>JAGSMW010000016.1:1457500-2854130 GCA_029286795.1 Byasa hedistus
ATAGAATAACCTAGATCGCATGAATCATGGCCGGCTCGATATATTTAGCTCGCGGCTGCACTCGGCGGGTGTTTCATTGCGATCCTGCATGTGTTTACGAACGCGCAGTCAGACTGTCCATCAATGTCGCATTAGCACATTATTGATTCTTACTACAAAAAGATATGAGATCTGCTGAATTTTTAACAGCCTCTGTGATTGGAAGTTTTAGAACCTAGCATGGCTAGCAAATGTTCTCGTGATGTAAATCTGCTGCAATGGTACTCTCGTCTTTGAATTGTATCTAATTTTCGGATTAATATTTACATTACTATCTACTAACGTCTAGTGGACGTCAGTTTTGACAGATCGTGTTAGTAAGAGAGTAAAGTACCCGTGGCATTTACAGCAACTGACCCTTCACGAATGTGCCGGAAAGTAGAGGATATAAAAATAAAAAAAAAAAAACCTCTAAAACTCTACCGCAGTGCGTTAGTCCTTAATTTAAATATTACACTCTCGCTACGTTTAGGATTTGAAATAGAATAACCTAGATCGCATGAATCATGGCCGGCTCGATATATTTAGCTCGCGGCTGCACTCGGCGGGTGTTTCATTGCGATCCTGCATGTGTTTACGAACGCGCAGTCAGACTGTCCATCAATGTCGCATTAGCACATTATTGATTCTTACTACATAAAGATATCAGATCTGCTGAATTTTTAACAGCCTCTGTGATTGGAAGTTTTAGAACCTAGCATGGCTAGCAAATGTTCTCGTGATTTAAATCTGCTGCAATGGTACTCTCGTCTTTGAATTGTATCTAATTTTCGGATTAATATTTACATTACTATCTACTAACGTCTAGTGGACGTCAGTTTTGACAGATCGTGTTAGTAAGAGAGTAAAGTACCCGTGGCATTTACAGCAACTGACCCTTCACGAATGTGCCGGAAAGTAGAGGATATAAAAATAAAAACGTCCACCACAAGCGGCACAATCAGAGATCGCCGAGTCACGAACTCTCGCAATCCAATACAATGGATTCCGTCCGTCATCCGGGTAAGGTCATTTCTATGGCCCTAACTGTACATCGGTGTGGTGTTGACCACAGCGGCGGTTGCGCAATCGATACAGCGGATATGTTGCACGAAGTCCGATCGGTGTAGTCGACTTACGAAATATTTGACGGTGGGAAAAGTTAAGTCATCGCATGGATTTGTGTATTAGCATTCACGTTGATATAGATACGTATCGATACTCGAATTAAGTTGTTAATAGATATTTTAACAAGTGTTACATTACACACATCTACTACTGAACCTAATCTCTCTCATAGTCTTCGTCATCATCATCTGTCACTTTGTCTTCATCAACGTCGTCTGTCTCTTTGTCTTTATCGTCATCATTTGTCTCGTTGTCTTCATCATCATCGTCGTCGTCTGTCGCTTTGTCTTTATCGTCGTTATCATTGTCATCATCTGTCATATTCAGTGTGCAATCATGAAGTGCTCTGATAGTAAAGTGACTTGGAGCTAGTAAAATTTCTGTACTTACGTATGCCTCTGTATGTTTTGTAACAAGGGGCCAAGGATTTGCAGAAGACTCTCGGACCCCATTAGATCTTTTTAGCTTAGCTTATTCATTATCAGCTGTTGATAGTATTGCTATACCTAATTTTGTACTACAAAGCGACGAGACTAAAAAGACGTTCACCTTATGGTTAAGATGGTATACACAGCACCGAATCGTGCTCTTCGCCTTGTGATATAAGATTTTATCTTGTTACTTTAGTAATTTCACTAGCTACAACACCATTCAAATCGGAACACGGTAATGTTTGCACACTACTCTGGCAAAAACATGAGCTGCGGTACCTAAACTATCTCCGACAACAGAGACTTGTCTCTAGTAAAGTAATGATCAAATCCTCTAGATTAAACTTATGTCCCACTTACAGTAAACACTAGTCGTCTGCAGCCGTTGGGAGTGTCAATCCTGGATTTTAAGTGAGCTCTTATAAAACCGGTTGGGACTGCAGCATCAGCGGACGGTTCGTGGCCATTATCGGCGTAGTCATTATGTCATTATCCTCACAGTCGTGGTCTGCGTACAGGAATAAACTGTAATGATAATCACTGAACTATTATTAGACGCCTGTTTTGTTACATTAACGAATTCATTAGTTAAATTGTTTAAACCAAATTAAACTTATATACGACGTATCATAGTTATAAATTTTTAGTTGCTTTCGAAATTACTTTTTGAGTTCTCTAATGTTTGGTAATTATATTTTTAGGATTTGTTATTAAATTAAGTCACTGGAGATAGTATAATTAAGTACAACCGCTATGAAATAGTAGTGCGCAAACATTACTATGTTGTAGCTAATGAAATTAGTAGAGTAACGATACTTATCATCTGCCTCATAATATCAGGCGATCGTCTAACTCGTCTCCGTAATTTAAAAAGTTACCGATAGACCAACACTGCCACCTATGTTTAAATTAAGCCATCTCTCGACAAATAAGAGAAGTGTCTCAAGCCATTTACACCAATGTTTACTGTTTTGACTAGTAAATAAAAAATGGCTTTTAATTAAACTACTTTTGCATTTTAAAATGTATAAATACAAAGTTAAATGCAAATATTACTTTTTATTACGTTAATATAGATAACAGTTAATAAACTTTACTGTATATTGTTTTTAACTGCGAACATATGAAATAGATAAAGAGATCTTTTATGTAAAGTTGACTCCTCGGTTTTACCGCTTCAGTAGTAAATATTAGTAACTCTGCATACTTTAATAACTTTACGACTAGCATTGTCACCTGATGGTTAAAGATTCGAAATAATCAGGTACATAAGTATCATTACGGAAACATTGCTATCGTGGACTCGGAATCGAATACCTAGTTACTAAGTTTAGTAATATCCTACTCATAGAAATGAAATCTTAATTAGATATTTAGAACTGAAAATCTTCGCCGTGGTATAGCAGGTTTCCCATACCTCTATTCTTCTTTTCAATCGTAACAGTCTTGGAAGAATGGTCGTGGTCATCAAGTAGGTTGCAATGGCTTCTACTAAGCGCCTCCACTACTCCTTCAATGGTCGTCTGCTGCCGCTCTGATCTGGTAGGTCCACCTCATGGAACCTATGCCTCGAATTCTGACGCTTTCCACCGCTCCCTGTACCATTAACTGCTCGATGGACACATTATTGTGTCTACACAAGACCAAAATACTTGAGGATGTGTGCCCGAACAGCAGAGGATAGATTCTGTTTGACGCCTCTCTTACCACCGTTTAAATTTTGGAGGACGAGTCTATCACTTGATCGATCAATTATTGGTTAACGACCCCATTATTCATAACACACATTGTCATTTACATAAAGATCAAAGGGGTTAACTCACAATTGACCTCACGCTGCGGTCAGTTATCTAAAATCCCCGATAAGATAACCGTACACAACTAAATTCAACGTCTCGTATAAATTTCATTTCCTAACACAGAGATCGTAACGTCCACGGTTCAATTCTGTTAGATCGTTCGTAACATTAAACAGATATTCGTAGTCGTTTGTAGTATATTATATATAAATCGAAGGTGATGAAAACTGTTCGCTGGGTGCACGGTGTCGCAACGTAAAAGGTCCCGGGTTCAAGCTCCGCGTGTATTCCGCAATTGAACAGTATTTACGATGCCTTCAACGCGACGTTTCGATTAAACAGTCGTGAGCTGTATCACCGTACTGTGAATTTAGCTCATTATCTACTATTACATGAATAAATTAAAGTTTCACATCGAGACGTTCATCTGAGAGTAAATTCTAGTTAACAACAGCAGCTAATCATTGAAACTCACGCTACAGTCTAATTTAACTTTATGCCATTCAAATCAAATGTTTAAGTATTGTAGAAAAAAAGCGCAGTCTAGTTTTTAGCTCAAATTTATAATAACCCAGAAGCTTTACATCGTTCTAGATAACGTACAGAAATTCCTGAAACGTTCAATAAATAATTTCCGTATGACGCACGTAATAGTTTACTTTTGATCTCGAAGTGGGTATACCCGTGCTCGCTATACAGTCTTCATCGAGAAAATACTAGGCTAATCTATATCGCCTAGACATAGATTGAACAGGAGCATTAAGAACGGCGGGAGAGGTTTCGACACGCGCCCGCTGACTGAATTCGGGTCCGCTTTGATGTCTCCGCCGACTGCTCTATCTGTCACGCGTATAGCCGTTCCACCACTAAAACTGCGAACTTTACATTATTTATCATTTCAATTATTCACCATTTCATCATTTATTAAGGGCCGATTAGCTGTAATAATAGTCGCCTTCGCCACCGCAGACTACATCTCCACTTAACATCAGGTGGGATTGCGGTCAAGCATAAACCTTTTATAGATTAAAAAAAGACTTCTTTGAAGCGACTGGTGGTATAAAAGCTCAGTAAAAGAATTATCTCCTCCTCCTCAAATATGAGAATTTAGAAAACCATAGAAAATTATTATAACTGATCTAGATAAAGATATGAAAGCTTATGTCTAGTAGCGGAGGTCAATTGGACAATAAAGTATAAGAATACTTTAAGTAGACTATATTTTAAGTTAACAAGTAATATATGAAAAGTAGATAATTTAAGTAAGAAATAATATAGTCATCTCTTTCTCTCTTCTTGGCGATATAACAAACAGTGGTGTGGTCAGATTTCGTTTTTCTCTTTCATTTAGCTCTGTCCTCATCCCCATCAACAGCTTTAAGTTAGTTCTTCTGCTTATCAAAAACCATATCATCATTTAGTTCTCCGTCGAAACCTGTCGTGGTCGGAGAGCACCCGTCAAAAAGAGATAAAACTGACGCAGTGTGACGAAAACGCCGTCACATATAAAAAGGGCCGAACGATAAACGTGTTTTGCAAATGTGAATCGTATTGTCTATACCATAGAGTCTATTTGGTAATGCATGCGGAGTGAAGAATGTGACGTTTCTAACGGTCGCGAAGTCGCTTCCTTCCCGTTCGGCGACGCATTTAGAGACGAGAAATAGAAAAAAAACCCGTCCGAAAACAAACAAGCGCTGATGAGCTCTCACTTATTTGTACCGGGAAAATAAACTCCGGTCCAATCTGAATTTTTGTACGGCGAAATAGATTATACAGTTAACTTTAGATTTGAACCGAAATCGTGCAAGTGTTGCAAGCTTGTTACTTTAGTTTCAGAGTTGAGGTCTACGTTTATATAGCATTATTTATAAAATTATAGCTGGTGATATTCCGTGATGACTATGTCATCTATCACACAAGTCTTCTAACTTTGGGTGCTGTAAAATCCTTAAATTTTAGCTTCGTTAAAATGGAGTTTACTAATTAGTTATGCTTAGTTGCTTTGTTGGTTAAATTTAATGGTGTACTTAAAATCTTAAAGTTTCATTTCTAGTAATTGGCGATTATTAAGTTAATCTGGATTTTGGACACTGGGGCTTTAAATATAATGGGTGTTCTTTCTGGCAGAGTAGTTTTCCCAGGTATGATGTGGGGGTCTTCAAGAAAAGAGTGGCTTCTTCTAGACTAGTGCGCTTTACCATCTAGATTACATCGCCACTTACTATCAGGTGGGATCGTAGTCAAGCACTAGCCTATCCTAAATAAAAAAATAAATAAATAAGTAGCTACTGAACAAAAAGTTGAAGAACATCCTGATGATAGTATATTCCTGAAAAGTGTTAGCATTTTTATCTGCAATGAGTTCATACTCAATTTCACAAAGACCGGTTACAAGTTGGTAGTTGGAATACAGCAATCTTAGTCTGCGTTAGAGTTGTTGTCTGGAGCAGATGATCTGCTACCACCTGTTCCTGTTCAGCGCATCTCTTACGACAGTGTAACGTTTAAAGAAGAACAAGTCTTTGTTAGTTCTGGAATCGAACCCGAGACTTTCTCAGGGATACAAAAGTTTGAACCGTAAATAAAATTATAATTTGTCTGGTACATAAGTGATAATTTATTAAGCTCACATTAAACCGCTCGCAGGCGTCAATCCGTCTTTTATATTCGCTTGAAGCTGATCCACTAAAGTACTTAGAGTCTGTGCGTCGCAAAATGGTCTTTACTGCTATTAAGTTATAGACGTTTTTAACTTACGACAGCGTGTCGCCACACAAATGTTTGTCCCTAACGTGTAAGACTTGCATATATGTATCATATTATTCCTCATAGTTTTGCCTAATAATAACAACGATAAATTGTCAATAGTATGTAATCTTAATTAATATAAAATACAAGGCACCTTTTTGAAATGTGAAACGTCAATGTCAACAATGGTTGACATTAGACGTTATTTGGCGGGAGGTCAGAGAGAGCTGTCATTATGGTTGTTAATTTTTTGCGGGAGATTGTGATATGTGAAAATCTTAATTAATAAAGTAAAAGTGAATGTTACGAATTATATTTGTTTTATTAAGTAAAATAAAGTGAACCCTTTCAATTCAGAAGTGGGATAGTGGACCTCACGAGCTAGTTTATGTGAAAAATGTCTCATGCCATACCGAAGTGAAAATTTTTATTCAATGAGTTTGTCGGATTACAGTACTAGTAGAACTCCTTCATTTCGTCTAAGTAAGATTCGCAAATCTAAGTGCTTTTATGATGGTGATGAAAGCAGAGAAGAACGGAGAAAATCTTGTATACGATATTGGAGTCGCGAGAAATCAAAGACATCGCTCACTTAATGATCGCAGTAAGTCTCTTACACGAAATAGACATAAATCGAAACCTGACACGCACAGTGAGACAAGAGCGTGCAGCCGTCGTAGATCAAGTTGTGATGAGAGACGATTACAGTCCTTCCCAGATACGCTACCGATGCCGGTTAACGCACTAACAAAGTTGTGTGGAGTAGCTACGGCTTGGTATCAAGCCTTACTGTCTATAACACATTAATGTGGCCAGAGTGGAAAGCAAAGTTGATTGAGAGCTTTCCATGTACTGAAGATTATGTGGAACTACTCACTGAAATGCTATCAAGGAAAGCTG
Organism: Byasa hedistus; assembly: GCA_029286795.1. Lineage (NCBI taxonomy): Eukaryota > Metazoa > Arthropoda > Insecta > Lepidoptera > Papilionidae > Byasa > Byasa hedistus. The sequence goes on from JAGSMW010000016.1 coordinate 1,464,528, forward strand.
AGTACAATGATTTAGATATGTGTATTACTATAAAAAAAAAAAAATCTTTTGAATTGCTGCAATATAAAAGGTAAGTGCCCTGTTGACTGTTTATTATATGGCATTGAGGATCATTCATTGAGACTGGGTGCACTCAAATGAAAGGAGCCTGAAGAGGTAATAAAATATTTTCAATCGATTAATCAAAGGTTATAGAAAATCGAGTAAAGCCTTTTGACAGGAAAACAATTAATAATACCAGCAGACAAATAGTAAATTTTAAATATGTTCATCCTAATGCCAGCACTAGTACATCTATTGTTTGCTATAACTGTTATGAGATACAGTGATACAGTTTCAAATAAAATAAAGTTTTGAAATGTAACATGTGTATCAGATTGGGGCATATAAGTACTAATTGCCCGATATTATGTAGTTATTAGGTATTGTAATCACAAAAATTAGCAATGAATTGATCTTTTACTGTGAACAGCCTAAGCTTCAACTGATTTTAATTGAGAGTGTATCAGTTCCTCCAAGAAAAGTAAGTATTTTTAAAGTCTATAGTGAAGATGAGACAGGTACTTATATAGGTATATACTGGTACCTATTATACAAATGGGTACTTATTATAGAAATGAGTGCTTAAGTGGCTACCATGGTAAAGAATATTATTTGATGCCTGAAGAGTATAATATGACTGAGAAGAATGAGGTTATTGTAGTAAATAATTTATTACAAGCTTCTTTACAATTAAAAAGGGATCAAACACATTTTAAATGCAGTAGCGACCCCCCGCGCGAACATTCAGGTTAAAACATTCAATAGGTCAATATCGGATGCATTGAGCATTGAATGTCAAGATAAAAATAATAACATGTGAGATGAGTATGTAGGTGATATGCAATTGGGTTTGAACACAATGGTCAACAAAATAACAGGTAAAAGTCCCTGAGAATTGTTATTTGGCTATAACATAATTAAGACATCGGAAAATATCTTGAGTGATGTAATTAACCAAACAGTTGAAAAAAAAAATCCGTGGTGACGATTTAGAAAAATTGTGAAATTATTCAAAAGAAAAAAATAGAAAATGATAAAAATATAGCGAAAAATAGATTTGATAAACATAGTAATCTACTTACAGAATATAAACCCATTAGAATAGAAAGAACAATGTTCGATAAGAACAGGCCAGGAAAGTAAAAAAAAATTAGTAGCTAAAGTTTCACAGACCATACAGAATTATGAAGGTTTTACCTAATAATCGATTTTTGATAGAAGACACCCCTCTCACTAGGAAGGGAAATGGGAGATGTGAAGATGTGGTGTCTATAGACAAAATGAATCCTTGGTTTGAATTCAAAGGATTTGATATTAAAAATGGTGATGATGATATCGATTGAAATAATAAAAAAAAAATAATGATGTGATGGTGATTGTAAACTGAGTAATGAGTGAGATTTACTTGAGTGTACCAAATACTTGAAACTTTAAAATGTTAATGAGAATATGAATGAATGTGATAAATCACTTATCAAAGTGAAGAATAATGAGGAGTAAAGGAAAAAAAAAAAATATATTATATCATATGTAGTACAATACGTAGTATATATATATTTATAATATTGTATATATTTATGTATATATATATATATATATATATGTATATATAACAATTATGAGAAATGAAGATACTTGGAATATTAATCATAAAAAGTTGAAGTGATGTAAAGTGGAAAGATAAGAGGTACAGGTTGTGAGCTGTCAGTACTCATATTATGCATAGATGATTGCAGATCACTACAGACTATATTAGTGTAGGTAGTGAGTAGTCAGTGTTGCATGCATAGATGACTACAGATCACTATAGACTATTCTGATATGGGTAGTGAGCAATCAGTGCTGTGTGTACAGATGACAGCAGATCATGACAGACTGTACCTGAGATATGAATATTGATTGAGATATTGATTCAATATTGATTGTGATATTGATATAATATTGGTTGTGATATTGATTGCGATATTGATTGCGATATTGATTGCGATATTGATTCAATATTGATTGTGATATTGATTCAATATTGATTGTGATATTGATATAATATTGGTTGTGATATTGATTGCGATATTGATTGTGATATTGATTCAATATTGATTGTGATATTGATTCAATATTGATTGTGATATTGATATAATATTGGTTGTGATATTGATTCAATATTGATTGTGATATTGATGCGATATTGATTGTGATGTTGATTGTGATATTGATTCAATATTGATTGTGATATTGATATAATATTGGTTGTGATATTGATTGTGATATTGATTCAATATTGATTGTGATATTGATATAATATTGGTTGCGATATTGATTCAATATTGATTGTGATACTGATTGTGATATTGATTCAGTATTGATTGTCATATTAATTGCGATATTGATTCAATATTGATTGTGATGTTGATTGTGATATTGATTGAAATATTGATTCAATATTGATTGTGATATTGATTGCGATATTGATTGTGATATTGATTCAATATGATTGTGATATTGATTGTGATTAGAATATTTTTGTTTTCTTAATTTTCTTATAAGCAAATTTTAACTATTTCCATAGTGTAGACTATGCAACATGTGTCTGTATCTTGATTAATAACAACTAATCTAGAAAACCTTTAGCACTACATAATATTGTTATATATTAATAAAGATAAAAAAAAAGACTAAAATATTGACTCCCCGTTTGTTAAATTGAGTTATTGTGTTACTATTAAACAGTTTAATTAAATTTAATATAAGAAGCAAATGATTGAAATACTTTAGAAGATATGTGTTGTACATTATGTATTTTTTTTTCTTTTCTGTGTATGTCTATTATATATTGCTATGTTAAGCTGTCCGATCATACTACTGTTACTAACAATTGTTGAAAGGAGTTTTATTTTTAATGCGTTTTTTTTTTCTCTGTAGTGGTTTGTTCCAAAGCGCTGGTGATTTGTGGCTTTTGAACAATAATTAATGATTTGAATATAATTTATAAGTATTACTTAAATTGTGAATTGACGTGAAAGAGTGCTTGAAAAGGCCTATTTTCTGGATAAATATTTGAATCTAGTTCATTTAGTGAGAGGACTCACTCAAAAAGGATGGCCGAGTTGTAAGACTTGCATATATGTATCATATTATTCCTCATAGTTTTGCCTAATAATAACAACGATAAATTGTCAATAGTATGTAATCTTAAATTAATATAAAATACAAGGCACCTTTTTGAAATGTGAAACGTCAATGTCAACAATGGTTGACATTAGACGTTATTTGGCGGGAGGTCAGAGAGAGCTGTCATTATGGTTGTTAATTTTTTGCGGGAGATTGTGATATGTGAAAATCTTAATTAATAAAGTAAAAGTGAATGTTACGAATTATATTTGTTTTATTAAGTAAAATAAAGTGAACCCTTTCAAACGTAATCCCGTAAACACATGTTACATTAAGCAATGAGTCAGCGGCTGCATCGCATATAGCACCTACAACGTGACGCCAGTTAGGATGATATACACTGCGATATAAGTCCTGTTACTTCAGTAACTAGCTACAAATAGTTAAAACTTAAGCAAATTAAAAATCGAAATTATTAAATAAACGAACCGTGCACTTAGTAACGGCCATTTTGGTTATCATTCAAAAAGATCAAATTAACTATAAAACTATTTCGATTCATTTTACTAACATTTGCACTGAAATTTGAATTTTCAATCTATTTAAAGAAATCATAATCTAAATAAAATTACAAGAGATCTATCTAGAAGTACTGATGGTAGGTCTCAGTTGGAGACCGTCTAGATACTACCGCAGCTCCTATTTCAACCAGACAGTAATGTGCAAACATTACGTGAGAGGTAGCTGAAGTTACTAGAGTGAAGAGTTTCAACATATTATTTCTCAAGACTAGCACAATGTGGTGCAGTGTATACCATCTTAACTAGAGCCACGTTATGGGCAAGCGTATTACTTATCATCAGGTGAATGTCTCGCTCGTCTCGTTTTGTCTTCGTTCTTATAAAAAATATTTTCCATCTATTGATATGATGATTGTATACTTCAAAAGGACCACATAAAAATAAGCGATTAGAAATCTGTACTGCCTTTATTGCCAACACATATCTGATGAATTCACTCACAGATTAAGTACATACTTGTAAATTATATAAACACATATTGCGAATAATTCCGTAAAAACGGATATCTTGATATTACATACTGTTCTTGAATAATATTTGAAAACAACCGAGCTTTAATTGAATTAACCTTTTACATTTTTCCTAAAGACGCGATAGCGTCCTTTCAATATCAACTGTCAAGATGCGTCGCTTTCTTATTCTTTTTTTTGTTCGTTCTATTTTTAAATGTATTATACAATGATGACAACGAAATAACTAATCTATGACAATAAGTATTACTTTTACATGCTTTACACTGAATCATGTCAATGTTGTTTAGTAGTTGGTTTCTGTCATCATCCAAGTACCTCAGATGGAAGGTTACTGGATACATTGGCATAAAATAACACAAGTGTCATCATATTGTTTTACTTTTATTTCTCAATGCGATCAACTCGTTCTATTTGCGACGGGTGTTAAAGTCTGTTTATTTTTTAATTACAATTCAAATGACGCAATACTATTCCGACTTGTTAAAGTATAGGTTTTATTTAAAATATTGTCAACTGAATAAAGTTTGTATTTAAACTGTACACTTAATGATTCAGTTAGTTTTCATTGGAGGATTTGTAGTAAATTTTGTGTTAATGTTAAAACGAAAATATTTAAAAATGTTTATGTTGAAAAATGCTTTAGACTGTGCTTTATTTTAATAACTCTAAAAAACTGTACTTTAAATACTAAAAGTAAACTATATAATATTAGTACCATTAAAGAGTTTTGTTTTAAATTACATCTAATTCCATGTACTAATAAATAACATTTTTTCGGTATTTATGGAACCTATTAGAATTAAAATATTATATGTGATCAGGTTGATAAAAAAGAAACTATCCAACTTGTACAGAAACATTTGAAAGTTTTGGCGTTTGAAAGTATTTTATAAGCTATTTTCTAGCTTTCGGTGTAATAATCATGTAAATACGACCGAAGTTTAGCGTCATAAAACAAATTGTGTTGAATGTCTATATGATACATATATGTATACTATAAGTCTTCTGTATTATTATACAAAAATCTTTATAAGTTTAAACGAATTAAATGTATGTATTTAGTTTTGTAAGAATGATGATTGGAGCTTTATTTGTAAATGCTTGTCGCCGCAAAAAACTGGCAATCGAGTATTGCTCTCGTCGCCGCATTATGGAAGTGCTCAAATTTAACCGGAGCTAAGCTAACGAGTTAACTAAAACCGCGTAAAGAGGTTCAGAGGCCGCCCAAGGAAGGTGCGCCGCCGGTCCGTCGCGGCCGCGCGGGCGATCGTCCGCGGCGCACGTTACAAGAAGCGTCGCCTGGCAACGAGAGCGTGAAGTCACGTACTGTTTGTAGACCTGCGAACAGCTTTACGCTGAGAGCGATCATGGAACAATAGTGGCATCACACGAGAGAATACACTTCCAACAGCCGTGCACGGCCCGCCGTATATATACTAACCGACCCGCGAAACACCGATAGCGCGATGCAGAACTCCGCAACCGTTTAGCACTTTTTGTAGATAAAAGTTTGAAAAACTTACAGAGTTCCTTTGTAATATTTTCAAACATAATTGTTTACATAATTTGCAAGTTGCAAACATTTTTTTTTGCATTTAATTAAAGACTTATTAATGTTTTTTAAATTCGTTGTACGCGTTATTAATATTCGCGCCATCTACCGGTAGCTGCTATGAACTAGTACGACATTATTTCTCTTCGGAGTTTAATTTAGCGGGCACGCTGTTTGAAATAAAGAACATTTTAAACGAAAATCTAATACTCGACGGACTAATATAATTATTTTGTGCATGTTATTTTTTTTATAATGAACGATAAAAAGTTATATAAATGTAATTTTACGAAATCCCCAAAACGATTTATGTATTTTTTTTGTTTCAGGGTGTCGAACAATGAAAGAAACGAAAGCCCGGGGACCGATGACGGCAGTGTGTCACCAGAACCGCCTGATAGACCGCCTGGGAAAGTGCGTCAGATTCACCCCGAAGATAAGGCGCAATTCCTCGCATACGAGTCCACGTACCACAAGAAGGCTAAACCGAAATCTCTTCCACTCGAAGACAACCAGATGTACAGTCATCTAGCTAATACAAACGTGGCCATGTCGCCGATGTATCCACTCACTCCCAACATTTGCGTGGAGGGTGGCAAGATTGAGTTTATAAAGTCGCCGCCGGGCAGTGCTAGGAACAGCGTGGCGCTGGCGTCGCCCCCGCAGACACCGGTCGTTGTTCGGCGCAGTTCGCGGGAGAAACGCGAAGTGCGGTGCAGCGACGACCACGTCGAGAAGTTCGACGGCGACAAGGTAGATGGCGTTGTATTCATTACCCTTACATTGATTTAAGAAAATATCGCAACAATTTAAATTTAAAACGTATTTAAATACACTTAACAAATTTAGATTTTTATTAGTATAACCTTACTTTTTTTATTCTACAATTACACGATGCGTTAATTTAATGGTAAACAATACACCACATTGTGCTTATTACTTTGAGATAAAATGGAGTTTAGTAACGTTATTCCAGCAACTAAACGCTCTTTAAACTAGAACAGAGTAATGTTTGCACATTTGAATTACAACATTAAAATTTCCTCGTTAATACCAGAACATAAAAAAAATTAACAATTATTGTTGTTAACATCGTCATAATATAGCAAATAGTATAGTTGTGGTGAACATTGTCACAAATATTCTTCGTTATACTTTTCCCAATCTAATTTTTATTTTCTTTCATGTTACTGTACTACAGTATGTTAGGTTATGTACAGGAGGAAATGTTTGTGAAAGAATATAAAATGAAAACTCGAGATTAGTGTTACAATAACGTCAAAGACAAACAGTTCAAAGTGTCTAAACCCATATCAAAATCTTTTTAGTTTGTTTGTAACTTGACGTGCTTTGTGAAGGCGTATGCAGCGAAACAAAGATTCTGATACTTTGAAAACTAATATCAAACTGTTTTCTCATATTTTATTTGTGGCACTGGGACCGGGGTTTGAATTTAAATTGTTTGTATGTTCTTAGATATTTTATTAATAGTCAAAATAAGTAGTAAGATTTATATTAATTCATCGTATGAATAATTACATATCTGAAAATCAATTTTAAAAAACTTTCTCCTCCACCTGTCTGTTTGTCCAGAACAATCTCTGAAACAGCTGGACCCATTTTGAAGGAACTTTCACTGGCATATTGCCAATGTTGTATGGCATAACTTAGACTATATCAAAGCGAACAACTGATGTTAAAGCGTGCTAAAACAGAATACTGCAGTAGGGTGCAAACATTACTGTGTTCCAGTTTGAAGGGCGCTGTAAGCTAGTGAAATTACTGGGGTAACGAGACTTAACACCTTATGTCTGAAGCGAGCGTAATGTGATGCAGTGTATACCATCTTAACTAGCTCCACGTTGTTATGAGCAAGCATATCACTTACCATCACGTGAACGTCTTAATCGTCTCGACGCGCCGTCAAATAAAAAAAAATACACAGATAATGTTCTGAAGCAATCTAACAAGATTACTTATCAAATTCTATATGGCGTATATTTAAAAACATCTTATAGAATTCTCTTCATCCCTCTGATGGATCCTCAAGATATCGGAGGGGAAATAATTGGCCTGATGCACCTTAATGCGTATTTAGTCGCGCCTAAATTGTTTTTGAAAGCTTCCATGATGGCTGTCGCTTGGTAGATTGTGTTTTGGAAATATGGGCTTAGTGCGGGGGATTTGTTGTAGATGAAGTTTCTACTCGACTTGTATTTTATTTCCTGTACCCGCGTCTGTTATATTCATTCATGAATATGCCTCCATCTATAAATATCTTATTTTTGCTTACTATTTGATACTCTAATGGAAAGTGGTCACTGCAGAGATAGAGATAGAGGAAATTATGATATGTTTTAATATCGGGGTTTAAAAGGAAAATTATTCGAAGCTAACGAAAGGCGAAGACAGAACTGTAATAATGTAGTCGCGGAGAAGCAATTCCCGGGTCTCGTAACTAATAGAAATTCATAAGACGACGCGCACCAGGTCTGATTTCCTTTTAGATGCAGTTCAATTAATTTACTTTATGTCCCACCACCTCCTCTTTTGCTTTTCCGCAGCGTTTTAGTCGGGACGGGAATATTTGCATGCATTTGTATGAGAGGTTCCGCGGGAGTTATCAAAACTAATGCCCAGCGAATTTACATGAAGCATACATAAAAATTTAATTTTATTCGCTAAGTTTTAGCTTCTTTTGTGTTGTACACATGTTTATTTGGTATCGAGGGAAATCTTCTAGAAGAATTCATCGTCTCTTGTAGGTTAGGGTTATGTAGAGACTTTTCTACAGTAGTCCTAGGCTTTGGAAAGTTCGCGAAATGTCGGTTCGGATCGCGTCGTCTCTAATAGTCCAGTTTTTATTATTGTTTCATCTTCTTAATAGAAAAGACTGGATTACAAAGGTTTTGGTATCCCTAAAGTCTTTGGTTTCTTATTACAAATCTTTCTTCTCTAACAATACCTAAATAACAAAAGTATTTATAATATTTTCAGAGGATCACGGCTATTTATATCTGATGTATGTTTCTAATACTAAATTCTAAAACTATTTATAAAGTTAAGTTACTTCTCTTGTTATTGAATTCAACTTCTGTTTTCAAAGATTTAATTTTGTTATCATTTAAAACTGTTACAGAGATAAAACAATCTTAATCATCATCATAATCATCAGCCGTTAGAAGTCTATTGTTAGACATAAAGTTACTTCAAAGATCTCAATGCAGATCAATCTCCTGTCATTGAATGCTAATAATGAAATAGGAATGTTGATATAACTTAGATATATCAAAAAAGTACGAAGATTAATAATTTCAAATACATGTCTTTTTATTCCAGTGTACCTTTAAATTACAGATATGTCAAGTTTAAATTTAACCATGCCAGAGTAATCACACAATTACATCATTCTCATGCCGTGATTATCTGTACGAAGGAGTTTCCTTTTATCTGGAAACTTCATTATCTTATCTGTGCAATTAATTAACTGTCACCTGTAAAATCTTTGACGACTTGACAAGGCTTAGTCAAGAGGTTGCACCACATATCTAGTAGACGCTTCTCTTCATCGGTTGTACAGTTAAATTCCTGGTTTATTATAACAGTTGTGTTATAAAATTCAAGTGTTGTTTTTAAATCAATGTGACGTTTTACTATAATTTGTAATTCGTAAGCTGTAATTTTGTGAACAGCTAAATCTGAAATGAATCCAGCTTCATTGCTTGTGACAACATTAGAAGAAAATTGCTACTATGTTTTCGCCGTCATATTAGTGCTCTTTGTGTTTTTCTGTGTGTTAGAAATCAGAGAAAATGCTAAGTATAAACAGAATAACCTAAAAGTCACTGGTAAAGGCATTGTTATAACGGACGATGAAACGAGTGAAAGTGTTAATGATCTAACCGAAGCTAGGTTAAGTTCTAATTATCAAGTTAATCCTAATGTCATCGAAAAGAAGAAAATGATGGTTAGCTTTGTACCGGATGACCCGAAGGTGTACTATCCAGATAATTTGCGAAGCCCCTGTTCTGTTGATAACTTAATAAATTAAATTATTAAAACGGATCTTTCTTTTTAAACATGTCCAAAATTTTAGGATACGAAAACCTTGAAAGTTCACAAACACGTTTAGCTACATTTTAACGAAAGACCTAGTCTTAAATAAACTGGAATCCCACGACTGGGGCAAAAGAGATCTCTCACTAGTAAGTGCCATTTCTTAGTTTTTACTTTAAGTTGTGTAAGAGATTTTTATATCTTGTAAGTGAATGTAATAGCCGTGTGGATTTAGTGTTATTACAAATGTAACATTAATACGGTTCGAGAAAATTACACATCATCATCAAGCAATCCTGCTTTTCTTCAGTTTTCTTCCCGTTCCCCATTCAGTGGGGGTATTAGCTTAAGTGGCACATACGTTATCCCGTACCCCTTGCATTTGATGGCAATGGATTGCGCTGCAAATGTAGCGTGTAGCGAGGTGCTCATATTATTGCCGGGAATGTTTGCTTGTTATTTTGCCTGTTATGCCACCGTAATGGATGTAAACTTGGTTTTAATGAACCACAGCCTTCGTGTGTGCCTCCCTGTGATTTCTTTACGCAAACATGAAATTCCACGAACGTTAAATTAAATTTATAACAATGATAAAATCAAAAACACATTTTATATATAATATATAGACAATAAACTACTTCAAGAAAAGTATTAAAATTCCAACAACTTTGTAATGAAATTGTTACGAAATCCCAAAGACGGATAGAAACAACTAGGAGGGAACAGTAAAGAGTAAAATTTTGGTTTTGTGGACATGTGCCAAGGAGATATAAAATATGAGGACGACGGAAGATAGCAAAGTTGGCATCTTTAGACCGTGAAACTAAATGGTGTTATTACCGTGGTAATTTCACGTCTACCGAATAGTTTTACATCGGCGGTTAGCGTGTCTTAAAAGCAAAAGCTTGTAAAAGCTGTTACAATTTCGAATACTTACACTTTATGTACAATGAAGCGATGATACTATTAGGTTCTTCATCTCTTTATAAGTGATACTCCTGAACTAAAACTATGTGCTGCTAGTCTAGAAAACTAGACGGCAACACACCACCCATCGCCTTGAGATATAAGATAGTGCGCAACGTTTATAAATTCTCTGTCTACAGCAGCGTTCGAACAGGTATACATAAATATTACTATTTGATGGCAGAAATAAATTATGGTGGTAACTACACCACCTTCTGTAAAGGAGATTTTATTTTTGAGAATGAAATCTTCGAAGATGATGCTTTTGAAAGGGATTCTGTCGGTGAAAAACCTCTAAAAAGTTGCAATCTACATTTTTAGAAAATTTGGTTAAAATTATAATAAAACGACTAGTTTTGTAGAAATTTCATGTTTCATAAGGATGTTGAAAATACATGAAAAACTTATAAAATTTTAGATTTTTATCTAGATCTTAAATTTGTTAAATATTAGTATTCCATCGCAAATTCAATTTGTAGTTAGTAACAATAATTTAAGGATAGACGAATTTCGGATGATATGGCGACACTGGCTATGATGGATGCCCGCGCTTTTTGCATGCACATGCAATCAATCATGCAGATAACTGTCATTTAATAGATACGCTGGAGGCATGCCCTTTGCTGTTGCTGGTGGTAGAACCGGCGGAGGGGGGAAGACCGTTTATACACTGACGAATTGCCGAAAGTTTCATGATACGTAACCGAAAATGTTTCCGAATATATATCATAAAAGGTGGCAAGTCACACAGATAAATAGTTATTAAATTAAAAAGAACAAAAGTAACAGATTTTTCGAAAAGAGGTTTTTATAATCTAAACCAGATGTGGTTAAAATATTTAAAAACTTTTCCATAAATCAAGATACTGATTAAGAAGTCTGGTCTTCGATCAAAGCTTCTTACACATCGTCCAATAGTGATAATTTATAGCGAGTATATTTCTCTAATGTAACCAAAATAGCCTTTTGTGTGTACAAACTAAAATGGTAATGGGCTGGTCGAAGCTATCGTAGTGACCACCGATAAAGTAGACGTGTCTTAGAGAGGAGACTGTTTATGCAATAGTTATGCGGGTCTTCTAACCAGCAACTGTATGCGTATTATCAAAAATCGGGCGATGAGGTATTCCTTGGGAGAAAATACCGCGGGTTAATGGTGGTGGTGATAATTTATAAAATACTGCAAAGGAAACGTAGAAATCTGATTTTGGCATAATATCATAAACTTTGACTATCTTTAGTGTTAGATATTATTTGGTATGATCCAATGCAAATAATTCTAATGTTAGAGCCCCAATTTACATTGAACATATTGAAAAAGTTTCATGATATTTAAGTGAAGTTTCTTAAAAATTGATATACAGTTAGTTCATAAACTTTGTCTGATGATACGATAAATATATAGAGTATTGTATAAAGCGAAATGTAATATGTCCGAACGTACAATCGTTTGTCGCAAACGAGTAAATACTAAATTCACACATCGATTTACTTCTCGATACCGCTCACTCATGAATAATTGCTTCGGGGGTCTGTTTTGACAAATTGGAAATTCACGGGCGCGTTGTGATCAAGGTTGTAAATAATAATGGCTATACATCGGATCGAAATGAAACACGGTTTTGTAAAGTTGATTACCATGCGTATCTGATGATGTGCAGCTGCTACCTGTAATGCAATCCACAACAAAATTTACATCTATATAAAGTTATGTTTATCCTTTTTTATCTAAATTAACGTTAGGAAGATATTGTTTAAGCTATAAGACCGTTTTGTACTTAATTTTCTTTTTGGTGTGGTATAAAGATTATTCTAATTTTAGATCTTGTCGGTTTTGTTAGTAAGGTGGGACTTTCACCATCACTGGTCGACAATGAAAATTACTGGCGTGTGATCTGGTTTTGGAATGGAATTGTATCTATTTTCCTACTCTTACTCTTTTCGTTAACATATATTGAAAATTTGGAAATGTAAAGTTGGTCTGTGTATCTGTTGTGTCGTAGCTTCGTATTTGCATTAACAATTTTGATTCTTGGCTCTTTTTGCTTGGACACGAACCATTTTTAATAGTTTCCATGTGTTATAAATACTAAATATTCATGGTAGTTTTTATTAGTACCTGCATCAGCATGATCCATGCGGGCCACCTGCGATGCTGCCGCATCTGTCGCCGCTGCGATTAATTCCGCCGCGGCTCCATCCTGGCCGCTCTCCAAACAGTTAGCTTAATGGCTTTTTTGGTTGTTCCCTTGTAAATTAATTTTGTTTCACTTACTTGCGGCTTTTAACGTTTCTAATTGCTAATTAATGCTCACTCTAGGAAAGTATATACAACTACAGAGACTAAGTCTTCGTGGTTGGGTGTTGTTGAGAGTTCCACCAATGCGTGCTTAGTTTGATCTCTTAAGGTGAGAGCAGAGGCTCTGTGCAAACATCGTAAATAGCGCCGTTTTTACAATTTTTATATTATAAAAGCATGACAAACTCTCGTGCTGGAATCAAGAGATACATGATTACCACCACCAGGTAAATGTCTTTGTTGTAAAAAAAACTAATCTTATCTTCTTTGTGTTATGGATACCATCAAGCGGATACTTTGGATGCAAGTTACCCTCAGTGTCTGCAAGGTTGGCACATTATACCCACCCAAAAGTCACCCCCAATGCCGAACCCAATTTGAGTAATGGAAAAACAAATTTCGCAAATGGATGACGCTCTTTGATATGCCCCCGGCGCGCCTTGCTGGCGATAATCCGTCTGTTTGTCTGTACGTAAGCCGTTTGTTGCGCGATGCATGCGCGGTTGTAATTAGTGCTCCCGGTTTGGTCCTTTTGGTGGCAAATTAAATTGCAATCTCGCAAATTGAAGTCCGCCGAAATAGATTGCTTAGGCTAGTTAACTGGATTTCAAATATGAACATTTTGATTAAATATTAGGTACATTATTTAATATCCCTCTTTAATATATTAGTGCGAATAGCCAAGGTCTCTGTAGCCGGTGACCAGAGCATCGCCTATTTCTGCTGCCAAACAGTAGTGTACAAATGCTACTGTGATCTAGATTGATAGATACTGTATCTAGTTCTTACTAGTCTAATCTAGTTCATAGTGTATATCATCCTAACTAGCACCACATTTTTGTTGTTACCCATCAGGTGAACAATCCATTCGTCTCGTCCTTCACACAACACTACGATCGATGTCACCATACGCAAGCTTTTCCATTACCGCAATAATTTCAATAACTACAGACCACTTGCATATCATTGAAAATGCTCTCTGTGTGAACTTGAGAATAGTGTTATATTAAGTTGCGACGTTCACCATGATCTAACGCTGTTGTGTATTGAGTGGATCACTAACCCACATAAACGAGCGCGACGTGATGGCAATTGTATGATACGTTGCATCAAGCACTCGAAGAGGCATCATGTATATTTAAATTAATACAGAGTAACGACTGGCAGAGGTATTCGATTAAAAGTATTCAGAAAAATTAATGTCCTTTACTCTTATTGGCAGATTCCCAGCCGTGGGATCGTTAAATGGGCTATTTATATATTAGACATTAAGAGAACTAATTAAATTCAATACGTAAGAGTCTTAAAGAGAAGAGTGTACAGTCTTCTAGATTAGTACGCTTTACCATAAAAGATCACATCTTCACCTACCGTCAGATGGAACGGTAGCGAACTAATCTATAAAACAATCATTGAACGTTTTAAATCTTGAATTTTCTAATATGTTATATGTGTCAGATTATATTAAAATCATAAATATCTCTTTAACAATAAAAATGTGTCAAAATGGATGTTTTGTTATTTCAAATTAAATCTTTCAGTTATTTGTCTTGTTTCCAGGTTTTTATGTTATATGGTCTTTACTCTTGCTATACTTAATATGTACGGACATGTAATTTGTTTAATATATGATAACAGTCTGTCTGTGGTGTGCCCTGTGCGCTGTAATTGGCTGTAATTCTCAAGACGTCCTCAGCAGCAGTCCATATTGCGGCATGAGGCTGGCGGGCGCACCAAAACGGTTAACGGAACAGCTTCCTCATACGTTCACACAATAGCCGGCTTAATCGGAGCCGGCCGTATTCCCCGAGCTAACTTAACCAAGTTATAAATGTTTTCTTGTTTGTATGTGTTGTGAACTAGATTAGTCCAAATCTAGATTTTGTTTGCGATAATTGTGTGAATTTGTGAAAGTATTCAAAATCTCGTGTGCTTTGATGATTTTCTAGATTGGACCGTTTTGTTTTTTTTGTGTCGTTGACAATTTTAATGTCATAGAAAACTTAATTCGGATTACAACTGATATATTAATATATTTCTGTTTTTGTGTATTATAAGTGTATATAAATAAGAAAAATGTTATCTAATATCTTGTGATCGTTAGTGTTAAGTGAGATGTTCAACAAATTTTCTTCCTTTTCGAGCAGAAGTGATCATCATACTTATTATTTAAAGGTAATCATTTCTTCTAAATTACATATATCATCACAAACTAAACTATATTTATGGTATCTTATCCAAATTTGATGGTTAATTACTCATCTTGTAGCGATGAAGACTTTCTTATCTCTTACTTACTGCCTTGTTATTTGCAGACCTATCAGTTACTATACTATCTTACTATCAGTTCCTCTGGAAATATTGTTTAAAATGTATTGGTTTTTTTATGATATCCATCATAGCTGGATTCATTTACTATTTGATCTCTTTGCCCCGGTGCCTGCAGTGTAGCGTTTACTTAAATTAAAGCTAATAGAAAGACAAGTGTGTGAATTAGATTCAATGAGGATGAATAGGTTACGTATTGGTAATGACAATGTATCGTCAGTTGCTGTCCAGACAAGTAACGAGGTTATTGTCTCCGACTAACTAGATCTTACTACAATAAACTTCACTACAAAGTTATCTAATTTTTATTCAAATATTATGACTAATATGTAAATATCAAAATTCTAATTTACAGTTCTTATAACGAATATTGCTATAAAATGAAAAACTTAACTGCCTTGTAACTTTTTCTGCTAGTAGGTCTCTGTCGGACACCGACTAGGTAACACCGCTGCTCCTATTCCTTCAGTAGTGTGCAAACTTTACTGTGTTCCAGTTTGAAGGGCGGTAAGCTAGTGAAATTACTGAGGTAACGATAATTAACACCTTATGTCTGAAATGAGCGTAATGTCTCGCACTCATATCCATCTTAACTAGCGCTGCGTTGTTATGGGCAAACGTATCACTTACCATTCAGGTGAATGCTGTGCTCGTCTCGTCGCTTCGTAGGATAAAAAAAACTGAAAGCTCCCTGTTTTTTTTTATTATGTTTTATGTCCCCTTGCGTGCTTTGGGTCAGAGCCTAGTTCTCTCACTCCTAGTAAGTCTCTCGCGCCTAGTTCTCTCACTCCTAGTAAGTCTCTCGCGCCTAGTTCTCGCTTCCATTCTGTTCTACTAACCTTCATTCCACAAATTTTCTTCCTGCCTTTCATACCTCTCGCTGAGTGAAGACTGACGCCTTTAACAATTTTGGATATCTGTAAGATATCTGAAGAACATGTCCATGAAGACTGAAAATACAAATATTTTTTTATATTTTCAACTTTTCACTTGCATCTCTATATCTAATAATAGTAACAATTTTAATATAACAATAACAAGAAGCTCCTTGGTTCGATGGTGTATGAGGATTTTGGTTGGGTGTAGAAATGGGAAGGCTATGACTTTTATGAGATCTTTTTGTTTGTAGACATGAGCTGTAGCAAATCACAGAATAGTATGGATGGATCTGGTAAATTTGATTCACGAGTGCTAATATTTCTCTTTTTTTATCGGCGATTAGAAAAAGAAACGAATGCAACCAATTGACTGGTGTCCGTTTTCTCCCATTAATCTAAGTTCGCTACGGCTCCTTGGAAGCGCTATCGCATTCAGCGTTGTACGAGAACTTTATATCCGCGGATAGTTGGAGAGGCGGTCGATTTATCTCCGGGTAGTACTTGGGCGAGTACTGGCGCAGGTGTGCCCGGGGCAGTTACAAATGATCCCGTCTCCATCACCTGCGACTGGAGCACGCGTTCGCTCTTTAATCGTGAAACGTTGTTAGTTTTTGTGTGTTTCTTTATCAGATTGATTAGATTTACTAGATGTATGTAAATTACTTAAACTATTAAAGGATTTATCTACCAATGTATGTTACCGTTGCTTGAGATCGTTTAGATCACCAATCTTATTTCTTAATGGCTGTAGAAGTGAAATTAATTATAGAGGTACGTAATATGAATGATAAAAAGGACGAAGTATTATTCTAAGGTGATCAGAAACATTAATAAATTATTCGGTTTGCAACAATATTTATTGTTTCCTTGTTTGCGAAAAGATGTATTCATTGAGTGTAGTGTTTGACCCGGCCCTCGATAGCCGTCGAAGGGGTTTTTGAAGAATTCATCAATCAGCTGTTGACACGCCCACTGGACTAATGGAAACCCCGGGACAAAGGGACCGGTGCGGAATAAATTGGAAAATACAAAACAAAAGGGAGTGCGAGACGAAATAACCTCGCCTGCTCCTGAACATTTCCTTTTCAGATCTTTTGAAAATGTTGACACGTTGAACAAGTGAAACTTCAAAAAATTGCTAAAAGTTCTCTGATACATTTCTTATATGACCAGGTTTATGGTTTTGTTTATTAATAATAGAAAAGATAATTATGACTTATAATTCCCATATATAATGGCGGTTTCTTGAGCTTCGAAATGAAAAAAAAAATCTTCATGAATGATTAGTTATTACGGAGACGGAGAATTTTTAATACATTTATATCTACGTACGAAATTCGTTTAGCAATTTTGCAAACCCTGAAATTATCTTCAGTTCCTATCCACAGGGACTTCTAATTAAATAAACGTCTTGAATGTAAATGTAGCAGGAGCTCTGGTTAACGGCGGCGGCGGTGTAAAGCGAGAGGATAGAAAAAAACTACACGCTTTGCTCCGTTCAATTAAAAGTGTGGAAATTAGTCTTAATTTTCATTTAACTTCGCCATAAAGCGGGAACGTATACCGAAGTATTCTTTTTGCTTATTTCCCATGAAATACAATTTTAACTTTTCAGTTGTGATGTATTGATTTTATCGTGTAGTTTAATAAGGCTATAGTCCGTAGGCTGGACGGGCGTCATTCTAATCTCGCGTTAATTATCGTCCTGATCTCGGGGGCCCATGATGAAGTGCCCCTGCACGTTAGATTAGCCATTGTCCGCTAATGATGGATGAAAGAGGGTGACTTGAAATTTCGTGAGGCGCAATCCACAGGCGGCGGCGATTTCTGTTAAAACAAGGAACACAAGCAAGGTGTCTATTTGATTACGAATGAGACAACAAGTTGTGTTAAGATTTACAACACCACATCGGTCTCTGTATATGAGATCTAAAATGTTAAGAGGGGATTCATGATCAAATAAATTCTGTGTTAACTTTGTGAGGCGATCGTTCGCTATATACGTATTAAAGAGGCGTAGGTTCGATCTAAGTTAAACTTGAGACTCCAGTGAAGAAAGACATCGTTATTAAACCAACATGTTTAGAACAGTTTTCGTGGAGATATGTTAACCGTTTTCCACTTGGCTTTCGTAAATAGCCTTTGAATCCCAGCGGTGGGGAATTTAAGTGGGTTGTTTATGTTATGTTGGGTCTGTCTGATGGGTAACCTCTTTTATAAATAATTAATCTGTCAGATTCGTCGTTAAGTTTGCACCAAGCGTGAATTTCGCTAAGGTTTCACGGGGCTCAGTTTAATTCGTTCGGGTTAATCTCGCGTCATTGTCTACGGGCGGTCTCGGCCCGGGAGTCGAGTGCGGTCGCACCGCCCGTACCTATTGTCAACAATCCATTGGAGATCGAGCGCCATTGAAATGACGTGGGTCAGCAATTAATTAACATATTTTTTTTATCACCGCTGAGAATATTTTTATTAACTCCCGATTATGTTTAAGTTCCTCAGTATCAGCGTGCCTTCGGTATAATATACTACCGGACACATCTATCGGCCCACCACCCAGTGTTTAAAGTTTCGACGGTGTCTAGTTAAAAATAAATGTTAGGTGGAGCAATAAGTTTTAATGCAGTTTTGAAGCTGATTTATTGGTCAACCCCTATGTAAGTTTTTTTTGTAATTTCGAATTGATTTGGCCGGCGGAAATTTTACAACTTGGGCGACAATTTCAGGCAGAGTATCCATATTTTTTGGTCAAAACTGGCTCTAAGTTTAGATTTGCCTTTTTATGGAACCAATAATCGGACACATCAAAAAAAAAATCCAACTTGTGCGAAATAAAAAAGTTTTTTTCATTCCCGGGTCGTTGAAAACAATGAACAGACTCGTATTTTCGTTTTTTTTTTTTTCATAATCCTGAATTCAAGATTAAAAAAAAAACGTACATAAAGGTTGACCAAAAAATCAGCTTTAAAACTTATTGCTTCACCTAACATTTATTTTTAACTAGGTACCGTTAAAACTTTTAAACACTAGGTGGGCCGATAGATGTGTCCGGGAGTGTATATACTGCATCACATTGTCGCTTTGAAAGGTAAATCTTACCGCAGTAATTTTACTAGTAACACTTTTAAACCGGAGCACAGTAATGTTTGCACATTAATACTTGGAGTGAAATTTCATTATCAAATTTTTAAGTTAATATTAAACACTGTGATGCTGCGATCACAGGAACGGCGACGAAGCTTATGAATATTAGTTTGATAGATTGATATTTGGGGAACTAACTGTGACATCCGTCTCCCCTGAAATACCATTAAACAATAGTATAAAGCCATTGTTCGTAGACAAATGGATGCAAAGGCGGTGGGAAGGCAGTCCCCCGTTACAATGGGACACTTACGTTTGCGAGTAGAAAATGAAAGCATTTAGACCATCGGCAGCGTGCATATATAGGGTACTTTTAAAAACCAAAACTATTGGCCTGGTTACATTTATAACTATACAAGTTTACTGCATTTCAAGGACTACTATCTTTAATAACTAAACCACAAACTGATCTGTTCATATGTCGGTGATAGTTAAAACGTTTACTAGTCTAGTACTTATCTATTTGTTTTAGATATTATGGAATAGTTGTGATTACAAACATTTTGTCTGATAAATAATTGTTTTGTCTTTTTTAAAAACTGACAGAGAAAAAGGGTGAGGATGGCATCACATCGTTTCACTATAAAAGGCGGATGACTGTAAGTCTCGCTACATCCGTGTTTGGATATTGTACGAAGCGTGAACTCTGTGAATGGTGAAATGTGAATGTAAAAACTATGGCTGATTAAATAAATATTTGAAGATCTGTTTCTAATACCTGTGATTTTTAATTGTAAATTTCATAACGTTTAGCACTAACTTCAGCTGCAAACAATCTTATGGGAACAACATTTGTCAAATATTACTTGACGGTCTAGACACGAAGAGGGATCAACTAAACGCAAAGTTCTAGCTTCATCACCAACGATTCAGTGGAATTATAATAATAAAAAAATCTCTTATTATACCCACTATTGCGACTCGTGTACTCTTCCTCTCGAAAAGAAAGTATCGTGATAATTTATTTCCCAGGCTATGTTGGGATATTTTCATTCGCAATAAATTCGAGTTCAATGAGTATCTAATCTCATTGAACTCGAAATCGCCAAACGGTGTGCAAAGATTACTGTGTTCCGGTTTGAAAGGAGCTGTAAGGTGTTGAAATTAGTGGGTTTTTTTTTTTATACTATACTACTATGCGACGAGACGAGCAAGACGTTCACCTGATGGTAAGTGATACGCTTGACAACGCGGCGCTAGTTATTATTGATGTTATACACTGCACCACATTGCGCTCGCCGCCTTGAGACATAAGGTGTTAAATCTCGTTACCCCAGTAATTACACTAGCTACAGCGCGCTTCAAACCGGAACACAGTAATGTTTGCACACTACTATTTGGCGGTTGAAATAGGAGCTGCGGTGGTACCCATTCAGACGGTCTCCGGCAACAGAGACCTACCACCAGTAACGGGTCGAACCACCAGTCGGGTAACGAAATTTACACCTTATATCTCAAGGTAAGCGCAATGTGGTGCACTGTATACCATCTTAACTAGCAGCACGTTATGGGCAAGCATATTACTTATCATCAGGTGAAGGTATTGTATAAAAAAATCTGCACTTTTTTACTTTTAAAAGTTGTAGACATTTGTTTCCGTAATATGTACGATCACGGAATGAAGCGATCCCACCAACTTGACATCGCGGCGCAGGCGGGGGACGAATTTATCGTGTGCGTGAAAAATGATACACAAGCGACGTCAGCGCCCCCAAAATGGGATTCGCAAAAACCACCTCTGTCCCGTGAAGTAACATTTGAGTGAGAGAAAATTTGCTCAGTTTTATTACCTTTCCGCGTATAATTCACAATAGTTATTGAGACGGTTTTATACAGACATAGATCATAAATTTCTTTTGTCTATTTCGATTGAAGAATAATCCTTTGTGTTTTTGTTCCAAAATTAATATTTTTTGTCTAACACTTGACCTCAGTTTGAGATGGTGTGAAGTGATAAAGAGGATCTCTTTGAAAAGTGCTCGCACTGAAAAATCAGGCTCTCGTACATTTTTACAGTGCCTCATCAAAGATATTTGACTTTTGTAATGTAACTGGCTACAGCGCTCTTCTAACCTATACACAGTTTTGTCTGGACACTACAGATTCTAACTGCGGTGGTGCCAATCAAAACGGTTCCCAGTTATACAGAACAAAAGAAAGCAAGATTCTTTTACTGGTGGTAGGTCTCTGTTGCTGGAGACCGTCTAGGTACCACGCAGTGACTATTTCAACCGCCGAACAGTAGTGTGCAGACATTACTGTGTTCCGGTTTGAAGCTAGTGAAATTACAGTGGTAACGAGAATAAACATTCATAAATTAAAAAATAAAATTAAAAATGTTTTGATAAGTAAATCATATTATAGTATTAACGATTATTTAAATGATAAAGATGTGTGGAAATAAATGGCGCTGATTCTCAAGCAGTATGTGTCAGTACGTGTAACACATTTAAAAATGAAAAAGAAAAAAAAATGTATATATATATATATAGCCCGCTGAGTTTCTTGCGCATTCTTCTCAGGTCCGTGGCATTTGTTTTGCGAATGGCTGGTAGATTTTGACGGTCAATAAGTGAACTATTGTTCCCATGTTGAATAAAAATTTTGACTTTGAAACAACTTATGTCTCAATGCAAACGCGATGTGATGCAGTGTATACCATCTTAACTAGCGCTATGTTATTGGCAAGCGTATCACTTACCATCAGGTAAACGTCTCTCTCATCTCGTCGCTTCATCGAATAAAAAAAATGATTCTTTATAGCAGTAAATCCAATATACGATTAGTTCTTTCAGTAATATTGCACACTATCTACTTTTCATTAAATATCATAAAGGGAAGTGAGAATACATTCCGTATCAATTTCCTATAACGGCGCCCATTAATTTCGCGATGTTTCCAGAACATTTCACTCCCTCCTCACGCCTGCTAACACTGTTATTTAACGTGTCGCATGCGTACCAGGGAGGCGAGCTATAACTACAACGACCATAACTTCAAGTTACTCACAGATTTGATAACATAGTACTTAATATTAGTGATGGAGTTTAACAGTGAAAGTCATCGCGGTGTTATCAATACTTCCTTTGGCAAGATTGACTAATTTTTAAGACACTATTCTCTAACCTTAACTAACAAAAACTTTCTGAAAATTTTAAAAGCAGCTTAAAATTCAATGTTTTGTGTATTCAGTACAGTTATGATTGAATACAATGTCTGTCTGGACCCCAACCCTGGCCGTGGAGTAAAAATTACCCCGCAGCGTTACGAGCCGACGGGGTAGATAGCGGGGCGCACATCCGTCTAATGACACCGGATAAACTGCGTCACATCCGGTTAACTTTGTGCCCGATCGCCGCACTCCCGGCTATGTAAACTTCAGACGAGTTTAATGGGAGAGCCGTTTACTTCCTCCTCCCCACGTGGACTCCTTTGTAACAATTGTACCGTTTTAACTAATTCCGAGCGTCTGTTAAACTGACTATAGACTGAACAAAGATTTAGTTGTTTTTTCTCGATCACCTGCTTATCTACGACTTGTTTTATAATCTATAGCGCATTCAGAGATTAATATTACAGAAAATCTTTTGTTATTCTCTTCTCTATAATCTGTATTTCACGTGATTATTGAGATACGTGAGTTTTTCACTAATTTACTTTATATCGCCTCTAAGAAATTTGTGAAATCTTTAAATTTTGTAGACTTGTCTATTTCTGGCGGGATGAGTATGTAATTTTTTCATGTTCTGATATATCCTTATGATGATATTGTTACAGGAGCTTCTGGAGAAACGAATAAAGCAGCTTGAAGCACAGCTGGAGGAGGAGAAGCGGCGCACGCAGCGCGAGCGCATGGCTGTCACGAAGCTGCAGAATAAACTTATAAAGGTAAGTGTAGTTACGTTAAAGGTTCTAGTTGAATTACATCTTGTAGATGTCCATTGCTTCACATAGACTTTTAATGACTTTTAATACATTAAATTGTTAATTATTAATTGAATGGATTATTTCCTACTTTGACTTCTTTATCTCTTGTTTCAGTCTCTAAGTCAGGTTTCCCCTTGTTTGAATTGTGTCTTCATTTCAATCAGAAATTTGAAGGAGTGTGCGAATTGATTGAGTATCATCTACCTCTTCAAATCTTTAGGGCGGATTATCCATCCCTTTTGTTAAATATTACATCTCGGATTGAAAACAATTACGTTCGGAGCTGCTCCTTAAGTAGGTATCTCGTTGCTATGGATACCTCATCAATCTATATCGTGAAATGGTTTCATTGATTCTGTTTCAGAACACCAATTGAGATTATTTACAGCAGAATAAATTTGGATTTGTTACTTTATAACTCCTGGCGTATATTGTTAAAGAAATTCTGTCAATTTCATCGTAACTTAAATTGGAAGGGTTCGAAATATTCTTACTGCTACCTTTAACTTTTTTCGCCAATTTATAAAGCAGATTTGAAAATTTTGAAGATTTGCGTATAGTTTTTGTATGTCATCAGGATATTCTTCTTCTCCTTCTAGCCGTTATAACTATAATATCATTATCACGAACGATAAGATGGACGTCTGACTCCCGTGACTTTAGGTATGAAGCAATTAATATAGTAAAATTTAGTTTTGTCAAATATGTAAAATAGATTAGTTTTTCTAATCAAGTTCACCACGCAAAGTATGATTGTGGATCTAAGAGGGGGGAGGTTTGGTTAAACATTGGTTTTAGCCTCGTCCCTCCTCACCATCGGCCGGCTACGGCTCGTCTGCGGGGAATCGGCGAGTTTTGATTACTTACATCAACTTAATTGGACTTCTTTTAATCGTACTGCATTGTCCGCGAGTTCCGTACAACGCCTGTTTCTGTTACTTTCGGATAATCCCTTTGGGAATTTATATTTACCAGCGAATTACTTATTGAAATTACTGGTAATAGTTTGTTTGGGTCTAATGTTTTAATTTTCCCTTTGAATGAGGCGCTAGCTGTTCATATTACTGGAGTAACACGATTTAATATCAAGTTTGCGATTTAACACGACTCCACTCGTTTCTTAATTATGTTGCCTTTTCAATTGACAAAGTTCGACGTTCTTTAGTCTTTATCTGTGCGTCAATAATCCTTCTGGTGATGAAATGCGGTTATATAGTACTATTCAAACACAATTCGGGATTGCAACTGGAAACCTCGACGGTGCTAAGTAGCCCCGACTCGCCCCGGGGTCCGTCTCGACAAACAGGAGCTTTGCCACCGCCCCCACTTTGTTTGAGTTTCAGCTCGGACAGTATCCATGTGTACCGCCTGTTTGCTCATCCAGTTTGCTTTACTGTAATTCAGCGTATTGTTTGTTGCTTTGCGAACGACGATCTATACAGAATTGTTTCTAAGTTATATATTTGCATATTGAAATAGTTTCGCTTGACTCGTCATTTAGTGATATTAACACCCTGATCTTCTTCTTTTTCGTCTTTCGAGTGTACGTTAATTATATTTAGATTATAAATATTTGTTAAAAGAAATCTGAAGGTTTCTCAACGGTTCAAATAAGGGAAACATTTGAATTGGGAAATTGATTAAACTGAATCTGAATTTAGATAAAAAACCTTTAGCAAGTGCAGCATTTGTTCTAAGTTTTCATATTGGGGATGCGAACTGCTTTTCTTCGCTTTGTTGGCTGAGTAACACGTGGATCTCGTTTCGCTTCTGATACTTGCGTTGTGAAGTTTGATTGGTGGTGGTTTTCGAATGCCCGACTAGCTACCATATAAGATAAGATCGCTCCAAACAAGGTGGTAGCTGAAAATCTGTGTGTTGTTCACTACTTGGCAACAGTTACACTGAGCTACGGCCGTTTTGTGCCATAGCAGTACGTGCAAGAACAAGGAAATCTTAAATGTAATTGAGTAATGTGTATTCTTTTTATTTGTGTTTAATATTTACTTTCTTCTACTGTAATAATTGTTTGTTTGTATGTGTATGTGCTGCTTGGACAAATAAACGAATTTATCTATCTATCTACCACCATTATATTGCACATCATTCATACCATCATCATGCGGCGCCTTCTTTAAACTGAAGTAGTAAGTATAACAGCGTTGCTGTTATTTTGCGTGAAAACGCTTCACGTGTCGACGACCACATTGCAACACCATGTGAAATTAAAGTCAAGTTTTCATCATAGATAAAAAAATCATACACTTCGCATTACTAGTAAAATTACTGATGTAACGATAATTAACACATTATGTTTTACGACGAGCGCAATGTGGTGCAGTGTATACCATCTTAACTAGCGCGTTATAGGCAAGCGTATCACTTACCATCAGGTGAACGTCTCGCTCGTCGAATAAAAAAATTATACTAATTTTAGTCAGTTTTGTGTTCCAAAGATATAAAACAGTGAGTTACTGTTGCAGGGGTGTAGTATGTGTGTGTGTCCGTGGTGTTGGCTCTTAGTGTACATTATACTGGAACAGTTCGCGACGTCACGTATAAATGAGTATGTTAATCTAGATGCGGGGTTGATCTCCGCGAGCTTAACTCCCGGGTACGTGGCGCCTCTCGTGATACTCCTGAACTTTCAGCCATATATCCTGGGCGGGGGGTGAGGAGGTGGGCGAGTCTTAATGCGATGTTCAGCGCCACTCGCATAGTTTGAGAGATTTACGTTCTAGAGAGATGATAATTAACGTATTTGAGAAGTGTGTAGAATTATATTTTAACCGCTGAACAAAAAAGGGAAGTGTTCTTAACGCATCAGTCATAAGCCGAATTTCGTTTAGTTAGTGTATTTTGATCCCTTTAATAAAGATATAAAGAATTAAAATATCATTTTAGGTCTTCGAAATCCAATAGTCCGATATTGATGTTAATAACTTATAAAAATAAGTTAAAAATACATCGTTTTTAAATTGATTAATAATAATTCGTTAGGTCAGTAGTTATATGAAATCATAAATAGATGTTTACTTCCATTTTTATATAAGCTAAAATATCATACAGTTTAACTAAAAGCAAATGAAATTAATGGAAACATTGAAAAAGACAAACTTAACAATCGTATGCACTTAACCGAGCAACTTTTAGTGTAATGTACACCATCAGTCAGGTTTATTAAGACGCAATTAAATTTAATACAAGCTTGCATTAGCGAATGCTGTTATTGAGGGCAATGCAAGTGACAGCTTTCATTACTCCCTTTGATACCACAACCGGCAGCATCCGTAACAAATGACCAGAGAAACTAATGAATCAATCCTAACACTGATTAACCGGAGAGCGGCGAGGTATGCGCTACACTCAAAGGCAGACGCACGCAGGAATTTGCGTGACCGATCCAATTAGATGCTCCTTTCAGCTGTGTTTCAGTATTACTTTAGTTTACCAGCTGATTTAAAACGGCTTTAGCGCTTTCGTAACTAAAAGCCGTTTTAAAGCTTCAGCTCCGGTTTTAGTATTTATAATGCGTTGTTCAGTTTCAGTTACGGCCGCGCGTTGCTTTCTAAAGGTCGTATGTGTTTTGCGTCTTTATGTGGGTCAGGTCGGCTTTGCTCTGCTGTAGATTAGTTATGCTATTCCTGGACACCACTGAGGATGCAATACCTCACCTAAACGTCTATCGCGTCTGATTTGTTTTCATAGTTGCTCCGTTGCATGCATTCATCGCAACAGCTGACCGTCTGCTGTTAAATCATTTATTATCCCCATCGTCTTGTTTGAATACTTCAAATAACATGTTTGTTCATTACTATAACGGCTTAGTTATTCTAGAACAACGTTTCTACATCACAAAGTTAATATTACAAACTTGTGTGTATAATTTTGATAATGAATCTATCTATTATGTTGAGTTTATAAAAATTCTTCCCACCAATCAAACAAAAACATCTGGCTTCGGAATCGAACCGTGAATCATTTAACTAGGCCGTTTTGCCGTTTAACTTTAGAGCAGTAAGACGTTATAAATATCAACAAACCTGTAATAATGCTAACAGATACCGGGGATCGGGCGACGGCAATAAACGTAACGCATCCCGACTAATCAAACTTGGGGGATTCAATTACACCACGCGCCATAAGATGACCCACACCCCACCATTACACTGACAAGATCTTCACGTCCCTTCTTAGACTACGCACTTGATTGTGGGAACGTCGCGTTTCTCACATTTTTTTAAATACACAACACATAAATAGCTCAAAACATTGAGCACGAATAGAAAGAAAAGGAGTAAATTAGAAATAAGAATTGTGATAAAATATCTATCATAAAGAATATGTGGTGAAATGTAGTAGTGAGAGGCGATGCCTGACAGAAGATAAAAAGTTTGTAAATATCAAAAAAGCATAAAAGAAAACGCATAAAAAAAGCATAGAAGAATTTGAATAAAGACTAAGAAACAAAAAAATAAAAAGAAAGAACAGAAAGACCCTGACACGCAGGGGATTAGTGTAAAAGAATAAAATAATAAAAAACATTGAGTACGGACCCTATGAAATTAGGAAGAACAAATATTGGTATAAATTGGTACTTATGGAGTAATTTTTCATTCTAATTATAGCAAAGCAAATAAATAATAAAATAAATAAACTAATCTACCATCCAATTGTAAAATTTTATGGCGCTTAAAGGTTATTTTTATATCAACAATAACGTTTATAAATATTTCTTTACGATTTGTAAAGCAAGTGCGTCCGCCCGGCCACCGCTATCTACATTTGCATTTCTGGTAATCATTTCTAATGTCCACATCAGGACATTAAATAAGAGCGGGGGGATCCTCATATCCTCATATGTGAATACTTAACCTCTGCAATATAATCGCTCAATTCAAACTTTGACCGTTTAAGTAATTTCATTACAATTTTGTTTGTTCAATCTCCATAGACAAAATAAACGAGTATGACTGAGTTTTAAATTTACTTTATTTGTTGTTGAAAGACGCAAAAACTATTTAAAGACCTGAAGACCACATTGTCAAGGATGCCTTTAACTTGCTAACGATACCGTAGACACGAAAGATCTACCACTTGCCTGTGACAACCAAAAGGTAAACATCTCAACAAAATCTTACTGCTAATCGTGTTACTAGACTTAGGACTTGGAAGGCAGACCCTAAATTACTAAGAATAAAAGCATAGTAAAGTAGTAATACTTTGTTTGGTTAATATGATGATACTGACTGATAAATATTAAAAGTTTATTTTACTCTGCTTGGTGGATCACCTGTAACATTTATACAAATAAATTTAAACCATCCATTACGCCCTCTGCTAATTTAAATTTTCCTACCAAATCAGTATCATGTCTTCTAAGATCATGATACAAGAATTGATCACTTACAAGGATTTCCAAAATAAAGAGTATCAGTTTAAATTTATTTGTAATCGACATCAATGAAAGAAATTCTATAAAGCCGCAATCGTTTCCTACATTAAAGTCTACAGCAATTTTATAAGTGTGGAGCTGGTGTCATGCTGGACGTCCCCCGGCCGCAGAACAATAAAACGCCCGCTATTTCGGTCTCGGATCAAAGTTGTTGTCTTTTCTCTAAACTTCGGAGCGATAAATTTGGGCGCTGCCCCGGCGTTGCTCGCACCTGTTGTAGTGCTTCTCGGAACCGGATTCTTGTGTAAACTCGCCTCTTTGGAGCACTAAGCGAGTCCGAGACTTCCGCTTACGCGTATCCAGAGCTTCCTTCTTTGCCGAAATTGAATATTGCTTTCCGACCGGAAGACAGATGCAACTAATCTAACATCCATTCAGATTCAATTACTGATGTTATATTTTTGGTTTTACCGTTTTCAGTGTTTTTTTTTTATTCTTCCATGCGACGAGACGAGCAAGACGTTCACCTGATGGTAAGTGATACGCTTACCCATGACAACGACGCTAGTTAAGATGGTACACACTGCACCACATTGCGCTCGTCGCCGTGAGACATAAGGTGTTACCCCAGTAATTACACTAGCTACAGCGCCCTTCAAACCGGAACACAGTAATGTTTGCACACTACTATTTGTCGGTTGCAATAGGAGCTGCGGTGGTACCCATCCAGACGGTCTCCGGCAACAGAGACCTACCACCTGGTAAATGGTGGTGTTACTTCACTCACATTTCCAAAGATATACACAAAATTCTTTCTTAACTGTAAAAGTAAAAATTTAAGTTATTAAGTTCAACCTTTGTGTATATCAACACCAAAGCTTCCACACGACCAAAACAAATTTGATACAAAATATTTTGTTTGAAATATAACCTGTACGAGATGATGTTTTAGATTTTGTTTTGTTGTTAACTTCACTGTTATTTACTTATCATGAAAGTAACGTTGATAACTTAATATTTACAAGTATGCTCGTCAAATGAATAAACAGTAATAATTCCAATTGTGGTGATGGTCTCGCAGTAAGTGCAAAATGTCGGCGTATTCTTAACAACACGAACTCACTCGCAATAGAATTAAGTAAGAAATACAGTTGCTCGTTACGTTGCAGCGAAATGCACTCATTTGCATCCCGTAGCGAGGGTTACGAGGGGGAGGACGGAGGAGGGAGATAGCATCTTTACAAAGGTATCACTTCGCCTCTCTTTGTCTATTCCCTTTGTTCGGTATTTCGATAGACGAATACTTTTGTTTGGAAATGATTTGTTTTAAACTTTTAGACTGAAAATTTTGACCTAACTTCACGGAGAGTATTTCACAATAATACCAGATAATCATAAAAACAGAACGGTTTTTTTTTGTGTTTCTCATTTTTTTCATTTAGCGAAATTGTTTTGATGAGTTTTTTTTTTCATCTACCCATTTATTCAGTAATTATAACTGTATCTCATTTTTTATTTGTTTTAGTTAAAGTTTAAAACTTTGTTTTTGACTTTTTTTTTTATATATAGTACTTTGCAACGAGACGAGCAAGACGTTCACCTGATGGTAAGTGATACGCTTGCCCATGACAACGTGCTGCTAGTTAAGATGGTACACACTGCACCACATTGCGCTCGTCGCCGTGAGACATAAGGTGTTACCCCAGTAATTACACTAGCTACAGCGCCCTTCAAACCGGAACACAGTAATGTTTGCTTACTATTTGGCGGTTGAAATAGAATCTGCTGTGGTACCCATCCAGACGGTCTCCGGCAACAGAGACCTACCACCTGGTAAAGTTAACTGTTTCTTTATGGACATATAAAATAGTTTTCTTTTGAAATATATAAATGAAAGTTAAAAGTTAAAATTATTTTAAATATATCGCATTATAATTTATATGAACTTAAAAGTTCATATTGTTTGATATATGATTTATAACAAGCTTCAGTAATCTTTTTTTTTTGCATACCTTTAGTTCAAAAGTAAATAGTTAAAATATCCTCTGTATTACTTTTGTGTTGCAATAAATTAATTTCAACGTTCCTCCATCACGTATACATTCAGTGATCTGGTAAGATCCATCAAAGAAATTCGTTTACCCTTTCACCACGATAAGAATATTACAATCTTAACATAATCCGCGGCCCTCTCTCTCTTTATAAATCCATCTACATAATTTCATGGTAAATTAACAAAGTTTCCGCTTTAATTCGTGCTTAATTATAACTTGACGAAATTGAATTACAAAAATAATAAAATGCCTTTTCATTACCGCTCCCGTTTTGTAGCTTAACTTTTCTATTTAAATAACTTCGTAGCGGACTTTGAGTTTTACAATTTACAAAATTATTAAACGGATTTATTGAAGTCTTATCGCAATAGGAATAAAGTCGATAATCGCTTAAATTTAAAGGAGAACGTATATTCAGCGGGAAAAGGGTTTCGGCAAAATATTAGAAGCGATCGGTCGTTAGAAATCAAAACATTAGTAACTTCTGTTAGTATAATGGGGTACTGAAGATACTTGAAGAGTGGAATACGGTATCTGATCGAAATAATTATAACTTTTTATTTATATAAAATTAAATTTTTGATAACACATACAACTGTACTCTGTTTGTTATATAACTGGTTATATTTCTTACTAGAAGTAGTAATTATTTTTAACAGTAGTTCAATACTTGTATGTGAATATTTCAAGAAAGCGTTCCTTAACATTATGGATTAATCGTCTTGAGATTGAGATCCAGAATTAACCTTTTTCTTTTAAAATATCCAGAGATATAACTCTTTCAGTTTTCCAAAAGTATATAGTGTAATTTTGTTTGCATCTAACAATACTATATGTAGATATTGTGTTTGTGTTTTGAAATTGCTGATCGTGTACAGTGTTCCGCTGAACACCGTACGGATGTTTGTCGGAGGTTATTACGAGGTTAAATGAGCGTGGAGGTAGGGAAGGGCGAGGATCCATGAGGCCGAACTTAATGCTTTCATTTCGCTTAACATTCAATGCCTCCTCCCGAATGTAATAGCTAATATTAATAACATAGACTTAACTGCTTCCGAAGTACAGTGAATAGCCGTTTGTTTTGTAACGCGGAGGTTCTGGTACTTTTGGAGGTTTTCAATCTTAATATGTATACCTTCCGCCATAACAACAATGCTTTGAACCCGCTTAACATATTGACATTGAGAACTAGCCTTATTATTAATTAATAGCATGAGGAGTTGAATTCGAGTGCCAAGACCTTTGTAGTTTTAAAAGTAATCAAGTAATTAAGCAATAAAGTTATTCGTTCCTGTATTTATAACTCACGACAAAACTGAAGGTTTCGGACATGCATCAAAAAGTTCAAGAAAATAACATAACGAAAGTAACCGGTGCAATTATTCGTGTTAAAATTTTAATAGCATCAACTATTTGGTTTAGGTTTTTGACGTGACAACGTCTATTAAATTGGTATAAGATAGGACGCGCGTGCTGAGAAATGTCCCGCACATAAGTGGGCGTGGCTTACGCCGACCGCTAAGTCGGTATGCGTTTGCCCGAATTGGTTGAAAGTAAAAGATGTATTCTATTGCTCAATAATAATTAGAAATAAAATCCCTAACAAATATAATTGAGAGTTAGTATAACTTGATTTGTAACCCGATAAACATGTCAAACAAGAATAATAAAATTTATTATCAAAATTTTTTGTGATATAATTAATAGACGTTGTCACGTTAAAATACATAAGTGCCCTGCACATATAACCCAGAATTTTTTTTTCAGATAAAAAGCATCATCAAAATCGGACTGTTCTATATTTATGCCTTTCCTAATAGTTGTTTCCACTTAGTCGCCTTTTACGATACACTGAGTGTATATCCCGTCTACCAAATTGGACTGAACAGTTTGTTCAATAATAATCATCGGACAATGCGTCGTTTATTAATTGTATAAAAGCCGTCGGCTTTGCTTAATTAATGCTCATTACCGCGTAACTAATTCGCCAGACGACGCACCGCATCACCAATACCAATTACCGCGGCCAAACCAATCGGAATTGTTTACACAACATCTTCAATCAACCGCTGTTTATATCTTTATATAATGTATTGTATAAACTGTTTGAGAATCTCCAAACTGTTGAATTAATGAAAATATAGATATAGTGGTGGTAGGTCTCTGTTGCCGGAGACCGTCTGGGTGGGTACCACCGCAGCTCCTATTTCAACCGACAAATAGTAGTGTGCGAACATTACTGTGTTCCGGTTTGAAGGGCGCTGTAGCTAGCGTAATTACTGGGGTAACGACACTTAACACCTTATGTCTCAAGTCGACGAGCGCAATGTGGTGCAGTGTGTACCATCTTAACTAACAGCACGTTGTCATGGGCAAGCGTATCACTTACCATCAGGTGAACGTCTTGCTCGTCTCGTCGCAGAATTAGTATAAAAATAAAAGTTTTTTCAGTAGCAGTGTCTCTATTCTCTCTATTCTGAACCGTGATAGCTTATTGGTTTGAACGCCGGCATTCCACTCCGGAGGTACCGAGTTCGAATCCGGCCTGCACCAATGAATTTTTCAATTTATGTGCAGTTAGTATAACACCAACTAATATCACGTGCTTTGACGGTGAAGGAAAACATCGTGAGGAAACCTGCATATCTATGTCATGACCATCCGTGCTCGCACTAGTATGTGAAATGGAGAAGGCAATGGCAACACCACTCCATTATAAGAGTCGTCGTGTGTTTCATTACACATGATGACCACGACCCTCAGTCATGAGGAAATACGATTTAGAAGAGTCTCTATTCTCTTATTTTGTAACAACAAAGCTGCTATTAAATTGCTCTGTAGCTAAAGCGAATAAACTTCTACACACGATAACGGGGTCATAGATGATGAAAAGTGCTAATCTAGAATATTCTGTCTCTTATTACTGCCGAAATACAATAATGCTGTTTTCACAGATTAACAGTCTAGTTCCATAAAATTCAATCACAATTGCAATGTCTTTATCTAGATCCGTAAAATAAATGTACTCTGGCACAGCTAACGTCTGCGAGGTTCTATTGGTTTTGTTATGAAATAAATGAAGCTATACACAAAGTAAATGTTTAACGTCCGTTTGTTAGAAAGTAAGACGTAATACTTTCGTTGTTTATGATTTTCTCATTAAAAGTCTCTTTCGCATGCGACTATTTGGAAAGGTTTCAACAGATTCTATTTATCAACAAACATTACTTTGAAGTAAGTGACGGCAACTCACTTGGCGGACTGACGATCTGGTGAAGGTTGTGAAAAGCCGCTGGAAGCGCAGACCTGATCGATGTGAAGAGGCGTTTTCTGGCTGATAATCATGATAAAGATCATTATGAAAAGTATAGCAAGCAGCCGCGAATATTTTATATCTCTTCTACCGTTTCCATTTTCATATTGAATATATATTTTGAATATCAGGTGTAGTTTAATACCGGGATGTGTATGTTTATTATTCAAATTCATCAGAAGCTCGCCCCGGGGTGTCGGGAGGGGTGAGGTGGATCCGAGGACCGGTCGCTGACTGCTCAAGCATTTAGGGGTGACTTCGCGGTTACGTTAAAATGTCGCTTATATTAATATACATATATTTATACATCTTATAATTTTAGTTAACTTTATATACATATTTCATTTTCCATACTTTAAGCTGTATGATGTCTTATTTCCCCGAATCCAATGCTTTTCGAACAGGAACACGTTTGTTGGCAGAAATAGATGCTACAGCGGTTTTTATTCAAACGATCTGTTGCAAGTGTCTCAATAGTTAATTATTAACCGGTTATGATGTGGTAACATTACCGAGACATTTTATGCCTCAAAGTTATAACAGCATGTATCAGGCATATCAATTTTGTAGTCAACGTCGACTTCCACTCGAGACAGATAATACATTCGTTAATATTTTGCATTAAGTAATTATCATGGGATATTTACATAAGCGAATACCGCGTGTAAATAATTAGGTTAACGGTTGCTAACATGCAACATTTTAACCGGCCGCGGGTTAACCGTAATCCCAATATTAATTTATTTCGGGCGACTCTGGTAGTGGTCAGCGTGGTACAGGTGCGAATAATACCGTTACAAATGATGTTGCCGCAGCCAGCATGACAAGTGGGGGTCGTGTTACGGACCCCTGGCCGTCTGGAGAGGGTTGGCAGCCGCTAATTTAATTATATGGTTATGAACGCGAGATCACATTTACAGAAAATAACAACAAAAACGATAAAAGTCTACCATATCAACAAACGTCTAAGACAAATAAGTTTAAATGCAGTTTTAAAGCTGATTTTTTGGTCAACCTTCATGTATGTTTTTTTTTAATTTCATATTCAAGATTATGAAAAAAAAACGAAAATTCGAGTCTGTTCATTGTTTTCAATGACCCTCGAATGGAGAAAACTTTTTTATTTCGCACAAATTGAATGTTTTTTTTATGTTTCCGATTATTGGTACCATAAAAACACAAATCTAAACTCAGAGCCAGTTTTGACCAAAAAATATGGATACTCTGCCTGAAATTGTCGCTCAAGCTGTAATACTTCTGCCGGCCAAATCAATTCGAAATTACAAAAAAAATAAAAAAAAAACATACATAAGGGTTGACCAATAAATCTGCTTCAAAACTGCATTAAAACTTATTGCTCCACCTAACATTTATTTTTAACTAGAGACCGTCGAAACTTTAAACACTGGGTGGTGGGCCGATAGCTGTGTCCGGGAGTGTATAAGAAACTGAAAATATCTGAATTGTGTATTAACTAAACTATAAGTGACATTATAAGTTAGGAGTAATGGAAGAACTTAATTTGTACAGAAGTTTCTGATAATCAACAATGCAGTCATTCCTCTTACGCCTTCCTCCAAATATTTGGAGTCAGTCCTCTTAATGTTAATCCTCCAGAAAAAGGGTTTATAACGGATTCTTCATCAAGGTCTTTTCTTCTTCTTCTTTGTCGTTGTCACTCTTGACAGAGTGGTCGTGGTCATCACTTCATGTGTCGGTGGCAAGCTTAGGATCCTTTAAAACCATCCATGGAGTCCGTCAACTTATTACCAACTACCTAGTAGCATTTACGAGTTTGCATATTGAAGGCTGTTATGATGTCTCGGTTTTCAGGGTCGTGGCTGAACTTAATTCGGACGTCTTTGAATTTATCAGAAATTATTCTTCTTTTAAGTCGTATTTCCTCATGACTGAGGGTCGTGGTCATCATGTGTGATGAAACATATGACGACTTTCTTAACAGTTATAATGGAGTGGTGTTGCCATTGCCTTCTCCATTTCACATACCAGTCTGACCACTGATGGTCATGGCATAGATATGTAGGTTTCCTCACGATGTTTTCCTTCACCGTCAAATCACGTGATATTAGTTGGTGTTATATGAATAAATTGAAAAATCATTCCGGCGGTATTCGAACCCGGTACCACCGGAGTGGAAGGCCGTTCAAACCACTAGGCTATCATGGCATTAAAAATTACAGCGACTTTAAATATGCAGTAATTCCTAATGATAATACTGTAATAATATATTAGTGCAGTTTCAACACAGTTTAGGCAAACGGCACGGTTTCTCTTGCATTGTAATAATTCATCGCCAAATTACACCGTCATTATAACGCGAAAGAACATTTGTGCTGCTAAATGTGCGCTACGGAACCTTCCGCCCGACCTGGTGTCTACAGCACCAGCTGTAGCGGTTTCCAATTGTGGTGTATTAAAATAATACCTTTAATAAATAAAAAAAGGGAATTTTCTTGTGTTTTGACTTAAAAAAGTTGTAATTAAAATAGAAACGCTGTTGCCGGAGACCGTCTGGATGGGTACCACCGCAGCTCCTATTTCAATCGCCAAATAGTAGTGTGCGAACATTACTGTGTTCCGGTTTGAAGGGCGCTGTAGCTAGTGTAATTACTGGGGTAACGAGACTTAACACCTTATGTCTCAAGGCGAGCGCAATGTGGTGCAGTGTGTACCATCTTAACTAGCACCACCTTGTTATGGGCAAGCGTATCACTTACCATCAGGTGAACGTCTTGCTCGTCTCGTCGCAAAGTAGTATAAAAAAAATAGAAATAACGTTAGCCAAACTTAATGATGCTGGACTGACTGAAGTCCTCCTTATATCCCTAAGCACGGTCTACACTCAGATCGCTTTCGGTCTGTAAATTGGAGATATATTTCACGCAAAATTAAATCTGAGTGTAGCTGGTACGGGTCGTTGGAATTAGGATCCGGTCATTAAAATTCCTGAATCTCTGTTCTGCGGCGGTTGTGTGAATTGAACAGCTCTCCATATGAATATTATGTAATATTTCGTTTAATTAAGGTTCAATTAGGGCGATGAGGAGAGGTGAGGTATTTAATTTTAGCACTTCATAATTTTCAACGTACAAAAAGACATCAAGTTAGACTCCGATCGGATTCCTTATGTTCTACATACAACTTCATCTATTAACGATGTTCATGATGGCTTATATAATAATAATGAAGATGTTATTACAGTAATTAAGTATTCAAATATTCAGAAGATTATCAAGAGACAGTAGAAAGGATAAGACTATACAAAAATAATAGAAATCGTAGTTTAAAGCATAGAGAGATAACTTCGTTAAACTTTCGTCTAAGTAGGTCGATGATTATTAAAACATTATTAACTTTACGTTTGCGACAATATTATTCTTGATTTGTGATTGCCGGAGACCGTCTTTACTACTGCAGTACTCATTTCTGCTGTATTACTGTATAATAGTATGAAGCGACCTGTTACGTGTCTAGGCGATGAGCTGTATTGAGTATTGTGTATATATTCTGACTGCCTCGCTATGAATATTTTGAATCTTCGTTGAATAATCACCTTAATAAGACTTTCATAGTTGCTCCGATTTTACATATTCGATGTGCGAGAATATTAAAACGATGTTAAATTTTAACACTACATCAAACTTATTTAACTTCCAAAGTCAACTTGTAACTTTGGACTTGGAATATAAAACAATTCATTAAAGCAAAATGTTTATAATGCTCCGAATAACCATTTGTTTATATGAAATTGGACTTTATTTGTATGTTCATAGAGTCCTTATTACTGGTGTGTAGATCTATCGATCTCACGAGCATAGCGAAGCTAATAAAATTTGGTTTGCCTCGCCGAGAGTGCTTTCGGAGTAGAATTTTGTTGGATGAGCTGATTAAAGCAAAGCAGCTAACTTTATTTTGCGTCAGTAATCTGTATCGATTGCTTTTTGATTCGTATGCGCTTTTTCTTTATTTGCAGCGCTCAATGGATCAGTTTCTAGTATTTAATCTGCTTTAAAAGATTCTTTGTAACTACCATCAATTTCATTCCATGAATTATTGTTTTAATCGTTAAATCTTATATTGATATTACAAATGATATGAAAGTTAATGTATATATGATACAGCGTATACTGATCTTTTATTGGAAAGTTTTCTGTCTTACGTAAAATTTAGGTTTTTCTGGCTAATCCGTCCAATTTTGTAACTCAAGAAAACTTACTAAATGATAAAGTGTTTTCTAATCATAAGTGGCACGATATTGTAAATGTAACTTATTCCCTGTCACCAAAAGAAGACATTGTCCTGTCCGTCTTGTTTTAACTATAAAAAAATATTGTTTCGATTTCAGCATAAATTATTCGTACTCTGTCGAGGTTTCAGTGGGTGCTGATTTCATATTTCACGCTTCGGAGCATGTTAATGTTTGTCATTCGGCTGCGGTCACTGTAAAAAATCGGGCCGTGCTCCTCCCATTTTCCACTTTTACATCGCTTATAAAGGGAACGGTTTTTGCATCGTCTATGCCGTTTCGTTTTATTGTGTCTGTCTTTGGACCTTATTCAACATTAAAATTTATCGTTGCTCGTGTAGCCGTTTTAAAATTAGTCCGTGCTTGCGGTTTTTAACCGAAGACAATGATCGATTAATAATTTTATTGTTACTTTGATTATTATTTTTTTGTGGATCCATATACACTTTAGCTCCATAAAAATTAAAAATGCCTTAAAATTTTAATTGATCTCACAAAAAATTTGTGGTATTTAATTCTTATAACAAAGGTTTTGCTTATTTTCTTTAGTCGATCTTGCACATTTTTTAACGACTACAATTTTACATCTGATTACAGTTTGAGTGACGGTTTGGTAGTCTGAACACAGCATAGTCGTTACGGCGGTAGATATACAATATAAAAGAGGTAGCTAGCAAGGCAAATTTGAAACACTACCAAGAGCATTGCTCAAAGAAGAAAGTTGTACCTGAAGTTACGTCACATAAAAAAATATATACTTTTAATAAACACTATAAGAACTCACGAAAACTTGCTGCTTTAAATTAATTCTTATTAACTATCTTTGCACCTAATGTAAATGATATTCATAAGCCTAATCCACTTGACCGTCAATTCCCAAGGCTTGGATACAACTCGTGCATTATACTGCGCTGAGTAGTTTCTAACTTGTCTCTAACAGTTTAATTCTGTACGTTCGTTGCTACTTGTACTTGTATATATACCTCTTAAGTCTCAGCAGTTTGTTGCAGAGATGGCTGTTGTGAGTTTGCGTGGATTAGGCTTGATCAAACTTCGTCCTGTACAAAGGCTTACTTGTTTGGGTATACATAAACATTTTAATCTGCTTATTAAACAATACCTGTAATACAATCTTTACTGTCTAATATAAGTAAATCAATATCATTATTTTTTGAACTTACTCTGTATGTTATATTTCTATACTTTATTATGTCGCTATATTTTATTATGTCGCTATATTTTATTATGTCGCTATATTTTATTATGTCGCTATATTTTATTATGTCGCTATATTTTATTATGTCGCTATATTTTATTATGTCGCTATATTTTATTATGTCGCTATATTTTATTATGTCGCTATATTTTATTATGTCGCTATATTTTATTATGTCGCTATATTTTATTATGTCGCTATATTTTATTATGTCGCTATATTTTATTATGTCGCTATATTTTATTATGTCGCTATATTTTATTATGTCGCTATATTTTATTATGTCGCTATATTTTATTATGTCGCTATATTTTATTATGTCGCTATATTTTATTATGTCGCTATATTTTATTATGTCGCTATATTTTATTATGTCGCTATATTTTATTATGTCGCTATATTTTATTATGTCGCTATATTTTATTATGTCGCTATATTTTATTATGTCGCTATATTTTATTATGTCGCTATATTTTATTATGTCGCTATATTTTATTATGTCGCTATATTTTATTATGTCGCTATATTTTATTATGTCGCTATATTTTATTATGTCGCTATATTTTATTATGTCGCTATATTTTATTATGTCGCTATATTTTATTATGTCGCTATATTTTATTATGTCGCTATATTTTATTATGTCGCTATATTTTATTATGTCGCTATATTTTATTATGTCGCTATATTTTATTATGTCGCTATATTTTATTATGTCGCTATATTTTATTATGTCGCTATATTTTATTATGTCGCTATATTTTATTATGTCGCTATATTTTATTATGTCGCTAT
The DNA here is from genome assembly GCA_029286795.1 of Byasa hedistus. Lineage (NCBI taxonomy): Eukaryota > Metazoa > Arthropoda > Insecta > Lepidoptera > Papilionidae > Byasa > Byasa hedistus. The sequence goes on from JAGSMW010000016.1 coordinate 1,504,922, forward strand.
ATTTTATTATGTCGCTATATTTTATTATGTCGCTATATTTTATTATGTCGCTATATTTTATTATGTCGCTATATTTTATTATGTCGCTATATTTTATTATGTCGCTATATTTTATTATGTCGCTATATTTTATTATGTCGCTATATTTTATTATGTCGCTATATTTTATTATGTCGCTATATTTTATTATGTCGCTATATTTTATTATGTCGCTATATTTTATTATGTCGCTATATTTTATTATGTCGCTATATTTTATTATGTCGCTATATTTTATTATGTCGCTATATTTTATTATGTCGCTATATTTTATTATGTCGCTATATTTTATTATGTCGCTATATTTTATTATGTCGCTATATTTTATTATGTCGCTATATTTTATTATGTCGCTATATTTTATTATGTCGCTATATTTTATTATGTCGCTATATTTTATTATGTCGCTATATTTTATTATGTCGCTATATTTTATTATGTCGCTATATTTTATTATGTCGCTATATTTTATTATGTCGCTATATTTTATTATGTCGCTATATTTTATTATGTCGCTATATTTTATTATGTCGCTATATTTTATTATGTCGCTATATTTTATTATGTCGCTATATTTTATTATGTCGCTATATTTTATTATGTCGCTATATTTTATTATGTCGCTATATTTTATTATGTCGCTATATTTTATTATGTCGCTATATTTTATTATGTCGCTATATTTTATTATGTCGCTATATTTTATTATGTCGCTATATTTTATTATGTCGCTATATTTTATTATGTCGCTATATTTTATTATGTCGCTATATTTTATTATGTCGCTATATTTTATTATGTCGCTATATTTTATTATGTCGCTATATTTTATTATGTCGCTATATTTTATTATGTCGCTATATTTTATTATGTCGCTATATTTTATTATGTCGCTATATTTTATTATGTCGCTATATTTTATTATGTCGCTATATTTTATTATGTCGCTATATTTTATTATGTCGCTATATTTTATTATGTCGCTATATTTTATTATGTCGCTATATTTTATTATGTCGCTATATTTTATTATGTCGCTATATTTTATGCAGATGACAGTACTGGTGATGCTTTTTATGCGGGCTGCAAAGGAAGCTCTCGTCACTCTGTGAAAGAAAGTCGGGAAAAACTTGTGTCTGGAATTGAGTGCACACTTACTCGAGTTTCCGAATCGGGACGACTAAACCTTGTCGAATTCAACCCCAATAAGACACAAGTTTGCGCGTTCACTGCGAAAAAAACCCCATTTACTGTGGCTCCTTCGTTCCAGAACACACCCTTAACCATCTCAAAAAGTATTGGGATCCTAGGAGTTGACATCTCCAGCGACGTGCAGTACCAGAGTCATTTGGAGGACAAAGTTAGGTTAGCCTCAAAAAAGTTGGGTGTGCTCAATAGAGCAAAGCGGTACTTCACAGCAGGGCAAAGACTTCTGCTCTATAAAGCGCAAGTGAGGCCCCATATGGAGTACTGCTCGCACCTATGGGCGGGAGCACCTAAATACCAACTTAGTCCTCTCGACTCGGTACAGGCGCGAGCTGTGAGAATCGTCGACGATCCCGTGCTTACGGACGGTCTCGAACACCTGAGTCTCAGACGCGATTTTGCTGCTTTGTGCGTATTCTATCGTCTATATAATGGGATGTGTTCTGAGGAACTTTTCGACATGATGCCCACAGCCACATTTCACCATCGCACCGTCCGCCATCGGCAGGGAATTCATCCTCATACCTTAGAGCCGCAATGGTCGCGTACAGTCCGGTTTCAGAGGAACTTTCTCCCAAGAACCATCAAGTTATGGAATGAACTCCCTGCTGTGGTTTTCCCAAGGAGGTACAGAATGGGGTTATTCAAAAAGGGCGTGATTAGGTTTTTACGGGGTCGGCAACGCGCCAGTGGTACTTCTGGTACTGCAGGCGTCAATAGGCTACGGTAACTGCTTACCATCAGGCGGGCCGTATGCTTGTTTGCCACCTCTTAGTATAAAAAAAAAAAATTAGTGATTTTGTCTACATTAGAAACACTATCATAATATCTTTATTGTCTTGACTTCACATCTTGTATGATGATGATATTGTTGTAGTAAATAAAAGTTCAAACAGAAGCATTATGACGTCACAGTTGCTACTCTCGTAACACATATCTCCTTTTAACATTTTCCGTAACCCTAACAGCGACAACATCCCTTGCTTTAGTGAAGCGAAATTGTTTCCCATGATCTACAACCCCATTTCGTCTGATTCACGTTTATTGATATAATTTTATGAAGAAACACGTAATTTGTTTGATGCATCATACATAGAGTGTGATAATGGAGTCATTTCAGTATACAATAGTTGCATTAATGAGTTTTTCTGAGTGAACTTTGAAGTCTGTATACGTGTGTAACTAAAAACATAAATCAAACTGTAATTGTTTTCCGTTATATTTTTAATTAAGAAATCATGAAAAGAGTTTCGATAATTTGGTAATCGGAACGGTAACTAACACAAAATCGGAATCTAAAAACAAGCCTACACAAAAATTAATATCTTCGAAACTTTGTATTGGAAAATGTTGTAATAGATTTCATTAAGATAATTTAAATAAATGATCGATCGTTACTATGTAAACTAAAAAATATACGAAATCAGTTCATCAAACGCTTGAGAGATACGGATGATTCAGATCAACACACGAAGATGACACGATTAATTTACAAAAAGTAAATTTATGGAATAGTTAAAGAATTATCACATGATAAAATCAATAAAACTATAACAAAATCAACTCTGCACATAATATCAATAGCACTGTTGGACATGAATGGCGTAGTCAAGGATGGGGCTCAGTGGCGTGCCTTGAGAGACACCTACGTTCATTAATATATTGTATAAATTCTGTACTCTTATTTTGCTTAAATATACATATAAATTACAAATACTAAAGAACAAAATTTACAGACATAAAGGCAAGAGAATTATGTGATATATATTACATTTATCTAATACTAAAAACACTTAACTAGATATCAAAAGCTTGTTTTTATTCAACGCGCTTAATGCATTACGCACAGCGTCGGAAACTTGTTAAACAGTCCTTTGATAGCTGCACCAGAATTAATTTGTGACTTTGATTCGATAATTAAAGGCGCCAGGCTTCACCACCAGCCGCGTCCGGGCCGACGGCCACCACTAATTAAACCGCAAACCAGCAAACAGCATTTTGCGCGTACCATCTGACACTGATAGCTCAGAATGGTGATACTGATGACGAAACTAAAATATATTTGTCTATCCTAGATGGACCTTTTTAAAGCCTTTGGAAAAATACTAATAAGAATTTAGTGATAAGGAGACTTCTAAAAATAGTTGTGGAACAAGAATACTTTATACCTATATCTCAATAATAGACAAGAATTGGTGAAAATGTTAGCAGATGAACTGATTTTGCCTAAGATTGTATCTGTTTCCGTTAGATTGAATTTGTCATGATATAAATTAACAATGAGGTAGAAGATGATGAAGCGTACTCGTATCGTTCTCAAGTGTTTAAATTGTTAGCATGTAGGAATACTGTTAAGTCGATAGATTGGCAGTATGAGTGTTACCACTATTAAAATTTCCGAGGCACCGTCCTGAAGACAGCTATTGTTAAAACAGCAATTTATGTTTCCAGCGCGCTGATGTAATTTTTAAAATAGATGAATACTTGAAAAAATTATGGTTTTCATACGCAATCATAAATTCACAAATGAATTATTCAGCTGAAAACAAATTAAGGCTAACCCGCTTGTTAACGAGTTTACCACGTCATTGTTTATTAACGATACGGGGAGCTATTACTGGGGAAGGTGCAGAGCATCCGGGAGTTGGTGCGCCGCTGGTGGGGGCCGTCCGGGGCGGGACATCCATTCGTAATGCGACGACGACAGCCGAATCGAGCTTCCGTGTTTTCCAACAGGTTCACGTTTTTGCGTCCGACTAGATATTTAACATTTCAACCATCGGCACAACAGGAGAAAAGCAGATAAACCTATTTCGGTTTAGACTTTTCAATGGAATTAATTTGTGGTTAGTCGGTCGATAAGTAACGTTTTTGCAGATTTTTGTCTACCAATACCTCACCTCAACGTAGATTATTTTAATAAATGCATATTCTATTGACATCATACACCTCTGCAAAATTCTTTCTGCTTTTCCGCTAATCCTATTCAGTTTTTTTTCTCCGTAGCTCTTAAGCTAGACTAGGTAATATCAAATTTTAAAAGAATATCAGTCTTGTAATTTATAATTTTATTTGATTCAAAATTACTTAACCGCGTTCGCTCTGTTGTTGGGACAGTCTGTGTTGTATTAAGTAAAATTGTGCGTTTTCATAATTAATTGTGTAGATTCTGTACGGTGCGCAAACAATATCGTCACACGTCAATGTGTCCGCCCCTCTCACGCACGCCCCCTGTGAGTAAACAGATTAACAAATTTCCCTCTTTTAAAGGTGCTGTAGCTTGCGCTATTTGGGCATATGAAAGCGCAGTTATTTTATGAATAGAACTAAAAAAGTGTGTGTTCAAGCCCGACCGGGAATAAGTCTCCAATGAGAAAATGGACCATGAAAAGCATGCTCGAGGTCATCCAACATCCGATAAACTGTACTGGGCCAGTGTTATATATTACGATATTCTTTTCCAGAGAAAGCTTCGACTCCAAACAGTGAGAACATAATGTGCATAACTTGTGATAAATACATATGATTCATAGTGATTGCTGTCAGGGTATATGAAGACACTTAAAGTTGTATACCGCTGACGACGGACGACGTAAACTAAATGGATACGTCGTAAAAATATGTAATCGAGCTAAGGGCACGGGCACACGACCGAAATGATATATTGCACTAACAAAGTTACACAATCTCTTCAAAGCGAGGCAGCTCGGCGCCGGCGGGCAGCCTTATTCCGTTACGCGGTCATCGGTTACGTAACGATATTGAAACAATATCCCTAATACTGAAAATAATAGTTTCATTAAATAATTTTATTGTTAAGGTGTTTATCTTTTTTTTTTTTTTATTTGGTTTAGACTAGTGCTTGACTACGATCCCACCTGATGGTAAGCGGCGATGTAATCCAGGTGGTAAAGCGCACTAGTCTAGAAGAAGCTTATTCACTCTTTTCTTGAAGACCCCCACATCATACCTGGACGGAAACACTGACGCCGGCAGACTGTTCCACTCCCTCGCTGTACGCATTATGAAGGACGAAGCGAAACGCTTAGTCCTAATGCGCGGGAGATCGACAACGAAGGGTGTGTCTGTTACTATAATTACTATCAGTTTATGCTGGTGGTGAGTCTATGGTGCTGTAGATACCACCGCTGCACCTTCTGTCGTCAAAGAATAGTTTGGAATAACTGCTGTTTTCCAATTTGCTAGTGAAATTACTGGGGAAACGTAACTTATAATCTTACATCTCAACGCGACGATTATTCTGAGCGAGATCAAAACGGAGGTCAAATTTTTAACCATCGCAGATAAACTTAAAAATAACTTATAACAGAATTAATAAACAATATCGAACAATCTTGTCCAGAATAAGCCGGTGCCGGGATGTTTCTCATAGATAAGGTTACACAACCCACATTCTTTCGCGTATTTTGTTGGCGCATTCTTCGAATGGATTGTATAGCCGTTGTTGGCCAAATGTTCAAGTGATCACTTACACTAGTCTTTTTTGTGTATTGGTCCGGCCGCAAACTCGTATAAATTCCTGTGAAAAAAAGCATCGTGGGGAAACCGATGTATTTCAAGAATATTTCGTTAATATGCTACATCTGCCAAGCACTTGACTAGCGTGGATAACCCTCGAGTGAGAGAGGCACCTGAAGTCAAACAGTAGCAAAATATCTAAAACTACTTTTCTTACTATTCGGTTGTTCCTTTAGTAATAATCCAAAGAAAAATAACACTGAAATTGCATCACTTTATTGGTCTACGTTGCCTGAGACTATCTAAATACCTAAGTCTTTGACTACTTTACCTCAGTGTTATAGATAGATTGCAATTGCTCTCTAAAGTAATATATTTCTAATGTATTACGTAAAACATCTAATATTGCTTGTTAACCATAAAATTTACTGCGAAAAACATTACGAGTAACGATCGTTACCGCTTGGGGATGTTCCGGCTGGGAAGTAAACAGTGTATGACGTCATCGACCGCTATCTCAGAGAAAGCCTTCCGCATGCCAACGGCTCCGGATTGATATAAATTGGACGCATTACGAGCGGCGCCATTGATTTTGTGAAACCAACTTGTTTGTCTATGGAACCTTTCAGTGGACGAAGTTCGAACTTGAATACCTTATTGACAATCTGCTTTTGATATCGGCATTCTCCAACGATGTTATATGTAACAAGTAACCCACAAACTTCATAAATTCCGACCGCTCAATGACCTACAATTTGTTCATACCTAAACTGAAGGTAGCTTTAACAATGGGTTGAAAAAGTTCAAAATGATTAACCTGGCTATGGGGAGGGCTATGCTTTTGTTTTATGTTTCTTAACGTAATCGAACTAAGAATGAAGAGATATAGCTGTAGATCGCTGACATAGTCCAGCAGATTAGTAAACTAAAGTGAAAATATATCCGATGGAGTAGGAAGAATCTTGTGCAGAGACAACGATCAAAGAAGCGAAGCGTAAGATGACCGCTTGTTAAGTAGATTAACAACTTAGTGAGGTCGAAGATCGTAAGAAATAATCATATAAAGATGTGATCTCATCAGTCAAGCAAATGAAGATGATGAATATATTAACCATAATGCAAGACAAGGACATTAAAAATCAGCAGAGAGAGAAACCCATTTTTTTTCTGGGTTTTGTCTATTTATTGATTTATATTGTAGTTAATAAAAAGTTAAGAGTAATTTTAAGAACAGTTTATAATAATATATGTTAATGTCATCGTTAATAACCAAACGAATACAGTTACAATGCAGATAAGGCTTGAAATATTTCGGTTTTCAACTTAATACTGCATTAAGGTCTGAATATTCTGATGGACGTGGCGCAGCATCGCGAGAGGCGTGAGAGGAACCGGGTCAAAGTATGCATAATTAATCACCTCCGAACCTGGCTAAATTATGAAACAGAAGTGTAATGACGACGGTACATATTTATATATGCCAAGTGGTCAGCTTCTAAGAGCATCATAATTGTAGACTAGCATAACTGCAAATGGTAAAGTGTGATCACTAAGAACACAGCTATGTATGAAAATCGAACCACCAACCAAACCCCACAAATTATACACCCTGAATCAAACCAAAGATCTGCGTATTACAAGTCAAGTGTTGATAAAGTTACTGTTCCGTTTAAAGATATACAATCAGAAAACTAAACTGTCGTATTAAGCTGTGATGTATCTAATAATAATTTTCCCATTTCAACTCAAAACGGAGGCCCTGTATTCAGGTACAAAATAGGCTTTCAAGTAGCGCCTCCTATTCAAACAGCTTTTAGGCGTTGACAAAAGGCCGAGTTAATTCCCATTCACGCTCCGGAAGCCCTACCGCCGGATGCGAAGGTGGGCCCGGTGCATGCGCGAGTACATTAGCATACGCACAAACGTGTATGCGACGCCTTACATGCGGAATATGTAACGAGTAATTCGAATTTAATGATCGTGGAAAGACCAAAGCCCATTGTTGGACAAATTGGCAGAGACTGTTGGTTCCTAAGACACAGGTGAAAATTATAACTCAGGTTCAATGCAATAAGTTACTTTAACTGTCTTTTCGGATTAAGTTTCATGATTGTGGCATAGTAACACAGTAAGATCGAATGGTTGACCCCTTCCGTAGTCTCGTGACCATTGCTTCTGTAAAGATCTAGAAACTACTTGCTGTTTATTACTTTATTCTTTATTACGCATCAAAATATAATGTTGCAAATATCTAGTAGTTGCGGATTTGTAGTTGTATAAATCGCCAAATTTCTAATCAGCTGATGATAAGAAAACAGAAAGAAAGCGAAGAATGCTATTCTTATTGATACAGCCGCTGTAAACATGTATTGATTTTAATGCTGGATAAGATTAAGGGGTAACGGCGCCGATGTGGCGGCACTGTCTTGTTAATTTATTATAGACTCGTGTTTACTCCGATTTCACTCCTCACCGATTACTGACAAATTATAATGATTAAAATCGATTTTGATCGTTTAAGCTCCTCGTTATAGATTAGAACAGTAAAGGAGTGGAACAACTTGCCGGCGACAGTGTTCCAGTCTAAATACGAAACGGATGTCTTCAAGAGAATAGTAATTAGGCTGTTACTAGGTTATTTCGCTTTTCCATCGTAGATCACCACTTAAAATCAGGTGATATTGTAGAGAAGTAAAATAGAAATGTTCATAGATTAATATGATTTTATAATTCATTAAACTTTCTGCTTTATCCATTGTCAGTTGACAATTTAAACTAGCGACTATCATCAGTGTCTTTTATAGATCTCTGTTCTATCTGAGTATTCTGGTGATCATCATAAAACTTGTGATTTAAATTTTCCAAACCACACTTTAAACTACTGGGATATTAAAAGTTATGATTACTATGAATAGATATTTTCGTCCTAAATTTTTTTAACCCCTGGTTTATACCATAGGGGTTAAGATAATCTATAAGTCACATACCCTTCGAAAATACATGAAATACAATATACATTTGCTCAGATAAAAAGCCCAGGAACCATGGCGGACGTAGCACATCCGGTGGCGATGAAAAATGGCGTCGGCTGCATTTCCGGCTCGCACGTGGCCGCTCGCTGATAATGGGTTTACCTTGCATTTTATAGCTTTTTGCGTTTTCATTGTTTTAATGCTATTTCAATGTATGCTTAATTTATCTATAACGTTTTAAGCTTTGAATTTTTATAAATCCCGGTGAAATATGTTTTGCATAAATTAACAGTTCTCATAATGTTTTAAGACTGTATCATTCTTGTCTTAGACCGTGTAAGAAATGAATCGACTATTTTTTATTAAATCCATATAATGTAAGAATTACTGTGTTCCAATATTGATAAACGTTAGATATAGTCATTTTTAGTAGATTGAATAGACGTTCTGTCTGTGTCAGATCCATGAATGATCTGTGATGAATTATTACATAAAACCATTGGAATTTTTTAGTCTGCTTGGTGTATTAGTAAAATCTAAACTTACTCTCCACACGCCGTCAGTTAGGTGTACAGTTTAAACGAACTCGTGTCCACACACGAACGGGTTTATACTTTTTTGATGAGGGCCCGACTGCGGTTGGCAGGTTGGCAACGATTAATCTCCCGACCGTCCACCGCTCGTATTGGCACTTGCGTAAACCTTCGTAACCATTAAGTCATTGTTTTGATTTTGTTTCAGTTTACGTTGCATTTGTACCTTGTCCGTATCGATTTATTTTTGGGTTGTTTTTAGACAAGCCTGCGGGTGGCATTGTAATTTTCAAGTGAGTGAACCTATTTAGATCTGTTATATAAATAGACGCCTCACATGAGCCGCTAAGTTGTTATGCTAAACTTTAAAGCTTTCCTATTTAAAGAGTGTGGTAGCTGTTATATCTAACGGATCATAATGTAAATATTGTAGGTCATTCTTATGAGCAATCTTTTCGTCAGTTTTGTTATATAAAAAATAACTTACTTTTTATGTTACGTGTACGAAAATAACTCTTAAAGTAATAATAAAATTACATGCCCCATAAAGCTTCGTTAAGGCCTATTCAGAGCGCCTCTCCCAAAACTGGACGTTAACAAATGGACGGAAGCACGCTGAAACTTATCGCATGAATAATGTCGGCCTCTCTAACGTCCATAATTATACTTTTACCGGTAGCGAGAGGAATGTCCTAGATAAATCTCGCGAAAGCGAAACCGTCGGCGCCGCGGAGTCTCTGTTGAGGGAAAACAAAGCTCCCCAACAAATCAATGCCCCAATTAAGGCAAGGACACTGCTTTTTTAGCGGTGCAGCGTTACCGCTCTCTCCCGTTGACCCAGTTTTGTTAAGAACAATAACTTCTGTAGATGACGGAGTTCGTTTTCACTATTTTCCTTTGTCTTTAGCTGAACGGTTTGTATTTCGACACTATAGTATTGTGGGATTTAGGCGTCATGATCTAAACCAGCAATCCACGCAATCACCACCACGCTTTTCTATATCCTCTCGTTCACGTTGTCGCTCTGACACTCTGTCCTTCCATTGTTTTTTCCTTTGCTTTTTAATTCCCTTCCATCCTTCTTGGTTCACGCTATCTCCTTACAACCTGCTTACATTCCATACAGTTCCAATCCTACAGTTTAGATCTCTCTTTACAGACTTTGTCCGATTCTATCGTTAATCAGTTTTTGATCAAGATCCCTTTACTCTTCTTAAAGTGCCTCTTCATTACTGGAGGTTGGCCGTCAGTTCTGCGAATTTCTACCTATTTTGGGCCACACGGAAAATTTGCTCCACGTTGGTGATACCAGTCCAATCCCTTATGTTCCGTAGCCAGAATTATTTTTTTTTCTTGATATAAGAAGAGATGGAAGATTTTAAAAGATCCTTTTTAAAAAAGTTTAACTTCTTTTATACGTCATTTCCAAATTCTTTAACGAGTATTTGCGTAATGTGTTTCCAGCATAATAAAACTTCTAGTGACATTCCCATCAGCAAATTTCCACCGACTTTAATTGAATCGGTGTTATAAATTAAAACGTCACTTGCAATAGAGGACGGCGTGCAGTCGGAAAATAACAGGAGTGCGTGTGTGTCGTGTAAAGAGTTCCCATTCACTGCGGGAAAACCGGACCCAAGGGAATGTTATCGGACGATACTAAAGCTACCTCCACAAGTTCATATCAATTTAAAAAAACAAATAAAAACCTCGATTACTTCATCTTCATATAAAAAACTACGGTTATGTTTCAAGAAAAAGTCAGATTTTTTAAACTCTTCACCTCTTTACTTTAGTAACTAATAGCTACAGCACTTTTAGAATTTGAGGACGCTAACATGCAGAATTTGAAGTAGTAAACGCACTACTATTCGGTGGTAAAAATAGGCGTTGCAGTAGCGTCTACTTAGACGGTCGCCAGCAAGGAAATCTCTGTTGAAACATTTTACAAAAATTTTCAATGAAAAGAGTATACTGACATTTATACTCTATTCTTTTGTCGCCTTCCTAAAATAGTGCACTTTTACTAAAATGCAGAATTTTACTTTGTAAATTTCGTTATATTTCTTTATTAAGTCCAGTGTGTTTTGAACCTTAGACGCGTTTGTTTCGTGCAGCCACAGCGCACCCGAACTCCGGCGACGATCGCACGAAAACTGATATGATACATGAAAGAATAATCCTGAAATATTTTGAGTCTATAAAATAATTTTTTGAACCTTCATTTCTATTGTTATTTTTAACAGCTTTTTATATATTAGACGACTATTGAGATATTGCGTGAAAGTGTTTCTGTAGTTTCAATCGAAGCTGCAGCGAGGAAAATCTTAAAGATTTATCTGGTATGAATTCGACATAACCATTTTGTTATCTTCGCAATGAAAGTGTATTCGATACTTCGGCACGAAAAAACTCTTTTCTATTGGTCTATCATCATCAGGTCACGTCAGTCCACCGCTGGACATTTGCTTCTTTCATGGAACGCCACTTAACCCAATCTTTGCTTATCCTGTATCGCACTTAATTCATGTGAACCTCTAATGTTAGTTATCAACAGTCGGCAGATGTCCACTGTTACACAAAAGCAACTCTAAGATTCTCTTCTGTCTGTCGTTTTATTGAAACCAGCTCTGTATTGATGATGAATATAATAAATAGTTTATATAAATTCGTCAATATTTGGTTTCAATTCGAAAGCGGCTAAAGTTCGTTCTTTTTCAGTTACCATATACCAACATGCAAAAAAGCGATTAATAAATATAATGGAAAAAAAGGCTACAGTGTAAAAACTTTTAAAATGTTATAACTAACGGGTAGTTAAAGATGTTTACACTGCATCACATCGCATTTATAAGTTTAAGACATAACATCCAGTTAGTACTTTACCGATAAGAGAGATCCGTCACGTGTGATGTTCTCTATCTTCCATCACATCTCATACTAAATGCAGAACTGCCTCATTCCAGTTCTCGGCGGAAGTATTGAGTGACGCGTCTCGAGAAGCCTTCCCGCATCCGCGCTTTGTTCTCAGCACATCTGAAGGTTACCCCCCACTCCTACCTCCACCACAAGTCTCCCACCCCCTATGTTTACCCTGTTGTGTAGTGTAACCGCATCATTGCGTTGTTGTTTATTACTGTTAGTGTAATTGTGAAGTTAACAAACTGTAAACAAGTCGCTCGCTGTGTTGTGTAAGGTATGCGATGCATTTAGTAATGTTTTTAAACTACCCCCGCTTCGGTGTCTTAAAAGTCGACTATGTTGAAACTACAGGAAAAAGAGCAGAAGCTTACAGGGACCTTAAATACATTGTCCGCTCGTCAGCTCGGGTACGGGGAGTTCAGGAGTTATTAATAAGCTGAAATGATACTAATTGTCTCTTTTTCTAAATACATTTGAGGTTAATTATCAGGACACATTTATAATCCTTTTCAGAGTCCTCTTTTTAGTACTAAAATTGATTGACATCGATTCAGTTGTTTCAAAATTAAAACATTACTCAGTAACACCAATTTCTTAATCTTTTTATATTCTTATGTTATGTTTATTTGTTATAAATATAATCTACCTCACCTCGTTAATTTTGACTGGAATAAAATGATATCTACATAATATTACTCGACTAGTTTATGTTTTGTAATCTTTAAATAAGGTTTACAATAAATAGAAAACTGTATATTAGCTTTAACTAGTCTAAACTAAAATCATCGGAATCTGGTTTATTTGTTTCGAAAGACAAATCTTCCGTAGGGGAATTTTTAGTTATAAAATCTCCTTCGTCCTCGTCGTCCTCTAAAGATCCTACGTACACTGCAATAAAAATAAATAAATTAGCGTATTAATATTTTCGCTACATGGATACAATTCAAATAACTCATACCCGAGCGTTGGCCGTTCGCGAGTCTAGACGCTGATTTTTGGCAGACCCAAGTCTACGTTTACAACGTACAGTCGAGATAATAATACGTTTTGTTGTTTGTAAAAAGGTTATAAATAACTTTTATGCTTATGGAAAGAGTTAATAAAGATATAAACAGATAAAGATAAACAGGTTTTTTAGGTGGTTTACCAGGTGGTAGGTCTCTGTTGCCGGAGACCGTCTGGATGGGTACCACCGCAGGTCCTATTGCAACCGCCAAATAGTAGTGTGCTAACATTACTGTGTTCCGGTTTGAAGGGCGCTGTAGCTAGTGTAATTACTGGGGTAACGAGACTTAACACCTTATGTCTCAGGCAACGAGCGCATTGTGGTGCAGTGTGTACCATCTTAACTAGCACCACGTTGTCATGAGCAAGCTTATCGCTTACCATCAGGTGAACGTCTTGCTCGTCTCGTCGCATAATAGCATAAAAAAAAAAAAAAACAGTAGCTGAACATCAACGTTTGTTTTAAAGAATAATTCACGAAGCTTTTGAAACATTGCAGCATACAAAAGTAATTTATCGTTGTTTTTGTTAACCTTTATTTATGTTAGTTTCTGTTTTCATGCTGCGCTTTATTCACCTATCCAAAACAGCCTTATTGAGTCTACTTTAGGATACAGGCTTCCTCATAACTCCTTAATTGTCAATCCCTTGCTGTCTACATCTATCAGCTTGTCAGATATAATCTTTTGCACATTTTCTATATATATAAAGTGCGTGGAAACTTGGAATGATAGGTGCTGAACTTCCTTTAAAACTAAAGGTTAAATGATTATAAAGTCATTATTGTTTATTAAAAAAAGTTAACAGAACTGTGAAAGTCAATTTTTCAAAACTTAAACTACATACGATTAAATTATTTTAATAATGTATGTCATATGGTTTTAAGTTCACATAATTTTTTTTATAGTAAAGTATTAAGTTTAAAGTTAGTTGTTGATAACGGTTGTACTTATAAGTATGAGCTATGTGATACCTCACTTAACCAATACACTTTCGACGTTGGTTAGAAACCATATAACAAATCAAAACTGACCGTGCAATAGAGGCAATGTACTCCACGAGACCTGACTCCGGCGAAGGAGAAGCTGAATATTTATTGGCGGTTTTGAAAAATTTAAGATGAAATTTTCATGAATAGCAAGTGTTTACTGCGGGATTTAGTTGTAAGTTTTTTTTCATCCAAACATAAACTATAATAATACCAAACCTCCGATAGTAATACCTACCCTCGATGTGCGGCAAAGAAATATAGAAAAAATATATTAATTATAATGTGTGTACAACTTCCTAAATAAAAGTAGTCTAAGTTACTCCTTATTACATCAGCTATCTGCCAGCGAAAGTCCCGTCAAAATCGGCTCTGCCGTTTCAGAGATTAGCCGGAACAAACAGACAAAAATTGTAAAAAACATTGTTTTGGTATATGTACCGTGTATATCATCAGAATCGATTCAAGCCAGACAAGAACCCCTCCATGTTAGAAGGCAGAGTTAGCCACTATGTCACGAAAGCAATTAAATGTTCAGTCAAATAGTAAGCGCGAATGTGAATAAAAAAAATACTATGCAGTAGTTAGAATGTTTACACAGAACGACTTACTGCTAATCGATTTGAGGTCGATGTTATAAGTATTTATCCCAGCAATTTTATTACCAGCACCCTTTTACTTAGAACACAGTAATTATTGGCTAAGTTATCTACTTATTAGAAAAGTTTCGTATCGATTGGATGTATGTTACCAGGTGGTAGATCTCTGTAGTCGGAGACCGTCTAGGTACCACCGCAGCTCCTATTTCAACCGACAAATAGTAGTGTGCAAACATTACTGTGTTCCGGTTTGAAGGGCGCTGTAGCTAGTGTAATTACTGGGGTAACGAGACTTAACATCTTATGTCTCAAGGCGAGCGCAATGTGGTGCAGTGTGTACCATCTTAACTAGCACCGCGTCGTCACGGGCAAGCGTATCACTTACCATCAGGTGAACGTCTTGCTCGTCTCGTCGCAAAGTAGTATAAAAAAAATGTATTGTTAAGATTATTTTTACTTATTTAAAAAGAGTACTTTATTCTTCTTCATTGTCGGTCTCTTCCACTATCACTCTTAGTAGAGTGATAGTGGTCATGACTTCAGGTGTACACTACTTACAATACTTTATTAGTACATCCAAAAAGGAGTTATGATGGCAATTCTTTATTCGTCAAGCTAAGACGTGGTAAGTTGTGGTGTTGTGTTTGATGATGATGTTGATGAACAGTAGACGCCACCAGTATAAGACGATGATGATTTTAAATAATAACTTAAAGATAAACTTTAAAATACTGTAAACTTATAAAGTTTTCCAAGAGATCACAAAAATACATTTAACTTTAACTTTGTTTCAACATTTCTCTCTATTGTTTGTTTTGCTCAGGATGCTCTAGTTTCCTTTTCTTTGCCGTTTCCTTAGCGATGTGCAATCTCCTTTATGAATTCTTTCATTCTTTTATTAAAGGACCTTTATAATACAGTGTAAATTACCAGTGGACAAAGGTTTTATTTTTAATAGGAACGGGTGAGAAAAGAGCTTCCTGGTTTAATTATTCAGTAAAAAGAAACCTTACTTGGTTACTTTTACGTATTATTTTATTACTGGTCACACTAATGAAAGTGACGATCTGGTGAAGGTCTTGAATCTCTTGAGTTATTGGAGGATTCTAAGGCCCAATCAGTTTTGGTGATCATGCATAAAATTGGGGTCAAAAGTCATGAATAAAAATATCAAGTCAAGAGAGATGGTACTTATATAAAAACTTCGACCTCTTTGTTTGATTTAATTTACTGTACATAAGCCGTGGTTTAAAGCAAAGCCTGACCAGTTTATCCTTGTGCGATGCAGAGGCCCGTAAAGTCGACTTTATCGGGACGAGTTTTTGTAAAGTGATTATACATACTATAGCGGCTTTACTTTGACAATGAGCTGTTAAACAAAATAGATAAAAAGAAAAGATTATGGCGGTAATATCAGGTGAACATCTCGCTCGTCTCGTAGAATAAAAAAAAAAGATTTCTAAAGCTAGATACAGAGATGATACCAGCGTACCAGTGAAGATACTAGTTTACCAGGTGGTAGGTCTCTGTTGCCGGAGACCGTCTGGGTGGGTACAACCGCAGCGACTATTGCAACCGACAAATAGTAGTGTGCAAACATTATTGTGTTCCGGTTTGAAGGGCGCTGTAGCTAGTGTAATTACTGGGGTAACGAGACTTAACACCTTATGTCTCAAGGCGATGAGCGCAATGTGGTGCAGTGTGTACCATCTTAACTAGCACCACATTGTTATGGGCAAGCGTATCACTTACCAACAGGTGAACGTCTTGCTCGTCTCGTCGCAAAGTAGTATAAAAAAAAAAGATAAGATTTACTTCAAAGCTAATTATTATCCTCTATCAGTATTGTGTAAGTCTATTCTCCGGTTTTAAGGGTACTGTAGTTAGTTAAATTACTGATGTATACATATTTTGAGGTTTCAATCACTACATTAGTTTTAACATATAGCTTACCATCAGGTAATAAAAACATTTCCTTATAATGTTAAATTGTATGTAGAAGCTCATATCGCAGGTCACAAGTTAAAAGAAATGTGGAGAGGTTAAAATTTAACAGCAATAGTAAATCGAAACGATCCATTCGATAAGGGGTAACCTTAACTTGGAAATCTGTCGCATGTGATAAAGGGGGTGCGTTTTACAGCGCACTTTTATATTTTACGATTGGTTCACCGTAAGGAACTTATGAACTTGGGGATCGCCTCTCCGTGAAATATGGCACAGGTATAAATCGGCGATGTACAGACTTATTATTTTATATCTTAACTTCAGAAGAAATATTAAAGTAACTCATGCACTCACAAATGTTTGATAACTTAAATAAGCACCACCAATGTATGCTTGTGTTTGTTATATGTTATTCTCATTCATACAAATGAAAATCTTTCCTCACAAATTCAAATACTTTCCAGTGAAACTGTTAAAATTTAATCCGAATCGATGCTTCTAAAATTTAGGAGCTTAATTTTTTTTTTATGCTACTGTGCGACGAGACAAGCAAGACGTTCACCTGATGGTAAGTGATACGCTTGCCCATGACAACGTGCTGCTAGTTAAGATGGTACACACTGCACCACATTGCGCTCGTCGCCTGAGACATAAGGTGTTAAGTCTCGTTACCCCAGTAATTACACTAGCTACAGCGCCCTTCAAACCGGAACACAGTAATGTTTGCACACTACTATTTGGCGGTTGAAATAGGAGCTGCGGTGGTACCCACCCAGACGGTCTCCGGCAACAGAGACCTACCACCTGGTAAATTTAGCATTGAATCTCAATTCTGTTTTATAAACATAAGTATACTTTACCCTTTACCTAAGTAATAAGTTTGTGCAGCAATTTTTGGAATCAGGAATTCTTTGATATATGCTTCAGGAAATGAAAGTCAGAACTATGAATACTTTTAGTCGCCTATTAATATTAAATTTAGATAGATCTACATATTCGTCTCGCGTAGCAGCCAATGTTTCATAGATTTAAATGCACGATTGGCTGTTCGATATAAATCGCTCGTATTATCGATAGCAACCAATTTACCGATGTTACAAGCCGATATCACCCACCGCCCCCCCACCGCACACCGCACACCCCGGTCAACCCTTCACCGGCTGCGGGGGTGTTTCCGGTTGAGTGTCCTCGCCCACCCATCCGCGGCAGCAATGCGCAGGTTATTTTAAAACGAATCAAACGATATGATACCGACAGATTATTTTACAATCTGTTACTCAAATTTAATATTCTAGACACCCTAGTCTATGAAGTCTACGTCTAGATCTAGGTTTATTTCAGAGATGGCGACTTATGCTATACTTACTTATATAGTTAGCAAACATTTCCTTTTGGTGTAATTCAGATGTGTAATTTTATATCTTATCATGTACGCAATGTTGTGCTGTGTAAATATCCTATCTAGATTCTCATTATTATGAACAGTTGTATCTTTTACAATCTCATAAACATCTATGTCTTCTGATATACATAAAACAATTGTACTTTTAAATACTGTTACAATTATACCAGTGAATATGGTTTTGAAGATATACATATATATTAGCAGTATTTTAAATCGAAATATTCTATTTTTGTTTCAGGTAAAATGCAGAGCAAGTTATCTATGGCTTTAATTATAAGTAAGTATTGTTTTGCATTTAACAGGAAGCCAGAATTATTCAAATCATTAACTACAACTGAAAAACAAAGTAAGAAAAACTATTTTAGATGTTGAACTTACGGATATATTTCTTGTAACGTACTAACAAATGTTAGTTGATATTTAAATTATTATTATTTGTGTATATATATGAATATTTAATGTATTTCACCAATAGAATCCTGTTTAATGTGAGGTAATCCTTCAGTGGAAACATTAAGGATCGTCACTCCATTGTCCCCTGAAGTTTCAGAATTCTCAAGCCGGCAGATTCAACATGAGGCTTAACTTTGAATTGGGGACTAATTCCGTTATATATCAAGAAACTATACCTTCGCCTGTTTGGTTTCAGCGACCCTTATTGTAAACGAAGGGGGTTAAAACTCGTACACGTTTAACTAAATGTATGTAATTAATCTGAACAACAATAGGCCGAAATAATCGTAATGATGATGTAATAATATATAATCTGTGGTATTAATTAATATTCATAATTTAAAATGTGCTAATATTTCATACGAAAGTTAAACTTAAACAAAGAAAAACTACTTCGCATAAAATTTAAATATTATTCAATAATAAGAAATTACCTAAAAAAACAACAGCTTGTATAGTTTAGAATAAAAGTAACCTGTTCTGAAGAAAAAAAATGAAAAAATTCGTTCACCTGATGGTAGAAGTGTAACGCTTACCCATGACAACGTGGTGCTAGTTAAGATGGTACACACTGCACCACATGGCGCTCGTCGCCTTGAGACATAAGGTGCTAAGTCTCGTTACCCCAGTAATTACACTAGCTACAGCGCCCTTCAAACCGGAACACAGTAATGTTTGCACACTACTATTTGTCGGTTGAAATTGGAGCTGCGGTGGTACCCAACCAGACGGTCTCCGGCAACAGAGACCTACTACCAGTAAACTACTAGTCTGACCAGACATGACTAGTCAAGGTCAACAATATTCGAGGTGGTCTAGTTGCAATTGATCAGGATCCAGCAACAGACTGCTGGCTATACAAATTTACTTAAAAAAGAACTCGAATTCAATTTTTAACTGGAGATCGTCTAGGTGGTTGCTAACCTAATATATTTGCAAACATTACTACGTCTTAAGAAACAGTATATTTAAACTGGACCTAAGCTTATGTCTCACTTTAAGCGTGATCTGAAGCTGTACAGGTGAATAAAAATACTACTCCGCAGGTACTTATAAAATCTAAAAGGTTGTTTAATTACTGCTTTATTTTGTCTCCTATAAATATAAGTAATTCGGCCCTCGGCCATGATCTGTTAATGGTGATGGATCGAAATCTCTCCCCTCACCCATTAATTAGTGAATCATTGCCTATTAATCCCCGACAAAATGTGTGATCTTATAATATCCGGCATAACGTTTTAAAGTTGGACATGATTGATGACTGTGTCCCGGTAGATTTAGCACAAGCCTAGCGGGTAAATTTCACGAATTTTCAATGCTATGGAAAATATGCTTTCCGTTGTTGTATTTTGTGTGATATGGATATCAGCTAGTGATTCAACCGATCCGGCATTAACGCCACCCCATCCACTTCACGTTGTTTCAACAAGTATCAATTGTAACACAATCTACGTATCCGGAAATGTATTTTTTGGTTTGATTCATCTCATAGTTGTTAAAATTGGTCTAATGATTGGTTTAATTCTCAGTTCTAGTTCTAACTCTTAGTAACCGACCAGCAATAGTTAATTCACACCGTCGGTTTCCTATAAAAAATCTTCAACTGTTTCTAGTTATAACACGTTGAATATACTACCGGACACATCTATCGGCCCACCACCCAGTGTTTAAAGTTTCGACGGTGTCTAGTTAAAAATAAATGTTAGGTGGAGCAATAAGTTTTAATGCAGTTTTGAAGCTGATTTATTGGTCAACCCCCACGTATGTTTTTTTTTTATTTTTTTTTGTAATTTCGAATTGATTTGACAGGCAGAAGTGCTATAGCTTGGGCGACAATTTCAGGCAGAGCGTCCATATTTTTTGGTCAAAACTGGCTCTAAGTTTAGATTTGTCTTTTTATGGAACCAATAATCGGACACATAAAAAAAATCCAACTTGTGCGAAATAAAAAAAGTTTTCTCCATTCCTGGGTCGTTGAAAACAATGAACAGACACGAATTTTCGTTTTTTTTTCCGTAATCCTGAATTCGAAATTAAAAAAAAACATACATAAAGGTTGACCAAAAAATCAGCTTTAAAACTGCATTAAAACTTATTTCTCCACCTAACATTTATTTTTAGCTAAGCACCGTTAAAACTTTTAAACACTAGGTGGGCCGATAGATGTGTCCGGGAGTGTAGATAAAAGAAATTGTTTTAGGGAAATTTCGCCTACATCTTATTTGTATCATAAATGTCGGACAGATTTCAAGGCGGGTATAAACTATGCTCCGATAAAAACATCAGTTTTACCATAAATAACTCGTGCTGTTCTAGTCGCCAGCATGTTCAGTAAATACTAGCTCTTATTCGAAGTAGGGTAAGGCATAAAAATTGCGTTCAAACACTGCCGAGGGTTAATGTGGATGCTGTATGCGCAACCACGGCACCACCGTCAACCCTTATCGCCCCAACCCCGGTCAAACCCGGAGTGTTATCAGACAAACACTCACTCATATATAAAAAGATAAAACAGAGATATATTTCACCAAACGTATGTTGAATTAAAAATGGCTTTCGTCTATAACATACTATCTTGTTCACAACACTAACTATTTTACTTTTCCAAATGTAAATCGTGTCTGTGCTTTTCTGGAATAACAAAATCGCACAAGTGTATATATACTCTATCACGCAGTAGTTAAGCTCTGGGTTTATAACACGGAGGTCCCCGGTTGAATTCCGAGACACATATTGTGGAGTAAGGTTCTTTCAAATCATCCTTTCACTTTCATATTGTAAATCGACATTCGTAACAACATTTATGAACATTGGTCTAATGCACCATGATAAATAGAGAACAAAGTTTAGCCCATTGTTGATAAAAACAAATATACCAGGAAATGTGTTCAATTCGTAGTCCATAGACAAATTATTAGCTGACGGTTGTGAGTAATAAAGAAAAGTTTACTGTGTCACTATCGGCATATACTGAAGGAAAGGTCATTTGAAGGGGAAGAGTCAAAGGTGACCGCTCGCTTGTCATTTCAGCAGAAATTTAGCTATGTATTTGATAAAAGTCGGCAAATTTGTGTTCAGAGGTTTTCAATTTTTTTTTTATTATATTTCCCCATAACAATGCGGAGTATGAGTGTTTTTGTATTAGACCTTCGATGATTATAGACAAACAATTTCATCTCAATCAAAATGTCAATTCTTATTAAATACCTTATTCCTTAAACTCAACTATTGTAGTTATTCTGCCAGTAAGATCATGAGATTAAAAAGGATATCTTATGATTACGATTGTAATCAGCAATGTCACTTACGCTGCCTGTAGTAACAAAGGTGTATTTAGTGTGATATGAATCTTACAGGTAGAAAAACTAATATTAAAAACAATGAAAAGGAAACTTAAGATTAAAATGTCTATGACGTTTGATCACTTGATTATTATATCAGAGAAATGATGCAAGAAGATATCTTAGATGTTGATATTCGATTGGCTTGACTACGTAGTTCACTTGAGATAAATAACTCATACGCGTCGTTGATAATTTAGACAATTTTTAGCAGCCAAAGCATAAAGTTGTTATCCGTTAGTACGGGCGAGTGGTTCCGTTGTCAAAATGACTGTAGCCACCATTATGGACGACTATGATGAACGGCCAACGTTACGAAGAAGGATTAAGCACAGGATTAAAGAAACGTGCAGTACGAAAACTTTGAAGAAACGGTTACCTGTAATTGGTTGGCTCCCTGCGTACAACGCTACACTTTTGATTCAAGACATCGTCGCAGGAATTACGGTCGGCCTCACTGCTATACCACAAGGCATCGCTTACGCCGTCGTCGCTGGACTTTCGCCCGAATATGGTTTATACGCTGGATTGACAGGTGGATTCGTTTACTTATTCTTTGGAAGCTGCAAGGATGTAACCGTCGGCCCCACAGCTATTATGGCAACAATGACATCGAAGTACGTAGCTAATTACTCCGCTGATTTTGCTGTGTTAGCGGCCTTTCTGTGCGGATTAATAGAGCTTGCAATGGGAGTATTAAATCTAGGATTTCTAGTAGAGTTTATATCGATGCCAGTAATCGGCGGATTTACGACGGCAGCGGCCATGCAAATCGCAGCATCTCAATTGAAATCATTATTCGGTCTTAGTGGTAAGTCGGGAAACTTTTTCGCAGAATCAATTTATAACTTCGTACTAAATATTAAAACTGCTAAACTGTGGGATCCGATTTTGGGATTCATCACCATATTGATTATAGTATTATTGAAGAAATTAGGTGACGGGTGTGGACGTAATGATGCACTTTGGAAACAAGTTCGCTGGTTTGCTTCATTGGCCAGAAATGCTATTGTTGTGATTATTGGAATTGTTGTTGCATATATTTTAAAAGTAGCCACTAACGGCGAACCGTTAAAGTTGATTGGCGATATTGGAAGTGGATTACCTAAAGTACAGCCGCCGCCGTTCAGCACTGTAGTTGGAAATGAAACTTATAGCTTTAGTGACATGGCTAACGTTTTGGGTCCGGAATCGATTGTTCTACCGCTCGTTGCTATATTGGAATCAGTTGCAATAGCTAAAGCTTTTGCGGGATCAGTTCAAGTTGACGCAACACAAGAGATGATCGCGCTCGGCTTCTGTAACATTATTGGATCATTCGTAAGGAGTATGCCTGTTACAGGATCTTTTACACGTACAGCTTTAAATTACGCTTCCGGCGTCCAAACACCTTTTGGTGGTATCTTTACGGGAATGTTAATAATTTTGGCTTTAAGTCTACTAACCTCGACATTTTATTACATACCTAAAGCATCACTAGCTGGACTTATAATTACTGCTATGTTTTCTATGATTGACTACACAATATTTCCAAGACTATGGGCTTCCAGTAAAAGAGAATTATTAGTAATTATCATCACGATGTTGGTGTGTTTGTGTATCGGTTTGGAATATGGAATTGTCGTGGGTACTATTGTCGAAGCAGCCATATTACTGTACTCTACCGCTAGACCGCTTTTGAACGTAGAAACTGTAAAAGGAGAAAAGGGAGATTTAATCATCTTGGCATTATGTGATAAAATATCGTATTGCGCAGCGGAACACGTGAGACGTGCTCTATTAAAATCCTCTCAATCAGCTGTCATGGATTCTACTATCATCATCGATGGCACAAAGTTAAGGCATATGGATTCAACTGTTGCTTCGAACCTCGTATCGGTCGTGAAAGATTTGGAAAGGAATTCATGTCAAGTGTTATTCTTAAATTTCAATTCCGCTTTGAAAAAGATGTCGCTTGATATAAATCCAAAACTTACTAATAAATTTGTAACGGCTTCTAAAGTCGCTGATATAGTCGATGTAACTATCAAAAATATTTGATTATTGATGCTAAGTTATTGCGCAGTGGTGGTACGGTGACAGGTGTCCGATAAGCTGTATATCTTATATGACATTTC
The DNA here is from genome assembly GCA_029286795.1 of Byasa hedistus. NCBI lineage: Eukaryota > Metazoa > Arthropoda > Insecta > Lepidoptera > Papilionidae > Byasa > Byasa hedistus. Next base: position 1,528,928 of record JAGSMW010000016.1, read on the forward strand.
ACATTACATCAGCATACAATCGAAGAATCTAAACATTGACAGATTGTTCTAACGACATTGCTATTTATCCGGTGATGATTTATAGTGTTGACGTTGTATGTATTTTTACGCCAAAACCATGTTATTTGTATACACATGAATGTTGATCTGTTTTTTTTTTCTATATAGTATTAATAAACTTTACTTTTAGTTATTTTCTATTTATTTAACCGACAATAAAGAGAAAGTTCTCCATTTGACTCGGGGCGGATTTTGAAGTTAGTCCCGTAAACATTGAAGGTTGATAAAATACTAACATAACTTTTGCACTAGTTAGTCAATTCTGATGAAAGTCATTTAATATTTTTATGTTTTAAGCACATCAATAAATCAAGAATCAATTCAATAGAGAATTTCTTTGTGAAATCTCTTGCGTCTAATTGAATACCTTGATTTGACATCCAATAGTCGATCAGGATATTTAAAAGCACCACAAATTCCCGAGCTTATCTTAAACGCGTTACCCCCTCAATATTTCTGTTGCTCCGTTGAACGCGTCAAAGAGGGGTGTCATTGGGTTTTCTGAAATTTATTAACGTGATTCAGCATTTCTTGAGGTGGCAGATTTATGTTCTTATCGAATCAGCTAAATGCGCAGTATAGATTGTCGTTTACGTGACGTTCGCGTTTCTCTTTTTACTAACCGATAAAATCCCGATAAAAACGATACATACTAGATTAGGTTTTCAAAACTTCGCTCCCGGGGAATGGATTCAATCAGCAGTTGTTACAGAACTCGACTGTTTTGTGAAAAGGTAACGTAGAGACTAGAAATAAAATATGTTTAATTTAAGTATAATAGTTTAAATTACTTGCCAGGTAGCTGAGCGTCTGCTTTGTAAAACGGAAACGCCTGGTTCGTTTCCGTATCTAAGGTTGTTGAGGAGTTTGGATGGTGATACAGGTTTTTCTTATTTGTCTGGCTAGTTATCCTCTTATTGAAAATTTGAGTAATTTGTAGATTTTTTAAATGATACAGATCATGTGTGGTGGTCATGATAAGCCAAGTAATAACATTAGCACTTTGTAAGATATCCATGTTACTTTACTTACTGATGCCGGGACTATTTAGATAGTTCAAAGCCTACTCCTGCTAGCAAACAGTAATATTCAAATAACACTGTTTTCCAGTTTGGATTGTATTGTGGCTAGTGAACTTAGGTGGTAAGAATATATGTATTAAGACGCCTGGATTAATATATGTATATTATTGTAAGTAGTGCTTGTTTTGGGCGAGTTTTTTACCATCAGGTTAACGTGAATGAAAAATAAGTTCGTTTATGTGGTAAACGTTTGCTAAAAATATCATTTCATTACCAATGGCTGCGCGGGGCGGGTTGTGGGTGCACTCAAGCTTTTCTACACAATATGATAAAGCGTCTGCATTAGTTCCGGCTGCCAGCGGCATCCATGTTAATCTTGGCTGCCGTCTGCACGCACTCTTCACGGATTCGTCCGACGAAATATCCGATTTTATGCGATGTTTGCTCGTATGTAATATCCTGAAAACCCGAACAACTAAAACATGATCATAAATTCGTTATGTTCTTGTTATAGATGTTTGGTTATAAACACTATACTGCTTTTAATATTTCATAGTCTTTGGTAATGTTTTATTTAAAAAAAATAATTCTGTTTTAATCCACTTGTGTGTTTTATGTTATTCATTATAAGTAATCATTAATTTTACTTATGTTTAACAGTAATTTTTACTATGCCTTATAATATTCATATTTCGATTTCATTACTTTGTAGTAAGTAAAACAAGCTTTACGATTTTGCATACGTCATACATTGTTTCAAAATCAGTTTAAATAATCAGGCGTATTTGAGTAATGATGGATTTGATTACGATGTAATTATGCTTGTTAATAATTATGTTTTCAAAATTGAGAAATGTGTGTCGGGTATTCATTTGTCGTTGTACTGCTATAGATATGTGACGGGAAATCCGCTGTAAGAATAAATTCATTTTTTAACTTTATCTGACACACATGGAGGGATGGCAATGACACGTCAAATCATGTGAAAATAATGGTTGAATGAGCGCACCGTAGGTCCTCGACACCAGACTAGCTTGACTTCCCCTGCCCCTTGCGAACGTTGCGATTTTCAGCGCTGAACGTTCCATCTCGCGATTTTTCAGTAGGTCATTATTTGCTGGACGGAGCGGATGAAGTGGAGGCACCACCCCCATTCCTTTTTGTGTTAAATTTCGAGCTCCTGAATGGAGAATAGTTTCCAGATGATTACCTACAGCGTTATATACTGATTTGTTGCGAGGAAATATGTCATCTGTGAAAATTCGGTAACGTTTTGTCGCGGAGTATCCGGCGGAGTGTATTTTGTTGTACTACACATTTGCCGAAGTGTTTTTTTTTATTCTACGAGACGGGCAAGACGTTCACCTGATGGTAAGTGATATGACCCATAACAACGCGGTACTAGTTAAGGTGGTACACACTACACCACATTGCGCTCGCTTTTAGACATAGTGTTATCGTTGCCCCAGTAATTACACTAGCTTACACCAACCTCCAAACCGGAACAGTGTGTTTTGCTCCTTATTACCATTTTATAGATTTTACAGAAGTATACAGTTAACATTATATAATATAATGGAAATATGAAAGAACTATTATATTCTATCAAAGTAAGTTCTGGTGGTCTCTATCAAAGATCTTTTAGGAACTACCTTTTTCTGCAGCCAGCGCAAACATTTTTGTATTAAAAGACGCTGTGGCTAGTTAAATTACTCAGTTGACTAGACCAACTAAATGTTTACTTAGTCGAGAAAATAAAGTAACCGGAAGATCTAAAATTATTGCCGTGAATAAACAGTACATTGGTAACTACAGTGAAGCAAAGGGAACTTAGCAATCGATAAGCCCGCTTAGCGAAACGCGTAACACAAGTTTAATGTTATCCACTAACTCATTATTTAATGCGCAACCTCTATCTACAATCATTAATCAATGTTTAACTTTAAACGGCTGTAAAATCGCTGTTATTTCAACAACAAATACCAGATATATATCATACACAATTCGACAGGTTGCAGACCGTACCAAATTGAACTTTAAGACGCTAAGTTTTAAGTGTCTAATCGCGTGACAAGGTAATAACATTAACGTGAAAATTTGAAAATTACTTCAGCAACACACTAATGCGGACAGGAGTGCTTTAAGCTTTTGCTTTAAAGTAAGTTTTCGCTTGGAAATAAATTACAGATGAGAATGTCGAGCTGGGGTCACCTGTCCCTCGTCAAGTGAGTTCTGTAACGGGCAGACGTAATGAAATACCACGCAAATGAGTCGTGCACAGGTTGCCAATGGCAACCTCTCCCGTCACCCATTCGTTTGATTGTTCGGCAGCCGTCGGCGGGCAGATCTAGAAATCTGAAACTTTGCCAATTTACAAAACGCCGGGCCCGGAATGACGGCTTTGTTAAAACAAAGCTGTACCTAAACGCGCGGGATTGTTTTAAGTTTTATTACACCAACCCGCATGTGACGTACGTTTGTGATTGTTTTTTTATGAGAAAAGGTCACAGTTTGTTCTCTCGCCACAATTTAAACTACAGCCAGATAAATTTAGAGCGTGGTCATTAAGGAATTTCATTTTGTGTGTACAATAGAATTTTACAAAATGTAGCTTGATTGGAGGAAATGGAGGCTGATCATCATTAAACTTTGTTGCGTGTTAAGTATAACTTAATCACAAATTCACTAGACATAAATTAAAATTTAAGCTGATTATGATGAAGCGTACCCGCCTAGAATCTTTCATATGTCGACAGTTGGACAATAGCAATGAAGTTATGTAGACGGATTTTAAATATGAAGGTTATAAGTAGGTAGACGAGTTATCAAACCACGGAAACGAAGTAGTAGATACAGAGGAACATATAAAATTTCATAAATAGTTGACAGTGAAATTGATATAATTTTTGTAAGCAGGATCTCCTACTTATTTAAAGCTAAAGAAACGGTATAAAAATTAAGCTGATATAGCTTAAAAATGCTTCATATTGTTGGAAAAATTTTAACCGGGAAAAATTTCTCGTCATGTGCACACATACGGTGTAATATGTGGTGGATGGCGGTTCAGGTAAATTTGAAATATTTTTTCATTAAATCTGCGGAATTTAATTTTTAACATCGATCGGATATCGTAGCCGCGATTAAGTCTAGACCCGGGCTGAGACTGGAATGTTAAACAAGGGTTCAGTACGTCGGGTTGCGAACATGTCTATTATGCGATGCAGACGGGCAACGGCCGGGCTTTCACTGAGCTCCGCCGCGACCACTCTCCACCGATTTTTAATATAAAACGATACTAATAAACAATTTCCTATGCCGCTTTGGGGACCGTCGAGATTCAATATTGACAGATTGGATAAAGCCATTTTAGATTTACGTACATGCCTCAAGCAAAGCTAATGTCGCAAAAGCTTTTACACAACAATGGAACATAATCAACTAAAACTTTCACGTAAGTGTTTGAGTAAGGAAAACCAGTAAATAATGATCGAAGACTTGACTGATACGAGCAATAATACCTCAGTGATGAAAAACAGCTTATTCATTTCAACAGAATTGTATATTATGAGATTTGAATATCCGATGAAAGAGAAACATCTATAAATGAATGTAAGTTAAAATTTTTGATGTTTGTTTTTCTGGGTTAAACACTTTATTATATATAGGCTTTACACTGGCTACATTCTGTTGGCATATAAATAACATTCGACTGTTTATCGCGTCCAAACAAACCCTCGGTAACGCATAAAAAACCTCATAAAATTTCCATTACTATCCGTCCCGGCGCAACGAGCGGTTGCCTCCTTGTCAAAGGTTAAAAATGGGCGAATAATTTATAAAAAAAAAGATACAAGGACGCGGAAACAAAAGAGGTTATTAATGGCGGTCGTTGACGAAGGCCATTTGTTCACATCGATTGCGATATGGTAACAAATAGACGTTCGTCGTAAGTAAACACTTATACCTTCACAGCTGTAGCTTCGACTGTCTCTGTACTGTAATGGCCAAATCTTTCAATTGCAACACTGATAAGTTCGATTTTATGCCACGTGTGTATAATCTGCATAATCACAACATCAACATCAACAACATCTTCATATTTTCAATCTACCGCCATAATTGCTTCTGTAATCGGACTGACAATATACGACAGCCAAAGTATTCTAGGCGACGAGGTTTCTCTTTCTTCAGCCATAATGTTATTTGTCATCATGTGAAGTTCAGAAAATATCTAAAGCTAAACTTTTTCTACTTTAGATTACAAGGAACACACCCTTGGAATCGTTTCGACTTATATGAGTAGCGACGATAAATTATTTACAGTGTCTCCCAAAGTATATAAAGCAAATAACGGCAGTGTGATAAAAAAAACAGCATCCGGTTTAATATTCAAGACATTAGTGGGAAAATTGTGTGTGGGCAATGAAAAAGCAATTTCGCGGCGATTGACTGGGCGGCGTTGCTTAGACTTGGATGTAGAACTTGGGTTTAACGGTCCCCTAGCGGCATTAAGCAGACTCCATAAAACACCACTTATTGCTACATGAATATTAAAAAGAAACAGCGCTGACGGTATCGTGTTGAAATGTCAATGGTGTAGCGGTGAACGAACTCTGGTAACTTCATCTCCATGCTTCACTTATGCGTAGTCAACTAATTCTTTAATAGTCTGAGTAAATTTTGGTTGGATTTTAGTGATGGTAGTTGGACTAATATCCAATTCAACCATCAAAGAGATCGTTGGATTGAAGTGGATAAAATTCAGTGGAGATTCAGTTACAATGATGACACAGAAAATTTAATGGACTCGGTGTTAAAGATAAATAAATCTACACTCCCGGACACATCTATTGGCCCATCTAGTATTTAAAATTTTAACGGTGCCTAGCTAAAAATAAATGCTAGGTGGAGTAATAAGTTTTAATGCAGTTTTAAAGCTGATTATTTGGTCAACCCTTAGTTAAGTTTTTTTTTTTATTTCGAATTCAGGATTATGGAAAAAAACGAAAATTCGAGCCTGGTCATTGTTTTCTACGACGCAGGAATGGAGAAAACTTTATTTATTTCGCAAAAGTTGGATTTTTTTGTTGATGTTTCCGATTATTGGTTCCATAAAAAGGCAAATCTAAGCTTTGAGCCAGTTTTGAGCAAAAAATATGGATCTTCGGTCTGAAATTGTCGCCCATGCTGTAACACTTCTGCAGGCCAAATCAATTCGAAATTACAAGGAAAATTAAAAAAAAAAAACATACACAAGGGTTGACCAATAAATCTGCTTTATAACTGCATTAAACTTTATTTCTCCACCTAACATTTATTTTTAGCTAGATACCGTCGAAACTTTAACACTGGGTGGTGGGCCGATAAATGCGTCCAGGAGTATATATGAGAATCTATACCCTCACACTAGTTTCCTCTGATTCTAAGGGTGTGGATGTGAAATGGCCCACTTTTCCAACGCTAACTCCATTACCAGATTTGGGAAGTATTGTGCGGTCCGCAGTTTCGGTACAATCGCATTATTCTATTGTAGAGACGTGCGAAGTCCCCCGTCCGTGTTGCCATATGTACGGCGAATTGTAATTTTCAACGGTAGCTTTTGTATGGATAGCAATATAAAATATTTGTAATACGTAAATTAATGATTTTTTTATATCTAAATAAATATTACTTATCAGTGAAACTAAATCAAATATCCAACATACCTATAGAAAACGGGACAGGGAACTAATTCTGCGTAGATCGGACTGTAATCAAGATGACTATGTTAGGACATCTTTTAGTTCAGTTCTCCATCTTAGGTACTGCGAAAATTAGATACCGTATTTCGGTTTGAGGGAAGTTGTAATTTGAAGTACAGCAACGTTTGTAAGTTCTCTCCTTTGATATTTTGTAAAGCGATCTATTTCCTGTAATAAATATAATGATCTAATAATAAAGCCAGAGTTTCGGGATAAACGGATATTGAACGAATTTTCGGGCTCCGTGTTATCTCATGTAAAGTTAATTGTTTTCATTAGCAACTATTCCCCGGTTGTTATTTGTGAAACTAATTGGGATTTAGTACATTTCTCGGGAGCGTGTAGCAGCGTTGAGGCGGATATTTGAAACCCTTATAAGTACTTCACCTCTTACCATGTCGAGTTGCGTTCGAGCAGAGATTATTTTATGTGACAAAAGTAATTGATTTAATATTTTATTGTATGTAAGGATATAAATTAAAAACTAAATATTACATACCTGTCTCTTGTTGTCGTTCTCTTAAAAAATCACTTCTTCATCAGCCGTTCTCTGCCTACATTTGATCATAAATTCCCGAATCAATATTGCAGAAATCAGATTGATGTTAAAATCTTCACACATTCTCAAAAAAGCCGGAGTTTTAGAGCTTGAAATCTAATCAAAAGTTATTTTTTTAAAAAATAATCATTATCTGATTAAAAGCGCATGCTTAGCAGTGGACAACTTCAGACTGATAATGATGATGATGTTGATTAATTCGACTCGCTTTAGTTCCAACAATTCTTTTGTAGTGTAACTGAAATGCTTGTCTAATTTTACTAAAGGACATAGTTTAGTTAATTTTTGAATTCACTTCATTCATCATCGTCATCTCACATATCATCACATTCACAGTTCGACGTTGTATTATTAATGATATTTTGAAAAGGATCTCGAACTCTTCTCGGTTTTCGACTGCGGATCGTGTGGTGGGAACCAAAGGTAGCGGGCGCACGTCACACCGTAGATGCGACGTCGCCCTGAGTGACAGTGTAAATTGAACCCACTTTGCGTCACGCAACGTTTACGCTCAAAACGGGATTCTAATCTGAGAGGATGCTGTAAGATGATATCCAGGTACGAGGCTGAGCGCTAATGAGTTTCCCAAGCCGTCTGCGTTACGCGCGTGTTGTCTTAACTTTTGTAATGATCTAGCTTATACAAACTATATTTGCGTAGTGAAAACAATGGTTAAGTGCTAGCTCCCTTTTTCACAATATAACTTAGTGTTACCATGTAGCAGACGGTGAAGCTTGCTCGTGCGAAATACTTTAGCTCACATGTTGAGTTGGTCCACAGAGATGCTGTTACAACGGCAGTTTAGATTTTGGATTTAATGGCTAGTTAAGTTTCGAAATAACTCTATCATTGATAACGTGGTTACAAAATCAAACCAGGTAAATCCGTGTCGTTTAGTCTAATACTAGTATTTTTTTTTATACTCGTTCGCCCTTGGTGCGTTTGGGCCAAGGATTCGTTTACAATATTTTTCATCTAATTTTACTACCTTTCATACTTCTTCTTCCATTCCTGTTCTCTTTATCATTCTAATTCTCTTTGTCACTCATCATCTCTTATACCCTTTTAACTCTACCTTCTCATTTCATTCCATTCCTACCCTTCCCTACTTCGCGCTTAATGAATTGACCACCATTCTTTCTTTATTAATTTTACAGTATTCCTTATTGTATTCCTTATTCTAATACTAGTATTATTTACTAGATACATATGTCAGATATTTTAACGATACCTTTACACAAATGTGTTGGTTATAATTAAATGTTTGTTTGCTAGTTTAACTTCAAAATATATTTTAGATTTCATCGATAGGTGCGAAATAAAAAATATGTTAGATTAAAATCAATTCTACGTGTTATAAGTGATACGGGAGAGTAACTGCGATACTATAAATATCCTGAGATATTATCAGATGAACGTCTTGTTTATATAATTGTCAAGTTAGAGCTACTTAATTGTTATTAAACACAATTCGTAAGTTATATAAAGTATTAACAGAGAGTACACGGATACGTTTCGTTAGAGCCAATTTTGTTTAATGGCACACTGGCGTCAATTTGGCGAGTCCATCTCCTGGCGGGCCGGGATCCCGTGCGCGTAAGTCAGGCTCCTCCGGTTGATGGATCGCCGGGTTTACTGCCGTCGGTAATGAGCCCGGTAATCGCGCCTTGTTTTATCTCGCGAGCACTTGACTGATGCTGCAGGGGCCCCGTTTACGGCGCCCGAAAGATATACTCTTACATCATAAGATTCACCATTTAGATTTGTTACTTCATTAGCAATAGTAAAGAAATCATTCAGGTCATCCTTTAGGTGAAGCCTTATTTCTGTCGTCGCTTTATAAATATAGAAGACATGTATAACGGTTGTTACAAAATTGATTTATTGAGATGTTTCTAAAGTATTAAAATTTTACCTTTTTTCGTGGGGAACTACTTCTTTCGATAAATTCCTAAAATCCCATTGTGTTGTAAGTATCACGGAACAATGATAACTTTTCTTCTTCTAAGTCGTATTTCCTCATGACTGAGGGTCGTGGTCATCATGTTTTTATTGAAACACACGACGACTCTCTTGGCAGTTATAATGGAGTGGTTTGCCATTGCCTTCTCCATTTCACATACTAGTCTGACCACTGATGGTCATGGCATAGATATGTAGGTTTCCTCACGATGTTTTCCTTCACCGTCAAAGCACGTGATATTAATTGGTGTTTTATGCTAACTGCACATAAATTGAAAAATTTATTGGTGCAGGCCGGATTCGAACCCGGTACCTTCGCATTGGAACGCCGGCGTTCAAACCACTAGGCTATCACGGCTCCTTAATGATAACTTACTTTACCGTTATAAATCAATTTATGCCTAAAGAGCAGAAGCTTAATAATTGTGAGCACAAGTGTTCAAACATTTAGTATACTTAAGAGTTAAACCGCTTTTATAAATTACGTATAAAAATCTAAAAGCTTTACTAGTAGAAGTCATCTCATCTGCTACCAATCAAACCTTACTAGATCTCTGCTTAAAGTGACATTCATAATGTAGTGTAGTGTTTATCAACCTAATTAGTTAAGAACAAAATTGATAGTCTTTCAATCTTATTTCAGATTGTTAGTTATAAATACCACATTGTGCTAAGTCTCGTCACCTCTGTAATTTCACTAATATATCCAACTAATATACACTTCTTTTCAAATATATATTTAATATAACAGTTTCTTTATTCACACTTCATAAGTTACAGAGGTCACTCTTTGTATACTGCATAAACAAGAATGTAGCGAGACTTAGAGTCATTTTTTTTTATACTACTTTGCGACGAGACGAGCAAGACGTTCCCCTGATGGTAAGTGATACGTTTGCTCATGACAACGCGACGCTAGCTAAGATGGTACACACTGCACCACATTGCGCTCATCGCATGGAGACATAAGGTGTTAAGTCTCGTTATCCCAGTAATTACACTAGCTACAGCGCCCTTCAAACCGGAACACAGTAATGTTCGCACACTACTATTTGGCGGTTGAAATAGGAGCTGCGTGGTACCCATCCAGACGGTCTCCGGCAACAGAGACCTACCACCTGGTGAAATTGGTGAAGTGGTCATTCATTTTATAGCGAAACGATGTTATAATGTCAACCCTTCTAATTATCTCTTTCCGTCTCTTATAAAGTGAATACAATTACTAATTTTAAACTATATGTCTTCTTCTAAGTTGTTTTTACTCATGACTGAGGGTCGTGGTCATCATGTGTAAACACACGACGACTTGAAAGTTATAATGGAGTAGTTTACCATTGCGTCCTTCATTTCACATACTAGTGCGAGCACGGATGGTCATGACAGATATGCAGGTTTCCTCATGATGTTTTTCTTCACCGTCAACGCGCGTGATACTAGTTGGTGTTATAACTGCACATAAATTGAAAAATTCATTGGTGCAGACCGGATTCTAATCCAGTACATACGAAGTGAAAGGCTGGCGTTCAAACCACTACGCTATCACGGCTCTTCAACTGTATGTAATCACAATTATTTTTCCTCGATAATAACACGTTTTTATTACTCACTTTTTTGTCGTTGGTATATTAAGCTTTCTTCTTCGCAATGGTTCATCTGTACAAAGACACCGTCTTTTCAATCACACGCCGTCTCAAGACATTGTTCTCGCTCCTCTGTCTGTTGCGACAAACACGCGAGACATATTACACCTTCGTTGCAGGAGCCAGGTATGTGAGACCCGAAGCGGTGGAGCGAGAATTTCGCGGAGATTATGTATACTGTAAAGGCTGCTGAACCTTACCCTTACCTTATGGGAAATGAGTCTTAAAGATTATAACATACAACATTTTTAATAAATTTTCTAACCGCTGTCTGCGGCTGTTGCAATAACCGCAATTCCAATTCGATTCCGAGGATATTGTGGTCTTTTTTAGTGGTTTCTGGTCACTTAGCCACCATCTATCATAACATAAAATAGTAAATCTATGATATATAGCAGTATAACTGCATCTTTTCAACGGGATCCAAAGCAACAAAAAGAAACGTACTTTTTTTACTCGTTCAAAGACTTGAAAAACTAATAGAACTGAATCTGATTTTGGTGCTCGAAATCCTAATTTTTTGTTCATTGGATTACTACCTTATTTTCGGTTAGAGTTTTAGCGTTCAGCTGGTGAAATCCTGCTCAAATCGGTCCAGCCGTTCTGAAGATTACATAGAACAAACAGACAGACATGAATTGAGTAAACTTTTGATGTAACAGTTACATGAGTGGTTTTTACTTGGATAGAAGAAAGGTTTTTTTGAAACGTTTTCAACTATAAAAAACTAAAGTAACTTTAAATTAGCGATGTGAAATTTAAGTTAGTTTGATACAATAAGTCTTAGCCGGAGTAACCGTCTAGACTGGGAGACGGAGACCTGGATGGGGGACACTAAGGTTGATCGTCTCGCGCAGAAAATTTAAATTTTACTTTCTTAATTACACTAATTTTACTAAAATTTAATACCTTTTAAATTATCATGAATCGATTTACGAAGCTGTTTAGTTTAACAGTGGTTAAAGAGGTAGAAGCTTATTTCTCCTCCTAATCTTAAGGATACATATTTACAATCTTATAGGTTAGTATATTGTACAACGACTACATGTCGACTACTTCTACTCAATCGTTATACTGAAACCATTAACTCCTTCCCCCTTCTAGAAGATAACGAATATCTAACGCGTCTTACTAAATACATCTTTATAGTCCATTTGCCGCGGAGCAGGAAGGACCGTGGAAAAAAAAATACAGAAACAGTTCACCACATTTTGACTACACGTGTTCAGAAGCATGTCTAATATAAGTATACAGTCGGATACACAAGTTGTTTACAGCGATACTATTGTATACTACTAATATACTTCAGTAAAGGAGTTCTTCCGGATATGTATACTTAATCAGGATATTTTTTTATATTTACAATGTCCACGTCTTCGACATAAGTATATTTGTTAAGTTAACACTTAACGCTTCACAGTTTCGAATGGTGCGAGACTTACAATTATCTGCTATTTATTTTTAAATCTTTCATCCCCTCCCTTTTATCACTAACATTCAAAAAGTCAATAGAACTATTTGAATGTTAGAGATTTTGAATGTTAATTTTGTTGAAATTATGTATAGAAAATATTCATTGATTACGCTCGATATAATATAGATGCAACTACTTCATAAATTATTTTGCAAAAGGGTACAATAACATATAGATACGATTTATTACACGTCTCTCTTAATTCTGCTACATGGTCAAAATAATCGTATAGAAAATCTCTTCGTAGTTTTGTAAGAACGTGTTTGCTGATACGCAAATAGTCACTTTTTTTACCATTTTGTATAAAAGTTTATCTGTACACACAAAAGAAACAAAATATAAGTACATAGGTGAGCTTAACCTTAAAAGAGTTTTCTTCCAGCAGACCTGTGAAGAAGATAAATCAATGAAAAGTGTAAAACGATACATCAAACTATTGCTAAGAAAGTTTATTATTTATTGCAGTCAGAATTACAAAATATTTCGAAATTCGTAACCGACTCACATCGGTCATAAGACGGACATGTAACCGCTGCGCTTACGGCGTCTCATTCGCCGCCGGTGGACCTCCGCCGCATCTCGTGCGCCGCGGTGGTCCCACGCGAGGGCTATTTCCGTCCACCCCTTGCCCACAGCTGCCGCCCCAATTACCCGCCGCCGCTCATTCATAACTTGTGTAATCGTTATAATGATTTCACATCATCCGTCGAAGCAGTAGCTTAAGACATCATCGCAGAGACTAATAATTTATTGCATCTACAATTGATTATTGAGCATGTGATGTTAAGTAACAAAGCTGAAGATGGCGATGATCACATATATGATTACAGGATTTTTTTTATACGACTAAGCGACGAGACGAGCAAGACGTTCACCTGATGGTAAGTGATACGCTTGCCCATAACGACGCTAGTTAAGATGATACACACTGCACCACATTGCGCTCGCCTTGAGACATAAGATGTTAAGTCTCGTTATCCCAGTAATTACACTAGCTACAGCGCCCTTCAAACCGGAACATAGTAATGTTTCCACACTACTATTTGGCGGTTGAAATAGGAGCTGCGGTGGTACCCACCCAGACGGTCTCCGGCAACAGAGACCTACCACCAGTAGAAGTTACACAAGTTAACAATGCAGGGGATAGTAGCTTCTTCTTCTAAGTCGTATTTCCTCATGACTGAGGGTCGTGGTCATCATGTTTTTATTGAAACACACGACGACTCTCTTGGCAGTTATAATGGAGTGGTTTGCCATTGCCTTCTCCATTTCACATACTAGTCTGACCACTGATGGTCATGACATAGATATGCAGGTTTCCTCACGATGTTTTCCTTCACCGTCAAAGCACGTGATATTAGTTGGTGTTTTATGCTAACTGCACATAAACTGAAAAATTCATTGGTGCAGGCCGGATTCGAACCCGGTACCTTCGCATTGGAAGGCCGGCGTTCAAACCAAGTTCCAACTCCGTTCCAACCAGGATAGTAGCAACACAAGGTCAAAAAAATTCTATCTTCTAAACTTCACTACAAGTGACTAAGTGTTAGGCAAGCTGATAACGATTACGCTATACAGGCAGATATATTTTTTTTATGTTGTGACATACCGCTGCGTTATGTTTGTTTGTTAACTCATTATGTTATTTATTAAAGAAAAAAAAAATCAATGAATAGGCTAAAAAGGAAATACTTTAAAACAACATATGATGAGTAGAAAAGTTTGAATTGAAACATTATTATTACTAATTTTAAATACATCTCTATCAATCTGTAAAAAAAATATATAAAAAAAAATGCCAGACAATAGATCGATTACCGTTTAACATAAATACAACTTAATTTCTTAACTTAAATCCAATGGCAGGCTTCTTGTAACCGATTGCTGTACTCCGAGAGCGAGTCGCGCGGCTGTCTCGCTCGCACATTCATTTTATTGCATCATTAAAAAAAAACACTTAAGCTAAAAGTGATCATAAAACTTACGCCGATAACGTGTTAGATTCAATGTCTATGCACAGTGAGATATTTACTACAAATAACATAACTTTGATTTATTGCGCCATTTCATTTTAAGTAGAAAACATGTAATATCACGTTTACTGGCAGCTCCTATTTCAACCGCCAAATAGTAGTGTGCAAACATTACTGTGTTCCGGTTTGAAGGGCGCTGTAGCTAGTGTAATTACTGGGGTAACGAGACTTAACACCTTATGTCACCTTATGTTCCATCTTAACTAGCGTCGTTGTTATGGGCAAGCGTATCACTTACCATCAGGTGAACGTCTTGCTCGTCTCGTTGCTTAATAGTATAAAAAAATAGTTATCCATTAGATTATTTAGTGCAATGTTATATTACGTTATCGCGAAAACCGTAATAAGTTACCCTCTAGTAGGGGTACAACAAAGAGGTCGGATACGGAGCCCTCCGCTCGCGTAGTGAGGGTGAGCGCAGCCGAGCAGCCGGCAGTCAGAGGTCGGCCGCCGAGCGGACGCGCGTACCGCTCCCACCTCTCCCACACAGCTCCCACTGCCGCGGACACATTCGTAAAAGTGACTATAAGGACCTCAGTGTCAGTGACTCGCGATAAATTGTGAATTAAAAAAAAAAAACAACTCGTCTTTCCCACCCCGGCGACTGATAACGAGTGAAAATTATTTTGTATCAGTTTTTCAAGGTGATTGTTTTTTGGTTCGCATACATTTTTTTATTAATTTCGCTTTTGTATATTATTTATGAATTATCTAAAGTTTAACGCATGGAATAGTGTATTTAATTTATAAAGCTTTCGCGTCCAATTCCAATGGTGGAAAGAGATGAAAGGAATTTCAAACATAACATTCTTTGTAACTTTAAAACAAATTAACTAATTAGTTTGTATAATAATTGAAAAAAACAATAAGTAAAAAAAAGCGAAAAGTTTCGCGTCGACACTTAACCGTTAAGTTATTTAAACTTTCACAGAACGAATTAACTGTACAATCCTTGACTCGTTGTTTAATGAATCACAGATTAAAAATCTTTTTATAAACCAAATTTGAAATCTGATACGAGTGAAGTAAAAAATGAATCGGACTCATAATCTGTTCTACTTGATCTACGTATCTGTAAGTATCTGTTGGGGTGACCAACCCTTCGTTTGGTGCATTTAAAACCGCCCCCCTCTCCATATCGATCCCTTCGCGTTAAGCAGATGCTATTAAACTACAACATTTTAAAGTTGAACTGCGTTTATTGTAACAGTTAACTTTGATTACAAACACTAATGTTACTAATGATTTAGTTATCTTTTAGTCGACTATTATATGTTCATATGACATACACTTCGCAGTGTTTATTAAATTTATTTATTTTTTTAAAACATTCATTACTTACATATTTACTTTTGTGTAGATTAAAAATATTATTAATTTCCCGAATCTCGTTTAAGTGTTGATAAGTCAATATATTATTTACTTTTATTTATTTATTTATTTAAACCAACAGCGTTAACAATTTATCTTATATTCTAATTGATTACAATATGTAAGGCTGAATGAGGTTTCATTGTACATTTAGAAAGTACGTTGGAAAGCGCAGAAAGAATTTTTTAATTAATTAATTATAACTATAGTAAAGAAAATGTGGAAAATCTATCTAAAACTAATAACAACATTTATGTACAGATCCTATAAAATTAACAATAACAATATAAATATAAAAATCAACAATATAAATTTATATGCCGAAAATGAGGTTGTTTTTTTTTATTTATATTATTTTTTTTGTTATTTTAACTAATTTCTTGCTTAATTACTTAATATTTATTTGTACATTTCATAAATTAGTGTTTTGTTATATATATATTATTAAGTCTTATCTAGTATAAGCTTGGTAATGTGCTTTTTGGGCGCAAGTTTATTTTTACGAAAGAATAAATCTACATCGGCAAATTTAATGTTATACTTTGATTGTTACTGTAATACAAAATTTCAGGTTTCGGTTTTAAAGGTCGATAGCTTATATATCGGCGGTCGAAATCGACTGAAAACTGAAAGCATTACACTAATGACGTTTTCAATTTTGGTAATACTAAGCAATAGGGGCCGTGTTAGGGGTCCGTTGGTAACGCAAAACCGCTATTAGCCGCTCGCGAAACCGCTGCATGCGTGCGCAGTGAGTCACCGGTTTACACTTGCCTCCACCTCCCCCCCACTGCCATAGATTACACGATAGAGATGCTAATTACAGCTGTAATTCATGTTTGTACATTGTTTATGCGAGATAAGGTCAGCCCGGCGCGGATACGAACCCGCTGCACGAATCGTGTAGCCGGGATTATGGTAATTCAAATAGGTTGTACCGATTCGAAAGCGTTTGAGACAACAGCCCAGTTCCAGAGGCTCAGTAGCTAACCGCCGTTCTCTGGTTCGATTCCGAGGACCGATATGAAATTTTGATGGTGATAGAATTACTGCATAGTTCCGTTTGCCAATGCACGTGAGACTAAGTTTTCTGATCGAACACGCTTCACCATTCACAAACTTATTGTAACTTAACACCATATGAAATTAAAAGCTTAATCTCTACAGAAAATTTACACAAAATTAACCTTAACCACATTCACTGTATAACATTTTAATTTCAAACTGACTTTGTGTTCATTTACAATGAATAAGAGTTCAAAGAAATTGATCATAGACAAAATAATTAGCGTCAATTTAAGGTCTTTATTTATCGTAAATAGTTTTACATTTCACAACCAACGGACAAAATTATCTTTTATATGAACCGTTGTTACAAATAATAAAATTTCCGCTTGTTATATTATTGATGGTAGTAAAACGCGAAAGACAAATTTCATTATTTACTTGTGACAAGGGTCACCTGAAAACACTGTCACTTGTAATCACATGTATACATATATAAACTATATTATATACTTGAAAGCTTATATATATGTTTCATGAACCAAAACTATTAGATTTTCAAGAGAAATTAATTATTTTAACTGTTTACTAACATCAGTAATTACACAAGTTATCTTAAACGATAAGTTGCTTAAACGTTTATTTCAAAATGAAAAATCGTCGACTCTGTTAAAAGGTCTTCCTAATAATTCTTTTTATAACATAAGTATTGTAAGCTTTGGAAATTACTGTGGTAATTAGTCTTGTATGTTATAATATACTCCTGGACCATCTATCGGCCCACCACCCAGTGTTTAAAGTTTCGACGGTGTCTAGTTAAAAATAAATTTAGGTGGAGCAATAAGTTTTAATGCAGTTTTGAAACAGATTTATTGGTCAACCTTTATGTAGATATTTTTTTAGTAATTTCGAATTGATTTGACCGGCAGAAGTTTTACAACTTGGACGACAATTTCAGGCAGAGTATCCATATTTTTTGGTCAAAACTGGCTCTAAGTTTAGATTTGCCTTTTTATGGAACCAATAATCGGACACATCAAAAAAAAAATCCAACTTGTGCGAAATAAAAAAGGTTTCTCCATTCCTGGGTAGTTGAAAACAATGAACAGACTCGAATTTTCGTTTTTTTTTTCATAATACTGAATTCAAAATTAAAAAAAAAACTTACATAAAGGTTGACCAAAAAATTAGCTTCAAAACTGCATTAAAACTTATTGCTCCACCTAACATTTATTTTTAGCTAGGCACCGTTAAAACTTTTAAACACTAGGTGGGCCGATAGATGTGTCCGGGAGTGTAGTATAAATGCAACTAACGCCGCATTGTTATGAGTATAACTTACCATCACTTAAGTTTATTGCTTTACCAAGAGAATTATTAAAGTAATAAATAAAGTAATGTTCTCACTATAAATTTTAAGTGTTTAAGTAATACTTATATGAGAATTGATTTGTTGGTGTCATTTGAAATTCAAACAGCTAACATTGATAACTATCCTTTTGGTTCAGCTTCAAGTTCCCCCACGCGTCAGGGTCTGGTTATGCTTAAGACTGAATACGTCTTCGAAACTTAATATATTTTTTTAAAATACGACAGTTGTAGTTTTTGAAAATAAAATGTGTTTAGCTTTCATTAGAACTGTTCAATCTAGATTTATATTTTTTTGGAAAATCCATTTTTGTGATTTTTTTTTCAGTAATTAAAATCCTGGTTTAAAACTTTTAATATTGTTTTTGAAAAAATTAAGTAATTTGTGTTATAGTCGAATTTTCGTTACTAAAAATACTCTAATAAATTGTAATGCTGATTCAAAATATTTTATTACTTATGAGAATACCATTTCATATTATAAAATTTTTATAATAGATCTTGTTCAAGTGAATCTTTTTATTAAGTTTAAGTACTAATAGTCATAAATAGTAAATTACTAGTTAAACCTTTTATGAAAATCTTTTCTGAACAAGAACTGATTAAAGAATCCGTAGTATTTTTTATGACCTGTATAATTAAATTTTTTAATAAGTTCTAAATCTTAGCGGTGCTTACTGCGGACAGAGTCTAAGTGTAGGCGGTTCTTTCCGCGATGAGGCAAGATCGTCTGCTTTGCCCATTTTGGGAAAGTTACTTAGAACGCGTTATATGAATCAGCGACCTTTCAAACTTATGTATTAAATAGAAGAAATAAAATTTAAATAAATTAAAAAAAACATATGATACATAATGTATGTATATTACTTCCCTATTTGAATTGATTACTATATAATTTGTCATTGGTTTAATTTTTTTTGTGAGATCGCTTTATTTTCTAAAATAAAAGTAGCCTAAGTTACTCCTTATTACATCAGCTATCTGCCAGTGAAAGTCTCGCAAAAATCGGTTCAGCCATTCCAGAGATTAGCTGGAACAAACAGACTGACAGTCAAAAATAGTAAAAAATTTAGTTTTGTTATATCTTACGTGTATACATCGAAATGCACTTAGTTAAAAGTAGTTATTTTAATGTCACAAACAGACACTCTAATTTTATTTATATGTACTCTACGTACTCTATTTATATGTACTTTTATTTATACGTAAGATTAATAATTCTCACCTGATAGTAAAGGAATGTAGTTTAAGTAGTAAAGCGTTTATATAATAGATTTCTAATGTTGCTTCTTTCTTATTTGTTTGCATATGCTTTTTCTTTGTTATATTTTCATATTAATATAAGTGTTATATCGCTATCTCTTTCCAGAATAACGTGTACAGACAAAGTGGCTGTAAACTTTAAAAAAACTGTGTTCATTATATAATAAAACTGTAAATACTGTGATAGTGAAACAATTCGCATGAAGTTCGTGTCAAATGTTTGATCAAACGTTCGCGTCGTCTCAGTGTGTATGAAAAGAGGTGCTCGGAATAAAAATGATCGGATAGAAGTCGGGTTAGCGTGGACTGGTCATTAATGGCTCCGGATGGGCACCAACCTATCTAAATTGAACAAGACCAGGGTCTCCGGTGCTAATCATGTTAGTATTAAAACAAATTTCCGTTATCGCATGCCGCTGCATTAATATATCTAGCTTAACGTGAATGTGCTTCTATTAGAAATTAGTCGACTTTTCTACGTTTTTATTACACATAGACTTTCGTCAATCGACGATATATATAGTTCAAGGAGTCGATCTTCGATTTTCTTCGAATGAAACCAAACTTTTTCAGATGTATGTAAAAGAAAATTCAGTTTGATTCATATTAAAAAACATAACTTCAATTACCTCACACGAGCGAAGGTAAGTCGTATTAACGATTTCAAAATCCATCTCAAGACATAAATCCCGCGTTTATTGCGCGAATTTCCGTGAAGATGCCTACAGCATTAAATGGGGAGTTATTTTTGCCGCAAACAGCTTGTAAATCAAAGTTATTTGTCGCTGAAAATACTTTTTTTTTCACCTCCACACCAGGTGATATATGAGAAGGTCGCCGCGACGCTCTCCTTAAAGAAAGGAAAATGTGCTCACACAACGTTTTTCAGGCTAAACCGTTTGTTTATATTCAGTAGCTAGCTGGTTGTTTACATGATAAGTGATTATATCATATAATGATGCTTTAGCTTTTCATCAATCAGCGACAACTTTTTCAGATTACTTTACCACGGTGCGCTTACTCGAATTGTATATATTATAATAATAATAATATTAATTATCGTAATCTTAAACATAATAAAGTAATAAAAAAAACTATTCATTTTTATTCATGCTTTGGTAAACCGAGACAAATTTTTCACAGGAGTCCAAAACCTACAAAGCTTTATAACATTATTACTCAATCATTTGAGGGTTAATGGAAAATCAACTAAAATCCATATATATGTCCAGGGGACATAATTAAGAATTTATTCCAACTATGAATTATTAATTTATTAGTGAATAACAAATACAAAGTAATATTACTATAAGCAAGTCAGTGTTTAAATCGATCGTGATTACTCATAGCTCCAAACGGACCCTTGATTTATCAGCCCCTTTGTTGACGGGCGTGTAAAATTTAGGGACTTTACTCTGTACCTATTTTATTACTATTAAATGTTTTGAATTGTTTAAATAAACTACCGATTTAATTATAATTTTTTCAAAAACACAATGTTTAGTGTAGTATATAATGAGAGTAATTCCTCATTATCAATTATTAATATGTTTATAATCGACGAATGAAGTCAGTTACATCTACCGCCATTGTATTGTTACGTTGTTCAGAACTGGCGTCGAGAAATTCGGTTTTCAGATAAATAATTAGTTATTTTTTTTGTGTTATTTGTGCGAATGTTCATCCTTAGTTCATATGCCGTAGGGAAAAATAGAAAGCTTTAGCCGAACAAGCCTTAACAATACTTTTAGCTAGCTAGTCGGCATCGTACAAAAACATCTAGAATCCGGGCGTTGAAAATCGTTCCAATCAGGACTATCATGAGAACGTTGTAAGTTTCTTATTTGGGGTCCAACTTAATTCAAAAAGCGTACAAATCTTTGGGTTGTTAGCTTACATTGTCACTGCTTTAAACATAATCTATTAAAAGCAAACTGGAGACAAAGTTACACGACTTATGTTTGGGGCATTACGATTAAGTTACAGGTAAAGGCTTTCAGATGCTGAAGAATTATAACGATGTCAGAGTATTCCCCCCCGTTACCATTAAGGGAGCTATAACTCAGTTACACCACGTCACTGGTCTGCTGGTACACAGCTAATCGGGTTGCAGTGTAATGGCAAAAATGGGGACAGATGGTCGTCGGAGGGTTGTTATTGTTGTCGCGCTGTCGTCCGTCTGGTGGTGAGTTGTATCGTTAGTATAATAACTTTAACGCTAACTTACTAAGTATCAGGAATTTCTGATTATATTCTTTAAAACGCTGAAGATTAATGAGATACTTATTAGGTAATTGTTAAGATGTTTACACAACACGCTTACTTTACCATGAAACTTGGTTATGAAATTAAGTTATTTAAAGTTCGCAAATCTGTTTCCATGGTGTAGTAGCTAATCGTTTGTTCTGTAAAATGTAGGAGCCGGATTCGATTCCAAGGTCACATATAAAGTTTTTGAACCTGACTATCATACCAACATCGTTCTGAAGTCATCCGAAGAACATCTAAGGTTGCCGACATAGCCTAAAAGATTGCTGGACGCGTGGCAAAGATCAGGACACTTTATTCGAAGGACAATAAAGTTAGGAAAGTAAAGTCCTTGAGTAACAGACACATCAATAGACAGAGCTAAAAGGTTAACAATCTGATGAAAGGTCCGATCAACGTGAAGATCTTTAATAAAGATCTATGTCCAGCAGTGAAAGTCTATCGGCTGATGATGAATTATTTTTTGGGAGCCCTAACGTTCCCACGATGTTACCGTCTCTCAGTAAACAAGCGCAGCGTGCACAATCGTTAATCATTGCATTTCGTGCACTTTACTAAATTAGTACGTCATCAGGGGCTTCGGATCGTTGATCATATCATCGCTTCATCCGTCATGATCAATCACAATGACGTAATGGTGTTGAGCGCATGCCTTTTTCGGATGAAGCTTTAATAATTTATGAATATGAGCCGTTGCGTAAATAACGTCGTGGTATCTATAGTCCAATGATTTAGCGGAGTTCATCGATGATTATACTTCTCTGATCTTTTACAGAAGAGATTTAGCATTAGAAGCATTTTAATATTTCATTGAACTTTAAAACTTTTTATTTATATACTTTCTAGAATTAATTTAGAGAGTTGTATAGTTCTAAGGCCGGAACAATAGACGACAAGAGAAGACGAAAGTTTAGCTCTCGATCGTTAAGTTTGATGATGAGGTCCTGCGATTTTAAAACGGAGGTATCTGGTCCTTTTCGGATCCATATAAATAGAGATTTGATGATGAGATTCTTTGAGGTCTTCTAAATAGATTCTATCCACATGGTAAAAAACGATAAAATTGGACGTTCATTCATATGATATGATATTTGGGTTGAGTTTGCTTCTTTTTCTATGACTTTCTAATCACTTAACATAGTGCGATGTTAGCTAAGTGATAACCCATAAAATGTTGATTTGCTTATATATGTATGTTTGTTTCAACAATTCTATGCATTTATATCGTAACTGGATAAAACGCCGCCCTCGCCGGCTGAGCAGCCGCGACTACTTCCGGCGCGAAGCGGCAAGATTCAATATCCGTTTCAATAGTAGATTTACCGTTTATCGATCACTTGCAACCCTGACTTGTTTACGAATCTATTTAAACGCTTCCATGACATTAATCATTACATGCATCCGTTAGAAATTTGTCATTTTTAACTTCCTTTATTTATCTTCGAAATTTATATATATAACATAGTTTGGTCATCATTATTGTTATACTGTTGACGTTCATTAATAGATAAGCATTTTAAAGAAATCCTTGCTGGTCCCGCTCTACGGTTTCCATTGACCTTCGCCATTCCTTAACTATACATTTATATCGCATGCCACAACTAATTGGTAACAACAAACGCGCCGCCGCGAGATCAAAGCACTCCGCGCCGCCAATAAAATGTCAGGAGTCATCAGGACCTAATTGCATTATCCTATTGCCGTGGTTGCGATTCTACAGCCAATTACCGGACCGCTGTGCGGATGTATTGCATGATTAGAAATATCGATTAGTATTCAATTTATTAAGGATGCAATCGTCCACAGACTGCGATGTGATTAAAACGCACATATAAACATAACTCACGTAAATCTATCTACTCATTAGCTTATGACTTAACTACAAACGTATCTTACTACAGAAGAATTCTATGTAGAATCTAATAAATAGATTAAATTAATGAAAGAAGTACGGTTATGTCTAAAATTAATATTAAGATAGAAATAATTACTATCTAGTAAATCAGAATCATTAAGTGATTTTTATTAGACTCTGATGTCGCCTTGTTAATTACTGTGTTCTTCGTTTCTGAAATGAGAGCTAGTGTAATTACTAAGTTAACGAGCTTTAATATCTTATAAAGACGATGTGCGTTACTTGGTGTAGTGTAAATCTTCCTAACTAGCGCCACGTTGTTATAGTTATTATTTACAAGTGAACTTCATGTTCGTCACATTGTTCCGTCGTTTAAAAGTTACTTGTAATTTAACTTCTAGTTAGGTCAGCCATTATATTAATATAATTTTAATCGTTTTTATTTGTATCAAAAATAAGTTATCATCACGAGTCTGAAAAGCAAATTATGTACTTTCCTATGAGTTCTGTCACATGTATTATAGTTTGTATATAGACTTTAAAAATCATACAGTATTTATGTTGTTTACAAATCAAAAACATAGCAAATGTCGTTACTTATTTTACACTTTTCTAATAATAACTTACTTTACTTTCCAATGAAACTACAGACTTAATAAAGAGTACATTCCACGAGGACGTAAAATCAATAACTCGGTGCTTAGGTGTTGCTATACAAACTCACAAAGAGGATCATACGATAGAAGGACGACTATGATTATTTTTTTATCGCAATGTAACATAAAAACAATTTTATTACTGTAATCAACATTACTAAAGGATAATAAAATAGCTGATAAGATTTTTTTTTACTGAATAATAAAAAAAAAATAGTTTTTTTGATTGTGACAAAAATGAAACAAATCTTTGCAATAGCCGTAGAAGTATAAATATTTATGCAACATTACTATATTAATATACTAAGTATATAATAAGTGGTAATTTATATAATAAGTAAACCTTATTTTCCATGGTTTTGTATTAATATGTTTACTATTTTAAACTCTTCACCATCCTGAAGATTGGATGATTAGAATATGCTATTTAGCAGTAAGGCATATGACTTTACTTTATGGTATAATATTCATGAAACACGTTTTATTTTACTTACAAAAAAAAAGGCGAAGTAAAAATCTTTTAAATAACGATAGTAATAATAAATATAAAATACAGTTCAGACTTTTAATAGGTAAGTTGATAATGTTGAGGTAATATTTAGAAATATTTGAATATGATATTCTAATAAATATTTAAGTCAAATAACAAAGGTAGTTTATGAAAAATTTAAAATAACTTAAATATTTAATCACAATTACTGAAAATTATTTATTTATCATACAGAAATCAAAATGGATGTGTAACATAAATAGAAATCAAACACAAAGGTTCTTTCCTTATCCAATGCGAAATTTTTAAGTCTGTCGTTGGAATAAATTATAATGTAAAAAATTTCTTATATACAACCACTTACAAAAGAACTTATTGTACTCGTTTTAAAAGATAATTCATCAAAGTTATAAAGTAACGGTGTTTAACTTATTACATCCATGTTACATGTAAGTGTATAAAATCTTAACTTAGCGACTGGTTCGAAAATCGCGCTGTTGACCGAACGACCGCCGCCAGTGTTCATGCATCATGTATGAACCGATGAATTGCACTCTAACAAACGGAACCCGGTGCTTTCACCTCCACATATATTGATTTATAGCTTTACTGATCGTAGCTTTCTATTTCTATACGCAATTTCTGAATTATTCTTTTAGAGTGAGGAAGCGACGAAGAGCAGTAGGATCAACTGATGATACAATCTTGCGCTGGTTAATATTACTCATCGCCTTGATAGTCTCAACAATTTTAAAAGCTACAGCGCCCTTCTAACCGAAACGCAGTAATGTGCACACTACTGTTTGACAGTAGAACTAGGAGCTACGGTGATGCCCTCACGGTCTATAGCAACAGAAATCTACCACTAGTAAAAGTAAATCAATCATTGATCATCAGAAATCGAAATTGCAGAATATAAAGTTGATGACTCGAATAATTATGGACTGAGGAGAGTTTAGGAGAGTGTTTACCGTCTTCAAGGATTATATAACGAAAATTTCAATGAGATCGCTGGAGAAGAAAAACATGGAACTAATTTTACTTTCCAAGTATACTTAGATTATCACAAATATATTCTGTATTCAGAAAAGTAGCCACATGTAATCAACACAGCGAAATAGTTTAGATTGTTAGGTTGAATACGGGACTACATAAATATTACAGTTAATTTCAGTAGCGAAGTAGAACAACATTGAAATCGACGCGGGAAAGTATAATTGTGTGCGAACTTTTGTGATTACTTTGCAATTACAGAGCAGGCTTTCACGAACGCAAACACGAAGCGTACTACTGAAAGAAATTAAGCTATCGAAAATAACTTTTATTTGTTTAACGAATCCGTATAGGTTTTGTATAAACGCAATTTAATTTTGGTTCATTGGAGAATAGTTTCCGACTGAGAACCACTTGATAATAGTAAATTTATTTAGATTAATTTGGGTATTTCCTTTCATATATTATCAGCCGGAAGATGTTCACAAAAGAGCCAATGCCTTCAAGCCTCGAGGATTAAAGGAGAAAGACAAGCCTGGATAAACAAAAACCCAAGAATTGATGTATAAGGTTTACAAAGATATAAATTGAATAAAATTCTCCATAGTTGGGTAGTAAACGAATGAAATGTCGCAATTGTCACTCTAACGCCCCTTACGGTCACAACAACAATAGAATTACGTAAAAATATGTGAAGAACAAAAAACTACACAAGCTTGACGCCACTTCGATGTCCGGTAAAGTGTGTTTTTTTTATTTAATTCCGCAAATTCACCCTCGAGTCTGTGGGGTGCCACCGTTTCACGATGCAATTTACGAGCGACGAGCGGGCATTCCATCATAAAATAATCCGATCGATGAAGAAAATCATTGGTTAAAATATTTAGATTGAATTAGAATAGTAGATGTATTACTTTAACGAAAAGAGGAAGTAGATCAATTATTTTCTAAGCTTCTAAGTCTTCATCATCATCATTATCATAATTTAAACGTAAGGCTTATGCGAAATACAGTTCTCTCTTAGTTTACAGTGCTCGTCACATTTTGCATATCCCAAGAGGGAAAGTTTTTCTTATCTAAAGCTGTCGTATCCTTAGCAAAGTTGTGACTAGGAGTAAGGTGATTGAGTTCTCAGGGTCAGTTTCTAAATATTCAATGCGACTCCTTCTCTTGCAACTTTCACTACGATATTTGAACGTAGAGAAAATCGACGTCCCGCAACTGTCGCCGCCAAATGTTTACTTGTCAATTACGAAATTAGTTGTTCGGTAAATATTGAATTGATTTGTTTTCTAATTTCTTTTTTATTCTTCTCTCCATTCTATTTATTTCGTTCCATCGGTTTTCTATAAGTAATTGATAATATTTTTTGTTTACATTTCCATATCAGAAAACTCTTCACTTTAAGATATTTTTGAGTCTGTAAAATGTAGATCTCCGTACACGAACAATTTGTTTGTTCGTAGATTCAATATTGTCAAGAACAAAAGAAGTTTTGATCTTTACGGAATACAGACCATATATTCTATGTATTAAACAGATTCTTTTGTAGATAATATTAATTTTGGTATTGTCTTACCTTAAACTATGAAATGGCCCAATTTTAATGTGATGCTCCAAAATTATAATGTTGTATGGATTAAAAAATCACATTTATAAAAGTTTTGTCAGTAGACAATCATTTAAAACACGTTGACAATAACAAAGTAAATGAAAGTGGGCTCGTTTATAACAACGAAGTACTATATAAAGCAGAATTCAAAACTCCCCCAAGTCACCGAACAGCTAGTTTGCTTCCAGTTCTCCTCGACTTCCAGCGCATTATTTCACTTCCATTTCGTTTGAACTTGCTTACTTTGCACTTTTTATGTTCCCAGAGAAAATAACGTTATATTTTCATTTAATAGCTCCTTCCTCTGTGAAGTTGGAATAAGAATTGTATTATTTAACAGCGCCCACTCTTGGGGACTAGTTTTATATTTTTTAGTCATTTATAACAACGAAATTACTAATTAAAATTTAGTTGTTTTAAATCAAAGCCTGGACTTATTCGAACACGAAATCTTTGTAAAAATAGATTTAGATGATATAAATGCAAATACTGATTATGTAGTAAGCGTTGATAGTATCCATACGCATCAAAATCGGAATGTTCTCGCTGATGTGTTTCTGTCTATATGCAAGAGCTATCCTGTCCGTCTGTCCGTGCATTAAATAGATATATCGCCGACAGTTTTATGGACATTCGGTGCGCCGGATCACCGCGATGTCGGTGATTTATTTTCATTATCATCGACACGCCGCGTAAGATGAAAGGGTTGTTTCACGAGGGGTCACATTTTTTTTTTCAATAGTTTCGTTGTCGTTTTGTCGTGTGTGTAGTGTTCGTTGTTTCGTCGGTATATCAGATGTTTTTGCAGATAAATCTGATATGTGTATTCGTATGTGCAAATTTAATGTATTTATCGCAGCGTAAAGCTCTTATTTGTCTCATAGCATTTATATAATTTCAAATGAAAAACTACATTGTTGTTGAACTTTCTATATTACCTTAGTTAAATGTCTATTAATTGAATAACTTGAAGCGTTAGTTAATAAATATTAGAGGCTTCATCAAACGAAGAGTTTCCTGGATTTGTTTTGCGACAATTAACTTTAAACGAAAAGGGGGGTGCCATTGCAGTGTCCGCGCCGCTGGATCCTCTCCTTTATACAAATCATCAATTAGTTTGTCTAAACAGAGTGGAGCTGTCTCTGCGATCGGTTGACTCGTTAAAAACAGCCATCGGACCGTGGGTCGCCTCTGAAACTCCCGGCCTCCCTTGTTTCAGCCGCTCTCGAACCGGATTATGTACCATTGGCAGAGCAATAAACAAAATTTATAAAAATCGGATTCATTATACATAATTGAAACGATCCTCCATAAGTAATTTATAAACGCTAATATATAATTTTGTATATAAACAATCTCTGTATTGGACGAAGCAGTAAATTTTATATTTCGTCTTCTATTATTATTTAAAGAGTCCGGTTTACCACAAATCTGATGTTAAATGATTATGTGGTTTAAAACTCATTAATCTGGTAGCAACCTATTTCAATATCTTCTTGAAGAAATTTATTCATAAAATTAGGTCTTTAAATTATCAAAAGGATATTTAATGTCACTAGAAACCGTCTAGGTAGGTACCCAAACTTTTTCTATTGAGTATTAAGCAAATGTGACTGTATTCCGGTTTGAAGAGCGATGTAATTAGAATTGCATGATTCACGATATTTAACATCTAAGGTCTCAAAACGAAGAGATAGATATGTTGCACCGTAAATATCTTAACTAAATTCACTTTGTTGTTTATGAAAACAAAGAAATTAGATTACCTATAAATTTCTTGAATGTCTCTCTTTGCTTAACTGATAGTAAGTTTAACTGTAACAAAACTTCAAACACAACAGACACGGAAATCGCATTACACAACCACGTTAAATTGCCTCCTGTTTATTTCCACTTTAGTCTTACTTTAGGAACACTAGTTCTAATCAAGAAAACTTAAGATACTCCCTCGTAGTTTAACTATATGTAATAGCCTAAAGTGATCAAGATGAAGGCCAGAAATAAATTATGAATTTGTTATCATTATTTAGTATCATGTATTAGTTTAATCCATAGAAGTAATAATACTTCCCTTAATATTATCAAAGTTTTTACCAAGATCTGGTTAAGTGTTATTTCTAGGGAAAGCTTGGAAGATCAGGAATGTTTTACTGCAGGCTGATGATGATGATCATTGTAGTGAGACAAGTATAAATCTTATACAGCAAGAGTATAACTATAAAGTAAGGCTAAGTTTTTTTCCTTTTTTGTGCTGTCCGTACCTTCTTGGAGGATTATAACCCCCTGGACTTGAGTCGGGATCTTAGTAAGTAGTGTTTTTCCCGGCCTGCTCGCCACTAAGACTTTGGGTATTCGAGTAAGAAGGGATTTCGTACGCCTAGAAAGTGCTCGGAAATTGAATAATAAATGTTTCAGGAATTTATAGAATTCTTCATTACAAGAACTTTCCGAGAAGAACGAAGAAGAACAGGAGGTTGTTAATGGTATACAAGTTTAATGTCGTAATGCCAGTAAATTTCGTTAGCGCAGTAATGTTTGGTGACAGAAATAGACCGAATTCCTCGGTGATTGAAATATCTAATTATATTCTAAACGCATCGATATTCATCAAAGGTTAGTTACCAAACGTTGGCTTTAATTTAACGATAAACGGACGTCCGGTTTAGTTACGCTACTGCCCCAATGAAAGGCTAAAGCCTTTCCCCGAGACGCGGTTTGTGCGTCCGTCCGTATAATTTGTAATTTGGTTACACGAATAACATTCTTGCCTTTGACTAGATTTCCATTAAATTAACATGTTAGTTTCATTAGATTTTAGTACATTGTTGTTTGTTCCCACTTGTGGGACTCGGTGTATTCACGTACATTAAAAACCATAGTCATTTACCAACGGCGACCATGGCGATGAATGTCACATGTCCACGAAAGCTCTTCTTAGAATTCGTGATGTTTCTCAATATGTTTTCCTTCACTGAACGCTTAAGGTTCGAACCCGCGCCTCTTCGAGACTTACAAGCAGAGTTATTACAGCTTTAAACACATTACCATTACTGAAATTTTACTTTTGTTAACAAGTCTTGTTAAATTCTGGACCTTGAGTTATACAACTGGACATTTCACGCTTAATAATGTGTGCTTGAAATATATTTACATAGTAATTTGGTAGTAAAAAAAATATGGAATCCGCTGTGTGGAAACTTATATAGAAGCAAACACAGATTATATATAAAACATATCGCATTAAATAAATATTATAAAGTCCATCGCTTTCAACGAATCAATCAGTTGTAGAGCTTCGAGGTTATGCTATTATTTTAGAAAGCTTTTATTATGCCAATACACGTATCCTTTGCTGTAATCAAATTTTAAATTACACTATATCCTGTTCTGCAGGATTAAGGGCGTCAAAGTGCATTATCAATGGCGGGAACGTAAATCCTATTCTCCATGCATGCACTTCTCCCTAAACCTGATTTGTAAGTGCAGTTGGTTTCTCACTCGCTGTTTTGTTGTGAATGATAAACTATAGATTTGATATAAGAGAAACTTTGAGAGTATCATAAATTGTGTTCAACGGAACAATCCGAATCTCTTTTATGACCTCCACGAGGACCGACGATCGTAGGTTTCGGATCTTTGGAAAAGGACTATAACCAACAGTGGATTTTTATCGGCCGATGATGACGATGATAATATATTAATATAATTTTGTAAGAGAACATTTTTGATTTCACGTTTGCTATGATTCTAAGTGCGTATGAGATTTAATTACATGCAAGTCTCATTGTCTGTGTTCTTTAACGTTATTTAAAACTCTTTCCGGTATTTCCAATACAAATTTATTTGACACGAAAAAGTTTGATGAATTTTTGTATTCTCTAAACAAATTGGTTTTGTTATATCGCATGTTATTAGTTCTCTGAGAATCATACCTATGTCTATGCTAAAATTCATTAGAATTTAAAGATCAGTCCTGGCGCAAAATTGTTTTGAACAGTCAAAGTCAAAGTCAAAATTTTTAGTCAACATGGGAACAATACTTCACTTATAGAACGTCAAAATCTACCACCCAGTTATTCCTCCAGTTTATCATTTATAATATCATCTACCAGCCCTGTCCTTACTTTATTTGGAGTCGGCATGTTTCTTCTGGTATTCCCTTCTCTTAACCCTCTTAACGCATATCTTCTTTCATGTCATTTATCTATCTCTTTATTAGTCTTACTCATCTCATTTACAATATTAGTGAGTATATTACGAATGTTTCACCGTAGTTTCTTAACAAGATATGTTTCAAGAAATCTTTCGTCAAGTCACCTACGGCTTCTAAACCTTACAAATTTAACACCATGAAGTAATGTGTACAGCGTAAGGCGTCGTATATTAGATTAAAGTAAGCAGATTACGAAACGGGGGGGTCACTGGTTCGATCTTGGCGCATGACACACATAATTGTTTATTGAATTATTTATAGCAATAATCCTCGGCGGGGAATCTGCGAAAGCTTTATTGTATCAATGATGTTTCTTGTGCAGGGGTTGTATGTAATGTGTGAGTCACGTTTTTTTTGGGGGTCGACAGGGATTATAGGTAGGTGGAGATTTAATTGGAGATCTGATCGGCAGCTGGCGGGCTTGTAGTGATTCTATTGTGTTATCTGATATGTGTACAGACTTAGGTACTTGCTTAAATTAGGGGGATGAAAAGCATATAGTTAACCTATAGTAGTATATCTGGGTAGGTACCACCGCAGCTCCTATTTCAGCCGCCAAACAGTATTGTGCAAACATTACTATGTTACTGGGGTAACGAGACTTAACATCTACATCTCAAGGCGATGAGCATTGTGATTCAGTGTATACCATCTTAACTAGCGTCATGTTATGGGCAAGCATCAGGTGAACGTTTTGCTCGACTCGTCGAATAAAAAAAAGCATTGTGATTGTTGCGCCATAACATCACAGTATAAGTCATTACGCAGCAGGAATATTTCAATATAACCTAATTCTGTATTCAGTTAGAAATACACTCCCGGATACATCTATCGGCCCACCTAGTGTCTAAAAGTTTTAACGGTGTCTAGCTAAAAATAAATGTTAGGTGGAGCAATAAGTTTTAATGCAGTTTTAAAGCTGATTTTTTGGTCAACCTTTATGTATGTTTTTTTTTAATTTTGAATTCACGATTATGAAAAAAAAAAAAACGAAAATTCGAGTCTGTTCAATGTTTTCAACGACCCAGGAATGGAAAAAGCTTTTTTATTTCGCACAAGTTGAATATTTTTTTTTGATGTGTCCGATTATTGATTCCATAAAAAGGCAAATCTAAACTTAGAGCCAGTTTTGACCAAAAAATATGGATACTCTGCCTGAAGTTGTCGCCCAAGTTGTAAAACTTCTGCCGACCAAATCAATTCGAAATTACAAAAAAAATAAAAAAAAAACATACATAAAGGTTGACCAATAAATCAGCTTCAAAACTGCATTAAAACTTATTGCTCCACCTAACATTTATTTTTAACTAGACACCGTCGAAACTTTAAACACTGGGTGGTGGGCCGATAGATGTGTCCGGGAGTATATATGCAAAGTACACGCTGACTGACATCGAACCCAACACCGTCGGCTGAGCTCCCCCGTAACTAATTTGCTGCCGTAAGAGCCGGCGCGTGCCCGTCGCGTGTCATCGTTTCGACCAATCGCGGGTCATTGTTTTGGCGATGACGTCATCAGTACTCACAAGGGAGATGATATATGGAACGGCACAATAGTAATTACGTTTCTTTTTGAAGATTATTTCCCTTCACATCAATTTATGTATTCAAGGCTTTATATAACAAATGTGTATTAACCGCTTTGAATATAGAAAGAAGACAATTATACTTTTTCCATTCTCTATAGAATGAAGTTTAGTTTGTAATAGAAAATATTAAATATGATCGCTTTGGAATGGTTATAACTCAATGTAGCCAACTTAGGATAATCGACGCAGAAGTATACTGTGCGAATAACATCCAATACGGATTTAGAAAACCGTTGAAAGACAAACAGTAATTTGACGCCTGCGCAAATAACAACAAATTAATTTTTTTTAAATTATTGCGTATATTTGTTTGATGAATTCAGTTTAAATATTTGGCATCCCGAATAAGTCTGGCGTGTCTTCTTTTGGTCAACATCTTGCAGCTAGACTATTCAGTGACCAATCGAGGATCTAAGGAACGCTTTCTTGATACTTGATTCCTAACACCATCTTCTCTAGTTGTCTGTTCTGTCTTAAATTAAATCACTTTAAATAATTCATTTATTGTATAACTTAAAGTGAAGAGCAGGTCCATCTGTTGAGTAATGTTCTACCGATAACATTTTACCAGGATGATCTTACTAAGGTGGTTTCAACAGACGATTTAAACACAAAGTGAATTACTATCCGCGTATACAAAAAAGCTTTATAACGGATATAGGCTTCTGAAATTATATTTACATAATCAATGAAATTGTAATGAAACAGTTAATAACCACGAAAATATCTTTGAACTATTGTTACTTGTAAATAGTTTGTATTGAATCTAGGATCGGAGGGAGTGGAGCCGGGGTTTGATTTACCATATTCTTCAAATATTTGTGTACACTATTTATTTGTGTACTCAGCCCCTGTACAGAACCCCTTTGCACCCTCATTTTAATACCTAACGCCTAAGCAAACGCCGATAGTACCTAAGTACAGGGAAGTTGTCAATAAGGGATGTTTGGCGAAGAATTAGCGAGGGTGTCGGCTTCCCTGAGAAAATATCGCGGGTAATTTTCTTCTCGATAAAATACACAACCTCCTACCCATTAATAACGAAAGTATTAGAAAAAACACTAATTAGCATATTCACTAACTTATTATGAAATATTTCTATCCTTATATACATATATCTTATTATAATAATCTACTAATTTTCAGGTAAAATTAGTTAATACTCTTTATTCAACTTACCATACATGAACATGTATGAGTTTATTCAAGTTCAACTTAACAAAGTGTTTACACATTTATTTAACTTATAAATATTTGATTTATTTTGCCTGAATTTATAGTTATTAACTTGTAAACTGTAACTTTAAATGTAACCGTGTTTTTTCATATACATCCTCATCGGTTAAGTTATAACAGTTAAAATATTTATAATATACAATGATAAATATAAGTACATAAAAGTTTAAAATTAAGCAGCAAGTCGTTACTTCAGCTGATGCATCGGTTTGTTTATTAAAATAGGGTTTTATCTTCTTTTTCCTCACAACAAAATGAGGCGATCAATCAACGTCGGCCCCGCTTTGAGCCGCCACCAGCTCGCCGACGTCTCCAAGATATTTTTAACGTCCTAATATATTTTGTTTGTTCACCACCAAACCGTAGATTATTTTGTTTTACGGCAATTACGATTGGTTTTCAACTTTAGACAATTGCTTTTTATGGGCAATGATATTCACTTAACCTTAACTTCACGCGGTGTTTAAGTGAAGGTTCATAAAAAAGAGCACTTACCAGCTTCGGTCTGTTGTTATTAGTACTGAGTGTAAGATCAAATATTTACCACACTGGACTGTAGGGCGTGTCGCGCCGTGCTCGTCTGTCACTTATGTCAACTTGACAGCTGACAAGTTGACAGGTGCGAAGAATTGGGCGTGATGCGACGCGTCAGCTTATCGGTGGAGGAGAACGGTTCCTTACGAATACTTTCTATAATGTGAGTAGGGAATTATTACAAGAGGATACAGGGGTAGGGAAAAGTTTAAAGGACTTGTATATGGAATGTGTTCGGACTGAAACATTGAGACAACTGATCAATATAAACGGCCTTTCTTTAGGTATAGTAAATAGTATTTTAGCCTTTCCATTGTCCAGGTTAGCTAAATTAATGTTTGATCTAATCAAGAAAGCAATCCCTGAATTATAATGTACATGAATAAAATAAATTTAGTATAAGATAATTTTGTAACGCTCCTATGAAACTGACATATTTTTTGTAATAAAACCCTCTATAATAAATAAAGATATTAAAAAAAAAAGGACTTGTACTATAATTGTTGTCCTGCTGAATTAATTGTTGTGTTAAGTATCAGTAAGCGCTTACAATTACCCTAAACTACTGCTTTTTTAGCACATTCCTGTAGAAGGACCCCATTATCGTTTTAATTGGTCCATATATACTTTATCTTCTACGTATCGACGTGGTTAACTTTGATGGTGGCTTAAATAAGTTATGCAGCTGATGACGATGATGACATGTATAATATGATGGAGGGATGTCCTTTTAAGTTAAGTGCGTGTAACATAAATGCGGCTATTTACGAAACTAATATCACTGGAAATAGTTGAAGCAGATGAGTCGGCCGCGCGGTGTGGCTTTGGGTCTATTTTAGAATATCACTAAGCTGTATACACAACGATGTGTTCAAGTCATCAAAGTAAGTTAGTTTAGTTACAATATTAAGAATAAATAGTTGACAAAATATCAATTGATGTAAACCAAAAATATAGAAGAAAGTGATAAGTGAGAATATTACTTTTGGATATATTAAAATAGATCTAAAAATCAATGTAAGATTGTATAATTTACTTGTCACAGTTATAATCAGAAATGTGCGTTTTAAAAATATTTTCACGAACTAGAAGCTCGACGAAGCTTTGATGAAGATAGCGCTTCAATATTCAGATACCAGATGTAATTGGTATAACCCAATATTTTCAGTGTCTTTACAGTGTTGAATTCAATAGAAACTTTTCTCAAGAATGTTCGTCTTAAAGTTATATGAGAAGTTTCATAAATCTTAATTTTAATTTAAACCGCTTAGTGTGTCGCCAACCTAATCTAAGATAATATCTGATTGTCGCTAGTTTGTTTCCTGTCTTAAATTAGTCGTTCTGAAGCGATATTCGTTAGTGAAGCCGCGAACTTCACTGGCTCATTTCGTTGTTACATTTTAACGATTCAATATTTTTAAATGCTCTATTAAGTTTTAAAGTTAGTTATACATAATTACACAGCGATTTCCCCATTAGAAATATCACGATGATTTGTATTAAGCAAAATCAGATCGAGACCTCCCACTAGATGGACAGACGACATAAAAAGAATCGCAGGGAGTCACTGAATTCAAACAGCACAAGACCGTATTTTGTGGAATACATTGCAAGAGATCTATGTCCAGCAGTGGACTTCCATCGGTTGAAATGAATGATGAAATCAGATGCTTATCATCCATCCAAACTTTGTTAGTGATCAAAATATTTCTCTATTTCTGATTTCCTAACCAATTCATCAATCAAATATTGATTGTCTAATCTATATCAATATGCTACTTCAAGGTTAGGTTTTAAAATAGTCAAATTACAAATGAATAATGATGATAAATAATTCAGTCGATCATTCTCCAACGCTGGATGATATCCATATCGATCGATCACATTCCACAGTTTCCTATAACCATCATCAGACCGCAGTCTACCTGATGAGGAACCTACAAACTATGTCTGTTGGCACACGCTCTCACTGATTATCTAGTGATGATAAAAGATGATACAAAGTTTTGTATCGCTGTGGATATAAATTACTATGTCGGCTATGTTGCATGTAATAGCTAATTGTGGCGACTTTTAAGTAAGTCTAAAATTCACTTCACCGCTCCAACGGTCTGCCGGGACAGAATGGACTGGAGCGGGCAAGATACGGCCAGGACTAATTTTCAATTAAAACTTCATCAAACTTCTAGCTTGAAACAGGAACTTGGGAACGAAGCGCTCGTTACAAGAGGCGGCGTTTAAGTCGCGTTCATTCTACAAAAATGTATTTTTGTAATTACAATATAACAGAAAAAACCTTAAAATTCTATAGTAGACGGGAATATGGCAAAGGTACCTCATGCTTGTTAGGTTTTATAAATCTATATTCAAGTATTAACATCAATCTCATCACAAATATTTATTGTTATCGCGAATTCTTAATAACAGATGGCGTGAGAATCGTTTCTAAAAATTCGTAAGTTTATTGTAAAACTCCATGTAATATATTATAAAATAAGTCATATTGATAATATTAAGATAGTATTAAAAATATAAAACGTAATAATTGTCTCGGTAAAATCTTTTGAAGGCTATAAGACAGATTAAAAATCGATAATACGAGAATCTAGGACTAGGAGCCTCCATGATAAATGTCAAGCGGTTATCAACTGCGCGATGGTGATAGTTAAACCTTTACCCTTTAATTTTGTTGGTTAAAAGAGAACTATATTAGAAAAAGATTAAATGGTATGTGTTCAGTATCCTCAAAGTTGAAAAGGTACCGATGTAAGGTATCCCGCTGCCGCATCTTCACTTAAATCATGTTACTTTATTAAATCTCCGCTAACCTTGCAAAACTACAGGTAACTAGCAGCTACTACCCAATGTTTTTTTTACAAGCCTGAACTTAACGGAAATATGCTGTTCAAGCAAATTAAGTAAACTGTTGAACACGAATGAATAACTACTTATAATGTTTGCATTATATATATTATCATTATTAGTATTTTTATTTGTTTACTTAAACTGTTTTTCGGGGATTACAATAAAATCGTTAAAAACATTTTATCTAAAGGCGCTTGTTATCTGGAGGCTGCCGTCAGATGGCGCCGACATTTTGTGCAACGTATGACGCGTGACGTCACAAGTGCACTCGACCAAATTGGATTTTCATCCGATCCGTTATGAAGCGGCGGCCGGCGGGGTACAAGCTGTTTCGGCGGTATTATATCCATGTAATTTGAAACAGTTTATACTATATATCAAACATATTTAACTGTTTTTTCATAAATTAGTAACAAAATAAAATCATTTTTAGTCAATTATTTATTGTTTAGTAGCAACATATTAATTTCTAATACCCACAACTAGAGAATATGTAATCTTTAACGGGTTTATAGAAATTCTTTGTATTAAAGCTATTTGGATGTTTCTACATAGTAATATGTGCTCGTCGATTTAACAATTAGGATATCAAGACTCGTCATCCCAATTTCATTATCTACAACCATCTTCAAACTGAAACAATATTTACTTATTAACTAAGGACAAAAAACGCTGTGTTAAAAAAATATAAGAACTTTTGTCAATCGGCTTTTGAATAGAATCATAATGAATATTGTTTTCTAGAATACAGATAAACGTTGATTACGTTTGTATGTATCGAAACTGTATCAGACGGAGGAAATTGAAGTCGTTTCTAATATCCGAAAGGATGTAGCATCGACTAGTCGCTGTTCCACTGTTTCAAAGGACTTCTGCGTTCAAAGATTGAAATCGTCTTTCACAAACAACACGATGCCGCGAACACGATCCCGAAGTTTATGATAGCTACTCCAGTAAACGAAGTGCATCGATTTTAGTACTACCGAATTTCTTTTGGTTGGAATTTATAATAAATCTATATATAGTCCTTGTATCCAAATTCCTGTTCTAAGGAACGATCTGTTTTTTTTTTTAATTTATTTTAGTTTTGGGATATTTGCCCCGAAGGAGCATATCAATCCCATCGTACCCTTTATATCTTAAGACTATATCAACATTCTAAACTACAGACTAAATCACTTAAGAGCTAATATCATTCAGATTCGCCAAGGACATCAGGTCTTTGGCGAATTTGGATGTTGGGTCTGCCAGCGCGGTTTGCACCACGCCAACATCCCAGATGTTAATCCTGTGTAATGTCAGCAATGAATTTCTCTTAAAATTATTCTGTTTACATTCCATCAGCAAATGTTGCACATCCTCAATCTGATTACAAAGTTTGCACATTGGAGAATCAACTTTTTTAAAATTTTAAATGCTAGTTTTAGGATGTTCCTTGGCAGGTTACACTTCTCAAGATCTGTTTCTAGAAATATAAAGCCTCTTATATGTCCAGTAGCTTCAAATTTAATGCCGGAGCATAACAGCTGTTACATTTCAGCAGTCGTTTATATTAGAGATAGAATATTATAAGCGTGCACGCTGGAGAAATTGCCTTCTCCTTCTTTCTTCTTAGTCGTATTTCCTCATGACTGAGGGTCGTGATCATCATGTGTGATGAAACACACGACGACTCTCTTGGCAGTTATAATGGAGTGATGTCGCCATTGCCTTCTCCATTTCACATACTAGTCCGATCACGGATGGTCATGACATAGATATGCAGGTTTCCTCACGATGTTTTCCTTCACCGTCAAAGCACGTGATATTAGTTGGTGTTATATGAATAAATTGAAAAATCATTGGTGCAGGCCGCATTCGACCCCAGTACCTCTGGATTGGAAGGCCGTTCAAACCACTAGGCTATCACGGCATTAAAAATTACAGCGTCTTTAAATATGCAGTAATTCCTAATGATAATACTGTAATAATATATTAGTGTAGTTTAAACACAGTTTAGGCAAACGGCACCGTTTCTCTTGCATTGTAATAATTCATCAAGACATAGATATGCAGGTTTCCTCAGGATGTTTTCCTTCACCGTCAAAGCACGTGATATTAGTTGGTGTTTAATGATAACTGCACATAAATTGAAAAATTCATTCGTGCAGGCCGGATTCGAACCCGGTACCTTCGCATTGGAAGGCCGGCGTTCAAACCACTAGGCTATCACGGCTCTTACCACGACCCTCAGTCATGAGGAAATACGACTAAGAAGTGTATGATTAGTATGTTGTTGTTGTTTGTTGTAGCGCGAGGGTGCGGCGCGCAGCGATGCGGAGCGGGAGCGGCGCGCGCGCGGCGACTGGGAGGCGCGGGCGCGCGGCGCCGAGGAGGACGCGGCGCGGCTCGCGGGCAAGCTGCATGCGGCGCAGCGGGAGATCGCCAGGTGAGACAGACACACTAACACATATACACTGAACACAATACACATAATATGGGTGAAATGGTGCTAAAAAAACAATGACTGCTAACAAAAAAACCCTATTTCTTAACTTACTGGTGGTAGGTCTCTGTTGCCGGAGACCGTCTAGGTACCACCGCGGCTCCTATTTCAACCGCCAAATAGTATCGTGATAAACATAATTGTGTTCCGGTTTGAAGGGCGCTGTAGCTAGTGTATTTACTGGGGTAACGAGACTTAACACCTTATGTCTCAAGGCGAGCGTAATGTGGTGCAGTGTGTACCATCTTAACTAGCAGCACATCGTCATGGGCAAGCGCATCACTTACCATCAGGTGAAAGTCTTGCTCGTCTCGTCGCACAGTAGTATAAAAAAAAACTTGTGGAAAATGTGTGTGAGAGTGTGGGAGTTGAACCCACTAAAAAAAACATGCTGTACCTATTCTCTGGCCAACGCCTGGCATTCTACTGCGTCAAAAAAAAATCTAACCTAACCCAACCTAACCATTTCTCATTACCGAAGTACCTCCACGTCATCGCTCGCTAAACGTTTTGGCCACATGGAACAGTAATTTAATAGATTAATTCCCGCAGATCACTAATTGCAGTTTTTAGTGTTAAATAAATTTACAAAAATTATTTTGATTTAAGAATTCATAAAATGTATTAAGTTAGTAAGAATAAAACTATTAAATGTGACCATGTTATAGTAGCATTATATTCACCAATGCGTTTTAAACCATAACGCGAGGAATAAGTATATTCCAATTTTTTTTGCGGGTCAGCATAAATTTCACGCAAACCACTATTTTGTCTACCGCTGTTCTGGGTAAGTTCCACTGCTACTTCTTAATTACTGCGGTAACTTAACATCTTGTGATTCAAAGTGTATATCATCCTAACCAGCATTATTTTTAATTATAAGTGAAAAAAACCGGTTCAGCCGTAATTAAGTGACCGAACCGTAAAATACGGCGCCGTAAAGGACAACATAAATCTTACCAACGACACCAGTTATTAAAAAGGCTCGTTACAACTTCGCCGCAAGTAATTACTTCGCGCAATTAGTATCGGTATTCGGTAATACGAGCTCGGTACGCGTGAAGCGGACGCGGCATCGATATCGAGTACCGATACGGTATCGATTATCGAAATTTACGCATCGATTTGAAATTAATGTAACCGTAAAATCACTTACAC
Organism: Byasa hedistus; assembly: GCA_029286795.1. Lineage (NCBI taxonomy): Eukaryota > Metazoa > Arthropoda > Insecta > Lepidoptera > Papilionidae > Byasa > Byasa hedistus. The sequence goes on from JAGSMW010000016.1 coordinate 1,570,380, forward strand.
TCCACTTCAATCATCGGTTATACGGTTTACATTCCACTTCAATCATTGGTTTATATTTTACGGTTAAGTTTACAGTTTCTTTTACAATAGATTAACTTTTAAATTCTCGGTTTTTTCATGTATGTTATTGATGTTTGATCATCGGTTGAGACGATGATGATTGTTGAGACCGCTAAACAGTAGTGTGAAAATATTACTGTGTTCCAGTTTAGTTCGTAACTAGTGAAATTACTGGGATAACGAGACTTACCATCTCATGTCACCGCAATGTTTTTTTTTTTTTTTTTTTAATACTACTATGCAACGAGACGAGCAAGACGTTCACCTGATCGTAAGTGATACGCTTGCCAATGACAACGCGGTGCTAGTTAAGATGGTATACACTGCACCACATTGCGCTCGTCGCATTGAGACATAAGGTGTTGTTGTGTATATTATCCTAACTTAACATTTTGTGCGAGGTTTAAATATTAAAAAAAAATGTAAATTTTGTAAAATTACTATATTGCATTATCTGTTCACTATAATTATATAATTTAATATCTCAAAAAATTATATTACGTTAGCTGCAAGAAAATTCGTACAATTACATAACGACCGTTAAAAACTTTGCTTTAAAAACGTCTCCACAAATCTATAAAAGTTTTGGTTAGAATTCTAAAGCCCACTTTGCATCAATGAAATAAATTATACCCGCAGTCCGTCGGTATTATTTACAAACAAATAGACTTATACGATCGGCATACGTGCGACACATTGGGGAATCGAACCCCGACCTGCCACACGCAGGGGCATGTCAGCGTGAGAAGAATACGAATTGAACATTTGTATCCAGAAGAGAATATCTAGGAAATTGTCATTGCAATTGTGAGTAGTGTTTGTATAATTAAAAAGTTTATAAATAATAATTTCTCACTATAACTTATATATATTATAAACATAACAACAAAAAACTTAGGCAGAATATAGACATAATATAATTATCAAGTATATTCCTTTTGTGAAATTTTAATGGAAATACTTGTCTAGTATGTTCGTTGACAGATAAAATATAATAAAATAGACATTGCATTCGTTATCAATTTCCGTTCGGTTCGAACATCGAAAACAATACAAACGGAATTCCATCGCAAAATGGCGGACCGGTGCGGCTTTTGTAGCGCGTTACGTTTGCGGTTGATTTAATAAAAAATTGGCGGGAACGCCGGCGCAAACAAACGCGACGCCGCGCCACAGATAAAACAGCAACAATTTTTTTTATATGTATGTATATATAATAGACACTTCTCTTTTCAACATACCTATCTGATTTACACGTTTTTATATATACAATTTACAAGTCACTGAGTTCACACTTACACTGTCCATACAGTAATGAGCTATGAAGCTAGGAGTCCTTGCTAAAATACGACCGTACTTCACACCGGGGCAGCTTCTAACATTGTACAAAGCACAGGTCCGGTCGTGTGTGGAGTACAACTGCCACATTTGGGCAGGTGCTGCAAAGCACCACCTGGCTGCTTTGGACTCGGTGGAGAGGCGAGCCATAAGGTTAGTGGGTGACCCTGAGCTGACTGGTAGTAAACTTGATAGCCTGAGTCACCGACGTAGGGTAGCGAGCCTTTCGGTTTTCTATCGGTTGCATTTCGGAGACTGTGCGCAGGAACTGCATGACCTGATACCACCATCGCCCTTTCACCATCGGACGTTTAGACACACGTCACACATGTTTCGCTTCGTCCTTCATAATGCGAACAGCGAAGGACTGGAATAGTCTGCCGGCGTCAGTGTTTCCGTCCAGTTACGATGTGGGAGTCTTTAAGAGAAGAGTGAATAGGCTTCTTCTAGACTAGCGCGCTTTACCATCAAAGACTACATCACCACTTACCATCAGGTGGGATCGTAGTCAAGCGTTAGCCTATACTTAATTAAAAAAAAAAAGCTCGAGATCGACTATTGTCTGCTATTTATACCAAAATGACAGCGGCGCCATCTTTACAATAAACAATACAACTATTTAATTATTATCAATTTTATAAAAGTCATGGATTAATAATATTCACAATATTTCAATTACACTATAAGAAATATAAATACAATTATTACATAAATATTAGTATGAAATATAATAGTACAATATGCAGTAATTCATTTTGGATTCATTAAAAGTCAATACAATTACTATTTTTCTAACAAAATGTTTATAACCACAATTATTTATCATCAATATCTAACGTATATATTTTGTTAGTAAGTTTTATTTTAATATATATATGTCGTAGTTTTATTTAGTATGTAGTTTAGTAATGCGCCGAATTTACTTTCACTAATACAAATTTTTTCAACAAAAGGCCTACTGGAAGAAATTTCACATTGGAATAAATAGTGCCTTTGCACTTAATATCCTATCTGTAATTTTTGTTCGCATAAATAAAATAAATTAAAAAAGGTTTATTGAAAGCGTTATGTACGCACGGAGCGGTAGTGATCACAGCAAAAAGTTTTTTTTATCTACAATAAGCTATCCCTTGACCAGCAATTTTAAGTGACGATAAAACTATGAATTATTAAGTCACCAAGAATACTTGTAACTCTGTTCTTGACAGGCGGAACAGCAGTAACGCTTTAATGGCGGTAGAGGCAATATCGCTCTGGAATCGAACCGGGAATCTGTTAGTAACCACCACTGCGCCACGGGAGCATTTAATGGAGAACTATGTCGGTATTTCCTACCGCAATAATCGGTTTACCGCGCCCTATGAAATATTTCGTTGAAACGAATTCATCCTCCTTTGTGGAGCGCCGAACAGTTGCCGGCTTTCCCATGCTCTCTGATTGACATCGGATACCTTCTGCGGTTAAACGATTTCATTTTTGGATAATGATGTCGTTGATGGGGGTTTTATAGGGGGAAGACTACAACTGTCTAGTGTTCTTCCTGCTTTTTTATCCTCAATAGATACTTATATATCACGATTATAAATTGCGACATCAATTCTTTATAAACACGTAACTAATGAATGATGTCGAATCGATGTATTAATTAGGGTCTAAAACTATTATGTTTGTTATTGTATTCATTATTTAATAAAAGATTTTTTGTTCATGGTTTTCAATTTGAAGCTTCAACTATAATAAATCAAACTCAATAATAAAGTTACGTTCAGAGTTTTAAGTAAAAAAGTACTGTTAACACAGGCAAATGTAAACTTTACTACAAATTATCTTATTACTAATGCATAATTCAATCATTAGCATAATCAGCGTTAAATGAACGAAAAACAATTAAAACTCCGCCAGGACCTCACCGAACTGGGTTGAACGTATAACGATCTACGAGCCGTAAATCCTGAAGTTGGAACAGGGCAGAGTTACGGCCCATCGGCCAATAGGGTGGGCGCTTATCGGCATCCAATGACGGCGGACGATTGCGCGGAATCGAATCCCAAGTTCCGTTAATTACCGGCCGAGGTGGCGGCTGCTATCGCGGCTGATCGCGCGGCGCTAAAATTAAATAGCTTCACGTTATTCGCGATTTTCTTTACACGTAATCTATTTTGAATATTTTTAAGAAGATGTATATAAGGAAATATAACTTAAACCTCTCATTTCTAACACAGCATCCTTCTACTTTTCTTTAGAGGGAAAACTGCAGTACTAACGTAGTCGACTACCATTTTATTTGACCATAAATACCATTGCAGCATATTACCTTAACGAGACTAATATTACCTTTGCTATGAGAAATTTTGAGGTCGCATTTTAATAGTAATTTTACTAATAGCGCTAAACATTATTTAGATTACACAAAACATCATCTTAGGGAGGTGAAAGTATTTTTGATATACAATTAAACATAATAGTTTGACAGATTAAAAAAAAATATTGTGCGTAAAGCAAAGGACGTATACAGATAGAGCTCAGTATGGAGTCGTTATTAAAATTATTTCTTTTTATCACCGGCCAGTACCGCGCCGATACAAGCTCGATGTATCGATTCCATATCGAGTTGCGGCGTCGGCACGCGTCAGTAAACATTTCACGTAGCACCATCAATATTCATAATGCCCGAACGGGAATCGATTCACGGCCGCGATACCGAGTATTTGTTAAATTAAACGATTCACAAATTAGATCAAGGGGCGCAGCTACACAGCTTTATTACTCACAAACATGATAACTTATCGCGGATTTATAAATTTCACTGGTGGTAGATGAAATGTGTTACAGTTTGAAGAGTGTTGTAGCTAATGATAGCCTAGTGATTTGAACACCGACCATCCAATCCGAAGGTGCCGGGTTCGAATCCAGCCTGCACCAATGAATTTTTCAATTTACGTGTAGTTAGTATAACACCAACTAATATCACGCGTTTTGAAGGTGAAGAAAAACATCGTGAGGAAACCTACATATCTATGATCCATCCGTGCTCGCGCTAGTTTGTGAAATGGAGAAGGCAATGGCAAACCACTCCATTATAACTGCCAAGTAAATCGTCGTGTGTTTCATTACAATTGGTGACCACGACCCTCAGTCATGAGGAAATACGACTTAGAAGAAAGTAGCTAGTGAAGTTACTTGACTCAAATTCCACGTTGCGTTCAATTACAATGAGAACAGATAGTAAAACGTGATCGTCTATAATATTCAGGCTATCATGAACACGGCAATGATGTGGTTGAAGAGGAAGAGGGAAGAATTACAATGTCGTGGTTCAACTACCACCAACCGTAGCCGGAATCGAATCGGGGACCTCCGTAATACAAAAAGTATGCGATGTAGTCAGTATTTTGCTCTGAATTTACTTCTATTTTTACTATTGTCTATTCCATACGAAAATTCTTAAATTTTCTTATCTAAAATACCCACATGTTTATTCAAATGTGTAAATGGTAGCAAACACGATGGTAAGTTATCGTCCTTTGTTTAACTGACAGCTCAGTTATGAAGACAAGATAGATTTTAGTGTTTAAAAAAAATCAAAGAAACTCATGAAAACTCTTCATCGAGAGAAAAATATCTATTTCATGATGATCCCTTTTACTGTTAAGTTTTACAAATAGATATAACAGTCAAGCTGTGTCTTTAACCATGAACTTGCACTAGCGCTGATCCCGACCTAATCCACGTCTGTTTATTTACGGACCTCCCCCCTTTCACCCCTCGTCGGTCGTAAAACTTATAAATAATAAACGGCAGGCAGTAAAAATACGAGTAAGCATGGGGATGTCTGTTCTATTCCATGTCAGATCTTTAAAACTATTGTTACTGAGACTAATAACAAAGTTATTTGAAACGGTTCTTAGTATGTTAGGTTCAACTTCTTGGTACATAAGATGGTAACTTCACCAGCTTATTTAAACATACCATCGCTGTAATAATACACCGTGCATTAACTAAGCTGGCACAGTTAAAACATTTCAATGGAAGAATAGACCCGTCAGCGGCACTCGACTAAAAATAATAAGATATTCGATATTTTCTTTCACGCCTTCCCCTCCTCTTCCTTCCCCATCACCCACTTTAACACCCTTTAAAGCGGGGTGAAGAAATTCAATATCACGCAGCGTAGATCATTATAAGTCTTAAAACAAGAAGAAAGTATAAGATATTCTGGATAATTTTTAACATGGTTTATATGTAAGATTTACCAGGTGGTAGGTCTCTGTTGCCGGAGACCGTCTGGGTGGGTACCACCGCAGCTCCTATTTCAACCGACAAATAGTAGTGTGCAAACATTACTGTGTTCCGGTTTGAAGAGCGCTGTAGCTAGTGTAATTACTGGGGTAACGAGGCTTAACACCTTGTATCAGGCGACGAGCGCAATGTGGTGCAGTGTGTACCATCTTAACTAGCACCACGTTGTCATGGGCAAGCGTATCACTTACCATCAGGTGAACGTCTTGTTCGTCACGTCGCTTAGTAGTTTAAAAAAAAAAAAAAGATTTACTTTTCATAAACGATTCGAACTCGGATTAACATTACTAAATTTTATCCTGTACCATTGGGATGTTTTATATTTTCAACACATACCCATATTCATAAATAAGCATAACGTTCTAGATTTCGTAAAATATGTCGCAAAGCTTTTCATGTTCAAAATTTCCTCGTTTCTGGATAACAATAAATGCCTTAATCGAAATTAATTTTCAATTTAGGTGATTGTCATTTATTTAGATGGGGTAATAAAAATTTAACAACACCCGCATTTATGTGTTGGACATAAAGTTAAGTGTACGCGAGCCGAGTGCACGCCGACGCCGACCCATCCCTCCCTCCAGTCTTCCCACTGTAATTGTCTGTTTTTTTTTTTTCGTAAACCGACACGAGGGGCCGCGGACATCGCGACCAAATTATTACGTCGAAATATAAAACCTCTTTGACATGTAATATTGACTGAAAGATCAGCGGCACTTTAAATAACATACGAAAAAAAAACAAATGTTATAAAAAGTATTATAGGTTCGATTAAGAGACAAGGAAGAGGTTCACTTGATAATAAGTGATACGCTCATAATTACATGATGCTAAGTAAGCTGATAAACATAACAGTAATTGCATTCCTCGTTTTTAATAAGATCTTATTACTCCAGTAATTATACTAACTACAAAAACTTAATATTATTGGAAAAAATTATTATTAATCCTTCATAATACATAAACAGATGTAATAAACTATTAAAGCAGTTAAATTTTTAAGCAAATTAACATTCATAAATAATATAGTTAAACCTTTAACCACATCTAATTCAATAACTAAGAGGTTATCAATTTAAAGTTTACTTATTACCTCTTTTCTATATAAATAGTAAATATTTTTAGATTTGTCTTATTACAATTAGTAAACGATTACTTTTAAATTTAATATATTTAAGATATTTCCTATTCATAATATCTATTACATTTAAAAAAATCATAGTTTAACTACCAAAAGTATAGAAACACGCAACGTTTTCACTTAGTTTACCAATAGACTGTATTTATCAAATTATATATAATCGGAAACATGTGAAAATATATCGGCTTATTATATATAACCTTAAGACCTTAATAACTAGCATTTATAATTAAAAGCTCATCGACGGTTAAAAAAGTGTATGAGTTAGTTATTTTTAACTCGAAACGTCTACAACTTATCGTCTAACGTGACTAATATAAACAAATTGCGTTGCTGCGTAACTTCAATACGCCGAAAGGAAAACAATGAGTTAAATTATTAACTTTTTGTCTTAACTTTTAAATAGATTAAGCATTATTAATACTTTGACCTTTATAATTAAACTCTGTTATTTTTAATGAACACATGGATAAGGCTTTAAATTGTTCATTGATCTAACATTGTTGAGATATTTTCAAACGATACAGATCACTTAGTATTTTGGTGTTGTGGCGATTTGAAATGCTTTTCTTACTCTAATGCTATGTAAATACAAACATAAAGAAATTTTAATATGTTTTAGTAAGTTTTTAAGTTTCTAAATGTTTGCATTTAAAAAAACAAAAACCCTGTAAACGTCCAATGTAAACAATCCGTAGACTTGACGATGAAAATTAAACAGCAAATACCTCGGTCTTTGTCACTTCTGTTTTACAATACACAACTGCTATAATAAGTGAACGTGTATAAGAAATTGATCTTTATTGCTATAGAGATAAAGTTCACGTATTCGTTAGTTAAGTTTTTCCAGCTGCAAATGTGTTAGTTGTAAGTTTGCGCGTCGGCTCCATTTGTCGTTTGTCATTGTTTGCTCGCATGGGGCCCGCAATTAGCCGGGAGTAACATCTGATGGAGGCTTCATATTTAACCTTCCCCGGAGTAGCGCAATCAATTAAGACGGAGTGTTGCCAACGGTGATTTCTGTTCTTCCTTCCGTATCTATATCTTTATCGGTATGGACTAGTTAAAAGCTTTACCTTCATGTAAACACAAAATGGAATAGTTTTCGACAAAATAAATTTAGACGTTTAACTAAGCACAAACTAATGTTTTAATGCGATGAATTTTGAACCCGTATTTCTTAAGATCGAGCTAACCGCTAAGCCATCGACCACCTTATAAAAACGGTAGACAAATACAAATGCGAGGAGAGCACGATAGGCAACCCCCCGATGCAACCTGCAGGGGTGGGCCAGCATTTGCATACAATGTATTGGGACAATTTAAATTTAAACGGATTTCGTTATAAATGTATAAACAGCGGCCGCCATTTTGATTCTTGTTTTCCTTTTAAAAAAAAGTTTACATCGCCGGGGGAGTTACGATGCTCAAGTTCGAAAATGCGAAAAGTTTTCGCTGCTTGTGATGAAATCTTATAAACTTCTCGACTTCTCTTGTCTTCATATTTTTATAAATTATATTATTCATCATCATAACAATATTGCTGTGTTTCATCTGTCAACATATTGATGATGATCAGCCAAAGAATTCTCTTCGAGCATGCTTCACCATCCTCAGCCTCATTGTCACATAAAATCATATGAATGAATATGGGATCAACTTCTGATTTTATTACTTTTCTAATCACTTCTTAAACTACTTCTATAATTAATAGATTAAATGTTAAAGTTCTAAGTTCACCAGTTGCTTTAAGACTGTTTATATTAACCACTGAAGGTCACCCAGGGTCTCTGTATAAAAAACCGCTTCGAGATCAGTGGGGAGTGTAATAAAGAGGGTAGGTCGGGGCGGGCGGTGCGCGCTGAATACAAATTCAGCTAAGTCGATACACTACTTGCTCACTGAAGATTTAGTGGAGATCAGGTGTTCCAAGCGCCATGGCCATATAACCCCAGCCTATTTGAAAAACTTACATATCTAAATATAACAATTGGTAGGTTCAGTTTTCAAAGCTCAATGTAACCGTTTGTCTTTTAGCATAGATCTCAAGTTCAGTGAAGATTTGTTTGCTAAAGCTAAAGAGATCGATAGATCGGTTTCAGGATATAAGACGCAATCTTAAAAAAGTTCATGAACATTCTCAAGTTGGGAACTTGGCAACGTTGCGAGGCTCGTGCGTTTTATTTTCGAAGGACACTGTACAATGGCCGGGCGGTATGTTTGCCGTGTTGTTGTGTTTAGTTGGAGAGTGCTACGGGAACGGTGCGGGTTTTGCGAGATTGCAGTGCCTCTTGCTGTCACTCAGCGAGATTCCTTTCTTACCCGACGTGAGTACGAAAACGTCGGCCCACTGGTCTACACCGCGTTCCTTTCAAATAACCCGTCTCCGAGACCGAGACTTTTCGGCGAAGGATTTCTTATTCCCTACAGTTTAAACAAGATGAACGGAATCTTTTCTTGTTATTCTGTTACAGTGGTCTCCAAACTGGAACTAAGTGTTCGTTAACTTATTTCTATATAGATGAGACGAGGCAAGAGGCTTCTTCAGCAGTAACAAATACAGAAAATACATTGTCGATAATCATTTCTTTATAAGTTATTTCAGAATTTATTGTAAAATCTGGAGTTTTAGTATATTACACATTGGTTCTGAATTTATCTGTCCTTATAAAATTTAAAAAAAATAGATAAATCTTTGAAAAACAATATTTAAATAAGAAGTATGGTTAATGATCAAAGATAAAATCCATTTTTATCTAACAATCGTATTAAAAATTGTACTTTACTTTCTTTTCCTATATAGATATAGTTGGAAATATTTATCAGTGCAGTTTTGTTCTCGCCCTAGACGAAGGGACGTAAAACCAATAAAGCTGAAACCGTTTTAATCTGGCTCAGGTTGGTCGCATTACCCGAGGGCAGCGGGTTCGATGCCATTAGCTCGGAAGATCTTGCCGGCTCCGACTGTCGGAGATTATACCGGATTCTCTCTCATCTCGTATTAACAATGAACACTTGTGTACATTTTTTTGAACGCTTTTTAAATTGACACTCCGCAGAGAAATAGAAACTTTTCCAATTTAGCGGATAAAAGGATTTCATTAAGCTCTTTCGCAAGTAATAAAGAATAAGAAATTTCGTATTTCATGACGAATAGAAATAGACAGACTAAAAACTAATGTCATATAACGAAAAAGAAAAAATATTTAGTTGTTTTTAATATTAAATAGATAAATAATCTGAACCAGAATTCAGTATATCACACAAACATTATCATCGCCTCAACCAATAAACGAGTGATACTGACATATACTACTGTAGTGATACTAACATACAATAAAATAATTTCATTATCATCGACACTTCAATTATTATTTTAATAACACAAACAAGTACAAACAATTCTTGTATACAGGATCTAATGAAAGTAAAATTAAATGTAAACATCTCAATGGCGCCGGCGACGCTCATCGCGGACTCGCTTATCTCCCGAGCGAACGAATGACGGAGTGAATGATAATGAGAGGCGAGAATGAGACGACGAATGAAAGGAACGGGAAGCGGGAATAATATTGTGAGGCGCCGCGCCGCGCCGTGTCTTAACGTCACATTCCAGGAAGGCATTATGCCACATCGCCTCACTATTTTTAACATATTTCATTTTTGTTTTTTATTTATTTATTATTTTTATTTAAAACTTTGTTTCTTCTTCTTCTTAAAGTGCCTATACATTACTGGAGGTCGGCCGTCAGTTCTGCGAATTTCTGCCTATTTTGAGCCACACGAAACAGTTGCTCCACGTTGGTGATACCAGTACACTCACTTATGTTTCGTAGCCAGGATTGCACTTTGTTTGCACACAAATAAATAATGTACGAAAAGGCGAACTTAATGCCATAGAGCATTCTCTCCCAGTCAACCTCGGCAGTGGAGAAATGCAGTGGTAGGTGAGGGTAAAAGAGATAGTTTGTTTAAAAAAAAAATAATAAAAAAAGTTATATACTAATATATACATACATACACATACATAAACATACTCAAATAAATACATATATAATTAATATATACATAACATACATAAGAATTACTGTTCTGTATCCAAGTAAAACCTCCTTACCGTTCTCTTAAAAAGTTTTTTGTTTGGAGCCCTTCTAATATCGTTTTTTCTCGTTTCTCACCAAACATAAATATAAGCTTGATCTAATTGTAAATAAAACTGGAGTTTGCCATAGAAAGTTCACAACAATTGCAATTTCAAATAAATAATCTATAACATGCTATTTAGTTTTAAAGTTTGTGTCGTGTAAATATTTCACTTTTCAGATTTTAAATATTGAGGTTATAGAATCTTTATTTTCTCACAAGAATATTTACAATTCACTTAGGCGAGAAATACAATAATATTAAGGTGAGCCAACATGCGAGCGTACAGAATTGTTACGTAATACAATAAACATATTGCAACTGCGAATGCAACAATCGGTCATAGGAAGGTAGACGGAAGAGGTCTGCGGCGCGGCGGCGGGATTTAGTTATAATTTCAAATGTTGCCTGAAAGAGATGGTTCTTATTAAGGGAGCTGCTTTGATTTTTGTGATTTTTTTGTTTGTAACCGGGATAGGTTTGTTTGTAAAAAGCTATTTTCCATTCCACGACTCCAGCTAAACATGGGACACAAATAAAACAATCCGTAACCTGACGTATTACAATGCACCCTCCGCTTTACCCTCAAGAAATCAGGGTGCATTCCTCCCCTACTTCCTTCAGAGATATATGATTTTAATAATCGCCAAGATTACGATAGGAGGGCCACGGCGGATTCTTTCAAGTGTCCCTCAGAGAGGTCTGTCAGCCCTGAGAAATTGTCCCCGTAGCTATTTCATTTGTGAGGACCACTTGATATATGCGAGTAGCGTTTCCAAAACGGACCATCTGTATTTCGTGCCACTTTCATTTCCTTTTACGTATCGAAATGAGTATATACAGAACATATCCCTTTTGTCTCTATTATTTAACATGCATTTTTTATAGATATATGGAACCTTTTTTCTATGTAAGAACTATTTTTGTTTGCTGCAAATTCGATAGAAACCGTGCTTTTAAAATATCAATAATACTAACATTAAATAAAGTGTATTTTTTCATATTTATACGATAAATATTATAATGAGGTTTATTTAAATCATTTTTACAACAAAGAGGGGGGCGGCTTGTTGATACATTATTAAATGACTACCCTGTTTTCGCAACGTCAAGTTTTGACGTGTCGACTAATTGCGCGCGTTAATCTCGCATCGCCATCTTCCAAGATGGCGCCCGCAAGATGGCGGCAAAAACCACGAGAGTGACGGGGCTTTATTAGGAGTGCAACAGTTGCAGTGGTTGTTTAATATAAGAGGAAGGTTATTAGACGTGAATGTTGCGTGTCTGTAAGTTTTTATAATAATAATAGTAAAAAACTGTATTTAAACAATACTCTTTTATTATTGGCACCAGGTGGTAGGTCTCTGTTGCCGGAGACCGTCTGGGTGGGTACCACCGCAGCTCCTATTTCAACCGCCAAATAGTAGTGTGCAAACATTACTGTGTTCCGGTTTGAAGGGCGCTGTAGCTAGTGTAATTACCGGGGTAACAAGACTCAACACTTATATATCACTTACCATCAGGTGAACGTCTTGCTCGTCTCGTCGCATAGCAGTATATAAAAAAAAATATTACATATTCTTAGGGCCCTATAAAAAGGCTGAAAGTCGTCTAAAGGAATAGAGCTATGCTCGGAGTTACGCGATCAAATCTAAAATTTTGAATTCCGTAGAACTAATATTATTAATATGAGCATAGAATTATTATGAGCCGTGATAGCCTAGTGGTTTGATCGCCGGCCTTCCACTCCGGAGGTACCGGGTTCGAATCCGGCCTGCACCAATGAATTTTTTCAATTTATATGCAGTTAGTATAACACCAACTAATATCACGTGCTTTGACAGTGAAGGAAAACATCGTGAGGAAACCTGCATATCTACCTCATTGACCGTCTGTGGTCGGACTAGTATGTGAAATGGAGAAGGCAATGGCAAACCACTCCATTATAAATGCCAAGTAAGTCGTCGTGTCTTTCATTAACCACATGATGACCACGACCCTCAGTCATGAGGAAATACGATTTAGAAGAAGAATGTTATTAAAAGATTGCTGGGGTTTTGTCAAATATTATAACACTTTACTCTCAGGACAGATGGTCTATGGGTCAGTAAAGTCAAATGATGTTAATGATTTTGTGTTTATTACAGTTTCAATTGGCATTAAACTTCTAATCATCCAATTAACGATAGCAAATTTCGATGTTTCAGACTGTAAACACGAACTAGATATAGATGAATATAGACGCACAACTGTAATATGAATTACATTATACTCCAACGGAGCGTTATGAAATTAGCGCGACGCTGCACGCGCAGACGGGTGGAGAAATTAGTTTAGCAGTCGCTCCTGACGCAAACTGCACGACAACCGCAAAGTGTTTGTTTAATTTGAACATGAACATTGTTTTATTGTACTCTACAAACATAGTAATGTTTGTAGAGCAACCAAACAAACAATACAGGGGCGGTAACAAAAATTTTTCTTCCCAATACTGATACTGCGTACTCACTACTAAAAAATATGTCGTTAAATCCGCTCATAGTCCAGGCCCTAACAGGACAGATACGGCTTTGGCCAGTATCTGCACAAATTCAAACGAAAAGACGAACCGTGTTGTGTTTGCGATCCAAATATTGCAGAAAGCATTATACATCTTCTTATAGATTGTCCTAGGTACCTTAAGGAAAGAATAGAAATAGAAATAAGATTGGACAAAAAGATATCCGAACAAAATTTAAGCAAAATGCTGATGTCTAAAAACAAAGAAGTATTGTTAAAATTTATGGAGAAGGTTACGAAGGATGCTGTTAAAAGAAATAGAAGTAATTAGGAGTAACTACAGATATATAATATACACACACCAATAAATAAATAAATAAATAGCAAATAAGGTCTCAGACTTTAGTCCGAGGAAAAAGCATAAATATATATAAAAAAAAAAAACCATAGTAATGTTTGTAGAGCAACCAAACAAACAATACAGGGGCGGTAACAAAAATTTTTCTTCCCAATACTGATACTGCGTACTCACTACTAAAAAATATGTCGTTAAATCCGCTCATAGTCCAGGCCCTAACAGGACAGATACGGCTTTGGCCAGTATCTGCACAAATTCAAACGAAAAGACGAACCGTGTTGTGTTTGCGATCCAAATATTGCAGAAAGCATTATACATCTTCTTATAGATTGTCCTAGGTACCTTAAGGAAAGAATAGAAATAGAAATAAGATTGGACAAAAAGATATCCGAACAAAATTTAAGCAAAATGCTGATGTCTAAAAACAAAGAAGTATTGTTAAAATTTATGGAGAAGGTTACGAAGGATGCTGTTAAAAGAAATAGAAGTAATTAGGAGTAACTACAGATATATAATATACACACACAAATAAATAAATAGCAAATAAGATCTCAGACTTTAGTCCAAGGAAAATACATAAATATATATATAAAAAAAAAACCATAGTAATGTAGTATATTAATTGACGGAGCGAAAGAGACAGCAAATTCCTAGTGATAGATTGACGGTGTTAGTTGTTTCCGTCTTAGTCAGAGACAGTCTAGGCTAGGTATTAACGCTGCCAAAAAATAGTGTGCAAATATTCCTGTATTACAGTTTTTTTTGTTCGAGTCTTCGATGAGACGAGCAAGACGTTCACCTGAAGTTAAGTGATACGCTTGCCCATAATAACGCGGCCTTAGTTAAGATGTCGCCTTGAGTATAAGGTGTCTCGTTACTCCAGTAATTTCACTAGCTCACGGCGCTCTTCAAACCGAAACCTCGTAATGCTTGCACACTACTGTTTGTCGGTTGAAATAGTCGGTGTGATGGTACCTAGACCTGACCGTCTGCAGTAACAGAGTCCTACTAGCAGTACGAAATAAATTAGGAAGCTGCCTGAGTTAGTGGAATTACTTGGGTAACGAAACTTAACAACTAATATCTCAAGGCGACGAGCGCAATGTGGTGCAGTGTACACCATCTTAACTAGAGCCACGTTATAGGCAAACGTATCACCATCAGGTGAACGTTACCTCGTGGAATAATAAAAATCGATTTTCATTCTTTTTTTTTTATACTACTATGCGACGAGACGAGCAAGACGTTCACCTGATGGTAAGTGATACGCTTGCCCATAATAACGCGGCCTTAGTTAAGATGTCGCCTTGAGTATAAGGTGTCTCGTTACTCCAGTAATTTCACTAGCTCACAGCGCTCTTCAAACATAGTAATGCTTGCACACTACTGTTTGTCGTTTGAAATAGTCGGTGTGATGGTACCTACCTAGACCAGACCGTCTCCAGTAACAGAGTCCTACTAGCAGTACAAAATAAATTAATAAGGTGCCTGTGTTAGTGGAATTACTGGGGTAACGAAACTTAACAACTAATATCTCAAGGCGACGAGCGCAATGTGGTGCAGTGTACACCATCTTAACTAGAGCCACGTTATAGGCAAACGTATCACCATCAGGTGAACGTCTCACTTGTCTCGTTACATCGTGGAATAAAAAAAATCCGTTTTCATTCGCGTATCCTAAATAGTTTTTTTAACAACAAAATGACGTCGTAGCGTCTATACTTATGTTATCGCTTTATTATAGTAATATCACTATCTAAAACATTACTGTTCAGCAGCATTAGAACCTGTTGTGATCTATCGACTTCCGGCAACAGAGACCAGTCACCAAGATATTTCTTTTCTTTTAAATAGTTACTAAAATACTAATAAATAAACATATTTTTTACTGTAATATATATGATATTTTAAGGTAAAGCACTAAACTAAATATCATTCAGTTACAAAACTGTTAAAGTAGTTAAACTCTAACAAAAACCGAGTGCACCGCAAACTGATTCAGTTAACTCCGCCCCCGGATGGAAATGGCCGCGGGGTTCGAACGTGTAACCCTACGGGGGTGGGACAATTTGTCACAGAACAACCGCTGGGGTGCAAACGTTGTTGCCCTCAAAACCAATTTCATAATTTTTTATGAAAAAAAAAAAAAAAAAAAAAAAAAAAAAAAAAAAAAAAAAAAAAAAAAAAAAAAAAAAAAAAAAAAAAAAAAAAAAAAATATGTCGATTGCGATAAATCTTAAAATAAGGATACCTTAGTGTGTGTACATTAAAGTTCCAAAATGTCTGAAACAAATGTTAACTTTTTTGTAAGTTGATAGAATTTTATTTATTTATTTGTACACACAAAAAAAATAAGTAAATAGGTAAGAGTTGTGTGTAATCATTGCATAACTTAGGATTGTTTTATAGTCACATTAATATTATTAGCTTAAAATAAAGTTTTTTTTTTGTATACTACTTTGCGACGAGACGAGCAAGACGTTCACCTGATGGTAAGTGATACGCTTGCCCATGACAACGTGGCGCTAGTTAAGATGCTATACACTGCACCGCATTGCGCTCGTCGCCTTGAGACGAAAGGTGTTAAGTCTCGTTACCCCAGTAATTACACTAGCTACAGCAAAATTCATTCGCGTATCCTAAATAGTTTTTTTAATAACAAAATGGCGCCGTAGCGTCTATATTTAAGTTATCGCTTTATTATAGTAATATCACTATCTAAAACATTACTGTTCAGCAGCATTAGACCCTGTGGTGATCTATCGACTTCCGGCAACAGAGACCTACCACCTGGTAAAACCCTACCACCTGGTAAAACCCTACCACCTGGTAAAACCCTACCACCTGGTAAAACCCTACCACCTGGTAAAACCCTACCACCTGGTAAAACCCTACCACCTGGTAAAACCCTACCACCTGGTAAAACCCTACCACCTGGTAAAACCCTACCACCTGGTAAAACCCTACCACCTGGTAAAACCCTACCACCTGGTAAAACCCTACCACCTGGTAAAACCCTACCACCTGGTAAAACCCTACCACCTGGTAAAACCCTACCACCTGGTTAAGATATAAATATAAGTAAATTAAATTAAAGTTCACATTAAACAGTTTTAAATTATACATAATACTAAATACAGTACAGTTGTTGATAAATTTAACAATTCGCGGTGAACCGGAAGTTACTGGTAGCGGCGGCTCGCGCTTGCTTCTCCGCAATTGTCATGCAAATGTTTGAATTAATCGCGCCCGGTTAACCGGCGACTCGGAACTTTTATCCGTGCACATTTGAACAAACATACAATATACTTGCGAGGGTGGCCTGCTTAAAATTCTATGTTTTTTGCCGGAACACAGCAGATTTACAATATGAGAGCGGTAGGTAGATTTAAAAAAATTTAACCTGTAACATGTGGCCTTGGAATCGAACCACGGACCTCCATGTTACAAAGCGCTAAGACATTAAACAACTTTGCGTCTGTAATCGTGTTTCTATACTATAAACAAGCACTAAAATATTTGGAAAAAAAAACTTGAAGGTATAATGCAGTTGTTAAGTCAAAAATGTGAACTACATACAATACTTGTTAAACTTAAACTTGAACTACTTGGTGTTGATATATGGATACCTTTATAAGAATCGTCAGTCCGCGAAAATTGCTTGACTGGGTAAACTTAATAATGCAAAATCGCATAACTGGAACATAATTACATACGAGTATTAACGTAAGTTAAAATTCTATATTTTTCTTTATAAGTAACATTCTTCTTCTAAGTCGTATTTCCTCATGACTGAGGGTCGTGGTCATCATGTTTTTATTGGAACACACGACGACTCTCTTGGCAGTTATAATGGAGTGGTTTGCCATTACCTTCTTCATTTCACATACTAGTCCGACCACGGATGGTCATGACGTAGATATGCAGGTTTCCTCACGATGTTTTCCTTCACCGTCAAAGCACGTGACATTAGTTAGTGTTTTTATGCTAACTGCACATAAATTGAAAAATTCATTGGTGCAGGCCGGATTCGAACCCGGTACCTTCGCATTGGAAGGCCGGCGTTCAAACCACTAGGCTATCACGGCTCTATAAGTAACATAGCCACAATCAAATAAGAGACATAAGTTAGATGAAGATGGAATTGTGGTATTAATATAACTTAACACTTTTTGTCGCGTACGTGTAGATCTCTGTTGCCGGAGACCGTCTGGGCAGGTACCACCGCAGCTCCTATTTCAACCGCCAAATAGTAGTGTGCAAACATTACTGTGTTCCGGTTTGAAGCGCGCTGTAGCTAGTGTAATTACTGGGGTAACGAGACTTAACATCTTACGTCTCAAGGCGACGAGCGTAATGTGGTGCAGAGTGTACCATCTTAACTAGCAGCACGTTGTCATGGGCAAGCGTATCACTTACCATTAGGTGAACGTCTTGCTCGTCTCGTCGCATAGTAGTACAAAAAAAAAATATACAGCCTGAAGGTTTAATTACAAAATTCATCACCCGCTTACGATATATACATTACAGCTCCGAGCGATCGACAAAAAGGTTTAAAAATGTCGTCCCCCCCCCAATTAGTCGAACTTTTCCCGATTCAAAATGTATGGGAGGGATTTCAATTAACTGTACACTGAATTATGGCGTTCAATGAATTAGAAAATGGCGGACGATTGTTAAAAAAAATAGCTGTTCATCATCTTTTGTTACCGATAACACTAATATCAGTTCTCTTAATAGTTTTCGCATTATTTAAATTGTGTTTCATTTTAAAAAGCGGGGTAAGGAAATGGTTAGCTTTGTTATCATTTAAATGTCGTCGTATCGTGAATGCCCGGGTTCGATTCCTACTGAGCTCGATGAAGATAAACATCGAAGACGAAACGAAATGATTTAAGGACATCTGATTTTGTAAGCATCCGCAAACCCACATGTGACTCTACTTGAAATTTGTATCTAGTTCCAGTTTTTTGATTAATGATTTAGATGCGACCTAAATTTTATTTACTATGCATCAGATCAAATTTAATGTTAACTTGAACTTGAGTATATAATGTTAAAAGCAAATAAATTTGAATTTATGCCCTCCACTCAAAGGGTGACCATACCGCGTCAGGTGTTCCCAACAGGCGGGCCGCACCGTATTGCTGTTTATTGCCGTAATATTTCAGGGCCCTCTGAAAAAGACGCGGCCCCTTCTTGATTTGCATCTGACAATCGCTCGAACGTAATAACCGAACCCCACTCTTAGGAAGTGAAGAGAATTATAGGAAATGTACTTCGCAATATCCCATTTTTGAAACGTTCCTCATTTCAAGAATCAATTCAACTTCTTCAGGAGCTGGTGTTTTTTTTTCTCTTTCATCAGTTTCACTTATTACAATTGCCAATCCGGCGAAGGGTTCGCTTATTGAAGTGATATTTCAATATTTGAATTTGTTTCACTCAGGACCAATTCTGCGAATTCAGTCTTTCTATTTCTTAAAATTTTTTTGCTTTCAATTTAGAGGAAATCTAAAATGAAAATATTTCTTGCAACTGAAGCGCTAGTATTAAATTCTTGTCAGAAACTCTATATGGTTAGCAGAAACCCAAAAAATTATAAGTTAAATTTGTTAAAACAAGTCCCCATCCAAAAAGAGAAACCTTATTTTGTATTTTGTGCATGGAAGTACAAAACTTGGTCTAACAAATAAGACCAGTGATATAGTTGTTGTCAAAAACTAAGTAAATCTACACGTAACTTATGTTTCAAGTATATCACTATACATTGGTCTAAAAACAAACATTACAGTGGAACAAAAAATAGACACTGCGAATGTTTGCAAAACAGCGACAGCAAATTTCTCTCATTGCTATTAGGGAAATGTTTGTTCTGCTACAGTAAACTGACTATATGAAACGGAACACGATAATGGTTGTAAACATATGGGTAAAAAGACCGTGGGAAAAGTTAGGTACCTAAGGGTCACGTGAACCCCGAGCGCGTCACCCGATACACCGGCGGCGGTAAGACCCTATCCTAATATCCAACGGCTGGACCTTTACCAGATTGTAGGTCGTGGAAATTATTTTATTCTTCTTTAATTGCCTTTTTATTACTGGAGGAAATTATATTAGTATCTCATTATAACGTGAATAACTAAAGAATATGAAATACCCACCAACTCGCATTTGACCTTCACACTGTCTGTGCCTTCACTAGTTCCCAAAGCTTGTTCTTCTTTGTTCAGTTATTTTGTACCTTAATTGTTGTCTAAAATAAATCACAAATTCATATCGCCATAAATATTATGATTAAGACCCTGAATTATTTATTTACTGTAACTTGTGACGTAAGCTGTGGCGACTTAAGTCGATGTACCAACGAGACACTCGAGCGTAGTCCGTCAATAATCAAGTAATATTTCCGTTAGCGGGTTCGTTAGGGCCCATCAGTGGGAATTGTGCCGGGACAGTACCCTAACAATGTGGACCACCCTCGGCGATCGATTGACCACTTTAGCGCTCGCTCGGCCGACGACGGACCCTTTGCGAATTGAAGAGTCTTCTTCCTGAGTTGCGGCTAGGAGTCCTCTTCGTAGTTTATTCAATGCTATACATTATATATTTTTAAGTGAAATTACTACAGTAATTACATTTAACATCTCGTAATTACAAACGTCGAACACAATCTAAAAATTTATGATCTATTTCCAATTGCGTATTTATGACTACTGTTAATAACATTTCTTCTGATTTTGTTTCAGGTAAATTGATTTAATGTTTTGCACCAATCTGGTAAGAATAAAAAAAATAGTTAAGTGACTTTTCTACTTATAAAAAGACAAGATTCTTCAGATTAATATCTATATTCCAATATGTAAACTAAGCTGTCGGCAACCTTCTTCACGCCGAGGGTCAAGTTCGCAAAACGTGAGTATGAAAGAGATATTTGGGACTGAAATATTTTCCTTATATTATATGTTTATTTAGAACTTAAGTGACTTGAAATTAATCAATTTGTCATCCAGTAGGCCACAAGTTGATTCCTATGAAGGTTGCCGATATTTAATATGAACTTAATTTATGCATCATCTAACTCTTCCGTAAAATAAAGCATATTATCA
Organism: Byasa hedistus; assembly: GCA_029286795.1. Taxonomy (NCBI): domain Eukaryota; kingdom Metazoa; phylum Arthropoda; class Insecta; order Lepidoptera; family Papilionidae; genus Byasa; species Byasa hedistus. The sequence continues at coordinate 1,591,327 of JAGSMW010000016.1, forward strand.
AGTTCCTTTCGATTTAAAATTCAAACACTTAAAAGCGAAAATGTCAGTTTATGTATTTTAAAAGTGTGGAATTTTATAAAAGAAACCTTTAAAAAACATCGTTATCTGAATTCATAGATGAATTCAAAATATTCTCAAATAGTAAACTTAAAATGAAGTAAACTCGTTTGGGTGCCACTGCGCTGAGTTGTAACGTCTCCATCCGCTCCGGGTCTTCGCCAACAAATAACGAGGGTACTTAAAAACTTTCAGGAGAAAACACTGTCCCTTGCCGCTCCGTCTAGACAACCAGGTGTTTTGTCGCCATTTTAGGCTTAAAAAAAATCTACAGCTTACAATGGTACTCACGGTATTCTGAAGAGCATTAATTAGGAAAGCCTTTTTGCTTTTCGCTACATTTAAATATTTTTAATATCTGCTTCTTCGTAAAAATAATAGATTCGTTAGCGAGTTTTGATTTATAAAAAGTTATTAAATTAAGATATATATGTGGAACATATTCTTCAGGTTCTGTTGTGTAATTTGCGATAACTAAAGTCTAAGTTAATATGTGTTAATAGCGACCGCACATAGTTTACTTTAAGGCTTATTCTCTATAAGATCCGTCAGTTTCAAGTTTCACACACAAACCGACGTTCATTCAAGAAACAGGCTGTTTTACGCCGTTTCAATAATGCTGAATGCAAATTAGTTGGAAACTTTGGCAACTTTGGGCCTGGTATTTACATCGGCTTTGCGTCTCAAGTTATTTTGTTATTGCGCCCTTAATTATATCGTGATGAATTCCAATGCCGGAAATTCGAAGCTGCTCCTCCTGGCTCTTTTGTCTTCGCTTCGATGTATTTAATAAATTTCTTTGTAACATATCTTTCATAATTAGTCATATTGTTTTTCAATTTAAGATAACGTGTCTTCAGATTTGTTTTAAATCTGTTATATCCATTGTATTGTTGATAAATCTCTACCAAGACCGTCCCGGTAGATACAATGACAGCTGATCTTGAACCAACCTTTCTCGGGAATTTTCAAAATTCACGTGCATCGAAGCTATTTGAAAACTTAGTAATTTAAGCAAACGCACATAAACGGCTGCGAGCCCCTCACACTAAACAAGGACTTAAATATTTTGCCGAACAAACACACAAATTTTCAAAGAGGGCGGCACAGTACCCGCTACCCAATTGCAGCTTGCAACTTGTTACCATTTGCACCCTTCCCTTTTGTTTGCATAAGTCACTAAAACGCACCCCAACTAATGAAAACCTGAGGGAAAATTCGGGAAAACTCATAATAATAGGGGACGCGACGCCGGCCGTGTTGCTACAGGGTGTTTATAATTCAAAACTTAGTTTAAACACTTTCAAAGATTCCGATTCCCATTAATTTTGACACGCTATTAATTTTACATGCAAAATATTTGGAGTCAGTCCACTGATGATGATGTTAGGCTATAAAGCAAACGAATCAGCTTTTTTTACATTGCTTAACTCTTTTAAAAGTACCGTTAATTATTAATGTGAGCCTAGGTAATAGTTTGCGTTAGAAAATATCAAAATTAAGCTTAGCATCAAAACTTAACTTAATATTTTGTAATAGCATACAGAAATATTTAAATGACACATCGCAAAAAGTCCTGGTACAACCGCATGTTATAAATAAATCCTGAGTTCCGAGGTTCTGCATCCTACACTTTATCCTCACTTCAAGTTAACGCTGCTTAACCCTGTTTCTTGCAATTAACGCGTAGGTCAGCTTTCCATTTATATACCAGTCACACTGGGTCACGGAAATTTGTATACATTTATATAGAATATACGATTAAATATATTTTCTTTAAATATCAACAAAATGCATCATTTAACCAACATAGATATTTATGGTTAGGTATTACAGGATCCCATTATTAATAAAACTAAATCAAATACCAAGTTACCTCTAAACCACTTAAAGACTGGAGCTCATTCTAAGTAGATTGGTTCAGACAATAATCAAAACTGCAGGTACTCCTTTTCGTTTACGTTTAGGAAGACGTCGTAGCCATCAAGGATCATCTATCAGGTCAGTGCTGGTTGCTGGAAAGAGAAACGTGGTTGTAAATAATTAAACAAACGCGATAAAATCCTTAAAATTCTGTTTCACCAAATACATTCGCGCCATCAAAAGTTTTGAACATCAGGAGTCCGATGTAATTGTTAACATCCTCTGTATAAAGTTTCACCGGCAAATATATAAATTTAAAAGGCCGGCGGAGGCTCAAATTGGGCGAAATTCAAACTTATGCAGATGGGAGACAGATGTCTCCCCTCACCCTCAGATTATCGTATGCAGATTAAAATGGGAGAAACCCGCCCGTTCTGTGTTCAGTCCGAAACGCGGTAACGGCACCTGTGTTTTCTCAAAAAAAAAATCCCCTGTGTTTTTTTGCAATCTGAAATCTATCCGGATGGCAAATGTGTGGAGTGTGTAACTGGTGGTAGATCTGCATCTATCTCTCTCTGCCGGCAGGCAGTAGTGTACAAATTTTACTGTATACCACATTAACTAGCTCCACATTCTCATTATCACTTACCATCAAGTAACCGTTCTACTCGTCTCATAATAATAAAAAAACTCAAGAGGGATGAGTGTTCGCAATACGTAAAGAATCTATATTTATGTATTAAAGTAATTTAAAGTTGTGATTAGATTAAATTAGATATTGATAAAATAGCAAATAATTAGTGATATTACGTCAAAGATCTATATATAGTTAATAATGCTTAAGCAAAGCTATTTTGAGTAGGTAACCAGTCTGCTGGCATAATTTACCGTAAGGAGCCTCCGTACATCGTCTACGACCACACCTGCGATCGGTGGGTACTTAGAAATAGCGGTCGCCCAGCGATCGACTATAAAATGCTGATGTTCCAAAGTAATAAAAGGAATTGGTCGTCAGAACTCGTAGTGTACGGACGTATTGTGATATCCAGTGTTGGTCGTTATTAAAGATACGTAAGCCTTTTCGATATTCCTTATGTTCATTATTTATCAAAGTATGCAATATTTAAAATTCTACTTCCGATGCTATAATTACTATAATAAAATATTTCGCACTTCTAATGAAAGCTACTTACATGAAATAACCTAAGATGATAATTGTTATAGATATTACATTAAATTCTTTTACAACTTTCATCTCCAGCTTTGCTATTATCACAACAAGATGGCGCGCAGTATCAACTGACTAAATACATCTCCTTGATGTATAACACAAATATTATCCTTGACAGCGTAAATTTTAGAGGCGATCCAAACCTCCCCCATCTCAGTGTTCACGCCAGGTAACCAGCGCCTGCTCATCATTTATTAACGTGTGCGTAAAAGTCTTTCCCTCCTAATTTGGGTAATTATTTGGGAAAAGGGAAATCCGCTATTCAAATATTGAAGGTGGTCCCTTTGATATTAAGGAGCAAACTTCGCGATGAAACGACGACACACCGCCATGGGACGCGCGTTACCTCGTCAGGTGGGACACGGATTAAATATGCAATGGCTTATGTATCTTCTACACTTTAATTAAATTAAAATCTATTTAATTACTGAATCTATAATAAAACATTATTATGAAAATACTTATCCTGTTTTTAAGTTGATTTATGTCCTTCCATAAAAGATTAAGTCGAATTTTTCTAGTTTCTCCTATTACAAGACTTGTCCTTATTAACATGACTACTGCAAGAATTTACATTAAATCAAAATGGAAAAATTTATATCACACGGCTTTTATACTCTGTTTAAAATGTTTTGAAGCATTTTTTTTATAAAGTAAACTAACTTGATAGTAAATGAAGATAGCTGTCCACGAGCAGCTGCAACATCTGGAAAATCCCATCTCCGTTGCCGACCTTTTATAAAATAAATTTTGTTAGTTTGAGTCGAAAGGTTTTTTGAAAGTTATCTCCTTAAACGTATTATTTTATACAGTTTTAAAAGAAACAACGATGACTCAATATGTAGTATATGTTTGACCGGGGCCAGGGTTCAATCCCAATTGATCTTGTGCTTCCGGTGAAGAGAATCGGCATGTTTCAAGAAAAACAGCTGTCATAGATATTAACCAAGTTGCATTTGATCAGTAGAGATATCGCCTTGAATCTCTTCTTATGAATGAAGGTCTTGATTTCCAGTTGTGAATTAGCTGGTTTATAAAATGAACAATCCAAAAAATAGATCACTGGGTGCATTTCGCATCCGTCTTAAATCCACTTAGCTGCCTTGTATAAATAGAAGTTACATTTTTTTCTTACGCTCCGTGTGGTACCAAACATCTAAAATCCTCGTGCACGATATTTGAACTCAAACGAGTTAGGATGTTTATCCCGACTCCACATATTTTCAGTTAAACGCGAAGTGGATTTTATTTGGTTACACGATGTTGACATTTGTCGTACGCAGATCAAAGAAGATTAGTTACGCCAACTTGAGTTGTAGCGATAAACTAGAAAATATTGCTTTTCTTTTTATGTACCATGTTTTAGAGTAAACATCAACAGTTGATCTAAATAATCAGACCGATAGATTGATAGAATCATCATCATCGTTATCATCATGTCTCATATCTAATCTTTCACCATTATGAGACCAGGGATATGTGCCATTCTTATTTTGTAAATATTTACAATTTAGAAATAAATAGGTTTAACTTCTCATTCTTGATACGAACAGTAAAGAAATAGAACTTGCCGGCGTCATTTATTCCGTCCCAAAGCCACGTCGGTGTTTTCAAGAGAATAATGAATAGGCTGTTGCTAGACTAGATTTAGATGGATATCTTCCTATTGTAAACCTTGAGAATATTATGGATTTGAATATATTATTATATACGACATATTCCTACGTTTACTTTGACTAAATAGCTATAGCTATTGATATTATCCTTTACCTAAGCGTTGCTTTGCAAAGTGTAAACCGATACTATGTCCTTAATCTTAATTCCTGCTCCGGAATACGATACTGTTCATGCCGAAGCTATCGCCGGCGCAAGGTTCTCATTGTGCTCTTTGTTCGCCACCGGGTCTACAGCACCCCATTAGCATTAAAGGGTTATCGTCTTTTGTAGGCCTTAACGATTTGTGGTCAAAGCTTGAACTTAAGCTCACGCGCCATCGATACCATTTGAACGTGCAATCGTTAGATTGCTTCAAGTTAGAAACTGACAGCGGTTGGTCATATTCAGTAATTATATGAGAAAAGTATTGTAATAGATATTCATATAATACTAAATTATCTGTAAGAATAGAAAGATTTATGAAAACTTTTCGTACGCGTGCTTAGAACGTAACCTTAAGATACTATTTGTTAATAAAAATAGCTCTAAAACTATTTTCACATCAAAAATATAATCAGAATAACAAGCGACATTCTCACTTCCTCTTCCTTGTTTCTTTTCCGTTCGCCATGGCGGGAGGCCGTTTCAACATTTCGAACAATTAAGCAATCTCTCCCAACTTGAGTTAAACTCGTAAAGCTTTTTATTACTTAGCGAGGTGTGTCTGGAACAATAGAAGGAACGCTGCGTACGCGGGCCCGCGGTGGCCTCTATTGGATTGATGGCGTTTTCTATGGTGCATTGTCCTGTCCGACTTTTGTTCATCCGACACTTCATGAAATACAACCGCAACAGTTTCATTAACGGAGAGCCCCGTCGCTTTATATAAATGAATTGTCTGACTCCCTGCCCGCCGCGGACGCTGCGGCGAATTTTCGATAAAAACTATCCAAAAAAATCTACATTAGTATCTGTAAATAAGAACTATTCCAAAACGGATTTTAATAATTGTACGTTATTTTTTTATTACTTACCAAAGTATCACAACATTCATCTGGTTGTACAAATACATATTACGTTTGTCAACGTCACAATGTGCTCATCGCTTTGATACACTTAACTGATGGTAGTTAAGTTACGTTACCTCAGTAATAGCTACAACACTTTAAATTAGAATACAGTATTACATATTATTGTTTAGCGCAAGAAATATGTAGTATCTTAACTATACAGTCTCTAGTAACAGACAATTACTACTAATTACTTTAGTAACTTAACTAGATATATGAAGTAGCATTCAAATGCGTTATTAATCTATAAATTATCCTCGTATTACAAAAGGTTCTAGATTATCACCATCGCCACCTAAAAGGCAACTCGAGCAGCAGCCCTGTGTTACCAGAGTCAAAAACCTTTTTCGTTTTCTATATAACATGTCAATTAATCCGAAAAATAAACTTATTTAAAGAAAATTAAAAGAACTGTGTCAAACCAGGGGTAGGCAGGTCCCCGCGGCCCTGTACCATGGGCCCCCCGCAATAAATCCTGCATCAGGTGTCCCATACAACAACAATGTTCCTTAAGAGGAACATACGCGTAAGTGTCGTTTTTCGTATACACAGTGATTTCACCGAACTACTGCTCTGGGACGGAAGCCATTTTGTAAAGTTGAAATCATTTTAAACTTTTTCACACGCGCAGTAAAGTTGAATTTCTTTCAGCGCCTGAACAATTTATCGTTGTGTTCGTGAAACGTTATTATCTTTATATATCTTTCGGCACGTCTTGTAAGAGGTGTAGTGTGCGTATTTATATTTTTTATGCGACATTTCTCTGTAGCTAGAATTTATGAAAATGTTTCTTTATGTACTAGAATTACTGTGTCTCTCATCATATTTATATAGTGGTGGTAGTTCTCCACTCTCTAGCCAAAGCTAGGGAAATTACTGTGGTAGACTTACCACCTTATATCTCAAGGCGACGAGCGCAATGTGGTGCAGTGTATACCATCTTAACTTGCACTGCGTTATTATAGGCGAGCGTATCACTTATCATCAGGTGAACGTCTAGCTCGTCTCGTCGCCTCATCAAATAAAAAAAAATAGAAAAAGTCCGTTTAAATCATTGTCTACTTACTGAGTTATCGTTATAGTGAAGGCAATCATAATGTAAACATTTTAAGTAGCACTTTACTATAATGAATAAATATGTCACTTACCGTGATATAACCTAGCTGGTGACCTTGTTTTTTTGGTATTTGATCAATATGAAGTAATTTCATATAACACGCCGTTGATTAGCCCTCTCATCCATGGGATGTCGCACCAGTTCGGCGGAGAAGTCCCAAAGCGCCGCGCCACCTAACTGCGTGTTCGCTTCCTCTATTCTTGGCGGCGGCATAAAATCTAACTCGGGCCCGTGTTAATGGGCGCGGTGAAGTCTGGAGGGTTCCACGATTTATAGACCGCACCCATTTGACGCTTAAATCGTAAGCGGAAGCGATTATAATGAAATATCGCACAAATCTCTTATACAGAAAGATGTAAAACGAAGCGACCGGATGAACATGATATACAATCGATAAATAATACTAGTAACACTGCTGATTAATGTGTTAACACAACATCACATAGCGTTTGTTACGATCTGATGATAGTGTTCATTATCCTAGTTATTTCTACAGAGTCCTTCAGACCGAAGCGAAAGAAAACTATTTAACCTAAAATCTAATGAACTAAAGCTTTTCCCGCTCGGGGTCACATCATAATCACTATTCACATCAGTTAGCGTGAAAGTTTACTTCAGCTCACGAAGATACACAATCTTTTCTTGGAATATTTTTTTTGAATCAGTGTAGTAATTACATAGGCAATAAAGCACTTGGCTTCAGCATACCCGGCAAACGGCGGAACGGAAGACTGAAGTTACGATGGTTCAGTGTGGTTAAAAAGGACATGAAAAACTGCGATCTCGTAGAAAGTGACGTCCGGGACAGAGCGAAGTGGAGGGCAAGAAGTAGGAAAGCAGAACCCGTCAATATACGGGAAAAATGCTAAGGAGAAGAAGAAGAAGTGTAGTAATGTCATCAAACCAATGGAAGAAATGCAAAACATTATAGAAATACGTGAAGTTAAGAAAAGCTAAGAATATTTATTCACATGTGCCTTTAGCTTGTAACTTAACCGGCTAATAAAGTACGGTCGCCAGGGCTCCTTGTGCGGCAGTATAAAATGCACCTGTTATACGCAGTGGGCGAGCGTGATTGCTCCGTGTAATTGAATTACACACGGAGAGATATACGGTTTCATTAAGAAACGAGCCGGTTCGTTGTTTGGACATGTTCGGCTCTGATCATGGAGACACATTTGTTAACTATCCGTTGTCACAGTGGCTGTAAAACGTTAAGTGATAAATTTTAAAATTTGTGTTACTCAAGGAGTTTTTGGGTCCACCAAATCACGACCATACAATGTTGCATAAAAACATGAACTTTTTAATCACTATAATGTTCAACCTGTTTCTGCTTTAATAAGAAATAAATTTATCATCTAGCAAGTAGCTAACTTTTAGAAAATGAATCTGCGATAAATTTAGTAAATATCGCAAATCAAACCGGTCCATTCACCTTACCTGATGCGGTTAGCTCAGGATACCATAGAACCAAAAAAAGCTCGACAATTTAAGACAATTCGTATCACTGTTAATTGTTACCTGTAACTGTTAAAACGTCTCTGAGCCAAACGGCGATATTACCACTGCTTTGCGACAGGATTAAGTGCTGTGATAATACCATCGCTGTAGTGAGTAAGTTTTATCATAAACATTAAAACTTTAATGATTTTACATAATACTGTATGAAACTCCCAACTCCTCATTTGACGAGGTCTGTTTTATATCTTCCATCTTTTATAGTACACTATTTATTAATTTCACGGTTATTACTTTGATGATATAAAATCTGTATTTCATAGATTTTAAAATATCAAAACTGTTCGTCGTGTTTCAAATATTTTCATATTATTAACGTTGTCTTTATTATACCCTTCAGAGGATCCAAAATTTAATTTCCGCATCTAATGAAAGGTAAGCTTTAATATCACTACGTCCGGTTTATTTAAGCCGCTATTCTATTATAAACTATTATTTTAGGCATTTCAAAATTACCTGGGAGTAACGTAACCCTTTGCGGTTTATTATTAATTCATATTCAATCCGGCAAGGTAAATATAGATAATATTTCAAGCTAATACATCCTAACGAATCTATCAACAAATCTTCCGACGTTTGCACAAGGAACAATGGTATGGTGTATGAAGGCGTTATTATCCAACGACCACTGTAAACTGGTCCCTTCGCATCCAGCAAATCACCCGATTCACAAACAGGCCCGTCCCATCTCCCGTGCGACGAGGTGCCCAGCGTCAGTGGGTGGCACCTGCTGAAATTTGAACAAATATTTGCCCATTGTGTTAGTCGCACAGACTAGGTGACTGTAGCTCATTAAAATTAACCCTTCGGGACCCGAGGGGCCTTAATTGGCATGAGGTTTTTGCTAACAGGTTTAAATTTTTAATGAATCCTTCAGAAAATCACCATCCCGCCCTAATATTTCGGATGTCAATATGTTCCATTTGAGTTAGCGGTTTTATTTTTATTACCACAATTTATACAAATAAGTTTATTTTAAAAATAAATGGTAATATTATGTCTGATCGATATGGATATTTTTGGGGGATATATATATCTAACAGAAAAAAAGTATTGGCCGATGACAATAAAGAAAATTTCAATATTCTAGATTGTCTTGTTCATCTAAATGCATTTACAAATACTAAAGTGTATGTGTAAATAACAAAAAATGCCAAAATAAAAATCTTATACTTGTCATCACTGATTGTAATATAGTTATTAGTTGTCTACACAATGATATATATGATTTTATTGAAATTAAAAAGAAAATAACCATCAATTATTTTAAAGGGCCAAGAGTTTGAACTTCTTTTAGTGACGATAATTTCAAAAAGATTAATCAAACAAGAAACTTATAGTCACAATTTCAATATTTAATTCAATTCCCAGCCCGTTATTTATGTATTTGCATTTACTGTGTGTTTAATTTGAAATTAAAGGATATAGAAAGCTTGATGTCGTCTATCTGAAAATTATTGATGATAAAAGCATTGAAATCAAATATTTTATTGAGATTTACCATTTGAATGTGAGTTGTGACAGTAGTGCACTTAATTTATAAAAATCAGCTCACATTGCTACATTTGATAATGTAACAACCATTTCAAAAACTAACATTTTGTTAACAAAGAGCTTCTCGTTACCGGAACTATGCATGTCAAATGGGCACTTTTCTTTTCCCACAAAGAAACCGCCGCGGGCTCAAAAGGGAAACAGTGGCTAAGTAACAACCCATGGCTTCTGGCTTTTTGCCTCTCTCTTCCCATTTGCTAATTGCTTTTTTCATACGTTTACGTCGACGTTGGGATTTCAACTTCTAAGAGGAATCTGTAATTAGCCATTGTTGTATAACGAAAATTGTAACGTATTCGTTATTAAACTTTATGACGTCTTTTGACGACTGAAATGGAATTGATGGTTCATTTTGGTTTCCACGACCTTTTTGTAAGGTTGAGGATGATCATTAGAGACAAAAATCCCAAATAGCCACGACTTCTCCCAAACAAGTACTTCTGCTTCTCAAAGATTTTTGAAAGTAGATAAGAAGAGGTTTCTTTTGATTTTTGTCATGATTCAATTAAAAAGTATATAGTTCGTAAAGAAAAGTACAACATAATTTAAAAAATGCACTTCATAAAGAAGCGGATGGAAACGTGTTTGCAATACATCCGTTTGAAATTCATAAGTATGAAATATTTCCGTTAACATTTAAGGGTTGCCCGTCGGTGCAGACAGCGGTGCAGACGGGCAGACTAACAAGCGAACTCCATAAATTGGCCCCGTGCCACGTTGTTAGGCGAATTTCAAACTAATTGTGTTTGACGGTGCACGTCCCTCCAGCACAAAGTTGCGTGCCACCTATTGCTCTAAAGTTTCACATTTCTTTTGAACTTGCTTACTTTAAGTTTCAATAGACAGTCTATGTGCATTATTTTTATGTCATCATCAGTTATGTCTTTTATTAACTTTGTCACCAATTCTAAGAATAATGACTTTAAAAAAGTTACCTTTGACTTACCTTTTATTTTTCTAACGGTTCTCTCTCTCAGAAGTCGTTCCCTCGTGTTTGGGCATCGTGGTCATTGTAAGGATTGCCGTCTGGTGTCCAGAGAGGGTCCATAAAAATCTTTATTAAAGTTTACAATGGTATAATTTTTCTTCACAATTGTGTACATTTTTGCTGTAATATAGTGTTTGCAATAAAAACTTGTACTTAAGCAAATACCTCCATTACGAGGTTAGGCTACACAACTTTGCAAACGCACGTCGCATTCTTGATCTCGCTCTCGGTGTACCCTCCCCACCCCTTACCCTCACTTCCACCCCCTCCTTCCACTTTCTCCACTTAGTATTCGCGTCACATCGCGGACTGTGATTCCTGCCGGGTAAATAACACTTCCTCGGCCACTTAAAAACAAATTTCAATTGTAAACTCGGAGCGTTTGTTACGTTTCACAGCACTGATAGATTTCTGTTTCGCTGCTCTAATTTCAGATTTAATTTCGTTTTCAAATGTTTTTATTGCGTCAAACTTAATGATTAGATACAGTATGCAAATAACATACGAGCTGGAGTTTATCGTTACTAGTTGCACTATCTTTTATTGTATTATAAATATGTTTTTTTATACTTTTTTAATGTGTAAATAAATGATAGGTCCTAACCTTCTAAGTATTATTTGGCATCGTACAAACCTTCTTTGTTAGCAGGTACCCATCCTCTATTTTAAACTCACCGCGGTAATAACATTACTGAGTTTCAGCAGTCACATCTATATCAGCTAAAGTATTCCGAGCGAAGAGGCTTCACCAGCTCGAGCCACAATTTAAAATTTGTTGTCATGGGTCAAGCTGGGACTATGGGCAATCCATAAAACACAAAATTTAGAGTTTAAAGGTCATATGCTCAAATTCGACATACCATGTATTCTTCTAACTCCAACGCTTTGAAGATTAGAAATGCGCTTCTAAACTGCAAACGACGCCGGGTATTGAATAAGTTTAATATAGCTCCCCGCATTAGACTCGAAGCTGCGAATCCGGAAACGTGATACCTCCATCCAGGCACAACTTGTCTGCCAAACAAACATGGCATTAACCGGACGCCTGTCTATCTTCAGAGCGTCTCGGGGCGTTTCACGACCCAGCCTCGACAAGATCTCCAAGGATTATCTAGATTACAGCCTCTCAGCCGCCAGAGGGTTGTAATTCTAGGCCTCCGCTTGACAGGCACTTCCTATGTTTACTAGACTTTAACTTCTAACTTGACTCCCCCATCGGCAGGGGATTTCGTTTAATCTTTAACCGTCAGTTAGTTTCTATTTAGAAAGTTTGTTTGGAAATAGATATAATAACGTTTCTATCAAACATTACGATGTTCTGTTAGTAGTGAAATTACTACGGTAATTTGAAATAACATCCTATGTGGTGCAGTGTGTATCATCCTAACTTGTTTTCTTTGGTTATCTTCACTTACCACCAGTTAATCAACTCGTTTCTTTTAGAATTAAAAGAAGTTATTCGTAATTTTGTCGAGACGTTAATGAATACTTTACAAGCTAATACAAAGTTTATGTTAATTTTTATTTTAATGATAATTCATTACTTGAACGGAATATAGATCGTTGTTAGTATTAAAGACAGAAATGATCATATCCATCCATTTGTATATTAAACTAAAAAAATCTTAAAATAAACATACATTCCAGTCCTTTTTTTAAAGTTAGCCGTAGTCGTTATGTTTTCATAAAAAAGAGTGTATGATTTTATCACAGTATGATGGAACAGAAGCCATCGCGCTCCATTTTCTATTTACAGGCGGACCGAAAATTAAAACAATGCGATCTCGTTATGCTGCTTCATGGAAGCCTCATCATAGTTACTGAAATGAAAATTAGGCCAACAGACATTAGCCTTCTTTCAGTTGAATTCACTTCGTCGTCTGTTTAAGCAAGAATTATGCTGTCTCTGAAAGAAAACGCAGCGAAACGTTTCTTCTTATATAACCATACATTATAACCATGTAAATCTATTGTTTTATTACTGTTTCATTTGTGAACACAAACACGAAGTGGAAGTTTATTCTAGATCAAAAGTGTAATTAGATCATCTTTAATGTATTTTGGTAATAAATATCTGCTTTAGGATAATTTTCGCGATATCATTAGGATAGTAATAGAAATTTCTTAATGAAAAGTATTAAGATTATAACATATCATTAATGTTCGATATCACAGGTTGTTTACGTCAAAGAATCGTTTATTTGATTTCCATAAAGCTTGAGGGTTCAATGAAAGAAAACAAAGCATGTTCCATGCTAAAATTAGTCTGTATCATACCAATTTATAATCTGTGGTCGACAGTCCGGGGAGCGTGTGGACGCAACGCTTTACAAATTAAAATGGCGGCCGTCCGTGCGCGCGAAATCACAACGCACGTGATCTGCCTCCATACAACGGCGCACCGAACTTTACCGTCGCCATTAGTATAGTAGCTGTACGTTTTTATTTTACTGCTCACAAAATAGTCAGTATTTCATTACGAATAAAATTTATATCCGTAATAGTTTTTTAAGTTATTTTAATAAGTAAAAACTTTAAAATATTAACCATAGAGCAAACTGTTAATTCGTTTCAGTTAGCCACTGATAGATCCCGACAATGTGTTAACGTATACTAAGAATGTTTATTTAATATAATTTGTAACTTGTATATCAATTCCGAACTACTTCTTACTGTTACTGTAGAGAAGCTTAACTTATGATGAACAAACTTAATTTATGTACGATATGGAAGGTTGGGGTCTCTAGGCACAGGCTTTGTAATGCCTAAAAGGAGACACCAAAAACTGTTATTAACAAGAAATGTATGTTGTCAAATAAACTATTTTTATTTTATTTATTTATTTTTTATAAGCTTCTTTTAAATTCAACGTTGGGAGGTTTTATCATTCCTTTACAGTTATTTTCGTAAAACAATCTCCCCACTTACAGCGGCAAGGCCGTTTTTGCACTTTTCATTCTATTCCATCTTTCATCCATCGCGTTGTGAGTGAAGACCACTCCTGGCATCACTTTCATTATTTTCCTTATCTCTACTCTATTACTTTTGTTTACAATTTTCTTTTATTTCCATTTCAAATGCTTCCTTTCCATTAACGTCTACAATTTTATGTTATTTCCTTTCGTTACAACATTTATTATCATCTTGATATATATCCTGAGAATTTCGTCTTCACTAATCACGTCTACAATTAAACATTTGTTGTTTATAACCAATTTTAGAATGTAGCTTAAACAATTAAAAAGCTAATATTTTCTCGATGTAATTAATATATTAATTAGGTCTAGGCTATGATCTTTAACGTATTGTTTGTTGGTAACAAATCGAAACAACCGTGTGAGAGTTAAGTTTCTAGACAACATACATAAGAATATTTACTACATGAACATTATGCCTTTTAAGTATATCATTCAAAAAATATTCTGATCTATATTATGATTATAAAGACTGAGAATGCGGAGCTGTTGTAATTACTGGAGGCACCTAATTAAGATCGGCACGATAAGTTTCTAATTCAAAAAGTAATGATTCAAGAACATTCTCACCCCAAAAGCCATAAACGTCGCTTTATGATGTACTGTCGGGCATAACTGTCTAAGCGAGCTCGACATTAATTTTTTTCATTATGTACATTTAGTTTTTGATACATTTTTAATTTCACCATTACTTTAAAATATATTATCACAAAAAATAAACTGAAACTGGAAGTACACAAAATTTCAACAAGAGCGCTATTAATTTTGTTTGAATGGATTGATCCAAATTTCTTACTTTTAAAGGTATTATTTATTTTTAATTGTCAATGACTCAACTTCTCATAATATTAAGTGAAAGATGGTGAAACCAGCTCCCTCAGAACACTATCTCTGGAACGTTGAGCCAGAACACAGCAATGCTGTTATGACCGTAGATTCACAAGAGTGTTTAGCAAGTTGGGTTTTTTACCATACCACAATTCAAAATACACTTATGGCTCCTAAACTCAACCAGAGACCTCCATGTTAAAAATTAAACCGAAAGACCTATCACCACAATTTCAGTTAACTGCTTTTACTGAGATATTAATCTATATCTTTCGTTAAAAAAGCTAAACAAAATCCGATATTTTTGTAAAAAATTTCGACTTACAAAAAGATGTAATACTTCTTTGTATGTCGGTTAAAAACTAAATATCCGATAACTCTTAATCTCAATTCGTTAAGGTGCCCACAGGCAGACGTCGCGTGACATTATTAACTATATTGACTTCAACGCACCCTGTTTTTAAATCTATGCGACGATACATCATCTTTTGTTGTTTATGATGGGAAATTAGTTTTAGGAATTGCATTTTTATTACCCGGCCCCCATAAAAATGTAATGGACTTTCAAATTTAAATCATTAACAAAAGACTTAAAAAATATCTAATAATTTTGCTTAATACAATCATAGTATTGTTAGTACATTTACTGGGTTAACGTGATTTAGATCTAAGAAAATAAGCACAATGTAATGCCGTGTAAATATCTTAACTATCGCTTCATTCTTTTTAGCAAGAGTTTATACCCAGAAGAAAGTTCTCTTCGTTCTGTCTATTTGAAGAACTAATAAAGAAACTATAATATATTATGCTATCTTCTTATGAATACATTGTTTACTAACCAATGTGTTATACAGTAGAAAATCTGTATTATTTCCTGGCTCGCTCCTGCCACAGGGTAATGGTGATAGACGGCATGTTTCGCACCGGTGGGTGGCGGTGTCGCGACCCGAACATTAACCCGTCTAGACTATTAGTTACCCCAGTGTACCCCTCCCCACACCTTCACAAACACACCAAAAAAAAATCAAATCATCATTAATCTCTCTCTCTTAACCTTTTAATTTTTCAACTCATGCTTTCACCTAGCTCTTGTTATTAAGACTCTGTTTATCAAAATCAATTATTTCTAGTAATTTTAATGTGAACACAAAGTAAACAAATTACATAAATTAACTATAGATACTACTGCAACAGTAAATATCATCAAGTAGCATCATTGTTGTAAGGACTGAATCATCTCATTACAAAAAAAAACGACTAACCCTCAACTTGTTTCGGTTATTCAAAAAAATTGGAGCTACTAAAAGAAATATCAAATTTCACACAAACTGCAGTTTTAATCTTTAACATTTACATCTTAGTCGACTTTTACAATAAATAAATTCGTGGCTTCCTAAAATAAATGGGCGCCAATTATAAAGAATTTCGGTCCCTAATGGTTGTTTAATGACTGCAATTATTTCGCACAATCCTCTACATCAGTTCGGCTGCAAAAACGAAACGTGGTCTCAGAACCGAACAGCACCAAGATTTATTTCCCGGCGTCCGACTTTGATTCAAAAAGGAAACTCGAGAGACAAATAGTTTACGCTTTCTTTCTCCAGCATTACTTTAGTCTCCTGTGTTTTGTATTAAATTGATTCAAAATAAATAAAAAAATGTTAATTTCATATATTATGTATGCAATAATATATTTATTACCATTACTCATCTAATCTTTGTTCTTAATCTGATCGTTTGATTTAATAATTTAGAGAAATGCAATTGACTTTTTAAAAAGTATTTAGAATCAGAATATTTATTCTTATAGTTTGCTCACATTACTTTCCAAGCAATTCACTCATACTCTGTTTACTCCATAATCATCTAATCCTTATTCAAATGATGCTTTATGATGGTTTCCTTATTATCTTTCGATTATTATGGGTTTCCTTGGAAGCATTTTTAAAGCCCTTCGATTTCTTATTATCTATTATCAGGTCTTCGTAACTCTACATGTTTTTGGTCTGAACTCACTGTTATACAGTTTTCGTAGTAAGGTCTAAAGCTTTCTTCCCCTTCGTACTACAGGTCCTGTTTACGGAAAAAAAGGACCCTCAGTTTCACTTTTAAGAAATGTCAAAAGTAGCACGCAGAAACTCTCGAGCTTTCAAACGTAGCAACTTTTCCCTTGGCTTTTATCGGACCCAATTAGTGCTATATGGGGTCCTTTGTGCCCCACATAACAAGGGATTAGAAAAGAGCACCCATTATACTCCCTTTTTTTTTATTCCTTTTGTGGTGTACGTGTATTGTTAAATGTATTTGCGCGTAGCCGTTGGTTGTAGTTAAGCCAAATTACAAGCAAACATTTCCAAGGATACAAGGGTGCGGGGGGATTATCGTTAATTGCAAAGAGGTCGAAATCGGAAGCCCTAATTGAACTTTATGAAATGAATACTGATCTAATTATTTAAAAACAATAAAATTATATCCGGAACCCAGACAATGAGCACAGACCCCATGAACTAACATAAACTAGTCCATAAGGACAATATAATAAAGATCTTGATTATAAATTAATAGATAAAATGCGCAATAATCTTGTGTGTTATAAAAATGTACAAACATCGATCCACAATTTCATGACATTTAAAATGATAATTCAATCTGTGGTTAAACAAGTCATTGGTGTGATAGAATAGGATTTCTGTGCTCTTGATTTATATAGCTACATGATCACATACTTCACCTTTATTACTATGTTTCTCAGTAGCTTATACATCAGCTTAAAGCTTAAATGAAACTATTTATTCAGCACCATTACTCGCTTTGTTCTGTTTCCATCGAAACGGTAAATTGATATTTCCTACCCCCATCATTAATTGGGTTCAATTATTACACTTTCCGCCACAATTACATGGTACGACTTGATAGAGATGGATACACGTCTAGTGGAATCCGGGTCAGCTATTTTATTACTAACAGTTGGGGATATTGAGTCGTTAATGCTAACAGCTCAATTTGGTCGGGCATAAATGGACTTAACAAGAAATTTGTTTTGTGGTCTTGTATTATGATTAATTTTTTCTTTTTCATCATCATTACCACTACCTAAATTTTCTACTGAAACTAGACTGTTTTAAACTTGCTTTCCAATTTTCGCCTAAAATACATTTATAGAAATAACTAAGAAATCATTATTTAATAGCGTGCTTTAGAAACACTATGACGTTAGTTTAGGTTCATTCCTTAGAGGTAAAGCAATCGTTTTTTAATATATTTTGTGGACTACCGCTTTAAACTCTAGACTGGAAATAATGTGAACTAACATTACAGACGAAAATGCTAAAAACTCGCCTGATCACTTCGCTCCCGATAAAGATTTAAGTAGTTGTTTTAACTATTTAAATCTAAAAGAAATGTATGAATGACTTAAAATGAAAAAAAGGTATTTCAATCACTATATCAATATTTCCTAACAGGCTGGAACTTACAAAGGCACAAATTCGATAATCCTAGGCAACTCGATTAAAATTCAAATTCGCATCTGCCAATCACAGGGGTTCCGAGTGCAAAGTCAAAAGTTCAAAAAACGTCAAAGCGACCCGGCACGCTGCCCGATCTAACTAGCTAAATTCAGTTAAAGCCGGACGTCCAGACAGATCGTCACGAGGTGCTAAACCGAGTTTCACACTATTGCAGCTCAGGTGACGGCCACTTCCGCAATTAGCACCCTGCTGTGACCAATTTAAAAGGCAAAAGAACTTTGCAGCTCCTACTCTGCCGCGGACTGGTTTATTTCGAACGACCGTCAGTTTGTTACAAGGATAAACTTCCGTATATAGACTTTATCGTACACTATGTGATGACGGCCAAATAGAAAGATTCTTTAGTGGTCTCCACATATTGGCAAGACTAACGCGGTACGACAATGAATCATTAGATGTAGGTTAAATCGGACTAATCACGCTGAAAATCAAATAAATGATCCTACGGCAGAGTTATGAATATTTTTCTAAACATTAACATCCAAAATATTTAGAACATTAATCCAAAAATTACCAGCACAGCTATTCAAAATGCATTCGCATCATTATCAATAATCTAACGAGACGAGCAGAAACCGGAAATGGATCATCGTACCGCACCTCGACCGCTGAAATCTATACGCGTATCATTTTAAACATTAACGGCTGTCCGGCATTTTCAATGGAAACCGTTCGGAGTGGCCAATATAAAATATGTAAACGAATATAATCTGTAATCGATGCGCGAAATGAATAACAATCGAGTGAGCTCCGACGATTATGAGGATGCACGGGTCCGAATAATCGCTCGGATCGGGATCGCGCCGGCCCCTGAATATATTAATAATTTAATTCCCGTGCGAGCGCCGACACGTGTTCCCTTCGCCAAATTGATACCGTGGACGCGCCATCATTACACAGCTTATTTACTGGATGTTTTACCATCAAGAGCACCTCATGATGATGAGACATTCATTTATTAAAACTCAATTTTACGGATTTTATCGCGTTTATTATTTAATTTGTTTATTCCCGACGTTTCGACCGCTTTGCAGCAGTCATGGTCACGGGAGGACTCAGATGACAGACGTCCAAATGTCACAGCTATCACGTGGTACCTATAACTTTTTAATTATTATTAATGGTCCAATCTACGCAGAAAGAGCTCACTGTATCTTGAAGTCTTCTAGTGGTTTGCTTGGGATTTGGTTTAATTTTATTAATAATAGGATCCCAAGCAGGTGGTATTACCCAACCATCTTCTCTATTAAAATTAGGATGTTTTTGAATTTTAATAGCCTCGCGAATCATCCTTGGCAGGAATCGGTGTTCTTTGGCGAGGATTTGAGGTTTATCAAATCTGATGTAATGGTTGGGATGGTCCATAACATGGTCACAGATTGCAGACTTCTTAGTGCGCTGATGTTTCAAGTCAGCTATATGTTCATCCAATTTTGTCGATATTCAGCACATTGGGAAAAGGCGTGGGAATTCTTAAGAGAGACGGAATACATAACAGTCTGCTTTTATACTAGTGCGCTTTACCATCAAACACTATATCGCCGCTTACCATCAGGTGGGATAGTAATTAAGAAAGTGAGAATTATCAACACCGAAACTCGATCTTTTTTAGTCTATGAATGACATACCTTCAGTTCTTAGTAATTTCGAAATTGCTGTTCGCTTCCTACTTTCGAAATTTTCATGTTTTTTTTCCTACGATTGGTTCAACAAATTTTTGTTATCTTGCGTAATGAAGCACGACATATACTGAAATTCGGAACATAATAATAAAGTCGAATAGTTTTCATATATTCATCAGCTTCCATTCTGAGTATACCCAAATATGAATTTACATATCAACTCTATCAACATGCAAATGGAAAAGAAATTTAATATTAAAAAAATCTCTGCACCGCTGTACTGCTACGGAGGAGTAATGAAATCGCAAAAGGTTAGAAGCGCATATGAGGAAATTTAATTTGCAATATTTCTACAAACTTCATAGTGATTTGCTAGTCGACGTCTCACGACATTTGTTGAGAACTATAATTTTCAAAAGAAAAGCATGTCATTTTGGATATATTTACTGGCATAGTTATAGTTCACAACTTTATTATCAATATTAACTAATCTAAATAGTAAAACAGATAACTAACTCTCCTATAACAGAGTAGTTAAGTTCTTAGATGATGCCTTTGGTATTACACGAGAGCCAGAGCTAGCTAAAAATGGGAATTCTAGTATGTTTAAGTTAGTATGTCTCGTCGCGGCTAGACTAGGTTATTTTCATCACGTCATAGCCATAAGGTATATAAAAGGACTACATGTAGTTATAGTTGATAATAGGTTATAGTAAAAAGCCGCAACGAGCTCGTGCAAGTACAATGCCATCAATAGGCAATCGTTTTGATTTTATGCCCCGTCACACACCGCAGCAGTCATAAATTCAGACAATAACGCGCGTTCGTCGCGCGATAGCACTGATTCATAGCTATTGACATTCGTAAAACTATAGCCTTATTATTTGATAGGGCTGCAGGGAGCACGCACTCACAAGGGATGCCTGCCACCCCAGCGAAAGATACGGTTTTAACTTTGTATCACAAATAATCCATGAACTTCAAAGAAACTGTTAATATGTCACAAAATATTCCACCGCAGAAATAAACCAAGACTTTATTGTTGATGTTCACTATGTTTTAACTTGATCAGCAGATGGAGTTACTTTTATCCTGTTTAAATAATTTTCTTTCCTGTTAAGAAAATACTTAACGATAATACATTAATATGAACAGATTAAATATATACCAGCATCAGAGCGTCTGAAATATCTAAGAAAAATATTTGTGGTATACAATTTTCATAATTGATGGCCACTTGAAAAATATTTTCGCGGTATACTCTATTGGCGTTTAATATTTTTTCATATTGAAAAATTTGTTACTAAAAAAATTAACTTTATTAGATTATAATTCTAAATCAGATTTTTTTTTTGTTACAGGTATGTTGTCGGACGTGGCTACTTTTAAATTGTGACAACGTTAAGGTAAACTTAAATATTAACATCATTTAATCTGAAGTTAATAGCTTCATGGTACAAATGTAATTACTGAAGGGATAATAAATAGGCAAATCATCATCATAATCATCGGCTGATATATGTTCACTGATGGACATAGACCTCGACAACCATCGGTCATGTCCGTATCTAGCAATTTCCCTAAATTAAACATCAAAGTTAATCAGTGATAAAATTTGGTTAACATTTTTAAATAACAATACAAATCATTTACAATTCACTAAAACAATGTTAAACGTTTTTAAATTCCTTTTTGTTGAAACTTTGTCGCTTTTTACTGGAAATAAAATGTCGCGTTTGCCACTTTTACAAGACAGAGTAACGTCTCTCGCCTGTCAGTCCTCTGCCACCATTAGCAATGGGACAGATCTCTGGCGTGGTGTTAACTTGAATTATTGTCCACCCACACAAGTTTTTCTGTTACTGTCTAAGTTTTTGCTTTATCCTACAGTTTCTATTTTAAACCGTGGTAAAATACTGAAGTATCTATTCAAAGTTTCACAATAATGTCTTCTAGGACTGATGTTACTATTAACTACAGACAATTGAGACTTTCTTACACCTTTCTCAAGAAATTAATAATTTGATTCTTTACGACAATCTTAAATATTTTTATTACTTATAATTTTTTGTTAAGTAGAAAAACATTATTCATTCGCCATTTTTCTGGCATCTCGACCTCCGTAAGTTATGTCCTTCGGTCCTATAAAACTCAGCGATTTCGCAGTTAAAAGGAAAACGGCGGGATGTCAGAGGCGGTCGAAAGGCACTCGCGGCAAGATTAATGCCCCATTACTGGCAGGCCAAAACAAATGTTTGAAATAAACCAATGTACCTCTGGTGATGGGTTGGTATTTGAAGCCTGTGTCATAAACGTTTATTATTTTGGTAATATTGTACCTTAACTGTAGCTCATCGTTAGTTACTCGGAGCTTCCTGGAACCAATTCGGACTCACCAGTGGTGAAGTTTGGATCACAGTAATGATTTTTTTGAAACATGCCAAGATATTAGAATTTAGTCATGACCACTTGACTGTTTAGTAGTTTTGTACTTGGAGACTCTTTACCATCATTGGCCTTGTTATCTTATGTGAAGCCTTGTGTTTACAAAATCGTAAATATGAACTTTCACAGTTCAAACGTTTTTGAGCGACTTGCATAAATAATTCTTTTATTTTTTTTCGGGGCAATTGAGTTCTTATAGTGAAAGCGCAGATAACAAAATGGTGCCTCCGTCACAATACAGAGCAACAAAAGCACGCCATTGTGGACTATGGTGAAAATTTAAATCAGTTTAGTCAAGTTTGGCCTTATGACGGCGCGAAGCCCCACGGCCGTCGTTTTGGCACCATCTACATGCAAATTGCGTAAGCCCCGGCTCTGCGCTGTCTATATTCGGTAGGCAATGAACTGAATATTTTGATACTTCACTTCCATGAAAAGTAACTTCAGTTTCATGAAGATGAAAACACGAGAAATGACAGCGGCTATAAATAGGAAAACGCGCCAATTTATTCTTATGTACATTTTCATAAAACCTTAAAACCGAAATTGGTAAACAATTAAGGACCTAGTGTATATCCCTTGGGTAATCCACAATGATTTTATTTTTTATGTGAACTAATTTAAGTCTATCGCAAAATTTAAAGAGTAAGGTGCTACAAAACTTATGTCGGGTAAAAAGTTAAATTTATGAGTGAAATGACCACAGTGCTGTATGTATATAAGCTCCGTTGTAACTGTCAAACGCAGATTCAATAAATAATCCTAAAAGACGGTACAGGCATCATTCTTTGGCCTGTCGTATCCCCTCGCTTATTTTTAATGTTCTCCGCCTCTTTAGAGGCAGATTTATACCAAATCTTTGCTGTCATGGCCAGAGACGGCAAATAATTATTTTCCTCTTAGACCTCTCGTTATTACTCTGAAATAACTTCCGTTTTACAGAATTCGCTTTTATCTTAATTGAATACGAAAATCATTTAATAATATGTATTCTTTCATCTGCATCAAACAACTACGATTGATTTACAGTCTGGCATATTTTTGATAAAATAGAATTGCTAATAATTTATCTAAAGATTTTACTGTCCGTTTAAGTTACTATAGAAATATTAAAACCGAAGATGTTCTATAAAATTACATCAGCGTTATCTTAAATCGTACGTACGGACACAATAATAAACAGATCACTAAATGTTCCCACTGGGACTTGAGACTCATTGGTCGAATGGTTCATGATCACTATGGTTTATGTATGTCGGTTTCCTTACGACGTTTTTATTTCAAAGTCATTGGAGAATCGAACTCGCGGACTGTGCTACCGCCGTTTCGTACACGTGCTCCCGAATCCCATCCAGAATAATCATTACACGATATTATTAATTGATACGTCGGTTTGTTTGTCCCTCGCATCGATGGTCGGCGATAAACGCATTACCTCCCTGCGGGGCCCCTGTTTACCCGACACGTAGGCAAGGCACCGCATAATCGGGGTGCCGCCGACAGCGCCGCGCATTGTTCAGTGTTTGGATTGGTTACAGCCGCTGCGGCTGTGCTGACAGCTTATACATTCTCACCTTTAACACGGTTATAACTATTGACCTGTTCACTCGTTGTAGCCCTCAACGTTTTACTAATCTAAGCAAATTTAACTGATGTAGAAACCTATGATATAATAGTGTCTATGGACGTTGAGGAGTTGAAGTGCTGGAACGCCGATCCCTGATCGGAAGAATGCGCAGAGATCACTGAAGTCAAACTATCTAAACGGTTGATGATGACAATGATGATAAAACCTATATCGTTTTCTGCTATTGAACATCACTTTGATTTTATAAATTGACTATCAAATAGTTTTTTCTTGAATTGTTATAATTTCTGCAATATTTCTACTCACTCCATTATCTAAGAACAAAAGTTATTATGCTTTAATTTAAAAAATTTAAATTGGTCCCTTGTCTATACTATTTACTGGTACTATAATATTATTCATATGTTAATAATCTTTTTATGAATTTGGAAATATTTGCGATGAAAACTTGTAGTATCCAGATCCTATAGGTTCTTGTGCAGACGTGTATTCAATCTTGTGATTATTATGGCGGCTGGGCTGTGTAAACACTACGGTTAGATTATCAACACGTTCAATCAGGCTGTCGCCGGCAAACCTGTCAACTGCAGTGTCGATATGTTTCAATGGATCCAATGGGGAGCCGTTATCGCTCATTCTGAAATGTTTACTGTGTGAACATTCGCGAACATTCTCGTTAATGTTAGTACTGTAATAGGCTCTCCCCTCCACCTCTTTTCTCATTTCTCTCATTTAGTCAATAAAAAAAATAAAACAATTATTTATAACAAATTAAATATTACTTTACTAAAAGGAGTTTTAGATTGGCACCAAAATTTTAACTTTTTAGTTGACTTTTTAAACTCTTGAGTTATGCGATTGTATATTTGTTACACTTAATAAAAAAAACGCTTAAATTCTTGTTTACATGTTAATAAATAATTTTATAATGAAATTTTACAATAATTTTACCCTCCAATGTCACGGTGAGTAGTCGAAATTTTCACCAGACCCAAACCTTCATCACCATATAGCACCATCTTCAAAGACCTTACCAAGATTTTTGAATGTGTCTCTAGATTATTAAAGTTATGATTACAAAAAATAACTCCCAGGTTAAATAGAAAAGTTATCAGAAATTTTCTCTACTTCTCTTCAAAAAATTTTCTTAAGCACACAACTATACGCCGTCGACTTTCTTAAAGTTTTATTACAAGTCTGTAAAATTTTAACTTGAGTCCTTCGAGCTGTGTTCTTGCTATTTCTTAGGTTTAAACTAGTTTATTACTATTTGCCGCTGCAGATTGCTTTTGCGGAGGTAAAATTGCACGGAACACCGGTGAAGCAATCATTTTCATCTCTCAACGGAAATAATTGCACCTAACCTTAGATCACATGCGCTTTGATTTACCGTTGAACAGCTATTTCCTTTTCATCCGTTGTATATTCGCAGTCCTCTTGTTAGATGTAACGTTCCTCATCGATATTTCTGCTGGTGGTTTATTTATTCACAGTCTTTGCATGTATTTCGGTGTAATAAAAATAACCATTTCGTCATTCACCATCATGTCTTTTCATTGTTATATTTATATTATCTTCGGTCTCTTAACACTATGTCAAACTAAGGTTCATAATAGTTCGTTGTAAAGAAACAGTGAAATGAAACATTTGAAAAATATTATTTCTAGTCATCCTAAGTATTAACCCCATGGCGAAAAAATGTGATAAAGTAAGCAAACAAAGTTTTAATCCGTCCGGCGATACCTTCGCTTCTATCTCCGTCCTCGCAGGTGTTTGCAAAAAATTCCAGTGGCTTTGATCCTGGTACCGTTCGTGACTGCGCATGTAATTGTATATTCACAGGCACGCCGCTTACTCCTCTAATTATAACGTCATTTTTTCCCTCACACCCCACGTCGCGGTGCTGAGCTGACAGAAATTTAAATAAACATGTCCCCACGTAATTGGATACAGTCGATTAACAGATTTTTCGATCAATTGAGATTTCAAATTCATTTACAGGGCTATTCAAATTTGTTAGCGAGAAAACAAAATTTAGATATTAAAAAACAGCTTCTAAAAATTCTAAGTAAATTGAAGTTAAACAACTCGGATACAAACAAGTAAATAAAATATATGTTTTATTTCAGCTCGTGCTATACTGTGTGTTCGTGCAAACATTTAGGCCTTCGTTAACTATTTAGTACACTAATTACCAAGTTATCACCTAAACCTTTGGTTCAGCTTAACTCGTAATCAAGAGGCATTTATATTTGCGTCAGCGAATAATGTTTTGTTTTCACGAGAGCTTTCAGTTTCAATGCTACGCGGAGTGAACGCGTAGCTCGCTGCGGGCTACGGCGACCACGACTTATGGAGAATTACTGCAAAGTGAAAGTTAAAAACCATGACTAAGTAAAGTAATTAAAGAAAATCTTATTAGTAATTTTGTTACATATATGTCATAGACGCTAAAAAAATTTGGGGATTGAATCAAAAACTGTTTATAATAAAAAGATGATAGTTTGCAAGAAATTTTTTAATATATGTTATATTTTAGTAAAACTTAACAGCTTATTTGTAACTTTTTTTTATACTACTATTCGACGAGACGAGCAAGACGTTCACCTGATGGTGATACGCTTGCCCATGACAACGCGGTGCTAGTTAAGATGGTACACACTGCACCACATTGCGCTCGTCGCTTTGAGACATAAGGTGTTAAGTCTCGTTACCCCAGTAATTACACTAGCTACAGCGCCCTTCAAACCGGAACATAGTAATGTTTGCACACTACTATTTGGCGGTTGCAATAGGAGCTGGGGTGGTACCCATCCAGACGGTCTCCGGCAACAGAGACCTACCACCTAGTAAACTGGTAAAAAAACTGCGATGCTTTAAGCTATACTAAAATCATATAATCTCTCTAACTTTAAGCTTTTGATGGAGAGAATCGAAAGAAATACGGCATGTTCTTAAAGTTTTCTGTGAC
This sequence comes from Byasa hedistus, assembly GCA_029286795.1. NCBI lineage: Eukaryota > Metazoa > Arthropoda > Insecta > Lepidoptera > Papilionidae > Byasa > Byasa hedistus. Next base: position 1,618,343 of record JAGSMW010000016.1, read on the forward strand.
CTGCGCCATCCACATAACATCATTGAATAAATTAAGACTTTGACTGTAAAGTAATCATAAAATTAAGCTCTATTCTTATTTATATGAAGGAAAAATCTTTTGTATTTGACTTAAAGTTGGCCACTGTACCGATATCGGATATCTGCTGATAAGGAGCCCGTAGCCTGCCGTGACGGCGCACTGCGCCACTCTGCCACTGCGTCAGCGCGTGATAACTTTGCTGCTGAGAAAATATAATAAAACGTTAACATAAAGCACCCGCATTAGATCCGCAACAAAGGTATTATTCATGTGTGCGAGAAATTGTTGTAAATATCTAGTAATGGACACACTGGTATCGCTAGTCTTCAAATTCAACGCGACATGAGATATGTTGTATTTCTGAAGATTATTACTAAAAAAAAAAAGACTTGTGTTTTATATTTATTCTAGTCAAACTTGCTGCAGTGTATAAGCACCCTAACTTATCAACGATTGCGGAGTTCTGCTGTTTGTCAATATTTTTTACGTTCTACCTGTCTGTTTACTTTTTACTTTTAAAATGTTTTATTTCTCATAAATGATCTATAATCTTTCGAGAAATAATAAAAATCTTAAACCTTATATGATGGGAAAAAAGCGAAAAGATGTATTGTTTAGTTGGGTGCTGGTAAGAGCTGAGCTTCTTCTTGGACAGCTCAGGCTATATTTATACTTCTGCCTCCCCTTCATTTGAAAATTGTCCATCACCCTCTTGATACATAAGCAACCGTATGATGCTTAATATCTTAACATTATTATACGCAACCGTCACATAGCTATTGTTATATAAAAACAAATTATTCCACTTTTAAGTCGTATATGTAAAACAAATTAAAAATATAAATCCCACATAGTCCGATGTTAGCATTGAATGAAACTTTAATCAAGGCGTCGTCCACAGAGGTCCTTGCTAATAACCTTGGTGGCGCTTCGTACAAATTGCGGACCTTTTTGCTGCATGAAATAAATATGTTTTTCCACGAGCCATGGCCAGTTTGTTAATGAAGCTAGAGAAATATTACTAACGACCCTTGTAGTACGTATGTAAATTGTTAGAGATTAATTTATTTATTAAATGGCGTTGGGAATATTTTTCAGTCCTCAAGCTGACAATTGTCTAAAACGATCTTAGAAACTACGTTAACTTGAACACTTAGTACATGGAAGGTCATCAGCAAATAAGTCAGAATAAACATAAAAGAATAAGCATTCCTGTTCAGTTTACTTATTACTAACTAAAAACTAATTAAATCTAGAAAGGAATAATAAGAGTAGCGGTAGTAAGGATGATATACATAGCACCATCGCTAGTTTGACTGTTAAATCTCGTTATCCCAGTAACTTCAGTAGGTACAAAGCGTTTCAAACTGAACAGTAATGTTTGTAGACTGTTTCTCTATAGAAATAGAAGATGCGGTGGTAACTAAACGGTCTGCGGCATCAGTTTTTAATAACGGCGCGAATGCCATTTAAAAAACAATAGCCGTTCCGTTAAACAAACGTTGACATTTCCGGTGCGGAGCGGAGGTACGGAGGAGCGGAGGTACGGAGGAGCGGATGGACCGTCGGGAGGGACACCGAACGCGGAATTTACGAGTCGGCTTATCGTCCGCGGCCCTCCGTAATTCGATGATTCCAACTTTATTGCCGGAGCCCTCCGGTGCCGATGAATAAAGAGTCGCCTTTTATCCTTAGTAATGGAATTCGGAACTTCTTTCGTCCACCGCCACTCTCTCTGACAACTTTTAACGGTTTACCGTAAAAAATCATGAATAAATTGCCTCCAGTTATCGAATATTAACTTTTACTTCGAAGCGGCATTGTCTCGTTACCCTAGTAACTTAACCAAATACAGCGCCTTCCGAACTAGAACACAGTAATGTTTGAACATTACTGTTTGTTAACAGACTTAGATCACCAGTAAAAACCACCAACTTCCATTATTAATAGCGATGTTATTACTGTAACAATCTTCAACTCTCAGTTATCAATCGATCACTTATCGTTAACTTAGTATCTTATACTCAACGGCTTCACGAGCCTCCGACAAAGTTAATAAAGTAAACTGAAGTTAAAGACAAGTGTTTTGTTATTTTTATATCCCGTTATACTCTCCATACCTCTTGCAGTCATATACCACATTGCCACAAATGAGTTAGTTATTTGTCATTTAACATCAAGAATATTCATTAGAAATAATGTACATGGTAAAACGTTTACCGGGTCAGCTAGTACATGTATATAATTGTAAATATGTAATGAACATGCTAACGTACACAGAAGCGATAGAACATCAGAAGCCGCAATGAGAAGGGAACAAGGCGGTGCTTCATCCCGGACAGACAGGCGAGTGAAAGTTGGTGAATCGATTGGCGCCTCGCCACCTCGTCTGCCGGCGGTCCGTCGAGCTGGTAAAAGCACCGCCAGCGGGCTACAATTCCAATCGACTGCCTCTCAATAGCCTTTTGGGATCGGGCCATGAAGCTTCACACATAAAGCAGTAACAGACTATATTTTCTCCTATTTCAACCTAGGTGGTAGGTCTCTGTTCCGGAGACCGTCTGGGTGGGTACCACCGCAGCTCCTATTTCAACCGCCAAATAGTAGTGTGCAAACATTACTGTGTTCCGGATTGAAGGGCGCTGTAGCTAGTGTAATTACTGGGGTAACGAGACTTAACACCTTATGTCTCAAGGCGACGAGCGCAATGCGGTGCAGTGTGTACCATCTTAACTAGCAGCACGTTGTCATGGGCAAGCGTATCACTTACCATCAAACGTATTGCTCGCCTCGTCGCAAAGTAGTATAAAAAAAACACTATAATAATGATAGAAAGTAACAAGAAAAAACTAAAGTAATCTACCGCCTAGTGGTAGTGTGCAAACATTACTGTAAGCTAGTGAAATTACTGGGGCAACGAGACTTCGACCCTTGTGTCTGAAACGAGCGCAATGTGATACAGTTTATACTACCTTAACCAGCATCACGTGAACACCGGCATTAGGTGAAAGACTTGCTAGTCTCCTCGCCTCGTAGAATAGAAAAAAAACTAGAATATAGATAGAAAGAAAGAATATAGAACATAATCTCTTTTTAAAATAATCATGACTTGCTTCTCTACATCTACTTTTGCTCTCTTCAAACTGTACTCTATGATGCAGCGGCTAACCGTTTGCTTTATAACACGGTGGTACCCAGTTCATTTCCTACCGCAATTTCAGTTCGAAACAAACTACAGTTTTCATAACTCGATTACTTCTCATGCACACTCATTGTAAATCTACAGTCTAAATACGAGAACTACAATATTCTTTACAGCAAAAATAAATATTTTCAGCCTGAAGAAAATAATTAAAATTTTACGTCACTTGTTCTATTATTTAAAACTCCCACAAAAAGATGTTATCACGCAAGTTTGGTGTGATGATCATATTAAATCTCTTAATTCTAAAACAGGACTATAAGAAATATAAATATGAACTTACTTATAGTTAAAGTTTAGTAAAAATAAACTTAAAAATATTTTCTTATAATAAACATTTATTTAACCATAAATGTATTAAACCACAGCAAGATAGCTAAAGCTTTAGATAAGTTTTAAGTTAAACATAAAGCTTTAAGTTAAACTTTTAAGTTAACGTTTAATTTGCTCGTCGCTTACTTCATGGCCCCAACCTTAGTGCTAGACTTTCGCCAGCACTTCTGATAACAGCTTTCAGAGCTTTATGTATTATTTGGATGTGAATAGAAGCGTTTTGGTAGCTTTCGGCGTTTGTATGTAATACGTTATTATAAACTGAAACTTTTTTTAAGAACATTTTCAAAGCATTCAGAAACTTAATATTGTAATTTTTTAATACTGATATTTTCTTATAATCATTTATGGAAAAGCCCCTATGGCGCAGGGCCAAAATCTATCATTCTTCAGAGTATGGGATACAATTTTAATACCCAGGAAAATTATTTTTTTTTTTCAGTATTTTTTTGATTAGATGAAGCAGATTGTTGAGCAACAAAGTAATCATTTTTTTTTATTAGTATAATATATGAAAGAGAATATGTAAAAGAAGAAAATCTTTTTTTTATACTACTTTGCGACGAGACGAGCAAGACGTTCACCTGATGGTAAGTGATACGCTTGCCCATGACAACGTGGTGCTAGTTAAGATGGTACACACTGCACCATATTACGCTCGTCGCCTGAGACATAAGGTGTTAAGTCTCGTTACCCCAGTAATTACACTAGCTACAGCGCCCTTCAAACCGGACCACAGTAATGTTTGCACACTACTATTTGGCTACTACTACTACTATCTCAGCTGTTTATATCAATTCAAAACTTAAACTTATTATTTATGTTTAATAATAAATCATAGTAAATTTCTAACTGTTGAATAGTAAATTCGGATTTATAGTATCCATTACTTAATGTCCCACGCTGAAGTGGAAACGGAAACGTTCAGTGTCCCTCTGTGACCACATACCTACATACAGCCTTAAGGCTAAACTGAAAACGTCTGCAACTAAAATCAGTTCTACGACGTAGATACAATCCGCTATATGACACTAGATTTTTCTAGATTTTAGGTTGTTAGTCATTTTTTTATAATTTTATTACAAAATATAGTTCTAAATTAATAAAATATTTTTTTTGTTGTTTTGCTATAACTTTAACTTGGTATAAATAGGTGCGACCTCTTACTAGTTTTTTTTTCTGTCACAATAAGTAAACAAACAAAAACAATGAAACAACTCCTCTGTGTTTTGACTAACTGCTTGTTTAATAACTAGGTGGAACCTAGTTCGAATCTATAACCATGTTATATGGCATGGGTTGATGGTAAAGCTGTTTTGAATGCAACTACTTACCTGCGATAGCCATTTTGTAATCTATATATACTCCCGGACACATCTATCGGCCCACCACCCAGTGTTTAAAGTTTCGACGGTGTCTAGTTAAAAATAAATGTTAGGTGGAGCAATAAGTTTTAATGCAGTTTTGAAGCAGATTTATTGGTCAACCCTTATGTATGTTTTTTTTTTTTTTGTAATTTCCAATTGATTTGGCCGGCAGAAGTTTTACAACTTGGGCGACAACTTCAGGCAGAGTATCCATATTTTTTGGTCAAAACTGGCTCTAAGTTTAGATTTGCTTTTTTAAGGAACCAATAATCGGACACATCAAAAAATTAAATCCAACTTGTGCGAAATAAAAAAGTTTTCTCCATTCCTGGGTCGTTGAAAACAATTAACAGACTCGAATTTTCGTTTTTTTTCATAATCCTGAATTCAAAATTAAAAAAAAAACATACATAAAGGTTGACCAAAAACTCAGCTTTAAAACTTATTGCTCCACCTAGCATTTATTTTTAGCTAGGCACCGATAAAACTTTTAAACACTAGGTGGGCCGATAGATGTGTCCGGGAGTGTATATTATATGATACATTCCCTTTATATAAAATATTAGATAGAGTAAGTTACAAGTATTAAAGTTAAGAAGATTGAATACTGGTGTAATGTATACGATGTTACTTAACATAATCCGAAATGCGACAGTGGCTACACCGTAGCTGTCGCGGCTGTATTAAATTCGTTCTACGGAAAATTGCTTTCAAAATAGAAACCTGAAACCTTCACTCACAACCTTGACATACTCGCTCTTGAAAGGTGAAATTTCAATTTAAAATCGCATAAATTTAGAATTTCACAAGCTTTTAAGGTTCAATTCGTAAAGGTATGTAAAAACTTTTTAGTTGCAATCGAACAGTAAATATAGTTATTGAGTCAGCTAAAGATTTATAACCTTTAATGAATACCAATCTTCTGTTACTTTAACTCTTTAACAGGAAATTTATAATGCTTAACAGCAGATAGTGTGTACTATCCTCAAAGTGTTGCGTGGTCACGACAGATGTAAGTACCCGCACACCGCATTAGTCAAGTTAGTCCAGCGGCACCTCTGCACCCTAAGCTAGACGTAGATAATGACCGCAGCACGGCTGCTGTACGACGCATCCAGTAACCGCATTATATTACTCTTACTAACATACAACTAGTAATGCCTAAACAATTTATCAACACAGATCAGACTAACTAGGTCTCTTGCTAAAGATCGTCTAGATACTGCCGCAGCTCCTATTTCAACCGACAAACGAGTAGTGTGTAAATATTACTGTGTTCCAGTTAGAAGGGCTGCAAGCTAGTGAAGTTACTGGGGTAACGAGACTAAATAAAAGCAACGAGAGCAATGCGGTGCAGTGTATACAGCGTATCACTTACCATCAGGTAAACGTCGCCCACGTTTCGTCGCTTCGCAGTGTCGTTATTTATTAGATATATCTTTTTTCTTGAAATTGTATCAGTGAAATGGTTCGGTGTTAGTGCTGAGGTAGAGTTACGGGGTCAATGGGGCCAGGCGTCGTTCGTAAATCTGGCCGGGGTCCGTTGCGGTATCTACACGGTGATAAGACGACGCGCTCGTACATTACACATACCCACTCGGCTGCGGCGGTTTCTCTCGTTCCGAACCTTGGACGTTTAGACCTTATTTACCGCTGAAAAGGTTACCACAGTGATAGATCAACCATCAATTTTATTTTAATTGTTTAACAGCTTCATTAGTCTGTTTAATTCAGTTTTAAAAACTACACAGCTAATAGAGATTATACAGTAATATATAATTAGACACTGCCGCCGGAATGTTACTATGCAAATATATGAAAGAAAGAAAGAAAAAGCATTTATTCGGCACAAAAACAATTTGACAAACACAGACATTATTAAATATAGGCACCGAAATGGCGCCCAGCTCAGCTACTTGCTGCAGTAAAAAGAATACTGCAGCGCTGATTTTCAGCTGGGGCCAGTAAAAATAATAAAAAAAAAAATTATATATAAGAAAATTATAAAAAATATATATATGAGTTTATAAGGATTTTTTTATTTTATAGCTAAATAAAAACTTTAAGATAACATGTTATACCGTTATCATTGGTCCTTTCGCATCGGATGCGGTATAACGTTATCTCTGCACCGCAACAACAAACAAGCGATCATAATTTTCATCTAGGAGCCGACGCTCCTGAGACTGCCGATAAAAGGTTAGATGGTGCGGAAGCCCCGGGGGAGTCTGCGCTAATCTGTACCGGCTCCCTGATCACCCGCCGCCACTGAACACTCCTTATTTTTTTTATATGTACCGATCTACGAGATCCTGTATAGTAGTGATAGCCTAGTGGTTTGAATGCCGGCCTTCCAATGCGAAGGTACCGGGTTCGAATCCGGCCTGCACGAATGAATTTTTCAATTTATGTGCAGTTATAAATTACCAACTATCTATGTCATGACCATCCGTGGTCGGACCACCAAGCCACTCCATTATAACTGCCAAGAGAGTCGTCGTGTGTTTCACAACACATGATTACCACGACCCTCAGTCATGAGGAAATACGACTTAGAAGATCTACGAGAGGAACGAGACGATGTTCTGACTTCCACTAATATCTAGTAAACGTTCGAAGAATAAAGAAACGTTCTTTCTAATGTTACGATGGTCTTTTTTAAGTGTAAAAAAATCCAAATATGTACACTGAATCCGGTTGAATTATTATATACAAATGTCAACGTGTTCAGCATAAGTATATTTGTTAAGTTCACACTTTTAGCACTGCACTAGCTGGAATGGTTCGAGATTTATAACTAAATCAACCATCCCCTCTCTTTTACCCCTTCCAACTTTCAAAAAGTCAATACAACTATACAATTATATTGAATTTTAATTTTATAGAAATTATGGATTGAAAATATTCATTTTGATGTAACATAGATACAATTATTTTATTATTACTTAATATAGTATGTAGATGGTTATTCTCGATTCGTAACATTTTCTTACTAATTAAGTGACATTAACTATTTTTCTAACAAAATACTTTTTAGAAATCATTAATGATTGAAGCCTTTGGTTCTTGAACTAGGATTTTAACCTGTATCCAACGAATCATCGCTTTCAGATTCCATGGTAAATCATACTCCAGAAGAATACTCCAAGCCGAAACACAGCCAAGTTGTCATTACCTTTTAACCTGAATACATCAAAGACTAAAAAATATTCCATCGCCTGAATATTATGACGATTAACAACGTTGGAACGACAGCTGTGTATTAACATAATTAAACCGTGCAGTCAGCTGTTCGTCCATTCAGTAATTTGTTTAAAATGGATCACCACCAGGTCACCGGGTGAGGCTTACGTGTTAATGTTAATAGTGATTAACATCGTATTGCGGCGCGGCATGCGAGTTGGAAAGAGTTAACACAACCTTTATTTACTGTATCTATTTAAATATTTTATAACTGACTTTATATGATTAATATGTAGTTATATATTTTAATATATTTTGTAATAAACTAACACTTTCTCCACATTTCACATCATGTTAACTGACGTTGTTTGTGAATCGCGCTAGTCGGGAATACCCCGGCTTTCATATGTTTACAGTAGAAAATGTCTACTGCTAAACTATCTAAACTCCACAACTTTTAGATTCAGAGTCAAACCAGAAACCTCAGTTTTGTATGAGACCATATTAATAACAATAATTACTTTATAACTAATTCAATTCGTAAAACAATATGGACTAATATACACTAGCGATATTTTCTCTCTCCGTGCCCTTTGATTGTGATGTTTTTTTAATTATGTTATGAACTCCATTTAAAATTTTTTTTCTTATAAAATAATGATTAATTATTTATAAAAGTTATTTTCTTTCTAACCATAAAAGAAACATCAGAATCGGATCATCCTACATAAAGTTAAACGATGCGATGAATAAAATTTAATGAAATGACTACCAAATCTGCCTGCTATCGGTTAAATGTTTATTAATTGAAAATATAATCAAAAAACTTACTCATGGCTGGGACTGGGACAGTTATTGGGCACAGTAAATCCCGTGAAAATAGCCGAGGACGCGGGGCGCGCCGTAAAGTATCTGAAAACGATATGAGAGGTCGATCCGGCGGACAAATGGGCCCCCGTGATGCGGATGCAGCGCCCGTTATTGCGATGCGCCACATAAAACACACGCAGACATATTTTATAACTAATATTTAAAAAAAATACCCTCGTAGTTGCTAAAATTTAAATCCTAACATTTAAAAGCTATCTCTAGAGCTCGTAGGTTCAAATTTAACGATTACATTTTTGAAATATCTGAAAATGCTATTGATAATTTTAATTTCTAAGTTTAGTAATTTGGGTAACCATTACTAATATTCCAACTTAACTAATGTCCGTACTTTTTTAACTCACATTTATGTTTATGAGGAGGTAGTCTATTAACATCATCAATACTTTCCAAACTATTAGTTCTCTCATTATTAAAAGTTTCATACGCTTTCACTTCTCGTCGAGATATTTCTTTACTAAGACTATTTTTGACGTGACAACGTCTATTAAATTGGTATAAGATAGGACGCGCGTGCTGAGAAATGTCCCGCACATAAGTGGGCGTGGCTTACGCCGACCGCTAAGTCGGTATGCGTTTGCCCGAATTGGTTGAAAGTAAAAGATGTATTCTATTGCTCAATAATAATTAGAAATAAAATCCCTAACAAATATAATTGAGAGTTAGTATAACTTGATTTGTAACCCGATAAACATGTCAAACAAGAATAATAAAATTTATTATCAAAATTTTTTGTGATATAATTAATAGACTTGTCACGTTAAAATACATAAGTGCCCTGCACATATAACCCAGAATTTTGTAATAGCTTTTTCACTAGCTTTTTATATCTCTACATACCGTACAAATATATTGAAATATTCATTAATAAACAAATTTCTATAATAACTCGGATAAAGTTAATATATTTGTTGGAGTGCGTAACTTAATCACAAGTTAAAACAGATTACACCAATCTGTTTTCTGTAATGCAAATTTCAAGTTAATTTAAAGTCGGAAATCTTACTTCTGATATTTTACATGGGATTTTAAATCAGTTTTATATCACATTTTATTTGGAACTGGACTCGGCTTCTTGCGACTGACTTATCGAGACCTTTCAGACCGTATTGTTATGAGAACGCCATTAGATGAACTGGTTCTGGATTTTAGTAGTCTTAATCTTGTCGTTGATTTGTTGTGTGAAATAAATGTTAGTGTTGTTGAATTTAAGCCTATAGACAAGCCTTTAAATCTTGTAAACTCATCATTGTCGGGTATTGTATGGAATGAAATCTGAGCATTGAGACAAAGCGTGCCGCGGTGAGCAAAGTGAGAATAATGGGAAGATCACACTTCGCCGCCTGCCGGAGTTATGGCAACCAGACGAGACGGCGTTCGATAACGTGTTGCTCCTTGTAGCGTCAGCAGGAGACACATGGACTCAATTATACTTAACTCATAGTTATGGTAAAGCAGCACACAAAATAAGAGTAACTTAAAATGGATATGAGCCGTGATAGCCTAGTGGTTTGAACACCTGCCTTCCACTCCGGAGGTACCGGGTTCGAATCCGGCCTGCACCAATGAATTTTTTTCAATTTATGTGCAGTTAGTATAACACCGACTAATATCACGCGCTTTGACGGTGAAGGAAAACATCGTGAGGAAACCTGCATATCTACGTCATTGACCGTCTGTGGTCGGACTAGTATGTGAAATAGAGAAGGCAATGGCAAACCACTCCATTATAACTGCTAAGAAAGTCGTCGTATGTTTCTGTAAAAACGTGATGACCACGACCCTCAGTCATGAGGAAATACGACTTGGAAGAAGAAGAAAATGGAGATGGGCGGGTTATATAGACTCAAGATCAGACGGCCGATGAAATATAAAGATCACTAAATGGAGACCATGTATTAGCAAGCGGTACGATCTGATGAAGATTAGTTGTTGGATACAGCGTCGAAGCGATCGCGCTGATAATCATTTATATACCCATAGTTAATAACAAGTTATAGTAATAATTCCATCAACTGACTTTCTACTTATTTTCATAATTTTATTTGCTGTTCTGTCGCTATACGTCTCGTCCCGCAGACATCGCCATTTCCTGCGGCGAGGTATTCAATGGCGAGTCCTGACGGGATCGCTTCACAATTTCAAAATCGTATATTACCAACGTCATAACGGCCACGTAAAATACTGGAAATATGCTCGCAGCCGGATATTACATTCTTGTATGTCTAGATTTATGTTAATGTTTATCTTTCGTTATTGTGGCTGTTGTTAGCATAACAACTAAAACATTCTTTTCTCAATTTCTAATTGGTAGCGGCATTACAATTATACTTTTCTTTGATATCATTACGGGGTTTTCGTTATTCTCATCTAGCTTCACGTCCTTTATTGAACACAGATCTCTGTTGGGAAATGGTCAGTTGGTATATTCCAACTGGTCTATTTATGAGGTCTATTTTCTTTAAGTCTATATTGATTACCTAGTCTTTTTTGTAAACAAACATCTACCTTAACCTATATGTTTTATCTGTTTATGATTATTAATCAAGCGGCAGTAACTTTTTAAATATAAATTTTTTGGATGATCTTCTTCATTAATCAAGTAACTTATGTAAGTATTACTTGATGTTGTATTTAAATTTATTTCTGTTTATCAATAATCCATAAATAAATTAATGGTATAGAAACGAAGGTCGTGCAAATGTAATAAATTCAATATGGAAGAGTTAATATAGACAATTCAATGAAATGTTAGAGAAACAAATTTGTAAGGAGGTTTATTAATTGATCGGTTATCAAAATCTTATTTAACCTTTTATATATTATCATGCAAACGAGCCATTTCTACTTTAGAACTAGAAAATGTAGCTAAAGACCTTGATGCATCAACTCGAGGAAATTACCTCGGCGAGGCCTCGACGCTTTCACCTCGCTTGTTTGTAACTTCGACCCCGTTAAAGTATTCATTCCTTTTGGGAAATAAGGCCGACATTATATTGGGCAACTTATACATATTGCCAGCCACCTTTAAATTAGGATTAGACTAAAATCTTACACGAACTTAGGTTAGTAAATTTAACGAATCATCTATTTGCTTTTGCATCATAGTAATCCGATTGAATTTATTGAATTTCATCTAATTTTTCTTTAAGTTCTGTTGTTTTTTTGGTGTTACCTTTAATTAATGTTATATATTACTAGCTGACCCGACAGACTTCGTTCTGTCAAAAAAATTGGAATGTGGCAGTTTTTTGTTCTTACCTATTTTATAGCCAGCGCAAAAAAATCTGGACTGAACCGTCACTCTGGTGATAGGGCGGTGTGTGGGGTTCAGCTCTATATATGTTCATCTAATAACTAATATTTAAATATGAGTGGGTTCCAGAAGAGTGGCCAAAGTTATAATTAAAGTACATAAGTTATATTTACTAAATTAATTTTTTAGGAACAAATAACTGTCACTTTCCCAATATTTTTGACAGAATGTATCTGTCAGGTCCGCCAGATGGTACACGCGGTTTGTGCTCGACTGATGTATTGACGTGAAAACGAATGCATTGTATATCGCGCGCCGAAACTAAAACAAAAGAAATAATATCGCGAAGCCGACCAAATTGAAAATCAGTATGGTGGATCTTTAGCTCTAACATTTTGTGAATATTTATGTTATTATTTCATTCGTTTTAATTTCAGCACGCGGCGTTAGATCCTCCGACGCGCATACGCACACTGTTTTGATAGAATAATTGAATTTGAACTTTGTGAAGCTGCAAAAAAGTGCAAATTGACTCTTTAGCGTTACGAACGCACCTACATAGCTTAGACAGCAGTGAAAGCTTGTTATTTAATATGAACTTTTGTTTGTTGGTTTCAGGTTTCTGGTTTCTAGTTTCTAGTTTCTAGTTTCTAGTTTCTAGTTTCTAGTTCTAGTTTCTAGTTTCTAGTTCTAGTTTCTAGTTCTAGTTTCTAGTTTCTAGTTTCTAGTTTCTAGTTTCTAGTTTCTAGTTTCTAGTTTCTAGTTTCTAGTTTCTAGTTCTAGTTTCTAGTTTCTGGTTTTCTGGTTCTGGTTTCTGGTTTCTGTTTCTGGTTTCTGTTTCTGGTTTCTGGTTCTGGTTTCTGGTTTCTGGTTTACTGGTTTTACTGGTTACTGGTTTAATGGTTTACTGGTTTCTGGTTCTGGTTTCTGGTTTACTGGTTACTGGTTTTACTGGTTTATGGTTTACTGTTTACTGGTTTTACTGGTTTCCTGGTTTCTGGTTTCTGGTTTACTGTTTTACTGGTTTATGGTTTACTGGTTTTACTGGTTTTACTGGTTTTACTGGTTTACTGTTTACTGGTTTTACTGGTTTTACTGGTTTACTGTTACTGGTTTTACTGGTTTATGGTTTACTGGTTACTGGTTTTACTGGTTACTGGTTTTACTGGTTTTACTGGTTTTACTGGTGTACTGGTTACTGGTTTACTGTTACTGGTTTTACTGGTTTTACTGGTTTACCTGGTTTACTGGTTTACTGGTTACTGTTTACTGGTTTATGGTTTAATGGTTTACTGTTTTACTGGTTTTACTGGTGTACTGGTTACTGGTTACTGGTTTTACTGGTTAATGGTTTACTGGTTTTACTGGTTTTACTGGTGTACTGGTTACTGGTTTAATGGTTTACTGGTTTTACTGGTGTACTGGTTTACTGGTTACTGGTTACTGGTTACTGGTGTACTGGTTTTACTGGTTACTGGTTTAACTGGTTTACTGTTACTGGTTTTACTGGTTTACGGTTTACTGGTTACTGGTTTAACTGGTTTACTGTTTACTGTTTAACTGGTTTTACTGGTTTCTGGTTTCTGGTTTCTTGTTTCTGGTTTCTGGTTTCTGTTTCTGGTTTCTGTTTCTGGTTTCTGGTTTCTGGTTTCTGGTTTCTGGTTCTGGTTTCTGGTTTCCTGGTTTCTGGTTTCTTGTTTCTGGTTTCTGGTTTCTGGTTTCTGGTTTCTGGTTTACTGGTTATGGTTTACTGGTTTCTGGTTTCTGGTTTCTGGTTTCTGGTTTACTGGTTTACTGGTTTACTCTGGTTTACTGGTTTACTGGTTCACTGGTTCACGGGTTTACTGGTTTACTGGTTTAACTGTTTACTGGTTTACTGGTTTACGGTTTACTGGTTTACTGGTTCACTGGTTTAACTGGTTTACTGGTTTACTGGTTTACTGGTTTACTGGTTTACACTGGTTTACTGGTTTACTGGTTTACTTGTTTACTGGTTTTACTGTTTACTGGTTTACTGGTTTACTGGTTTAACTGGTTTTACTGTTTACTGGTTTACTGGTTTACCTGGTTTACTGGTTAACTGGTTTACCTGGTTTACTGGTTTACTGGTTTACTGGTTTTACTGGTTTACTTTTACTGGTTTACGGTTTACTGGTTTAACTGGTTTTACTGTTTACTGGTTTAACTGGTTTACTGGTTTTACTGTTTACTGGTTTCTGGTTTACTGTTTACTGGTTTACGGTTTACTGGTTTACTGGTTTTACTGTTTTACTGTTTACTGGTTTTACTGTTTACTGGTTTCCTGGTTTACTGGTTACGGTTTACTGGTTTTACTGTTTACTGGTTTACTGGTTACTGTTACTGGTTTACTGGTGTACTGGTTTACTGGTGTACTGGTTACTGGTTTACTGTTTACTGGTTACTGGTTCACTGGTTTAACTGGTTTACTGGTTTTACTGTTTACTGTTTACTGGTTTACCTGGTTTACTGTTTAACTGGTTACTGGTTTAACTGGTTTACTGGTTTACTGGTTTCCTGGTTTCTGGTTCTGTTTCTGGTTTCTGGTTTCTGTTTCTGGTTCTGGTTTTCTGGTTTCTGGTTTCTGGTTTCTGTTTCTGGTTTCTGGTTTCCTGGTTTCTGGTTTCTGGTTTCTGGTTTCTGGTTTCTGGTTTCTGTTTCTGGTTTCTGGTTTCTTGTTTCTGGTTTCTGGTTTATGGTTTACGGTTTACTGGTTACTGGTTTAACTGGTTTACTGGTTCACTGGTTCACGGGTTTTACTGTTTTACTGGTTTAACTGGTTTTACTGTGTACTGGTTTACTGGTTTACTGGTTCACTGGTTCACGGGTTTACTGGTTTACTGGTTTACACTGTTTACTGGTTACTGGTTTACTGGTTACTGGTTTAACTGGTTTACCTGGTTTACTGGTTTTACTGTTTTACTGTTTACTGGTTTACACTGGTTTAACTGGTTTTACTGTTACTGGTTTACTGGTTTACTACTGGTTTACTGGTTTACTGGTTACTTACTGGTTTACTGGTTTACTGGTTTCCTGGTTTACTGGTTTACTGGTTTATGGTTTACTGGTTTACTGGTTTCTGGTTTCTGGTTTACTGGTTACGGTTTACTGGTTTACGGTTTACTGGTTTACTGGTTTACCTGGTTTACTGTTTACCTGGTTTACTGTTTTACTGGTTTAACTGGTTTACTGGTTTACCTGGTTTACTGGTTTACTGGTTTTACTGTTACTGGTTTACTGGTTTACTGGTTCTGGTTTTCTGGGTTTCAGATGTCAGATTTCAATTTTCCATTTTCCGTTTTCCGTTTTCCGTTTTCCGTTTTCCGTTTTCCGTTTTCCGTTTTCCGTTTTCCGTTTTCCGTTTTCCATTTTCCATTTTCAATATTCAATATTCCAACATTCCAACATTCCACATTCCAACATTCCACATTCCAACATTCCAACATTCCAACATTCCAACATTCCAACATTCCACATTCCAACATTCCAACATTCCACATTCCAACATTCCAACATTCCAACTTCCAACATTCCACATTCCAACATTCCAACATTCCAACATTCAACATTCCAACATTCCAACATCCAACATTCCAACATTCCAACATTCCAACATTCCAACATTCCAACATTCCACATTCCAACATTCCTACGTTCCACGTTCCAACATTCCAACATTCAACATTCCAACATCCAACATTCCAATATTCCAATATTCCAATATTCCAATATTCCAATATTCCAATATTCCAATATTCCAATATTCCAATATTCCAATATTCCAATATTCCATTTTCCATTTTCCATTTTCCGTTTTCCGTTTTCCATGTTCCATTTTCCAATAACTGCCTCATTCCAAATCTTTTTGACGGAATGATGTCTGTTAGGTCCGCCAGACGGTAACGCGGTTTGTGCTGGACTGATGTGATGTCGTGAAAACGAAACTAAAACAAAATAAATAATACCGCGAAGCCGACCTAATTGAAAATCAGCAGTAATGATCTTTAGCTCTTACATTTTGTGACTATTTATGTTATTATTTCATTCGTTTTCATTTCGGCACGCGGCGTTAGATCCTCCGACGCGCATACGCACACTTTTGAAAGAATGATCTAATTTGAACTTTGAGCAGCTGTAATAAAGTAAAATTGACTCTTTAGCGTTAGGAACACACCTACATTGCTTAGACAGCAGTGAAAGCTTGTAATTTAATATGAACTTTATGAAATAGCAATAAGTTTAAATTGACCCTACATTTTAGTTAGAGAACGTTTGTATAGGAAAAAGAACGCGCTGTTTTTAGGGGCTTCTCGGCGATTATTCGAATTTTTCTCAAATTGGCCAAATTGGTCCTGGCGTTGTAGAGTGATGCGCTTACCTATACCATATTTGTATTATAGATAATAATAAATTATATTCAATGACATTAGTTATTAATAAATAAATAATAAAGTTGCTTGAGAATATATTTATATGTAGAGGGAGTGACAAAAGGCATAATGTTTGAGAGACAAAGAATTCGTTGTCATCCCCACTCCGTGCTGTGTACTGGTGAGAGGTGACACCGGTACACACGTGGAGGGGATCACTTACCAAGTGATAATATTTTTTTTGGAGTTTACAGCCACGCGGTTTTGATACGTGGCCATGTATAATTGATGATATCGAGCGAGACAAAAATATTAAAATGTCTATTAAAAAGCAGGGGTTGATGATAGAAAAGTGAAAATTTAGGGTTGTATGTAGTTTTTGATGCCACACAATAATAAAATAAAATAGAAAAAAAAAACCCAAAAATAAAAAAAAATTTTTTGGTGTGGGCAACCCTGATCACTTAGAGGTTTGAAAATAGATAGTAACCGATTCTCAGACCTACTGAATATGCACAAAAAATTTCATAAGAATCGGTAAAGCCGTTCGGAGGAGTATGGGAACGAACATTGTGACAAGAGAATTTTATATATTAGATTACTGATTTTGTTACGGATTTTTTAAAATTTTAATTTCAATACCATTTCAAATTGACAATGCTTTTATGTACCACCATTTATATAGGGAGCCTCCTTTCTCTTTGTTATAAACGGTGTAACCAAGTAACGGGACGCCGTTTATGGGGTAACTTTTTATTGTTCCCGTTTAAAGGGGGGACCCCATAAAGTCGGTGTCGTCGTAAATCTGGCCATTCTAAGACGGATGAACGTCGGCCGAGTCTAAACAAGTTATTGACCCAATTTCCCCTGACATTACCTTTCGGCGTAAAACGATTCTTGTCACTTTAATATCGATAACTCTTCCCACTTTACATATAACCAGTTTTTTTTATTCTTTTTACTTTTGGAATGAGTTGCGGTAAACTGAAACTGAAAAAAACAGTACAAAGTTAAACGATGTAAGATCAATTGTTCCTGTGGGCTTTAGACAGTTCAATTTATATGTTAAGTCTTGATTAATTTGCTTAGTTTTGCTGTAAATTATATAAACTTTTTGACAGATAATAAATTGTAGAATATATGTACATTCATGTACTATGGTTTTCATAATGATATCTCGTGAATACTATAATTTATTAAGTACTAGAATTCCGGTACCACATGTGGAGTTTAATAAGTAAACGGTTAACCGCTTTCGTGTAATAAATTTGCAACAGTAACAGGATTGCTGTAGATATATGTGAATCAGAATGCAAAACAAGCACGCTTCATCCATTTACAAACCCAACTGGAACTGGGATCAAATATTTAGAGTTGCGACAGAAAATAAAATAAAAAAATGATAAGTATCGTATAAGTAAGAACGAAGCTTGCTTAATTAAGTCGATCTGTTTAAACTGAACGGGTGCGCTAATTCATTACATCCGAACGCGAGCCGTTTCCTCTTTTTTCAGCAATCTCTGCCCTTACACGTACCGGAAGTACACCGGCCGGCGCATATATTCATAGAGCTGTGGGCGCGCGCGGGACATGGCGGGGGGAGTGGTGGTCACGTCGCGTCCGCCGCTCGCCCCCGCCGCCGAGGAAATGAATTAATTCGCGCCGGCCCTGATTTATAACTGCGCCGCTTCGCGAATTTATTGTTTTTTTTTTTCGATGTGCGTATACGGCATCGCTTTTTCTGCCAGTAAGAAAAAATGTATTCTTGTTCATTATATACAACCTTTGTGGTTAACCGTCTGGTAGCGTATAGGTTCCTTTTTCGAATTCGCATCCGTGTCTCGTTTATTTCGAATTGGAAAAATGTATTAAACTACTCAGTATTGGAATCAGTTATTTTCTCTTTTGTTCAAATTAATATATTTTTGTTTGATATTAAATTAATATAAAAAAATAAATATTTCTTCACTTACTTACTACTTCTTCTACTTACTTACATACAAATTCTTCCATCCAAAGGGAGATTCATAGTCATTCATCCTAATTTGGACTCCTGTGTCCAACATGAAATGGTAATTGGGGCGAAATAAATAAAAAGTTGTTATTTTACGTAAAATGAGAAAACAGTTGAAAAATACGAAATTTTAACCTGTTACATTGATAACAAATGTCATATAAACTTTTACAGAAATACCATTCATCCTTTACCATAATACGCTGTAAATTACAAACTGCTGTAAAACAAACTAAGAACACGACTGAAACTAATAAGTTATAAATTTTGTGACGCGCAACAAGATTTAGCTTGAAAATTAGTAATGTTGCGACGCCGGTTTCCGGTTACCTATTGCGGAAACACTAATGCAGATATGCAAATATTTAGACGAACTTAAACTAACCGCCGCTTCGTACGAACAGACTGAACTAAGTACTAATTAACTGTTTACGCGGTGCGCCTTACTAATTGCTCCTTACTTACTCGCAGTAACGTTTTAACTTTGGATAAATGTATTTTAGCTACTTTGAATCTTAATTATCTCCAATCAAATATTAGTATCCAAAAATTTACTTAATGAAATATTTAATACATACTAATGGCAATTTCAAATCAAACTCAAAGGCATTTGAAGTTTTAATACAAAAAGGATATATAGCAGGATGTTAGCTTGATGGTGTGCGATGAAATGTAGTGCTAGTTAAGATATTTACACTGCACAATACAGCGTGATAGCCTAGAAGTTTGAACGCCGGCCTTCCAATGCGAAGATACCGGGTTCGAATCCGGCCTGCACCAATGAATTTTTCAATTTATGTGCAGTACAACACCAACTAATATCACGTGCTTTGACGGTGAAGGAAAACATCGTGAGGAAACCTGCATATCTATGTCATGACCATCCGTGCTCGCACTAGTATGTGAAATGGAGAGTACAATGGCAACACCACTCCATTATAACAGCCAAGAAAGTCGTCGTGATGATGACTATGACCCTCAGTCATGAGGAAATACGACTTAGAAGAGAATGGCAATTTCAATTCTTCTTTATTTTTTATTTTTTTTATAATACTATGCGACGATACGAGCAAGACGTTCACCTGATGGTAAGTGATACGCTTGCCCATGACAACGTGGCGCTAGTTAAGATGGTACACACTGCGCCACATTGCGCTCGCCTTGAGACATAAGGTGTTAAGTCTCGTTACCCCAGTAATTACACTAGCTACAGCGCCCTTCAAACCGGAACACAGTAATGTTTGCACACTACTGTTTGGCGGTTGAAATAGGAGCTGCGGTGGTACCCACCCAGACGGTCTCCGGCAACAGAGTTGAGAGACATATATAAAAATTAAATTCTGTTACAATAGATTGATAACGAATGATAAAACTTATTAAGTTGATATGTTAAATCCGAGTAATTCATTCGGAGCTGCGGACGAACTTCAGCGTCCGTTTCAATTACAACTCGGCGCATAGTTTTAACCCAGTTAACGCCACGGCTCGTTTCAGACGGTTACAGCAGTTTGGAAGTCACCACCACTCGTGAAACTCGAGGAGATGACTTCAGACGTGGAAATCCTAACATCGATTTTCATATACAACAATTTATAACCGTATACCTTTAAAGGTCATTCAAAGCCAAAACAAATTTGAAAGCAATGAAATTAAATTTGACTAATGTTTTTTTTATCTATTACTTTATATTTTTAAGCACCTGTACTGAGTTTACTTAAAAAAATACGTTCTTACCTCAATTAAGTCTAGCTACCTAAATAAGAATTCTATGATACTAAATATTACTAAGAAGAGTAGATTTTCTGATTACTATTTGCTATAAACAGATCATAACATTATATACTACAGTATTAATTAGGCAATAAGATGTATTTGTATTACAAATACCATTAATTAATCATTACACGCAGATTTTCCAACCGAAATGAGCTTAAATGAACCTACAACATTGAGAAGACGTAAATTCTGCTTATTTATTGACAATGATCTATTACAACCGACCAGCTTAAAGATACCTTTCATTCAGTAACGTTACGTTTATGAAAAGATCAATTTAATTTGGCTTATGAGGCTAAGAAACCATAATACATTGGTCTCTGGACACGACTAAATCGTACCGGCGCACGGTTCATGTTTAAATGGACATACTTGAGTATCAAATAAGGCCGACTCAAGTGGTCATGTCTACCAATTCAACCAGCTCATGTAGACCCCGCCCTATGTTTTCGAGACTTTGTTTTTGGTACTGTTTCGAGAGGCTTCTTTGGCTGAGGGTGTCTTCGTTGATTGGTTGTGTTGAAGAGCTTTCAAGAAAGGGCGCATCCTGACCGCAGCCTCTCTCAGCATCTTAACGTCTTCTACACAGGCATGTGTCCTCGCCATAAGCTCTTTATTTGTGAGCATGTACATTATAAATGCTAATATATGTAAAGTTTCCGGGTTCAATGTCTGCATCATATATCTGTGGTAATTTATTACGGTTCATATTTTAACGTACATATACGGCAAACTTTGAATTATATTATAACTAACATAATAATGATCAAGGTTTTTTTCAACCTCCAACTAAAAAGAGTTTTATAGATTTAAAACTGTTAGAAAAGCTCTCTTTAATATAGCATCAAAAATATAAGAAGCACATATTAAAATATTTTAGTGATGAATATAAGACTTAGTAAGTTTCCAAAAGTTCGCTTTTTTCGTATAATAACTACATTTATTTTATAAAAGTGTGCACTTATAAAAATCTGTCCTATTTAACTTAATATAAGTTATTTAGAAATTAATTAAGCTCTGTAAGTTTAGTCTCATTGTTCTACATTCTGAAACGCATTCAATTCCTACGTATTTCCCTTCTCTTTGGCATTAGCAGATCTACGTTACTCGGTTTTATTTTACCGACAATTGTGCTCATTGTCCGCCTCCAGCGGTTCGTTTCGTAGACAGACATTTGAGTTTTTGTTACATCTTCATTATCTTCACTCGGGTCTCATTTTCTGTTTCATGCAAAATTGCCCTCTATTCTCGTAGCACACGGATTAAAACCGCAAGTAAAGTTCGGAGGACTAATGGTGTTCGCTTCTGGAATTGCTTTATGCACTTGGTCCATTTAGCTTCGAAAAAATGACTTCAACACGCCCTTCCCGTGTCCGACTCGCCGTGAATTAGACGATGTACTTAAACCCATCCCAGATAAACCCGCAGGAGTATTAGACGGACAGGAGAGCCTTAAGAGCCTCCTTTTAAGACCCCGTCACTTATCTTACACGGGATTATGGCCCACATGCTTCCTCGCCCCTATGTAGTTTTAGATACCAACCACTGACCACATTCCGATGCAATAAACTTCTTAGCCTTTTACTTTTGTTACTTTCATTAAGCTATAATCGTAACCAAATATTTTTGTGGTAGGAGGTTGCTTTTCTACATCTTCATCTACTACATAATAAAACATCGAGTCAAATGAAATTATATTGATATATAGACTTTGTAAATTTTACCGGCGGAGAATCTCTTACTGAAAATGGATGAATTAATAAATAATAATAAAAATCCACAATAGAGTATATTGTGAGTGCTTTACGCCGTAGATCTACAGAAGCCATAACAAAGATCTAGAATAATCTCGATGTGGAATGTTTAGAATTAAAAGTACACCGGGTCCCAAGTGAATGCGGGGCTAAATTTCAATTGGTCGCACATTTCCCGTCCGCAGTCATAAAATTAACCCTATTCAGTTGGAAGCAGAATTAAAATATACGTACAATCGGTAACTCGAAGCTTTGAAATCCACTTAAAGCTCCGCATTCGACTTTCGTATTTAACTCAAGGCGATAGAGTCTAAAGTTGTTTGAGCGTATGCTTTTCTGCAATTAGCTATGTTGCCCTCATGTAGGTGGAATGGAACAAATCAAATTAAGTTTTTTTACCCGCACGTCGAGTCCTTGTGTTCCGCGGTTACTATATTCTAATCTAGCTCGAGATATATTACTAGTAGTAGTATTCTATTATCCAGACCAGATACATAATCAACTCGTTCCTCTAATTCTTAATTTACTGGTTCCAATTTGAAAGACGTTGTAGCTGGTTGTATTACTGAACTGTTTATTGTAGTAAATACCATCACATTATTATAACATAACACACAACTTTATTTTGTGGGTTATTAAGTCGCTTATCTACTTCTCTGTTATTTTACATTTTAATAAAATAGTCAAGTTTAAAGATACTCTAATTAATATACACTCCCGGACACATCTATCGGTCCACCTAGTGTTTATAAGTTTTAACGGTGTCTAGCTAAAAATAAATGTTAGGTGGAGCAATAAGTTTTAATGCAGTTTTAAAGCTGATTTTTTGGTCAACCTTTATGTATGTTTTTTTTTTAATTTTGAATTCAGGATTATGAAAAAAAAACGAAAATTCGAGTCTGTTCATTGTTTTCAACGACCCAGGAATGGAGAAAACTTTTTTATTTCGCACAAGTTGGACTTTTTTTTTTGATGTTTCTGATTATTGGTTCCATAAAAAGGCAAATCTAAACTTAGAGCCAGTTTTGACCAAAAAATATGGATACTCTGCTTGAAATTGTCGCCCAAGTTGTAAAACTTCTACCGGCCAAATCAATACGAAATTACAAAAAAATCAAAAATAAACATACATAAAGGTTGACCAAAAATTCAGCTTTATATCTGCATTAAAACTTATTGCTCCACCTAACATTTATTTTTAACTAGATACCGTCGAAACTTTAAACACTGGGTGGTGGGTAGATAGATGTGTCCGGGAGTATAGTAGAGTATAGTATACAGTTGGTAATACTAATATAATATTGTTCGCTGATCACAATCCTCAAACAAGAGGATAATTTAAATGTGATAGTGTCTTAACTGAACCAGCTTTTAATCCGATTTTTTCTACATTGATTATGTGCAACAGCAAATGTATCAATTGCTATATTATATACTAACACCATCTGTATTTACACCACCAATATCTAGAACGTAACGTAGACACCGCCTCATGTTGAGTTTCAAGGAATTCTTAGCCGCCTCTGTATCCAATTACATCAGCTTTTATGTGAGCCTTCAATTGACAGTCCTCGAAAATCCACCAGCACCGCATCCATACAATTTGACGGTTAAACGTTTCCTCTTAACGTTATTTGAAAGGATTGGAAAGGAGAGACTCGATTACAAAGGAAGTGAATTTTCCTTGTTAATTTAATTTCATTACCAACAAATAAAATAGTTTAAAAAGTTCTGTTTAAGTGCATAACATACAAAATGTATGTTTTAAATGATGATAGATAAGAGTTCAAATTAAGCCTAGTATATAGATCTCTTTACTTACTTTTTAGATATTTGTTTTATATACTTTCTTCTTCTTCTTCTTCTTCTTAAAGTGCCTCTCCATTACTGGAGGTTGGCCGTCAGCTCTGCGAATTTCTGTCTATTTTGTGCCACCCGGAACAGTTGCTCCACGTAGGTGATACCAGTCCATTCCCTTATGTTCCGTAGCCAGGATTTTTTTTTTCGGCGTCCAACACGTCTTTTTCCTTCTACTTTGCCCATCATTACAAGTTGAAGCAGGTGATATCTATCGTGCCGAAACACGTGACCAAGTTATTCAACTTTTCGCCTTTTAACGGTCTGCAATACTATTCTGGTTTGGTCGACACGTTGGAGAACATTATCGTTTGTGATTTTGCGGGTCCAACTTATTCGCAGCATGCGTCTGTAACACCACATCTCGAACGCTTCCAAACGTCTCCTGGTATCCTCCTTAAGAGTCCAGGTCTCACAATCATACATACCAAATACAACACCTGAGAATACGTGTAGCTTTAGGTTCATTTGCCGACAACACAAAACTTTTCTCATTTTATTAAATGATGCTCGGGCAATTTCTATCCGGGCCTTAATTTCTTGGTCAGAGTCCCATACTTCATTTACCCAAGCACCAAGATATTTGTTTTATATAGTTTAGAAATTATATTTACATGATACTTGAATATCTGCTTTTGACCATTAAAAAATGTAACTATTAAACAAAATACTTTTAAATCACAATGTCACTAAAAACTAAAATACATAAGTTAAATATACCAATTCGCTAATGTTAGGATTATTGTAAGTAACATGAGAGATGTTAGTGAAACGACATCTGTGAACAGCTAGAGATATCTTAACTTTTACCGTCTCTAATCTGCAGCAGTATTTTAACTAATAGTTATTACATTTAAAGCAGATGAAAACAATGTAGATGGATGTCTGTTATTTACTGTAAACATGAATTTAATAAGCACATAGCCTGGGACGCGGCGGCTCCGCCCGCGCTGGGGGCGACGCGATAAAACCCGATGGGAGGACGGAGGAAACTTGACGAAACGTCGCAAAAAACGGCGCCATGGGAACAAAAAGTCCTCGTAAAGAGTTCCTATCTAAGAAGTTTCACATGCTACGAATATTATGGGAATTAGATATCTGCTCCCTTAGCCCCGGGCTCGGATGTTTTCGTCGCTGCCGACTCTCCCTTCACTGTTGCCTTCATAACGCTTGTTAAGAGTAAGGGAACCGCCGTCGGTGTTCGCTCGTTAAGATCTCACCCGGTTCTGCTATTTTTCAGTGAGTTCAATAAAATATGTATTCAGTATTTTCATCTAACTTAATTACTTTATCAATGTAATGTAAACATTCTTAGTAAAATGTAAACATCTAACTCTACTGTGTAAAGAATAATGTATTAATGATAACTCATCTTTGTTACAGGTAATATTTCAACACGAATATCAACAATAGTATCAGAGTGCCGTAAGTTATCTTTCACACTCGGTTTCTCTTGGAAATTATTAGATCATTAATTCCGTAGCCGACGCGGTCTATCGCGATTCCACGCGGGTGGCGTCGCGGGTTCAGTTCCGGAGCATTTATTGGGCTATTCTTGTTTATGTGTCGCTGTTTTTTTTTATAGTCGCTACTAAATCATCGCTGCGGATGAGATAACGCACATCGAAGTTTCTTTTATTATTTTATTACTCATATTTTTCACTCAAGTCGTTTAAATAGTGTAAAACGGAATCTGTAATTATAATATTTATTAAGTTATTAAGTAAATATAATTTGGAAAACTTCAGGGGAACTTTAAAAGTAAACAGAAGTGGATTTTAATTCCCTAGAAATTCTTGTGTAATATTTAAAGTAAGAGTTATGTGATTTAGAAATCCTAAGTAGAATATATTTAAAATTTTAAAAGCGATATCGTTAGTTTAATTACAAAGTAAACAAGATATCTACGTAATGTGTTGCTTGTGTAGATATCTTAATTCCTATGTTATTGCCGCAGACATTATTACCGAGTGAAAGTCCCGTCGCTGCGACTGTCAGCAAAAATATTATTATTTTCACTCCGCGCTAACCGTATGTAATGGCCGTTACAACGGCGTCTAACAGTTCGTACACAACGGGAGCAGTAGTTTTTCCTGCCACTTAAAACACTTCCGGGGCACGAATGCTGCACCATTAACCCTCGCCTGCAGATAATGGCGCACTGCACGCCCGGCTTCCTTCTAAACGGGCATCGCGATCTCGAGCCGCTGTTTGCTAAGAGCCAGCGAATCGTCCCATCCACAGCTCTCTACCATTACTCCATACAAATAACTTATATATATTACATTTATACAATTTAATTTTATTTTGTATACAATTCACTCCATTCTAACAACTTATACAAGCCTCATACAACTTATGGTGGTAGGTCTCTGTTGCCGGAGACCGTCTGGGTGGGTACCACCGCAGCTCCTATTTCAACCGACAAATAGTAGTGTGCGAACATTACTGTGTTCCGGTTTGAAGGGCGCTGTAGCTAGTGTTATTACTGGGGTAACGAGACTTAACACCTTATGTCTCAGGCGACGAGCGCAATGTGGTGCAGTGTGTACCATCTTACCTAGCGCCGCGTTGTCATGGGCAAGCGTATCACTTACCATCAGGTGAACGTCTTGCTCGTCTCGTCGCAAAGTAGTATAAAAAAAAATGTTCTTTTTATACAATCAGCTTATGGTAAGAATAACTGATGTTATTACACAAGCTCGTTAAAACTCTTTTCCAATTTACCCCACTAATGTAACAAATCCTAGACTAATTTACCCTAATCCTGAAAAATTTTAAGCAAGTTTTGTACAGCCCCGTATCCAATAGCGGGGATTTAAACTCTTAAAAAAAAAAAAACCATTACTCCAGTATAAATATTACCAACGATTCATAGTTTTTTTATATTGATAATTCACATCAAATTATTTAAGAACTAAACAATATATTACAAGTAACCTATGTCCAGCAGTTGAGTTGATGACGATGTAATACATTAGAACTAGAAATAGATATTGATAGTTTGTACGCGTTAATAGAAAATGAATTAGTTAGAAATAAGGACAAACAGATGTAATAGTCTTATAAGTAATGATAAATGATAAGTTAGCATTACTAGCCAATTATGTAAACAGTAGGTTAATAAAACCCTGAACAATAAATATCAGGGAAAAGTGGAAAAGAAATATATTATACGTGATACAGTAGTAGTATTTAACCAGGCAAATATAAAAATCCATTCAAAAATTACAAAACAATAATCTAAGATCGTATTTATCAGGCACATATAAAAATCCATTCAAAAATTACAAAACATAATTCTAAGATCGATTTATCCAGGCACATATAAAAATCCATTCAAAAATTACAAAACAATAATTCTAAGATCGTATTTATCCAGGCACATATAAAAATCCATTCAAAAATTACAAAACAAAATTCTAAGATCGTATTTATCCAGGCACATATAAAAATCCATTCAAAAATTACAAAACAATAATTCTAAGATCGTATTTATCAGGCACATATAAAAATCATTCAAAAATTACAAAACAATAATTCTAAGATCGTATTTATCCAGGCACATATAAAAATCCATTCAAAAATTACAAAACAATAATTCTAAGATCGTATTATCCAGGCACATATAAAAATCCATTCAAAAATTACAAAACAATAATTCTAAGATCGTATTTATCCAGGCACATATAAAAATCCATTCAAAAATTACAAAACAATAATTCTAGATCGTATTTATCCAGGCACATATAAAAATCCATTCAAAAATTACAAAACAATAATTCTAAGATCGTATTTATCCAGGCACATACAAAAATCCATTCAAAAATTACAAAACAATAATTCTAAGATCGTAATTTATCCAGGCACATATAAAAATCCATTCAAAAATTACAAAACAAAATTCTAAGATCGTATTTATCCAGGCACATATAAAAATCCATTCAAAAATTACAAAACAATAATTCTAAGATCGTAATTTATCCAGGCACATATAAAAATCCATTCAAAAATTACAAAACAATAATTCTAAGATCGTATTTATCCAGGCACATATAAAAATCCATTCAAAAATTACCAAAACAATAATTCTAAGATCGTATTTATCAGGCAAATATAAAAATCCATTAAAAAATTACAAAACAATTCTATGAACTTATTTTGTCCAAACAGTTTGATGATAAGAAATCAAATGATGGTAAAATTACTAATCTTTACTGCAAGACAGTCGTATCCTATACATCTATCACAGTAAATAATAAAATTACTGAGGTACCTTAGAAATAATACATATTATGTATGATGTCGATGAGCTTAATGTTGTATAGCTAATCATATTGATGTGTTAATGTAAAAATAAATAATGAAGTCATCATCAGCTCTCTAATTAGGTTGGGAAACATTCAAACCATTAAACAAATATGTGCTCAATAAAAGCAAACACCAGGCTAAGGATCAGACCAGCTCAGGGCCAGGAGTACGTAGAGTTACGACCGCGCACCGCATCAGCCGACGCGCCATTAACTTGATGAAGAAAGTATTTTATGGCCCGATTTATACAGCCTCCGGTCTAATTGCAAGTTCGGATGCCGTACCATAATAAAACGTGAAATTTACTGATCTATTGGGAAATAATGATCGCAAGTCTTTTTAGTAATAATAGCGTAAAAACTATGATAAGTTATAAGATTGCAAAATGTAATGTATATATCAAAATCACTGGCATCTGCTAAAATATCAGTCGGGCGCCATTTCGGTGCCTGTATTAGAAATTGAAATTTAAGCACCTTCCCGTTGTCAGATTGATCTGAAATTTGGTACACACATTTAATTTAGATGACAATACAATATAATAAAATCAATAACATTATAAATCTAAGATGGCCGCCGATACAAAATGGCGGATTACATATTTTTCCTTAACCCCCTCAATATGGGTATCAAATGAAAGGGCTACACTAGTAAAACACGATGATTATGTCAAAATTTAAAATTCAAGATGGACGCCGTTCCAATATGGCGGACTAGGTACATATTTTTCCACAACCACCACAACATGGGTATCAAATAATAGGACTACACTAGCAGAATACTGTCATTATGAATATATAATATATGTCAGAATATTCGGTAGACAATTTCACTAAATACTAAAAACAAGAAAATAAAAAACGGTAAAAAGTTTTTTTACCGATTTTTATTTTCTTACTTTCTATTTTATTTTCTTTCCTTTTCCTTTCTTTTTTTATTGTACTTTCTTTGTTTCCTTCCTACTTTCTATCTTTTCTTTGTTTCTTTATCTCTGTCTTGCTTTCTTTCTAATTTAAAGCCAAAGAAAATAGCGTACGTATTAAAGTAATTTTCGGTACAAATAAAATTGTTATTGAAATAACTGGTACTGTAAAGTTAATCGGAATGTGGAGTACGGTGAATTGATAACTGTTACCTGACTGCAAATCACCTGTGTGCGCCGGAGCACGGGTGCCATTTCCGGTCACACTTCCGGAAGACAATGGACGGCACGCCTGCATCCGATCGTCGATTTCCTGACGCCGTTCTGCGATTTCATCTAAATTCAAAATTTGGCTTTGCGCTATTGCAAAACTAACAAAATCACAATATCCGTTAATTTCACATAACAAATTTACTAATATTTATCATCTGTTTACTAATTAAACAACAGCTTTACTTAATTATTAGTTTGATAAAGACTTTTTAAGAAAAACAAAGGCACGACACCATATCTTTGCTGCAGCTTCAGCACCTGCTGAGTTCACATGACGCAATGTCTTTTAATTTTATAATTCACTTCATTTTAGTAACTATTTGTTGAGGACCGTTATTTAGTTATCTTTTCTTTCTTTCTTTCTTTCTTGCTTTCTTCTTAATATGATTATTTCTTAAA
Source organism: Byasa hedistus (assembly GCA_029286795.1). Lineage (NCBI taxonomy): Eukaryota > Metazoa > Arthropoda > Insecta > Lepidoptera > Papilionidae > Byasa > Byasa hedistus. Next base: position 1,648,287 of record JAGSMW010000016.1, read on the forward strand.
TAACAATTTCTATTACAGTTACCGCAACAAACATGAGTAAATATCACAGAAGCAATATATTTTACGAAAACATTATATGCATATACCCAGTTGAAACTTATCTTGAGCAAGTTAATTTGATTTTTATCTTTACAAACGTCTGCTTGTAGAGGTCCTCGAGTTACATTGGAGGTGTCATTTTAAAAAAATTCTCCTCAATTTACGTTTCTCGCATTGCTTTTGTGTATTAGCGCAATGTTAAACTCTAACTAGTTTAGATGAGTAACATAGTCTTACTTATTTTAAAATAAACGTAATACTTATAAAACTAGACGTGAAATCAAGTTAAAAACTACTCTAACAATTTGTTATCGTTTTTGCTTGTTCTCCCAGTGGAATATTAATATCTAGCCTAAACGTTTTCTCTGCTAGTGCCCCCCAATAGACCCCCTACCCGCGGTGGAAGTTCCGCCGTAGCCGACAAATTTATGTGCATATTGAATCGCCGTTATGAAACTTGGCTATTCGCTGCTGAAGCATCCAATTGATTTTTAGCCTTGTTGTTCTGATCCTTTAGTATGTTAGTTACATGCGAAAACAATCGGACATATACTTAAAAGAACTAAGTACCCTCGCGGATTGACTGTAATTTTTTGTCGAACCTAACGAATTATGATTACGAAAAACCTCCTAAAACTATTGAAAGAGAACGATTGTCTTTGTCTTTGCAGCACCAATTTATTCATAAGCTTCGAAACGCTTACCTCGAGGCATCACTAAATATCAAGTTTTTATCGTCATTTACTTCAAAAATAATAATATTCGAATCGTAAGTTGTAAAACAAGTATATATGACACGGAGCTGCATAAACGGCAAAAGGTTGGCACAGTCGTTTGTAATGGTTTAAAATAATTCACTTTAGTTTTTAACTGGTCTCTAGTTTCACGCAGCCTAGACGAAAATGTTTTAAACGGTTTAGTAAAAGAAAAACAAAATGAATCTATCAGAATACAACAAACAAAAAGAGCTACAAAGGGTAGTCGGAGCTGCAGTATAATCCGCGCCATCTTACTACAGCGGAGCGTTAGCCGCAAGTTAAAGCTTATCCAGAGACAGCGAAACTTATTTCCCATATCCGCCCAAGAGCCCAATCCCGGCCAGCTAAGATTCCGGACATAGCAACGGCCAAGATCTTAGATTGCACAACAATTTAAGTTGGATTCCACCGGACAAGTTTCCAACGGACAGTGCCCGGATATTTGAATGCTTGGACGCGGTGTTCTGTTTAACTTTATGTATCTACTGTTACGTATTACAGAGGATATATCGATGCAAATAAAATACACGGAGATACACTTTATTATAATTTAAAAGAACAACTAATTTCTACGCTCATTTTTAGAGGACCAACTTTCTTCTTTATCGACTCTTGGCAGAGTGGTCGTGATCATCATATTAGTAATTGGCAAGAATAACAATCCATCGCTAGGTTTCGCATATTCTTCAGCTTTCCGTTCAACATACCATCAATCACTAAGTTTACTTGTCCTGAATAGAAGTTTTTATGCCACGAAATTTTAACAATCATCGTCTGTACAATTATTAGTTCATTAACACTTCTCTCGATGATAACATTGAGATAACGAAATTTAAATACGTCAACCTTTTTATCGCAACTTTCTTAGACCTATTAATTGCAACTTTCTTGGAATATTTTGAAGCGAAGAAAACTAATACTACTATCAAAAAACATTCAATTGTTTTTGATATTTTTGCTACTATACTTACTGTAGTTCATTATAGCGAAGGTTTTAATTTAAAATGACTACTTTGTTGAAACAGAACTATACTCTATCGGCCCACCACCCAGTGTTTAAAGATTCGACGGTGTCTAACTAAGAATAAATGTTAGGTGGAGCAATAAGTTTTAATGCAGTTTTGAAGCAGATTTATTGGTCAACCCTTATGTATGTTTTTTTTTATTTTTTTTGTAATTTCGCATTGATTTGGCCGGCAGAAGTTTTACAGCTTGGGCGACAATTTCAGGCAGAGTATCCATATTTTTTGGTCAAAACTGGCTCTAAGTTTAGATTTGCCTTTTTATGGAACCAATAATCGGACATATCAAAAAAAAAATTCAACTTGTGCGAAATAAAAAAAGTTTTCTCCGTTCCTGGGTTGTTGATAACAATGAACAGACTCGAATTTTGGTTATTTTTTTTTTCATAATCCTGAATTCAAAATTAAAAAAAAAAACATACATAAAGGTTGACCAAAAAAATCAGCTTTAAAACTGCATTAAAACTTATTGCTCCACCTAACATTTATTTTAGCTAGGCACCGTTAAAACTTTTAAACACCAGGTGGGCGGATAGATGTGTCCGGGAGTGTATTTTATTTTGTTCAATATACAATACTTATTCGACGCAATAAAGAGACATTTGCACTTGTTAAAACGGTAGTAACACCTCATAAATTTAAAGTGGAAGTGGTGAGGTGGAGCAAAAAACTAAAGACAATACAAAACAAATAAACGGCGGCTGCACAAGTTCAAGTATTAAAGTATTTCGTAGACAACATTTCCGCACGTAGCGGTGTCTGCTTGGCAGTTGGCACGTCCCCCACTTTGTTAAGTACAAGCGACGGATGAATAAAAGCCGCGATTACAGTCGACGTGTGTTGTATTTGCTTCAATTTCACAGACTCACCCTTTTCATATCGGGTTTTGTTTCTCATGTTCGCTTAACTACTTTTGAAACAACGGTGTGTAGGAAACGATACCTGTTTTAAGTGCACTATGTTGTCTATAAATTATATTTACAATCATCAAAGAAATCAAAAATGAAACAGGAGCTGTGTATGATAATGCAAAGAAATGTATCTCTGGATTCCTTACATCTATAAACTCAAATTCGTAACTGAGTATTGTTAAGAGCAACAGTTATTAAATCTAGTTACCGCAGTAATATGACAAGCTACATACACCAATAGCAATATAAACTGTATCTACCACCCAATATAAAATTACCATGAATAAGTAAAATATCATAAAGCCGTTAAGCAACATCCAGCTAAATGAAATTGGAGTATCTGTTTGTAACATTAAAATAACCGCTTTTTTGTAAGTGCATTTCGATGTATACATACACCAAAACCAAATTTTTAAAATTTTTGTCTATCTGTCTGACTGTCCGTCTGTTTGTTCCGGGTAATCTCTGAAACGGCTGAACCGATTTGACGGGACTTTCACTGGCAGATAGCTGATGTAACGGGGAGTAACTTAGACTACTTTTTTTTGGAAAAAATATTAAAACCTACAATATTCGATTCAAATAGAGAAGCTGTATACATTTTCCGTGACAACTGTTTTGTTAAATACCACGCGGACGAAATCGCGGGCAATGGCTAGTTGTAAATAATATAGGTAATGAAAATAATGACCGAAATTCAATTCAATCCAAGCCAGATCCATTTATCTGTTTCAACGTTGAAACGGCCAATTAAACGTTCATTGATTGATTCGCATCGCATTCTCTGCATTTATTTCTCCCTCTCGCTTGACGCATTCAAACAAAACAAATGAAATCGTAAATCCTTTCGGATCCTCGGGCGGCGCTGCTCCTCCATTGTTGTACTTGGTACCATCCTCCGGCCGCTACAGCGTTTGTTCATGTTCAATGAGATCGTTACCGTTTTAAACATTCCGATGATACCTTATTTTAAACATGCGATTATTTATAAATGTACCTACTTTTATTTGTCATACAACTTGTTAAGTTAATTTTTATTCAAAACTTTTTATATGTTACAAATAATTCATAACCGTTAGGTTATTGAAGCATGCAACCAATTGATCGATAAATTGATAACTGAAGACAACCTACAGTATAGTCGACAATAAAATATCGAAACTTAAATAAAAACAACAAAACCTAAAGTTTCAAGTTCAAGTATGAATAAACGAATCATTAAATTACAGCTCGAAAGACTTGATAATAAATATCTCATATTAAACTTTAATTAACACACTAAGATGATTATATTATATGTAGCTTTTAAAAGATGGTTTAAAACTATTAAATCTTACAATTGTAGTTATTATAAGATACTTAAATAATCGCTGGTGGGTCTCATTACTTTTTTACTTTAGAAAAATTCAAAGCATTTGCTTTTCCCCAACGATTGAAGTAATCCCTTTATGAAATCTTAAGTTAAAAATATTCAAGCTTTAATAATGTCGTCGATATGTAAACTGAATTAAGGTTGTCTGGTTAAAATTAATACCTGAATTTATAACATATACGTTTCAGGCAAATCTGACAAACCATAAAAAAGTTAAACCTAGAACGAGCGGGAAGAACGCCCTAGTGATGGGATAGATAAGCTATAAATAAGTAACTTATTTATAGCAGACCTTACCTCAATTCTTAAAGAAATTATAGCTCTTTTTAGATTTTAAACTCTTGTCTATCTGTTTGTAATTATTATGAATCACAATGACAAACTCAGAATTAGCAATTTGATTTTTAGAAAATCTATTCAAGTGTTGTGTAAACATGTGAGAGTCAAAGTATTCTGTTCTTTAATGTAAAAACGAGGTCAAATTATGACCCAAAAAAATAAAAGAAAAAGAGATCAACATGTATACTAAACGTTTCGCCATTTATTCACCGCTTCCAAAAACGATGAATATTTAGAGCCACCAAAGAGTCTTTACATAACTCCGTACAACTTTTACGTTATTACCACGCGAAGCATTCCATAATCAGACGGTATAGAAAAAAAAATGTCACTGCTATCTGACCTATTTCGGAGCAAAGCGCAATGACCCGCCATAAACAGGGCTGTTTTTAAATACACCTGTAACAACCTAGAAATAGTGTTATCCTAATTAAAATGAAAAACAAGGACTTAAAAATCAACAGATAATACTTCAATTATAATAGACTTAGATTACTACTACTAAACAGAACAAATTTATCAAATTATTGTGTTATATATATTAATGTAGTTACTTAAGTATTCAAGATAACATTAAAGATTTAAATATATAAAGTTTATGTTGTTAAATGTTATTAGGTTTAAAATGATTATGTGTTTTTATAAAGCAATATACAATGCAACAAAATTCTGTCAGCCCTGTTCAATTCCCAGTTCGTTTCTAACATAATTTCAAGTCGCACCCGAAATCCGGCCCGCGAATGTAGACCGAATTGTTTCCTATTCAGTTACAATAAAGTTCAGAATTGAGCGCTGCACAAATTTAATTTACAAATTTATCTAGCGAATGATCATGTGAATGTAAACTTTATAGGCTGAGACCTGAAATGATGCGCGGCGTCGATGCGCGTTTTACTATGGATCGTATTTTTACTGCGTCGCGTGGACTATAAACATCAAATTAAACTACACAAAAAGTTTGTTTTCCTTCTTCAATTAAACTATCAAAAGTTGTAGTTTTTATTTATGTTATTAATATTGCCAAAACGATTCAAGGTTTATTAAAACGACGACAGATCTCTAGCCGGAAATAGTTTGGTTTGCTATCGCTATTTCAGTTACTATTCAATATTGTGTTAACGTAACAGTATTTCGCTTTAGCTATTCAAATTACTGGGTAATTATGCTTGCATTTCATCTCCCATATTATTATTCGATATCACTCAAATTTTGTGCAGCGGAATCATTATAATTATCATTGGAGTCAGAGTGTGCAGAGACATGTTTGTGGAAATCATGATCGATTGGGGGCAATTATTAAGCAACGCTTTCCGGACTGCTCTGAGTTAAATAGGCTAAATTCTTTGTGAATAACAGCAGCGATCGCACGTTTCAAATGCAATGGAATCCTCATAACAAACGTCACAAAGGAATTCCGAAGCGGAACAGACAGAAACGCAGAGCGTAAATAAAAGTCAGACGTGATAGCGCAGCGGGTGCGAAGTAAAAAAAACTGCCCCTGTAACTGAATGTTGGAGCGCGTTTACTTACATTTAATGAGAGTCTTCCAGAATTAGGCGCCGTCAGCGTCCGTCATAAATTGTCACCATTCCGGGACCCTAAGAGAGAGAAGCGAACGAAGGGTCCGGTAAAAAGACGGCCGTAAGTCGCAACGGGTTTTAGGGGCCATCGATGCCCCTATTGCCGATCTCTTTGATTGCGAAAGGCGCTGAGATTTCTTTAGAATAGCGTATCCCTCTATCTGGGCAGCTCCGAAATTGGTTTATTTATCGACCTTGATCTGAACGAGTTTTTTTTACTATAAACCCTATAAATGATAGTAACGAAGCGATCAATACCAACAACATTATGAATACAATGACGAAAAAGGCAACGTTGCCTAATATCTTCTCAGTACTTCTGTTATACGACTATTAAAACTACATTGTGTAAAAAAAGCGGCTTAGCTATTACGTAACTATTAAAAATTAATAGATAGATATACTAGCTTCATCTTCTCATCTTATATCCAAACTTCTTTTTTCTGGTGGTAAAAGCCGCGGCAACAGTACAGATACTGTTATTATTAATACTATTTATATACGTATATGTGATTTCTCAAAAATTCAGAAGCAACTCTTCACGCTTGCAATATTTACCAGTGACTTCTTAAGTGCTTAAACAAACAAGAAATTTCACTGAACTCGGTGTATGTTTAAACAAAAAATTGTCACCTCCTTTTCAGCGTCGGGTATACAGAAAATGACTCGTACAGTGCTAAGAAAAAAAAATGCTTATGCAAAGTGTTATCATTTTTTTTTCGCACACAAACGAAAGTTGAAGCGAGCTGGGTGAATACTTTCTTTGGGGCCAGAGCTTCAGAGATTTACCCACCGATATATATTATAGAACACCTTATTTACACTTTAGATAACTTGTACATACATAGAACAATATTTAATGAAGTTCCTTATCATATGTATATAAATGTTGTTATAATAAAATTTACTTTGAATATTAAACGCCTTAAAAGTATATACATATTTTGTTTTCTATTGAAAAACTTTGTATGTAGAATTAGATTGTGGTTGTAACTATTTTAGTAAAAAATTATTGATTTATTTAATCTTTATTATAAACATTTAAAATAGTTTAAAGATGACTGTCTTAATTTCTGCCTACCACTTTCTAAACAATTCTGGGTTTCGTGGGAATTGGATGTAGTCTTAATGGTGACAGAAAATACTGGCAATTAGATTAAAGTTATATAGGAAAGTTATATAAGTAAATATATGTAGGAATGGAACTGTATGGAATGTAAGCAGGTTGTAAGGAGATAGCGTGAATCAAGAAGAATGGAAGGGAATTAAAAAGCAAAGGAAAAAATAATGGAAGTACAGAGTGTCAGTGACAACGAAAAGGAGATGATATAAAAAAAGCGTGGTGGTGGTTGGGTGGATCGCTGGTTTAGATCACAAAGCCTAAATCCCACATATATAATATAAAAAATTGGACAATTTACAGTTTTAAACTTTAATAAAAATTTCAGTAATGTATCATGTTTTTACATAACACGGTAAATATTCTTCTTTTGTTGATGTACCATTTCCAAACAGTTTTAACTTATTACTGTAGTAATGCAAAATCAAAAATATGATCGGTCTCTTTCTACAAGACCTTGTCGGTAAAGCAGTTTTCTAATGTTTTTATATTTTGCGGATCTAGCTTGATTATATTTTTTAATATGTGTTCGTTGATATGTTTCCTTATATTTACATTGTTGCTATATCGATATGTATATAAATTATAAAAATTACTTAATCTTTGCTCTCTACTTCTGTGGCCACAACTTAGTCTGCGCGGAGAGCATTAGGTGGATTGAGAGGAAATGGGTCAGGGCGGGATTTGGCCGCGGCGCTTATTGCCAACTGATTTAAATATAACGCGACGAAATGAAGGGATGCAATAAGTGATCCTCGCTTTCTACGGAATAGCACAAACAGTGTATGTAATGACACAGAAAAGTGCTGTAATTGTGATTGAATCAAAGTAAATAACACTAAAGAAGAACGTGAAGCTCTTCAGCTGTATGTAGAGATACATGAATGTATTCAAAGAATTGTGCGGAATTAAATGTTCGAAAGGCACCTTAACATTCAGGTGGAGATCAAGGTTGATCAGGTTTTCAATCCACTAAACATTTACTAGAATTTCTATGGAACGCACCGTTCCATCTGCGCCTTGTCTTATAAATCCCCACCAAAGATTTCAGTTACAGTAGCTTTAAAATGGGAACAATGTTTCTTTAAGACGCTACTGCTTGTTTATTAATGCCTATCACCATTTAAAATTTCATAACAACACGCTCCTCACACTTCGTTATGACAGACATGACAGGCCTATTTACTTCATGTAACCGCATCGAAATACGGAGTACATCCGTTTCACTGATTCCATCTAAGCAAAGATGTAACATGGCAGCCACGTCATGAAACACAATAGACGGAATCCAACGGGTTGCCCGTCATTCGTTTAACATAATAAATCACCGGAGAACCGACAGATGAATATTCATTACTCTGGAAAATATTGTTTTTCGTTGAATACCAACGTTTGGACAACGTGCGGAATCTTGATGGCTCCTGTCTAGCTCTCTTGATGATTGATCAAAGCGGATTGTTTGTTTGTTGTTTATTTGTTGTTTCCACTTATAAGGATTGAATGCTTATATTTTAATAGTTTTCCATATTATTAAAAGGCGCATAGTGATATTATTCGTTCATTATTCACCTAACACGGGAGTTGAGTAATTGTAGATAAAGTCTAACCTATCTACCACACGGGCCAATGTATCATTATTAACTATTACTTCTATACTTAATTTATTAATAACTATGGTTATATTCTATTCTTAAAAAATTAAAATTGCAACTGTAAGTTAAAAAAAATTTTTTGATTTGAAAATACCAGCTTTTTAGAGGTTACTTTGACACTATACATTTTACCTCATGTTCCCCACCCATAAGTATTTTAAAACTTTTTTGATGTAATGCCAATTATTCTTGATTTAGTGATAAAAATATGATAAACAATACGAACTCGACACTTCTAGTTTACAAGACCGGTGGCTGTGCTTAATCCGTCCAAGGGTTACGAGGCTCGGAGGCTGCGTAGTAATAAATCAGTGCGAGAGTGAATCGACTTCCGCTCCTCCGTATTATGTTTATTCATGAAATTGCCCACCCAGCGGAGCCGGAGCCGCGTTTGTTTCAGCCTTAACGAAATATCGTCGCCTCTAACGCGGTTTTTCATTATCATCCATCTCGCTCAAGAGTTTTAATTAAATTTACAATTTTTATTTATTCTTTGATTGTTCACTCAGCATTTCATCTTAGAGTCGTATTAGCATTTGATTCATTTGATTTTTTCATCGCAACACATGAGTATTGCGACAACTATTGAAAGTTAGAGAACATAGTTTGGCATAGACGAGATCGATTCCTAATAAAAAAATAAATGTGTTCATAATTCTTCCCGCCTCTTAATATCTACGATTTGCTGTGTGGTACTTGCCAGCAGACAATGTATGGAAATATATAGATGTCATAAACTAGAACCTTCACTTAAAATCATTGCTGTGTTGTCATCATAAGAAAGCAATATGCTCGTTGAGCATATTCTACTGTCTTCAGGTCATTGTCATTAACCATAATTTTAAATTGAGGTAAAAAAAACCTGCACCTGTACACTGGCGTGGCTTTTAAACAAGCCCGAAGTCATAATCACAAATCTACTTAAAAAGGTCATCACCTCAAATTACTATATTAATTGTGATTACTAACTTTTAATACTATTAGATTTAAGTCTGAATATAATGGTAATACTATATCATAGTCAATGCATACAAAATAATATATTTATAGCGACTGTCGTTGAAATGATAGGGGATGATAATTATATTTACACTACAAATTATTTATTAAACTTCCTAAAACGATAATGTTCAGAAAAATTATAAAGTTTGTGATACCTTTAACTAGTGTCCATTAAAACAAGACGGATATAAACAACGGAAAGCAATCATCAAGTTATTAATAAAGTCAATCAAACTACTACACAGTTAATAATTCGCTCAATTATATTTGAGAAGACGAGTCATTTGTATGTTGCTGAGTCGATCTAATTGAATCATGGGTTCTTATAAAATATTCATTTGATATGGTAATCCGTTCCCTCTTCCCCGTAATGGTTTATATCTGACAGGCTCATAGTTTAGGCAAATTGTGAAGTTTAGTGAATATGAGTAATAATTGAACCGGAATAGGGGAGGGTCGGCGTCATATTCGCTATATAACTCATATGTTGATTTTGATTTATATCGCGATAAAACTAATAAAAGAAACATACACTACACGAAAGATTATTTAATTACATTGTTAAAAAAAAAATCTTTTTGAATTTATGTTACCTTTCATCTAAAGTTTAAAAGTAAGACAAAGTAGCAACGAAATTAATGGAACTTAAATAGAAACTAATGATGTAGACTAGTGAAAATCAATTGTCACTTATATTCTAAAATAAAATGACAGATACAGAATCAAATGTTAAAAAGAAGCTGAAATTCTCTATTTTTATATATTGTATTTTATCTTTAAGGAATCTGGAGGTATTATTGAATTACTTTTTATAACCTCAACAACTATAAAAGAGAAGATTATTATTTGTTACCAGTGTTGATAATAATATATCTGATATTATTTATTAGATTGTAGGCTTGTGAATGTGAAAGTAAACATGGAGTGCTAAGTAGCTCGCCCTCGTCGAATTTAAAACAATCCACCACAAAGGTAATATATCCCATCAGCCGAGCCCGGCTCGGAGACGCGCACTTGCGCACCTAAATTCGTTATCCGCCAATTTCTTGCCCATAAAAAGTAATCCTGTTACAGCAAAAAGAAAACTTATTTCATAAAAGCGGCTGAAAGTGGGGCACGAATTAAAAGAAACGAGCTGAAATTTCGACGGAAGGGAGAAAGAATGATTTCACAAACGCTCTTTGTTGTAATAGACCGCTCGCGATTGTTACTTGCGTTAGTAGATTTAAAAAAAAATTACCGGAAATATTCGATGGTTCCTTTTTTGTTTGCTCCTTTCTAAACACTTTTTTCTTTACGCGATAAAACTTTTTAATGTCTCTCTCTGATAATAACTGTCTTATTTATGCCGCAACTGAAAAAAAGTTTTATCTGTTCGCAAAAATATTGTAAATGTTTCTTTGGATATTAATCTCGGTTGAAATATTCTTCAAACTTTAATTGTATTTAAAATGTATGTATTTGATTAGTAAAATTATTATATGTGAACATATAATAATGTAAATATATACCGCTAATGATAGGTTTCTTTTGCGGGAGACCGTTAATATAAATGTATACAGTCCAAAAGACGCGTCCGTTCGTGTTGACCGACAGATTGCAACTCAACTATCGACCGCCTATTAATTTACCTTATTTGTTGTATATCACACTACCCACATTAATTTTTTTTTTATTAATTATTTTAGTAAATACACATACATCAATACAAATATTTCGCCAAACTGGCAAGCAGTTTGTTGGCGATACGTTAATGCACTCACTTAAATAACATATATTAACAAATACGTGAATCTGTAACCAACCACAACATAATAGATATAATAATAACAGTAGCTCATTAGATACAATACAGAAAAACACACATATCATATACATACATAGACTATTTAGACATACATAGATTATTTACAGTTTTTATTTATTGTATGCATCTATCAGCCACTCCTTCAGCTTCCTTTTGAACATTGCTTCACTGGTACACTTGTCCTCGCTGAATATCTCGTTAAAGATCCGCGGTATCAGATACCTCCGAGTACGTTCCCCGTAATAATTTGTGGCAGAGGGTTCCTCCAGCTGCTTACGAGAACTTACCCTGAGTGGCCTATGAAGCCACAATTGTTGGATGCCACATCCGGGTGGTATCACTCTTGCCTGTCTCGTCGAATAAAAAAAAATACATAACTGTAACCTTAAAATTCACAATTCGAAAATTATGTATCTTTCAAATGCACCAAAGCAGCCGCCCCGCTGAGTTCTCAAAAACAAATTTAATAATTCCTCAAGACGCCGCCAGGCCGCATAATCGAATACCGTTGCCCGCGATCCTGTTTGAGAAAATTAAAAAAATATCGCTCCCGCCGACGGAGGCCGAACGTCAACGCAATTTTTGTCTTAATCTGTATTATGAAGAAAGCAAGTTGGGCCGCGTCGTAATAAAATTTTCGCCTGCATCGTACAAAGTTAAGGGACGGAAGGTATTTGAAATTAATTTCCGACATGTCTCCCCCCGTCTGCGAGCTTCTTTCGAAACGTTTTCGACATAATAAAGATAAAAAAAAAATGAAAGTGTTTCAAATGCGCACTCAATATACAACTTGTGAGTTGTTTAATTTTATCCTTCTGATCTCTGGTTAAGTTTTAATTGTTTTGGTGCTAAACTTAACTTGTAAATTAAACAAGAAACTGTTAGCGATACGCCTGTTCATAATAACTAGTTATACATCTAAATATTACTGTAGTAACTGTTACCTGTTATTTTACCAGCTACAACACCCGTTAAAAGGAATCATTGAAGAGTTACCATGACTTAGCATCAAGTGAACCGTTTTGTCTACCTTCACCATAACAAAAGCGAGTTCTACCTCAATTATATTAGTTGAGTGCCTATCGACACCATTTCATTTTACTTGATGAAAACCGATTTCAAATTTGATGGATCATCACATTCCTGATCGAATCTTCTCTAAACAGACGACTCATTTTTAATGGAGTGTTAACAAATTAAATGCTTTTTCTCTTGCTCATCTCGTTGTTGTACTACATGTTTAACTTGTCCTATGTATATACAAAAAAAGTATGTACATTATGTCTGTTAAACAAATATTAGCGCAGGCGCAAGCGAAAAGGGGTTCCCATTTGCAAAGGGCTACGTCTGCAATTATCCCGTGCTGTTAGTTCAACTATCTCACTCGCATTAACCACTTCTCATTTAACTCTGTAGTTATTTTTTACATAAATATACTTATTTTTGTCAATGTGTATATTAAAATGTGAAGTGAAATGTCTAATTTAATATTAATTAGACATGGAGTGCAGCAACTTAGTATTTACATGACATACGTTATAAACATATTGCATTAAAAAATTGTTTATTAAAAAGATATTGTATAAATTAACTTAGGAATTTTGACTGTTGTTCCTTCTTCTTCCTTCTTTAGGTTCACAAGTATTAATAATGTAGTAAAATTATAATAAAACAGACTTTCAAATAAGTCAATATTACCTTTTATTCGTTTTATGACATTCCTTGTCGAATTTTGATATGAAATTTTGAACTTTAAATGTTCACTTATAATAAAGTTAATTTGGTGGTTTAAAACATTACAAAATATACCATGGTCTGTATGTATCGTGGTGAGAAATATTAAAGCACGAGCGCGTCGTCATTAAACAGAGTCGTCCGTTTGGCTGTGCTGGCTCCGGGGTGTTTTCGCTCAGGCATTCGGCGGCGCTGCTTGTTGACCCTGGAGGCTGGACAGGATATTGCCGGCCGCCGGCGACGTCGCTTCCCACAAACGGACCGATGCGGAATTATACATGAAAAGTGAGCTTTTTGCAACTATTTCAATCCACGAACTCACGCCCCGCCGCCACTGAAAGTACGAAAGGAATTCACAGGAGTAAAGTTTTGTTTGCAACAATATATATTTATCTCTTTATCGGATAAAATGAATAGTAAAAACTGATTATCATCATCAGCCATCAGATAGACAGCAGACTACTGGACATGGGCTACGCCCAAAAATCATAGATCCGTCTGCCACAATATATGCTAGTCGAGAACCTTACTGCCCTTTGAAGTTTTACGCAAAATTAGACAACAATATATCCACTGATTGATCTACAATATTCAAAGACTCACCAACAATTTATCTTTATATCTTGTTTTCTTGCAAAAATATAATTCTTATTGTCTGCAACAATATCTTATTGTCTATCATTCTTATAGACTTAAAAAAGTTTGCTCTTCTAAATAGAAGTATGATAATCTGATGTTTAGTAAACTATTCTAACTGTTCTTAGTCCAGTAATATTGCTACCAATCATTTCAAATTGGAAATCAGTAATTTTTTTCACACTACTACTAAATAGAAAACGCCAAAGTTAAAATTAAGTTTGTAAAGTAATACTATATAATACTATATCTTGAGAACGACTAGCGATATCAAAAATTGCACAGTGATTATCTTTGAATAAAATATGCAACCTATAAATAGTAGTGTGCAAACATTACTGTGTTGTATTTTGAAGGGTGGTGTAAGCTAGTGAAATTACTGGGCTAACGAGACTTACTACAAGACGACGAGCGCAATATGGTGCAGCTACCATCTTAACCAGCGCCGCGTTATGGTCAAGCGTATCATTTACCATTATGTAAACGTCTCTTTCGTCTCGTAATATAAAAAAAATGCTTTACTAATTATTGTCAGATTATCGCTGATCGATCACACAGTGCTTTATTCATACGTTATATTGTTAAACGGGTTCGAACCGCGCGAGGGTCGATCAAACAGTCTAAACGGTAATAATACCGTCCCGTTACGAGTTACGTTGTACAAACAAACATTCGAACCCAATTAAATGGCGAGCGGCCCTGTGTGCTTAGGACCGGTACACAGGGACACAGACGGACGGACGTCTTCTATTTGTTATGTTGTAAGATCTGATTTAACGGTATATTAGATATGTCGGTTTTCAATATGGCTCATGTTTACCGATGTACAGCCGACGGGGAAATTATTCATGTATTAAATGTTCAAGCAATAGTTACATGATATCGGCGGTGTTGGCATCACTGAAATCGTATTTGGGATTGCCCATTGTACAATAAAACGTAGATATTTTTTTTTTTTTTGATGAAGATGTTCTTGCTTTAGGTCACCTTTAAGACCGTCAACAAGGCTACATCGGACCCTGGGCTCGCGGATCCGGCATCCGCGAGCTGACGTTATAAATAAATACATAAATATGTACATAGAAATACTATAAAGAGGAGAGGAGATAGGTAAGGGAGTATTGGATGGAGTAGGGTTAAAGAGCAGGACAGTTTTATAAGGGGGATGAGAAGAGGAACGATAGTGAAATAAAACGTAGATTTGCAGAATCTCACATTATATTCAGTTTTTTCACTAGTTGATATTGACCTATTTAACACCTCAGCGTCACAAATGAATAAGAAACTAAATAAACTTTTTTTTTTATATGATGATCACTATACTTAGGCAATCTTTATTATTGTAATTTTTTTTTCTCTTTTAGCCTTTCTTATAACTAATTTAACTTTTCTATCTTTATACACACTCCTCTCTACTCTTCTGTCAATGTATACCTATTCTTATCTTAGTTGTGTGGACTTGTAATTGTCCTTCCGTATTATTTATGTTTAATTTTTTCCTGTATTAGCTGTAAGTCCACCGAAAATATTAAAATAAAATAAAATAAAATATTTGTCCGTACATTATATAGATGCGTGCACTGCGGCGGTCGGAGCGCGACTGTTTTTATACCACACACGCGTTCCTATTTACACTCGCACAAGAATTACAAAAAAAAGAGTCATGTCTAAATTCAACTTAAAATCATAAATAATAAAATTTTGACAATCAAATGATTTCACAAAGTGTTCGCGCCGACATTTATATAAATTTTTTCAGCGGTAACGAATGAAAAATCTAAACTTTCGCATAATGTCTATTAAGCAGAATCTATTCGACACGAAGACTAAGATTTTTCTTGCATTTTGTATGATAATATTATATTAAAAACAGTATACGAAACCAAAGAGAACATTTAAAAGTATTGTTTTCATTAAACAATTTTAAATTTCAACAAGACGAAGAGACAGCGCATGCGTTGTCTTATTATCAGAGTCTATATTACCTTATAAGATTAAAATGTACCGGGGAGGTCTAGCGGCTAATTTTCATGCTTTGGACTCAAAGGTCATGAGTTCGATTCTCAGTGATTTTTTCTTTTATCCTGCTCCCACCTTTCACAGTGCTAACTTTGACCTTTCACATCTCCTTAACCGGAACAGCTATAGACTTTTTATTCTGGATTTCTCGTCTCCTTATCCTGTACTA
The DNA here is from genome assembly GCA_029286795.1 of Byasa hedistus. Lineage (NCBI taxonomy): Eukaryota > Metazoa > Arthropoda > Insecta > Lepidoptera > Papilionidae > Byasa > Byasa hedistus. The sequence goes on from JAGSMW010000016.1 coordinate 1,664,447, forward strand.
TTTTATCCTGAAAGAGTATCCATGTAGCTCTTCTGCTTTTAAAGTTACAAGCGTTACGGAGTATTTAAGTCAGCCCATCAGTCTCTTACGCTCATGCAATCAAGTGATAGAGACTAAAAGCAAATTTCCATATAGTTGTTTTAAGACGAAACGAACAAAACATTTATCGGATGATGATCGCTGGTTAAATCTAATTACCGCAGTAATTTCACTAGCTATTAGCTATAGATACACTATATATTTTATATTATTCCTATTACTTTAATTGATAGAAATTGAATAGAAAACAGTAAAAGCGTATTACAAATTACAATATTTTACATGTTCACGTCGTTATGAAAACGTCGCGGCGCATGTTTACGACGGTAGAAACTGTCCATTACGAAGCATAGTGGTCCTAAAAAAAACGCGGCCGACCCACGAATTTATGACCGCGTGTGTATAAAATAAATATTACGGAGTCCGCCCAACGCCGCGAACGTTCGACAAGTGGCGAGAATCACTTCCGAACAGAGTTCCGGTACGGACCCTTCGGAGGGCTATACGAAAAATATACGATATTCTTTTAAAGGGGAACATAAAACGATGAAACTGTGCGATACGAAATAATGGAGTAATATTTAAATTTAATTTTAATCCCTTACCTGATTGCGTCAGCGTAAAAGAGACTAATGCACAGATTTAAATACTCCGTAACGCTTGTAAGTGAAACCGGAACCGCTACATGGTTACTCTTTTAGAATAAAATGAAGTACAGGATATGGAGAAGAGAAATCCGAAATAAATGAGTCTAAAGCTGTTCCGGTTAAGGAGATATGGAGGGTCAAACTTAACACTGTGGTAGATGGGAAAAGGAGAAAAAAAAATATTTACTGAAAATCGAACTTATAACCTTTGTGTAAAAGCATGAAAATTAGCTTCTAAACCATTCGGGTACATTCTAATCTTACAAGGTAAGAATGCAAAGAATAATAAGAGCAATACAGAACTTATTCGCGAAGATACATCATTTTTAGATCCAAGTCCAACTGTGGACGTCCAACGTTTAAAATGATGAAGATGACAGTATTATAATATTTCCCTATTCTATTAGCTTTTGATATACTGTAGCGAGAGTAATGTATGTAGATAACATATCCCAGCGATAAAACAAACATAACAATGTTACAACTCTTCAGATATGATTGCGCTGGCACGCGGCCCACATTGCCAGTAAATATGCCAGTTAATACTTTTTATCACAACTAGAAAAGTTGAATGAACTGAACGGGGCAAGAGATATTGAAGCCGCCGAAATAAAAGAGGACATCCAGCGGATCACTGCCAAAGTTGTACACAAATAACTTTCTGGTAGACTTCCAAATTACGAAAGAAATTGTTTAGATTCTGCTTACTTGTAACTGCAATATTTTAATTTAGACTAATAATAAATATCAATCAATAGAGTGGAACTCTTGATTAGTAACACTGAGATTCATGATCTCTGGAGCCATATATGATTGGTAGAGTTATTTCCTATATGAGAGCTAACTTTTCGACTAGTTTCATTATCCATGGTTAGTAAATGATATAATTACCGTTTCCCGATGAATGAGGTGATAAATAACGGTCACGTATCCAAGCATTAACTGCTGCTCCAGAAAACTTACACCAAGTTGCATTCGTTCCAATATATTAGCATTTTTATGGCGCTTCCGCATTTTCGCCGCGCCGCCGTCTATAGATAGAGACGATCCAAGTTGGCACAGGAAATACTGGATCAGTGCCTCGGACTGCTCTACAGCACTCGAGAATACATAGAAATGTCTTGTGGCTGATTGTTTACGAACTATATTACTCTAAACCAATTCATATGTTCAATAACAGATAGCTGGAGTTTAAATTACATTAAAGAAATGTTTTAAAGATATAACCATCATATACTATTGATTTTAATAATATTTATTCTCTTTTACAAATACTGAAAAATACATAAATCTTCAACTGAACTGATTATGTAGTTTACACTTTAATATTAATATTTAAAAGGTTAAGTAACTTCAATTCTTTATGTAATAGTTCATCATCATCTTCATTCAGATGAACGTCTGCTGTATATAGTATAATAACTTAACTTGATAACATGCACTTTATACTTAGGTTATATAGAATGAAGTAGCTCATTTTTCAGCCGCCAAACAGTATGCAGACATTACTGTGTTCCAGTTAGAAGAGCTGTACGCTAGTGAAGTTTTTTTTTTCATCGTCCCCCTGCGTGGATGGTCAGGGCCTAGTTCTTTCATACTATTTCTCGCTTTCATTCTGTTTTGCTATCAATCATTCCGCTAATTTTCTTGCTTCTTTCATTCATCGCGCTCTGGAGTGAAGACTCCCGCCGTCATACATTTTGCAGCATCTTTGGAGAGACCTGTGGAGCATCCTTCAGAACATCTTTTCTCCTGTAACAATCATTCCACTTATTTTCTAATTTTTTCTTATTAATTCTATTTCTTACAGCTCACATTCTGGCCTCTCCTTACTATCTAATATACGCTAGTGAAGGTTTTTTTTTCATCGTCCCCCTGCGTGGATGGTCAGGGCCTAGTTCTTTCATACTATTTCTCGCTTTCATTCTGTTTTGCTATCAATCATTCCGCTAATTTTCTTCTTATTTCATTCATCGCGCTCTGGAGTGAAGACTCCCGCCGTCATACATTTTGCAACATCTTTGGAGAGACCTGTGGAGCATCCTTCAGAACGTCCTTTCTCCTGAAACAATCATTCCACTTATTTTCTAATTTTTTTTTTCTTAATTCTATTTCTTACAGCTCACATTCTGGTCTCTCCTTACTATCTAATATACGCTAGTGAAGTTGCGGGGGTAACGATACTTAACACTATGTCTGAAGACAAAGGCAATATGGTGTAGTGTATATCATCTTAACTAGCGTTGTCATGGGCAAGCGTATCACTTACCATCAGGTGAACATCTCGCTCGTCTCGAATAAAAAAAAGGTAAGAAAAAAATAGGAAGTTGATAACTTAATGAGATATTTCATCTCATTTATATCATGAATGCTTTAAAATTAAAGTAAATTGCGCCGTATTTACGCATCTCAAATCAAATAAGGGACGAAAGGGGACGAGGCTGCTCCGAAAAGATCCCCAGTGGACACACAAGTACGGCATATAATTAACCCCCTAATGTGATATCTCCAGTCATAATTCAAGGGACGCCGGTGGCAAATAAGGGTCCGTTTTGACTTCACGAAATACGTTTACGAAACAAGTTGGCTTGTGATCAAATACGACTTAGTTTATTTAAACCGTGGATAGGATTTAAAGGAAAAGCACTTAACTAGAAATTCTGATGTTTTCAAACTTTATGATTGACCACGACTAAAAAGTCATTGTTCAGTTCGCTGAGTTTACGATATTTCATTAATTCTGAATTCGCGAAAAGAAATACCTAGGCTAAAAACAAAGCTACTACTTTATCAATCGATTTTTTGTTTTTAATTGATAAACGAAATTTAGAAAAGATTGTAGAAGTACACTACATCCCTTTTTGATAAGAATAGTATTAAAATTTTCAAAGTTTTAATTTTTTTTTGTATAATTATTTTTTTTCTAAAATAAAAGTATCTAAATTACTTCTGGTTACATCAGCTATCTGCCAGTGAAAGTCCCGTCAAAATCGGTCCAGCCGTTTCAGAGATTAGCCGGAACAAACAGATAGATAGACCGACAAAAATTGTGTTTTGATATATGTACCGTGTAAACAACCGAATTCAATTAGTAAAAAGCGGCTATTTTAATGTTACAACCAGACATTCTTATTTTATTTATTTGTATGTAATAGATTTTCTATGTTATTTCTGATGTTGAATAGTTAAAAGAGTAGTGAGAACTCCTCTCTTTACGCATGTTCCCAGTAATCAACCGACATCGTTTGCGCCGCCCCTCGAAAGTTCAATTGCATGCAATCAACATGTGATCAGAACAAAAAAGATCTTCACTGTGATTGCAACGTATTGACCTTTAATTGTAGTAAGCTGAAGTTTCATTGCATATCTTAAAACATTCATTTCTACTTTGACTTTTTTATTTATAATTTAGTTAAGAGTAGTGTAGTTTTCTTTTTTTGCGTTTATTGTCAAGTTTTGTGTCACCGGGGCTGATATGTCCCTAAGGAATAAAAGCCCAAAAAAAAGAGAAAAAAATCTTTATACATTTTTTGATCAGACATAGAAGAACACTAAGTAAGGTGTTACTCGTTACCCCAGTAATTTCACTAACTTACAGCGCCTTTCATACTGTAACACAGTAAAGCTTGTAAATTATTGTTTAGCTGTAGAAATAGAAGCTGCCGTGGTACATATTTAAACGGTCTCCGGTAATAAGACCAGTAAACTTTAATTTTTAATCAAATTGTCGATGTTTTTACTGAAATAACTTATAATGCCTATAATAAGGTATGATAACATCATATTAGATCTCCATTCTTGTTAAACTAAAATGCGTAATATATATACCACCCGGACACATCTATCGGCCCACCACCCAGTGTTTAAAATTTCGACGGTGTCTAGTTAAAAATAAATGTTAGGTGGAGCAATAAGTTTTAATGCAGTTTTGAAGCAGATTTATTGGTCAACCCTTACGTAGGTTTTTTTTATTTTTTTTTTTTTTTTTTTTTTTTGTAATTTCGAATTGATTTGGCCGGCAGAAGTTTTACAACTTGGGCGACAATTTCAGGCAGAGTATCCATATTTTTTGGTCAAAACTGGCTCTAAATTTAGATTTGCCTTTTTATGGAACCAATAATCGGAAACATCAAAAAAAAATCCAACTTGTGCGAAATAAAAAAGTTTTCTCCATTCCTGGGTCGTTGAAAACAATGAACAGACTCGAATTTTCGTTTTTTTTTTTTTTTTTCATAATCCTGAATTCAAAATTAAAAAAAAACATACATAAAGGTTGACCAAAAAATCAGCTTTAAAACTGCATTAAAACTTATTGCTCCACCTAACATTTATTTTTAGCTAGGCACCGTTAAAACTTTTAAACACTAGGTGGGCCGATAGATGTGTCCGGGAGTGTATTAACACAAAATTACATATTTTTACAGTTGAAAATGTCTGAAGGTTCATTTAATTAATTAACTGCAAATATATGCATTACCGAAAGCATCTTGCGGTGTAACTTTTTGAATACTAATATAACGTAATTCGATTTAGTTACACAGTATTAAGACGGCCCTAATGCTTCCGCTTAATTCAATAAGGCCAACTTCTTTCGGCTCTCACGGTACGAGACGGAATTAAACTGTCGCCTGCAAACGAGAATAATGAGGGAGAGAAACTTCATCTTATATAATTACACAATTCATTATTTACATATATCTTTTACAACATCATCATTATACTATTTGTAGACTGTATTAATGCTAAAAATATTCAATGAAATGGCGAAACGAACAGGATTTACACTAAGCAGTAATAGATACGTTATGTTCTAACAAGCTGTTACGGTATTTACACAGTTGTATATATATTACACAATTCATTATTTAGATATATCTTTTACAACATCATCATTATATTATTTGTAGACTCTATTAATGCTAAAAATATTCAATGAAATGGCGAAACGAACAGGATTTACACTAAGCAGTAATAGATACGTTATGTTCTAACAAGCTGTTACGGTATTTACACAGTTGTATATATATTACACAATTCATTATTTACATATATCTTTTACAACATCATCATTATACTATTTGTAGACTGTATTAATGCTGAAAATATTCAATGAAATGGCGAAACGAACAGGATATACACTAAGCAGTAATAGATACGTTATGTTCCAACAAGATGTTAAGGTATTTACGCAATTGTATATATTACTAATGGTAGGTCTTTTTACAGGAATCCGTCTAAGTAGTTGCATTACTGTGTTCCAGTTTGAAGGGCGGATTGGATAGTGAAGTTATTCGTAACGAGTGTCGTGTCTTAGGCGACGGCCATAATATGGTGTAGTGTATATTATCCTAAATAGCAAGTTGTTATGGGTTGGCGTATGAAAATAAGTTATAAAATTCAAAGCACTACAATTTTTTAATGTCATATTTACGTCATTCACAGTAATTGGTGAACCGCATGTAGCACATAAGCAAAGGGTGCGGTAATCATGACAGACAGACAGACAGAAAGGGTTCCATTAATTATATCACCATCACCACTAATTAATCGGTGAACATTAATTGGCCTTAGTGAAAGGATTATTTAGAAGTATTTTGAATTAAAATATTTCCATCCAATTTTCTTCTTTTATATTTCTCCTCAATTAATCTATCAGTAGTTATAAAGATACGTCTTGATGCTTATCATTATCATCATATATACCCACTGCTGGACATAGGCCTACTCCAAAGATGGCCTACTCCACTTAAGTCCAGTGGTTTTCTGCGACCTTCACCAGGTCCACCTTTATGTATGTTTTTTTTTAATTTTGAATTCAGGATTATGAAAAAAAACGAAAATACGAGTCTAGTCATTGTTTTCAACGACCCAGGAATGGAGAAAACTTTTTTATTTCGCACAAGTTGGATTTTTTTTTTGATGTTTCCGATTATTGGTTCCATAAAAAGGCAAATCTAAACTTAGAGCCAGTTTTAACCAAAAAATATGGATACTCTGCCTGAAATTGTCGCCCAAGCTGTAAAACTTCTGCCGGCCAAATCAATTCGAAATTAAAAAAAAAATAAAAAAAAACATACCTAGGCATAGCTAGACACCGTCAAAACTTTAAACACTGGGTGGTAGGCCGATAGATGTGTCCGGAAGTATATTAACACAAAATTACATATTTTTACAGTTGAAAATGTCTGAAGGTTCATTTAATTAATTAACTGCAAATATATGCATTACCGAAAGCATCTTGCGGTGTAACTTTTTGAATACTAATATAACGTAATTCGATTTAGTTACACAGTATTAAGACGGCCCTAATGCCTCCGCTTAATTCAATAAGGCCAACTTCTTTCGGCTCTCACGGTACGAGACGGAATTAAACTGTCGCCTGCAAACGAGAATAATGAGGGAGAGAAACTTCATCTTATATAATTACACAATTCATTATTTAGATATATCTTTTACAACATCATCATTATATTATTTGTAGACTCTATTAATGCTAAAAATATTCAATGAAATGGCGAAACGAACAGGATTTACACTAAGCAGTAATAGATACGTTATGTTCTAACAAGCTGTTACGGTATTTACACAGTTGTGTATATATTACTAGTGGTAGGTCTCTTACCAGGAATCCGTCTATGTAGTTACATAACTGTGTTCCAGTTTGAAGGGCGGATTGGATAGTGAAGTTATTCGTAACGAGTGTCGTGTCTTAGGCATCGGCCAAAATGTGGTGTAGTGTATATAATCCAATAGCAAGTTGTTATGAGTTGGCGTATGAAAATAAGTTATAAAATTAAAAGTACTATAATTTTTAAATGATTACGACTTGTCACTTAACTAATAGGTATTTTGCTTTACTATAGAAATATGTGAAAGAAAGGAAAAGTTATTTTTGTTTTAACACTTACTGCTGGTAGGTCTCTGTTCCCGAAGACCGTCTAGGAAGGTATTTCAACCAACAAACAGTAGTGTGCAAACATTACTGTGTTCCAGTTCGAAGCGCGTTATAAGCTAGTGAAATTACTGGGGTAACGAAACTTAACACCTCATGTCTCTATCCAAACGCAATGTGGTGCAGTATATACCATCTCAACTAGCACCGCTTTATGAGCAAGCTTCACTTCATCACTTACCACTTATCACTTACACACTTATTACTTATCACTTACCATCAGGTGAACGTCTCGTTCGTTTGATTGCATCTTTGAAGAAAAAAAAACAAGTCATCAAAATATATCTGCTAGCAGCGATGTTCACTGAGCAAAGTCGGGGTAGTAACCACAATTATTTCCCAGTTAAAGATATGAACTAGTTTACAGTTAATTAACGACCAAAACCATCCATCAGTTGTAACCATAATAAATACTGAAGCAGAGTTTTTAATAGCGACAATTACGGCACTTAACGTCTTCGCGACCAAATAAACCTTTTTAGAGTCGCGCGTAAATAGCCCGTAGCGGGTTCCGTTCCCGCGGGTCCAACAAGGGGGACCCTAATTTTTTTCACTTCAAACTCTTCTTAATGTAAAATTTAATAAAGATTCTCCTCTATGCTATATTAAATCTCAAGCGGCTGAAACGGTTCGTTTAACTGTGGGTCAGTTGTTTTGTAAATAAGATTTTCAGCTGAAATTTCAACGCCCACGATCTTAAAGTAAATGTGTAAGTAACTCTGAACATCTATATATATAAAATTTATTTAAATTATATAAAATTTTAGTATAGTTTATAACATATCTTCGACAGATTTGATGTAAGAAAGAAGACATACTTTCGCTAAACTCAAAAGTTTTGTGTCTCTTCCAACAACGAAATCATTAAAATTTTAATATAAAGTTATTTTAATAAACTTACAATACATTTAAAAAGTTAAGTTCAATTCCCTGATCACCTGTAACATTCTAAAATTTTGATTGCCTTCCCTTCGTCGTCGGATAAGTTTCAGTTATAAACTCGGATGGCGTTTTATGAAAGGAGAGCGGAAATGAAATTCTCTATTAAGATCTGCGTTCGGAACTTCGTCTCGGAGCTTTAAATCCGTGAAAAGCTATTATTTGATAACTTACGTAACCAAAAGCTTTCCATCAACAAATGATTTATATAATCAGTAATATTAAATCACTAATCTTGTTTATATCTCATATATTTGAAAGGTAAAACTTAAAAGTTGTAATAGCTAAGTTAATTTTTTAAAAAGGCGCGAGGCCGATCCTCACTTAACTAGCTCAAGTTAAGGAAAACATTCAGAAGATTCAGATATAACAAATGGAATATTAGAGAAAATTATATGAAGCAAGTAAACAAATCATTTTATCAACACTTTACTTATCAAGTTCCAGTAATATGATATAAGGATTTCACTAGCAATTTATACAGACGTGAAATATTTTAATACGCCAATTCAGTTTCGAGGATTTGTTAGGGTCACATCGGGCAGAGGGACGGTATGATTAAATGTCCCCTCTACCATCGCCCGACTGATGTAGGCCGTGAGAAATTATCAGCAACTATACTTATAAGGGAGACCTGTAATTAAAGTTCAGGCGTCTGAAACACCCGCCCGAGCAAATGCGCAGTAATGTGAGAGCTGGAATTAAACGCGACGCAGACGGTGCAAACTAAGTTTACTCGCCGCTGAAGCTTTCTTATTAACGAGTTCCTTAATAAAGTATACTTTATGATATGTAGAAGTAAAATAACTAACTTAAATTTCTTCAGCTGCTAATGGTAAGTCTTAGTAACCGTCTACTACCGCAGCTTTTTTTTCTTTTATACTACTTTGCGACGAGACGAGCAAGACGTTCACCTGATGGTAAGTGATACGCTTGCCCATGACAACGCGGCGCTAGTTAAGATGGTACACACTGCACCACATTGCGCTCGTCGCCTTGAGACGTAAGGTGTTAAGTCTCGTTACCGCAGTAATTACACTAGCTACAGCGCCCTTCAAACCGGAACGCAGTAATGTTTGCAGACCACTATTTGGCGGTTGAAATAGGAGCTGCGGTGGTACCCATCCAGACGGTCTCCGGCAACAGAGACCTACCACCTGGTGGCTTCTATTTCAACCGCCATATAGTAGTGTGGAAGCATTACTGTGTTACGGTTCGAAGTGTGCTGTAAGCTAGTGAAATTACTGGAATGACGAGACTTAACATCTTATGTCTCTAGGCGACGAGCGCAATGTGGTGCAGTGTATATCATCCTAACTACTCGTAAAGTAATGCTAGTATATCATAGTCATAAATTCTTGTAAACGTATTCATGACTGAATGTTTTGTAACTTAAACAATGTTTAGACATTAATTGCTCAATTATAGAATTGATTAATTTACTGCATACTTACTAGTAGCATGGATGATGGTAAACATCCTTACAATATATAAAGTCTTTTTTTTGTTTTAACACATTCACAATATAACTTTGTATATGTAATAATTCACTCACGAAAAATTTCATTTTACAGTCGCATATTAAAACTCATATTTTTCATTTTGAAACTTTCCCAAGCGGAGACGAAATTTATTCAGTTAAACGCGCGCCAGCAGTCGGAGCTGAACTCCAGGAGGACGGTTTCCACGGCATTCAGGGTAACACGCCGTCGAACAAAGAGACGCCCGGGGGACAAACAATGCGAGTAACACTTCCGCAGAACTTTCCAGAAGCTCACCAGCTCGAGTGGCGCGATAATTACACTGTCACGTGACTGAGACGGAACTGAAGCTTTTGTTTCAGCGTCACTTAAATGTTTAAAGCTCTGCGTAATTACATTGTTTACTTAACAAATGTACTAACGACATAATGAAAAATATTCAATACAACTGTTCAATATTTTTAAGCCGTAGAATAGTTTAAATTTCAATTTCATCTTTTTGAGGATCATAAACTTTAGACACTATTATGTTAAAGAAACTGAAGTTAGATCTAAACTTGATTAATCGCATAGTTAAAACTTAACATAACATTACCTTCAACTTTTTCGTCGGTTTGAGATTTAAGATTTTAAGTCTCGTTACTCCAGTAAGATTACTAGCTATTCCAAACTGGAACACAGTAATATTTTAACACTTCTGTTTTGGTATTAGAAATAGGAGCTGCGTTAGTAAGCGGTCCTCGTAGAAGTTTCTCGTTTCTTTCTCTTAAAGTTCTTCAAGTACTTTATATTTTATTACATTAATATTCAACATATTACATTATTTTTATTTCTTGTAAAGAATTTTTAATATAGATATTGTTAATGTGATAGTCAATGTATACAATATTTGATTTTCTTCTGAATATAACTTTCATTTACCCGTTGGATCATCGGGAAAAATAAATTGTGAGTAATTTTTCCTCGTAATAAATTAAAGGATTAATATTAAGGGTGCAATAACTACCCCCGGACATCCATTTGGGCCCCCCCGCTTCGGCCATTAAATCTTTTTCAACCCTTTACGTCACATCCAAATCTTGGTCCCGGGCCACGACAAAATTAAAAATAATACCGCCCCCGAGCGCCTTAAAGCACTTCCACGGGTCCTTTATGTAGTTAATCAGCTGAAATATTTAATTACTGGGGCCAACGCTGCGGCTGTCAGTGGCGACTCAACCCTTTCTTGAGGCCCAAGTCACAAGCGGAATAACCTTTACACAACATAGATACCAATTGGTAAATAAATAGAATGAAAGCGTTTATTGTTAACACATTTTTACATAAGAATAGAATTTGGAAAACTTGACACTCAATGTATCAGTTAATTTAAGTGACGGTTGGACTGCGACTTAACACGAAACATTACCACAATTGAACTATTCCTTTTAAGAATAACTTAAGCAATGTTCTAATATAAATTAAGTATAAGTTTGTTACGGTTTCTTTATATAACGTTCAGCTGATGGTAAGTGTTACGCTTGCCCATAACGCGGCGCTAGTTAAGATGGTATACACTGCACCACATTGCGCTTTGAGACATAACGTGTTGTCTCGTTACCCCAGTAATTTCTCTAGCTTACAACCCTTCTAACTGGAACACAGTAATGTTTACACACTACTGTTTGGCGGCTAAAATAGGAGCTGCGGTGGTACCTAGACGGTCTCCGGCAACAGAGACCTACCACCAGTAAAAAAAAATTTCTAATTGTTTACTACTTTACTATCCCACCGTAATTGTAGTATATATTCCGGCTTATGAAGATGATGATTTTGTTAAAAATGATTTCATTTTCAATTACCTACTTAGTGATTAAGCTTCTCGTCTTGTAAAACTTAAGTTCAAAGTTTAAAGACGTTCTTCATTTCTCATGTTTAATATATGAAAGCTGGAGTATGGGCATCACTATCTACAGTATCATAGTAACTTAAAGTTATAGTTTCATGGTATTTAAGACGAACCTAATGGCTGTCTTGAACAATGGATTTAACTTAATTCGTGTCACGTATAACTTTTAACTTGGATCGCGTCGTCACCAATATTTCATTTGGCTCCGGAGACATCACCGCGTCCGGTAGTTTGCTGGTTTATTACAAGCTCAAATTTTATTATGATCCTTATTCTTAATCTCACTGCATTCGTGATAGAAGGAAATAGATAGAAGAAGTAAGAGTACGTACTGGTAAACTCATAAGCTTAAGCTGGATGTAAAGAAATTATAGGGGCAAGAATTGTGTAATAAAGCAAGCTGATTTTCAATGAGACATTTGAGTTTCCACACAACACCATTGATATGATCTACAAACACTGCAATATGGTTATCGCTTCGAGATTTGTACCCTATACTTTAGCTTTAGAGCACTTCTTACCGTTCTTACTGTTTGAAGGTAGAAATAAGCGTTGTGGTGATTACACCGTCACCAGCAGCAGAGAACTACCACAACTTTAATCTAAATATATATTTTTTTCAAAGTCTTTTAAAAAACTTAACGATAATCCCATCTGACTTACTTCCACCATCATCAGATCGGACATGTCCCCGTTCTAATTAGTATCATAGAGTTTCCGCTTCGAACGAAGTTATTCTTGTTAGGAGAGTCTTAAACTTTGTAAAGTCCACCGACTAAATTCATTTAAGTGCTTAGCCGTCCAAGTTCGTTTTTGTGTACTTTAATCCGGTTCGCCGGGGTGCCTTGTTATGAATTGGACTTTAAGTTCGGTGATCTTAAGTTGAAAGGAAACAGTAACTTGAGAGGGATGGAATAGGCGAAAGGTTTGAGGCGCTGAAGGTTATATTTACTATTATCGATCATAATGTAAATGAACAGCCTTTATAATATTCCCACTGTTGGAACTCTGGGCTTTATATCACAAAGAGAAAATCTAGGTCATCCACTATGCTTGTCAAGTACGGATTGCTGAATCATATTGGTTTTTCAATTCTTTCCTTCACCGGATGGTCGATTTCTTAGGAGTTGCTTATCATACAGCAAGCTGATGATGATTTGTTTCACCACAATTCCATCATCATTAAAACAACATTGAATTACGTATCTCCAACATAAACTAGCACCCCATTAATAATAACTCATTAAGTTAAAAAAAAAGGAAACCTCATTAATTAACTAGAAACACGGAATCACGAACAGCTCTGAAGTAACTTATAAAAACTTAACGACGCGCTATAAAACATTGCTATTTGTGTGTTTGTTTATTGTAACTTTATCTACATATTTGATATAGCTTTTTATAACTGAATTAAACTTCTACTAAACGCATTTTATTTAGAAAAGAACGGTGATGAATGATCAAGAAGAAATATATATATATAAAGTAATATCTTTTGTTTTTCATATGTGCTCTCGGAATCGAACTTGTGACTTCAGTGATAGAACTTAAATAGTTAGTCGTTACATTATTAGAATAATATCTGTGTGCAGTGAATTTGATGGCTTATTTTCGAAGTTGAACATAAAAGTCGCCTAAAACGTAAAGAGCGTGCAGGTTGGCGTGTCAGTCAGCTCTAAAGGAATCTAATTCGAAGCGAATCCACTAGGGGGCGGGAACGGCATCGAACGGTGAATTTACGAGTTAATCACCAGGTTTGGAACTTTGACGGATTGGTGGTGTTTATTGGTGCCATCACGACACGTGGCCGGCGACTTCCGTGTTCAACAGGGCTTCTACTCAATTCTGATGGATTACTATGAGATGCCATAACTTAATAAAGGTATCGAAAAGACGAAGGTTTCCCACTGAGCTAGAGCTTATGTAACAACCACCATTCATGAGGAGTTAAATCATTTTATGTTAAAACTTTTATTATAACTTAAATTTTTAATATGTGACTGTTGTTGTTGATAATGTATATTGAAGTTTTAGTAATCCACAGACAGCTAAAAACTCTTTTTGGTACGGGTGCCGGATATACCAGTCTGATGGCCAATGTAGACGAGTGCCGAATATATCCTACTACAACTACTGACCTACGTGTAGGAGCAACGGATACATCCGGAGACGATCTGATAAGCTGTGTAGACAAATTCAGGTTATATCCGGCTGCATCTGATGAACTGTGTAGAAGAGCACCGAATATATCCTGAGACGATCTGAATAGCTGTCTAGGCAAGCGCCAGATGTACCCGGCTACATATGATGACCTGCGTAATAGAGAACCGGATACCCGGCTGCATCTGTTCATCTATATAGACGAGAACCGAATATATCCGGCACCCGTACTATAACGTTTATAGTAAGTCTAGAAAATCCAACCTACTGTAAAGTACACCTTAAAACAAAAGTATGCAGGTTATACATCTTTCATCCCTTTTCGTTTGTATGAAGTGAAAAAGGGATAGCCCTACCACCGAGGCAGGGGCCCATAACGTTGAATAAGCGATTCACTCGCAGTAAAACTAAATATGACAGCCGCACCGATTTACGAACGCCATTGAACGCGCAGATATAGTTTTTTTCCGTGACGAGCGCTGTACGGAGTCGGCGTAAAAACGAAACGCGTAATACTTAACTTGCTGGATGGGTTACCGTAATGATTTTACGTAAATATCCAACATGAGACTATAACGGAAACTTACATATGTATATACAATTGGACACATTAAATATTTACAAATGGTTTTGTGTAAACAAAAGTCACACCCAGTACGAGATATTTTTGACATGCTTACGTAGATCGTGGACTCCATCATTATTACAATTTCTACTTAAATTTTTTTTTATTTATAAATAAATTAAGAGAACTGTAGTTTTTTTTATATAGTTTAGTTTTGTATCAATGGGGGCTGAAAGAAGATTAACCTGGGCTCTTGCAATTCATTAGAGGAGCAGCTCCTCATAATTTCATATACAATGTATTGAAATCAGAACTATTTTTTAAAGATACTCTTCTTTTGGAAAGAAGACAGGGTTACGAAGAGTTCGTACCAATTATACTACTTATGTGATCGTTTTATAGTACGTTGCTACAATACCTAGATTCTGTAAACGAAATCAGATCTTACAGTATCTTTGATTAGTACATGGTTAATTTTTACACAATTCACATTATCATCTTCTTTTATTCACAAAGAGAAAGAAGGCTTTTATTGAAGAAGAACGTAACTCCAAGTTACTAATAACTATAGGAATTTAGGACCAAATTGCGCCCATCACTTAGATATCTCTATTAAGTCTCGTTAATCCTGTAATTTGACTTCAATTACTTAACGGAAAAAGGATTACTTGGATCTAACAAAAGAAACCTATTATTTAGATATAATAATTGTATGTTAAACAGTTATGTACAGGCTCGAGACCTTAACGTTTGATCTCAATAATACAAATTTACAATATAAGTGATGATAACGAAAAAACCTCACCACCATCCAAACTTTACTGAATGTTGTACCGGAATCGAAGCAGGAACGTCCGTTTTACAAATCTAATTCGCCGATGCAAGTTTATCACATCGAGTGTCAAATAACATAAGTTAACATATAAGTTGTAGTTCTTTTCAACGGTAATATAATAATACGGAGCTTTTGAAGCTTTTGGCCAAGGAGCTGCCATTAAATTTGCTTGTACGTCTTAATACGACTTGTAGGGCGATCTAAACGTAAAAAGCTTTTTCACGGGGGGTGCAGATTCGAATCCAACTGAAAATATACCCACTGCGGCAGACGATGGAGGTGTATTTCAAATACGTAGAACTACTTAGAATACAGAACGCGAACTTTGTAAAGAGGAGGCTTTTATGGCGTCATCAAAACATTTAAACCTGCGTCCCCAGTTACATACGAGTATGAACCTTCTCACGGATTCAAACTCTTATATCTATTTGCCGTTTTCTAATTTAATATCAATTGAAATTAGTCTTAGTATCTAACTTCTTAAGGTCTGTATCAGATTTTGGTGACTGAATAATATAATTGTTATATCTTATTAAATAATCGTAAAAATGTGAAAGCCTCCACATCATAATTTTATTATTCAATTGATGAATAGCATTATCATGTATAAAAGGTTTTTATTGTTTTTACTATGAATAAATTTACTAAATTTCGTATATGTTTTTGTACCTTTCATTGCTTTTATGTTTTTCATAATTTTTATGATATAGCAAAATTAGATACGTAAAAAGAAAGGGATATCACGTGAATATGTCTCTAGGTATGTCTCCTTTATATTGTTTATAACTGAACTACTGATTTTGATTATTTTAGTTGCTACAACTAATATCGTAAATAGGCAGTGAGATTACAATGAAAAATACTTATTAACTACCATCACTTGAATCTAATAAATCTCGTCGTTTAGATGAATACACAAATACTAAACACTGTAAACTACACTCCCGGACACATCTATCGGCCCACCTAGTGTTTAAAAGTTTTAACGGTGCCTAGCTAAAAATACATGTTTGGTGGAGCAATAAGTTTTAATGCAGTTTTAAAGCTGATTTTTTGGACAACCTTCACGTATGTTTTTTTTTTTTAATTTTGAATTCAGGATTATGAAAAAAAAACGAAAACTCGAGTCTGTTCATTGTTTTCAACGACCCAGGAATGGAGAAAACTTTTTAATTTCGCACAAGTTGGATTTTTTTTTGATGTTTCCGATTATTGGTTCCATAAAAAGGCAAATCTAAACTAAGAGCCAGTTTTGACCAAAAAATATGAATACTCTGTCCGAAATTGTCGCCCAAGTTGTAAAACTTCTGCCGGCCAAATCAATTCGAAATTACGAAAAAAATTAAAAAAAACATACATAAGGATTGACTAACAAATCTGCTTCAAAACTGCATTAAAACTTATTGCTGCACCTAACATTTATTTTTAACTAGACTCCGTCGAAACTTTAAACACTGGGTGGTGGGTCGATAGATGTGTCCGGAAGTATATTTCACATATATATCACCATAAAATTAATGAAGAAGTGTATTTTAAATAAAATTAGTATATATTTATTTTCATTCGTAAAAAGTACACTAAATCATATCCGTTGTGAGTACGACACGGTAGGTTCCGTATGATACGCGAGAACACTTGCGCTCGCATACTGAGTGGGTGACGAAGAAGTTTCCCGTCAAAATAATATATTGCCTTCAGAGTAAACGTCTCACCTGAAACGGGGGAGCGATTTACACAATTCCGCGCATTCCCACACTGAAAATACGTATTACAAACACACCGATGTGACAACAAATGGACACGGTATATTTAACATATAACTTTTTTCAGCAGTCTTCCGACCTTACATCGTATATCTTCCAAACTCCTATACTATGTTGTTTAATATAATAGTAAAACTACTTTTATATTTGATAATATTATTTAGTACAAGTCTATCGGAAGTTAGTAAGGGAACCGCCTTAACCAAATGTCATGGAGAAATATAACTTTTAATATAGTTCTCATCGAATTTCTTCTTCAAAACATTATTA
This sequence comes from Byasa hedistus, assembly GCA_029286795.1. NCBI lineage: Eukaryota > Metazoa > Arthropoda > Insecta > Lepidoptera > Papilionidae > Byasa > Byasa hedistus. Next base: position 1,681,986 of record JAGSMW010000016.1, read on the forward strand.
GATCATTAAGAAATATTAATAGACAATATATAACAGTTTTATATTTAAGTGCAGCAAAAGAAATAAGTTGATTAAAATATTTAATTATCCATGCAATGATGTTTGCTGAAATCATAGTTAAAACAGTAAATGTTTGTAGATCTACAAAAAACATGTAGAGACGGATAAAAAAGCTTCAAACTGCCGTATCTATGAGCAAAAGGAAATTCTCATATAACGTTCTAACGTTATTGGAAGCAGTGATAAATTATCAGTCCGGAGGGGCCCACGGTGATCAGCAGTCGCGGAGACATACTCCAAAACGGAGGAGCAAGCTGATTGGCAGGGTGGATTATTGCTGTTGATATATTACCTTCTGTCTACACCTTTTCCGATCGCATACATATAAACCGCAATAACCTTTAAAAGTCCACACTAAATTGTTCGTAAAAAGCTAAGTTCGTAGCATTTGTTCTACGTCGTAGTTTGCTACGAAACGTAGAGTTCTACGAAGTTAAAATCACGTTGTACTTTTTTATTCGTCGATGCGAAGAGCGAGACTTTCACCTGATGGTAAGTAATACGCTTACCAATAACATGGCACTAGTTAAGATGGTATACACTGCACATTGCGCTTGCCTTGAGATGTAAGGTGTTGTCTCGTTACCCCAGTAATTTCAAACCGGAACATAGTAATGTTTGCACACTTGTATTTGGCGACAGAAACAGCAACTGCGGTGTTACCTACCAAGTAGTTTAACAAAATTAGAATATAACTTTAGAAAAATAACTTTTTTTTTTTTTTTTTTTTTTAATTTATTAATTATTTTATTAAATACACACATCAAAACAAATATTTCGCCAAACTGGCAAGCAGTTTGTTGGCGATACGTTAATGCACTCACTTAAATAACTTATATTAACAAATACGTGAAGCTATAACCAACCACAACATAATAGATATAATAATAACAGTAGCTCATTAGATACAATACACAAAAACACACATATCATATACATACATAGACTATTTAGACGTACATAGATTATTTACATTTCTTATTTATTGTATGCATCTATCAGCCACTCCTTCAGCTTCCTTTTGAACATTGCTTCACTGGTACACTTGTCCTCGCTGAATATCTCGTTAAAGATCCGCGGTATCAGATACCTCCGAGTACGTTCCCCGTAATAATTTGTGGCAGAGGGTTCCTCCAGCTGCTTACGAGCACTTACCCTGAGTGGCCTATGAAGCGTTCTAACGGTTTTAAATTCGGATTTTTTGTACTGTTCTGTGGCTAATAAATAACATACTTTTTCATGCACGGGTATAATATTACATTTTTTAAATAGTACTCCGTATTTTTTATTACATTTATCTTTGGTCTGTCTATCAACTAGCTGTTTTATGAACCTGATTTGCAAATTTAAAATTTTATTTAAATACGTTCGAAATGTACGTCCATATGCACTTAATCCATACGAGAGGATTGAATCCACCAAAGCGTGATACATAGTTAGGAGTGTCGCTCTATTAACAACAGATCTAAGATGGCTAAAACTTACACAAAACTATTCTCATTTTGCTACAAACAATATCTATTTGCGAGCCCCAATTAAGTTTACAATCTATAGTTAAACCTAAATATTTAAAACAATTAACTAATTGTATAGCTCGGCATGTGCACAGCGCTCGTTTATTGTGGAAGCAATCATATGTATGTCCTATAATGTTAACCGAACCAACAGGTTTCTTCATGTAAGGAGACTGAATTAGCATGCCTCTTGTCTTAGCAACGTTTAAGATCAGGCCGTTGTCATGTGACCACTTCACTATACTGTCGAAGTCCTCCTGCATGCGTCTGGTGATTGTTTCTATATCCCTATCCGCATACACCAAGCACGTATCGTCGGCATACATGTATGTCTCGCAATGTTTTATCACATTGACCATGCTATTGACATGCATGATGTACCCCCACCGGACCGTATACCGATCCGGTGGGAACGCCATAGCTTATTGTTTCCTCACTACCGATTCTGTTTTCTATTTTGGTGCACAGAGTCCTTCCTTGTAAATAGGCTCTGAACCACTTATTTACCGGCCCACGCACCCCACACTCATACATGGCCTCCAGAATCTGCTCGTGATTAAGAGTATCAAATGCTTTTTAAAATCTATAAAGATACACATAACGTACCTTCTACTGTCTAAATTTTCGTTGATGCTATCCGTAAATTTATTTAAAACACTGGCTGTACTCCGCCCCCTTCTAAAACCCGTGCTGTGCGTTTGTAAGATGCGGTAATTCTCCAGAAAACTACTTATTTGTGATACTATAAACCTTTTCCACTATCTTGTTCACAACAGATAAAATTGCTATGGGCCGGTAATTGGTATAATCCGTGTGACTACCTTGCTTGTATATAGGTCGTATAATGGACTTCTTTAAAAGATCAGGGTACACACCTCGTTTAATGCATAAATTAACGAACTTCGCCAGAACCGACTAATGTGGTTCTTTAAATGCTTTACGTCTTGCACCCTAATGTTGTCGAGACCTGGTGATTTTTTACTATTTAAATTATCTATAATTTTTTCTATTTGACTTGCTGTAGTTTTCTGATAATAAAATGATACCAGTGACTGTGTTACGTAGCCACTGCGATCTAAGAAATTTGAATTACACCTGTGCTTAATTTTTATCACTTCGTTTGCAAAAGTTTTACTAAAATTCATACATATGTTGTCAATACTTTGTGTTTTACCCAGATATTGCATTACTAAACTACGCTATCCAAATTTTTAACCGTATTCCCCATCCATTCATTGATAGTTGCCCAGATTTTTCGAAGATCACCTTCACAGTTGTGTAACTGATTTTGCCGATATTTATTTTTAGCCTTAATCAATGCCTTATTAGTTATATTTCGATAACGTGTATAATCAAGTCTATAGTTCATATTACTAGGGTTGCCTTTCCACCTCCTAAATAATTTATCCCTATGTTTTATCATCATCTTTATGTCATTGTTATCCAGTTCTGAGTGTACCTTTTTTTCTTACATTGTATATTAATTTTAGACTTATTGTAGATATCGTTAAGGTGGAGTGTAAGCTATCATATATAAGTAAAGGACAATTTATATTTAAAATTCCATTCCAGTCAATGTTACTAAAGTGATCTGCAAGTAATTTATTACATAAAACACTCACCGTTCCGTTCGTGCTGCGCGCCGGTGAGTTGTCGCACCGAACATTCATTAAGGTCACACCTACCAGGTAGTGGTCGGAGATCTTACAAGTAAGCATATGCGCGTTGACGGGGTCCTCGGTGCGTGCCCGAAGCCAGATGTGATCGATGCACGAGCTCACCAGTTGGCCGGCTACCACCTCCTCCCGCGTGCACTCATTTATTAAACACCGCAGCCCTAATTCACACAACATATTCTTGTACTTTTCTGTAGCTCTATCATTATCAAATAGGTTTATATTCACATCTCCAGCTAACAATACATCATCAGACTTTGGAATTTTTTTAATCAAGGATTTTATTTCGTCCACAAAAATTAATTTGCTTGTGTTTGGCGGCCTGTATACTGCTAAAATATGAATTTTTTTATCGAGATATTTTAATGTACACTGAATTAACTCTCTTGTCTTTCCTTGTGTATTTATCGATTCCATCTGCAGGTGTTCCTTCGCGTATATAAGTAGCCCGCCCCCGCGACGCCTCTCGCGAGTGTGCGCATGCTGACTGTACTTATCTATGCGATATAGTGATAACTCCTCTAGCTTTATGTTTATTTCACTTAGTATGATAATATCAATGCTAACTTGCATTGGTTTAACAATACCAATAACTCATTGTAATTTTTTCTTAATGATCGAATGTTCAGGTGAATTATCTGTAAGTTATCGGCAGTTTTTGCATAGACAAGCTCCATTTGTTGCATCACAATATTTTTTAAAGACTATATTATTATCAATGGGTAAAAGTAAATCCTTGAATTTTAAGCTTTATTTGTATTCGCGTAATATGTACGCGCACTATCATCGGTGTTAAATCACCTAATCACCATGTACTAATTGTCACTTTATAATTAAAGTTAACTAAACTTATTATAAATTTTTAAAAATCATTAATTCCAAGGCTTAAAACTTATTAACGACCTTCTATAATAAACAATCACAAATTTAATAAATTGATTTCTATACTTTGAAATTGACAGAAAGTATTTTGTTATAAACACTATAAATAGAAGATCTAGAATTGATTTTATATTTATAGTACTTTCTACGTAATATAACATGATTTTATAACTGTATGATACAAAGATAATTAAAACCGTTTTAATTGTGATGTTAACAAAAATCTTCTTTATTTATAATATTTTCTAAATTTGCCACAGTTCTCGTTTTGTTCCGGCGCCAGTACAGCGTTGGGATTCACAAAAGATTTACGACTTGATTTTTTAAACAGCAATCCCCCAACTCGAAGCTACTCGAGGCAAGCGCTTGAACATTGTGCCGGGAAGCACGCCGAGCTATTGTAGGGGATGCCTTTTGACCCGGATCCATTGTTGTCGAAGTTAAAAGGCTTCTATAGAAATGAGCGCGAAAAGTCTAAAGTTGCCTCCCGCGGTATGAAAACGTTATCCTGTCGACGCTATATATCATGTGGGCACAATGACGTCACTGCAGTTTGACACAAAGCCCTCTAATGGATTGCACCGAAGCTATTGTACTATTAAGCTAAGAAAGTAAATTAATTTACTAGTGATTTCTTTTAATATCATGCCATTACAGTTTTATTCAATTTTTACAACAGTACTTCAGCAAATATCGCATAATAAAACAAACTTCATATTTTATACCTAGTGTAGCTGAAGTGTAACTATTTGTTAATCGTATAATGCATTAGTTCGCTGTGTCACTGAGAGATGGCGCTGCATGTAGGCAAATGCGCGGTATAGTTTAGTTGCTTCCATTTGCATAAATACCTGACCGCGCATTTGTCACATGGGAAGAAAAAAAACGTGAAGAACAAAACCGGAAGAACAACAAGAATGAAGTGTTACTTAAACAGTGTAGTTTCAATGTAACAAGAAGAAGTTCCCTCGGATCTTGAGTGTGAAGTCAAACACTATTTGAAAACTAAATTATTTCATACTTATTTACAAGTTTGGAATTCACTGAGAACATTATTAATATGTGAGATTCAATAAAAAACCGTTTTGGTCGTTATTTTCGTAGCTAAACATAAATGTTGTCTTAAAACAGCAATGAGATACGCATTTCAGATCAATGACATGCTAGTTGGTACGATGATGATGGTAATTATCGCCATAAGACATTATAAATACCATATTTACACACAAAATTTACGCGATACTAATACCAAGGCAAGAATTGTTGTAAGATTTTCAGTTGACCTCAATCTGTAGTATTTCCCTCAAATTTATCTTCCAGAAGTTAAAGCTTTAGAAAGGTTGAGTAATAAGTCTTGCAGTCTAACAAGAACCTTTTGGCAGAATACTAAAGATCCTTTACGGAGCATAAAGCATACATACAAGTTATCACATAAAGCAGGCGCATTTGACGGGCAGCTGATGATAGATGAAAGCCTGACGGAGGCTCCGGGACAGGGGGCGTGTAATTTGCATAAATAACCCCCTAATGGCCCCACCAAGCGCATTAACCGGAAGACTTAGACTCTAATCCAATACCGGGACAGGGAATTGAGTGATCCGATTATAATTATTTAGTTAAACCTTTACTCTTTTTTACCGCACGCAGCTGCGTAAACGACCTTGATTGTGTACGTTTTAAATATTACAGACAATCCTGAAGAATTAATGAAAACGTTCGAAGGTTTAAACTGCGACTCAAAATATAAAACTTACGTAATATATAAGACAATTAACTCTTGTCAGCTTTAGAGTTACGGAGTTTTGAAGCGTTCGCTTTAATGAAAGCAGACGTTACCCGGAAAAGGTTCATCTGCGAGGGCCCGAGACGTATGCGAGCAAATTTCCTTAAGTAATACACATTCGGATAAACGCTGTCGAGTCGCACGCGTCGCTCGTTACCCGCGCAAGATCCTCGGAGAACTTTCAGCTTCAGCGTTGCGGCCCTTATTTTAATTCCCACCAAATAACTCCGGATACAGCAATAAAACATATTACGCGAACGACACTACGTGTTCTAAAATTTAATAAGAGATCCGGCGCGATCCCGCTGAAGGTATTCAGGGAAAGCTGTAATCCCCGCAACAGTTCAACGCTATTACAGTTTTTATGTGTACATTGGGTGAAAATTAAATTTAGAGACGAAGATTACGAGTTCACAAATTCAGAGTCTTATATATGTGTGATTCAACAACTTGACAGATTACATATCTTAAATAAGATTGAGGCATTCATGTTTGTTTAAGAAAACAACTTACATTAAAATTAAGCGTGAAAGCAGTAATTATTTCAATACGAAATTTCTTCCTGTATATAATAAAAAAATAATTTATGAACTAAATCTAAAATAATATTACTTATAAATAACATAATTTAGTTATTAACAATTTATATTTTGTTAAAGAGAAAATATGCAACTCCATAAGTGTTAAAATAACGAAAAACGCTCTTCTTGATTTAATCATCATCAGTGCGAGTTATAGTTCTTATAGAATTCATCTAAAAGTTGGTAACTTTATTTACTTAATTATTGCCTCATTTCTTTATTATCATCATCTTAACCGATGGACATCCACTGATGTATTATGTAATGATTTCCAGAAAACATAATCTTGCGCTGTTTAAGTCGAGTGAAGTTCAACGATTCTTTTAATTTTAAGAATTGAAATAATATTACATACATATAATACTACAAATTTAAGCAGAAGGTACTGCTTACCGTTAACTTATAAGCGAAGTAGTAAATTATCACCCAATTCGTATAGTCAGCAATTCAGACTTCACTTGTACTCGTCTGTTATATTGAAACTTTCAACAGTGTAATGCAATAAATAATCATGATAAGGTTTTTGTAAATGGTTAATGAGTTTTAAGTAAACAATCATTTGTTAATAGTGCTCTTTGATTCGTAAATACAAATATTCGTTCAGTCTTAACCGGAAGCTTTCAAACATTCCTTGTCGATTAATTTAACTGTACAAGGATGCGATCAGGAGCCAGAGGCCGCGAGTCGCGCCGGTAACGATCAAACTTGGAAGCACGGGGAATAACAATGAAGGTAATACTAATGTTAACTGAAGACGGTTTAACTGCTAAAGTATTTGTAAAGATTACAACGGAAGCGTTTACTTCGACGCTAACTGCCGCCCGTATTTATTTGCTTAAGAAACTTTAGACGTCTTTGATCTCGGACTAATTTACAACGAATTACAATTTTACTGTTTTTAACAATACGGCGCTTTGTTGTTTTTTATTAATGATCATTCTCTATTAGCAAGATAAATTTTTTACTTCACATTAGCTTAGTAATACAGTAATATGCGGTGTAGTTTGAACGGTGATAGAACTTCAAACTTGCATACTCAGCCATAACTACATTGTTGTATTCTGTTTATTATAGATCAGAATATTCTATATTTACTTACTTTTACTAGACATACTTTACCGTTATTAGCCTTTGTAACTTAACAGCTTATAAAGCTACAGTGAAATGTTAATCCATCATCGACATAAACATTGTCTCACCAACCATAAAAGTATAATTTTAGATTGCTTTGAATTAATTGTTTTAACACGTACAACTGACTTAGTTTTGCTATCTAAATAATATAATTAAAATAATCATCAGAAGTCACACATCCACTACTAGATATAAAACTGGCTTAAGGATCTCTAAAAGTTTACTTCTTACATTTGTTACTACATTAACATAAACTTATAAAATTTTTCCACATATCACGTTAATAGAGGTTTGAGGTAACGATTCTCAGTTAAAACATTGGAAAATTTATATTTGACCGGCGAAGGGTTAATATTCTCGACTTTTGGTCATATTTAATCATGAAGCTACTAACGGTCCTGGTGCGGGAGCGTTTATCAATTTCAGCGCTTATTCGGCCACATAACTCAATCGGAGCGCTTATGTAAATGATTTCAGCGCAGTATGGTGTTCAATTTAACGCGCACTGAGAAATGCATGCTCTAAAATTATCACACTTCTGACTAATGGAAATATACTAAAAAAACTCAGCAATGTTGTGATAATAGCAAAAGAGTCAGTTAAAATATCTTACAAAAGAGGGGATTCTTTTAACACAACAAAAATTACATGTACTATATTATTATTTTAGCGAAAACTGTTTTTCGATTTGTTTAAACTTTTAAATTGTGCTGTTTTGTATACACAACATAAATGGTAAACCACATTCTGCAGAGAGTGATTATGTATATTCTGTGCAGACATGTTCACATTAAGTTGAACAACATTTAAAGTAATTCAAAAGTTTTATAGTGATTCCTTGTTTAATTATGTAGAATAATATATTATTTTGAACTAACTTTGTACGTATATATCAGCTGTTATAGCCGTGATAGCCTAGTAGTTTGAACGCCGACCTTCCACTCCGGAGGTACCGGGTTCGAATCCGGCCTGCTCCAATGAATTTTTCAATTTATCAAGTAAGTCGTCGTGTGTTTCATTACACATGATGACCACGACCCTCAGTCATGAGGAAATGCGACTTAGAAGAAGATCAGCTGTTATTATTTATCAATTCACATCGTGTTTCATAAATAACAAACTCCCATCAATAACGAATGTACTAATCGGCCACTGTATATCCGGGGATTACGGCTCAGCCCGGTATAGCACCTGGGGCCGGGATATTACCGGCATGTGGCCCGATGGCAATATCCACAACCCACTGACCAGCCGAAATCGCTGCTATTAGCGTGCTAATAGCTGCGTAAATAGGCAACCGGTAACGTTATATCAGATAATTTATAGCTCTTGCAAGCAATCGTTAGAAATCCATTTGTAATATATAGTTTGTGTAAACTCGTCCTTCTTTAACTTAATCATATAATCCTTCCCCTCTCTCCCCTTCCGGTTCAGCGGCTAACCGCTAACCTCGTAACGCGAAAATTTAATTATTCAAGTTGAATTCTGGTACCACATGTGAAGTATTCGACACACAGCTAGTTAAAAGAAAACACTTTTCGAAACTCTCTATGACTTATAACAATGCTTTGTTCGTATGTTTATTATACACATTGTATACAAAATCTTATGAGGTTTAATTATTTGAGCAAGTAAACAAATTTCAATTGTCCATTTTTATTACAGCAGTTAAAATTGAATCCCGTCTGTGAAATATTTTAACGTCACATCAATTTCCTCTCGCGAGCGCCAAGTCAGCGCTCTGGAGTACGCTTGATAGCGTACGCCATGTTCCTCCACACTTGCAGCGGTCTCACAGACGGAAGCGTTTTTGTTGAGAATTTTAAATAAACTTTGTAATTTTCTTCACCGGAAGTACAACCTCAGTGATGATTAAAGCCATGCCTCGTCGTTCACAGCGCGTAATTCGAATTCACTTGCAAACTGAGCTACCACTGATGTTATGTTATGTTAAAAAAATACTGTTTTCAACTCGACTTTCTCATTCATTAACGATGAAGTGCTAGTAAGAATTAAGCTCACCTTAAGATGTAAGATGGTGACTTACCATCAGTAAAGTCATCTCGCACCTTTTCAAAATAAAACAGCTTAAAGTTTTCAAACTCATATTCATTTTAGCGTTATAGACTGTATAAGTTGATTTATCTTTCGCCCGCTAGATGGCGTTGTTTGTAATAACGCGCAATGATTTAGTTGAAAGATTTTGCAAATGGTAATGTTTTCTTTTTGGAATATAATCTCATTCAGACGTCACTGGTTGTTTGATTTCGTTTACTCCAGAGGGCGCCGTTAGCCCATAGTTTAACGTCGAACCGAACACTGGTGACGCGGTATAAAATGTCCCCAGCGGATTGTTGCTACAAATGTGACCATACCAATCCGCAGTAAGCAGCTTCGAGTTCGAGTGCTCGAGCGTGGCGCGAATGGCCCGACTAAAAGCGTCCTTTATGTCGGAAAATGGATTTACACTACTTGTTTCTTTGCAGAGCGCGCCACTTGCACTGTGCTTGTTTATGGTGTTTCAATTATACTCATCCACTACCATGCTGATCATAATTATTAACAAAGATTATTCATAATAAACGTACTTGACTATTACTTAACAAATTTACATCAGTATCTTTTGTGATGGCGCAACAGCAGATACAACCGTAACGCTGATTAAGATCCTCGGATATAAAGAACCGCCTAAAGACAGTAGTGATGGGTTATACCAATTTATCACAATTGAGTTTAGAAGGTTTGGTTTTTGTATAACTCAAACTTTGCACGGATTACATTTCTCAACTATGTTATTTGTTGGTAAAAACATATACCTAGATATTGATCCCATAAGATTCATTTTGATATTTTACTGCACTTTTTTTTTATTCAAGAGTATTCCATATATATTTTTAATATGTTCATCAATGGCTATATATTGGATATGTTTTAAGCCTAATAAAGTTAAATGACATACAATATGTGTGCTTATCCAAGGTAAACGGACCCCGTGATCTTATATTTAACTTACCACATTAAGGAACTAAAACACAAACTTCCTATTAATACAGAGAGGGGACTGCTGTGTACATTGTACCTGTGTAAACCTCATATACTTAACACTATCTGCGTGTAGCAAGCGTGATCCCTAGACCCAAGGAACTTAGACCTCTTGCTATCGAACGCTCTGTGGGTTCTAATGAGGGTATTCTAATATTTGTTAGATTTGTTTAATATAAATAATGATTTGAACACCACCATTCCTGTCACCAGTTCAGCAAATATTTTCCCTTCTTTTACTATACAAAAATATTATTTTTTCGATGTAGTAAATTCAACAGATTATACAGTTGTACTCCCACGAGTTAGTTTACTGGTTTCTTAAATTGTATAAACTGTAATTGAGTTAGATCTATTAAGTCAAATTATATTATTTCTTTTCCCAGGTTTTTGATATTAACTTCTTTCTTTTTCGTTTAGATAAAGAATATGCATCTACTTTCTGTCTCGTCTGTCTGTAGTACATTTGTTTCGTTTACTCCAATTTATACTAATTATTTTACATACATAATTTTGTATTGGTTATTCTTTAAATTTTCCTTTTTGCGTAACTTGTTGGGTTTCCACCATCCCCACCAATTATTTCTTGCTTAACCAGTGAGTGTTACGCGAGCATTAGCATGATTATATAATCATTTGCCGTTCGTTACCCCTGATACGTTTTCAATGGGCGCTTACTTTAAAATTAACGCTGCGAGTTAAGTTAAGCTTTGGGTTACTGGTGTTTAGATCCAAAAAATTATTCATCCAATTTATCATATACTATACAAGCATTTTTCTTTCTACTAGCAAACAAAATTTTCAATATTTAAATTTGAAGACCATATCAATATTCCATTACAATAATAGCGGGTCTAATCATAAAGACTTCGTTCTTGGGTAATTTTGATTTTTTTAAAATTTTCTTAATATCTGCATCCAGCAATATGACTAATAAGATTTCACATCATCACTCCACCACAAAAAGTTATAAATATAAAGTGTCTTAGTTATGTAGTTAGTTATAAATAACAAAGATACCATATTCATTTTTATTTCATTATCTACAACTTACTTTTTAATGTACAATACTTCTTGGTGGCAGAAGAGAATCTTTTAAACCATAAAGCTGTTAGCGCTATTAATCTCATTTATAAAGGGTTAAAAAGTAACCACAATAATTAAACTTTACCAAGTGTTACTTTGATAGTTAGATATATTTAATTTTTATTATAATTTTTTTAGTGATTTATACGTTCAGTGTTTTTTATATGACTATCGCCATTTTGATGCCAAATAGTTTATAATAATGCGTACATTAGAGCTAGTTATCATATAAAAGACAATGAGGGTCGACAATGAATTCGCCCATTGGCTATAGATTACACCGGTGCCATAACCAGGGGCACAGGTTTTAATAGATCAAATTTATGGGCCCGTTCATCTGGCCGAAGGTCCGCCACGCGGTAATTTGTCCTGACAGCCGCCGGGACCGGCGCCATGTTTGATGCGTGTTGCCAGCTATCAATTATACTTTGTGCAATTGTCTGACAACACCGCGTCAAAATTCGCTCTGTTTGAAAATTAGTCTAATTAATAATGGTAATATTTTTTAGTCCCAGCACAAAAAATAAATAAATGTGTGAGAGAGAAAGAGAGGAAATGCACTGATTTTCAACTCTTGTATATCCATAATGAACCTTTTTCGATTTTTTATCTGTTACTCGATTTAAAATACTTTTAGACGTACTTAACCAAACAAATTTAAACGTTTAAAGATTATAATGTCTTTCCTTGTTATTTCTACAATTTAGACATTTTTGTTGGTTTAGTTTACAAATGTTTTCTTTTTGTTTTAGTGCTTAGTTATATTTATTATTATTTACTATATAAATCTTACATATACATTAACCGCTCAAAATATATTTATAATTTTTTGATTACTTACATACATAAAGATTTAAATAATAAAAAAATGTTTTTTTTAATAATACTTTCTGATAACAATTAAGTATAGTTATATAATATAGCTTACAAACGCTTTAAAATGTTTTCTTTTCTAAACCAAATTCTCCCCTTAAACATGAGCAGTCCGATCAGCGGGGTCGCAAATAAATTCGTCAAAAGGGACTACGAAACATCCACGAATCACCCCCGGACCTCGGTCCGGTCGATACGTTTCCGTGACTGGCAGCAGTAAAACAGTGTTGCCACGTAAAAAAAATACCGTCCGCACAACACAAAAAAAATTTACCGTTAATTTACACTGTAATGCGGAGACCGCCGAACTTCGATCGACCCTGCCGTAATGAAAAAAATTGAACACCCTGATTTTCCACGTGGGAAATTTGCGGGGAAGGTGCTCCCATCAAACTGAGTTACGGCGGTCCCGAGTTATGTAATTAAAAATAATTTTTTGTTCATAAATCGTTATAAAGATGAGCCCATAACGATATATCAACAAAACAACGATAGCCACAAATAATATTTGTTTGAGTAATTTTGCTGGTTATAATATAATCCACCATATAGTATATGGATAAGGAAACTAACATGTTCCAAGAACAACTTTCGTAAACATGTGACATCCGCCAACCCGCACTTGGCCAGCGTAGTGGATTTAACTCTCTCCCCGTGAAAGAAAATTTCTAATCCCAACAGTGGGAACATTAAGAGATCTATTATTCATTATACATAGATTATTAAAATTAGTAATAACGTTTCAAAATGATTTCTTGTGAGTGGCATAAGTAATAAAGTTAAAAATCAAACTTTTAACCTGATCTCAATTACAAATTGAGAAAGTAATCTAATTTCTATTCTGATTTTTAAACTCTGCCGGAAGAGGAGGAACTCAATCGGCGCCATTTTTAATGAAAAAAATATTCTTTGAAAGTATTCTTCATTTCGAAGCCATTGAAAAAATTCAGGATATCCAATATTCTAACTGAATTTACGCTTTGTTAAAATTCATATTAATTTATTAAAATAGTTCCTAATTAATATTTTTAGTATTATAAATTACGACTTATGTCATTATCTGTGTACTAGTGATAGTCCTGTCAAAATCGGTTCAGCCGTTTCAGAGTTAACGAGAACAAACTTAAGGTATAGTAAATTACATAAAAACTTCAAGAAGCACTTACTTTACTTATACCTATTTTAGTACTTAAAAAAACTTTTTCTCTTGGTACATATAACCACAAAGCTCTAGTGTTGCCAGTATGGGCGATCAAGTCGATAACGTTTCACTTTAACGCTGTAATCTGAACTCTCAGCGGTGTATTAATAATTAAGGAGGGTAGAATGAGAGTTTTCCATTCGGGAATTATCTTTTAAGCCGACTGAGCGGGGGCTCCCCGCTTTTGTGGGCGCAAAGTAAAACGGGGATTTACTAAATTAAGAAGCGAGCCGTAGACATTCATAATGTTTTGTTTTATGATGTAAACAAATAAAATGAAATCCGACTTTATTAACTATTATATTTTGAAGCTCATTGTTACTTCGCAAAGAGGTTGTTAGCCTGAATTCGGTTGTAAGTGTTTCACCAGGTGTAGGTGGTGTGTTCACCAGGTCGATAGTCTATTTTTTAAAAGTGTTATTAAATACTTATTTTGGACTGACAACTGAACTTACTACCTCGGTTAATTTTACCAGGTGGTAGGTCTCTGTTGCTACAGAACGTCTGGGTGGGTACCACCGCAGCTCCTATTTCAACCGCCAAATAGTAGTGTGCAAACATTACTGTGTTCCGGTTTGAAGGGCGCTGTAGCTAGTGTAATTACTGGGGTAACGAGACTTAACATCTTATGTCTCAGGCGACGAGCGCAATGTGGTGCAGTGTGTACCATCTTAACTAGCACCACGTTGTCATGGGCAAGCGTATCACTTACCATCAGGTGAACGTCTTGCTCGTCTCGTCGCATACTAGAATAAAAAAAAAAAAAGTGTATAATCGTGAAATAAATGAACTCTGAGATCGTCTCGGCAATTCATATTTACGGACACCTTTTCACTTCAGGCTATTACAGCTCAATTTATAAGGTACGCGCTAACCATCTATAAGAGACGCGGGTTCGATCCCTACTAAGCTTGACGGAAAAGAAGTGAATAAAAAAATCGTTAGGAAACCGGAATGCTGTATTAACTCGTATGTAGATATTTTTTAAGACCCTCCGGCAAATTAAAACGGGTTCGTGAATACAGTAAATTAAAAAAATTAATACCACAAACATAAGTTACAGCATAACACCAGTACTACACTTAAACGCATCACTTATTACTTAGTGAAATGCAATCGACTCCCATGAATTACACTTCATTAACACACAAACCTTTTTTAATTCTGTTAATCTGTTTGGAAAATTCTACATAAGTAGACTAATTCAAAGTCCACCTCCCAGTCCCAGCATTATTAAGTGGTAAATACCATTTTATACTTTTTTTTTAATTTAAAAACGCAATAAGCCGCGAGCAGCCACAAAAGGCGTAGTGATCTTCTAAACGCACTTCATTACACGGATGGATCAAAATGGCGGGCGTTGAATAATCCCTGTGAAGCAGATTTGCATATTTTGCTCCGGGATGAAACTGGAAACTGTTGAGATGGCAGCGGAAATTGTATTTTATCATGCAAAACCTCTACAACTGGTAGTATCACAAGAAGCAAACCTAGTTGACGATGAAATTAAATATCAAGGAATTTGTATATTGTCCAAATTTTCGTATTACAAGTCTCTTTCAGTCCTAGCCAGGTATGATTTGTCTAAAAGAAACGTCTGAGTAAACTACTTAACAGTCTAGGAATTTCTTTTTTAAATCTTGTACTACTTTTGTTTTGACAATAAAGTGGAATCCAATAGAACGTTTCTAAATTTGCATTGATAACGAATCCTTCTAATCTTCATTATCCTTGTTACAGAATGGAGGAGACAGTGCGCTCTCTGCTTCAATACAAGAGCCGCGTGGAAATTTTAAAGCAAGAGAAGGCGTCTTTATCGTCCGCTCTCGAGGTAAGTTGTTTCTCTTATAGCTTTATATCAATATCTATATGGACTTTCACAGCGTCTATTTCTACTGACAAAAAATAATCTACAAATAAACATTTACACTCTATTCCGGTTCGAACACAGTCAGTAATCCCAAAGTTAAAACTAAAAGTAACAATGAAACCCAACGCAAACAAAATCATGTATAACCAGATTACTATAAAACGAATTATTGATTTGTATTACGAATTAAATTTTATCGTTATCAATCCCTTGATAGATATACCTGGATTTAGTGCACATCTCTCAACTAAATTTTCAGCGGTTCAAATCCATCCAGTTAAAAGCTGTTCACTGATCCTACCACTCCAGTAAAGAACTTGTTGATGTTTACACTTAGGATTATGATAGGCAAAATTATGATTAGTTCAACATTACTACATGCACTTCCATTATCGTCCTATTATGAAATTTTGTAGAAATTATAAAAAGTAAATTTTGCTATGATGGATTGATACATAGACGTAACCATTTTTTTGGCCAATGGATGTATTTAACGTCTCCTTTCTTAGTCCCCTTGCTATAAAATACTTGCTAATGCCAAAGTTAAGGTTTTAAAAATCGATGCTAAAGAATTATCCGGCGAACCCTATCGTAATTTAGAATAAAATTCAAGTTTAAACGGAGTCAGCAAATAGGGCGAACGTATATTTCCTCCTTTCGAAATATGCCTGATAGTACCGTAACAGAGTTCTCGTTCTTCCGAACTTGGCTGCCCGGCGACATTAAAGAGTATTTATCGCATTAGAGGGGGACAACTGATAATTTTTGGATCATAACTGCCCCTGCAGATAGAGGAATTAATTTGGCGAAAGTACGTACCGTCAACCAAAACACGAAGACCCGGCCAATATCTAGAACTGCTTCTGGTTTAGTTTGAATAACGGGGTGCCTCGTGGATCCAGTTTCACCGGTTCGTTCGGAACTGGACGTTCTTTGTAGGATTATGAACGACGGAGTGTATTTGAAAGGGGGTGCGATGTTTTTGCGTAATGGTTGGTCATTTTCTTATTAGAGGCGGTGGTTAAGTACTTTGTATGGTGGGGGAAAGCCTATTAGTTGCCCCGGGGATATACTGTGCAGTCGTGCTAAAATAACGTAAGCTTTTTTTAACCTTTGGGGATTATTATTTATAATTTGCTATGATATTAATGTTTTCAGTCTTTTAAACCTTTAAAAACGTAAATTAAATAATTCACGGATAATTTTTCCCAACAATTATCACATTTTTAAAATTGTATATTAAAATAATTCTCCTGCGAGTATACACTTAGCAATGGTGACGCGGCAATTTTGTTAATAAGTCTTATATTTGTTAAAACATTAAACTCTAAATCATTAAAAAAAACTTGAGTTTCTTTGATGCGTAATTTCTGTCGTTGAATATCATGTTTACTTCCGTAAATGCATAAATTCCGAAGTAATAAAACAAAAATAAAAATTGTATTACCCAAAGTACAATACAAAATAATATCTAAAGGCACCCCCGGCATCGGAACGACAAGCAATGAGATTTTTTTGAGAGGATATTAAAAATGGGGAGTATGCACAATGGGTAGGCAGGTATCATTCAGGAGTGCCGGGAAATAGAAAAATCAGAATTCGTGTTCGCCATTCAAATTCGCTGATAACGATGACGTTGACATGAGGAGGGAGAGGGAGCAGTGAACAATGAAAGCTCCTTAGAAACTGCGAAACCGGGGCACAGTTAGATGAAATGGTACACGAAGAAGTTGACAGTCATGATCCACTCGTCAAACTTGAACGGTGAGGAACTGGCAAGCTGTTCCATTTCAGACATGAAAAATAATAACAAGTGAGACAACTGTAAATAACAGGCAAGGTATACGAAGCTTGCTACTTTTCCTGTTCTTTGTTGACATCTTCTCTATCTATCATTCTCTATCTATCATTGTTATTATCGTTTTGAAGTTTATACAAACAAAGCTAAATTTTAGATGGTCTTGTAACAGGGAGGTTCCTTGTCCAATTCTAGGACTATTTGGCGAAATTTATATCTTTGTATGCTTTCTTACACCCATCTATCTATCTAACAGCATTGCTGTCCTGTTATCAACATTTGAGAGAGTATTCTGTCCGAACAATTTTCCATCTTCAGATTTATTGTTACTTAATATCATGCTCAATTGTTATTAAAAGAAAATGCAAATTTAAAACTGAAACGGAAACTATTTGTATAAAACGATCATAATGATTAATCAGATTAAATCCGTTGTATATACACAATCTGAATGTTGAGTGTACATTCGTATGAAAAGGGAAACGCAGTAGGTACAAAGCTTCTCTTACATCCAAAGGAGGTATCTAACAAAACTTCTCTGCATGCTTAGGGAGCGGAGGAAATCTCCCAGTTTAATGAAATATTTTGAATATTTGTACTTGATTCCTGCTTTCGAATATCTCATGGTTAACCAGAGACAAAGAGCTGCGCCCGTCGCAGAGTGCGTCGCTGTTATGACACGCTCCTGTATCATTTTACATTGGTCGAAATTATCCACCGTCGGGGTCCGCAATGAATTTTTAATTCAGAAGCTTAGTGAATATTTGGGGAACAATTTGCGACTTAATATTTCAGGACGGCGAGCGGCGGACCCTTGTAACTTTTTTACGGAGTGTTTGAAGAGATGAATTCATCTTTTACGAACGAAATTTTTCTACAGTTCGTATAAATATTTTTTATTACCGAGTTTATCAAATTGCGAAAAAATTAAGATTGCAACAGTGAGTTATGCGATAAAAGCCTTCAAGACACAGTGTAGTAGACTCTTGGTATACTAATGAAAATAATCAAACGTAATCTTTTATTTTATTTTATCCACAGTAAGCTAATATGATCTGTTTTTCACATGATGTTATATGGCAATGAGTTCAAAGACGCCGAAGTTCAAATTCTCGCATTGGCTGTGATATGCTGACAGTTGTTATTGATAATACCATATAACCTTTATTTGATGTTGTTTTCGCTGTCTTTTTCTGGCAATTTATACACTTCTACGTACTGTAAATATACTAACACAAGTGTAAACGGATAAATGGAATGGTGTTGGAGAAGTTTACAAAATGCAATTCAAATTAATACTAAATTATGAGAGCATTTTATTACGAAACGAATTTGTAAAAGCCATTTTTAAACATGTGTCGTCGTATGAATTGTGAGTTGTATAATTTCTACTTCATTTTAAATCTATCCATCGCTAGTATATGATAGGCGTAGCGATGTAAGGACATTGAAATGGCGGAAAGCGGGAAATCGGCTATGCACAATAACTGGGGTTTCCCCGTTTAAAAGCCTCCCCCCTACTAAACAATAATTCAGCTTCACCCTTCCGAAGTGCAAGGGCGCAGTCACCGGGGGCAGTCGCGTAGGGATGCCCAGCCGCGTGATGTTTATGCTAATACTCAAATAAAAATTACTTTTATTACTACTTTCTTTATACATACGATATATAGGTAAGTCAATTCAAATCTTGCCTTGTCATTTACTACCGAAATAAACTTGCATTTCATTGCTTTGTTGTATAGAAGAAATACCAGGTGGTAGGTGGTGGTGGTGGTGGTAAGAAATACCAATTTACCAGGCGGTAGGTCTCTGTTGCCGGAGACCGTCTGGATGGATACCACCGCAGCTCCTATTTCAACCGCCAAATAGTAGTGTGCAAACATTACTGTGTTCCGGTTTGAAGGGCGCTGTAGCTAGTGTAATTACTGGGGTAACGAGACTTAACACCTTATGTCTCAAGGCGACGAGCGCAATGTGGTGCAGTGTGTACCATCTTAACTAGCGCCGCGTTGTCATGGGCAAGCGTATCACTTACCATCAGGTGAACGTCTTGCTCGTCTCGTCGCAAAGTAGTTTAAAAAAAAAAAAAAATCTTGAAGAATCTCTCTTCTTCCGTTTTTTCAAAATCAAATATAGATCAATACTTTATTGCCTACATTAAAGACAATTGACTAAAACTAAACTTATAATGACTGGAGAGAAAAAAATATAAATAAATAGCAGGGCAACCTGAAAAGTCAAGAATAAAATAAATTACACTTAAACGATTCAGTTTATATAGAAATACAAGTTCACGTATTAACTGCTTAGTAACTTTAAAAAATATCATATACTATCTTTTGCACAAATCATACTAATACAGTTATGAATATACACATTGTCATTATTGTGGTATGTTTGGAGTACATCGGCGTCAGGTTATTGATGTCAGCTCCTTTAGACGTGGTATGATTTATAAAAAACGACCGTCCTATAAAAATGGTAACAGAGTTTACAAACATTCGAGTTAGTTGATGAGAGACACCTCGAATATGGTTTGGTATAAAAATCGATATGTTAGTGATTAAAGGTTACATCACTACATTAGCACTGGACAGAGCTGGGGTGCATCAACTGCGCCACACTCCCCTCCCCAACCCTCCACTCCCCTCCACCTCCCACCGTCCCGCGGTGCGCATGTCAAATTTACACTTGCACTCTAATTTTGTTTATCCCCTATTTGGTTAAGTTAGCACATACACATTAACAGTTAACCGCTAAATGTTATACACGCTACATATACAGTTAAATATTATTTAATAACTTATATGATGTTCATTGCTGAACATCTTTTCCGTATTCTTCTTAAAATGCTTTACCAGTTAATGGAAGTTCGGCAAATTTCTTCCTTTGTTTTACGAGGCGAAATAGTTCTTCCGATCTTTTTTCACTTTCGGTCCTATATCTGAATTGATTTTCAATGGAACAGTAGTGTGGTGATCCTGCCATCTTTCCGCTTCATCATCTGTCCAAACTTTTCCAGGGCATTGCCAATTTATCTTACTACTTAGACTATTAACGATCATCGTTCTTGTTTATTGGTCCATGTTAATACTAACAGTGAGAGAAAATATTTCTGCTGTCGTATTCATTTTATTGTTTGTTATAAATTATCACTTTAAGTTCACGGCGACGATGTAAATTTTAACAATAGACCAAGTTGTAAATTTCAAATTAATTTACATAAATATTATATAGCCAACGACAAACAGGAATTCGCCGCGACGGAAGTTTAATGCATTTCAAAACTGCTAACAAAGCGGTCGCGGTCGTTTTGCTCTTAAGTTATTAACGAGCAGTTACGGGATATAACCGGCTCGAGTCGGTTCATACTTGTCGCGAAATTATTAATTTAATATTATACAATACATACATTTTATATACATGTTGGAGTAATAGTTCATGAAGTGTTTTTAATAACATAATGTCAGCGTTGATTGCACTACTAATATCGTTTTTGGAATTGCTCATTGTTCAATAAAACGTAGATTTGAAGAAACTGTCATCTGTCCGACAACGTAACGACTTCATAATAGGTCCGTACACTCCGACGGTCGGAACGCGACTGTTTTATACCACAGAACGTATCCGTACCGTTCTTATTTATACCCGCGCAAGAATTACAAATACGTAAGTCATCTCTAAATTGAACTTGAAATCCTAAATAATTAAATTTTAATGAATAGACGATTTTAAGACGTATTCGAACTGATATTTAACAATTTATCACCAAGAAAACATAAATACACAAACACAGCCTTATTCCGATTATGATATGCCTAAGAATATTTTTTGACATTTAAACCTATATAATTCACAGTTGAATTAAATTTGTGAATGTTATAGTTGTTAAATAAAACTACAATCTACTGTCTTCACTACGAGTTTCGTATATTACTATAATATTAATTAAATTATGTACTATATACTTACGTATATACGTAAGTATACAGTTTAACTTTTGTATAACTATTTACAATCTAATTATAAATAACTTTTTTTGAACATATGATTTAAAGTTAACATTATATTACCTTTCTCTGGGTTATCCTTTAAAACAAATGTGTTTAAATTATCATTGTATATACTTTCAGATATTTAATATAGTTCCGTTATATTTTTGTCTGTGTTATATAATAAATATATAAATATTATTTTGTATTGATACAAACAAATCCACGAGAACACAGAGATTGTAAATTGAAGTGAATCTTGCAACAGTAGCGCCGCGGTGGCATCCGTGTAATTGAGTTTACGGCTGCTGGTTGCTGCTTGCCGGCAGCCCGGCTAACGAAACCAATTAACGAGTGTCCATTATTAGATACGTCACGAGTTCCTACTCTCACCTTTTCTTCTTAGTCTTATTTCCTCATGACTGAGGGTCATGGTCATCGTGTGTAATGAAACACACGACGACTCTCTTGGCAGTTATAATGGAGTGGTGTTGCCATTGACTTCTCAATTTCACATACTAGTACGAGCACGGATGGTCACGACATAGATATGCAGGTTTCCTCACGATGTTTTCCTTCACCGTCAAAGCACGTGATATTAGTTGGTGTTTTATGCTAACTGCACATAAATTGAAAAATTCATTGATGCAGGCCGGATTCCAACCCGGTACCTTCGCAGTGCAAGACCGGCGTTCAAACAACTAGGCTATCACGGCTACTTATACTATTTACTCTCACCTTTTAACCAACATCAAAAGAAGAGTGTAATAAACCCGCATTTGTATATACCCACATTCAAAAAACAGCGCATCAATAATTTGAAAAATGATCGATTCGTGTTCGTAGTTATAACCAAAAACGGTTAAGCCGTTTCAAAATTATCGTCTCGGACAAAGTTTACTATTTCGAACATTAACAATTCTTGTACTTCTTAGTAAGAAAGTCTGTTATTTAGCGGAGAATGAGTATTGACAATATGTCTGCCTGATGAACACTATTTGTACATTACGAGTACCAATAAATATTTGGAAGCGAAGAGTTCAAACAAAAAAGAAACAATATTCAATGAATGAGGGACCAGTTAATATTATCTTAACATCTTGTTAAATATTTAACCCTAGGAATATCTAGCAACAATACCCTTCCCGACTAGAAAACAGTAACTATTAAGCACTGCTTATTGAAAATGAAGTCTGAACTGAAACTTGCCAATAAAACTTTTCTTATACACGGTCTTTTTAAAAAGCGACAAGGATATTAATAATAGAAGTCAGTGAACAATGGAAACGCGACAAGAAGACATTTCCTGCCTCCAGCGTAGTCAGTATTGGGTTAGCGATAATGCGAAGCCTGATGCATAAACTTCGATGAATAAAATTTGTTCCGAATAGAAGAAATGAAAGTGAAAGAAAAGAGGAAATTACCTTCTATCATTTATTTTCAGGAATGAGCTCAGTTAAAATAATATGATGTGGTATATAACTATTAACTTAAACACTTAATAAAAAATTAAAATCATATTAGAGATCTTAATTTTTAATCTCCATTACCTGATTGTATCAGCGTAAGAGACTGATGCGCTGACTTAAATACTCCGTAACACTTGTAACTTTTAAACCGGTAGAACTACATAAATACTCTATTAGGATAAAATTAAGTACAGGATATGGAGATGATAAATCCGAAATATAAAGTTTATAGCTGTTCCTGTTAAGGAGATACGAAAGGTCAAATTTAGCACTATGGAAAAGGGGTAAAGCATAAAAAGATTTTATCTACTGAGAATTGAACTCATGACTTTTGTGTTCAAAGCATGAAAATGAACCCCTGGGCAGTACATTCTAATCTTATAAAGTAGTAGAAGGAAGAGGTAATAGAGACCCGGATAATAATACTACGTGTGCGACGTATTTCACGTTTGTTTAGTCTATAGTCTAAAAGGAATTACTTTTCTCATAGTTAGGCTAAAGTTATTAATGTAAATGTAATAAGTAAAAGATTTTATGTAAGCTACGTCCAGGTTAATGTTAGAATAACTGCATGCAGTGATTAATGGTTGGCCGCGACGCGAACGGTTTAATTCTGCTTATGGTCCCTAAATGTAATCAGTATACTGAAAGGCGGCAAAACATAGAGTGCCCTAAAACACATCGGTGCGACTACGTCATTAATCTTCTGATGGCGCAGATTTAAGTGATTATCTACTTGCTTTCACTAACTTTAAATCCGTAGTTACAATCGCTTTGTGTCATAGTAACAAAAGCTACTCTTAACGACTTTATAAACGCTATTCGAGAATGTTCTAATTGACATGTTTTTTGAAGTGTACTTTGTGTATGTTAAAAAAGAGGTACTCAGCTTCACACAGCATCACCAACGCCTTTATACAAAGCTTGTTACACAACATAAATTCCAAAACACAGAAAGACGTCTTTTGAGTTATAATACAGCAAGCTCTTAATACTAGTGTATGGCGGCGGTATGTTACAAATTAAAAGAAATGCACGCGTAAACTTTCAACATCCTCTTTATGGTGATATGGTTCAAAAATTATACACATTACAACCCCATGGTAATGGTGTTGTTTCGTGATCAGACACGCGTCGGGGCTGACTGAGCGGCGGAAGAGAATGACGTTTGACAAATCGAACAGCGAAAAACGGTTCAGGGTCGTGATTTAAACCAAATAACTTACCGCGGTAACAGCACGTAACTAATGCTAATTATAATACCGAGGACGTATCATGATTACTTAATTTTTGTTACTTATTACGCAGCAGATTTACAGTTTAATAAAATTCAATCACCAACTAAATTGCGCAAAAGGCTGCCATGGGATCAAAGCGTGACCTCCGCGTTACAATACAAGTGTTAGATATTAAGACAAATTGTGATTACAAACATTTTGTTAGTGAAATAGTAATTGTATTGACTTTTTAAAAGACTAAGATGAAAAAAGGGAGGGTATGACATAACATCGTTTCGCTATAAAAGACAGATGACTGTAAGTCTCGCAACATTCGTGTTTGGGCAGTGTGCGAGGTGCGAGCTCTGTGACGTGCGAGAACTATGCCAGATTAAATTTATATTTGAACAGAGTTTTATGTAAGCAGACAGAATATTTCTTAAAAATTGGAGAATCTTTGAGCAAAATGAACAATTTAGTATTAACTAAATTTTTAAAAGTAAAGTAGGTAGTATAAATTTCTCGATCAATACTTCTCAGCAAACTATTAAATGATAATTATCGCAACACAATATTGTCAGAGTAGCCATGAACAAAAGAAAAATTATATTTTTTTTTATTCTAATATGCGACGAGACGAGCAAGACGTTCACCTGATGGTAAGTGATACGCTTGCCCATGACAACGCGGCGCTAGTTAAGATGGTACACACTGCATCACATTGCGCTCGTCGCCTTGAGACATAAGGTGTTAAGTCTCGTTACCCCAGTAATTACACTAGCTACAGCGCCCTTCAAACCGGAACACAGTAATGTTTGCACACTACTATTTGGCGGTTGGAATAGGAGCTGCGGTGGTACCCACACAGACGGTCTCCGACAACAGAGACCTACCACCAGTATAACATTACCAGGGTATTAAGCTGCGATCCCGCTGCTGATATGTTAACTCGGACCGGAGAACAGAGTATAACTCTTACTTCACTTTAAAAATTCATCAAAAAGTAAGATTGTAGCGGTCCTCGAAGCGACGGTCCGTGCGAAACTGAGCCGCGTAACGACCAGCGGCCATTTTGTATAGTAGTTTTGTGGAGGGGCGCTAGGTGGCGCGGTCACGTGTCCGCGCACCTTCGCAACCGTAGTGTTGCCAATAATATAAAATAAAATATATTTTGCTAGTTTTGTGATAACGCTAACATTCGACACTTTTCATACTGTACGTATCAATGTCTTATCTAAACAGTTAACTATACATTTTAGATTTGTTACTTAAAATACTGCGTATGAAATATTTACAAATATTAGAAATTAATTAAAAATGTAATTTCTCATTTAAAATAACGATTTAATTTCGATTAATAAAGCCAAAGATTGATAGAGCTCCATGAAGGAGGGGCAGCTATTCATCTACGCTGAAAGGGAATCAAGACGAATGCGCACTTTTGTCGTTGGAAGTGAGCGCGGGTATTTCGCAATGTCGCTCGCCCGGGAATCGATCCCGCCACACGGCAACTTAATTACCTCTCCCTGAAACATCTGCGTCTACGCGAAACGGATTTCAATTAAATTTACAGTAATCCTTCAGATCGCGAGCTGACGTACGTTGTAAGACGTCGGCTCGCTTCATTATTTCTTCTATACCGTATTTCTCTATTCATACTTTCCGCTTTTAAACTTGCTTTAATTAAATTAATTGTTAATATTTAACTGTTACCAAATTGAAAACGTTTAGTAATTACATTTCCTTATAATTAATTCAGTTTCAAAAATTTAAAGTTTGATTGTAACAATAATATAGATTTTAGTCTAAATAAGTCTGTGTTGCCGGAGTCCGTTTATGTATACCGCAGTCCCTATTTCTCCAGCTAAACAGTAATGTGCTAATATTACTGTGTTCCAGTTTGAAGGGTGTTGTAGCTAGTGAAATTACTAATGAAACGAACCTTAATAACTTATAGTAATATATCATAATAACTGGTGCTGTCTATATCATTGTAACTAGCGCCACATTGTTATGAGTAACCGTATTACTTACCATCACATGAATCGTAATCGATAAATCGATTCGTATAAACATTAAAACATATTTAAATAAGACATTTTAACAATTATTAGTTGCTCTCTTAAAAAAACTAAAAATTTATAGACCAACCTAATTTCTTTTTAGTTAATTAGTTATACAATGTTTTAGTTATAATCGATACAGCGTTCGTAACTATAGACCATAGACAAATATACTACACTAAATGTCAAGTTTACAAACGTCACTTGTAATACGCGGCTGGTTTTCAAATACAATATAATATCTATTATTTGTAAAAGATTAAATAAACATTGTGTGCTTTACAAAAGACTCGGGTCTGTTGCGTGTGTTAGAAAGACTTGTGTATTACGAAGGTATTCTTACGTTTATTACATTTGTAAATTGATTTTTTTACAACGAAATAAGTAAGTAATAAAAATATTAGTGATACGAATCTGTTGGCTCAGATTAATGTGGTTAAAAATAGTTGTTTATTTTGCTATCTATCCTCTCGGTTAGCCCTTACCCCTTTTTCGGTCATGCGACCCCAAAAAATTGCACGTCAGTGAAAGCAATGTTGAAATTAAATGCACGTAACATCACCCCGCCGGCGTCGTATCTGTCGCGTGTTGTTGCAGACAGACAGACACACAAACGGGAATCATTGCCTTTGTGTCTAACCCCCCCTTATTTGATGACTAATGAAAACTGACTATTGCATATCAAAATTTGCGTAAGCTACTCACCTTATTCGTATAGTCATAGGGTCTAAATATAACTGAAAATCTACAGCTGTAACCGTGGACACGTATCCGATATTATAAGAGCTCCATCCGTGTCCGCGGTTAGTTTGGAAATAAGTAGAAAAGCGGTTCAAATATAGTGGTCGTTAAATTCAGTAGTATGGGAGGTCGCTTAATTAAGAGTGCGAATGATGGGAGCTTTTCAAGTTGTTTTTTCGAAAGCACAAAAGCTGTTTGTTAGCGGTTAAAATGCGACATATTGATGGATGATTAATCGAAAAGTTTCGCTTCGAATGACAATTTATTTCGAGGACTACCATTTGCGATGGATTCATTCATCGTTTTTTAGCTGAAAGACTTATAGAAGTATTTTTTTTATATTTTTATAACAATATACAACAAATTAATTTGTTTATTAAATAAATTACTGGTGGTAGGTCTCTGTTACCGGAGACCGTCTGGATGGGTACTACTGCAGTTCCTATTTCAACCGCCAAATAGTAGTGTGCAAACATTACTGTGTTCCGGTTTAAAGGGCGCTGTAGCTAGTGTAATTACTGGGGTAACGAGACTTAACACCTTATGTCTCAAGGCGACGTATACCATCTTAACTAGCACCACGTAGTCATGGGCAAGCGTATCACTTACCATCAGGTGAACGTCTTGCACGTCTCGTCGCATAGTAGTATAAATAACAGAGCAAACTATGTTTAAAACTAATCTAGTGTCTATCTAGAATTGGCATTCGCTGGAGGTTTGGGCATCGTAGCACTGAGGCCACAGGTTCATTCGGGCCCGCGGATTGTATCTCCGTTTCGCGTGTACAACATCCGTGTCCGGTGTTCGCAGGCGTCGGCCGCTCAATACCAGGGGCAGGTGTCGACGTTGAGCGCGGAGAACGAGCGGCTCCGCGGGCAGCTGACCGCGCTGTCGGCGGGCCTGGGGGGAGAGCAGGAGCGCCGGCTGGACGATGTCGCGCAGCAGGTCGTGCGAGCGTTGCTTTCGCAGAAGGTGAGGCACCTAGATCCTGCATGCTGAGAGTGGTGCACGAATACTAATCCCAGTAACCCTCATAGAAAAGCAAACCCGTTGGACGAACTTCCTCGCTGACGACCAATCGAAAATTAGTCGGAAATAATACAAAACAATTTTTTTAATC
The DNA here is from genome assembly GCA_029286795.1 of Byasa hedistus. Lineage (NCBI taxonomy): Eukaryota > Metazoa > Arthropoda > Insecta > Lepidoptera > Papilionidae > Byasa > Byasa hedistus. The sequence goes on from JAGSMW010000016.1 coordinate 1,710,088, forward strand.
AAGGTTTCCAACTATCTCATTAACAATAACAATGAAATCCATTGTAAAATCCTCAGTTTTAAACACGCCCATTATTTTAGCACCAGGATGACCAGCTAAGCTCAGTGACAAAATTACAATTCCCATCGCCTATATTTAGGCGGAGCACTCGCCCGACAACGGCGTCGGAATTAGTCCAAAAAACGCTTAGCTGTAAATCTCTTAATCTAACCGGAAGCATTAAGATGCAACCCGGAAATTGTTTTCTCATAATTATGGTACACAGTCCCGTGCCCTTGGATTACCCGGTGGTCCTTTCGCACATAAATCGTACGAAATGGGCCCGCTCCGACTTTAGCCGCCACCGTAATAATTTCACTGCTGCCGCGGCCCACTATAATCTTCGTATAATCTGCCCGATAATGCGGCCGTTTGCCTCCTACACAAAGCTGAAAGAGGTACACTTGGAGATATTCTAGAAGACAGAATGGCAAAGAAAATAGTACCGGCAGGATGTGAAAATCATCCCGCACAAGAAGAATGTGACTTTCAACATTAATGACAAAAGAGAACAACACTGAATCAGTATTGTGAATGTCGGCCATGTTGTTATAGTTTTGGCGCGAATTGCAAAGATGGCGGCATACGGCGTTGACAGATTTGTCACTGTTTGCTGTTATGAAGTACAAATTACTTCATAAGTTATATATATAATTACATTAAATATGGAAAATAGTTTTCAAGTTAATTTCATAGTAATATATTTATAAGTTAACAGTATGAAAACTTGGCCTTTTTACTATTCTTTATATACGAATTATCGGAATCAAGCATGCAATTTTTTATTAAAAAATTGTAATATAATTCATAATTCGAAGAAATAGGTATACAATACATAATATTTATACATAATACATACTGGATTTTTTTATTGAAAACTATTTATAACACATTCGATTCGCTCTAGTAAAATGATAATGAGGATAATTATAACATACACTACTTACTAATTACAAGTTAATTAATGTCCGTAATTAAGATATTTCCGTCGTAGCCAAACCGAATATCGATGTCCTAGTTGTATGTAGGTAAAGGTGAATAATTACTTATATTTACAGCTTTCGATTTTAAGAGTTTATTGTATTTGATAATATCTTTAAAATTTCATTATCATAACCTCTTTTTTATGTGAATCTATTCCGACCCACATTGCATCAGCAAAACGATAAATTTTTTCGTTGGATATTTCTTTTAAATCATTATATCTTAAATCTATTACAATAATCTTCACTTAAGTCTACATTTTAAAAATAGGTTAATTTTATTTTGTTGCTCCATGAGTGTTTATAATCTGCGATCCTTATGATTCTCACTTGGCGGGATATATTTCAAACCTCCTGCAAACTACCTCCCACCTACCACTACCCTCCTACTACCACTACCTCCTGCAATTCGTGAGATCAGGACAGTGGCACTTTTTAAAAAGCGCGTCAAAAACCATTATTTTGAGATATCTTTATATGACTTTATCTTAATGTCCATAAATGTGGAACAGTTTTTGATACACTGTTTTTTTTTTTATTTTGGTTTGTTTTTTGTTTGTATTTATAAGCAATGTTAGTTTGTGTTTAGTATATAAGTTTTGTATTAGTTGAGTGCACCGGACTTACAGTCACTGCTATAAAATTTTTCCTACCACAGGCCTACTGGAAGAATTCCATATTGGAATAAGTAGCGCCTTTGCACTTATTTCTCTACATGTTTTGTTTCCTTTGTAATTTTGTGTGTGCATAAATAAATAAATAAATAAATAAATAAATAAAAATAAACTTGAACTCGGTTTATCATACTCGGTTGTATGTACTAAACCAAAATTATTCATAACCCAATATTAATCTCGCAGCACTCTATCATCTTTGGCCCGTCTGTCAGTAATTACTGCGATAATTCCACGTAAAGGCACACCGTCTCTCATATATTGAATATCATATATCAATATACTTAATTCAAAGGGAGGGATAAATGTCTATCAAATTTGATACGGGATGATACTAGTTAAGTAACATGATTGGTTTGCATATATTGCTTTAAATTTTGGGAAGTTTCCTTATCCGTCGATGCTGATACTTATAGCAGAATAATATTGACTGAAAGTCACACAATTTATATGCGTGGAGAAATCATTGAAGAGTTACTCTGTATTTTGGGGTGATGTTAAGGTTATATGATCGCTATTTATATGTTACTAATGAGCTTTTCTTGGTGTTCTTTACACCAAGCATTAGTAAGTTCTCCAGATATATGGTGGCTGTAAAATGTTTCGGACAAAATCACTTATTAAACAAAGAAGTCCTTAATAATAGTACCAAACCCCTTTGGTCAGTTATGTTATACGTTAGCCCTATTCTTAACACACTTGAACTCAAAATATCTTAAGTTAATACTTCTAAAATATGACGTAACAAAGAAACTCCAACGTATATGACCGTGAAGTAAAAGATATTTATATAACATTATAGCTGATGATATATATATAGAAGTAGACAGCGTTCTAAACATATATTACGTATCTTCCAACTAACCATATATTTAAAATCTCTCTCTCTCTCTTCAATACAATTTTGAGCATTTCACAAATGAGCTTTTAAAAGCTTTATAAATGAAGACGTAAAACTTTGAGGCGCTCCTCGAATACGGCAATTAAGTCTTGTTAATATCATCAAAGCTAATTATCTCGAAACTTTACGAGCTTTTAATAAGTACACTTTGTGATTTTCTTAAACTAATTTTATTAACGAAAGAAACTCGCTCATCAATCTTATTTGTGATGTATTATCTTAAAATGTAAAGACGAACCGTGGAACTCTAAATTAAGCACTTATAGCAGTATTTCATGCTAGTAACAGGGTTTCTGGTCTTCACTCAGGTTTCGAATAAATGAATAGTCGCGGTCTAGTTGACTGAGTTCAAGGTGATTTTCTAGAAATCTTTGGCCTTATATATCTCGTTACTCCACATACTTAACAAGCTCCAGCATCCAATTAAGCAACACAACAATCTTTGTGAATAACTATTTGGTGGCAGATATAAATGCTGTACTACCTAGACTAAAACACATTAATAACCTCAACAAGTTAAAACTGGTCTAAATTCCTGCGCCAACTATTTCAAGATTTCTTACTCGGTTCTCGTTTTCGTTGATACAAATTACAATGGGAACCCTTTAATATTTCTTCCAAAGCTCTTCGTCATGCCATTTATATGTTTTTATTTAACAATTTTTCGTATCAACAAGTACCAACTAGTGAATTTCTCTGCCTGCCTACGTGTATAGTTCAACTAAGCCAAGTCTCGCATTCCACAGCGCGCTTGGAAAGGGAGACAAAGTTTTTCTTTTTTGTATTAATATTGTAAATGTACTGTTTGTGTACTAAAATTGAGACTTAAGTCTTCCTGCTATTTTTGTTGCATTGTTGTCTTTCATCTCCACCACCCTCCGTAATTACGGCACGACGATTACGTTACTCCAATTTAATTCAGCTAATGAAGCGTAATTAAAATATACGCGTTCACTTCGAAGACCTCCGATGCGGGGGTGAATTGGAAGGAGACGCCATGGCAGAATAATCAATCAGGGCTTGTAGAACATTTTCACAGCTCGCGCATTTTAATTTTTATCTATGTTTGTTAAATTTTTTTTTTTACTACTTTGCGACGAGACGAGCAAGACGTTCACCTGATGGTAAGTGATACGCTTGCCCATTACAACGTGGTGATAGTTAAGATGGTACACACTGCACCACATTGCGCTCGTCGCCTTGAGACATAAGGTGTTAAGTCTCGTTACCCCAGTAATTACACTAGCTACAGCGCCCTTCAAACCGGAACACCAGTAGAAACACAGTAATGTTTGCACACTACTATTTGGTGGTTGAAATAGGAGCTGCGGTGGTACCCATCCAGACGGTCTGTAGCAACAGAGACCTACCAACCGAGGTAGTAAGTTCAGTTGTCAGCCCAAAATAAGTATTTAATAACTTTTAAAAAATAGACTATCGAAGTCATCTACGCACATCTATACATCGAATTTATTTAAATTAAATTAATTTTCTTTTCAGAGTGTCCGCGAAGAGTTGTGTTGCGCGCGTGCCAAGGTCCGCGAGCTGGAGACCCAGAACCGTGCGCTGAGCGCGCTGCTGGTGCGACAGCTGAGGCCGCAGCCCCGGCCCTCGCCGGCCACACCGCACACGCACACGCCGCTCACACCGCTCACACCTCATACACCGCACACGCCTAGAGATCTACAAGGTATGCCATCACAAATTTTGGAACATGAACTCCGATAAAGAATTGTTCGGGCACCTATTTGAACATTCCATAAACTACTGGCACTTCGCAGTCCACGTGGTGGAGGTGGGATCTTGCGGGTCGCTGGTGTCGTTCCGTGACTCGCCGCCCCCTTCACACCCGCACCCCCTCAGCCACGACGACAAGCGTCGCCATCAGATTCTAGCTGATATTTGGACTGAACTTAAGGTAAGTATTTACTGATTTTTTCGAAGTTCTGCACAATCTTTTAGCTTTCGTAAATAATGTAAGAATTATGACGAAAATTTGGAGAATTTACTGTTCACTTGTTGAAGACAAACAATCTAATTCTTGAAACGTTGTTTAAATATGTACCCCTCTCTTTATTTCAGGGTCTAGAAGTGACTCCTGCTAATTTAGCGCGAGCACTATCGGCAGTTGACCCAACGCTGTGGGCTCCTCCAGCGCGCCCGGTCACCTTGAGCCTCAACATGCCGCAGCCTTGCTCAGATCCTGTTAAAGGTTACTTATTTCATTATAAATAAACCTAACTAATATTATTAATATAAATAAAAAAAATCTGGTAATAAATATTGAAATATATTTCATATAATTAAAGGTGCTAGTGAAGAGAAGGCTACGGAAGAAGAAAGTGGTGAAGTAGGAGAAGCCGGTGCAGAATCTCCTGAAAGTGGCGCCAAAGATGAAGGATACTCTACTATGTCTAGCGACGTGCAAGCAGACGCGTCTCGGCAAAGTGATCACGCGGCAGACAGGGCCCTTCCCGATCTCAACGAAGCTTCAGATGAAACGGACAATCAAACTATAGTCTCAATTAATCCCCGCGAATCTCGTCGACATGCGCGCCTATTAGCCGATGCTGACTACATATACTTCCCAATTGGTGTAGCATTCGCTGGAGTCAGAGGAAGCTACCCGCCTTCGCGACCCGTCCTTCCCTTTCAACATGTCGTAAGGAGTTTCTCTGATTCTCATCTCTGCTTAAAACTTATAGCAGGAACTACCTGTCCCACTAGCTGTCTCGACAGTCCATCGCCAAGCTCGGGAGTCTTAGTATTAGATCTAAAACCAGCGCCGGAAAGACCTCTCAGAAGACCCGCAATAGCTTCAACGACAAGTTCGGACCGAGTTTCGTGGGGCAGTACCGTCGATGAACGCGCCGATGGTTCACAGTACGATGCCGATTATGTGCAACATTGGTTAGAACTAGATGACGCAAGATCTGCGCTTCAACAAAGGCATCGAGATTTAGCTGACTTAGAATATGATAGAGCCGAATTAGAAGACTGGAGCTTATCACTGTCGTGTGAAGATCTCAGGGATAGGCAGTCCCCTTTTGCTGAAATCACTACACCTGGACAAATATCACTTTCCACGTTACCGAGTATCAGAGAAGATGATGCTTTAGAGTTAGAGGAAGATGTTGGCGACTGCTTATGGAATGATTGCGGATTCGCAACAGTGGAAATAGATGAGTGCAAAATGAATGATGACGCAGACAATGCAGAAAAGAGATGGGAATGCTCCGGTACGCACTCGCCCGGGGGATCGTGGTCAAGTGCCTCAGATGCCCCCGAGAAACGTTCTAGTACGGCTCTAAGCGAAGACGGTGATTGCGCAAACATCGGCTTAGATTTCACAAGAGATTTTTACCGTCTCGTCAAATATGAAAGCACGAAAAGTCTAGCCTCTAATTCTTCGAGAGGCATCACCTCTCAAGATCCGAGCAACCATCTGAGAATACATGATGTTCAAGCTATGGCTCTGCAGGATCGCGAACAAGCACTTCAAAATGTACTCCATTTTATAGCTGAGCAACAGAAGTATTGTCGTGATAGAGAGGAATCTGATTCGATGTCGTCGCGACCTGTATCTGAGATACGTGAATTACCTCCGCCCTATCCAGCAGCAGATTACGATGATGATTCAGTTGGGCCCCGTAGTGAGATGTCAGACGACAGGCATCGACCAGACTCTTTTGGTAGTTTTTCAGAGAATGACTCCAGCGAAATTATTTCAAGCGATAAACCAAAGGTTACATTTAGCAATGCTGTTTCCGAACCTAAAAGTACACCAAGGTTTATTGAGCGAGAGGATCCTTACGCAGAATCTCAAAGTTTCTTTGATGAGTTCTCTCAAATGGAGAACGCTGAGAATGAAGTGGATGAACATCATCTATTGAAAGTTCAGATGAAGAATGAAATAAATAAATGTATCGATACAAACACTCAAACAAATATCTCGTCGGATTCAAATCAGCCCATAGCGCAAAAGGATGAGAGACCTTGTGATAATGAATCTAGTCGTAATGTAGACCACAATTCGGCTTTGAAAGAGAACACAGTGAACATAATGTTAAACAAACAAGTTACAATATGCGAGAGGGTAGAGTTGGAACCGAGTTTAACGAAATCTACAAGTTTTCCGTTCACGAGCGGCGAAACAGAGATATCCTTGGTTGAGGAGGTGTTAAGTGCGTGTAGGAGAAGCACAGGTGTTTTAGTACCCGTCCCTGAGGAAGAAGAGGGTTCCTCGCCCGAAACTGGTTCCCCACAGATGACTGAATCGAACACAACGAGCACTTCTACTGCTGAAACTGTGATAATAAGTAATAAGAACGATGGTACCCAAAGGGAGATTAGACCGAGAATCGAGAGGAGTCGTATACCGACACTTTTAGGGGGGAAGAGACCACCTTCTTCGCCAAACAGGGTTAAGTCGAAGATACCCGTCGCGGAGAGAAGTCGACCGGGTACAATCCAACCGGCTCCTGTGCCGGAACCTATAATTGTCAAACAAGAGCACACCTTGAGCTTTCACGAGGCCGCCACGTCGAAGGACGTCATTGACGAACTTAACAGGTAAGTGAAATGCAAAATATTCTAATAGTTCCCGGTATAAACTTCTTATAGGCGTGATAAAAAAATAATAGCAATTTTTTTAAAATTCCTTTCATTAAATGTACAATCTGGAAGTGCTATGTTAAATCAAATGAAACTACTTCGTCGCTTCGTTTTGTAAACTCTTGTGAAAATATGCGAAAGAGACCTTTAAAAATAACTAATAAAGATTTAAGTTGTTTTAAGATTTTTTTTCATAATTTTTTGAATCAATGCAAATATCATTTGATAATGTTTAATTTTATAGAATGATTCGCCAAAGCGAGAGCCCGACGGCGGCGGCAGAGGCCAAGATTGAGGACAGAGGAGAGAAGAACAGCGTGAACAAGGACAGCGCGCTGTGGGCGCCGACAGGATGGGTGCACGTAGAGAAGGACATTGACTTCAGTGACCCTAAGGTAATTGAATTTGGTATTTTTCATTCAGACAAAGTGAGTCAAATTTCCAAGATCCATTAGATTATGGCAGATCTCCTTTTTCGGGATCAACTTGACTTATCATCTTACCATCGCAGCGTTTTCTTTCAGGAATATCTATCTACTACTTCGAGGAGTTTCAAGAGGGTAAATAGCGGAAGGTGTACTTCGTTTGGACTAACAGGATGGTTATGAAACTTTCAGGCGCGCGCGAATCTCTTGGACGTGATGCTGGCATCCAGCGACTCCTCGCCGTCGTCGTGCGGCTCATCGCCTGCGGAACCGCCCGCGCCCTACTCGCGGCTGCACCGTCTGCACCGCACCAGGAGACAGAAAACCGGTAAAATTTAAACGCATCATTATATAGCACTGCGCTGGAACTCATGCATTGACACTGCTGCCATTCGGTGTTGTGGTGTTTGTTGTTTTAGTTGTAAATATTAGTTGATTTAAATTAAAAAAAAACTGTTGTAACTCACTGTATGTTCTTTTCAAAGACTTGCTAGAAGTCCGAGCTTATTATGAAAATCGAGACTGTGGCCCTAACAATTCTGCCAATTTAAAACCTTATGAACATTTACATTGAGTCGTTGTAAATTAAAAAAACTAAATTAATTTCTTTGGAAATATTTTGTCTAGTTTTAATTATCATTACTATTAAAGTTTAATTTACGTAACTCGCGTATGCGCAGTTATAAAACTTCATTCGATTTTATTAAAAAGGCGTTTTTTAAAATATTTCCAATTTGATGGACGTCCACTTTAACCAATGTATTGGGCCGAGAGACGTTTTTTTTATGGTTATATACACTAGCGGTTAGTTACGCACCTGATGGTAAGCGACGATGTATTCTTTGATGGTAAAACGCATTAAGAGACTCCTATTCACCCTTCTGATAAAGAGTCAGTGTTTGAAATCAAGTCTGGACGAAAGCACTGGCGCCTCTCAGCTATTTCATCTAGACTCCTTTCAATGTCTCTCTGTATGTTTGTATGTCTTGTCACATGCCACGCCTCTCGTTTCCGCTCTCACACGCACCATCTCACTGTCGCCTCATTTCGCGTAGTTATCATATTCCACTCTCCGGATTATTGTTCATGAAACAATAAGGCTGCCAACCAAATTGATTACAAAAAATTTTTATTACATAACACTTCTTAAGGAATGTTTGGAAAGGTATTCGTTGTTGCTAATTAATAAAAAAGCTTTCCAAAATCGTTACAGGATAAATTAATTTAATTAAAACTATTAGATTATCCTCCACGTTAAATCTTTTACAAATTATTTGATTTCGAGTTCTCGATACAAGGTGGGCCAAAAGGGGTCATCCGATGTTTGGATATAATTTTTTTTCTTAATGAAAAACTTTTATTATGTTTATTTGAACCTTTAGAATGTTATTGGTCAAGTCGAGAAGATGATATCGGCCTAATGGGCGCCGCCACAATTTGTTGATTCAATTTGGGCTTCCAATAGGGTGATTTCTTTTGGGCCGCTTTGTAGTTCCGGGTGCGCGGAGGTTGGTTGGGCAGTGTTATTGTTGCGAGCGGAGCGGGGCGTGGGAGGCGCGCGTGGGCGCGAGCGGACGGGTACGTGGGTGTGGTTGTGGGCGGGTGGGGGTGGGCCGCGCGTGCTCACGCGTGTTCGTCTCGTCCAGAGCCGGCGGGCGCTCGCTTGTAGCCGCTAACGTGGCCTGTTGCTGCAGCGGCGGCGCTGCGCAGCCGCGGGCTGGCCGTGCTGCGCTTCTCGCGCGCGCGCCGCCCCTCGATCCTCGGCCGCGACGGCTTCTTCGTACGCTACGGCGAAAGGGAGCGCGACGCCGTCGCCACCTTCGATTTCCTCGACGGACTCTCCGGCGGCTCTTCCCCGGACACCAAAGACTGTACCTAAATTATGTTAGCAATAAACGCCTCCCAAATAACTATATTTTTTTATTGTGATATGGACGCAAACGCTTCGCCGATGAGCGGGCGCATGCGCGCACGTCGGACACGCGCCCGCGCCGGTAGATGTCGCTATCAAGACGGTTAGCCAAATAGTCTTTACTTAGTGTAGCGTTTTCATGAACGTGGGCCGCGCGTATCAGCGGCTCCGGCTTTTCGACAGCCTCGTACCCCGAGTGACTTTTTTCGAGTTTAGTAGTTTAGGTGTCGTAGTGATTTTACTCCCTAATTACTATGACGAGAGCAGTGTGGAAGTTTCCTAGATTCCAATAAGTAGTTTGAAATGTGTGTAAACATTGCAGAGGCGTTGTATCGTGACTGTCGCAGTTCCTTTGCCACCTCCGGCTCACTTTGCGCTGTACGCTGAACAGCACTTGGTCGCATACCTCACACTGCGCTTTATAAAACTATAACAGCAGCGCTTCTCTGAATACGTTAAGGTCGATTACTTCTTGCTGTGTCTTAGCATACGCTTCTTACAATTAATTGTTGTAGGTAAGTTGACGAGATAAGTAATGACTAAGTGATTCAAAGCTGCGGCCTCGAAGTAATGTGATATTTTTGTATATACTGTAAGTCTCACTTATTTTCGTAAACATTTAAATGGATCCCTTTCTAACTGTACGAAGCGTTACTGATGATGGTCCTCGAGTGTAATACGAGTGGGTTTCGGTTGGGACCGTTCGTGCGAACTCGGGCTTGCCTGAATTATATTTGTCGTGTAAAGGCTCGTGCGGAGTTCGTACGATCGATCGGAAGACAGATCGTAGCGTTAGGTACTACTTAAGGTACTTATGTAAATATTGGAAGTTACATTTATGTAATATCACTTAATAATTATGTAGTCATATTCTATAGCAATCGATATAACCTTATGAAATCCATTAAATCGAAGGGTACTAAAGTATGTTAAGTGTATATATTACGTTGTAACGACTTCATTGAATGCTATTTATTGATTTGTGTCTATTGCGTTTAATCGACCATTTGTGTATACTTAGGTACATATCATGATCTAATATTATTTGTAGTGATTATATTATTCCGGTTCAAGTGACGACATTGCCTTTATAATTGTTTTAAAAGTTTATTAAAAAGATTGAAAAATTTAGATCATTATTTTGTTCATTTGCAAAGGACTAAAGTCCGCACTTTCATCTTTATTCTGTCGAGTAATTTTTATAGAGTCCTTGAACGAAATTTTTCTTTATGGAAACATTCAGCCGTCACTTGCACCGCGAGCCTATCATATAGTTTGCGTGTATACAATGTAATTCCATTTAATACGGTTATGAACCTCGATTGAAAAATGTATGTGTTTCTGGCTTCTATTATTGTAACGTGTATAGATTCTATTAATGGCGGAACCAAAGCGATTTTACACAAACAACTTTTGCCACCACTTGTTACTATGCGACACTGTATTTTAATTTTATTTATATAGAACTGAAATGTTTAATTTGTATCCAGCTTTGTTTTAATGGTAATAATGAGGACAATAAAAGGAAGATTTTTTACTTATAATTAATGAATATAAAACAATCGAATCGTCTCGTTCGATGTCTAAAGTATAAACATATTAGTATTTATAGTCTACATACCGCGGTGTATTTAATTGGAACAACGTCCCGTCACGTTCGGATACACGCTCTTGATTTATGATTCTTTGACCGACCTTTGTGTGCACATCGAAGTTAATTTTTATTTGTACATTGTGAATCATTATAATTGATGTGTTTATCCGAACGTAGGAAACATTAGTGGAATAGTATTAAAAGTAAGACAGATTGTAAACTATTTTTCAATTCACCATGTAATATACCACTCATTTATAAAAATTAAAAAAAATCGTAATTGTTCCTAAGAACCAATCGTTCATTCCTGTATGTTAGGCATTTTATTGTGAGCGTACACTATATAAAACATTGGCATGTTATTGTTTATGATAAATATAGTACCCCGTATCATATACGCGACTGTATTTTTTGTAATCGTAGGATCCATAAAGGTACTACGACTGGTAATTACTAACCATCGCTAACATTCGACCGCAATCGGCATTGAAAAACAGAATGCACAAGAAAACATTATCCTCGGTATTGGGTGCATTTGTTGTTACATTCTAACATAAGGAAAATAGTAATACATGAATTAGGTAGGTACTTTGACCAGTACAAAATGTGTAGAGTAACGGTATAATTTAATTATGTACTATTACAGATGGGTTTAATAAACGATTCCGTTCCCAAATGATAATTATGCTTTCATTTGTCCTATTCCTTATCTGAACACAGATACAACACATCATTTTGAAACTTCAAATGATTACTTTTTTCGCACAATTCTGCAAAGAATATAACGATTAGTTATTTGAGTTTAGCATTACACAATGTGTCACTTCATTATTATGAGCAAATGTATCACTGTCTATAAAAATCACTTTTACCAGTAGACTCACTTCGTGCATAATAAATGTACACATTGCATATGTATATACAAACAATTAGTTTTTCCAAAAATCACCTCTACAATTCATCATTCTAACAAAAGTGGCTGAAGGATTCACAGTAGGTTATAAGAGCATAAGAACTACACTCAACTAGAACTTACACCAGCAGTTTGATGATCATTTTTCAAACAGCAAATGCAAATACGCTTTTTCCTCAAGATATGATACTTAGTCACTGCAGAAATTGAAGGATTAACATTTTACTATATTTTATTTTCTGTACAACTTTTAAATCAATACTAAAATAGACAATCATTTTTCTAATTCCAATTTAATACGTACGTACGGAACGAAAAGAGAGAAATTTCGGTTATGAAAAAGACTTATCGCTATCAAAATAAGATACTAATACAATTCTGTCTTCAATGGCAGCACTAGGAAAGGAGATAAAGAAAATTACATTCACACATTTACATATAATTTTTTTTTTAACACGAACCTGGATAACTCATAAGCGTTTCTCAGCGGTCAAAATGAAGAACTAAATGAAAATTGGAAATCAGCGAACTGTAAGCCAAAAAATATTACTAAAACATAAGACTTAAAAATTCCTGAAAAAATGGAGGAAACAGATCATTGAATTTAAAAACTTTCCAAAATTTTGTTAATAACAAAAGGGTATGTATACCATAGACCACTTCCAAGGATTTTGAGATAAAGAATGCCAATTAAATGCAACAAACAAGCTTTACGCACTTACTCCGAAAACAAAATACTTTAAAAATCACACAGAAGATCAAAATTACATAAATAATATACTATATGAAAGCGTACATATGTAACAGAAGTTAAAACAATAATTAATCCAAAACTCTAAATCATTATGGACGCCTGTAAACAATGTTACCAACTATAAAACAAAACTAGTAACATGTCCAGGTGGTAGGTCTCTGTTGCCGGAGACCGTCTGGATGGGTACCACCGCAGCTCCTATTTCAACCGCCAAATAGTAGTGTGCAAACATTACTGTGTTCCGGTTTGAAGGGCGCTGTAGCTAGTGTAATTACTGGGGTAACGAGACTTAACAACTTATGTCTCAAGGCGACGAGCGCAATGTGGTGCAGTGTGTACCATCTTAACTAGCACCACGTTGTCATGGGCAAGCGTATCACTTACCATCAGGTGAACGTCTTGCTCGTCTCGTCGCATAATAGTATAAAAAAAACAAATTTGATTCATATAAAATTTACGATGTACGAAGGACCAGAGTTGCCATCCTACTTAAATCTGGTATCGTAATTCGGTGAGAAAAATATCAACGATATAATTAAATTTAAAACATCTGCTTATCGTATTGAATACATTTTAAATTTCGAACGCCCAACACACATACCAACATTCACACACACGGAGCAAAACAAAAGCACTCAAACAATGGTTTCTTTACTCATATTAAAACTAATTTTCTGCACATCTCATATTCATTGTCTGTACGGCCGTGACTACCTGATACTTAAGTATTTACTTACCTAAGTTAACAAAATATATAAAATTTCTTTTAGCTAAAGAAATAAACTTTTTGATTTCTTTATTTATACTCAATCTCTTTTTGGTGTCATTGATTGAGGTGATTTATTTAAAAAAGTTAATAGTGTTAACGATATACGACAGGGCAGTCCATTGCCGCTAATCAATCATAGTCTATCGTCCATATATAAAAATACGAGAAAAACAAAAGGCAAAACAAATAACGTTTAATAAATAATCACACTTACAATTTTAGCAATATGCACTACGGTTTTCTTAGTTTTTTTTTTTTAAATAAGTCATCGATTTTCTCTACATTCGATGTTAATTCACTGACACTACTGATTGTTTCTACTATAAAAGATTTAATTGTAACAGGACACATATAAAATATTGAAAATTTCGAGAACTCTAACAAAATTTAAATCTATGTAACTTAAAATACAAATTTAATAAAACATAATTATTTACTAATTTAAAATAATATTTAGTCTGTATGGTTGTATACCATAGCAATTCTTTTTCTACATATTTGTGATGATTGTAATTAAAATCACATAATCGCTTATAACCTTAAATATTTCTACTTAACGAAATTTTTTGCGACCAAAAAAAGTGCTAATATAATTCGAGTAGTTATTGTTGTTGACTATGCGTAAGTAAGATTACCAAAAACTATTTAAACTAAAAAATTAACAATAGCTCAAGAAACAAATTACTTTCAATTTCTTGCAGTTGAACACATCACAAAGTGCCGCTGATTGTCTTCGAGAGATCTGAAAAATTACCATATATAATTAACATCTATTCATATTTTAATTAATAGTGTATGTATTATCAGCGTAACTCTTGTTAATCACTACACACACAACACACGCACAAATAAAACGCTCATTAAATCCAAAAACATTTATTAAAATTACTGATAAATTATGTCATGATATCGTCATAATTAAAAAAAATCACAGACAACATATATTTTTTCTGTACAACATGGCGGACATGCCGCCACATTTATCAAATACTTAAATAAAAAAAAATAGTAACAGTTGGTAGAAATTTAAATGTTAACAGAACCAATTAAGTTTATTTCCTTTCTAAGTTAATTGTCGTTTACAGCCAAATAAAGGCTCATATAAACGAAACGATAAATTGGAATGTTAACAATTGTTTGATATAATACAATGACATGTTGTTTTGTGACAAAAGCTTAATATTATTTATTAATTAAAACGCCATCTTATTCGGCTGTTTCCCGCCATTTCTATACGCCAAGTACAAACCGCATTTTTATTTTCAAATTGCAAACACTTAAAAATATTTACAACGAAAACACAATTCACCTTACTATTTTAGCTGAGAATTATACTAAATCAAGTAATAAATTATAATAAAAATAACTATACGCTACCCGAAATTTAATCACTAAGCAATGAAACAAACAACATTACTAATTTTTGTAAAAAAAAATACAAAATTAAATGATTATTTAATACAATCTTTTTAATGAAAATTCATAATAATTAAACGGCACAGACTTAAAAAAAACATTGTGACACTCCCATGATGTAAATAAAATCTCTTTAAATATACATACCTAAAATAAAATGTACTTCAATGAGTGTTCATTAACTGAAATAATTAAATTCAGATATTCCTGTAAACTGTTTCTTTATTTGCAAGAATTGATATAAAGATAAAAACATTTACAAAAAATACAATATAATGAAAACGAATTCGTAAAATACATTGAATATTGTACAAAATGGAACCCCGTCTTACTATGATGACGTAAGAATGTCCTAGCGAATATAAACATTCGAATGTGTAAATATATCGGTAAAATTTATATAAAAAAAAATTTATAAAAAGATAAAAATCGATTTTACAAAACAATTGTGAGATTTAAATAATCGGATGATTAGAGGATGCTCAATGATGATGCACTTGCCCTTAGAACAAATGAGTATACTGTAAATGAAAACGTCTGATGCTTGCTCTATTAAGAACATAAATATATACAATCTGTATATTATACATCATATATTAGGAAATAGTATTCATATATAATCAGTAACCAAGTAATAACATTAGATTGAGCCCTTCATCGCCGCGATTAATAAATAATATGCGTTTATACGCTTTTTGTGACGTCATTGTATTTTTTCTTAAATTTCCCACAAAGCGATGTGAACAGGACGTTCACCTGATAATAAGTGGTACGTCATTGTGGGGTAAGTTAGGATGATAAACACTGCACCACATTGTGCTCGTCGCTTTGAGGTCACCCTTTTATTCGGAAAACAAAATTGAAGTAATGAATAATGTAAGTTTACATAACACAATATATATGATAAAGTTGAAATTAGCTTCAATATCGCAAATTATAATATAATAATGATTGAATGCGATTACATCGAGATAACAACAAGAATGGCAATATTGTTTTATAAAAACCGCTTTAAAGATAATACACAAATTAACTATGGAAATTTGCAACTAATTCTGTTTTCGGAACTTAATTTAAATGAACAAAATACAAGTTTATATAAAAACTTAACTTCACTGGAGTGCTTAGTTTGTGATGTTACATACTTACGCTTTCTAAATTATCGAAGCCTTTAATCTCATGTTTGATATCAATCTCAAAAAAAAAAGCGACGTGTAAATCGAAATGGGTGTGCAGTATGATGAACGAAAGTAGCTCATTTATATTACTTGAAACATCTCCACGTGAGACTCGTGAGGTAATCTCGATATTTTAATTCGTGCATGTCATCAAATAATCCGTTGGAGAATGGCAATAAGTAATAAATAAAATCATCTTTAGATTCAGCTTAAAATTAACTCCAGACCCTGGGCTTGTCGCCGCCAGATGAACAATGCTCCTTCGCGCCGCTCTTAGCGTTTGTCTTCTCTCCAACATCAAACACCTTTCGCTTCACGTCCGGCACTTTGTTTGCGCTGCGTTTATAAATTTCGAAAATAAATTTCAGTACATACATAAAAAAATATGTATATGTTTGTGCAATAGCTAGCGATGTGTGGAAATATTTCAGTTAATTCATCAACATGCAAATTTACATTATCCCATCGCCGCAAGAAAGCACGTTATACATACATTACCAAACAATTGAACATGCTCCAGATTAAGTTTAATCTGTATATCTTCTTGACAGTGACAACACTTGAAGCAGACAGTATTAAACTATGCCAATGCAGACTAATTTCATTAAACTTGTATTTTCACACAAGAAAACATAGTTTTATTTCTTAGTGCAAAAAACTCTAATAGATTTTTACGAATATCAAAATCCAAATGTACAAAAGTTAAATTTTAATAAAACCCTAAAAGTCTCGTCAAAATCGATCAAACCTTTTCGGATCTTAATCGAAATAACCGTTGAAAATATTTTAAAAAAAGCTTTTTGTTGCAAGCATCATGTATAGCATATGAATTAAGGAAAAAGTCATAATAATATGTCTTGTATTTCAGACTTCACAAACCGTAAATACCAAATCGTTATCAAACTCCGCCTCTAAATGAAGTCACAACCTAATTAAGATTAAACGAATCGATGATGTTCAACAACAGTTCATCAACTGGTAACGTATCGAATACCACTGATAAGACGCGGTGAATATACCATGAACATTTGTTCTGGTATCTCTGATAAAAATTACAAGCGTAAAACAGCTTCTAAATTTGCTATCTGTGAAACTTATTTTAATTTATATAAATCAAGCAGATGTCTTTACTAACAGATTATTTAGCAATGTTATCAATAATCCGAGATATAATGTGAATTGATTTCCAAGTAAACCATTACGTAGTGTTGCGATATAAAATTAACAACGCGGGTGCTAATAACGGCGCTGTTCAGATAAAAGAAAACATTCTGAATCACCGCAACCGACTCACCGTCCACCTACGTGAGGTAGGCTGCGTAGGCCACCAATACAACTGGCACACGTAAACACAAATAATACCAAAACATATCTAATACTAAAACGAAGGACAAAATAGCAGACATCATAACCAAAGTATAAAACAAAGTTATTATGTATGTCCTTTACAACTTTTGGCTTTTAACTCTAACAATAAGGAATGAAATTATATTTCATCACTTTAATGTAAATGTAAAACATAAAGGACCAAGTGCTGAACCTTGATGCACTCCTGCATTCTCCAAGCTCACTGATTGTCGACTTCCTTATTTTCTTGCGACAATTTAATGACTTCTATGAGGGGAGATGAGACGTTTAAACTGTTAGACATTGTAATGAAACTAAGATTTTCTAGTAGACTTTAATAACAAATCATAAATTTCAACATAATGACGAGAATGAGAGCAAGGGTATGTTGATGGGTTAGACCATGATAACGATGATTAATATATGGGACTCATAGCAAAGCTTAGACACACAGCGAAGGAGAGGGCGATGGTGATATCTTTGCGCGTATAAGATATGAGATCCACAGAAGAACCAGAATTACCTTCACAACCCTACGTCGCGAGACTGTGGTGTCAATGGCCATGGCACGTAGCTCGCAGAACTATTGGACGTTGGGGACTTAAAGCACTTGAAAGCGCATAGTAAGCAGACTGCCATGCTTTGAAGAATATATTACATGATACTTATGTCAGTGTACGTTCAACGTTTAAGATGACGACGATGAAACTATAAACACTACGACGGCAACAAATTTAACTGTTTTATTATACAATGAGACTACGTCACAAAGTATTTTATGATGCACCTTATCAAACCCTACACTCAAGTCACTCGTAACCTGTATCGATTTGTTCTAAACCTGTGTGGAAAAAGCGAAGTGTTATTGCGAAATTTACACAAAACTAATACTGATTTAATTTTCTATGATCGCCTAGAAAAAAAAATTAAACTTAAAGGTTATTTAACTACCTCCATAGCATAGCAGACCGTAACGAATGAACTGTGACCATTGATGTAAACTAAACTACGCTGTTGCTAGTGAAATTGGGAAAAGGCTTCTTACATAATATAATTTTGTGAAAACATGCTAATTAGCACTTAATTATAATGGCGAAGCCTGGCAATGCTAACATATGAAGGCATGCGTTAAAACACATAACGTTCATATGAGAGCAAAGCCTTATGCGATTCCATTAAAACACTAACATTATTAATGAGGTATTTCTTTTAATTATATACTAACAATGAGGTATTGTTCGAATACCTTCATAATATATTTTTTTATATATTAAGGTGACTATATTATACAATTATTGGTATATACACCATATCATGCGGGTTTAAAACGGACCAGATCGTCAGGGTCAACAATCTCATAATTATCATTGTAAACCTTGACAGAATGAAATTTCCACACATTCTACTTGCCGTACCAGCAAAGTGCTCGTGTAATAGCGCACAAAAAACACAGTGACGGATACACTGCGACGAACACGTCGTTGTTTTTTTTTTTTGTTTTGTCTAGAACAATAGTTATGAAACGATGAGCAATTGGACGTCATCGGGCGTCACGTTGAAATACACGCAACTAGACAAATGAAATGGAATGAAGCGCAATAAATATAGCAACCGTTTCCAAATCCGTGTGCGACGTGTGCCAATGTATTTGCCAAATTATTTTTTTATAGATTTGATCAGATATTGATCAATCGCACAATCATTACTATACAAGATAAGTGAGGTGGGTGATGGACTCCAATTGGGATGCTCACACAGTATAATTGCGCTTATCAAATTGGAACAGTAATGTTTTCAGACAACTGCTTAGTGTTGAAAATAGCTGTTCTGGTACCTTCACGGTTCCTGATAAGAGACCTCTAATTTTGGATAAGCTGGCTGCATTTTGGCAACAAGGTAATTTTTATTTATAGAAATGTAAATGAACTGATGGATCGAATTGAAAATATTTTTAAAAGCAAATATTGTGTTGTAAGATAGATAAACTATAAAAGTTTTTGAAACTTTTAGGTACTGAACGATTTTTACCGCTGAACATAGTTCATGGGCTGGAACATCCTCGCTGTGGAAGAAAAAATTAAAACAAAAATCTTCTATTAAAAATATCTACTATTTTAGCTTATTTTTCTGTTCGATTAAAAACTAGTTTACGTTACTCGTAACATAATTATGTAAATTGTGAAATGAATATTGCGCATAATTACGTAAATATTGTTATAATTATGTGCAATTCATTCACAACAATTTAAATGTTGGCCTTAATATCTTTCTTAAATATATACTAATTTGTTCCCGTTACCCTAATATAATTTTAATAACCTATTTCGAAAATGTATTTATAGATCATTAAGTAAATGAAAATGAATCACTATGTTTTAATTAGTTTCATTAAATATACTGAAATTTATCTGATAGACCTATGCCTAGCATTGGAATTTATATAACATTATTTACAGCTTCATGCATATGCATAAAGTTAGATTAGTTGAGACTAAGCTAAAACTGATAGATAAGTAAATAAGTTTTGATTGTAAAAATTTTTTGTGATATCTAAACATCTGAACCATTACTTAATTATCATAAAAATTACAAGTTTATACTTTTTAATACAGGGAAGAGTTTACTATTGATATTCTTATAAAATACCACCAGATGTAACTTCAGTATGAAAAAGTATGTACAATTAATAATCATGAAGGTAACATATAAACTTCTCATGAAATTCTGTTAAAAAGAAATAAAAGAGATTACAAAATCATAACGGCTCTTCAATTTAATGAGTTATGATTTTAAAGTTTTAATAAAATCTATACAGTTTAAGTATGATTGTGTTAAAATAGACTATTATACATTTTTAACATCTACATTTAACACCAGACAGCGGTTACACATGTGCTAGATTCAGCAACACATACTTTCACTTTTGCAGCCAAATGGAAAGTTGAACATTTTACATGTCTACATCAAGACATGTTCAATGTATATGATATGTCATTAAATGTTTTAATTAAAATGGGTAACTGATCATCAATCTTCCTTGTATGAGAAAACTTTAATGGACCTTAAGTATCACATATTTATGCCACCGATACCATACAAAAGAGGATACTGTTGTTATGCAGATCACCATGAATTATTGATTACAGACATATCCTATTATTTAACATGCAAAAGCAAAAAATTAAGCAACTCATGCACAAAATTTCAAACTAATTATATACATCTATAAGCTGTTCAGAAATAAATAAAAGAAAAATTGGCTATTATTTCTGTTGCAATACAGAAATTGTTAATCTCTTATTTATTTTTTCAATTGTTTTCTTATTAACAATTTCTGCGAAAACATTTCATAAAGAATTTACTTTTTTGGAAAAAAAAATTGGGTTCGCTTAAAATAACCATAAATTGGATGTTTAGGAAAGTTCTAAATATGGATACATATAATAACTGTCTGCATTATATTAAATACAATTTAATGGCTATTTTAAGTGAAGATTAGTATTTAAGAATTAAATTACCTGAGCATAATCCTGAAATTCTCTAGTTGTCTGATACTATTTGAAAGTCTTGCAAATGCATTAAAAAGTGCGACAATTTCAGTTCTCTGTAATCTCTTATTTGCCTTATGTCTGACAGGCAGCTTTCCTTGCTCCGGATCACCTTCAAGACTATCCCATTGTGATGAGAACAAAATCTTTAATGCAGTCCCCAAACCTTGCGTTTGAAGTTTACCCCAAAGTTTGCATTTGTCGCAACCTACACAGTCCATTATCCTTGATATATTCCAGAAGTGCTCACGGAACTCAACCTTTAGTTTTGCAGCTTGGCTACCACCATTAAACATTGATGATTCATTGAAATGGTCAGGGAAGGAGTATATCACACTGAGCATGTTACTTATAGCAGCTCTTGTCTCCTCATCCTCAGTGGGATTCCCTGTAAAATACTCTTCTGTTTCTAAATATGGGCCTGCCTTTGATAATGCCCTCATCTCTAATAAATATACAAAGTAAAGATTTTTTAACCAATTTGGGCCTTCATTAAGTGTCTGTGATGGGTCAAAACGTCGTTGGAATTCTTCCAAATTTGGACCCCACTCACCTTCAGGAGGTGCAGCAAAGCCAACTCCCTTTTCTGAGAGTAAAAAGTTTGAACATAAATGTATATTAATACTGCTGTGAAGGCCAGATATTGCCCTATAAAACACTCTTTTTTCCAGACACATATTACTTAAATCTGAGCTTAGTACATATGGAAATGATTCATATGGATTTAGTTTAGGTCTAAAACAATTTTCTTGGTAGATACTCCTCCAAATTCTGTGTGCTGATGGGCCTTTATAACCTGTGTATCTTTCAGGATTTAGAGACAGGTCCACATACTCTGCATCAGCATCTCTGTCGTCACATTCACAAAAATTCTCTAATGCACTATCATGAGCATTCCATTTAGCAATTTCATACTGACTTGCTGCACTTATAGTCATATTTAAGTAGCCCAAGTCGGGGTTGTGGTCTTGATCATTACCACAAGCATTGTCTAAAGGTTTTGTGTATTTAACAGCTGGTGCTTCTTCCTCATGCTCATTGATATATCCTGGAACACTTTCCTTCGAGCAAGTTTTAATATGACAATATTTCATTGCGCACCTGCTATCATCCGCCCAAAATGGACATTCTTTTTTCAAATTGACTTTATAGAAACGAAAATAATCTTTGCTAACTAAACTTTGAATGCGCGGAAATAACTTCACGTTATTAAAATAGTCGATAGTGTCAACATTACACGAGCAATCTCCTAACGCACCATGGAGAGCATCGAAGCAGGCATTACTGTCGCAAGGTGCATTTTCAAACAATTCAGTGTCGTAACCAACAGCCTGAACTATCGCTACAGTGAAAATCATAAACACAATAAATACATTTCTCGATGCCATTTTCACTATCATTATGTTCGCACCATCCAAAATAGAAAATAAATACACAACACCAGATCGCAGTTTACCCTTTTCAGTCTACATACGAAATAATTTTACTATAATTTACATCACATTCACTTAAACCTTTTTTTTAACCTTTTAAAAACTCGAGCAAAATTTAATCAGGTAAATAAAGTACGTGTAGTAACAAACGTTTAGACATTACGCGAGAGGAAAACGAATGAGTGTAATAATGCGATGTCAAATGTCATTTATGTCAAGTTTGAGATATTAATGTCAAACACGCACACAGTTAATAAAACTTTATTGTTATTATATTTAATAACAATAAAATATTATTTTAAAAGTTTATTAAATTCACAATAAACCAATAATTTCAAAAATGCCATGTTACAACAAACGACAGTCTTGTAAGATTGCAAATGACCTTACTATGGTTAAACACATGGATGGGCATTTCATATGGCCATTCTATTTACTCCTATAAATCAATAATAATATCTCTTCCTTTTTCTTGTAGCAACTTTAACAGAGATATAGAAATAAATGAAGCCATTTTTTTTATGATGCACTATGCTGCTTAATGGCGTCGATAACAATTGTTTTCCTTTGCCTTTATATCTACGAATCGTTATGCTTATGCGCTAAAACTGAAAGAGGATGGAGAAGTAATTCCGTATTTGTAGCTCAACGCAACATTTAACAAAACACCCGAAATTAGTTTCCATCGGACGGTTTTTTTGTGCGTTTTGTTCAATATCGTATCGTCCTGGTGATATTTTTTGTGGATGCCTAGCTAATATTATTAAGCTTTTCTCTCCTCTTCTTGACTCTCAATGTAAACTATATTTAATCATGTCCATTCAGAGGTTGTCTGGAAGAAATCGCTTTAAGTGGAAAGACCGCACTTTGCTGCCTCAATTATATGCTTTTTTACTTTGTTACTGGTGTGCAAACAAAGAATATAATAAAAATAAATACATTGATTTAAGAATCAAATATGATGCTTAACAAAGCTGATCGGAATTATAAAAGAATGATTTTCTTCAAAAATAAATGTTTCTGGAACAGTTATGTCTTTTCATCGACTCCATCCAGTTACTATTGTAGGTAACTATTAATTATGTGCAGTTTGATAAGTTAGTTTTTTTTTCGATAAATACATAGTAATTTTCCAGTCTTTAATAAGTTTCATCCAGTCTTGTAGTGCGCTATGTCGTGACGATGGGACTCAGTGTTACTTGAAGAACCTACCCAGCCGGCCCGCAGTGGAAGAAAATAAAAACCTTTTTTGTTCTGTGTTCGTTGTTCTTAAAATTGTTATTATATACGAAATAAAAAAAACATTTAGTTGGTGGAAAATTTATTTATAGGAATAAAACATAAAAGTTATTGTAATCAGAAATGCAGAAGAGATTCGTAATATTACATTTGCTGTCGATGGTCGAGTAGCTATTTACACACGAATAACACTTATATAAAACCTTTTTGTTATTGAAATGCATAAAAATATTAATCAATTTAGTTTTAAATATAAACTGGACGTATATAACAATAAGTTGAAATAAGAAAATATTTTTTTATAATAATTTCCTCGATTATAATATTCAAAGGTGACTTAATTAACTTAACATTACCTTAATAATTAGATATGGAGTCGTACAACAAAAACGTATAAACCAAACTAAGATAACGCGTGTGTTATATAATCTGTTGTCGTATTACATTGTAAAAGAATAAAAATAACCTTAACTGTATCATAATTAGCGGTAACGTCGTGAAATTAAATGATTGCGTTCGTTATTACTCTTTATTCTCGAAACTTTTTGTTTCGAGAAAGAGCTTTTATATTTTCGATTTTTTTCTTCCATTTAGGTGGGCCGGTGCTATGACGTACTATTCTTAATTTAATAACTTGTACATAATTATATCATTTAGTTGCAGCATACAACGCCTTCGTTCGCAGTAAAACATCGATGTCTTAAGCGTACCTGAAATTTAATTGTTCTTCGTTAATTCATGAAACATCGAACACATTTTAATATTCATTACTGGTACCTAATAGAACAGAACTAAACAAAACATCTTCCAAAAATCCATGTCCTCATACATCTCTCAATCCATCCTTAATAAGAATCATGCACCAAGGTATTTACAGTTAAAGATTTACAGTGTTGCCAATTTAAACATTAAAAGGTAACATTTAGATTTTATCAACACCTATCTACAATTTCACCAACAACATGCTTTTAGTATATACAGACCCACTTACCATTAGCGGGTACAGGTTAATAATACCCTTGTTTATAACTGTAAGGCGGCGGAACAAAAATTTTTATTAAAAAAAGGTTCTATGAAATAGGTAATATTAAAATGTCCGTAAAGATTTTTTTCAATGCCGAAATGTGAATTTTAAATGTGATTTTTAAGCGAAATAAAAGTGAAAACAAACGACCGATATCATAGAAATAGTTTATTGGATATAACCATATGTTTTCCGCTAAAGGCACTTTTAGCAAGACAATTACAAATCCATCGATATTTATATGAAAATTACAATAAACCGCTTCATAATGTTGAATATGAAATGATATTTTTTGACAATTTGGCACTGAGTCAATTATAATTAACATAACGTATAAACTGTGCACAAACTCTGTAAGTAATTATGAGAAATTTAAATCTAAAACATTGTGAACATTATGGTTTTATGAAGTTCGTTATTATCATTAAATGTTACTGTAATAGAAATTTTTATATAAAACTTGCTCCTATCTTGTTAATATTTTAATTATTTATATTTATCGTATCAAAATCAGCCGCTAAATTTAACGGAAACATAATGCAACATACAGAATTAATTAATTTAATTTAAAAATACAAAATAGCAAAACTTCTTAAAGATTATTTAAAAAATTTCTATTTTTATGTTTGGCAAGAAATGGACTGTTTCTTATTTTTTTGTTGTTAATATCTTAATAAATCAGTAAGGAATACTCACACTATTGTGCTTTTTATCACATGGTTATAGAGATTCCTAAACGTTGAATAATAATCAAAAAGTTTATTATTGTCCAGCCAGGCGTTGAATTTACAACTACCTTATGATGTTTGTGTTAAATTAAAATCCTAAACTACAGTAAAAAATTAAAAAAAAAACCCACCAAAAACAATGCTTGTTTTGACATATATAAAATTTTGCATTTGTCTATGGTTGCTTGATTTTTGTTTGACAGTTTGCGTTTCTTATTCGTGTCTACGGTAAAATTTTGTTTTATTTTTTTTTAAACCTGTACATTTATTATAAACAAACCTTTAATTAATTGTGGATGTTATTTACATAACTTTTCTTAAATTGATCAGTTGTTTTTATTTTAAACAAAAAGTTAGTGTTGTTCACTTTTTACAATAATTTTAAGGCCATGTTCCAAAAGCATTTTAAAATGGCCGTCTTTAACCGATTCCATCCATACAATTTATTAACATCAATATAAGTATCATGTTTTTGGATTTAATAAGGGGATTTCAATTTGATAGGGTGAGAGTAATATTTTTATGATCAAAGTCAGCACAAAAGTCTTAGATAATAATACTAAAAATACACACAACAACAAATCAATGATTTTCCTTTTAAATGCAATTATATTAATTCCTTTTGTTTATATGAAAAAAAAAGGTTAAAAGGTGATATATAAATTTGCGGTTCATCAAAGTATATTTTTGGTATGGATCTGGATACCACATATTTTAAAATTTATTTGTTCATAGTGTTTTACAAACCTTGTAAGATATAAAAAAATAGACAAGTGCGAGATTTCTTTTCACCACAGATTATAAGAGCGGGTGCTTGCTTCGATTGGCACACAAATATTTTGTTAGTAAGCAACACAGTTTACCCAACATAAGCATATTAATTACGAATATACATAGCTTTACATACATATTTACAGACAGACAACACCACAAGAAAAATATTCAAATTGTGATTTTAAAAACAAAGCAGTTTTAGATTGCGTATGTAATAAAAAAAATTACAGATTTTTTTATATGTTGGTAGGTCTCGTCTGCGGTGGTGTCGCTACTATCGCCAAACAGTAATGTGCGAACATTACTGTGCTCCAGTTTGAAGAGCGCTGTACTTGATGTAATTACTGGCATAACGATACCTGTCATCTTGTCTCTACGCGACGAACACAATGAAGAGCAGTGTTAATCATATCGCATCACTTACTATTAGGTGAACATCCTCCCATGTCGTTTATTGAAATAAGATATTACAAATTGATAATTAAGAAGTTACATTGAATTGATAATTAAATAATAACGTTACTAAAGTTATACGGTTATTGTCTGTCTGTCTTTATAATACTCACCACATAAAGACATCAATAAATGCGTATTAAATACATTACAATTGAATTAATTTTAAATTGAATAGAAAAATGCTTTACATCAGCACATTTTTTATCGAATCCTTTACAGCATCTTTTCATTATACGTAAAGTCAAATGAAATAAATTGTATGTGTGTAATGTCAGATAGCCATGCAGTGAACACAGCCCCGCTCGCGAATAGCAAAGTTACAGTAGTAAAATAAAAATTAACAAATATTTGTGTGTTCATAGGTACCAGTCGTAAAGTACAAAACATTAGTAGCGTGACCTTCTGTCCATGTTTCTTATGGAGTTGGCGAGACACAGCGCGAACAGCGCGCCGACCACCTGGGGAAGAGAGAAGTATTTTTTTAGATCAACCTTACTGATGGCAGAGCTTTATAGTGGACTATGAGCAGACTGTCTTGAAACAGCTTTCAGTCTCTATCATCTGATTGCATCAGCAAAAGAGGCTTGTAACTTTTAAACCGGAACAGCTACGTGGATACTCTACGAGGATAAAATGAAGTACAGGATATGGAGACGCAAAACCCAAAATAAAAATTCTGTAGCCACTCCGATTAAAGAGATATGAAATGTCGAAGACGAAAGGTAGAAAACAAAAAAGAAAAATTTTACTGAGAATCGAACTCGTGACCTTTGTGTTCAAGGCATGAAAATTAACGCCTAGATCATTCTTATAAGGTAATAGAGACCTGGATAATAGACTAGAATAGATGGTAGACGCATGATTTGACTTTCTTGCGTGTTTAATTATAACCTGAATACTCTTCGGGTCACTTTAGAAACAAGATAACCAGAGTAAAATCGGTTCAGCCGTTACAAACCTACGATCATACAGACGTACTATATATGCGTATACTTATGACGCTGAAGTTTCTATTGTCTTCTTGAAAATACATATGGAAACGGAGTGGATAGTTGAGAGTAGCGTAGGATTGTGGTCAGTGCCCATACGACGATGATGATGATGATAGGAACGTACCTCTACACAAGCGACACCTATAGCAACACCGGCAATTGTCTTGTTCCACTTGTCGTACATGTTGGCGGCCATTTTACTGCACCCGGTAGCGTTTGCGTCGGCGATCGTGCACTTGTTGAGGACCTTGCCGACGATGCCGTTGGCGCGCGTGCAGCAGGACTCGGGAAGGTCGGTGACCACACCGATAACGCCGTAATCCGCAGGGCTGTTCTTGCCGCAGCATTCGAACTGTAAACGTTAAAGTTACGATGAAACAGAGGGCGTGGATAAATACGATTATAAAGTTGTTATGTATACCCCCAAAGTCATCCCACGCTTGGCGTCGAAATCGCCTAAAAAGAATCCCGTCAAATCGTCCTAAAACGATGATAAGTTTTTTTTTTTCGCAATAGTCTCAAGTTGTTCGCAAGTTGTCTTTCTCTGTAATTCGTCTTAAACTGCATAGAAAACAGCATTAATTCTTCTATTTCTAAGTCGTATTACCTCATGACTGAGGGTCGTGGTCATCATGTATAATGAAACACACGACGACTTATTTGGCAGTTATAATGGAGTGGTTTGTCATTGCCTTCATCATTTCACATACTAGTGCGAGCACGGATGGTCATGACATAGATATGCAGGTTTCCTCACGATGTTTTCCTTCACCGTCAAAGCACGTGATATTAGCTAACTGCACATAAATTGAAAAATTCATCGGTGCAAGCCAGATTCGAACCTGGTACCTCCGGAGTGGAAGACGGGCGTTCAAACCACTAGGCTATCACGGCTAGACTCACAGCCTTAATAGCAAATAACAAGTGGATACATTTTTTATACTATCGACTATCATCACATACCTGTTCCTGAATGTTATTGAAGACCGCATTCGCTGCTGTGTCGGTGGAGCGCTTGTCGAAGATCCCATTGACTCCCTTCACGAGTCCATCCTTAATTGTGTCGGCGTACGTGAACATGAGGACAGCCAACACCACCTGCACTATGATGATTACCAGCAGGAAGATGGCGTACTGTAAACAAAAGTTGACATTTCTTATATATTTTTTCTGATATGAACTAAAAATATATCAAAACACACGCTATCTAGTATCGACTTTTAAAAGTCTTTATATAAGAAATAAATCAATAATAAAAGTGAAAATAATATACTAGAGACAGATATATGTCTTTTTAAGCTTCTCGCGTATATAATCTAGAAGTTTAATCCATGAAATGTATCCATTAGATTATGATGTGGAATTTATTAGAAATTTCTTTTTTTAATGGATTCATATTGAACTGTTTCCATCAGTTATATCGCTAACTCTCATCATAATAACATTACGCTAAGCGTATATAGCGTTATTATTCGTTTTAGATAACGAACGAAACGACATGCTCTTATCTGTTTATTCTTATTGAAAGCAACAAACAGACGCTTTGTTTGCTTCATGTGGGACAAGAAATTTTTATGGCTTTGTTATTGAAACAAAAAGTTTTTAATTATGTCTTAAATGCGCGATCACCTCTGAGCGTCCAGTGAAACCTTCATGTTGTAAGAACAGCTTTATATCATCCACACACCCGCAGCATGGTTTATGATTGACCTCCACTCCATGTGAGAGAAGACCTCGAGTCCCAGCAGTGGGATAAGTAGGCTGTTTATTATTTATTTTTTAATCGCATTCCCCTGCCTATATGGATCAGGGTCTTTATGTTCCGTCCTTCATGTTTCTTTTCCTATCTGTTTCATGCTTTCCAGATCTTAACAATTTTTTAGTTCTTCTTTCAGGCATCGCCTCCCACGAATACATTAGCCAAATATTTACATTTCACATATTTTATCACAGTTTCTCTCATCTCTACTTTACAATCATTCTCCTCTCCTCCTCTTTTACATTGTCCTTGTTATTACTAGTTTACATTTTCCTTCTCTCTTTATGAAATTTATTTCTCATATTTTAATATTGCAATATTTTCTTTCTTATGGACTTTCTGTTTTGTTTTCATTTATTACGTCCTGTATTAAATACCTACAATGATTATTACTTTACATACATTCTTAATTTTTTTTTTAACCATATGCTACACGTCGTGTTTTTCGCTTATGTACCAAGTTTAGTTATGTATGCACAAAGAATTTAACAATAGCTTCACCGGGGAAAGTGCGTGTGTGTGGGACAACAATCGCGACATTACTTTAACTGACCGCATTGGATTTTTAAGAATTTCAATTGTAGAAACCAACAAAGGCTGTGGTAAAGAAGAAAGTTACTTTCCCATCGATACACCTTTCCGATCACGATCACCACATCGACGACTAGCATTCCTATTATTTCTTCCAATAGTCTAATGTTTAAAAGTACAGTTTAGACATAAATGGTAACTGGTTGAAATTCGCCATTCGTTTACTGTAAACCTTATGGTTCAAATGTTAACTTTCAGTAATGTTAAACTTTTATAAAATCGATCACTTAAGAAGGATCTTCAGTTTACGATATTCTTCTACACAAAAATAAATCTGAAAATGATTTGTTTATATTTCATGATCCCTGGTCTTCGTTGGTTAAATTATTGAATTAACCTGTTGTTTGTTACTTTTAACAAAATTTCAGCTAATTTCCCTGAACCTTTATAAACCGTATGTTTTCCTTTATCGTGGCGCTCATGTCAAAAACTTCATTATTGACATCATATACTGGTCAACGGATATATATACCTTTATGTTATATTATGAATCATTACCCTATAAGGTAACATTGATGCGGATTAGTGCAGCCTATTCTATTTTTTCATTTGTTGTTTTCGGGGAATACTCATTACAAATCAACGTATGTGGTTTGAAACGGTTAGCATAGCTAGTCGATGATAATATCATATATTTTTATATAAATATAAGTGATTTTCAATAGTTATAATTGTGAATAGTGGCTATGAATATCAAAAGGTTAATTGAATAAGTAACTTACCGTTACCACCATGCAGTGGCTCTCGCGAATCGCGCCGCAGCATCCGAAGAACGCTATGACGAACATCACCGCGCCGATGATGATGAACACCCATGGTGCAACCGTCAGGTGACTCTGCAGCTCATCCTTCAACACGGTCCAGTTCAGGAGCACCGCGACACCTATTCCGATGACGGCGAGTCCGAAGAGCTGTTAACAAAATAGTAAAATAAACTTATCTGTAGATTTGTATCATGATCACGTTATGATACGATCAATTATTTGTATACTATGTTACTGTTCCTACAAC
This sequence comes from Byasa hedistus, assembly GCA_029286795.1. Lineage (NCBI taxonomy): Eukaryota > Metazoa > Arthropoda > Insecta > Lepidoptera > Papilionidae > Byasa > Byasa hedistus. The sequence goes on from JAGSMW010000016.1 coordinate 1,741,162, forward strand.
ACATATTGTGAACTCCAATCGACAAACATGTATGACCTTAGTCAACGAATAAGTTAATTTTTATCAATTAGCAAGTGCCATGAAACCGTGAACTGGACCTTGGGAAAACAACCCTTGCGATTCAGATAACTTGCTTAAAATAATCAAGTAATAAGTAAGGGGATCAATGGTACAGCACCTAGCCCTTGTAACTTGGCGATCAACAGTTTGACTCCGAAGTTACACCTAGTTAGGTTCACTACTATAATATACCAAATGATGGTCATATGTTTTGTTTGTTTAGTACAGTTGCTAAATAGCTACATTTAAAACAGTTTATAATCCGAAATAAAAATAATTTGTCCCACTTGTGAACAGAACCAAAAATGGGTCAACATTTAATAATATCTCTTCATGAAAACACTGCCCCAGTATTTCGACAAAGCGTAAAGTTTTATTTAGGTCCAGCGTAGTCTAACAATGGTCTTCAGACGGATCTCGTAACTACAGGCTCATCTCTCATCTAGGACAGTACAGCGATTTTTTTTAATAACGGTTAGTGTTTGATCACTATCGCAGTTAAAGTTGTGGTGATGTAGTTTACGGTGGCAAAGCGAGTAAACTTAGAAAAAGCTTGATTCTCTCCAACCCTTAACTATTCGCGTCGAGAATTAGGAACTGGTCCCATTTATACATAAATTGAGGATGTCCACAACAAAACTTGGTGATTTTCTGTGCGCTGATAATTACTGAATCTCAAAAATTTACTTTTTGGTAATTTAACATTGTATAAGCAAATTTTAAATGTTCACCATCACCATCACAAAAGAGAGGCAGAAAATATAATTTGTAATATATGTTAATATTTAAGATTAGTTTGGTAATAGTTAATTCATTAAAAAACTACTTATAAGCTATTTTAATCCATTTCGTAACCATTAACAGTAATTTATTACGATTAACTGAAAACACAAAGGGTTTATATTGCTATAAAAGAGAGTAACAAATAAATGTAAAACCAGACTACGACGGTAATAATTTAAGACGTAATCAAATAGAGTTTTACGATTTTACTAGCTCTGAATTTCCTTTTATCTATGTAGTAAGCACAACTGAAACTACATTAAATTTATAACCACTATATCCAACTGAGAAAGTTAAACGTTACATATAACTATATTAGTTTTCAATATAGAAATGTTAATTTTATATCACAATTTGTATGAAGTGAGCTTAAACGAGAGAAGACTATTAAAACGTTGAACTCAAAATTGATTTTTTGTTTAAAATCTCACTGCATGATTGTATACCGTTATAAACTGTTACGACCGTCGAGGAATCCGGAGTAACTACAGCATTCTAAATAACTACAACATATTCATTATCATATCACAATACATACCAGAATTTTAAAATCAAGTAGACACAGTTTTTTTCATTTAAATTTACGATATAGTTTATAGAAAGCAATGGATGGTTCTGATTGGTGTATTCACTTTATTTTCTTGTTCTTTAAACGTCGATAGAAAAGATATTTAGATGGTGATGATTTGAATAGTAGCATTGCAAAGGTTCATCATAAAAAGTATATGCGAAGAAATTAAAGAAATCGAAGCAGAAGAGAAGCGTCTGTATCAGAGGCCCGGATTAATCTCTGTATAAGGAAAGGTTAAGAAATTGATAGTCTCCTCTTACTAATAGTAATAAGTAAATTTAAAAGGCGTAAATATGAATGTGTTCAGTTTTAAGTTAAAGCTTAAGCGCATTACATACATTCAATGTTGGCTAAGCGAGCCGATAACGCAACGCGCAGGATGTTTAGCACCGGCATTATACCGCAATTAGAACCAATTGTAAAACAGGTTTAACTGTCATTACTTCAAGGTTAAATTTGTGTGCAGCTAGTATAACAGCAACTAATATCACGCGCTTTGACGGTGAAGGAAAACATCGTGAGGAAACCTGCATATCTATGTCATGACCATCCGTGCTCGCACTAGTATGTGAAATGGAGAAGGCAATGGCAACACCACTCCATTATAACTGACAAGTAAGTCGTCGTGTGTTTCATAACACATGATGACCACGACCCTCAGTCATGAGGAAATACGACTTAGAATAAGATCTTCAATGTAAAAAATGGTGGTGTTTCACGTGGATCACCGCATGTTACTAGACATTACCAAAGAAGACGTAATTTCTAATATTTCGTTCAACGAGGCCAATGATAAAACGTGCTCACCCAGAATACTCTAACTCTCATAATGCTGTTATGACGGCAGATATACAATAAAAGAGTGGAAGCAGCATTAAAAAAAACATACCATCAACCAAGATGTGGCCCGGGAATCGAACTTCAAACCTAACAAGCAAACGCTTAACCATTACGACGAATAAGATTTTTTTGAACAAGTGTTTTCTTGTAAAATTCACATGTTTAAACATATTTAAATCCATTTTTTACTTGTTGTATTCATAAGTAAGAAATTGTACATATACATACATACAGTTTTTATTCGATAGTGAAACAGTGGCTAGCGATTTTAACGTTCAGCAATAAACCTAGATATTTTATAGTGTGTTATTTCAGAAGACCTGTCGCGGAAATAATCATAGCTGTACGGTGGTGGAAGTGGAGCGAGGAACACTAACTACTATTGTGAGACTTCTTGCAAAGTTGCTTAAGAACAATGATACTATTATCACCACCACCACATTTTCATAAAACCGAAATTCATTGTTACGGGTATTTCATATAGAAGTTTTATTACGATACGTATATATTGATATGATAAACGATACGTCTGTCCATTACAATGCTTACAATAAGGATATAGTATTTAGTAGTAATAGTTTTCGCAGGACAATTAGTCTCCTTACCTCAACAATTTCATTCGCTACGTCCTTCGAACAGAAACAGAAGTTTGTACACTCAGTGACAGTAATAATCGCTGCGATGGTCTCTATAACTATCTCTATCAGCTACCGATACAAAAATAAGTGTGACAGAGAGAGGAGACTGAGCTTATAACTACGATGTAATATTTATATATATCCTTGATAAATTTTTTCATAACACACATCCATATATATACATGGATATTGAAATCTTCAAATAAATCTAGAAAGTTTAAATAAAGTTAAAATAGACCCTATTTTTCCGCATTTAAACTCAGTGATTTTTTTAAGATTGAAAATTATTGTAATAGTATAATTTTAACTGAGCTCGAAATATCGTTAAACTGTGAACATTTATATCCTTTCAGTTAATATTATCTACTGCGGGGGCGATCTTCCGCTTGTCGCTTAAACAGATTACATTGCATGTTACAGTCTGGCTTAGATTAAATGGTTATTGATGCCATTTATAGCTTTAGCCAAAAAAATATACATCCTTTCAAATGTGTTCGATAACAATAATAAAAGTATCAGTTATAAAATTATTTAAAACTGAAAAAGTAAAATCCGTCTATGATATAAACTTCATTAAAATCGTGTTTAACTTTAACCGTCTGGAAATATGAATACAGAAATGCGAGTTAAAATAACAAGAACTATCTTTCTTTGTCGTAGTTATACCCGATGCCCTAATGATGGTATTTAGTACTGCTGGTAGGTCTCTGTTGCTACAGACCGTCTAGTTAGGTACCACCGCAGCTCCTATTTCAACCGACAAACAGTAGTATGCAAACATTACTCTGTTGTAGTTTGAAGGGCGCTGTAAGCTAATGAAATTACTGAGGTAACGAGACTTAACAGCTCCTCTCAAAGCGACGAGCGCAATGTGGTGCAGTGTGTACCATCTTAACTAGCACCACGTTATGGGCAAGCGTATCACTTACCATCAGGTGAACGTCTTGCTCGTAGAACATAGAATCGTAGTAAATAATGCAAGGAGAGAAACACGAAACTACAAATGTAATAAAACTAATAAATGTATACAGAAACATTACAGTATTTATATCGATATGATGTAAAAAATATTTTTTTGTTCTCAATCGCCGATTGCTGAAATCTAGTACAGGAGATAAATTATTCTTTCATTGTGACGATGCAACGAATTTAGCCGACCCACTTTCTAAAACGCCTTGCGCCTTACGTAGGTACATCAGACCGAGTTCACCAAGGTCGCGCAGCCGGCTGAACGAGAGGCGGAGGAAGTGGGAGGTGCGCGGTGATAACGTGGCCTCACATCCTAACCAGCTCGTTGGATGGGGACAAGAAAATAAAGATGTCTGTCGTTACGAAACTACTTAATTATCAAAACTTTCAATAAACATTTGAACGTTGTTCTCAGGTTCGATTCTGGGGCCACCTCCTGTGGAGTTTGATTCATAGTATGAATTTTGTAAATCTCCAGCTTCAATAGCTCAAATTTTTTAACTATTGTATGATAGCATAGTTATTGATGTAATATAGAAGATATTTATAAATGAAATGATTATCAAATATTTAACAATCTGTTATATCAATTCATCGGTTAAGTATTTCACGCAGTAAATTGTGATGACCTAAGCATTTTGCGGGAATTTACACTTTCAGTCTTCTGAAATTATTTTGTTAGTTCATCTTGATTAGTCATATTATTATTGTTTGTGGTATCATTAAAATTTAACAGGAGTTTTTACCATCGATAACCGTATATTTTTGTATTTGTATATTTGGGAATATAATGTTTTATTCGATTCAAATTGAATGGTCTAAAAGTATTCTGGGCGAGGACACTCCCGCATCTGCTGCCTGCTTGTCATCACCTTTGTATTATTTCCCGTCGCTTAAACGAGAGTTCACCATATGGTGGTGACACGGTTCCCATAAAAATATATCGCTCCTTGAGTTGTATCATGTTTTCTAATTACCCCAGTAATTTTTACGCTTTACAAACTACGACATAGAAATTTTTATATAATACTGTTTATTGTTAGTAAAAGAAGCTACATTGGTTTCCTGCAACAGAGATTCATCATTTAGTAAAGTGTTTCTATTTTCTTTTTTCCCATCTTTACTTCTAAGAAACTGTAGTATATATGATTTATTTTAATATATTGATTGAGTTCTCCGAATTTTCTTTTACACTTATTAAATTATCGAACATAAAGGCCTTCCTACAAGAAATTTCATATTGAAATAAGTAGTAACTTTGCGTTTATTTCTATACAAGTAATTTCTTTGTGCATTAATAAATAAAACGAAACATCATATGAAATGAGAGCATATAGTACCAAAAATGCTAGTACTGACGGAGTGGATTTCATGTGCAACAAAATATTAATGAGATTCTGTATAAATATAGAAAAAAATGTCGAGAGACTTGGAAAACTTACTTCAATGAAAGGTCCAAAGAGAAAGGAGTGTGGTACAAGACGTTAGTCAATGAACCGCCACACATACCATGGTTTGAACAGGTTCAATATTCTCGAAGCTTAATTAAGATAGCTCATAGAGTCCGTTCTGGACACATTCCACTAAATAAATTTAAATTTTTGATGAAAAAGGTACCCTCACCCCATTGTGAGGTATGTAAAAAAGTAGACGATGTACATCACATATTACAGGAATGTCTCCAGAACGAGGAAAGTAGGAATAAAATAATAGAATTTCTCAACATAGATTTAAAGTTAGTCCATTTCACAGTGTTCTGTCTTCTCCGGGCTCGGAGAGGGCCAGAGCACTGCTCATGTTTATTCTTAAAAGTATATTGAAAATTGTATGATTGTAATGTATATGAATTATGATATGGTATGATGGCACTGGCATGATTTTATTAAAAGTCCCAAAATTAATAAAGAGAAAAAAAAAGCATATGGTATATAGAAAAATAGATGTAAATAAGGGTGTTTATATGGTGTTGCTGCTAGTGTTATATAGAAGATGAATGCAGCTTGCAAACATCATAATTAAAAATGGCGAACGGTCTCGCCGTCTGGCGGCGGAGGTTTGCGGTTAACGCACTGCGATAAAAATACACGCTCGTGAATAGTTTAAAAGCTCGGTAACCCAACCAGCAGGGATATTTAGGTAACAGGCGGAAAGTTGTGTATACAATAAACTAACGCGAAAACTGGAGCTCGCATGTGTAAAGCAGAAACATTCACATTCTTACATACAACTAACAGCCGACATCTTTTATTGTATCTATAATATTCAACACTTGACCTCGATTTAATTTAATGTTAAGTAACAATGAAGATAGTAAAGATTATATGTACCTTTATATATACACTCCCGGACACATCTATCGGCCCACCTAGTGTTTAAAAGTTTTAACGGTGCCTAGCTAAAAATAAATGTTAGGTGGAGCAATAAGTTTTAATGCACTTTTTAAGCTGATTTTTTAGTCAACCCTTATGTGTGTTTTTTTTTTAATTTTGAATTTAGGATTACGAAAAAAAAACGAAAATTCGAGTCTGTTCATTGTTTTCAACGACCCAGGAATGGGGGAAAACTTTTTTATTTCGCACAAGTTGGATTTTTTTTTTGATGTGTCCGATTATTGGTTCCATAAAAAGGCAAATCTAAGCTTAGAGCCAGTTTTGACCAAAAAATATGGATACTCTGCCTGAAATTGTCGCCCAAGCTGTAAAACTTCTGACGGCCAAATCAACGAACAATAAATCTGCTTCAAAACTGCATTAAAACTTATTGCTCCACGTAACATTTATTTTTAACTAGACACCGTCGAAACTTTAAACGCTGGGTGGTGGGCCGATGGATGTGTCCGGGAGTATATATACAAAGACAGGTTCTAAAGAACTCTATCACTAACCAAGTGTCTCAGGTTGCTAACCAGAGACTTTCGTCCACAATAATATTTAGTTGTCGAAATAAATAACAGAGTTTGCATTACACCATTACTTTAGTGACTAATTCATACAATTATTCTAAATGAAGGTTAATTGATATAAGCGTTCACCGTTTGACCTCAACAGCCGTTATTATCGCTTTTTAAAATTACATTTGCGATAAAAACATACTGAAATAGAAATATTAAGTTACGTATATAACAATAATAAATTAACGAGTACGAAAGACACCAAAACTCTTACTAGTTTTTTTAGATCATGGTGAATATTGTTTAGGAATGTTTATTATTCTAAATTACAAACATGAAAATTGAAATCATTAGATTTGTACGAATCTAATAATTTTAATACATATACACATAATAACCTATGTCATGACCATCCGTGGTCAGACTAGTATGTGAAATGGAGAAGGCAATGGCAAACCACTCCATTATAACTGCCAAGAGAGTCGTCGTGTGTTTCAATAAAAACATGATGACCACGACCCTCAGTCATGAGGAAATACGACTTAGAAGAAGAATAATTTTAATACATATTACTTGGTAGTTAGCAACAAAAAAATCAAAAAATCTTTCATATCGTAGTTAATTTGTACAAAAGCACTTAAGCTCTGAAAGGTATACATTTGAAATAATAATAAAAAAAACTTCTTACAGTACAAATACTGATAACTTAAAGGCAGCTTGGAGCAGTGTTCATTCTCTATTTGGTGATAGGTCTTTAAGTACTCGTCAAACGCCTAACCATCGCAAAGTTGTTAAGTTATAACTGAAATAGAAATAAAAACACTACGCATTTAGAAATATTAGAAAACATGAAGTTAAGTTAAACTTGAGTGAGTTAAGTTAAATTTTTTTGACAAAATATGAACATGTGTCGTGTATCCGGTGTGATCGGATACGGTTCGTCGGGGACGCGGTCCCTGACACTAAAACGGACATTTTGTAAATTTTAAACTAACAATAATACTTAATAGTTAAGTCAATATAATTATATCAACTTTACTAAATAAATGACTAACGATATCTTGAAAATACCTATCACACATTTAAGAGGACTATGCATCAAGAAACACAAAATCCGTGATATAAACTACATCACAGTAACGTAATTTCTCGTTTACTAGTAAAGTTAATATTGTATACAAATATTACAGTACTTTTCAACGCTATCACAAGTACTTAAGTAATATGTAATTGTTTGTATTAAACGAAGCAACGTTATGAGAAGAACACTCGACACGGTTAAGATGCTTACACTGCGATACATTGTATTCGTCGCTAAAGATGAAAGGTATTAAATGTAGTTATTCCACTAGTTACCTACAAAAAACTAAACAGGCGTCTTTGAACCGGAACCAACTACTTCATCTCGTTCTACAAGTAGTTTCCTCAACACCTCAGGGTTATGGCTCTTTGCCTGCTTCCTATGACAACAGCTCTTTTTGCTCACCTCCTTATGTAGTCATTTAGTTTTGTTAACATTATTCACCTGGTCGTTCATAAGCAGAAAAAATTATTGCGTTATAGTCATCGATAGAAGACAAAACTAAAATATATACTAATGTCGAGGAGAACGTCATAAAAAAGCACAATGCACGACGTAACTTCACCAGCTTAAAGTTACGCAAGTCATTAACACTTACTGCTGTCGCCGAGGCGTGGTGTGACGAGAAAGCAGCCGGCTGTGAAACGCCCTCGATGACATCATCCGCTCGCCGATTTGCTGCCAAGTTAATATTTACTACCGTCACACCATCTCAAGTACACTTAGTTTACTGGACAGTCTAATTAGCTCCTATTTCTGCCGCGAAACAGTAGTGTGGAAATATTACTGTCTTCCGAAGAGCGTTATGGTGAAAAAAGCCTAGTGATTTGAACGCCGGCCTTCCACTCCGAAGATACCGGGTTCGAATCCGGCCTCCACTAATGAATATTTCAATTTATGTGCAGTTAGTATAACAACAACTAATATCATGTGTTTTGACGGTGAAGGAAAACATCGCGAGGAAACCTGCATATCTATGTCATGACCATCCGTGCTCGCACTAGTATGTGAAAAGGAGAAGGCAATGGCAACAACACTCCAATATAACTGCAAAGTAAATCGTCCTGTGTTTCATTACACATGATGACCACGACCCTCAGTCATGAGGAAATACGACTTAGAAGAATATATTGAAAATACTGAGGTAACGAGACTTAACATCTCATGTCTAGCGACGAGCATAACGTGATGTATATCATTCTATCTAGCGCCATGTTATGACCACCAGGTGAACGTCTCACTGAAGTTACAAGAAACCAATCTGTAAATGTATACATTCAGAGTATTCGCATTTTTGTGTAGTCTCTTACACATGTTACCTTGATATAATGATTATTGAATCACACAAGGTTTAAAATGTAACGCAATTTTCATTTAATATTACCAATTAAGTAATTAATTATATTTGTACATAGAATCCATTGCGAGTGCCTATTTGGTGTACTAGAACAATTTTTATTATATTTAGAAAACAAAATGGAAAACAAGATAATTATATAACTAAATCAATTCTCAATGAAAATCTGTGCTTTGCTGAATTATTTTAAAAGCTTACCTAATTATCTTCAATCGTTTATACTTCAGTATATACTAAAGAAGTAACTTATTAAAAAAATAATGTGTTGATAACTTAATAAAGTGCCGGCTGTTAATTATAAGTTGCAAATGCAAATTAGAACACACAAACAATGCAAGTTTGTAGTGTCAATGCTAACTCTCAAGTAAACATTCTCTTTAAATAATCCCCATCGTTTTGAGTATCGCAAAGTAATAATCAGAAAAGTATACAATAATTTACTATGATTGAATTGGTGTTACACTACCAAATAATTTATTAACTTAATCTAATTAAAAACGTATCTAATTAAGTAATTAAACCGACACGCTATTGATGCGAACTATAAACTAATACAATGTTGACTACTTATTTGAAATACCGTGTCAATTTATATCGATCAACTGACCCAAATGAACATAGGCAATATACACATTAGGATATATACTGACTGGACAGAAACTTGTCAAGTTTATAAATACCCATGAAGTAACGTTGAAGCTAAGTTATAATCGAGACACTCATATTAATCTCTTAAATATTTTTGATACTTTGAATTTATATACAAGTGTTAAGAAATTATTATTTAAAATTTATGATCATACAGAAGATTATATTTTATTACAGATTGCAGTTAAAAACAAATTCAGTTATTAAAAAAAAATCTCAAGTGAATAAAACTCATCGCAGCGTCGGCGTGATCGTGAAAGCAGTTTTTCATTAAAACCTTTTACAGAATCTCGAAACACTTCATAAACGCTAGCCCAGAGCGTGAGGGTTTTTCGAAACAAAGCCCGTCAGCCGTAGCAGCACGGTGTAATCACAGGTACCTACTCCTCCCACTGGATGGGGGCGATAACTACCTTTACGGCAGGTCACCGACCTCACCTAGTTGCGACCTAGATTCTCTTAAAATAGACGAATGTCGCTCAACGTATTTTCGATGGCAGTTTACGCGCGGTTACGGGTGTTTTCCGAGTTTAATGACAGTGACGTCATCGACAAACTGCTAATTACAGAGATTGATATAAAATATAATTCGAATAATAGCTTTCCTTTTAGCCCTTACTAACAAACAACGCTCGGTAGCCCGCATGCCATTGGAAAGGTTCATGTTCACCATGAAGAAAAATTAACAAGAGGAATAACGTCCTAAGTAATGATAAATAGTCTTTTTCTTTTCATTTCAATCTGCTTTGTTATTATATGTTAATTTCAACTTAACAAGACATACATATTAAATAAGTTAAAACAAAATACAAAATTAATTCAAAATCATTTTGCCCGTTCATTACAATGTATGTTTTCATAAGAAACTATTTGCGCAGGCGCACATACACGGGTGAAAAGTAAATAGCAACTACGTAGTACGTTCAGGTCAATGCCGTTGAAATAATATGTCTACCGTATAGTAATAAATATACCTCGGTGGGGACCTGGGAGTAAATATTTTGAAAGCTCAGCACAAAGGACGGCGGTGACGGTCATCGATCAACTACTGGACGTCGATTTCACGCCGATGACGGTAAGCGAGATGTAATACGTCACCACTGTTTACTGCGGGTAGTATTTGCCAGAGGACTATAGTATACATTACTGTTTCAGTATGAAGCTAGTGAAATTACTACAGTAAACAATTTATTTACCGCCTCTTGAACAAGCGTGGCATTCACCATCAGATGAACGTCCGAATGGTCTCGTTAGATGTTACGCTAATTTGTTTCGATGTTTTCGAGTCGTGTGTGAAAGTTTGTCAGATTTTGTGTTGGCTATCAGTATTTACAACGCCATTTCGCCACCGGCTTGGCAAATTGCCAACTGCGCAGGACAAATGAAAGTAGAGTTACGTTACGCGTAGGACTTACTTTTTTTTCCATCTCTCGCGACGATGACGTCACCGTGTAAAACGCCGAAATACGTAATAACGTCGAGAATTTAGCTTTTATTGATTTCTGTAATATGCCAGAGAGAAGCATAAAAGTAGTAGAAGTATTCTAAAAAAAAATCTTGTATGAAAAGACATCTCAGGAATGTTTTGCCAAATCCAAAAACTAAATTCTATTAAAAATTTAAGAATTATTTTAAATTAATTAAAACAGAATATTCATAAACATAACGTATCATGGTATGTAGCTTCGTTATTAATGCCCAGGTTCAGCGACCCCTGAAGGTAGACACGGACGGGGAGCCAGCAGACAAAGAAGCTAATGGAATCATGTTTTAATCCACTGGGGCTCGTAGTCAGACGTCTCGAATTTCAATTGCATCATTCGTATCTCCAGACGGCTAAGAAAAATCGATAAAACAGCACCGATGTTCCGAATAAAAGAATCTTAACATTCAAAAAATATAAAAGTTATACTAACCAACCATTTTTATAAGATCTACTAAATTGTAGAAGATTAACAAGAAACATGTTTATAAATGCAAATACGTTTCCAACTGTTTAGCAGTAAATTTATTTGTTTTTGCATTACTGACTCCTAAAGACTTTCAGAAATTGTTAAGATATTTTTATTTAACGAGCAGGTCATCCACTTGATGATATGTGATACGACCGGCTTTAGCAAACTATTTAGGATGATAAACACTGCACCACTTTATGTTCGTATTTAACTTTATAACAATTAGCAGATCATCTAGCAGGCGGAGGTTTATCACCGCGAAGGAAGTGGAGACTATTGGAGTCGCATCACGTTACGAATTAATCGTAAATGCTTAACGACATCCTATCTATTCTACTGTGGCCATGACGGTATCATAGGAAGGTGCCAATGTAAAATTGATCCTCAATCAATCGCAACAAGATCCATTTTCCATTGACTTTTAATTCACAGGAAGTATTACGCAGTTGAATCGAGTTTTAATTCATTACACACAATAACTGTTTTTTTTGTATTAACTCATCGTTTTAACAGAGACTTCCTTCGAAACAGTTGTGGATAAAAAAATTAATTGAGGCCAGAGTACTACTCGATGTGTTAAGGTCCCGACCCAAACGAAACGATAAGATATATATTTATAGATTTAAAGAGTAAACCTCAACAAGTTGAAAATATTTTTTAAGCTCAAATGTACCTTACAATGTAATAGATTCATCTATATTATTATCATTTTAACTTTTTGATATCCTTATCATCAGATCATCAGCAAATTCCCTGTGATCATCATCAGATTATCGATCTACCTGATAGGCGGTCATTTTACTAGTCTACACTCAACGATCTTCTACCCCAACGACCGATGAAATTTCACGCTAATTACATATATCTAATACACTAATAGTATAATGCTGATATATTTTATATTGTAACTAAAAAAATTAATAGATTTTACACAAGAGCTATAATGATTTCGCAATGATTAAATTAAATCGCTAGATGGAAAAAGTGGTAAATAATTTACTTTTACATCAATACCTAACTTTTTGTCAAGTGTCCAATAAATCTCCAAAGAGCTGTGTGATAAAGGAATTAATTATGATACACAACCCTTTTATGGGCTCGGGGCGCCGTGTTGTCGTTGCTCACCCTTATGACTTCATTCTGGTGTTGGTAAGGATATTTTTATCACAAATATTACGTTTATTAATATTTGTAGACATTATGTTATTCTCGTAAAACCTTGAAGAAGTTTATGACAACATTTATTATATTAAAGATGCTTAATAATTTGATTGCCTCCACAAGATTTACAATTCGAGTTTTTGATGATAGTATTTTTAGTAATGGTCTCTTTAGAAATAAAAAAAAAAGGAAGATAAATTGGAAACATAGTTTTTGCTTTAATTATAATTAAACTGCTTTTTGTGACTATTACAAGTCTTACTAGCAAAATTATCACTTGTAATATTTATGCTCGAGTCCTAATCGAACCGCCGTCCTGAACGCACGCTCTCTCGGTGCTCCGTGGTCATAAAGTTCGCTATAAGTGACAAAAGTGGTTTTGTGAAAAGACTTCTGCAGGTGTTTTATTATAATAGATTCCCGGAATCTCACTTAATTGTTAGACGCCTAACTTGCCTGCAGGTGTCTCTTACACAATAAACACCGCCACATAATTGGTGGCAATAAATTAGTTCACTTTTCATTTAGTAATATTACATTTAGATTATCATTGTGTTAAGCTTATTGTTTAGTGTTATTTTAAGTGCGACTGTTGTTCGGCTGAATAACTGGGGCCGTTAACCGGAAAGGAACAATCGCGGACAGGATTTCGTAACATTTTTTTTTTTTTTTTTTTTTTTTTTTTTTTTTTTTTTTTTTTTTTTTTCGGTTTATTTTATTTATAACAATTTATTCAATAAAAATTGCGATTTTATCCGTCTGATAAGTTCTGAAATAACTGATAATCAAAAATCCAAAATTCTTTTCTCATTTGTTCACAAAAATCTTAAAAACGTTTGTATACATTCAAAATCTCTTTTCATTAGTTTTGACAACAGATAAAATAAATAATTTCCAGGTTTATCAATTATTTCAGGAAGCTTACGCATTTTAAATTTATGTCAAAGTTATAGTTACACATTGATTTCAGACATATATTATACATATTATATACATTCTAAACTCCCTGACTGCAGGAGGAATAGATCCTGTCATTAACAGGCGCAGCTTTGACCCTACTAATTAAAATTAGCACTTAATTACTTTTGTCAAACAGGATTTAGTGATTTTAACATTGTTTCTCCCAAATGGCTACTATGCGTACTCCATCAAAGAAGGCAAACTGCGATGTCAGTTCCAAAAAACTACAGATTTAGTATTAACACCCGAGACCTCTTCAACGAGCGCTATTGTTCACGCATTATTGGAGACACAGAAACTGGTAGAGATGATTCACGATTGAACTCGCCGGAGCATGTGACGCAAACAGGTATAGCGGAGCCTTCACACACATCGAAACAGCAGAACGGATCCATCCTGGACCCCCAAGAAACGACGCAGATACTTACAGCGGAAATAGCTGAGGATGCGCACCTGCCCGAGCCAAGAAAGAGAGCACCAAGTGGTAGGATAGTAGAGGCGAGGGAATGGCATGAGTACGCAAGGAACAATATTAATAAGTCTCGCAACATGAGGACGGGACTAAAAAACGCTGCCATATTAGCGGTTGACAATTGTTCCGTCTGATAAAGGAGGGAGCGGACGAGCTGATGCGGAAAAGAACGGTAGCCCCGAAAGTTAAAGTACCAGAAAAAGAAAGCAAAGGGGTTAATACAGATGATATAGGAGAAGACGAAGAACAAAGCAAGGAGGAAAGAAGGGGACAGGGTACAAAAGAAAAGAAAGAAATACTAGAGATTCTGAAATTACAAGGGGAAAAGATAGAGAACACTTATATCGAAATGGAAAGGCTAAAACAGGTGATGGAAAAGCATAGATCGACACCTTCACCAGCATCGTTCGCGGAGGCAGCTAGCCTGAACCACAGACCAAGTCTTGAAAAGAAGTAATGCACTCGGTCGTCATTTCATCAAAGAACGATCAGGATACGGGTGAAGAGGTGCTGGCGAGAGTTCGCGAGGCAGTGAATGCCAAAGACGGTTGGGTCACTGTTGACCGAGTACGCAAAATCAAGGACAGAAAATAGTAGTCGGGTGCAAAACTGAAGAAGCTCGACAAAAAATCAAGGAGAGATTGAAAGGTGCAGCAGATCATCTTAACGTCGAGGACATTAAAAACCAAGATCCCATGGTAGTTCTTAAAGACGTCTTATCGTACAACACCGACGAAGACATTCTTACGGCCTTTAGGAACCAAAATGGAGATGTTTACCGAGGTATAGATCAGGACAAGGCCAAAATAGAAGTACGGTACAGGAGGAAAGCACGAAACCATCACTGCGCACATGTGGTCCTTAGAGTGTCATCACAAGTGTACCGCAATCTTATGGAAAAGGGGCATGTATACATCGACATGCAGCGTATTAGGGTAGAGGACCAAACACCGCTTATTCAGTGCTCAACTTGCTTGGGATATGGACATGGACGCAAATTCTGCAAGGAGACTGTATCGAAATGCAGTCACTGCGGTGGCCCTCATCTAAAGAAAGATTGTGGAGGCTGGATGGCAGGAGAGGTTCCCAAATGATGCAACTGTAATGCGGCGAAACTCGGACAAATGGATCATAACGCATTTAGCGCTGAGTGTGCAGTGCGCAGAAAGTGGGAGGCATTAGCCAGAGCCAAGATAGCGTATTGTTGATACGGTTGATACGGCTCACGGATACCCACTGGAGGATATGTAATCGCCCAGGCTAACCTGCAAAGAAAGCAGTTAGCAACGGAAGAGCTAATGATAGAGTCAGCCAACAGAAACATCGTCCTAGCACTGGTCCAGGAACCCTATGTGGGTGGAATAAGGAGAATGAAGAATTACCGAGGCGCGAGAATCTTCCAGAGCACTGGTATAGAAGACGGGACAGTGAAGGCAGCAATTGTTGTATTTAATGATGACATTGACGTTCTCCAGTGCCCCAATCTCTCTGATAATAACATCGTTGTTATAAAAATCCGAACCAGTGCTTGGGAAATCGCTGTAGTGTCATTTTACTTTGAGCCGGACAAACCCATAGGACCGTACCTGGACCGGCTAAAAGACATCTGCGGTAAAATGGGAAGTACGAGACTACTGATAGGAGGCGATTGTAATGCCAAGAGTACTTGGTGGGGAAGCACTAATGAAGACACCAGGGGTGTTGAGATGTCCGGAGCCTTGGAAGAGTCTGGGCTCCAGGTATTAAACACAGGCGATACACCCACGTACGACACTGTGAGGGGTAATAGGGTGATCACAAGCCACATAGACATAACGGCATGTACTGACGACCTTGTGGGATTAATAGCAGACTGGACCGTAGACCGATCGGTTACGAGCTCGGATCACAACACCATTCTCTTCCAGCTTAACTTAATAAGGAGTAAGGGCTTTAGAATAGAGAGAACAACTCGGCTTTACAACACCAAAAAAGCTGACTGGACGCTCTTCGCTAAGGAGTTGACCAACAACAAAGCCGCAAACAACATCTGCGCAGCGACAATAAATGAAGTTAACCACAAGGAGCAGTTAGAAAAAATTGCGCGAGATTATACGGAGGCTATAACCCAAGCATGCATAGCAAGTATGCCTACAAAGAGAAGGTCTGAGACCGTAAAAGTCCCATGGTGGAACAAAGAGCTCGAACAAAAGAAAAAGAAAATGGTTACTTTTAGGAGAAGGATCCGAAATGCTGCCCCACATAGACGAGCTATGGTCGTCGAAGAATACCTGGAGAAGAAAGCAGATTATGAAGGTCATGCCAAAAAAGCCCGTATAGCAAGTTGGAAAGAGTTTTGTGAAAGACAGGACAGAGAAGGATTGTGGGAAGGAATATACAGGGTTATCAACCGGACCACCAGGAGAGAAGAAGATATGACCCTGAAAACCAATGATGGAAAACACCTGAACCCTAAAGAATCGGCAATCTTACTAGCCGAGACATTTTACCCCGAGGACCTAGCTGAAACAGACAACACAGACCATAGTCGAGTAGAGAAGCGGCAGAGACAGTAAACGAGCTGGTCCCTAGTGAAAACCCTAGTGAAATTCATGATCCACCGTTCACCTCATTGGAGTTGAAAAACCGCAGCGGAAAGTTTCAATCCCAAAAAGGCTCCGGGAGCGATGGTTTTACGGCAGATATCTGTAGCAGAGTAATACTCCAGGATCCGGATTCACTACTTGCCTTTTACAACAAGTGTTTGCAGATTGCACACTTTCCGGACATCTGGAAGCAAGCCACAATAGTGGTACTTAGGAAGCCAGGCAAGGATGATTACACGAACCCCAAAGCGTACAGACCAATAGGTCTACTGCCAGTGTTGGGGAAGATCCTGGAGAAGATGACGGTAGCGAGAATAAAATGGCACATAATACCGAGGATTAGTACTCGCCAGTTCGGATTTATGCCCCAGAAGAGCACCGAAGACGCCCTCTATAAACTGGTACACCATATCAGGGGTAAGTGAAGCTCAAAAAGATAATTACCCTAGTGTCTCTGGATATAGAGGGGGCCTTCGACAGCGCCTGGTGGCCGGCAATCAAAGTCAAATTGGCTGAGGCAAAGTGGAGGAAAAGTGTCCCGTAAACATAAGAAGGCTACTAGATAGCTACCTGAGCTGCAGAAGGGTTACTGTAAGATTTGCCGGGGAGGAATGCATGCGCAATACCTCGAAAGGTTGCGTGCAGGGGTCAATTAGTGGTCCTCTTCTATGGAACCTTCTTCTGAACCGTTACTTGTAGGACTCACTGCTAGAGGTGACTATTGTCAAGCGTTTGCGGACGACGTCACCCTTGTTTTTGACGGGGATACGGCACACGAGATAGAAGGACGAGCCAATGCCTCTCTCGAATATGTTAGGCAATGGGGTGTTAAAAATAAGTTGCGGTTCGCACCGCACAAGACCTGTGCAATGGTGCTGACTAAAAAACTCAAATACGACACCCCACGGCTGCATATGGGAGGGACTTACATTACTATGTCCAGGGAAGTAAGGATTCTGGGGCTTACCATTGACGATCGCCTAACATTTAATAGTCACGTGGCGAATCAGTGTAAGAAGGCATTAGGCTTGTATAGGCAAATCGCTCGGGTAGCCAAGGTCACTTGGGGTCTTGATCCTGAAATCGTGCGGTCTATATACGTAGCTGCGGTCGAGCCGATAGTGTTATACGCGGCAGCGGCATGGGCACCAGCAGTCAAAAAGCTGGGTATTCAGAAGCAGCTCAACACCGTGCAGAGAGGCTTTGCACTAAAACTCTGCAGAGCGTACCGCACGGTCTCTCTCCACTCGGCCTTGTTGTTGTCAGGAATACTACCCCTAGATCTTAAAATTCAGGAGCAGTTCGACCTGTATGAGGCTCGGAGAGGATTGTCCCAGGCACTGCTAGGCGATAAGGAGGTGGAGCAAATGACGGTATTTGCAGATACTCCTCACCCTGCTTCACATATGGACCTCAAGTTTACAAGTCTGGTAGACCAAAACTCCGTGGACGAACACAATGTGCAGGCGGTTAAGATATACACCGACGGCAGCAAGCTTGAGGGTAAGGTTGGAGCCTCACTTCCATATGGAAAGGCGAAGGGGAGGTCCAAAACCGGAAGCTATATCTGTCGCGTACTGCACAGTCTATCAGGCGGAACTCTTAGCCATATGTGAGGCAACCAAATTAGTCTTGAGAAGGACGGAAGAGAGCTACGGTTTGTACAGTGACTCTAGAGCTGCGCTAGATACTGTTACAAATTATGGCTCGCTCCATCCTCTTGCGGTGTTGGCTAGAGAAAATTTACGTAGGGCCTCTGACCAGAGCAAGAATGTATCCTTATTCTGGGTCAAAGCCCACGCGGGCATACCTGGGAACGAGCGTGCGGATGAACTGGCCAAGCTGGCTGCCCTTAACAGCAGAAGGAAGCCAGACTATGACCAGTGCTCAGTGTCGTATGTTAAGTGTCTACTTCGAAAGGCCTCAGTTGCGAGATGGAGCACCGATATAACGAGGGTACAACCGCGTCCATCACGAAACTGTTTTTCCCAGACGCAACTGAGGCGTATAACTTGATAAGAAAGATCCGGCCAACTGGTCACTTAACCCAGATATTTACTGGCCACGGCGGATTCTCCAATACTTGAACCGTTTCAAGTGTCGGGACAATCCATGGTGCATATGTGATAACGCCACGGAGGAAAACGGTTCCTCATTTGCTAACGGAGTGTCCTATCCATATGAACTCGCGGCATGAATTCGAGCAAGAGAAAGGGCTGAAAATAGATAAAGTAGGTTTATGCGAGTTAGTAAAAAATAAGTTAGTTAGAGATAAATTTTTTAAATTCTGTATAAATATATGTACAGTAGTTAACAATAGGAATAAGGATAAGTAAATACGATTTTCGTAATGATATTTAAAAAATTATTACTAGTAAATTATGTGAATAGGATAAAAAGCCCCTGAATAATAATATCAGGGAAAAGTAGGAAAAATTAATAAAAAAAAAAAAAAAAAAAAAATATTTATGCTCATCATTTAAGATATACTCATGCCATGGCTACAGCGCGATCTGATCTGTACGCAGTAATTAAATTACCTAGGACCTAAACTAGTTATATTTATGTTCATGTTAGATTTTATACAAAAAATCCATTTCCATTGGAACTTTCAAAATAATATCTGTTTTTATCGACATTCATCAGCTGCATTTAAATTTCACAATACAGTAGATGGCGCTTATAAGCAATAGCTTATTTTAACAAGTTATTTAACAGGTGAATTTTAGAGTGGTTATTTTTTTATTCAACAATAAGTAACGAAGCGTTCGTCATAACATATCACAATGTCATTGGGTTTGTTTAATATATTATTTAATGCAATGAACCGGCTGCTATTATTACCGGGCGTTGATAATTTGCTCGCGTGCAGCGGCCAATAACGAAAAATGGGTTTTCCACGAAACTGTCCATCGCATCGTTATTGACTAAGAAATCAATACTAAATATTATATTTTGATGTTTCGTGAAAATGTATTATTTTAATAAAACTCAATTTTACGGATTTTAATCGTCGTTTTTAGTTATAACAAATTTGATCATGATTACTACAAATCTAACACAATAGAACATCGATCATTGTCAAGGTAGATTCGCGAGGTTATTAAAATTAAACAAAATCTTTCAATGTTAAGGATGGTTGTGAAGGTATATATTATCACTATATTGGCTAGGGATCCCAATATTAATAATGATGAAATCAAATAATAAGCTTACCACCACAAGACAGCTCAATCTGCGTAGATCGGAATGTGAACAAAAAAAAAATCAGTGATTAATGCGACATAAGAATTTCTAACAAATCATATAAGTAATATTCGCATAAGAATATAATTAAGTAAATTCCTTATTAGTATGTAAAAAAAAACGTTTGCTACGTTACTATAGCAACTATTTCTCAAATATCTCTAATCGAGTAGGTTCATGGCCAAGTTCGCTTATGTCTAAACGAAATGAAACCGGTTCGGAAATACGCTCTCACAAAAATACTTTGGGTGGAGTTAGATCAAATTAAGATAAAAGATATTCGAAAGATGGTTCTCTGTTAAAGGATAAAAATTTACAGATGACAAGTAAAGAACAGGTATGATAGACGTGGACAGCGCTGATCTTTTCGTGATGCCTACGTCATCACGGTTTATCAATTTATGTTGGTGATGATGAACCTTTAAAATATGTTAACCTATTAAACAACGTGGCAACGTAAAATAAAAGCTCGCTGCCGTTTCACGAAATCGATTATTGCGTACACAACGAGATATATTTAAAAGCATCTCAGCGGGCGCCGGTGGGGCGTCCTGTTCGCTTGATGATGTCACCACTACGGGCCGGCTCGTAGTTCTACTTATTGCTATATTGTTCTTCGGCTTGGGTAACATTTACATTCTAAATATTACACGTGGTTATAAAACCATTACTTAACAGTTCAGTTCAAGCAAGGGTCCGGCGAACTATAACCCATGCGTTACCGAACGATTCAGTCAAATGATAAAGTACCAACTTTTAGCTTTCCTGTCATCAATATTACAGATCTAAATTTTAAATAGGGATCAAGGACTTTCTCAATTCGGGATGCATAAATCTTTTAATCCATATTTACTTATATTTAGGCTACTCATAACTTCCAGCAGAATAATGTAAAGTTGGTCCAAAATAAAAAAAGTATGCAAAACTTTGAATTTGAACAATTTACAACTTATTCATTTTCGCAATTAAAACAATTTCATTTTTGTGAAAATAAAACAATTACTAAGACTTTTCATAGAATATTTCGAACTTAATTTTTTTTAGTTTAACCTTCTATTTGTACGGATCGATAAGGAAGGTCACAAGGATAAATTTTCGAAGTACCCTCGCCACGGAGCAATCACGTCTCGAATACGATTTCCTTGGGACGGTCTGGTTTCCTTGACACACTTTACTGCCAGTGGGTGTTGGACGAAACGGTTTGTAGGTATCGGACTACTAGTATAAAGGACCAAGGAGGTCAAATAATGACGTGGCAGTAGGTATGAGTGGATACCGATAGACGCGACGGATAGCAGCCGGCCTTGGGATTCCAGCTTCTGCGTGTAGATTTTATATTCTACGTATTGTATATTTTTCAGTGATCTCACGGGAACTCAAAAGCTTAAAGAATTGGAGAAAATGTAAAATGAAATAAATATTTGTATTCTTTTAAATAAAACTTTGTTATACTGTGAACGACGTTATTTATCTAGTTTAGTATTGAATTTCTTCGACAGCTCATAGAAATAGTCGCATATTTTTTTTAAACACTGAGTACTGGGGAACTGATCTACATGATGATAAGCGTTCATCGTCGATCATGTACCGCTGCAACATCAAATTCATATATTCATAACTTTTGAGACGAGTTTTATCTTTATAAATTATTGTAATTAATTATAAATATATTAATGTTTACACGAGTATATACATAATAATATTATATATGATACAAGTATGTTACTTAAGTGAACGCATCACGACCGTTGCACCATGACGATACACAAAAAGACCTGACCGCAAGGGTTAGTCATGTGGAGCAACAGCACAAGTTTCCGAATCATTTAATATTCAATAAATGTACTTGTTGCCCGTGAGGAAGAGGGAGAGGTGGCGGGGTTAGAGGAGAGGAGGCAACGTCACGCGACGTTGGCGGCTTCAAATTAATAAGCTCTATATGGTAACACAAATGTAAATTAAGATATTTTGTATTGTTACACCGTAACAAAGATATAACAATATGCAACACGCTCAAAAATTATAAAAACTGATATGAAGGCAGTAAATCATAGAACAAAGGCTGGCTAAGCAACAGGCTTCTTCTGATTAGGCTAATAGTGGCAACACTATTCTGATTAAGTTTTTTACTTTAGCCTAAATACTAAATGTTTTACATCCATTGGTTAAATTAGATACTAATTATTCTTAACAAATCTATAAATATTTATACCAGTAAAACTAATCTCGTCTAATTCCGTAAGGTAGTTTTATAAAGACATAAACTCCATTTATTAGAGGATAGTATCCAGAGAAATTATTCCTTTGACAGCGAGCATTATCTAAGTTTTTTTTTTGCAGCATATACAAAATAATTTAGCAGTAATACCCTGATAATCATCAGAGCCACAAAGCACTCCGGCACTGCGCGGATTAACGCCTTGAATAATGTTCACATGCTATAAAAACCAGTGATGTCATATTGACAGACCGACATTGAGTCAGTATTCATTTGGGAGTATTTAATATTTTAGGATCTGACGGCACTGAATCATTGATGTTAGAATTTGTTGGATTAAAAACTGATATGGTCTATGTCCAGCAGTGGACGTATATCGGCAGACGATGATCTTAAGTTCGCGGTATAAACTTTTCATCCTCTTTCTGCAATATGGTATTTTTTTTTGTAAATGTTTTTACGGCCCTGGATACGAGTCCTTTTGAGCTCTGCAATATGGGGAATAATATTGCCAGTAAAAAAATTTAATTAATACCAGAACAGCTTCTAATCTTAAGAAATTATATCGTTGTTACCAAATTTCATAAATATTTTTATGTTCGTAAGTATTTTTACTATATCAAAAATATTTTTTTTTATTAATACAAGTTTACCTAAAATTAATTCTAATAAGAACTTAAATTATTAGTTATTTTGGCCTCTAAGTTATTACTACCATAAATTGTTTTATAATTTGTTTGTTAGTTTAAATTGACAGAAAAAAATAAATATGATTGTATTCTTATGGGATACGACTTGTTAAATAATAAATTATATTCAAAGTTTGATTTTATTTTACGAGAATTTAGTTGTTATTGAGAAAATGTTTAAAACTGTGATGTCGTTCAACCTCTTTACAGGAATCAACAGTTAAAACAATGAGACAAAAACTTTACGATGGGAGTAAAATTAATATTAAGAAAAAAATTGAGTGGTGTAATAAAGAGTAGCTGATGGATGTTGGTGTAGTGCTTTCTGAAGCTATGAAGCCACGTAGGGCATTTGTTTCCACTGTCCGTTGCCCATAGTCAGCGGTCTATCGGCACGAAACCAAACCGGTTATCCCGCCCTTTATTGTACTCACCGCCACAACCAGGTTGAAGAAGAAGAGCACATATTTAACGAAACTCGTTCCACACCCCATTTTGAATACACTGTGAGTCACACAATAAACTTCACAAGTTGAGATCACTCACAAATTTACTTGTTTACTTATATGTTAGGCAAGCGCAATCTCACTCCAACGGCGAATCGAAAGTGACTAAATGAAAATAAAGGGGAGATCGCGACGGCGACGCCGTGCGAGTGTTGCCAGTTACAAGATTTATAATTTCCATTTTAGTGATATTTATAGCAAGAAACAACTGTATTTTAATACTAATATACTAATAATGTAAATGCACAAAACAAAATGCAATGTGTTATTTTTATTGTTATGTTTTTATTTAATTCTTTTCTCATAAACTGATATCGAAAATTAGATTAAATTGAAGTAAATGTTGAAATGACGTTAAAAAAAATATCAACTAATATTATATATTTATTATACGTGTTTTTGTAGCACAAAAATGAGAATTTATTCTTTAAGGTATAATGAAGCTTCCCATAAATTATGGTAAAATGTCGTTTGGCTAAAATTTGATACGCACGTTCTTTCGTTGCCCCGCGTACTCACATACAATTGCTTCCCCTCATTCACCCATTCGCGCTCTCACTCACACACGTTTGAATCCAAATATACACTCATCTCCCTCTAGAATCTTCATCTCGCAAGGATGTTTTGTACGAACGTGATTAACGAATCTTTTTGTACGTTAAGTTACAGAAAAATCTATTCTTTTGCTTGAATTCAAGTTGAATTGCAGTCACAGTGTTAATTTCTCGTTTTTTGAAGGACTTTTTGGTTATTTGTGTCCATGTATATGTAAAAAAGTGTGTTTTTTCCAAGGACCAAACGGTTATATATTCGAAGTTTTACAGATTTTGTTCGTAATGAAATAATACAAAATTGAGATCACAATCTATTAGTATTAAATAAAATTTTGCAAAGTCATTTTAATTTTTAACCCATACACAGCACAAATTTACTTAACAAAAGCTCAACTAAATTCGGATACATTGTATCACACTTAGCTATTATAACTGCAAATGATGTAAAAAAGACAAAACACCTCAATGACTTTTGGACTACAGTGAATACTGCCAAAAATACTTCACCGAAATAAACAAAATTACAATTAAACCTGATGTTTTAACGTTTTCTTTCCTTTACTTTAAAATCAAATAATAATAAAACTCGTACCATTTCTTTTGCGCTTTTACTTTTTATGATGGCTGCGATGTGCCCACTCGTACCAGGAAAATACTAAAAGGGCGTGATCGTTTCGAAAGTGTACACGAGCATTCCATTTACCACAAACTTTCTAGTTTCATTTGCGCAGCCTGTTTTAGACATAAGGCATTCTACCTACACAGCGTCCTCCGTGCTGTCTGCTTCGATTCAGAGTCTACATGTTTGGATAGTGATAGAATTTTTTGAAATTCACTTGGTTAGTTGACAATGTTATATTGTGAATCTTTTGATGTGACAGCATTCCTATATCCCAACTGTACTCTGTGATAACTATGATGTTAGGTCATCACAGCATTCCACCCGTGACCATGGTTGATGCAAAGCAGTAGAAACGTCCAGGTAATAAATGCAAATATAATTAAATAAACGGGTTAAAAACTATAAAGTTTATATTTATTAAAAATGTAATATTCGCGTAAATGTAAGAAATTAGAATATTCCAATTGTCAATATATGAGAGCCAGATTATAATAGGCGCTTCACCGTTTTTGGGGTCTAAATCCCACAAAGTTGGCATTATTATATTTATCCAGTAAGCTTCTAATTTACATGAAACGAAGCATAAATTAGTATAATAAAAAATAATTCATACTCCAAGAAATCTTTTATTGTCACTGAAAGTTACATATAGCATTCAATTATACAAAAGTAACACAAAATATAATCAAACAAAATTCAAAAAGACAACAAACACAACCACTAATCACTTATGGTGCTAAATAAATAATAAAACATTGTAACATTCTTGCAAATGTATATTTGATAAAATAAATTCGAGATAATTGAAGCAGTTATTAACCGAAAATGCATAAATCATTGTCAATGCTTACAAATTTAGAAATCAATGTAGTTTATTTAAAATTATTTAGAAATTAAAGTATTTTTTTTCTAAATGTTACCTTTTTAGTCAGGGTACATAATATACCAAACCAAAGACTTTCGCAACTCAAAAATTTTCGAGTATTCTGATTCCTGACTATATGTAGTTTGTATTGTCCTGACTATATTTTAGTTATTGTATTTAAACATTCTTTGTCCACTTTAATTATACCTTATAATACTTTTTATTATATTATGTTTTACTAAATATATTTATTTAATTTTTCTGACGAGTTTATTTGCTACTAATTTTTAGAGTTTTAGTGTGAGGTCATTAACGTCTGAAACACAAGTTTTGTATTCAAAACGCTAGACTGATTGATTTCGATTGATATTTATTAAATACTAATTCCCAAAATATCTTAATGCAGAAATTGGCCACGTATGTTACGAACTTAATTAGTATATTGCTACTTCTATCGATGCAATGCGAGATTTTTATGTAACGTTTTACATAACCACTTGATACTTCCGCTGCTCTACAAGGGCATTACGGGAATTGTTTATGGCAGTGTTTGTGGCCGCAGCTTTTGAAGCTTGTGATCTCTTATCTCACACGTTACGCTACCTATGGCCCACTTATTACGTAACTTTTGCAGAGGCTGGTCTCTCGAGGAGTTCCACTTTCGTCCGCCGTCTATATAGGTCTCACCGAAACAGTGGTCGAAAGCGAAATAAATGTCGTTATGTAAACATGTGTAATGTAATTACGCAATAGTATTTTACGTAAAGTACACGACTCGTAACCGCATTCAATATTAATGTGAATGTCACGAGGTATGGCATACCATAAAATAAGTTTTATTATAACTCTTTTATTACGTTAAGCGTAGAGAATTCGCCCGTTAGTGGAATGATAATGAGACATAAATTGGTACAACTCAAATTTCTCTAGTAATGTCATTAGATACAAAGCCCTTCAAGCTTGAAGGTTAAGGTTCATCAAATCGTTTCGTTACTTTTTCTAGTAAAAGGTAGTATTCAATAATTGAGAAAGAAAGGCGATGTCGTTATCGAAATCACTGCTATTTTGAGTCGCTACATGTTATTCCAATAACGACGCTGTGCATGTAAAAATTATAAAAAGCATTGTATTATAACATTAGAACTTACCATCGGGTTAACGTAATTTTCGACATGTTGTTAAAAAATAAAATTGTTTATACATAGAGAGTGCTCAAGTTACTGAATTGTACATGTTATCAAATAATTATATTTTTGTGTACAAATCATAAAAACTATTGAAATCATTAGCGAAAAATGATAAACACTACATTTCTTTCTCATTATAAATAAATTAAGATGATTAATTAATTATTAACAAAATTACTTTTGAAGTATTGGCAAGTTAATTATATTTTAGGATAACTTCTGTCATGATTACTTACACTTATGTAAGAAAATACCATAATCATTTCCAAAGATGGGAATAACTTTAAACAAAATAATAATAAAAAAGTCTTTGAATATTGAATATAACAATGTTCAAATTTAAAATTGCTGTGATTTACAGTTTGGCAAGTTTGGCAATAAAACTTTGGACGGTTGCACTTTATCATAATACGGCCTAACTCTATTTACCTTAAATACTCTCTCTTCTTGTAACTGGCAGCGGATTAATATTTTGGCAAGGTAGGTGCAGGAGCTGTAGGTGCCAGCAGCGAGTCATCAGGTGCCGAGAAGGTCGCCTCTCTGATCGATACCGAATGTCTGATGGAAGCACGACGTCTCACCAGAATGGCCTGAGCGAGGAAGAAAGTGCAGAAAATTCCAGTGCTCTGTAACAATCAAGTAGAAAAAAAATTATTTTAAAAGCTCTCTGCTTGATACGGATAAGCCTAGGACTTTCCTATAATATATTACAGCAACATTCTTAAAAAAATCAAAAAGCTGAACGAAACTTCTCACAACTAGATATTCTTAGTGCTTAACAACAGGAGCAGCCTACCGTCAATGATACATTATATTATACACAAGTTCTCGTTATAATTTTTACATGTATATTAATGATTGTAATGTGATTGTGGTTGTAAGCGATAAGCGAAGCTGAGAAATTGTGACGCAACCGCAGTCATTCGAGAATGTTTTACAATTGTAACAAAACCTCTTTAAGTTTGTTCAGTGCCCAAGTGTATTTATTTAACGGGACATTCCTGAACTTATAAGAGTTTCAAATGGTAGTTCCCTTTGATGGAGGACATTTAGGTAGTACCACAACACTTAACTCTACCGCATAAACAAACTTTTTACTAATTAGAAGATGGGCAAACAAAAAAGCGGTTAATGTGATCACAGACGCCTAAGGATAGCTAAAACATTTCAAGACTCTCAATCTGATTTGTAGGCGTAATAACTGTTGAAATTAGCAAGTAAACAGAACTAAACATGTCATAACTCATAAATCTGGTACTTAGAAGGAGATATCACTAACAAACAACGATATTCTTAACTCTGTTCTGAAAGTATTATTCCAAAATAAGTAAGAGAAAAGCGTTGAGAATGACTAAATGGGGTTTTAGATGGTATTAATGCGTTAAAAATCTTCTGTTTCCCGCATCAGAAGGTTATCCCATGTAGTACCTCCCTAAAAATAAAAAGGGGGTACTCCTGACTGTTCTGTCAGCTTAGCACATTAGTATGCATGCTTTATGTTGACAGTTATTAAGAAACCGTCCCGCGCGTCAAAGGAGCCGCGAAACAATCGCCCGGTCACCGGATCTCGGCCGCGTTCACATTTCACACTCGACGATTCGCTTTATGAAGCCAGCCTTTGTGTTCAAAGTATACAAAACACGATTTATCTCGAGGCACCGAACTGGAATTTTTCTTAGCGTAAACATTTTTGTTTTGTACGCCTTTGTAGTGGGGAAAGATTCTTAGCGATCGTTAAGTTTCAAATATGAATAATATTTATATTTCCAACTACGAAAAACTAGTTAAAAGGTAAAAGTTTAACGTGCTATGTCCCTCGTTAACCAAAGTCCAATACAGTTCTCATGTTTTTTTAATTATCTTTACTGGAGGAAGTTCTCAGTAAGTACCGCCGCGCAACATTACTACCTTGCAGTTTTAAGAACGTTGTCGCTAGCACAAAGTACATAATACAATACTAACTACCATAATATAGTACTAAATATATCTTGAATAGGATGGTACCCCATGTCGCTGGTAAAATAAGTGGGGTAACGACTTAACATCACATGTCTGAAGGCGACGAACATTATGTAGTGCAGTATTAACATCTTAACTAGTGGCGCTATCGGCGGGCGTATCACAAGACAGGTCAACGACCAGGTCGTCTCGTATCTTCGACGAATAAGAAAAAAATTACAATATATTTAAAAGAAACGGTTAAAAATCTACGCTACTGAATAAAATGCAAATTGAATAATATTCAACGTAAGAGACGACGTAATGCCGATGTCTATTTATAATCCTGACAGAGTTTCGCGATCACTCGCTAGATATCCTCAGTGATTCTTAACACATTATAACTAACATCGTAATACCTAATAGTTGCAATCACTTTATGGTTGCCGCTGTAGTCTACAATAAATAACTATTGTATATTTCGACACGATAGGCTGAAATTATGATGATAATAAAAGTCATGCTCATAATAAACGATTGGCTCTGACTTAACAAAATTGTCAACGAGGAAGGGCTTAAATTTAGCTGTACTGACTTAAATGTTTCCAATTAAGAAGATTAAGGATAAAACAATAATAATAGGACTGTCTAGTCTTAAATATAGTATGGTATTTGCTATAGATTTTGCGAAGATATGACAACGTATACAAGTGAAGGTGTTAAAAAACTTGTTTAAAGACTGACAACCCTCGCAAGTGACTATTGTTTGCATACATCTAACAATGAGTTGGCTTGAGCACAAAAAAGGCAAGCAAGGTTGTGATTCTTACGTCCCTCATTTAAAAGGCGTGATTGTTTAGTTACGTCTTAGCGAAGGAAAACAAATGATGAAACCATTGTCGCTAACAACGTGTCGATTGTTTAATCAACGAAACTAATAAGTGGGTCCCTTGTTTAACTCCTATTGGACTAAATTTTAAAATGTATCATGCCTGGTTTATAGCACATATATTGTAGTAAGAAACTTTGCTCGCATAAAAGATCTTGGTCAATATTAAAATATTACATAGAAATCATCGGAAAGTTAAAAACAATTTGTTTCCTAACCTCTAAAATCACATTGATTTGTTTTTATCGCAATACATCTTTACCTAGTTCCTGTATATATAAATCATAAAATAAATCTTTTTCATTTCAATATCAAACATAAAAGTAGATAACATTATAATTTGTGTTTGGTAGTTGTCTGAAAGAATCATGTATTCTCT
The DNA here is from genome assembly GCA_029286795.1 of Byasa hedistus. NCBI lineage: Eukaryota > Metazoa > Arthropoda > Insecta > Lepidoptera > Papilionidae > Byasa > Byasa hedistus. The sequence goes on from JAGSMW010000016.1 coordinate 1,771,225, forward strand.
TAAAAATATCTGCGGTCAGAATGTACGTTTAATATTTACAGACTGGTGTCTAAGTACACAGTACACAATTACGAAGTAGAACAAGGAAGTCGGCACAGAATACGTCGCGCTCTGAGTCACCGCCTCGGATTCTGCCAATGAACGCCTTTGATGCAATCTACTCTGAACTAGTAACCACACGTTTGTTAAAAAAGAAAGAATATGATAATCACTATTTTATCGCAATCGCTATTTTAGATATATTTCTATATTAATTAATGCAATTATATATGGTAAGAACATTTTTATTTCTTAATGCATATTTTTATCGTATGGCAATACTATACGTATTAGTATTAAAGTAGGCTCAAAAGGACTCGTATCCAGAGCCGTAAAAACATTAACAAAAAAATGGTATGATTAAAGTGTTTTTTAATCTACAATCAGCCAACACATAATTTTAATTAACTAAATTAACATTAAAAACTCTTCTACTTTGCGAAAGAAACCGTGTACACAAATTTGTGTAATAAAGATCTATAACATGTAAAAAATCTTTTATCCGTTTGGCAGTTACATATTTAGTGATTGTTACCCTACAGTTAAGCTTCCTACACAAAGAGTTACGTCGTCATGCCCTAACCGCCGCATTTCGTACCGCTTTAACATAAGTAGGTCTGTATGAGACGATTGTGTTTTCTTACGACCTTTGATACGTTGTGAAAGATAAAATTGTTTTTTAAAAAATCTCCACTTTATACAGATCTGTTCCGAACTGTTTTATAAATAGATGTAAAAGTGGCATTGGTGATAGGTTTCTTAGATACAGTCCATCACACCGATCGATACTACTATCAACAAACTTTGCTGTAGTCCGGTATTAGTATAACTTAGACGTATCACTACACCTCACAGGTACTGGTGTAATGTTGTCAAATGTTTATCGTCTTATTTTTAAGTAGACGTTTCGTTTTCGACCAATATTTTCCTCTTCTTGACGTATAGGTAAAAAAGGTAATGATCGGTCATTCTTGGAAGATGTACATAGATTTCCGCTGCGGTATTTACTAAAGGATCCTCATTAATTCATAATTAACTGTTCCATATCAGAATGATCTGTTACATGTCATTAAATGTGTGCTTTAAATATTTATATTTATCGCCAGAACAAGTAAGACCAGTTTAACAAAACAATATTCATTATTTACAATAAATAGTTAATATTGCTTTGTTACGGTATCAAATTGAATTTATTAGTTCATAACAAAATGTTAGTTTGTTCATGTAAGTAAGTAGTGTTTATAAATACTAAACTGTTTGAAATTGATAACTTATTTAATATAACAGAACTAAAAGTTATTTTTAAACATTACGAGAGTATGAATGTTAATAATTGTTGGTTATATCGATAACCGTTTATCATTAGTCAGTAATGATGTCATTAATAAATCATTACGCGTATTAATGGTCATGTTGCAACATTCTGTACTGTATCACACTATAACGTCACATTCACAATGACTCGTACGGATTTTCCCCGCCAACTAAAATAATAAGATCGTTGACTCAAATAAACAACCGTCTAGCAACCTTGTTTTGAGTTTTAAGATCACATGATGTTTCTGTCATAATTGAGGAAATGTCAGACAAAGGCTATGAGGAAAAACTTGTTGATACATTGATACGAAAGGTTTTTTGTATAAGGGGAAAGATCTTCAAAATATATCTATGTAAATCAGGTTTCGTTGGGATTTCTGCTTACTAAAATTCCATTGATGGTTTATTTATAACATGAAGAGCTACTTTGATTTTATATAGCACACAAGAGATAATTTGTGCATATAAAATATTTACCTACAATTTCGTTTCTTATGTGTATAGTAATTTTTAATTTAACGTCAACTTTACATAAGACTGGGGCAAAAGTAAATACCGATAACAAAACATTTCATTCCAATATCAAAATTAATTGTATGTTACGATAGCAATCATATTTACAATCTTTGAATTGTATAATCAGTGATCTGGACTCAATCTCTTAATTTGGACCTGAAAGTGTCATTTAACCTTACGCAACATCACATAACCTTATTCCTAGGCAGCAATCAGATGACCTCCCGATCCCCGGCTGCTGTCAGAGGATCTCTAAACTCGCTCGCATCCACCAGCTACCACATACGCGGCTACACTATCCAGTCGCTCCTATATCGCATTAGTATCGTTTCTCTAGTACATAGGCACGATTAGACGTCGTGGGACTGTAGCGCGAATCCCGCGCGTGGTACCGGGTGGATGTATTGCATTTAATAAGCCATTTGCCAGCCGACATCCTCTGTTATACACTGCAATTTTCGTATTAAATGCCTATTTCTCAATGATATGTAACGATTCGTGTAATGAGCTTCGACCTCGTTAGGAAATTCACAAAAATTGAACTAAACGATATCAAAATGGTTGTGCAAACAAAATGCCGTTAGCTTAAATTTTATTCTAAAAGGTGGTTCTTTCTCAAAAAGTACTAATTTAAAACGACATTAATTACAACTTAATGAATCAATGCTTAGTTTAACTTAATTAAATTTCAGTAGTGATATTTAAATTTTATCTTTCTTGCACATATATGTACATAGTGGTATTAGAAACTACAACGCCTTTCAAACCTAAACACTGACTATTTTAAGTGTCCACATTTAAAGTGATTTTGTGCTTGTTATCACCGACTTAATAGGAAAAATTTGCAACGATGCAAAAGTTATTACCCAGAGAAGCCTCCAGGAAGAAAAATCTACTGATTGTTCTTTTTATCCGTATACTTGTGCTATTATTCTTTAAACATGTCTTTGGTTGTTGTTTTTTTTAAATAACTCTGGTTTTGACCTTCTTAAAAAGAACTAGTGTTGACTAAACCAACTTTACTTTTAAAATAATCGTTCATAATTTATATAATGCGAGACCTTGCCTTGAATTACGGCTAGTGTACAAATTGTTTTGTCAGAAAACTGCTAGAAGCTGGAGACAGCTCTCGAGTTAGCGCGGTGAGGTCATGGAAACGATTACGCAATGTTTAATAATTACGCGCCAAATCAATGTATTACAACAGGAAGGCAATTATAATAATTATGTTATATCGTACAAAATTGCACACAAACTCATACATACACTAATTTTTATATCTAAAAGGGGGAGCCATGTACTCCTTGTACAGGGAATCCTGCTTTAAACTCCAGTCTCCCACATCAGAAATATAAATTTTAATATAGTAGTTCAGTTAAGAAATAAGAATTTAAAAAAATCGAGCAATGAAAAGGAAAAACAGTTTAGTTGTAAATTTTGTTACTCTGTGGTAGTTAATTTTTGCGGTTATCTGTAAAAATTAACAAAAGTCTATTTTAAGTACACTCCGTGTAATGGCTTCTTGTTTTATTACATTTTATAAAATGAATTTTACAAACTTTTTACGAATTTAACAATTATTTCTATCTAATTATAAAACATACATACACGAACAGATATCGAATTTTTAATACCTTTTAAGTAATACGCCAACGAGTGCGTGTGATACAATATTATTGTAAACATGAACTCTAATTTAAAAACCTTACGTAATGTTAATTATACATCTTCACTACTGTAGACATCATCATCATCGTCATTATAAACCGAAAAATGTCTATTGTTAGATATAAGCCTCGCCGAGGATATCTTCATCTAGCTGCGATGGTATACTCCGATACATACTCAGTCTACCTTGTTGAGGACCTACATCTACTCGCCACTAGAGGGCTTTACCTGGACCATATCCATTAGTGCTTTCAGCGATATGCTCTTTTCATCGTCACCTAACTACAGTTTGACAGACTAGATGTCGCTAATAGAAGCAGATCTTCTTTACTATCTTATAAGCATTATAAAAGTTTTAAAACAATATTCATACTATCCAAAAAAAAATATTCAGTAACATTAATATTTGTTTACTTAGTGAAAATGCTTGTAAGGTCAAATTTATCATTGCTTTTCACTGTTCAAGGCTTTATTATAAGAAAACAAGTAGCAAATTTTCCACATAAACGTTGGTTGTTTTGATAGGAATCAATTAAATACTTGCGGTTTCCTAGCAAAACGAATATTGTTTCCTACCATTACGATTTATTGATTTTCCACAATTACTTTTGAAGTTCTTAACGAATTATTACCGGTGCAAGGTTAAAATAATATTTTCACGCGTCATCTTGTCGCTTTAAAAAATGTATAAATCATCGATAATAATATATTCTTTTATATCAAATGTATCTTGATAAAAATAACCTAAAACAAGATCTAACGAACCAGGCAAAAGGAAATAAATAAAATCCGCTTGCCGTTATGCTTCGGTAAATTAACGGTAATAGCGTCGAACTTGTTTTGTTTGATGGGAAAATAAAAAGCAATTTCCTTCGAACGTTACGAAACGAAAATAGATACTGTTGGTTCTGCAGTTGTCCTACCTCTACTAACTAGTAGTAAGTGTTATCACCACATCTAAAATACACTCATGTACATTGTACACGATGGACAGATTAATATAATTCCCAGAACATCACCTAATTAAGGTCAGCGTTGCTATAAACTCGTTGATAGTACTTCTTTATTTACATCTAGGTCGTGGGTTTGAGAACAGTGTACCCTTCGGTTGCGTCAATTGTAACTGACCAATTTGCGCAATCTACCAGCAGTTTTGGACAATAAAATCTTTTAAATGGGATGCAATATCAAATTTTTCATTTAAATTATAATATACAGCAATAACTTGTGAGTAATTTGAAAAAATAATTAAAATTTAATTTTAATACCTCCTCAGAAAGAAAATAAAGAAGAAGCGAACACCAAAAAATACTTTCGATAAATACATTTTTCAATAAAAAAATGGATCAATCAGTTCAGCCTGTTGAGAGCTTCACTATCAAAATGAAGCCATACACAGATACAAAACATACAAGATACATCCACCACCATTTAATTTCCCACCACACGTCGTTGAGCTAGTCTTCTCAAAGACCACGCTTCACTATCTTTAACCTCAGTCACTTAACATCTTGTTTATAATAAATTAGGAATAGTTTTACTTGTCTCGAACAGATATCTGCGACAGCGCGTTTTCTACGAAATATACGATAATGGACGAAACCTATATATTATTATGAGCCGATTTATTATCAGGACCTTCACTTGATGATATACGACTGTCTTTAACAATATGACGTAAGTTAAAATATTTACACAGCACCTTATTGGCATACAATATTAAGTTTAATTACCCCATTAATCAAATATTAATTATTTCACTAAGTAATGAGACATATTTTGTTTCTGTCTGTATTTTAGCGATCCCATTCTCACAGCGCATTACTTTAATTTAAATTTAAAATTAAATATTCGTGTACAGAGAGCTCCCTAAACTGTACAGCGAAACGACCTTGTCGCTTATTTAGTCGTAACAATGAGTCACAAGGAAAACGATTAACACGTTATATGGGGTGACTACTACAATTTGAAGAATCTCAACACTAATATACAATAGCAGCGAAGTTTCGTAAAAGAGCTTGTTTATAAGATAATAGAAATCGTTTACATGATAATAAATTTTGCTTTTCGCCTCAAAATTTAAAGGATATTAGGTCAGTATATTCCACAAACCAAAATATATTAGTGCTTGTGGTCTGACGCTGTACCACGAAGTAGATATATCTAGAACATCTTTAGAAATAGAAACTTACCACCACTATGTACTTATAACACGTTTATTAGTCGGTCTCCGGCAAACGAGACTTGCCACTGGATCTAGAGACTTTAGTTTTATACTTTTATAGAAGCTCTTACTTTCTCATAACTTAGAATTATTCCTAGAGAGCAGGCAGGTCGTCTAATTATAGGCAATCACAGCAGTGAAATGTTTTGGTTAAACGAAACCGGTTTAAGCAACATTAACAGGCAATCGATTTACATGCGTAAGTGTTTTATTTTAAGGAATGTCTTTGAAGAAGCTCAGCATATGCTTCACCTACACACAGGGATATTTACGCCTGTTACAATGGCATCATGCTATCACTCAGTGAATAATTGTTTCATATAATTGAGTTACTGATGTCATATTATTTGCGTGCCGTTGAAGGTCCACGACACGTTTGGGACTCGGTCAAGGTGTGAATATTCATGAAGGCAAGTTTACATGGGTAATTTGATAAAGAAACTTATATTACATAATATGTAAAAGTTAAAAAGCGCAGAAGATTTATCAGAGATAAAAAAAAATATACCTTAGGTTACGTACTGATAGAAAAATATTAATCTGACCTGTAAAATGGAGGCAGTGAGCGCCGTCATGGCGACTAGTAGCAGCTGGTTCTTGGCGTACTCGTGCAACTGCTTACCACACCCTCGCTGATAAAGAGTTGAACAGTCAGCTGTATATGGCTTGTGGATGGAGTCGAGAGGACCCTGGCCGCAGCATGAAAGTGGAACATGACGAGAGGCGGTGTAGTCACCGGGACCACTCACGCCACAGCACTCAAACTGTAAAAAAAAGGATAAACAAAGCGTTTATAGTAAATGTTTTAAATTTTAAATGTTTATTTTAAACTTAAATATCTTGAAGTAACTTTTTTTTAGGTGTTGGGGATGAAATATTCAAAAGACAAAGTATCTTCTAAGAGTCAGTAAAGGTTATACAAGATTTTTACCAACTAAAACAACTTCAGTACTCTTCTTAAGTGCATTAGGAGGGGTCCCTTGGATCACCTATGAAACGCACCGGTGGCTACCTGGCTTATTAACTTAGCACATTTCTAGGAAGGGTAAACCCCTTCTTAGTACCTTTGCTACGGCAAGTGCGAAACAACATCGAAGTTGTTTCACGCGAGTTTCCTTATCGAGCGTTTAAGGTCTGCTAAACCTATAAACTCTTTTAGTGGCCTTTTATAACAGACAAGGCTTATCTTAGCCTTATTCTTATTAGCCCGTCACTACAAAACGAATCTTGAAATAACCTAAGTACGAAATATACATATTATATTTTACCATAAAAGATTTCCTTTTTATTAAAACACTGTTCAGTTGGAAACATTATACAGTACAGGGTTTATTAATACAATGTGTCCAGAAGGATAGATAGACAATTACAAAATTACCTTAACATGCAATTTATCCCATCGCAATGAATCCGGGGAATTAGAATCTTTTATCTCGCTGGTCTCCATGAAGTATTTAGTCATTGTGCCCTTTATGTCAATTTCGATGTTATCCCAAACAACCATCGCCCAGACGAAACATGAAAACTCTATCACCACCACCACAACGATTAAAAGGCCAGCCTGAAAAAAGGAGACAATTACACTTTGAGTTTATGTTTGGGTAAAAATCGCGAAAACTTCAACGTGAAGATATTCAAATACAGACAAAACATATAGCTCTCACAATGTTCTCCCTTCTGCGACTCAGAACAAGTAGAGCGTCAAGCGTGAGTTGTCGGATTAGACAAACATACTTATAACAATTAAATACCATTAGCTCTATTTAACTGTCTACGTTTATATGAAAGTCAATGTAGACAATGGCTTTTGTACTTCTATGTGATTAATTTTACGTTATTATTTATCAGTGATACAAAGAGGTCCATGTTTTTCTATTAAATAAAATTACCCTGTTTTTTATTTTTCGTGAAAACAACAGAAAAAGTTACGCATACTTATTAATTAATTAAAAAAATTACAATAGATGGCGCTGATACTATTACGTCTTTGCCATCCGATATAGGAATATTATTAAAATAAATATAATTTATTCACAATATTTATATTCCATAAGAAATTTATTATTCCTAACAGTGCTTTAATTTGATCAAAAACTATAAAAATTACCATTACGACGTGGAATTGATGCATCGATTTTGTGGTCCGCCATCCGATCCAAGCAACGGAACATGTGATAATAGCCATCATCAAAAGTAATATAACAGGATACTCCACATTTATTCCTATGAAATGCCGATATATAAACAGCCGATAAAGAAGAAATCCGCTAACTCCGAATAAGGCCACTGCTGACATCTGTTGAAGAATATTAAAAACTATAAAGTATATATACGATTATTTTAGATAAATATGTTTTTTTTTATTTCGCTGAACCTAACCTCTTATTCATAACAATATAATAAGTGTTACAAGTCCTGTGATAAATAGGCTAAAAGTATAAAAAACGGGACTGTATTAACAAAATTTTGTTACGCTTATTTTCTAACTAGAAATAAACTGGGCCAAAAAAAGCATAACAGTTACCGTTAGATTAGTAAACAGAAGATACCAAATAACATTAAATTGAAGTAATTTCATCTTGATGTTATCAAAAATGTTTGTAGCAAGTTGTTATGACAACAAAAAAATTCTGAGTTTAACGGATTCATACAAGAAAGTTATTAAAGTTTTATATGATAAAATACTCACGGCAAACAAAACGTTGAATGTTAACACGAGATATTTCCAACAATTCGTGGATAGTGCCATTTTAATTCTTCACATGTCAAGTTAAGATCGTAACTCGTCTCAAAACAAAGGCGCGGGTCGTTCCACCTCAGGGAATGTTTGTGTTTCGCTGCGTCCGCGTTACTCACCGCTGGTGCAGCGTAGCCGACGAACAGAATTAAACAACCGGCATTTATCTATCCGTTCATCACATAATCTTTTGCTTATTGTGGAAAAAATGCGTCTATAAATGAGCGATTACGTCGCGATTATTTGGAAATGAATAATCGAAGTTTGAATGTTCAGTCACTTATCAGTTTATCATAGTGATAAACTATGTTATGATACTCATGCAATCTAACCTCATTCTACGCTTAAACATACGCACCTAATGATTTTACTTTCTGTGACACTTTTGTGCAGAGAGTCGCGAGTGTAATACTATTTATATTACTGACCATGTCTATTTTCAGCGCTGCCATTACCAAACATTAGTTCAATTGATACCCTAAAAATACGAAACCTATCAAAGAATTAATAATTTAGCTAAAATTAAAGTTCATTAAAAAAACTAATGCCTGATATAAAAGGTCTTACAATATAGTTTATTTTTAAATCAATAATAATATGCAACAGTTTGTTGCATGACTGTCACGAAAAATGTGCTTTATACTATCTAAATTCTAAGTCTATATTCCAAAGAGGTTATTTCAATAACCAACATCATTTCATGATTATTCCATTTTATTTATTGAACTTTAAAACGTGTTGTTTCTTATCTCTGTCTCGAGGAAGAGTAATATCAATATCTTAATGAAGACTATTAACAAAACATATGAATTAGATCTTTTTGTATTTTTTTATATATAGCTTCCTATACACTATTGAGTAAATCTTTCTATCAAATGCTGTCCTTTGCTTTTAACATCACTTACTTCCAACCGATCTTAAAATGGCATTAGTCCATCTAAAAGGAAGGCATTCTAATCTTTTGTAAAAAACCAAATCAAGAATCACACATTATTATCAATAGTCCCTCCTCTTGCACGTGAAATCACTGCTAAAGGTCAAATTAATGTACAATATCCTTACAACGTTCATTGGCGAATATTCATTGCTTTAAATTAGCAACATCCATTCTAGCTGAAATACTGAGGATTTTTTATTTTTTGCTTTGAAGTAAATTATGATCCAATGCTCCAGCCTGTTTTAAGAGACAAATGAAGCAGAGCTAGTTGTAAATTATATTTTTGATCCTTTATTCGAAGCTTAGACTATTGAACTAGAGACTACGTTTTCACCATGTTGTAGAAAGCCGAAAAAAATTCCATCGCATTTTGTTCGTAACCTTTACCTAGCCGCCGAAAAAACTTGAGATTTACCTGATGCCTTTCATTTGGAGGCCAAAAGACGTATAGACAATTTAAAATACAAAAATCACAAAGATTTATAGCGTAACTAAACGTATTTATTGTGAAAAACAAATTAATGAATATTAATAGTATTCGCAGAGACACAACTCCTTTGTCATAACCTCTGGTAACTTTTCCACATTTACTACTTTCATAACCTTATCTAAGTCTGCAGCTATATCTTGACTTAAAGGGCCCGCTTCCTTTGCAGTGCGAAGCAAAGCCCTGGCTTTATCAACATCCTTTTTATACATCGCTAAAATCGCTAGAAACGCCCATCCATCGGATAAGAATGGTTCAGTCTTAACAGCAGCCGCTGCCCACCGCTCCGCTAATTGTTCTTCACCCATTTTAGCATAAACTCTAGCCATTATAAGAGCCGAATAGGCCGAGGGAGCAATTTTATGGGCACGAGCAGCTCTTTGTAAAGAAGCTCTAACGTTAGTTTTCAATCCGCCTAAAGCTGCTCTGAAAAGTAAAGCAGGACAGAGTTCCGACCCAGCGTTATCCGCTTCTACCAACGCATTTTCACATTCATTGTCCCAACCTTTAGCAAGTACCAAGCATGTTGCCCGTATTTGACATAAAATAGCACAAGGGCCGAAACGCTTTATGCCTTTTTCTACAACTTCTAACGCTACATCAAAATGCCGACGCAATAAAAGCGAAGCTGCTCTAACGTAGCAGCTTCCTGGCTGTGGCGTCTGTTTCACTTTCTTAGTACCACGTTCGAAGCAACCTTCATCAACACACCGAAGAATTCTCTCACTAAGTTTATAACATCGCAAACATAAAAAGAACGCTGCAGTAATCAAAAATGGATTTTGAGTATCAATGACGCCAGGGATCCAAATACTTTCTTCTTCCCCGCTAGAGTCTACCCATCGCTTAAGGCACTTTCTCCATTCTCTAGGCAGCTCATAAGACTTTCTCATTTTTTTCGCAGCAACAAAAGCTGCGTATTCGTTACCGTGAAAGTGATGTAATGCATGGAGTGCAGCCCATCCGATTGCGCTGGTAGTGCCATCAGAGCTATCACCTTTCACTGCGATTCGAAACGCTGCTGAAGCTATTTCACTGGCTTCGGATCCCTGGTCGAATTGCGTCCCTCCATAAGTCCAGAGCAAATATCTATTTCTTGAATGAACATTTAAAGCCGTCATTAAACAATCGTATGCTTCTGATTCGTTTCTTTGTTCAAGACATCGCAAAACTTTTGATAAAAGAACCCGAGGATGTGTGGGACTAATTTTTAAATTTGTTTCTGTATGATGTCTGGATATCCTAATATCTCCCGCGGCCCGACATCGCGCCGCAGCTAAGCCAGGTGAAGGACGAAGTTTCGGAAGTTGGGGAGCAAAAGAAGATGTTACAGCACGGCGGGTTGCGGAATGTTGAGCTGTTATCGCATCCTGATGATCTATTTGACAACAATCAGTTATGGAAAATTCCCTAAGCATAGATCTAACACGAATTAAAAGTCTATTTGCTGCCGTTCTTTTTATGCTTTTATTCATTTGGAGTGAGGTTCTATAAGTTAGGTTACTTAGTTCCTTATGCACTGACAAAGCACCAGCTTCTTTGCTGATACGTCGTTTGTCTAAAGGAGGATCTTCTGGAGGAGAAATTATTTTTAACGCGTCATCGGCCACGCTAATTCCGGGAGGAGGCGTAAAACCAATTAAATCAAAAAGAGAGGTTATTTTTGCCTTCGGAACAAGTGGGTCCATAAGATCCAATCTAATTACAATGTAGGAATCCTGACCCTGGTCGTCAGTTATTAAATCATTGTCGCGTGCACTTGCGCCCCGTGCACTGCTTGGTGGCAAAGTTAATATTGCCCCTATGCTCTCAGGAAAACAATCGCTGTTGTACATTAAAAGTCTAGCACATATAGTTACACCGAACTGACCTGGTTGAAGTAAAACACGGGCATCAATGTGGGCGATAAATCTACAACGTACTTCTACTTTGCCTGTTTTAGGAACTCCTGCTATTTCCAAAAAGAAAATGTTGTTTAAACGTGTGTATAATTCTGTCCGATCTACTAAAACTCGCTTCATTGCATTCCAGTAAAGGGAGTTTTCTGAATTTCCTATTAATAAATCATTAGGAATAAATATATCTTCATCAGGAACATTGAAATGAGTGTTAGCAGCATGACCAGCGTTACTGGTGGTAGCCCAAACAAGCTTTGATGCTGTTGGTGTACTAATTGACATGCCATATCTAATAGCTAGTGGATCATGAATACCGTCGAGGGCTAAACCGCTTATAAATACTGTGCCATCCTTCATCATTGGTAGACAATGGGCAGAAATCATTGTAATCATTAGAGGAATTTTATCTTTAAACTTTTTATCTATGACGCCACTATACTGGGCATGAACTTCAACTGAACAACCCGAGGGATAACCTGTATTAATTATAACAAGTGGGACTGTTACAGCAACTTCTTTTTCTCCCATTATTAAAGGAAATAAATCTACGTTTCCACCGGCGCGATTGTCGACGTTCAGATAAGGATCCGGGTCTTTTGCAGGTTTTCCACTCAAACCTCGTATTAAAAACATAACAGGTGTATCGGCAATAATTTCTTGATCAGATTCTTCTTTTAAATTGAATGGCAGAAAAATGGAGTCGACAATTAAATCCTTTTGCCATTTTGCTTCAAAGAAAATTTCATCATTAAATAATACTAGAAATGAACATTCTCCAGGACCTGGACTATCGCCGTTCAACGTTATATACAAGTTTACTTGATGTTGACATTCTGACTCATCTTCAAAGTCTTCAAAATCACTTGACTTTGCTGTGTTTTGCGGTTTATTTTTCTTTTTACCTTTTTCTGACATCTTTTGGATACTAAATTTATAAATCAATTTTAGGCAAAATTATTTAAAAAAATTAGCCACAAACATGGAAGTTTAATTATTGTCATATGATGACATAAACTATTTGGTTTACATTTGACACAATAAAAACATCAAATATTTTTTTTTGTTTTAAAAGAGTTTTCATACCTGCATTATATGTAGTATATGAATAGATCATAATAGATGTACTGATACTAAACGAATATAAAACATGTATCAACATTTTTAAAATCTAAGTGCATAAACTAGCATTCGATAGTAAATAAATCATTATTTTTAAAGTATAAATTGATACATTGGAACACTAATGTCAATTTGGAATAATGTGACACAACTTTGACGTCTTTTAATGACGTTTGATTACAAACCTCTTGTATGACGTTTACTGTTTGTTACGTTTATTTGTTGTTTTAAAGAAACAAATTTAAAATGTTATAAAATGTATACACTTTTACACGGATTTTACAAGTATATGATACAAAAAGACGAATACTGTGTGTTGATACTAGGCCTTGACAATGCTGGTAAAACGGTATATGCTCCTTTGTTTTTACCATATTTTAACATGTTTTTTTTAATTAGCGTGTGATAATAATGAACGGGTAATATTATTTTTCCAGACATATTTGGAGGCTACTAAAACGAAATATACTAAAAAGTATAAAGCTATGAACCCTAATAGAATAACAACAACTGTAGGATTAAACATTGGTAAAATAGATGTAGATGGCGTGAGACTAAATTTTTGGGACCTTGGCGGACAACAAGAATTACAATCCCTATGGGATAAGGTGTCTCTTCTTTCTATGTATTTAAGTCCTTTTTAAATCAACAATCCAATAATTTTAATATAAATTTCAGTATTATGCAGAATGTCATGCAGTGATCTACATAGTAGACTCTTCTGATAGAGAGAGAGTTTCAGAATCAAAAGAAACTTTCGGTGAGTGCTTTATATCACTGAGTATAAACATGGTTTTTTTTTGTTCCTAAAGAGTTCTCCACATGCTGTTGAAGAAAAGCATGAAAAAATTGATGTTTATATGTGGCAAAACCAATTTTGTTGTAAATACACTATTGTATAAAATTTTATTCAGGAAGTAATAGGAAATTTATCCTGTTTTTAGATAAAATGATAGCTTCTGAACATTTATCGGGTGTTCCACTACTGGTGCTAGCAAATAAACAAGACATTCCAGACTGTATGGGTGTACACACAGTAAAACCTATATTCAATCAGAATGCACATTTAATTGGCGCAAGAGACATTATGCTAATGGCTACTTCTGCCTTAACTGGGTAATTACTAAAAAGTTTTTAATTAATTAGCGTAATTTACATAATTACAGATTACACTACCAAGAATTTTTATTATTTATTCAAAAATTTGTTTGTATATTTAAAGAGACATCAAACATTTGTTACAGAGACGGTGTTGATGAAGGCATCCGATGGTTAGTTGATTGCATAAAAAGAAATAGTGTTGATAGACCTGCACGAAACCACGACGACAAGTTATAAAGCGATAACGTCGCCTGTGTTTAATATTACGTTCACACTTTATATATATACAATGAATAATAATGAGTTTTCCTATTAAGATAATGGTGATGCGACCTATTGTTTTGTACATACTGTATTGACACTTGAAAATAAACCATTAATAGAACTGTGTCTCTATTGCTGTCCCTTTTCCGTGATAAATTGTATTTTTTGATAAGAGATACGTAATTACTGGATATTTGAAGAGTACCTGCACCTGATAAAACATTTCTGATAACAGTACAGTTTGCACTGTATGCGTATCGTGTACTACCGTGTCGCACTGAAATGTTTTAGTGTTATTTTATTTGCGTGTTAAGTAAATATGGCTTATCCAATGTATGAAGTGGACTGGAGTGTTTTACCGCCTGAACAAAACAGAAGGTAAGTAAAATTGCAAATTCAGTAATAATTAAATAGTTTGTAAAATAGTTTATTAATTGAAAATATTTCTATTTAATCTTGTAAAAGTGTGGAAATGAACGAATATATTATAATTTTTTTTTTAATGTTTACACGTAGTGTTCGTTCAAATATGTACAAAACACCGTTGTCATTGACAAGATTCATAACAGTCATAAGTAATACTTTTTCGCATTTTTTTTAAAAAAAAATATGTTTTTTGAAAAAAAGTATATTCACATGAATATTATAACGTTTTGGAAATGATTTTAGTTAGCCACTATTTATAATAGATACTCAAAAATCGTCTCAAAACATCAACGTCATATGCGAATGAGAGAGCGAGTTGGATGCGAGTCATGTCATGTCGGTCGGCCATGTTGAATTTCTTGCAACGCAGGAAATGTCAGCTGGCGGTTGCCGTACAAATTCTTTGTAAAATCTGTGATAAACGGTTTACCAGTAGATTTTCTGTGATACAGGAGCAAATACAAAACAACCCACTGATGTTACGGGCTAGTTGAGTGTTATGTGAAAATATGACATTAGTATATCGATGGTTGCATGCGATTTCTCTCAAGTTCTTGTGGTCTGTTGCGAGATGAAATTCCTGATAGTCTGACTACAGTGTAGTGAAAGTTTCCCTGTCCAATTTGTTATCTTTTTAAGTGTATGTGAATTTGAAAGTCCACAACGAATTTGTTAAATAAATACTTACTCTCTTACTTGTCTCGTCCCTGGAACCAGGACAGGACAAATCTACTCATTTATAGTAGTTGGACGTGTTTTTCTTTCCTACTTAGTTCCACCAGTTAACAACATGAACGGCTCGGAATCCGGGTAATTTTTTTAACCTACTGTCTAGTTTAAACACCATTTCAATTTCCTTAAACCCAGAGACAATTACATCACTAAACTTTTTACATGATTGGGTTTTAAGGGTATTTAACCTCTCTCTTTATTGTTACTGAACAAGGGAACATTGTTTCTTGTTTCAAAAATCCTTTTAGTTCTTGAACTTTAAAAAACTGATCAAATTATAAAAAGTTGATAGTTTAAAAAATAACTACATGCACAATGAAAATAGATAAGTTATTAGATGAAAATTTATTTATTATGATAGATGAAATCCTAATATCTGTCATCTTTTTATATTAGTTTTGTTTTTATTATAACTTCATGATCCAGGCAATTAACAAATACTATAATATACATTGGATCAGTCTAAAAAGCTAAAGTAAAGTTTTATTACAATGCTACTTATGAATATTTTTTTTTAAAATGATTACTACTTTAGGAACAGTTACAGACACAACTAAAATTCTTTTACTGTAAGCAAAATGTTATCCAACTCAAAATTAACATTGTTTAGTATTACTTGCAAGATACTTTGGAAATTTTGGAATTCATTAACTTTCTTACTCTCTTATCTACACTTGTTTCAAAATGGTAACAGGTTATACAAATACACAAACGTAAAAATCGCTTGTCACAATGACTTATAGTTAAAGGTTCAATATATTGTCCTTATGTATGTTTGTTCTTTAAATAAACTTTAAAACACCAAATTTAAAAAAACTTAACCAAACATTTGTACTAATTTCCATATTAAAAAGAATAGAAGAAATATGATGTGAAATGTTATTATTTCTATATCTCATAAATTTTGTTTTTTTGTATTTATATGCAAGTTCATGTCAGATGCATATAAGGTCATGATAATAAATAATTTTACTGTGAATCTATATAAGTATATGTCGTTAAATAACAATGCATCTTATTAGGTGTATATGTATTAATATAACCAAAATATGTTGCATCAGTGAACTATGCCTTAAAAGCTGTTTTTATCTTTCATTTAGGTCATGTTATCTATTATCAACATCTAATATCTAACCAAACATGGTAAAGTAAATCAACTATAAAAAATGGTACCTCTTTTTTACTACATCAAATTCTGAACAAAATTGTATCTTTAATTTTAAATATGCTTAATACATATGTATAGCAAAAGCAAATGGTTTTACATTACATTTAATAGATGTAGTATCTCTTGATTTGCGTCAATTGGCCAACAAATTCGTACATTTGCTATATAAGGAAGTATTGATCTTACAAATGATGTGTGTTTAATGATCAGTCAATAGATTCATAGGTCCTAATATGTTGAATGCTTTATTTAATTTTTTGTCCGACAACACCACATTAACAACTTTAACATGTTTATGTTACTAGTTATATTAAATTCAATGTTTTGTAACAGATAGTATAGAAGAACTTTAAAAATAAAATAGGAGAATAGCCATTATAAGTATTAATCAAATGGTAAATAGTTTTAGATTGTTTTGTTGTTTGACCATGGTAATCGATTTGCTTCCCATAAAAAAGGATGCTTGTCGGAATGTTTACATGGCACTAGATTGTCTTTATTTCCCCCTGTTACATAAGACATTAGATCTTGTTACTAGTAAATTCACTATTAACAGTATTCATCAAATTGAAACACTACCTACAGAGTTACCTAGACAGGCAAACCTCCAATAAAAATTCTATAGTAAAGTTCAATACAGTTTTCATGTTGAATCGTTTTTGTTACAGGTTTAACCCGGCATTTAATATTGCTACCATAAAGCAAGTGGTAAATGAGGCAATAGAGAGAGGTGAGTATCATTGTATTTGAGATTTGTTTATAATAGTCTGTAGTTAGATTACTGAAACACAGTAGCTGCCAAAGCTACAAAAGATATGTCTGACAAAGATTATGGATACCCAGAGGCAAATTCATGGCTTTAGTTCATGGATATTTTTGGAAAGGGTATGTCCATGAAGCATAATCAAGATCCTCACATAAGTTTAAGGTCTCAACGCAAAATATGTTCACTTACATGGACATGATTGGAAGAAGGTCAATTTTTTATGTATAATTAAGTTACATTTTCTTTTATGCTTTTGGGTTGGTGATGTGGTGAATGGGGCAAATAAAAGTAGGGTAGAACGCTAACAATGTAGTTTTAGTTTAGTTTGTTGAATTACTGCTTTCTCTTGAAGTCTAACTTTTTGCAGCAAATTATAATATTAATTAAAGTAAACCCTATGCTCATTAATGCCTCAAAATTATAGCACTAAGTTCTAGTTAACACTAGCCAATCAGAAGTTTACATCTCTAGCTCTATGTATAATGAATCTCAATTTTAAATATCGATAGAGAAAATATAATGAAATGTTCGCTTCTGTCTGGCTAATAAATTTCACGCTTCCTTTTACCGGTATTAACATTTAAACAAATGCACTGATCAATGCTTTCTGTGTGTGTGTCGTCCGTAACAGTCGCACCGGTTTCAGTGCGGATGCCCACGCCCACGCGGCTGCGCGACCTGATCCGTCAGATCCGCGCCGCCAGGACCGCCGCCGAGGAGCGGAGTGTTGTCAATAAGGAGTGTGCATACATCCGTTCTACTTTCAGAGAGGAGGATAGCGTTTGGAGGTGAGATGTAGTGAAAGTTTACAACCCTTTATAAAACCAGCATTCACACCTATTAAGGATTGTTAGATTCTACTATATCATATACTAGCTTTTATATATTGACAGCCGGAGTACTGTTAATATATTTTGACAATGGGAAATTTTAAGCTAATTTATTTATTTATTCTTTATTATACAACCATAAAAATAGGAATACAAAAGGCGGGCTTAATGCCTGAAGATATTCTCTACCAGCCAACCTTTGGTGAGGTGAGATGAAAAGGTAGGTGTAAAGAAGAGCTACCTCAACCCAAGCTCAATCTGTGGCCTTAGAATTAGGTTTACTCATCTTGTTTTAGTTTTAAGTCTCAATGTTCTACCTTTTATGATTCTATTTATATGTTGAGTGTGTGTTGTCTAATAAATATATGTCTATGTCTACGTTTAAGGCAAGCGTTTAGCAAAAGCACCGCGGTAATGTTTAAAAAGTTTTTAAAGGTTATCTAAAATTTATCCTTCATTTAGATTATTTTCAAATAACTTGTTTGTTATATTGTAGTGATTTCTCAAACAGATGTCGTAATATCGCGAAGCTCCTCTACATCCATATGCTGGGCTACCCGGCTCACTTCGGTCAGTTGGAATGTCTGAAACTGATCGCGAGTCCCCGCTTCACCGACAAACGCGTCGGCTACCTCGGGGCGATGCTGCTGCTGGATGAGCGGCAGGACGTCCATTTGCTCATTACAAACTGTTTGAAGAAGTAAGTATTGCTCTTATGTACCCATACTCTAGTAAAATTCCCTGGTCATAGTCATCAATGTTTTACATTTTAAAAAACTAGATATGCCAGTGATTAGATAACAACTAAAGTATAGCGGATGTTAGTAAGTGTAGAATTAGTTTTTAAATGATTAAGACTTTTTTGTGTTTCAGTTCAGCATAGATTTTTTCTGTAACGGGATGGTAGAAGTTTCGAGAATACTATTACACCCTAAAACAATATTTGTTTGTTGGGCACAATCCCATTAATTGAACGGCGCGGTAACTAGTAAAGTCGCTTTATTGCTATGGGCGTAATCGCTTACAACCGAGGAAAGGTGTCAATTTGGCAAAAAATCTAAGTTAAATTAAGTCACTCATCCAAAACAATTGCCCTACTAACATTATGTACCCAATGTTATACAAAGGTTACGCTTTATATGAATTTGATGTTTCAAGGGACGCCATAAAGAAAACTTATGTTACTCGTGTGTCGATTAGTGATAACTTATTTTCATTCGTAATGAAAAAGCCAAAATTGGCACATTTTAAAAAATGTTATAAACAATTAGTCAAGATTAGACTTCAAATTTAAATGTATTCTTTTTATTATTATATATTAACTATAGCTTGGCCACGCTCTCAACTGATGATAAACAACAATGTAGTCTTTGAAGTTATAACGCAATAGGAGTCTAAAACTATCTAAAGCTAGTGTATACGATAATAGGATTACTATAATAAAATACCTGCTGGGATTGTATAACAGTTATTTGTAAACTTACTCTGAACGTGTCGAAGTTAAGTGGGCTTCGTGAGTTACTCAAGTTACCATCGATCTGTTTTCGTTTGAACTTAACTTATTTCTTATAATTTTGTTTGCGCTTAACATAAGAGCCTCACTATGCGAATCCTTTCAACTGTTTCATATAGGTTAAACATTGCTTATACGTTTATTCACCCATTGTTTAGATTAAAATTGTGTAATAAAAACGATGATTATTACTCGGATTTTACAAAAAAAAAAAACAATTATTGGCTTTTTAATAATATAGCCAAAAGAACATATTTTCATCTAAACTTTTTGATAATAGTTAATTTAGTGATTTGTAGTTTGATCTGACTATACCGAGTTTCTTCAGTAATACAAAATTTAGTTCAGGCCTTAGTTCAAAAATTTACTACTGCTATCAGAAGACGGAATGAGATTTCGAAATGATTAATTCATACTACGAAAATAATATTAAACATAACTACGTTATTGCATATCGATGTGACAAAATCGGTAAAGAACCGCGAACACCTTTGGAATACTTTTATAATTTAACTTCTAATAATCATTTTAGTAAATAGGTCGTTAAGCTTAATCCCATCTGATGTTTACTAAAAAGCTTCTAACAGCACATTCACTAAATTATGTGCTCTACAAAATTCATTGCTTTGGTACGTTAAACAGCATAAGGAAGTGTTAATTTTGCATACGATTATAGATAGGCCTCCGCATTTACATTCGACGATAACGGAGCCCGCGTTACTTGCATAACGACGGTTACCCAATTACGTGTCACTGACATGCCTCCTTACTCTTTTCTTATCGGGAATGAAAACCCAATATTCTTATATTACTTTATAAATGTAGCTTCGGTAATAAACTATAATTAGTTTCATCGAAGACCTAGCAAAATACAACACATGTGTGTTAAATGGCTGTGCTCAATAATCAACGCTGATTTTATAGAGTCAAAGATCATAAAGGTTTCACTAGAGCGATGCCACTCTCAATGATTGGCAATTATGATAATCGAAGTCTGATATTTGATTCTAACAGCGCTTTTTTTAACAAGCTCATTATTATAATGTTTTAAAAACTGCTTTCTATAGGTGGCGACTAATCACCACTCGAGCCACTTGTGATGCCATCATCACTTACATGTACTCTCATCGCAGCGTTGTTTTCATTATGGTATATTTTTGTATAGTGATCTGAACAGCAACACGCAGTTCGTGGTGGGGCTGGCGCTGTGCACACTAGGCGCGATCGCGTCCCCTGAGATGGCGCGCGACCTCGCCTCCGAAGTCGAGAGGCTGATAAAGTCACCGAACGCGTACATCAAGAAGAAGGCCGCACTCTGCGCCTTCAGGATCATAAGGAGGGTGCCTGACCTCATGGAAATGTTTCTGCCCGCAACGAGAAGTCTGCTTACGGAGAAGAATCATGGTGTGTATTTACATGAATTTCTTACAGTAATCTTCCGTAAATTTTCTCAATAGTATTTTCTATATTACCTAAGTGATAATTTTTTAATTAAACACAAGTTAATTGAACTTATGATCACCATCATCATGGAATTCTGACCATTGGATCATATTAAATAATATTTTTGTACACGACGGCTGCGACAGTAATCTCCCATCGAATGTTATCTATCACAGTGTAACCTACCAGTGTCACTTTCAACGCAACGAAAACGCGAGAAGCGCTCGTTTACACTTATTTCCACGTGGTAAAGCTGAAAATGGCTCAACCGAGAGACCGGTACATTTAATGGCGACAATTGATGTGTGAAGAGCGAGTTGCGGTCTGTTTACCTTGTGAATAGATGACTCAACGTGGCCCCTCTGATTTACTGCAGCCGTCTGATATGTAACATATAAAAGAACCTAATAAAATTGTTACTTGTTTATCATACACCTCTTTTGAGAGTTCTCCGAATTATAATTATCCTTATGAGCCCCAAACGGAAATAAATACATGTTATTGACGAAATATTATGAACCTTTAATATAAACTTCTTAATTTTATAATTTATGTGTAACTTATACAATAAAATTACTTTTCAATGGGCAAAGACCTAGCCTCGAATTAAAATAGTTTTAAGTGACAATGAGGATGTGAAGCATTCTCGCTTAGAATATTACAACCACCAATCAATCTCCACATGTGGCCCTGAATTCGAAGCATGGTTCTCCGTGTTTACTAGGCAATCCGTCATTCACTGCGCCACGGTGGAAGTTAAAAGATGTGATGTAAACATCTGAACTAGCGCCACAAAAAGACATCTTTTCTACAAGTGGTCGTTATGTAATATTATCTAAGATGATGAATTTCGATTTTGATGATGAAAATTTAATGTATTTTTTTCGTACAGGTGTCCTCATCACTGGTGTGACGCTCATCACCGAGATGTGCGAGAACAGCCCCGACACGCTCAATCACTTCAAAAAGGTTTGTTTTTTTCGTACATTTTCCGCTTTTATTAGGTATTATAATTGTATATTGATTTCGTTAAAAATAATTCGTTTTAAATTAAATATTTAAGTATACCTATCTGCTATACCTTGCTGATAAAATGTTCAATAGATAACATCATCTTTCAGCCTATTCAATAGATCTGAATGAAAACTATTCTCTAGAAATTTCTAATCGATGTATTTGTATGGGTGCTACGCGGAGACAAACGATAATTATTATTACTCTTCAATATTGAACAAAGCAATGTACAATTTAACAAAAACTTTAATTTACTATTATTTGCAAGGTTTTCTTTACGTAAAGGTTCAATGTTACGAAGTTTAACAATATTTATAATATTATTTTTCGGAGAATACTTACTGTTTTGTATAAGGTTACGGAGGTCATGCTGAAGGTCATTCAGAGGTGACACTATACACGACCTGTTGGTGGAAAACTTCTGAACATAGAAACACTTTTACGTTTTGAAATATGTTTTAGTATTCTATGAAATTAAAATTAACGAGACTAGCAGGTCGTTTAAAGTAAGCTTACCTATAACGATGAGGCGTTAGTTAGAATGATATACTTCTTCTAAGTCGTATTTCCTCATGACTGAGGGACGTGGTCATTATGTGAAATGTAAAACAGGACGACTTACTTGGCAGTTATAATGGAGTTTGCCATTGCCTTCTTCATTTCACATACTAGTCCGAGCACGGATGGTCATCACATAGATGTGCAGGTTTCCTCACGACGTTATCCTTCACCGTCAAAGCGCGTGATATTAGTTTGTGTTATACTAACTGCACATAAATTGAAAAAATTCATTAGTGCAGGCCGGATTCGAACCTGGTACTTCCGGAGTGGAAGGCCGGCGTTCAAACCACTAAGCCATCACGTCAGAATGATATACACTGCATCAAATTGTACTCGTGGCCTTACGTCATAAGATGATAATTCTCGTTACCTCATTAATTGTATAATTACAGCGCCCTTTAAACCGGAACACAGTAATGTTAGTACGCGACTGTTCGGCGGCTGAAATAAGTGATACTTACCACGAGGGTCTCCAGCAGACTTAGCACTAATTAATCCACAGTAATAGTGTGGATAGAACGCTTTTACCATAAAAAAAAACCGTCACAATTCGAAGTTTTATACTAATTACGTGGTGCGTTATCGAGCGATCGCCGTGACACATAAATCGAGACACGAACATCGTTAAAATTGAATCGATAATGGCAAGCGATGAATTGTGCGTGTTGTAAACTATTAGCTATGTACCGGTCTAGATCGCCTGGACGTTATTTACTATCGATGTGGGTGGACTCGTTTGTCTGATGTTCATGGTGAGCTTAAACAGGTTTCGTCTTACCCCACTTTCAATTCGCACAACTCTAACCATTTTTTCTTCAGCTCGATTAACTAAGACCTATTCGACGTAGTCGTGAACCAATCAAGAATTACTACTTCATGTATATTCGTATTAGACAAAATTCATAATGATTTATTTGAATTTTATAATAGAATAATAGTTAACACCTTACTAAGAACTGCTTCTTCTCACAAAAACAGAGACTTGCTCATGGAATATATTTGTTTCCTCTCGATGTTTTCTTTCACAGGAAGCTCGAGCTCAGTAGGTATCGAACCCACGCCTTTTTTTTTTGAGATTATAGCGAATCTTAGAAACTGAACGATGAAGGCTTTCATGAGTTTTTTTTGTTAAAATTTCAAAGTTTTTTTGCAATATAAATAATACAGTAGTCTTCGTAATTGCAACCATCTTCTATATAATAAAAATGAATTGCTGTTCGTTAGTCTCGCTAAAACTCGAGAACGGCTGGACCGATTTGGCTGAATGTGGTCTTGAATTATTCGTGCAAGTCCAGGAAGGTTAATAAGGTGAGAAAATTTGGAAAAAGTGCCTGGAATATGGTAAAAATAACAATTTCTCTTTTTCATTGAGGTGACCAGATTTTTAGATAGGCAAAGCGGGACAACTCTGAAGGAATAATAATATCGTAATTTTTTTTTAGTTTTAACATAAGTACAGTTTATAAATGTTTTTTTATATAAGTGAATTTGTTTGAGTAGATTGTAGTAATTTTGTAAAATATTGTAAAAATCTTCACAAGAATTTGATAAATTAGTTTGATTGACTTGAAATATTTGCAAAATTTTATTCGTATATTACTTTCTAAAATTTCTTTCGAGGTTAAGGTGGGTGATACACGTTTTGTCATCAATATAAAATATGAAGACTACGAGTATTTTAAGCTAAGTTTAAGAACATTTATGCATTTATGAAATATTTAAATAAGTTACTTACTTTATTTTCTATGGTAAGAAACAGATTTGTAATATTTATTTGTTTAATTATCTTGCTAGCACGCAGTACGGATACAAAGTGTATCATTTGAGAGACAAATACAATGTAACTGGGTAGGAAAAGCAATATGTTACGCAAAACAATGATTTTCATAAATTTAAAATTTTACTTAATTCTAAAAGTCGGGACTTTTGAAAAACGTCGCGTGACGCGGGATTAATAGTAAAAAAATCAGGACTGTCCTGCTAAAAGCGAGATGTCTGGTCTCCTTACTTTAGATACATAAAACGTCAAAAATTTGAAGTTCGTCCCGTCATTTAGACACCAAATACAATTTAAAAGAATATTTTTGATTTTGACATTTGATATTGACAACCAACAATTTCTGATGCAACTATAATATTTTACGAACTTTAGCGGGAATCTGGGCGTAAAGGTCGCGTTGTCTCGGTTGAATTTTTTTTTGTGCATAATGCAGTTGAATGTTCAATGTGAGTGTATCATGCAGTAAATTAGTGTGTTCGTGTGCAGCGATTGTAGAATTCAAGCAGGAACACGACTTTCCTAAGTTCAGATTGGTTCAAAATAGTAGTTAAGTCTTAACTTTACTTTGTTGATCGTTTGTAATAGTGACACTATTTACCGCTGAGTGCGCGAGAACTTTCCCTACTTTGATTATCTACAATTTATAATGCCAAAGATAAGATATCCTGACTTAGGTCAATCAACATGTGCATTTAAATATAATAGAAAAACCAAATTAATAACGGGCATTTTTTGTGATTACGAATTATTTTTTTCTGGTTAAATTTTCATCACATTCTTTACTAAAGTTGAAACAGTCTCGAATTATCAATAAGCGTTTTTTTTTATTGATTTTGAAGCGGAACGAAGTTTGCTGGGTCAGCTAGTTACTAATATATATGAAATATAACGATAATCTCCAAAAGCATTGTTTGTGTCATGTCATATCCTTTCAATATGACATGACACAAACAATATTGTATTACCTATATAATATTGTATTAAACAATAATTGTCATATCCTTTCTCGCAAACGATAAAAACTTGAAAAGAGATACTATTTAAATTAAGTTTGTATAATAATTTCCGCTTGAAATGAAAACTACGGTTAAGTTGTTAGTTAACCGGAATAAATAATTCAATTTGTATAAATGATTTACCGCAGTATTTGCTGGCAATTTATTAAAGTAATCTGTGCGACCCACTGACCCAGGTCGAGTCTGCTTTACTCGGTTAGACTACTTCATTACTTATTATATACAGGTAGTACGAACTTTCATTTTTAAGACTTTAACTTAGGTTCGAATTTCTTGCAATTAAAAATTCACCTCTACTTTAATTTAGTTATTTATTCAACGAAACGACTAGACATTGATCTAGTGCTCTTTCCCTCGATATATCGTTACCCCAGTAATTTTGCTATAACACTCTACAAATTGGAACACAGTAATGTTTTCACAGTTCCTGCTTATACCGTTTCCAGTAACAGATATTTAACACCAGTAAAATTTTCAAATCATACTTTAACTTTTAAACAGCGTAGAAAACGTTTAAGTAAATATTGAACCTAGTACATCGCTCGACTATTTCCGTTCAAGTTTTTCAAGTTTAGTTTGCTCAAGTAGACGTACATTTTTTTTTACATTTAGTGGCATCCAAACTAAGCTGCAATTATATTCAATGTTTTTAACGATTTTTATATTTTAGTGAAAATAAATTAATAAAATCATTCTCTGACAAAAAGTTTAACTCTACATTAGTTTGAGGAGATCGAATAATATGCTCGTTATTGAAAAATCCAAAATTTTCTATATCAAAAATACATACATACTAATCTTTTAGCTTCACATTTAGGAAAGTCTTTGGGGGAGGACTATGACCAGAAGTGGACGTCTATCAGTTGATGATGATGATATTAATCTATTTAAATTTGTAAGAATGAAAACTGTACAAAAGCTGAAGATAAGACAGAGAATCGACTGTCACTGTCTTGTTATAAAATATTGAATTGAAGATGTTATTTATTTAACTTTAGGCAGTGTGCCCTCGTTTAGTGCATGTAAAGTGTAACGACGCTGTAATTTCGCTTGAACGTCTCCAGTGCAAACGCGCCTATGTAAATACACGCGTCAGTTCCACCCCCCCACCACCTCCCCACTCCTTATCGGACACCGTTTCACACAATACCTGTTTACTTTATAGCTTATCGCTAACTATTCATCGGTTATAAATACAATTGTTATATGCGACACTGGCTTACAGCGATTGGCGGGTTTGATGAAATAATGAAAAACCTAAACAAACCTTTGTTTCATATTTTTTTTATCTAACAACAACCACAAGTATTTATTTTGTGTCTATCATTAAATATTTAGAAAACATTGCATTTCGGTTGCTATAAAAATTTGCAATCGAAAGGCTAATCTTGCTAGAAGTCAGTAAATAACTGGGCCATCGTGGTAACTTAAGTAACTTTTTAATGTTACATAAAACGCGTTATCACTTCACCTCAGGATATGCATAAATATATTATAAAGGTTCAGAATAATCATACAATACGTTATCATTTTAATTTACGATGCGAACAATGAAGATATATAAATAAGACATAAAAATACCGTTTATCACTTATGAGTTATTGGAGAAAAGTAAATGTTTAAATAAACTATTATTTATACATTTCACGTGGTTATTAAACTCGTTACACTATCACCTGATATATAATTTATATGTTATACTTGGCACGACTTTTATTTTTTTTTAATCTATACACAAGTGTTTTCCTGCGATTTGTTCGTGTAATTTAACATAGTATGTATTATAGCTGGTGATTGATTGCCGGAGACCGTTTAAGTAACACCGAAACTCTGCCAGTAATGGTGTGCTAACTTTACTGTGTTCCGATTTAAAGGTTGTTGTAACTATTAAAATTACTGGGCAAACGAGATTTAACATCTTGAGTAAATTACGACGAGTGCTATGGTTGTAGTGTTTGTCATTGTAATAACTAGCGCCGCATTGTTGAAGGCGTTAACACTAGTCGAATAAACTGCTAAAATCATATTTTTAAATTTACGATGCGAACAATGAAGATATATAAATAAGACATAAAAATACCGTTTATCACTTATGAGTTATTGGAGAAAAGTAAATGTTTAAATAAACTATTCTTTATATATTTCACGTGGTTATTAAACTCGTTACACTATCACCTGATGTATAAATTATATGTTATACTTGGCATGACTTTTATTTTTTTTTTTTCTATACACAAGTGTTTTCCTGCGATTTTTTCGTGTAACTTAACTTAGTATATATCATAACTGGTGTTAGTTTTTTTTTTTTTTTTTTTTTTTTTTTTTTTTTTTTTTTTTTTTTTTCTATACACAAGTGTTTTCCTGCGATTTTTTCGTGTAACTTAACTTAGTATATATCATAACTGGTGTTAGATTGGCGGAGACCGTTTAAGTAACACCGAAGCTCTGCCAGTAATGGTGTGCTAACTTTACTATGTTCCGATTTAAAGAGTGCTGTATCTATTAAAATTACTGGGCAAACGAGATTTAACATCTTGAGTAAATTACGAGTGCTATGGTGTAGTGTTTGTCATTGTAACTAGCGCCGCATTGTTGAAGGCGTTAACACTAGTCGAATAAACTGCTAAATCATTATTTTTAAATTAATAAATGTTTATTAAATAATAAAGTAGATTGTAAAGATTGATTTTTGAATGATGTTTAATATTTGTGAAGGTGATGCGATACTAATAATGTTGTTGTTGTCCCGTAGGAGAGCGGACAGCGCGAGGTAATCACAAACGCTGATCCTTGCACTTTGTGCGTTAATATGGTCACATTGCACATAATGATAACGATTATATCGTACCTATACGCTTTATTAACATACAGGGCCGAACAATGGACGTGAAGGCGAAACGGCCACGAGAACGTACCACACCGCCGACCCCACACCCAAACCAACCCGGGTTCAATAACCTGTTACTCACCGTCTCGCCATTTAAAAATGAACCGGATTGTCGATGCACATAGCATATTATATAAAGCCTCTAATGGCATTGGTGATTTTTTCATGACTTTACTGTTAACTAATATTAGTAGGCAACGAAAAAACCGTCCGTGCAATGTCACCATATTAGCGTTATACGCATGAATGTTATATATTATATGGTGGTCAATTTGTGTATGTGTTGGTAGTCAAAAGTTTTACAAGTCTTCATTGAATTTACTTAGTCATGTCTTGTTTTTTTTTAAATAAACTTTACTATATAGTTATCACGTGGATATAAAAAAATCACAGCGTCCCGTAGCATTAAAGGCTTGTAGTTATTTTGTCTTATACCATTTATTGATTTATTTATAACTATAGTATAAACCAGTTTTAGCCAAGTGATTCATCAAAGTCAAAGTCAAATTCGAAATTTATCAATCAAACAATATCAAAGTTAAATTTTTAACTCTTTGTTACTTAATATTTAGATTTGAGAATGTATGATCATTTTCCCCGCATTATAAATTTAGCGTTTTATTGTATAACATAGTTTTTATTTTTATGTTTAAATTATTTCTTTTAATCAAATAGGTTATTGATGGTCCCTTTCGTTCTTAAGTGTCGATGTAGCGGAGGTGAAAAGCACTTAGTTATAGTGTATAAAGTAAGATAACTTGTAAAGCTTTTGACATTTATTTTGGGGCTTTCAGTATCGTATTTATATTATAGTGAATAAGTATATAATTAAAGGAGTATGCGCTTCATATGTGCCATGCTGAACCTGGCATACAGTATTATAGTTGTATCTTTTCATCTTCTAAGTAATATTCTTTAAAACTTTGTATTATTAGATTTGTAGTATAACATCACAAACGTTTTGCAATCACAATGGTTTCGGACTAATTTAAATTGGATAAGGTATTTTTTTTTTTGATAATTATTTAACATCTCATTTTAATAGATTGCCCAAAACAACTTTTCGCCTTTTGTATGATTGATTGTAAAATTTACCCTTTCTGTATTATTTTATGTAATTATCAAGTATTTAGAATTTCTATTGCGAATTTGCCTGGATTTTAAGTAAACAGTAGGTCCATGTTTAATTATGTTATGGCTTATGTATTTGGGCAATGTTGACGATGTTTTCTTAATTTTAATTAACATGTTATAAGAGCTATGTTTATTTTAGATTGTTCCTAATTTGGTGAGAATATTGAAGAACCTTATATTGGCCGGCTACTCGCCTGAACATGACGTCAGTGGTATCTCCGATCCCTTTTTACAGGTAATTTGATAACTATTTAATATCGATAATTATTAAATCGAATAATAATTCTATTTACTTTAAATTTTGTTTGTATAAAATTGTAATTTGACTTTGATAGTAAATAATCGATTAAAACGAACTTTATATAAAGACAGACCGCAGTGTTGAGTTCAATAAAGTCTTTATTTTTTTCTTCTCTGTAAAATATTGTTTAAAAAAAGATGACTTCGAGGTACATTCTAGAGTTATTGTAATGTTTACTTTTTTGTTATAACAAATTGATAGTAATGTTTTTATTAATGGTTCATTGTTAACTTGTGACGTATTCAGTCTTTTCTCTTATCCAGTTACATACAAGTAAATAAAAATATACCTTTTCCAGGTGAAAATACTACGTCTCCTACGAATACTGGGCAAAAACGATCCCGAAGCGTCGGAAGCAATGAACGATATACTTGCTCAAGTCGCAACCAACACTGAGACTAGTAAAAACGTTGGCAACACCATACTGTACGAAACTGTACTCTCCATAATGGACATTAAGTCCGAGAGCAGCTTGCGCGTCCTCGCCATAAACATATTGGGCAGGTTCCTGTTGAACAACGACAAGAACATCAGATACGTAGCTCTGAACACTCTGTTGAGGACCGTGCACGTAGACACGTCTGCCGTCCAAAGACATAGGACCACTATACTGGAATGTTTGAAGGTATTTCACTTTATCATCTTTCAGTTCAGTAGATTTTCCTAATTTATCTTTTATTTAACAAACCATCAACTCTCAACTAACTCTTGGATCCAATTACCACGAGAGCTGTCTTGGATATAACGGTTACCTTACAATATATTCTTTCACCGGAAACTCAAGTCAGCGGATAACGAACCCGCGTCTCTTTGAGGCGTATTGCACATACCACCGCCTTACATACTAAGCTATCATGGCTTCAGTAAACTTTTCCATTGAATAGCAAACGTAAACACGTTTGTATAATAACTAATTAATTTTCTGATCACGTACAATACTTTACACTGTGCAATGTTTACTGCAAATGTGCAGTAATGTAATGATTTATAAACAAACTTGAACTTTATACTATTATTAAGTTTCAAATTGAATTTAGCCACAGGACATATAAGTTCGTAAATATATACAGAATAAATTGCATGTATTATATTTTATTATTACCGTAGCGCAGTGACTAAGCCCTTGCCTCGATACACTCACGTCCCAGGTTTGATTCGGTAGGAGTATGCTTGGTGGTAGGATTTTCCGAACCCACATGGGAAGCTACCATACTAGTATTGTAAATCAGCAAAATGGTTTCCGATTGGCAATAAATGAAAGCGGAAGTATACCTAACGAGAAAGCTTCATCATCCACTGATTGTCATTTATCATGTGAAATTGAGATCAAGTTATATTTTCTTCAATAATGTTGGTCCCGTTGTTGATATGTTCGTTTTGATTGTTTCAGGATCCGGACGTTTCGATCCGGCGCCGCGCTATGGAGCTCTCGTTTGCGTTGATGAACAGCCAGAATATCCGCGCCATGATGAAGGAGCTGCTCAGCTTCCTCGAGCGCTCCGACGCTGAGTTCAAGGCCCACTGCTCCAGCGCCATGGTGCTCGCCGCGGAACGTTACGCGCCATCCAGCAAATGGCACCTTGACACACTGTTCAGATTGCTGCTCAAGGTGACCACTATAAACGTGATTTTATGACGAAAACCCAAATGACATGATTCAATTACGAAGTGCTAGATCTTCTTTTACAACAGTATTGTGCACATCGATGTGTAACTAAAAATTGTAGTTAAATTACTTTAGTTACTTGTTTACAAACTGCTGATAGAAACAGGCGTTAGGGATGGTGTTGTCCGTTAAATCATGATTTTGGTGGAGGTTGGATGTTTTTGGAGTTTGTCCCAGAAACAGGGTATAAATCAGGGTTATGCAGAATCCGATTAACTTACCTTAGTCATTTTGTTAAAAGCCAGATACTACAGATTACAAGACAAAGACAACCAAGTGAACATTATACTCGTTTTGCAGTATTTGGTCTGACTTCTCTTCAATCTTTTTTGCTCGCAGGCGGGTAACTACCTCCGCGACGACACAGTCTCCAGCACCATACAGATCATCTCCGCAGCGCCCACCGAGAGGCAGGCGTACGCGGCGATGCGGCTCTGGACGTCTTTGGAGCGCTCAGCAGTCTCCGGGGATGCCACTGAGAAGCAACCATTAGTGCAGGTGTGTATAAAATTGTTTACAGCATTGTTTTCGTGAAATTAACTAGCATTTTTATTTACTTTTTTTAAAATATATTTATTTTAATAGTGTTGGAGAAGAGTATTTTTTATACACAAAGATTTTTGCGTTTAAATCATAAGAGATGCTTTATCAATTCCAGGTAGCTGCCTGGTCGGTCGGAGAGTATGGAGACCTGTTAGTGTCGGAAGCCAGTAACGCGATATCTATGGTGGACGAGGATGGCTTTGGTACGATCTTTCGACAAACGTTATATTAATATATTATTCCAAGTTGTGTTCACTGAGTAGTAGTGTTGTTTTTTTTTTTTGACAAGTAGACCATAGATGGCGAAGGTAGGATACTCTTACTGTGTATTGTTATATATCAAGAATCGGCAATGTTTTTTAGTTTGGCGTGCCTTTTATTATCGTAAAAATCTCCTCTATGTTTATATTTTATATATGTTTTAAGTATGAGTAGTCTATAACTAATTCATTGGTGATTCATCATATCCACAGATGAATTCACTCGGCCGTCGGAAGAGTATGTGATCGATATATACCAGAAGCTGTTGTGGTCGACGCAGCTCTCCATCACTACGAAGGAGTATTTACTGTTATCATTAGCCAAGCTCTCCACGAGATTCACCACTAGACCTAGTCAAGAGTGAGTTGATTTATTATTACATATTTGAATAATAACATATTTATATAAAAAGAAAAAGATTAGAGTAACTATATGCTTCTCAACTCGAAAATCAGTACAGTGTTTAAAAAAAAAGCCAGAGAAAGTCAAAGGTACAGTTTATAGAAAAAGATTTTTGTCCGTATGTTTCTAAACAAAATACCAAAACGTTTTTTTTTTTAAGTAAATCGATGTTTTTTTTATTGTTTTTAAAATTTTCATGCTTAATTATTATATTTCATGTTTGGGATAAAAGATATTACGTTTGACGTGTCCATATACAAAATCTGTATTGTTTGTTTTGTTTTTCAGTAAAATACGCGTCATTATCGATACTTTCGGCTCCCACATCCACATAGAACTGCAGCAAAGAGGTGTTGAGCTGTCGCAGCTGTACAGGTAATATGTTGTGTAGCGTCTGCCGCTAGTTAGGAAGATATACTCTGCATTAAATCTTGCAATTAGGTTTGAGATATGATATATTAATTATCCCACATAATTTCACAATAGCTTCTTTAACCGAAACACAGTAATATTACCGTGTGGCGGAAGAATTAGTTACTGTGGTACCAGCTTAAACCTCTCACCCAATATAGACCAATAATGTTATCTTTGTAAAGATTGAAAAACCTACAGCAGAAGCTTAATAGGGCAGCTTAAACGCATCGCTCAGTATGTTAACATAGTGTATTGCGCAGACAATACGCGCACCTGCGGCCCGCGCTGCTCGAGCGCATGCCTGCGATGGAGGCGCCCACCGGGGAGGCGCGCGACGACAGCGACACGGAGCTCGACGCATCCGCAGACACACCGCAACAGCGCGCTGACCGCCCGGAACAGGTTTGCAAACACATACACAAACTATAAAACAAAAAAAACAACTCTATTATAAAAAGATAGTTTCACACCTATGTTCAACCTCATAATACCCTTTTTTGTAGCTACTAACTTTAATGACTATTTAATTACCTTCCAGGATGCGCTATTAGACCTTATCATTGGATCCGAGCCTCTACCCAACGGCGATGCAGAGCATGAGCCGCCCGCTGTGACCACCAACAACAACACGACCACCAGTAACGTAAGTCTGAAAATGCATTGGTCTATGTAGTTTTAACATGAAGGACTGTTTAAGAAATTATACACATTTGATATTTGACTTCAAAAGTTTAATAGGCTATAACTATCCAGGTACTGCTGCGGCGGCTATTTCAGTCACTAAACAGTAGTGTGCAAACGTTACGAAACCACTGCGTTTAAGGGACTTAATGTTTTATGTCTTAAAGCGACAAGCACAATGTGGTGTAGCGTATACCATTCTGTCAAACACCACATTGCTATGGGCAGATTTATCATTTACTATCAACTAAATGCTTGTCGTTTCTTTGAATAATAAAGGCTTTTTACTGGTGTCTATTACCATTGTAGATGGTAACGGTCAATACAGGTCTGAAAAACCCAGACCACCGTCTTGTAGCCTTGTTATTGTAGCATTAATTCCAGATGTTAACGATTTTGTTCTTGTTTTAGGATATACTAGATCTGTTGAGCGGTCTAGACCTGAGCACGCCGAGTGTACCAACGAGCGTTCCAACCCCGGTGGCGAATAGTGTGCCGGCATCGAACCTATTGTTAGACGGACTGTTCTCCTCGCCACAGCCTACAGTACCCATTACACAACCAGGTATATTATTACAAGTTATGTGAAATATATTATTTAATGACGTCAAGTTTTGATAGAAGCCATGTAAGCTTAGATTGTAACCGGATCATACACGTTATATCAGTCGGTAAGGCTCAAGTTTAATGCCCGCTAAGCTTGATATTTTGTTAAAAGATAACATTATGTGGAAACTGATATTCTGCAAGAATAACATATTTCGTAGAGGCTCACACCTGGCCAGGGTGCTAGATAAATGTTTTTGACACTCCTTTCGAGTAATGGCCCTGAATCTCAACACTGAAACATTGAAAGGGCTGTTTATGATTAAGACCGATTTATATGTCGTGCGTGTCCGTTGTTATGTGTTATGGTACATCTTTAGTAATGCCTGTATGTGTATGCAGTGGATGTCTGAGAGATGATGATGAATATTCATTTTGTTACAGAGACTACGGTGACGGCGCTCGAGCGCAATGGGCTTCGGGTGGAATTCGCGGTGTCCCGTGGAGGTGCGGGCGTGATCGGTGGTGACACCGCGACGTTGACCATGCGCGCCGGGTCCACAGCGCGGGCTGCGCTTACAGACTTTTTATTCCAAGCTGCCGTACCCAGGGTAAGTGCGCGGAGAACAATGGCAGGCATACTTTTACAGAAGACCCTCTATTGTATTGAATAAGAAACTCAAGGAATCTGTGGTATTTTATAAAGGAGAATCGGAAGTGTTTTATAATATCTAGGCGGAATGCAGCGCAAAACCACAGCTGCTATTTTCCCAAAGAAATTCATTCACTCCAGTGTAGAGCACCGTGGACAGATATGACCAACCCTAGAGAGTTAGTCAGTTGGATATAAAAAAAGCATTTGTCGAATTTTTTATAAAAATATAAAACGTTTTTTTTCTGTAGACGTTCCGATTGGACATGATGTCGCCGTCGGGTACGGTGCTGACGCCGCAGGGTGAGATAACGCAACTACTCAAAATCACCAACCCGTCCAGGGTAAGGGCATATTTATAAAATTATGTTAATAATTTTTGCTCTATTATGAAAGAATAATATATTCCACAAGTTTATTTATGTAGTAATTGTTAGCTTTTTCATGGTTAATTTTGTACAATCTCATTGTTTCCAGACTCCGCTGCGACTGCGGATAAGAGTGTCTTACAACATCGAGGGCATGCCGGTGTTGGAGCAGGCGGAGGTAAACAACTTCCCACCGGACCTGTTCAACTGACGAGTGGCCCTACCGACCGGCTACTGCCTGTAGCCTCGCGCAGCGCCCCCCGCGGGGGAAGTGAACACTAACGGCGACCTCAGTCACTAACTAGCTCTTACAAACACATCAGGTCACGCACGCCATTATTTGCCTCCACTTACTCCTTTAAGTTAACAAAAACCTCTCAGATTAGTATGGTGTGTAGAAGTTAGTATAAAACAGCTTAAACCTACAATTAAATGTTTAAGTTGCTGAAGGAAATAGTGGCTGCTGTAAATCGAAGACTGATATTGAATGGAAATTTATGTAATTTTTATTTGTCGACTCGAGTAGAACGTACACTCGATGATTAACAATACACTTATTCGTATCAATGTTAGGATGATATACATTGCACCGCATTTGCACGTCGTTTTGAGACAAGATATTAAGCCTCGTTACCCCGGTAATTTCTTTAGTCACA
This sequence comes from Byasa hedistus, assembly GCA_029286795.1. Classification (NCBI taxonomy): domain Eukaryota; kingdom Metazoa; phylum Arthropoda; class Insecta; order Lepidoptera; family Papilionidae; genus Byasa; species Byasa hedistus. Next base: position 1,807,292 of record JAGSMW010000016.1, read on the forward strand.
GCGCCCTTTAAACCGAACCATGGTGATGTTTATTCACTACTATTTGGCGAAAAACATAGACTCCGCGATGGTACCTAGATAGTCTTCATTAACAGAGACCTATCGCCGGAAAAAATCTAGTTTTAGTAGTGTGACTTGCGACCTATTTCGTTAATTTAAATTGCTATTTTCGGATAAAAAGTGACTACCGAGATTACTATAACAATGGCGGAATATTTAAAATCAAAGGTGGCGGATAATGAATATCTTTCAGGTTCCAAAAATATTGGCGTGCGTGAGACAGAGGATGTAGAACTGATTGAGTCATATATCATGGTATTACGGCGAATAATACGAACGGCAGCTCTATTGTCTATTGTTACGTCTAGTTCTCTAACCATCTAAGGCTTCCTACACGAAAACGTTGAATAAACGCGCGTTGAAACTCCGGCGGGTTTTTTTTGCATAAAAGTAATTTTGCTACAATGTAACAGTCTGTACAGTATTTGATTAAATTAAGGTCAATTGTGAAATGTAACAAAAAATTACAGCGACGATAGATTTTGATAGTTTTACTACAAGCTGATAAAAATTAAATAAGGGGTCCGTGTTTGAACCTTTGATCGAGGATATAAATAAAATTGTACCAGTTTATCCAGTCTGACCGTCAAACTTCAGTTTTAAGATATCATGATGAAGATAAATAAAATTATACACCATTTTGTTAGTACCCTTGTTAGTGAGTGGGTTTGGATTAGAGGTCAGAGTATTTGTAGGTTGTAGTCGTCGCTAATCATTTAGGAGATTACGTTTAACATTCCACTTTTTAGATATTTTTACTAAGACATATTACCCTTAAGTCTGAAAACGTTGGGGCCCAAGCTTCACGCGCTGGCGAGTAGCTCCTCGCCGCTGAAACTTTCATGTACATTGAATGGGACGGAGGTTATGAGTTTTAAAATGTTTCCGTTCGTTACTCGTTGAATTTGCTATAAATCTGAAAATATCAAAATTGCCTTTTATATTCATTATAAGCTGTAATAAGTGTTGCCCAACTTCAGTATTTTTTTCATCACTTAGTAATTTTAAATTAATATTGTCTCATTAGAACTGTGACTAAAAATAAATCTTTAACAGTTTGTATAATTCTTGCGATAATAGAATATTTTAAATATTGGCTATACATGTTATTTTTTTTATAATATAAACTTTGTTTCTATAAATATTTTTCTGTTAATACTAAAAATTGCTGAGATTGATTTGATCTTAAGATTTTTTTGAAGATAAATTTAGATTGAATACATACGGACATTTGAATTTCATATCGTTTGTATAGCATTAAAAAAAGTTTCTATAATTTAACTTATCATATAATAAAATTTCGCAGTGTACAAATTGCAATATTAGGAAGCATTTTGCAGATTTTAAATAATAAATGTAAACAAGAAAATTCTAATAAATTGCATGGGGATTATTTTTATATTCATCTTTATTTGAATGCAGTGTACATATACGAAGATTGTGGACATGTAACATATAATGTGTGTAATATAGTAAGGTGTAACTGAAGGGGGAGCTTGTGTACTTAATGAGATATAAATAGATAGTTCATCACTTATATGATTATTTACGTGTGATAACACTTAGGTTAAAAACTTTTGAAATTAATTGGATATCAAATTCTCTTTTAATATTTATTTTTATATTTAGAAAAGCCGCGACAACATTTAATGAATTTGTGCAGAGTGACAGTAGACTTGACGCCATATTGAAATTAATGTTTTAAGTGAAATAATATTGAGTTTCAGGATTTTAACTAATTAAATAAATTATATGCTCAAGTTTATTTAAAGCTTGCACCAGTTTTTTTTTATCGCATTACCGTCGCTATTACTGCCAACCTATCTTGGCGATATTTAACATCAGTTTAATGGAATTATTAGTATTTCGAATAATTTATTTAAATATCGATTAATCGGTTTCCGATTCATTTCAATAAATATAATCGCTTAAAATGGTTGAGCGTTGACTTTATCATTGTTCCTTTAATAAAAGTTGATATTTTATTTGGCGATGATGTAAATATTGCGAATGAAGTCTACGTCTAACAAATAGACAAATCTAGAAATAGTATGTTATGTTAATTTTTGTCCCGCTCACTGTGTTTGGGATTACTTAACACTTAATATTAAGTTTTATTGGTTATGTTTATATTTTGTCAATAATCACGAGATGCAACTTATGTAGGCCTCATTGATGAAGTCACCCATACCTTTTTTTTTTTTAACTTCGTGTCCGATACATTTGCCGACCCATCATCCCCCACGATGTGAAGAGCTTCGCAGAATATATCGTAATTTGGTGCTTGTTTTATCATAGTATCTGATTGAATAGAAGGCCCTCCACGACGAGATGTTATGGTTTATGTATAACTAAAGCTATGTGAAACTTGTACATAATGATAATGATTTTATGTAAATTGGTTAATAAATATTTGAGAATGTTTATATAATCAACTTGTTGGTTTTATTTTACTACATATATTTAAGTTTATTTAGCTATAACCTGCAGAAAGATTAATTGGTTTGAAATAAACATCTTTCTCGTCTCACCATTTTGAGGTGTAAATTAATATTATATATACGTATGTATATATGTGTGTGGTTAAAATGAAATAAAAGAAAACAATGAATAATCATATTTTTACTGAATTACATGTAGCAAGTGTTTACGGATCTCCACTACTGTCAGAGTTGCAGGTATTCTCATAACACCCATTTTCTTATTAACGTGAAGATATTTTCATGTAATTAATCAATAATTAATACTTAATGCAATTAGTTTAAAATCACTCGATCATGGGTGTGGGGGGCGCGGGGCGGCCGCTGACGCTGTTGAACAGCCGGTCCTTGATCATCTGCGCCATGAGGCCGTGGATGACCTCTATGGTGGTTTTGCAAGCGTCTTTGGTTGCTTTACTCAGTTTGTCCTCCGAGCGCTTCTCGTGCGGGTCCGCGCCGGCCACCAGGAACCCGCCGCGACCTGCGCATATTATTTGTTACACGGGATATTTTATTTACAAAAATACTGGTCTTATATCGCCGAAGACTAAGTCCACCGCAACGCATATTTCTGCTGCCAAATGAAAACATGCAAATGTTACTATATTCCAACTAGAATGATGTTGTAGTTAATGTAATTAGTTGGGTAACATTATGAGCGAACGTTTCATTACCTTCAGGTAAAAGTCCAACTCATCTCTTCGCATCGATGCGATGTTTTTAAATAAACATCTAAAATTTAAAATAGCTCTATATTATACTTACTGAGACAAACTTCACTCTGTTCAAGTTTATCAGAGAGATCGAAGATCTGTCCGGTGGTGTAGTCGGCGTTGGTTATCAGACTGGAAGTGCTCAGCGTGTTCACCCAGTACTTATTCCAGAGCGAGTCTAATAGCCTCCTGTCCAGTGACGACTTGAAGTATGACACTTCAAGCGAGTAGTACTGCTTGCAGTGCACACCAAAGTCTTCTATCTTGTTTAATGGAATTGTTTGGTATTCCGAAGGCTCTTCATTAGCTGGCTTATAGCCCTGCAATTAGACACTTGAGATTATGATTTTTTTGTACATCAAGTTATACAAATGTTTAGAACAAGTCAAAAACTTTTTAATTTATACTATTACTGGAAAAGAAAAGATCACAGAGTTGTAGGAAGCACATGGCTATGGACTACAGACAAATGATAATGATGACTATGAGGTTATGAGTACATAATAATAAACATACAAACACATCGGTCATAAAAATCAAAACAAAAAGATAAAACTATAACATACCTTGGGATAGGTTCTGAAAGCACCGAGGCAAACTTTCCCAGCGGATATAGTTCTCACTGGATCAATGACAATGGCCACAAATGGCTCCTGAAAGTTTTGGTTAAGCATCTGTGTGGAGACATCAATGCCTGACAACCAGCACCCATATCCAGGGTGGCTATGGTACCATCCGATAGCATTTTCATGTCGACCTACCTGTTAAAAAATAATATTTTAGTACATATCGTATTTGTACTTCATAGTAATCACAAAAATATTTTCTTTCTTTTTTAACTATCTCACAAACGACAGCACTCTTCAAACTGGAATTGGCAAGAGATACTTCTTTTAATTAAATACAAATTATATAATAAAGTTTAATCACATAAATGCATATAACTTGATTCCAGAAACATAAAAGACAATTGAATGCTGCCTTGATTTTTTTCCAACACATCTTGCTAACTACTGTAAATCTTTGATTAATAATTTATGGCGATTATCCAGCAAATATCATCTTAAACAGCACCATGTTGTTATGGGCAAGCATAGCAATAACCATCAGGAGAAAGCCTTGTTCGTCTCGTGGCTCCATACAATAAAAAAGTCAAATGTTAAAATGTTGTAGGCCTGCGGACATAGAGTCTGTGAACTCGGTAACAAATGACCTGTTCCCGTGAGACAAATCACTAAGAACACTAAATAATCAGAGAATGTGTTCGAGCATTGGATTTCAAAAATTTTTAACTTTCACATTATATGTTAATTGATGCTAAATGATAAGCAAGTATCTTACCTGCTTGGCTGCCTCTATGTAAGCTGTCATATACTCATAAGCTTGAGCCTGTGCATTTACCCTGGTCTCAGTACCTTCTACTGGTAGTGCAAATGAGTCCATAACTAACATAGTGTTTGCATCCACTTTACCTGCAGTAATTAATAACCTAATGTTATATTTTTAATTAATATATACATTTACAAAATACAATTCATGATTAGTAAATATTTTTTAAATACTGATGCAAATTTCTTAGATACTGTTTTCTTCAAAATAATGAAATTTATTGAAAATTCTCTACAATATAATTAATTAAACATTTTTATAAACCAAAATTTTGAATTAAGTGATAAATCTCTGTTAACCTACTAATAGTAACTCAAGAAAGTATAAAAAAATTACCGAGTAATAGGCCCATCACTTCCAAAGTACCCCCGGAACGTGCATGCATAACCATTTTCAATAATGCCAGTGCAGAGATTTTGATATCTTTGAAGAAATGAGGACTGGAACATATATAAGCAGGAAATTAAAAGTAGTTTATTTATTTAAACACGCAGTAGAATTATGAACAGATCCTTACTCTTTTTCCCATGGTTTAGCTGCGAGAATATCTTGTTGTTGTTTTTTATCATACCGATAAATTTCATCTACACTGGATACAGTTTCGATATTGTTGGCCATAACCCACGTCTTTTGTGCGATCGTAGATTGAGAATCGGCACTCGTTGAAGCCATTGTGCCAAGTTATTTTAAATATAAGAGGATATCTAAATGGTTTCTTTTTAAACAATGGTTTTTCAATTTGTATTTGATAATTTCTTCCAGTGACCATAGATTATTAACGAATTTGACAGTTTTGCACAGAACATATTTCAATACAAAAATGTTTCATACACAAAAAGAAAATTTACACAGCAAGAAAAACCATTTGAATAATTAATATTATTTTAGCGAAATCTCTATGAATGTCTCAAATACATAATTCACAATCAGATCTTTCATAACGTACAGTCAATGTTGTACGTAAAATTGTTATACACATGAATTTTAGAATGCTCAAAATTAATCTTGTCCAAAGATTATTTAATATTGCCCCCGTAATGTTGAATAAACGATAAAAATTATATGATTTTTTATTTTGTTAGTATAAGTGCAATTACTAATAGTAGATCTCTGTTACCGCAGATCGTCTAGATAAGTATTATCGCAGCGCTTACTTCTGCACGACAGTAATGTAAAACATCTCTGTGTTAAGGTTTGAAGGGCGATATAGCTAGAGATATTGCAGAGGTAACTATTCTTAACATTTCGTGTCTCGAAGCGACTACCACGATGTCGTGGAATATCAATATCATCCTAAGTGGCGCCACATTATCCATTCACCTGATGCTCTTCTTTTCACTTTATAGAATAAAATAATATTATTTTAAGGATTCAATTAGTTTATTAGATTTTTTAATTACTATTAGTACTTTATTATTATTAGTATATAATAACTATAATTATCTTTATGCATCGTGGCTGTATAACGCGACCTCGTATTTTGCATCTCATTCGCATGTGTAGGTCCATCTCTCTCTAAAATCCGATAACGTATCCGCCCACCCGTTATCGTTCTGCCAATGGCGTAACAACACATACGCGTTTTCGAGAACAGTGCCAAAGTCATAGCTCCGTTTGCGGTCGAGTATGTACGACGAAAAGTCTCGTTCGTGTGAGAAAATACATCAAAGAAAAGTCTTCTAACAAATGCATAACACTAACAGTGCAAAGTTAGATATAGTATGCGATTTACGAGACTTTAAGTATAACGTAAAGTGGAGTGAGTCAGGAGTGTGGTAAACGAAGCGAAACAATGAGCGCACCGATTATCATCACCGTTCCCAACAACTACCTGGCGATGGAGGAGGTGGAATCGCAGGTGATGGTTGACGTCGCGTCACCATCACCTTCGAGGAAAAGGAGGCTCGACCATCTAACATGGGAAGAAAAGATGCAGCGCAAGTGAGTTTCCTTGTTCATTGCTTGCGTGTCCTATTATCATAAATGGGACAAACTAAACATATCAATATTTTTGTTACTCTGCTTGCTTCGTATTGATTAAATTGTGTTTAGATATTAATGAGAATCTAAAATGTTTATTTTTCTACAAACATTTATTTCCGGGCTTGTTATTGATGACGCAGCACCGAACCGGCCGCTGCGGTGACGTTTATGCGGAATTACCCCTCTACTAAATCTTTTTTATCATGTTTATTACAAATTAATTATCAATAATAATTAACATTTATGCGAAGACAGGTATTTATTTTTGATAATGCGGAAATTGTTAACAATCAATAAACAAATTGCATCAGGTTTTATGATGAAACTGTTTCGCTGTTGTAGGAAGTTGAAAAATCGAGTGGCTGCACAAACTTCACGCGATAGGAAAAAAGCCAAAATGGACGAGATGGAGAGTAGAATCAAACATTTTATGGATATGAATAAAAAGCTCATTAACGAAGTGGAGAGTCTAAAGGTAAAACCACGCATGATTTTAGATAAAACGTTTTAAAAATTGTCTTGTAAAAATGAATATTCAATTCTGAGACGCATGTCCTACAATTTAGACAATTACTGACTTTTAGGCATTGAACGAGCGTCTGTTAGGTGAGAACACAAAGCTACGCAGTGAGGCGGCGGCTCGCACCGTCGCGGGAGCCCCGGGACCAGCGGAGTCTCATCCTCGGCAGAAGGACGGGCTCCCGGCGGCGATGCGAGCGGCGCGCCTGCTGCTAGCGATGTGCCTCTTGCAGACATCCTCGCACACCTCGACTCTGAAGACTACCTCGATACCCTCCATCAACTTGCAAACTCCCTCCTCGAAGAGATTGATGCAAGTGCTGCAGGAGCGACTGAAAATGTAAGGTTTTTTTAGTAATAATAAATAATGATAGATTTGAATTAATTACTAATCAATTACTACTGTCTCCGTTGCTTAAAACTTAATAAAAAGCTGATGCAATCTTATCATAAAGTGACAATCTGTAAAACTTAGCCATGAACAGGTATTACATCATCTACTAGACATTTGCATTTTATTTACACAGATGTTAAGGTTACCTGTTGAAATTTAAATATGTTTAATTACCTCTTACATCTGTTTTTACAGTTTGTTTTAACTCTCTGTTTTAGGTCGCAATCAGGGAAGCTGGAGAATGCATTAAAGGATCTCAAGTGGTGGGGACCCCAACAAAGCAACTGGAATCCAGTAAAAGTGGAAGCATAGGCACGGAATACAAAAGCCAAGTTGACTTCAAACATGATGTAGACAGGATAATGTCACAGCACTCTTATGCACATCCCCACCCTGACATTAAAGTCACCGAGCCCCAAGATACAGTACAAATTAAAGTTGAGGATTGGGACAAAGGAGACATTTTCTACAGCAGCGTTGATGAAGCGAATGATTGCATCACCATTGAAGTACCGTGTGATGATCAAGTTGTTGAGGAGCTTTCACCAGTTAATACTGAACTGGACTTAATGTCACTAACCAATAACAGTTCAGAACTAACATTGGAATGTGACATGAAGTTACTGTCACCAATGACTTTATCTCCCAATGCTGATGAGAACTTGCTCGGATTGTCCCCCTCTCATACAATCCTTAGTTCAGATTTGGGTTATGAGTCGCTTGCGTCTCCGCTCAGCGAGCCCGAATCATTGGACTTGTCGGACTTTTGGTGTGAATCATTCACAGAACTATTCCCAGGTCTAACATAACTTGGCCAATTCTGTTTATAATTCATGCTTTAAGACTGACTAGTGTAAAATTACTGTAATAACAATCATTTCATTTAATTGTTAATATTTTAAATGACAATTTATTTATGATTAAGTGAATATAAGACTAAGTGTTTATGTAGGGATGTACATAATTGAGTGCTGTAAATAAACTGTTTGAGCTGCATTTTGTTATTTCATTTATTATAACTAACAAGTAACAGTGCTTGCGGTATATTCGAAAAATCCATTTTTTTTGAATATGTAAAAATCTGACAAAAAGGCTAGTTAAATATATCTAATTGTTAAACAGTAAAAGTTTTCTCTATATTAATTTACAAAGACCCAGATACTGACATCTACCGGTAATTTTTTTTACTGTGCAGATCAATATTTCTTGATATTAGCGCTGCCTGGTAGCAGTTTGAGTGAAACTGTTTTAGAGTGTATAAAAAACACTTCCATAAGTCATGATGGGTCTTATGACGCATAGCGAGTTTACTGGATTCGCAAAGTAAAAAGAGCAGTCTGCCTGTTTCTAACTAAACGTTTAGTGAAGCTGAACTTAAGGTCGACATTGATCTCACAGTATTTGACCGAGTTCTTCCATGGAACTGATTCGTCGCAAACGGAATACTGACGAGCGACTCAATTTGTATTTATGTGAGCTTTTTACAATACTTACACCTATCTAGAGTGCTGCTAGTTTTCACTTTAGACTTAGGTAATACACCTAATTAATATTAGTCGCGAAGAATTATTTGCATTATTACTCACTTCATGATTTATTAAACGTCTATAAATTCAATGTCCATACAAATATTCTTCGGCAATCATATAAACGCATTTTCTATATTATAGTTTCTTGGCCAATTTGTTTAACAATTAGGATACGATTTTATTACTTATTTTAATTCTGGAAACAATATTTCGCACATTTTTGGTGATCTTACAATACAATTAACTAATTTTGTATGAACAAATGCGATTCTACAATGTTATGGGCCTTTAAAATAGGATCAAAATTCTTTCTGTTTTAAGGTGGTACTGTGTTATGTGGAGATAATTTCAGTAATTATGTACACAATTCCTTTTTAATATGTTGTATAGGTAATAATAAGTTACGATCCTATGGATAACGGCCTATGGATCATTCCCAACCGTGACGCGAGTCTTTGACTACGCGAATTAACTAGATCACGCTAAATGTTACCAACCGTGACAGTAACACGAGAGGAAATTATCACTTTTTGAAAATGTTTGTAGATTTCCATTGGTAATGCAATATAAACGTCTTTACGTCGTCTACATTTATTATATCATCATCGAAAGGTGCTTTTTTCAAATTGAAGTTTAAGCGGTCAGCTTGCGAAAACGATTTCAGTGAACGGTCGGCTAATCTTTAAACTGATGGTCAGATAATTTCTTACACTTTCCACCAGGAGCACGTTTTTCTGAAATGTTGCATTTCAGGATCAAGCTTTTCATGCAGGGATCTTTTTTGCAGAATTACAGATGTCCGAAAAATTTTAGTACATGCCCAATTTATTATCCGAAGTCGTACAAATAAAAGATTTTCCAATTAACTGTAAAATGAGTAAATAGCCATTGAAGTATTTTTTTTGAAAATTTAGATCATTTTAGGCAAATTTCACCGGATAATGAGTGAATTGAATTCTTTGTTATTAATATCGAATTTTCTTTACACATTCTCCGTAAACTTATCATTGACCCAATTTTTTTACTATAACAAGCAGTTAATTATTTATATAAATATTATTGTTTTGATGGCATTTCAATGTAAAAGGGCAACAGGTATGCATATTTATAAAGTAGTGAGCGATTGTAGATGTCGATTGCCAGCTACCGTCTACGTAAGTACTACCGCATTAATTAAATCTGCCACAAAACAGTACTGTGCAGACATTACTTAATACCGGTTTGAAGAGCATTATAACCAGTGAAATTACCAGGATAACGAGACTCAATATCTTAATAATAAGTACATCTAAGTACATCTCTATGTAATATCCCTAATAGAGATATTATTGCCTACTTGCAAGAATAACGAATACGTTCAATATGCAGTAATATATTAGTATTTTGTAGAATTGTTTCCTTCACTCACAACAAAGATAAGCTGTGGTCTTTATATACCTACATGAATTTTATTGCAGAGTGGTTATATCAAATAAGGAAAGTATGCACGATAGTGAAACTATTTTTAGACATAAATTATGTATAATTCAAAAGTAAATTACATTTTAAACACGACGTATAAAATAAACAGGAGTTTCAAGGATCTCGTATAAAAAAAGTTTGTTGTATATTTTTTTTCTTATTCGAACTAAATAATTGTTGTTATAAGTCATAAGTGTAACGCCGCATTAGTTTGGCGTTAAACGTGATGAAATATTATATTCTAGTATCGAGGTAGTAATGGCATTATTGTCAATGATTGTCTATTATTTAATGTCGTTAAACATTTCTTATCAACCAATTAAATGCAAAGTCAATCATTTTTGATATTTATTCAATTAAATTCGACTTAATCTGGCCAAAACGAACATCCCGGTCTTGGGTCCTCGTACATATCAAAATAATATACACTCGATGTGGTAAATAGTGAATCTTGAAATGTTTTTGTCGGCGGCGGTGCTTTTATCTCGTTAATGTGAACGTTGTTACTAACGGGAGGTATAAAGTCACTTTCTTTAAAAATAGTAGAATCTAATGGGAAAATTCCGGAATTTTTAAACCGGTCACTTATATATGAGGGTGTAGCTGCTTGCTTTAACGCTTTATGAAATAGATCCACAACTTGTGCGGTGGATACTGTATGATCAAGATTAGACTGAATCCATAAATCAACGTAACACTTATTTAAAGAGCTCACAAATTCTCCACTTAGTGGTTGAAGTAAACGCCGTGTATGTGGCGGGAAGGAAATCATGATAATTCCATTTTCACTAGCAATTTTTATTACTTCAATACTTTTTATATAAGCGGCTTGTCCATCGAAGAGCAATACCACCGGACGTTCTTCTTTGGCTCCACTGTAAGCGATAAAATTTCGTAACCACTGTGTGAATAATTCTGTAGTAATAGAGTCAGCGTCAGTGCACACAACCCAAGTTTTTTGTGAGACATTGATCATAGGATCTGGCCGAAAGTGTTTCAATGGAAATACCATCATACTCGGTAAAACCTGGCCATTTGCGTCAACGCAAATTTTTACGTTGACCGTTACATTATCCGTCACTGCTCTGTATGCGATTTTGTTTCCAGCACTGATAAATGTTTTATTATCTTTTCCTAAGATTGATATTTCAACATCATCCGAGTTATATATTCGATCTGGAGTGATTTTTTGGATTGAATAAAGATGACCTAAAATTTGATAAAAATGCTCCAGTTCCGCCATATTAAAGCCTATAGTTGTGGCTGTACTTGAAGGAGGCAATCGTAAAATAACTTTGGGATAACGCTTTAAGAAATCTAAAACCCACTGGTGGCCCGTTGCACAGGGAGTTGCTCTCAATTTACGATCTTTTTTATTATTTCTCAATATTTGTTCTGCTAACGATCTTACATCGTATATTGTTATTCTAAATAATATTTTTTGCAATTGTAGGACGTAGTGTACCAAATCCGATTCTTCTTTTTGCGAAAAATTGGTGGGTTTTGAACCTAACGCCTGCGATGGAACTTTTTTAGGTAGAGGTGGAGGACGTACCGCTTTTATTTTTCTTTCTAATATGCTTTGGTTAAGTTGAAATAGCTTTGAGCTATCGATTTTTTCCATTTGTTGTTTACTTTTTATTTATCACTGCAAATTTGCATAAACATTAAATCTAATTAAAACAACATTCATTAACATGCTAAAGCAGATTTCATGCAAACAATAACGCATATACAACAATTTAATTAAGAACAAATAAATGATTTAACAATATTGCAAAAATATTTTGTTGTATGTATTTGCGTAAAAAGGTTATCAAAATGCATGCCCAAATATGTCTCACCTCGATATGATATCATTTATGATTTTAATATACTTTACACAAATGTAAATATAATTAGTCAATGATTTATCAAACTTTGTTATTGGTGTTTTTATGCGTAATTCCCAAACGCGGTGTCACTCTGCGATAACGCACTGGCGACTGAGCGAATGACATCACCAGCTTCAGTTTGCGATATAGGAGCCGATATTTACTTTACATACATTATTCTCCCGTTCAGTGTTCCCGATGCAGCCACAATTCGAATAACTTAGTGTTTTTTTGTGTCAGAACTTCTTATGACGTCAATGATAATTCACAAATCTGTTTTTTTTTTGCTTTATTTACGGAAAAGCGTTGCTATTTTTAAACCATAAGAGTCGATTTTCGCTTTTTTTTAAAATCACCGAGTATGGTCAAACGTCGCTGTTGTTAAGACTAAAGGAGATTGAATATGTAATTTGACCCAGATATTTATTTCGAGAATCAGTATATGCTCGTCGTTGACCGACTGGGGGAGGCTTATGTTCAGCAGTGGACAACAATGTTATCGAAATGATGATGATTTGAGTTTGAAATGCCTGGTTAAAGAGATACATGACCAATTTGATCCTGGATTATTTGACAAAGCGACGAAACCAGGTGTTCACCTGTGGAACAATGACAGGTCTGTCCACAGTAACGTTGCGCTAGTTAGGACAAAAGGGAGCCATTCACTATTCCCGCAGATTGAATTCACGATGTAGCAGACCCGTTGATTTTTGAACATCCGTTAAATATTCTACCGTCCCTTGGATAAATGGTCGTATGACTTGAGGACTTCCGGCAGGTTTCATCTCTTTTTTGCAAACTTTCCCTATGACTAATCCGAGTGTTGCATTCACATACGTCTTATAGACGTCATTGAGAATTTTTCCCGAGCCTTCCAAAGCCATGATTATCATCGAATCGAAGTCTAATCAAATACAGTCAAACGGCAGTTAACCCTTTGTATTATGCCCAGAACTTTATCACATGAAAAGTTATCAGGGCTGAATGTCACGTGGAACATCGAAAAGTAACTTTCGTCTTCGCCAGGTATGGGACATTTCAATCCTTTCACAGTCCACACAATCAGTGTAAGTGGTAAGGTAATTACTTGCTTCGATTAATAAGATAAGCTATATGTACAAGGTTTGAATTAAATTCTTCGCAAGAATTGCATTTATTGCATCATGTTGTAAAGCGCCTGTGAAACTGGAATATAGTGAACTTTTCTTACTACAGATTAGATGGTCTTTTATCTGCGGGAGTCAGATTTTAGGATAATAAATACAAATCATAACACATTTTATGAAAAAAAAAAAACATTAAATATATTTGTTAAAATATTACAGATTCAATAAAATCATTATCTTAAGTCATATAACTATCACTTCTTATATAATGTCAATTAACTCTTGGATAATTTTATCCACTTTCAACTTTATGAGCCAAAAAAAAGTTAATGCTCTCTGAATATTAATCACTCGCGATCAGAAGACATATTTTTTTATGAAAATCTATTATGGCAAGAGGTTAACCACAAACCAATTTTACAGCTTTTACTTCTTAACAGAAATGTTATTTTAATTAGTGCACCATGAAAGTACTTAATTTTATAATTGTACTAATACGATTTATGTTTTTAAATAAATTATTGTGTAGTAAAAAAGCAGTCAATTTACATAAAGATTTTTGCGAATTAGTAAAGTAATAGAAGCAACTGATTAAAAAACTTTTTATTAATTTCTTGCACGTATTTTGTATATATAGTATAAAGTGGATTTTTAAAATTTTTATCTGTGGTCCGCAAACAGTACGATGTGTTAGCAAGTATTTTCATTTTATCGCAAGTGATTGCATTAACAACAGCTATCGATCGTTACAAAGCGATTTGGCACTCGAAACTAACGAACTAAACAAGCTATAACGATAATTGGCGCAATAAAAAAAAATTACAACTCCGAAAGAGAACCGGTACAGTTTATTATTACGCTAATGGAAGATACAATAACTTAAACGATACGCAGTTAAATTGAACGAAGCATACAACATAAATATCGCTTATTAATAATCGCCGCTAAACATACTTCTGTTAAACAATTAAACAGTACCACCACAACCTATGTACATCTTGACTATAGACACTTATCCGTTTTTAATCTGTGTGTTATTAGAGACAACAAAAGCGCGGGAATTAATTACTACCTATTGCTTTTTAAAATATTACATTAAGCTAGGATAAGCTTATAGAGTTAATTCTTGTTTTAACTCAAGTACTTATCATGTTTTATAAAAACAAGTTGTTTCTATCAAAAAATTGTCATGGTTGTGGCCGTTCTGAGTCAACAATCGTCATTAAAAATATACACCGAATAAAATGTCTGCGACATTCTCGAGCATTCAGCACTCCCATTTAATATATTCTTTATAACCCCTACAACGTATTTTATTCATAACATTATTTTTTTTTCACATTACATGCACCTTTTAGTCGCACTTAATAATTATTAGTAATGAAGATAAATTATTTAGAAACCTTTCAAGTAGACTATCATAGTTTTCATAATAGATTAAATATACGAAATCCCGCTATTATCATAAGGCCTAATTCCTTGAAATTATGTTAAACTTTGAGCGATCTTTGTAATAAATACAGACATCAAAAATAATAAAAAAAAAAAAAATATTCTGTATGTAACTTAGAGCAAATTGTATTGATAATTACTGTAAAAAAAAATTGTTAATAAAAATGTAAAAGCTGCGTTGAAATAAAAAAAAAACCATTATGCCAAAATAACTGTTGGGGAAGTTCTCGAGCCTTGTGAATGTATGTAATTTAGATTATTAAACAGAGACTAATGTTTGCCTAAATCCCCGCACAAAATTATTAAGATTTCTGGAAAATAATATATTTCATAAGTCAATCAAATTTTCAAAAAATATGACGCAGATTTTTTTTTGTAAATCCGTGTCGAATTTATGATTTATAATCTGTGGTGTCGTGTGATGTAACAGTTGAATACATCGATAAGAATTGTACATAATACAATGGCACAACGCTTCGTAGTGCCGTAAATGTTTTTTTTTTTCATTAACCGAATAATTTGTCGAAGCAAGCGTGGCAGTAGGGCTTGTCGTTTTGTTCTTTGAACGTGCCCTTATTGAGTTGGCGGAGACAGAAGGCGCACACAAAGTGTTCGGGGTGGAACTTCCTGAACATGGCGGTGATGCAGCGACCGGCGATGGGCTTGTGGCAGCCGGCGCACAGGGAGCCGCGCTTGCCGTGGTAATGCGTCTCGCAGTACGGCTGACCCTCGTGCTCGAAGAACGAGCCGCCGTGGAACGGCTCGCGGCACTCCTGCAAATAAAATCATCTAGTTTTTAAAAACATTTAATTTATTTAAACATACAAACATAATACATAAAAACAAAAATACCAAACTTCTGTAATTGACAAGTTAAAATACTAGAGGAATATATGATGTTCAAATTTTTTAACTGATTTTTCATCAGCGTAACTTTAATCTATATAATAAAAATTTATCAACATTAGTGGAGTAGTTTAAAATGCATTATATCACAGATAGGTAGGTAGTTTAGTTACCTATTAAAACTGTTTTATTTATTTTTACTAAAAAATCCATAATAATCAAAGGGTTTCGCTATAAAGTCAAGATTTAAATAATAATAAAACATGTTGGCTATATTTTTAACGTCATTCTGCGTTAATTTACTTTTAGTAGTTTTTATCATATGGAGAAGAGTGTCATTTTAAAGAAGTCATCTTGAAATTTTATGTATAAAAAATTTAAATATACAAAAAACATTATAATAATAACTTTTGACTTTTCAAAATTCAACGACTTCTAAAGATTGCGTAAGAAATTTTAATAATAATGTGTTCGTATCTGATAAACCATAACATTGATGGCATTTTGAAGTTACATACACTTAAAAAAAAAACTTTTGCTAATTATATTTATGAGTACTATATATATGCCAGGGTCCTGAGATACAAGCTGTGATTAGTTCAGGACCCATAGGATATCATGTACTATAATTTTAAGGAAGTGTGTATAATAAATAAATAAATAAAAAAAAATAAGATGAGTCACACCGATTTAAAAATGGCAGAAGAAAAAAGTTTTATGTATTTTTATTACAAAAGAGTTAAAATTCTTGCAAGATTTCATCTCCTACTTCCCAGGTTGACTGGCAAAAAATAGTCATTACGCAATTTTAATGTAACATAAATTGACGTGTTTCAATAAAGATTTTAAATAAATAATCATTCATTTACAGCAATTTCTCTTTAAAGTCTATAATTTCTTTTAAGTACGATATATATAAAATAGTTGACAGAATATTATAATTATTGTGTTTGTCAATAAAATATGAAAGCGATTGTTTTGATAGAAATAATTATAAAAAACATACAAAACAAAAAAAAATCATATATTTTTTAGTTATTAAGGTAGTAAGTTTTATTTTAGTATTTATATGACCTAGTTTTATTTAGTATGTAGTTTATTATATTATTTATAATTGTTTATTTATTTTATTATTGTTTATTTTATTTAGTAATATACACCGAAATTACTTTCACTAATATAAAATTTTCTAACAAAAGACCTACTGGAAGAAATTTCACATTGGAATAAGTAGTGCCTTTGCACTTATCTCTATACATTTAATATCTTATCTGTAATTTGGTGTGCATGAATAAATAAATATAAAACTAATCCTGGTAGTGATAGTTGATATTTTTTCTATTAAATTCGGCGTAGTAACATGGTAGAGTGCAACGCGATAAAAATACGATTCGATCCGATGGCACATAAACATGGCGGCCTGGATCGCGCCGTCGGCGTGGCTGCGGTCGCGCCGTGACGTCACGGGCGACATCTTTAAATAGTAACGGATGAAACTTTACACGACACTTGACCCTATTTGCATTTTTTTTATTCCACCATCGTATACAATACTTATACGAGGTCAATGTCACGGGCGGGCGCGGCCTTGGCGGTGACGACCTTTTGCGGTCAAAGCGTCACGCGCGCTAAATCCCGCGCTTTTTACTGTCAACTGTCATTTTTGATTTTTTTTTATTTGTTTTTTTTTTGTTAATTCTTTTTTAATCATCTTTATTATATATATCTTAATATTACAAATACGTTATAAAATATATTACATAATTCATTATTGCCTATTAAGTACACTAGACTAGATTTTTGTTACATTGTGTTATTGTTAAACATCAGTGTGTATGGGGTTTGTGTCATCCGTCATTTAACCGATGCGATGAAAGCATAGCTGTAAGAGAAATTGGGGGAGGGCATTCATTTGAGAGAGGATTTTTGTAGGCATCCCTTATTCTTCTTCATCGACTCCGACGCATTGTGGGCATACCGGCTTCCCCTCCATTGCATAGAAGGATTTACCTTTGACCGGGTTTTGGCATTCCTGTGTGGAAATTAACATGTAGATTTTGCATACAAGACATCTAATAGATTTTGTTATGATGTTTACTTATACTTAACCTGGCGTAGAGGAATTGCTGAAATATTTTTAATACTATACCTGTCATAAAACTGGTTGACTTTGTAGATACGGCGTTTGATAGTCAAGACTGATACTGACCTTGCAGACGAAGCAATCTGGATGCCATTGGGTGTTAAGGGCGGAAATGTAATTTTCCATGATGGGTTTGCTGCAGCCGCCACATTTGGGCGCAAACATGTCGAAGTAATCGGCACGACAATACGGTTTACCGTCCCGTTCATGGAACCCTTCTTCTCCAAATTGCTGGCCACATTGAGCGCAGAAGAAGTGCTCTGTATGCCAGGTCTTCTCCAAAGCGGTCACGCATTTCTGTAAAAAAATATTAGTAAACGCAATGAGGTGTGGTCTTATATATTTCTCCAATTTTACTTGAAGCTAGGTATTTTCTTCTAATAAAAAAAAACAGAAAGATATATTGTTGCAATTAAAAACTTTTTCTTGGAAAACTAACATCTAGGATCGGGCCATTGCAGTACGCGCAACGCGGCGAGAACAGATTATGGTAATCGGGCTCGCAGTATGGCCTTCCATCGCGCTCGAAGAAGTTTCTGGTACCCAGTTCCTGGTTGCAATGGGCGCACGTGAAGTGCTCAGGGTGCCATGTCCGGCCCAATGCGGTGATCACCTGCACAGAACAAAACGTTATTGCCACTGTTTTAAATCACACGTTATCCATTTCGCGTCTGAAAGTTTTCCACCTGTCCGACAATGGGCTTCTCGCAGGCGTTGCAGCATCCCTTCTGCGGGGTCTGTACTCCTTGGCGGCTCATGTCTGCCCGGAGGGATCCGAGCATGTGTTCTAAAGAGGCGGACTCCGCTTGCCGCGGGTTGCTGCGGTACTGCTCCTGCCACGCGCGCTTCTCCCTGTACACGTGTGCCCCTGTGTCCGACGGCGCGCCGCTCACCTGCGAGCAAACCACATCTTAACGCTGCTTACTAATACAAGTTCAATGTTATCAATCCAACAAATCGGAGTTTACGGACGAGATGTGATGACGTACAGCAAGGAACCCGGCGAGTGGCAGCGGACTGGAGTGAATGCGGTCCGAGTGAAATCTTTGATTATGTACTCTAATATTATATGCTCGCGGCCCCACTACGCCTGTGATGTAACCGCGCGTACTATCTTTAGACGCGAGCGTTAGAACGGGCCAGAGGGAGACGGCGTCGCTGGAGCTCACTGCTCCCGCGGCTGGAAATAGCAGTCGACCAAGAAAGGCGACTTGTAAATATTATAATAAACCGAAAATCGCTTGTTCAGTGGTGCAGTGTGCCGAAACGTACACAGCGAACGATTTTAGACTTTAAAATCATGGCGGTAGCATGGTGTTTCATTCCAAGGTCGTAGGATGCCCTTGCCATTGTCCTAATTAGAAAGCAGTATTTCCACGCTCGCCAAGAACTGCTGAAAGCATTGAATTTTGTAAGTCGTGTTGGTACATCATTATTTCAACACCGCATTGCCGACAGAATGACTCACTACGTTAAATTTTTTTACCCGATGCGAAGCTGAATTTTCACCTCATGGTAATGGACACGTCTGCCCAAAAAAAAACGTGGAGATAGAATGATAATCACTGCACCACTTAGTCGTCATGGTCTTGAGACAAGATGTTAAGTCTTACCCCAGTTATTTCACCCAGTCTTACCCAAGTTTTGTCAAATAAAAAGAACATAAAACTATTTATCCGGTAATGTTTCAGATAAGTATATAAACTACCTCATAAAATAGATATAGTGTGTTGATATCAGGTCAAGTGTCGTTTTGGCAGCATCCACCGGCCGTGTATCATGAAATTTGTCCTCTAATTACACGACGCTCTATACTAGTCGATTTTTACACAGATGTATTCAATTACGTCATCTGATGTGCAAGACCTGCACTTAAGGTCTTAAAATAACGAAAAGTTAGTATGTTTAGACAATATTCAAATTCTTCGCCTTGCGACATATATGCGACGACAGATTTCAAACAGTAACATATTTTTGCTTATGTAAATTGTCGACTGTAATATTTGGTTGTGGTTTCCGGCAAATGGGATTACGATATCTGGTATTTATATTTCAGTTTTATAAATCCATATTTTTTTAGACAGATATGCTGTGAATTGAAAACTGATTTAGTGTTAATAATAGAATCCATTATTAAAGAGTAATAAGAAACTTTAATACAGTAAAGATTTAAATTACTCTGAAGGAGCTGAAAGAGGCTGATAAAGCTTGCACCAGATGGTAGGTCTCTGTTGCCGGAGGCCGTCTGGATGGGTACCACCGCAGCTCCTATTTCAACCGCCAAATAGTAGTGTGCAAACATTACTGTGTTCCGGTTTGAAGGGCGCTGTAGCTAGTGTAATTACTGGGGTAACGAGACTTAACACCTTATGTCTCAAGGCGACGAGCGCAATGTGGTGCAGTGTATACCATCTTAACTAGCACCGCGTTGTCATGGGCAAGCGTATCACTTACTATCAGGTGAACGTCTTGCTCGTCTCGTCGCAAATTAGTACAAAAAAAAAAAAACATATCTTTTTAGGAGACAGACCACATAGCTTACGAAATAGGGAAACTATTGATCAATTAACGATACGCCCATCATCCTTCCCTCAAAGATAATTTCATGATTAAAACAACTTTTTAAATATTACTAAAAAAACGACGCTTGTATTCAAGTTTACCTTAAAATCAGAGAGCGAAGCCATAAGGTCGTCGAGCTCCTTGGTGGCGCTAGAGGCGTGGTGATGGTGACGAGCTGCGATGGTGGGCGGCGGTTGTTGTTGCGCTTGTGCAGGTTCTACCACAGTCTCCTGTACTGTCACGGTCACCTGCTTAGTGCCGGGCCGCGGCAGAGTGCCCGACGACGGCGGAACCGGCGACGGTGGTAACGGTGACGTTGAAGCACGACTGAAAAAATTACAGAAGTTAAAAATTGTAATCTCTTCTACAAAGCAGCTGTACTGCTTTGATTATTTTCTCTTCAAATATGATTCGACTGGTCATATTCTTAGCTAAATTTAAGAAAAATTTCTAAATCGAATGACTATCTTGTCCGTTTGAGTCTTTACCCATTATTTTTTTTACCTGTCGTTCAGGCGTTTTCTTTAAATTTCATATCATACTATTATCTAATGTAAACTATTACATTATTTCGAGCAAAACAAGAGTGTGATTATTACATAAAAAAAGGTTCGTGAATAGAGTACATCAAGCATTTGTTTTTATGTTTATTTTATTAGATAATTAATATCACCATGTGATAGTAAAATCAATGATTTCTTACTCACATTAGATAGAGAAAAGATATGATATACGCGTACAACTTTCTACAATTGTTAATGAATTTATTTAGTTCCTTATTATTTTGATAAACAAAATACATTATACAATGACGATGATTTACTTTTTAACATGTAGCTATCGTAAAGCTAAAAGCTATGATTTATCTGCCATTAGTCGTCTGTTGTAATGAAACGTAATGCTCGAAGACAGTAGCAATAAATTAATTTTTTGTACGAAAGCCAATTAGCATCTAAAAAAACATTTTATAGAACCACCCATTACATACAACTTTATAAATTTCTATAGCTATTGTAAAAATTCTTAACGAAAGAGTTGACGCCACTTTCTGATGGCTGTAGCTGAATTACAGAAGAAATTATATTGAACATTTTATGTGTAAAGGATATAAGTACAATTAGCTGCAGTGTTATAATCCTAACTACATCGGCATTGACCAGGCGTAATGATAATCAGATGAGTGTATTCCTCGTCTCCATAAATATGCACCGACAATAACTACATGATACGTTTAATGATTTCTAAATCTTTTAGCGATGTCAAAGTGAAAATCTCGACGTGTTAAAGTCTAACAATCGAAGTTGGCGACAATTCAAACATCGTTACCGTCTGCCGGTGCCAGTTGCGCGACTACACCATACAAAACAAAAGCACACGTCATAGCCGTGGTGATGTGCGCAAAACGTATCAATGTAATATGTAAAATGTTTTACTTACAATAACCTAACATTAATCCTCAATGTCACATAAGCGATATGAGGTTATAGAATCTTTATTTCTCATAACAATATTTATAATTCACTTAGGCGAGGAATACAATAATATTAAGGTGAGCCAACATTGCGAGCGTACAGAAGTATTACTTATTACAATAAACATATTGCGACAGCGAATGCAACAAACGGTCATAGGAGGGTAGACATATTAATTATTACTATTATAGATATATATTATTATTATAATAGATCATATAAAGCCATGGATCGTAAAACGTGTCCGCGCATATATTTTTCTTTATATTCTACAAAGCAACGATATGAGCAAAGATTTCATCTGATGGTAAATGATACGCTTGCCCATAACGTGACTCTAGTTAAGATGGTACACACTGCACCACATTGCGCTCATCGTCTTGAGACATAAGGTGTTGTCTCGTTATCCCAGTAATTTCACTAACTTACACCACCCTTCAAACCCGAAGACAGTAATGTTTGCACTACTATTTGTCGGTTGAAATTGAAGCTGCGGTGGTACCTACCTAGACGGTCTTTAACAACAGAGACCTACCAGCAGTACTAATTAAATTATTAAAAAAAAAAAAAACATATTGCGACAGCGAATGCAACAATCGGTCATAGGAGGGTAGATATATTAATTATTACTATTATAGATCATATAAAGCCATGGATCGTAAAACGTGTCCGCGCATATATTTTTTTTTATATTCTACAAAGCAACGACATGAGCAAAGATTTCATCTGATGGTATATGATACGCTTGCCCATAACGTGACGCTAGTTAAAATGGTATACACTGCACCACATTGCGATCATCGTCTTGAGACATAAGGCGTTAAGTCTCGTTACCACAGTAATTTCACTAACTTACACCACCCTTCAAACCCGAAGACAGTAATGTTTGCACTACTATTTGTCGGTTGAAATAAAGCTGTGGTGGTACCTACCTAGACGGTCTTTAGCAACAGAGACCTACCAGCAGTACTAATTACATTATTGATACGATTATTTAAGAGAATTCCTTTTTTTATTCATACATCCATTTTGTTAATCGAATCGATGTATGTAATACGTATTCAATAACTGGGTTTCATAATTTGATATTTAAATACAATACAAGCAACATAATAACATAAACATAATTGTGATAAATTTCCTTCGTTGTAACTTTTTAACACAGGGCACATAGGATTATCATATACAAGACGTGTGCCCTTTTCGTTTTTAAAGAAAGCGCTCAAATGAGCATAAACTGATTGTGAGCGACTATACCCACTACAGCTTTGGTTAACATTAATATTATAAATACACAAATCTCAATGTATCATGTAAATTTTAACAGGCGTAGATATAAATGTGTCAACAGGTGCGTGGAACTGAAGAACAAACGCCAAGTATACGCCGGAAGGGGGGGGGGTCACGCTTGATCGCCAACTGCGATTAAAATTACAAAATATACTTAGATTAGACTCATTGTTGTTCAGATCATGCTCAGGCAGTTTTAGAGAGCTCGAATAGTAATAGATATAGTATTATATGATGCTTCTGTTACAACCAATGACAATATCTTTGTTACCAATGTAATAGTAATAAAAAATCAGTTCTCTTATTTGGGACTTCCCTTATAAGTAGAAAGTCTTCGTATTCTGCTGTACTTGTGTTGAGAGTTAAATATATATTAAAGGTAAACGGTGCCCAAGTACACAAGCAAACGGAGGAGTCGTAAAAAAATGATGAGAGGAAATCTAAATATATTTCAATGTTTTACTACACTTTTATATTGAGCCCTTGAAATTGTAAAAACATATATTAATGAAGGAAAATTAGGTAATGTTCTAATATTTAAAAGCCGGAATTTCCTTAACTGAACAGTTGATTTTATAGCCGATGAAAACCATATTAAAATGGTAGCACCATCAAAAAACATCAAGGTCAGTTAATTCCTGCTGTGTTATTGAAAAATATGCAAAAGCCAGCGAATGTTTCGTTACGAAAATCCGGTGAGTTGTTTATGAGTTCTAGAATTCCATTAACGGCTACATGTTGCAATCTTTAATACGAATAGTTCAAAACACACTCAAACATTTTTATTAGCCTCAGCAAGGTAAAAGCATTTATAACGATTATTGAATATCTAACATCAATAGATCACGCCTGTCATAATTTATTTTTGTAATACGGTTGTCTGAACAAGACTGATGTTTAGATTATCACAAATTGTAGAGCTTATCAAATATTACTATCCGAGTCGTGTGCAAAGTAAAAGCGAAATATGCACGAAAACTGTTTTGGAGACGAAGCTGATGGTAAGTGATAAACCTGCCCAGCCAAATGATGTATATGAAAAGTATAGATATAATAAAATTAATCTAACAGAGAATATTGATATTAATACATTATTTACTCGTTTTATTATCTAAATTGAGAAATATTGGTGGTTAAGTACTGTAATAAGACTTCAGTGTCTGATGCCTCCTGGATCCATAGATTCCTTTCGATCTTGGGGAGGCCATCTTCAGCAGTGGACGTCAATAGGCTGAAATGATAATGATAAATAAGGCTTCAAGCAATATTTTGCCACCAATAAATGTGCGTAACACGCTCATAAATTTAGATTGTTATTTATTTATCTATGTATTTATACGTTAACATCCTCCTTCCTCTCCATTAACATTATTTTAAAAATCTTCATTTCTATCTACAACCAATACTGACTCATCTCATAAGTATAAGTATCTTTTTTATAAATAATTTAGCTCGCGGATTCGCAAGCTCTGAGTCAGAAGAAGCTATAAAAGTCATCAAAAGACTAACAGAATAAATATCATTCTAAAAAAATAACAAAATTTCGATCCTCAAAATGTAATATTTGATAACTTTTAACAGTTTTTTTTATTTAAAGTAAGTCTCGATCAATGAAATCAATAAATCTGGGATCTATGAATAACACATGCAATATAATACAGCAACCCTGCGAACCGTACGCGATCATTAACAACAACCGAGCCTGCGTAGTGTGACGTATTGCGTCTCTATTTCTGTCTACCCGCAGAAATATCCGTCGATTTTCACACGGCCCGTCGTCGTTGGCCGTACGATAGCCAAAATAACCTCACGGACCAACACAATAATGGTTGATGTGATTTTAATAATGATGATTTCAATGTATTCATCTTTGCTTTAAATATGATATGTTAAGTGACAATAAGAATGTCGGTGAAGTGTGCTCTCTCAGACACAATACTCTGGCTATATGTTAACGCAGCAATGCTGTTATGACAGCAGATTTACAATATCAAGGATAAATGATTAAGCGGCTCCAAAAAACCCTAGCATTAACCAAACTACACATGTGACCATGAAGTCGAACTAGGGTTCCAGGTGAAGAAGAATTGAAAAGTGTAAATGAATTGATGACAAGGAAAATTCGATGAAGAGATAAATAACAACGTGATCGTGAATGGAGAACCGTGCTCTCTGAAAGCTGTTATGATGGCAGATTAATAATATATAGAAAGTAGCAATTAACTATAAACAAAATATAATGAATTGAAACCTTCACACTTTTAAATAATAATATTAAATTTACTTGAAACAATGTAAACTTTAAGCCAGGTCAACAATTCAATTAGGAAGGCCAAACTATCATAATTCCATGGTGGTATTTCAATTTGTGGTAATTATTAGGCATGTCAACCTAGATACCGTTTATCTAATTTGCTCTAGTTAAGAAACTTATAATTAGGTTATACACACAGTTTAAAATGTAACTCAGCATGAAGGTTTTGTAACTGTTTACGAATTAGAAATAGACTTGCTTGTTTGTAGTTAATAAATCTGAATGAGTCATCTTTAAGTTTCTGTGTCATTAACAAATCGGTGGAGGATGTTCGTTATATGATAATAATCGAATTTGATAATCCCTTGATATTATATAACGAAGAAAAGTGTAAAAAAATAAAAATTGGCGAAATTTATTTAAAATTTAAATCCGACGTTGATTTTTAATGTTACTGAGGAGTTTCCAAGTTTCATCGGACTCAACGCTAAAACCATTTTGACAGCAAGTCGTATGTATAATATTAATGTTTATAATTTTGAAATATGGGATATGGTTTTTAGTGTAATAGAACTTACCCATTAGGGACATCAGTGCTGAGTTGATCGAGGAGTGAGTCGACGGTAGGCCGGGACGACGCTGGGCTCGTAGCACCGTTTGCTCGTGAATAGCTATCTGTACAAACAAACAATGTGATATGTAATGCAAATATTTATTTAAAGAATTATTTGTAAATTATCCATAATTCTTCCCGGAAACTGCTTTCCTGTCGGGAAACAGGATACTTTTTCAAACAGATTCTGGTTGCAATCCTAGACCAGTTGTTTTACGAACCTGCCCGGCTGTTACGGGTATCAAAATACGAGAGCCTAACCTCATTGTCATTTAATACTAACTAATATCGGGGTCAAGTGTTAGCCTGTTTTAGATATAAAAAAACTGCGTTAAAAATAGCCAAGTAACAGCAAACATACAGAATAAACTGGGTGATCGATGATCTAAATGATTTGCCGCCAATAACACGCTTGTCAATATCGTTATTAATAGTTATATGCGGTTACGCCACGCCGCATACATAAATAATATGTTAGGAAAATACGCAAACGTTGTTTTTAATAACTCTATGATGAAAATGTCTCACTAGTCAGATATCTTTGTCGAATAAGATGAAACACCGAGTTACAATTTGACAATGTTATCTCTTATGGGAAAATAAGATGTTAGATAAAGAGTTCCATTGCTAAATAAAGGATTCCACAACCTGGTGGTCTGATGCCACTTGCATCCAACGATACCCTGAGAATTTGATTAAATCGATAGTCCCTCTGGTGACTATCTCACGTTGCGCTTGTGAGTGTGATAGATTGACTGATAAATAAACACTGGAGTCAAAGACAAATAGCAAAATAAGTTATTGTTTTTATAAATTCATGGATAAATCAGTCTACAGTGCAGTGTGCACTTGCTACACATGCCGCTAATCATATGTATGACTTATTAGCTCAGCTGTGAGCGACGACGATGTCGAGGACAGAGCGACGTGGAGGAGAAAGACAAAGAAAGCTGACTCAACCACCATATGGAATAACAACTAGGAAGAGAGAGAGATACAGAGCTTGCGTACCACGCGGATAGGGTTTGCAGCTATTTGGATAATTATCTTTTACATGAGTCTTTTGCATCAATTAATCACAAGTAACCATATCATAATAAATGAAAAAAGGAAATAGGAATATTCGTTCAAAATCGTAACTCGTCGCATAAACGCCGCCAAAAACTCTTTTTGGAATTTATTTAATGACGCTTAAATGTTGTCAGCTTTAAACATGTTTATGTAAAAACATTATCTATTGTGCCAAGACTAAACAAATCGGTTTCTTTCCGACGGGAATACCGGAGACAGGTGGTACCGGACATTTTGTGTTCGTTGCCAAAACTTATAATTGGTGATTAAACATTGGTCTGGTAAATAGATATATTGTACTTGTTATCCTTGTTCAATTCCAGAGCCATATGAACAGCAATCACGTAATCATCATTCGGAATTTCCGTCTTTGGTCTAATTGTCACCAAACACCATATGTATTACGGTCGATAAGAAACTGGATCATCTTAATTACAAATGCAGTGTATACATTATTGCTATTTTGAACACTAGGTGATTTCTTTAATCTATGTAATAGTACCTTCATTATATTTACGAGTAAAAAGCAATACGAATGATATTTTAATTAATATAAAATTTTCTTAGATCTCAGTTTCGACTGGTGAAGCCACAATCGATCATTGCTGGAAATTATTGCCCGTTGTGCGACATGTACCACGTTTTATTTAGACGCACGGGATTGCCAAGCTCTAAATTAATAACTGTCATCGTCATTTTGTTACAACTCACCACAATAAAGGCAAATCATTTCCACAATATATTAAATTACAATAGGTCCGACTTTAACACGAGCAGGACTTGATTCATAATAAACAACTGTCGTTTAATTTTTGGAGTATTATTATATTGATGCTTATTGCCACATGAGTACGGACATTAAATTATGCGACGTTAGAAGAAAATTATCGTCTTTTACTTCTTTAAAAATTCACACTTTTTCTGACTCGATTTAATATTTATTATATTAATAAAGTTTTAGGATAAGAGGATGTCTTTCATCATAATCTCAACCGATGGATGGACACTGGTCTTTTACAATGTGTGCCACAAAAACACAGAGCCGCTGTAGGAGTCCAGTGCTGCTATTCTTTTGATGTCTTTACCATAACATTATTGGAGGTTGGGCAACGTCATTGAAAATCTAAAATCAAATCTGTAATCATCATTTCAGCAATGATGTCCAGACTTCACGGTTGTTTCAATTATATCCACGACGGATGCGTAAATGGGGGCGAGATAACTATAACGCGTTTTAATTGCACTGTGGTGCCAGAAAGTCGTTAGAGAGTCTAAAATATAATATACAATGTCAATATTAATCACAATATCACTTGGTCAAAGTGTCGTTATTGTATTTTTGACCTATTTAATATATTTTAGAGTATTTTCATCAAATATTTATATCGAAAGGAGGCGCAGTGCTGACAGTTGAACTTGGTAGATGCTGTACTATCCTAATTATTTATTTACTTTATTTTATTACTTTGGATATACAGTACCTTCAGACACGACAAGCAGATAAAAACCTGTAACTGATAACACTGATATGATATACTACAGCTTAACTCACATTAAGTTCTCTACCAGCTAATCTTAAATTAAGTAAGCTTGTATGACAACCAGAAGATTGGGCTAAGTGAAGTGGATTGCAGCGGGTCAATGATGGTGATATGAGCAGTCATAAGTAGAAACGAATATATAACTTTATATATTATAGATATTTTTATAAATGCGCACGGAAACTTCGATAAACGTTTGTGAGTTAAATTGATCACACGGAATTGGAAATTGTACACATTTTTATGAGTTTCTTTTTTAACAAAAGTAGTCTATGTTACGAATTTCTCCAGTTATGTATAATACCTGTCAAAATCAATATAAAAAATTCAAAGAAAAAACTTGAAAGGACAATTTCAGTTTTCAGATGAATCGATTATAATGTCTTTCCAAAACATTCAAAAGTAGAGCCAATGATACTTTATTTTTGTATCCAATCTTTTTTAAATGTTTCTAAATAAGTATTGAAATATTCTATGGAAGATGCTGAGCACTTCACTACCGGTACTTAATGCGAGGACACTTTTATTAGCAAATAAATTTTTCTTCAAAGTAAAATAAGGACCGGTAAGCCATTAATTCAGAAGCTGAACACAATCAGCGATTAAACACAGCCGATATCTATTTCGGCTGGAGGCGAGGTGTTGCCCGAGCCAAAGTCAACAGCTCCCGGCTTATGGCAAAGCTTTACACTTCGCTGCTTGCGAAACTAAAGGTTCAAATTGCGCTTCAAGTGAATAAAGAATGAGAAGATGTAGAGTTTACTATTCATGAATGAAATAAACAAGTATTTTTCCGGAAAACTAAACTAAATTGATTTAACAACAGCGACGAATTTCTAATTTCGGAATTTGTTTTTTATGTATTACATGACGGAGGCCCATTTTTAATGAAAAGAAAGAATCTAGAAGTTAGAACTATACAATTTCTAACATCAATGATGGAGAATAAATTATTGTAAAATTGAATTCTCATTTTTGTAGTTTGTGAAGTTTACTAATTTCAAGTTATTTTTTTTTTTTTTGGATAATGTTAACAGCACCTTAAAAATCTCTGGATTGAGTTGTGTGGTGTTCCAAGTCAAAACCAAAATAGACAAAATGCGCAAATAAAACACTACCAAAATCAACGAACAGACGACAGAATATAACAGTAACATTGTGAAAGTATAAGGAATATTATGTTAAATTGAACGATAAAAAAATGTAAAACCAACAAGTAGAAATTTGCTGAATTAGCTTTTCATAAAACATGAAGTTGTGATAGCCCAGTGGTTTGCACGCCGGCCTTCCACTCCGATGGTACCGGGTTCGAATCCGGCCTGCACCAATGAATTTTTCAATTTAAGTGCAGTTAGTAAAACAGTTAGTAATATCACGTGCTTTGACGGTGAAGGAAAAGGCAAACCACTTCATTATAGCTGTAAGTCGTTGTGTGTTTCACCACACATGAAGACCACGACCCTCAGTCATAAGGAAATACGATTTAGAAGAAGAAAAATATGAAATTGAGCAATAGAAAAAAATCTTTTTTATACCTACATGTTTGTATGCTATATTTGCTAAACGTTCCGACAAAATATATAAAAGTATGTCATGAAAACCTTTCAGATTAGGTTTGGATTAATGATACTATTAATTGATCCATCGA
The DNA here is from genome assembly GCA_029286795.1 of Byasa hedistus. NCBI lineage: Eukaryota > Metazoa > Arthropoda > Insecta > Lepidoptera > Papilionidae > Byasa > Byasa hedistus. The sequence goes on from JAGSMW010000016.1 coordinate 1,837,692, forward strand.
TTACTTTCACCATAAGTCAAAGTCAAAGTCAAAATTTTTATTCAACATGGCAACAATAGTTCACTTATTGAATGTCAAAATCTACTAGCCATTCGCAAAACAAATGCCACGGACCTGAGAAGAATGGGCAAGAAACTCAGCGGGCTATATATATATATATACATTTTTTTTTGTCTTCTTCATTTTTAAATGTCTTACACGTACTGACACATACTGCTTGAGAATCAGCGACATTTATTTCCACACATCTTTATATTTTACTTTATCCACATAAAATTACATGTTTAGTTGTTAAACATTTTAAAGGTTAGAAACCACAGACATTGTTTACAAACTAAGTGCTTTTTGTGTACAGTGGCACAAGGAATATCAAAATTAACACTTACCATTCCTTTCATTAAAGGTGTTCCTCTCCACGTAGTTTCCGTACCGAGCGTTGCTCAGGTCATCCAACAACGTGTCCAGCTCCGACAGGTTTCCTCTGCCCCCGGTGGTTCTCCCGTAACCAGTGGTCTGACTGCTGGTGTACCCTGGCGAATGGCTCGCGTAGCTTGTCTGAGTCGTTGTGTACTTTGATGGTACGACCTTCTCGTGAATAGTCGAAGTATTCTGGTACGTAGGCTGTAACAAAGAAAAAAATTATATGCCTTATAGATTTGTGTTGCCTGATTGAATAGTTACCATAGCAACTCTTATTTCTAACGTCAAACAGTAGTGTGCAAACATTACTGTGTTCCGATATGATGGACGTTGTAGCTAGTGAAATGACTGGAGTAACGAGACAACATCTTATATCTCAAACGACGAGCGCAATGTGGTGCAGTGTATATCATCCTAACTATCCCTACGTAATTATTGGCAATCACTTACCAGCAATAAAAAAAAATGTATCTGCGTTGTTTAAAAAATCTGTTATGAGATTTTGTGATGAGTGGAGACTAAGATCAAATTACCAGTAACAATATATGAATTCGCTTCGAAATGTTTATAAATTGTATCACTAAATGTGATAGATATAATTTTCACTCTCACTTGTTATAATAATAATATCTCTAACGTTTTATCAAACATGAACAGTACAATCTATGTATGAATAAAAATAAATCGATAATACGTTAACATCACAATTATTTATAAGGTTGGCGTGAGAATATACAGAATGTTACTCACAAGTGTTTACATACTCACACTAATCAATACTTGAGTACAAAGTTAAATATTAGAAGTACGTTTACTAATACTGGTATCAGTGATGTGATAATCACGTATTTCCTCATGATTCATCAAGAAGAGACAAAGGAAACGCAAATTAGTTTTTATAAAGGCATTCACCTTTTTTGGAGTTAATTTTATACTATCAGTGCAACTGATACTTTTTTCCATAGTCGTTCGTTCTATTGATAGTTTTTTTTGGTTATGGTCCTTTGATTATAAGACACCAAAATAAGCACAAGGAAAGTTACTTAGATTTTGGTAAGTGATACCTTTTGGCGATATAACCACAATTTGGTATTACGTCCTCTCGACACCTTTTAAAAAGAATAGGTATCAGTGATTGATGAATGATCAGTTCCGTTGATGTGGAGTATGAAAATTTAAATTTCTCATAACCTACAACCATAAGCCATAATTCTTAGCAATGAATTAGCATCACGCGTCTGATCAGAAATTCTGCATTTTTTTATACTCAATAATAAAAAGATTCTAAAACCTCTCGTTCTATATATAATATAATAAAGCAGTATTTAGAATGTTTAAGAGTAAAGTGAACGAAACGATTCGTGGAAAGGTTACAGCGATACAATGTAGAAACAAAATTGCGACATCTATTGCATAAACGCGTAGAAACTGGAACTTATCCAATTCTAAAATAGCAGAAGTATATAACAGTGCTAAAGTAACTAGACCTAGAACTAGATGGCGTTGATTTAAATTGTTCCAGTTCAAAAGAAACTAAATTATACAAATGAAATGTACATCTACTGCATACACTGAGTAAAATCTAAATATTGGGTTTCTAAGCAAGGGATAAAATAAGTTTTCTTTACTTATAACATTATTGTTAAGCACAAGATTCACAAAGGTTTTGATATAAAAATTGTACAAATACGCATTATAAAATGATTCACTTTGGAAACAATGAGAACAAATATAGCAAGTGATAAAATATCACTTGTTCATACAAAATAAGACGCCCGTGTAAAGAATATTAATGAGTCATTACAATAACGGAATATTATTGAATATAGCTGTTTGAAGCATATCATAAAAAAAGCGTATATGAAACAAACAGATACTGAAATCCATACAATTTTTACATTATCGGAGAACTGGGAATAATGAGATCTTTTCGAAGATTCTTTCATGTGCCACTTGCTTGTGGGGTATTGCACGCTATCTTTTAAGAATTACAATATCGGCAGTACACCGAATGCTACGCAAGCACATTTCGAAGCGATGACGCCACAATTTGAGTCGAAATAGGCGATGAATATAAAACAGTTGAATCATAACAATTCGGCCAACGCGACCCGAGGTCACAGCAAAGTTAAAAATATCCTCCATTATGGATACGGGAAAATTTCTAACGAATACATACAAGTAATACAAAAGAGACTCAAATATAGAGATAGAAACGAACATTATTTAAAGTAAAAGTTAAATAGTATGTAATAATGATAGTAGATATCAACTTTTTTAATCACTGTTAAAAGGTAGCACAGCACATGAGGTTAGTTGTAAAAATAAATAAAATAAAATGTTTAAAAAATAAATAAATTAATTAAAAACCTTTATTCACACACTCCAGACAGAAGATAAAAATACATCTCAAAAAAAATATAATATAGATAGATTGTGAAAGTATATAGAAGGAAGAAGGATCAAAATGAGATATCTGGGTTCTGATGTCAGGGGGACAGAGAATAACAAATAAAAAAAAACCAATCATAAATATCCCAGAAAAAACTAATGCTAACTGAAATCAGAAACTTCCAGAGATTTAGATATTGACCTGAATTCGCTTTTGACGCATAAAAATAAATAATTCGGAGGTAAAGCAGTACAAGAGGAGAAGGATACCATCTGGTAACTCCTTTCGACCGAGGGTTTTATCTCATTGCAGGTTACTCGATAATTTTTTTTATTTGTATGTTTATGCTTTTTCCATGTATGAGATCTTATTTGCTATTTTTTTAATATTATATATGTGTATATTATTTATCTGTTATTACTCCTACTTCTATTTCTTTTAACAGCATCCTTTGTCCTTCTCCATACATTTTATCAACACTTCTTTATTTTTTAACATTAACAGTTCGCTTAAATTCTGTTTGCATATCTTTTTGTTCAATCTTATTTCTGTTTCCGTTTCCTTTAAGTACCTTGGACAGACTATTAGAGGGTTTATAATGTTTTCTGCAATATTCGGATCACAAACACAAGACGGTTCTTTGACGGACGGGTCTTTTCGTTTATTACTCAATATATTACTGTTGGCGATTTGACCGAATAGTTTAGAGCTTGGTTATGTAACATTTGGATTAATGCCATTGTGCTGAGCATGACCTGTTCAAGTAAAGTAAATTTCCTTGAATGTACATATTATAGTTATGTTAGTACGTAGAAACTCACTGTCTAATGTATTCTGTAGTAAAGCAGACTAACAATGGTTGATGAACGTAAACTAGACCAACGTCTATTACATACTTTCTATTACAGTTGTTAACTGAAATTAACTATTATTAATAACTACATTACTTCTATATTTGCATTAAGCACATTAATAATAACTAAATTAACAACGAATGTTACTACTAATATAAAAAGAGATAATTTATTACGACTATAAGTTAGTGAATATCTGCATAATGTGAGATAAGAGATATTGCTAAAAAGTTATACAACATTATTTAAAAAAAATACTTTGTTTTTGTAATAAATCACATATATAAAAACATTTCGTTTATGTGTAAATAGCAATTACTATAATCATCATCTTTTCAGCTTATTGATGTACCGATACTTAACATTTTTCTTCATGTTGACCAGACTAGCAAGACGTTTACCTGATGGTAAGTGATACGCTCGCCCATAACAACGTGGTGTGGTAAAATGGTACATATACACTGCACATTCCACTCGTCGCCTTAAGACATAAGGTATTAAGTCTCGTTATCCCAGTAACATCACTATCTTACAGCACCCTTCTTACTGGAACACAGTAATGTTTGCCGGCCGAAATAGGAGCTGCGGTGGTACCTACCAACACGGTCTCTGGCAACAGAGACCTACCACCCGAAGACCAAGTCTTGTCTAAAATGATATGATAATAAGTCACAGCGATAGCTGCTATTGTTTATCCAGAATTTTCCAATCTTAGTTAAACAAAACTAATTAATAAAACTCTTAATTATTTACTATTAATTATATAAACTCTGTTTACAATCTATTTGATTTTCAGCAAGTTTATAAAAAATCCATCATTCATATTAAACTAAGATACATAAGACAGTATCTTTTTTAAGCGTAATTCTTAGGTTCGTATTAGAATTCAACGCAAGAAGAAATGGTGAAGTCGTTTGTCAGTAAATCACGTTTCAAAGACAAAAGGGCCATCGATGCTATGACACAGCGCGTGCTCATCCGATGACGTGTATTCACGTCATAGGAAAGCTTTTAAAATATTTGTATCAAATTTCATCATTAATACAAATTACCTTTAACTTATAAATTACTGGGTAAGGACACTCAATATGTAGTGTCTCATTGCGATGAGCAGTGTACATCGTCTTATCATTATTTACCATCAGGTGAACATCTTGCTTGTGTAGTTCCTGTGTGGAATAAAAAGAATGTTCCTGCTCGTCTCGTCGTTACAGGTAATTAAAAAAAAGTTTAAATCGACAGCAATGCGTAGGTTCATTAAAATGATCAACAGTTGGCAAAGGAGTGAACCCGTCAACATATACCGGATAATATTAAAGTTGTGTTACAGGAAGTTGGTTGAGGAAAATAAATTATTTTAATGATTACTTACATTTTCACAAATGTTACACATTAAATAAAATTAAATTTTACTAATTACATCATTTATTAAAAAAAAACTCAATCCAACTTTACTAGTGCTTTGCAAAACTCATGGTCACTAAGGTGACAGAGGTTTTACTGCTGGTAGGTCTCTGTTGCTAAAGACCGTCTAGGTAGGGAACCACCGCATCTCTTATTTCAACCGACAAACAGTAGTGTACAAACATTACTGTGTTCCAGTTTGAAGGGTTGTGTAAGTTAATGATTTTTTTTTATGCTACTTTGCCACGAGACGAGCAAGACGTTCACCTGATGGTAAGGGCTTGCTCATGACAACGTGGTGCTAGTTAAGATGGTATACACTGCACCACGTTGCGCTCGTCGCCTTGAGACATAAGGTGTTAAGTCTCGTTACCCCAGTAATTACACTAGCTACAGCGCCCTTCAAACCGGAACACAGTAATGTTTGCACACTACTATTTGGCGGTTGAAATAGGAGCTGCGGTGGTACCCAGACGGTCTCCGGCAACAGAGACCTACCACCTGGTAAAATAATTACTGTGGTAACGAGACTTAACACCGTATGCCTTACGATGAGCGCAAAGAGGTGCAGTGTATACCATCTTAACTAGCGCCACGTTATGGGCAAGCGTATCACTTACCATCAGGTGAAACTCTCGCTCGTCTCAAAAAAAGACACAACCTGAGGTTATAAAAAAATAACTATTATTTACTTTTGTGGGTGTCTGGTATTAAATTTATTAGCTAGAAACCTTTGCCGTTGTATATATATATACGTCCCGACGATAGACACACTCTTATCGAAGGGCAATAACCTATCGATATAAGTTCAATGTGAAGTTGTTATTTAATTAGAAACGTTTCATAAAATCATTGTTTCTAATCAAGGAGATATAACATAGTACAAGGTGGGTCAAAAGAAGTCATCCGATGTTGTTTGGATCTAATTTTTTTTCTAAATGATAAACTTTGATTATGTTTATTTGAGAACCTTTAGAATTTTATTGGTCAAGTCGAGATGATATCGGCCAAGTGGGCGCGGCCACAATTTGGTGATTCAATTTAGGCTTCCAATAGGGTGATTTCTTTTAGCCCACCTTGTATATACAAAATCAGTCTAATACAAATTTTAAATACACTCTAGAGTATATTTTCAGTTGTTTGCTATGTAAAAATTAGTAATTTAGATACATCTTAACTTCTTACTTCATTTTCAGAAGTAAATGGTTTACAGAAATATTTTTTTTTATTTCTACGAGACGAGCGAGACGTTCACCTGATGGTAAGTGATACGCTTGCCCATAACTTGGCGCTAGTTAAGATTGTAACACTGCACCACATTGCGCTCATTGTAAAACATGTGTTAAGTCTCGTTACCCCAGTAATTTCACTAGCTTACACCACGCTTTAAACTGGAACACAGTAATGTTTATACACTACTGTTTGTCGGTTGAAATAGCAGCTGTGGTGGTACCTACCTAGACGGTCTTTAGCAACAGAGACCTACCAGCAGTATTTTAAAATTTGTAACATGAAAACAATTAATCTTCTTCATATGTTGAGATACGGTCACGAGCACGTTTATCTCCGACTTATCATAACAGATAGAACGATATAAGGTTACCATTGAAAATATTGTTTACACCTAATGAAACCACGAGATACAACGCTATGCGAAACCACAAACGAAGTGGTATTCATTTACATTTTGACGGGCAAAGTTAAAAATAATTACAAACGAATATTACTTATTGGATTATCGGTTTATGGTTTATACATTTTAACCAATTTTTAGTACTTATAAACTACGAATCGGAGATTAAGTATGAATATCTAAAATATTTCAATTATCTAGCATTTTGTTTCTATAGTTATCGGTTAGTTTTCGGATTTATAATTGTACTAGATATTTCTTTTGATCATCGTCAATTTAAAGACGTAAAAATTTGGGCACGGTTTTTCGCTACTCACGACCAACATTCACCAGATTCTTAGTCCACTTTATGCATTACCATTTATCCACTGATTAGCTGGATATTTTCAAGGAAATACACACATATCACTTTAGCTTTTAATTGGAAATGTATGCTATTTTAATAACATATGAATTTTATTCAAGATGCTAACGCTGGCCAAGCTAAGCTAAGCCGTGACAGCCTAATGGTTTGAACGCCGGACTTCCACTGCGAAAGTACCGGGTTCGAATCCGGCCTGCACCAATGGATTTTTCAATTTATGTGCGGTTAGTATAACACCAACTAATATCACGCGCTTTGACGGTGTAGGAAAACATCGTGAGGAAACCTGCATGTCTATGTCATGACCATCCGTGCTCGCACTAGTATGTATAGAGAAGGCAATGGCAAACCACTCCATTATAACTGCCAAGTAAGTCGTCGTGTGTTTCATTACACATGATGACCACGACCCTCAGTCATGAGGTAATACGACGAAGAAGAAGAATGTATTTTCATCATCGTACTTATCAAGACATTCATCTGATATCACGCCATCTTTTTGATTGATTTACACTTTGGGCGTTAGCTGAAAATCAGTGTTTCACTTTTAGTAAGTTAATAATTCACTGAGCTACGGCCTTTTGTACCTTATACAGTTTGTCAACTGTTCTTATAAGAAAAAATAATCTTGTGTTTGTCAGCTTGTTTGTATGTGTCTATATAGGTTCCAATAAACGTTTTTATGTATCTACACTCCCGGGCACATCTATCGGCCCACCTAGTGTTTAAAAGTTTCAACGGTGCCTAGCTAAAAATAAATGTTAGGTGGAGCAATAAGTTTTAATACAGTTTTAAAGCTGATTTTTTGGTCAACCTTTATGTATGTTTTTTTTTAATTATGAATTCAGGATTATGAAAAAAAAAAAAACGAAAATTCGGGTCTGTTCATTGTTTTCAACGACCCAGGAATGGAGAAAACTTTTTATTTCGCACAAGTTGGATTTTTTTTTTGATGTGTCCGATTATTGGTTCCATAAAAAGGCAAATCTAAACTTAGAGCCAGTTTTGACCAAAAAATATGGATACTCTGCCTGAAATTGCCGCCCAAGTTGTAAAACTTCTGCCGGCCAAATCATTTCGAAATTACAAAAAAAAATTAAAAAAAAACTTACATAGGGGTTGACCAATAAATCTGCTTCAAAACTGCATTAAAACTTATTGCTCCACCTAACATTTATTATTAACTAGACACCGTCGAAACTTTAAACACTGGGTGGTGGGCCGATAGACGTGCCCGGAAGTATATATACAACTGCTTATAACAGTGAGACAATGAACAATAACAGTAAGACGGGAAGTCGATTTATCACCAGACACATAAACAAATTGTGTTATATAAAAGCCTGATAAAAACTTACTGAGCTAGGCTTGTATTCCGATGAGATGTTCCTTGAGCCGTTTATGGAACCATAGCCGGTAGATGTTGGGGAGCTGAGGCTGCCGCCTGGAGAGCTGAGCCGTCCAGGCGAACCGCCCCGGCCGATGGGTGAAACTGTCCTGCCAGGGGAGGTAGTCCTCGCTCCGGGCGAACCTGTCCTAGCACCGGGACTCGAGACCCGCCCAGGGTTTATAGAGTTCTGAAGGTCGGCGAGGAGGGCATCTGGAAAGTAGGATAAAAAAACTCTAGTAGACAAACTCCAATGGTTTAAACACATTTTGAAATTGAATAAAATCGATTTTAATAATTTTTGTTCGTCCTAACTTTTTAAATTAAGCTATTCGTTTACTGAGCTGTTTCCAATTTTCGAGTGTTTCGTATTTTTAGAAGAAAACAAACACTCAGCGTATTTGTATATATTTCTAAACGTCCAATAATTTAACTGAAATGTAAACAAACGATTACTGCATTTAAAACGATGCTCATGTTTTCCATCACGAGCAGAAGAAATCAGGATCCGAGAAAAAGAATTCGAATTAGTACAATTTTCATATTGAATTTATCTTTGAACATAAATTCGGGTTAAAAATCGGTTTTGCGGAGGTAGCTACTTAAAACGACCTTTCACAAAGAGAACTTGGTATAAGCTGGAGCAGCATGCATGAATCCAATCGATAGTTTTTTTATCACACATTATTATACATTATGTATGTATTCACATCATATTACTGCCTTCGTGGTACAGCGATTACTCACTTAGTTTATAACACGGAGGTCGCTGGTTCAATTTCATACCCACCTGAATAGTTTATAGCTTTTACCCACATATCTGCCGCTATAACAGCATTGACAGAATCCAGCACAATGTTTCAGAAACAGAGTATTCTGAGCGAGAATCCTTTACGACCCAATTGTCATTAAACCACATGTGCAATTAGGGTCAATTTAGTCCTTCATACACAAAAAAAATAACTCGGTACAAATTATAACGAATTCAATTCACTAAGTAATTTTTTAATGATACATACTAAATGTTTACAGATATCTGTAACCCATTAAAATGGGGCAGATAAAAAGTTAACCTTTGTTATGTATGTAGAAAGTAAACGTACAAACAAAACGGATGACACTATGTTTGGGTGCATTTGAACGATCGCCACAAAATAGATAATGGAGAAGTAAATCATTTAACAAGTGATGTCATGATGTCGGAGGGAACTGTGTGGCGTTTAATTGGCGCCAGTGGCCATAACACAGTATCACATGCCCACAGGAATAATTACTTATAAATCACAATGGTATATAACTCCCTCGTATATTTTATTTATTTATTTTAAGCTTGCCGTACATATGTAGTACAGAGGGCGGACTTAATGCTAAGTAGCATTCTCTGCCAGTCAACCCTGGGAGACTAGAAAATTACGAAGGCAGGTGTACAAAAACATATAATAAATATAATACATACGTTAAAAATACGATAATATATATAAAATTTGTAAAACCGGAAATATGTCAGGTTGATTGTGTTTTTAAGTAGTGGAGACGAAGCATCCTCTTAAATACAACTTTATTGGGTGCACGGTATATTCTATTATATGTAAGGAGAGCAAAATTATCCTGTACGCAAGTCCCACTGAGAAGGTTATCTAATTTTAAAAGTATGATGACTTAAATCAAATTTTCATTTAGACTTCGCTCATTCCGTCAGCGAAGTTCGCATTTGTTATGAAAAAAATTGATTCTTCAATGTGCAGAATCTGTTATCAGATTGAAGATGTGCAACATTTGCTGATGGAATGTAAGCAAAATAAATTAGAGAGAAATTCATTTCTGACATTACACAATATTAACATGAGGGATGTTCGTGTGATAAAGCACTAGCAGACCCAACATACATATTCGCCATAGACCTGATGTCTGGCGAATTTGAAGGATATTAGTTGTTAAGCGCTTTACTTTGTAGTTGTAGAATGTAGAATAATTATATAGATCAAAGGGTACGATGGGATTGAAATGCTCCTTCGAGGCAAAAATCCTAATATTAAAATAAGTTAGAAAAAAAAACCATCTGTCCGGTTACTTTTAACTCCTTTCTATAAAAAAATAGTTCATAACATTACAAGAGCAATCGTCCACCAATTAACATCATACGTGTATGGCCGTCCAGTTACTTTACTTTCGGAATCATTTACTTTTCACCTCGTTAAATTTACAAGCTGAACGAGTAAGTTGTGTTTACATTGCCAAAGTTTCCCTTATTTCGAGTCGTGCGGTTCGAAAACTAGTTTTCGTTTGGACGAGTTCATTGGTCTCCTTACGCCTGCAGTTCCAGGTCCGAGGCGAAATTTTACACAGGCCGACGTCCCACGACTCTGCTAACTTAATTTACTATATTTATAATATATCTACTGCCACCAAGTTTTGACACGTGAATGTAAACAAGTTTAATAAACTTGTAAAAGTGAACATAGAAGTGATAGTTTTATGTCCACAACCATGAAACTATCGAGGTTTTTTAAGTGAGCGACTACTAAAGTTATAAGGCTAAAATAACACATCTGAGATTGGTAGAGAATCTATAATGTTTACAGATTCGTAAATTACTAATGAAAATAAAAAAGCAGTTAAAAACTTAATGTAACGCCGTGAACGCCAATAAAGTCTTAAGTATCAGTATGGAGTTCTAACATAGATATAAAATTGTTTAAAATGAACATATTCTGATATTTCGCACAAACCTGCTTTGAGATCTGTACAACATCGGATGCTATTCTATTCTCTGATGAGGTTTACAACTGATACAACTTATCGAAGTCTAAACTCGTGAAGTCAAAGTTCGCGATCTAAACGACCTTATAATAAAACTTTAAGAAATAGACTATAAACGCGACCCTAAGATATTAAAAGTTTTTAAACAATCCTAAAATGTTCAATACACAATTTTTTAATAATAATCAACTAAAGATTTAGCCTTTAAAACAGTGACACCAGCAGTTTTTCAATAACATCACACAACAATTGCGAATAATATGTATATTTTTTTTTTAAATAAAGCACATAATACCTAATCCTTCTACAGCCTCGAAGACTTCTGCGTAATCGGCGTCCGCGTTTGTTTTTGTTTTTAAAATCTTCCCGTAAACGTCATCGTTAACTGTGTAATAAGCTCTAGACATTTTTAAATTAAAATTCGAACACACCCTCACACACAATGTTCTGGCAGCGCACTGGCCGAAACAAATTCGCGCGAAAGCACTTTCCGAAAAGAAAAAAAGTGTAAAGGGCGAAGGATTCTAAATTTAAATATCTCCTTTGCCCTTAGTCGGCAAGTAGGCGCGGGCGACTCTGTTATGGACTAATGTTATACTGATTCACCTCGAGTCAAGCGCCGGCCGCAAAAATCGCTTCTCGCTTTGTTGACGTAATTTTTAATTTCCTTAACGTTTTATTTTAAAAATGTACTTTTTACCGCAGCCGTAACTGTACAGTACTCCGTTTAAATAATAGTTTTTACATCGAATCAATTGAAAAAAGTTAATATTAATTATTTAATAAAAAAAAAATAACGCATGAGAGTTGGCTAAAATAACAAAAAAAGATAAACGTGAAATATTTATTATATTCAAAACCGTGGAAAAATAAATATTAGATATTATAAAGACTACAAGGATTATAGTTCTATAAGTGAAATCAAATTGAATATACTGTATAATTTTTTTTATAGCACATGCGGTTACTGTGCAAACAATTTTAAAATAATATAATAAATTTCATTACTTGAAATTTTAACAGACAATTTAAAATAATTAGATAATAATTAGTATTTCTTCTATAAATGTGAAAACAGATTAAAAATCGATTAAATTTTAATTGTCAATAAAAGTGCATCACTTAAAACGGTTTAAGATACAACACTAGAATATGCACGTAGGCGCCTGCTCCGACAATGAAGACTCCGTTGTGTGATGACGCGCATCCAGCGGAATTCGTCTCGCTTACACTTTAACGCGTGCTTTGAGCTTCACACGATCGAAACGAATAATACTAAGAATACCATTATCAGTTAAATGTGATGTAAAACATTTTAAATGGATGGCATTGTCGTGACATTGAGAAATATTTCACTCTTTATAATATTCACAAATTGAATTAACGGTAATGATTGAAAATTTTCAATTCGCATCACATTTAGCTATTATTATTTTTTTATACTACTATGCGACGAGACGGGCAAGACGTTCACCTAATGGTAAGTGATACGCTTGCCCATGACAACGTGGTGCTAGTTAAGATGGTACACACTGCACCGCATTGCGCTCGTCGCCTTGAGACATAAGGTGTTAAGTCTCGTTACCCCAGTAATAACACTAGCTACAGCGCCCTTCAAACCGGAACACAGTAATGTTTGCACATCACTATTTGGCGGTTGAAATAGGAGCTGCGGTGGTACCCACCCAGACGGTCTCCGGCAACAGAGACCTACCACCAGTAAATATATACTCTATATCTACGCTATAGCATTTAATTTTAAAATAACCGCAAAGTTATGAAAAAAAATTCGTTGCTTAATATTAATAGTTTTCCCAGTGTTGCCAATTCCGGGTTTCGGAGTCGTCTTTTACCAATAAAATCAGAACTATTAAAATCTGTATAATGTCAATAAATCATACAAGCATCACAAACAAGAAAAAGTTGTCAAAATTTAAAAAAATTCATTGTAAATAACCATAAAATCAACAACATTATTTTAAGTGTCCGTCAAATTACCATAATATAGTGTCATTTGCAATAAATAAGTTAAATTGAAATAACAATACACACAAAAAAAATTATGTATTCATATTGTAAAGCAGGCGCCTATCAATACAAACGCGGCAAAGGCTCCTGTTAGGTTGGAGCCTTTCGTTTTGAACACGGCAAAAACTTAAACGCTAACTATTTTGACACATGTTCCAAAACTAAATAGTATAGTAAATAGATAGTTACGGAATCAATATTTGCAAATTATAGATAAATTTCGAGAAACATGCCAAGGCCATTTAAAATACATCGTTTTTTTTTTTGTATTAGATTTAAGTAGAAGTGCATTTTTTTTATTTTGTTTAAGAGGGGGATGATGTAGTATATATGATGCTGGCTGGTTATAAATTATATGTGTCGAGTAACAGATGAATAAAAAAGTTGGTTACCAAAATGGCGTTTCACTACACATGTATGTGTATATAAGTAAATGTTACTACATCTATTCTCATATATTATATTTTCTAACAAAAACCCACACTAAATTTACTTATTACTTTACATATTTTCCATCGAAAGGTTGGAAAAAATCGCTCATGTGATAAAACAGCCCATTGTGTATTTATCATATAAAAAGCAATGTGATCTGTTAATTTTAATCCTATTTGTTAAGATTACGCGAACTTCGTATATGATCGGTAGCGTCACTGACACGAATTCGAAATAGAACAAGGTCAAACTGTAACCGCGCCCTGAATCACGTGAAAATCATTTCAACACTATTATACTCACCTAAATAAGAACTGAAATCGTTGAAGTACCGCCTCCAATCCGAGCAGCTCAGCTCCGGTGGGCTAGAAGGTCCACATTCGACGGTGTACTTCCGTTCGAGGACGGGGGAGAAAGAGACGGATTTAGGGGATGCAGAGCGAGTGCGCACGGACGCCATCTGTTGTGCGTGATATAAAAGCACCGGCGGATCTAATTGTGGGCAGTCGTGGTGGGACTGCGGCTGGGAGTAGACTGATTATTTCGGTACCGGCGCCCGTCGATGAATGATAGCGCGGTCGCACAACCGATGTGACGAGAGCTACGTGCTATTCCCGTCAGGTGGTGACTTTCGCTGATATTTCATAATACGCAAACTGGCCTCTGTTGACAAATCGGCTGAATTTCGGAAAAGAACCATAGTAATACGTAAGATCTTAATGATATTAATATTTCAAGACAAAATTGTATCTAATCTCTTGAGAGACGCTTTTTAATTTGTAACTCATTTATCGTCTTCCCACTTATGACTGCAGCTGCACAGCATTAAAAGTGGTTTCAAGATCTGATAAATCTTTAAATTGACATACAAACATAAAAGTTTTAATTATTACTAGATATTAAGTTTTTGATTATTGTAAAATTTATGATCTAACGCGTATTAAGATTTATCTGTATAATGTGTTATGGTCAGTCTGAAATAACAACGAAATTTGAGAAATAGACGTTTTGATGTTGCTGATGAATCTCAAAGAGTTACATTGATAAACGGTACTCTCTCGTAACTGATGGCTCTCCATGCGTTATACAAGTGAAAGAATCTGTTTGTCCCGGTGGGCGTCACTCACACCACATACACTCATGTGCTTGTCGACAAACACCATTAACCTATTTTCACTCAAAATAAAGACAACACTGTGTCGAAATCAGAATGCCCTAAGACTGGGTCGCGAGTGTAATTATTGTAAACATTATGTGTATATCTCCATTATAGGAATGATAAGGGAAACTTCAGTTATTATTATAGTAATTAATAAGATCGAAATTTTCACAAAAAGTCACAAGATACGAAATTCATTAACAATTCAATGTTTTGTCAGCAAATTTTACATATTACTCATCAATAGTGGAGAATATAACATTTTAAATAACTGCGATAAGAGGTATTATTAATGATCTATTGGCAGTAATGAGGAATTATTTTTACAAGGACACAGCAATGATGACACGGCAGCTGATTTAGAAGTAAGTAGACCAGATCCAGGCGGAATCTAAAAACCCTATCACTGTCCTAACAACATGAGACTTAAACTGAGGAACTGAAAGTTAACAAGCGGTTAGCCACGATGCTACCGAAGTAGTTAAACTTTGGACGTTATATCCTTTTAAAACTCGATTATTTTTATACCCAAAAATAATAAGAATCATTATAGTAATTCAAAGAGCGTTTAACCTTAAAATAATACTTGAGATTCTATTTTAAAACTGTAAACGTATCTGTATAATTAAACTGTCTTAAACAGAAATAGATTTTTTACATGGATATTAAACATGTTGAATGTAGAGTAAAATCTGAGAAATTATGATACCGTATTAAATTTACTACAGGAATAATTTGTAAATAAGTGTTATATCGCAGGATATCAAAGAGAATAATGGAAGAGCACTTTTTAAGTACGCAGTACTACTATTTCGTTGATACAACTTCCTACCCTTCAAGAAGAAGAGGGTATACTTTTCAATAAGAAATCGCATAAACCTAATGAACATATTAGCAAAGTAGTCGACAATTCAGTTAATCCAAATTAACAGGAAGCCACATATAATATAGGGCGCCACTAATTCAAGGTCTAAATTAGTTTTCTATTCATTGCCGATGCTGTAGGCGGCACCTATAAGAGTGGGCGGAAGTCTATCAAAGGCCGCGGCATACGTTAATAATTCTTAAACTATAAAACGTTTGCCAATAAGCGGGAGTTTGTTGAATAAAATATAAACCCAAAATTAGGATCACATTTCAAAGAATATTCGACCGAGACATTGACTTCATCAAGTCTTACCATCGTGATACGAGCGTATAGCAACTTGGAGGTAGTTAGCATGATATACATCGCATTCAGACATGGGATGTTAAGTTTCGTTGCCCTAATAACTTCACCAGTTAAAACGTCACTCAAACCAGGAAACAGTAAAGTTTATATACTACTGATACACTTTGGCTAAGCCGACTAACGATTGCCTAGTTACAAAATCTCTATAAATTATCTTCCTGTCTTTCATCCATATCACATCACGTGGGCACGGTGCTGTATAATTCATACATTTATATCTGTTGTCAATCATTGTTCTCCTCTTAGTCTCTAAGACTTGTTTGCATTGGCGTAAGAGACTGATGCACTGACTGAAATACTCCGTAATGCTTGTAACTTTAAAACCGGAGGAGCTACATGGATACTCTTTTTTGGTAAAATGAAATACAGGATAAGGAGACGAGTAATCCGAAATAGAAAGTCTATAGCTCTTCCAGTTACTGCGGAAGAGGGGGAAAAGCAAAAGATAATTTTCATTGAAAATCGAACCTTCGTGTCCAAAGTATGAAAATTACCTCTTAGACCATTCCGGAACATTCTAGTCTTATAAGGTAATAGTGACCTAGATCTGTCGTCTTTCCGGCTTGTTTTGTTCTCACGCTTCTCGCTTTATCCAATGTCAATTTCTATGTTCAAAAGTTTTCAATTCATACAGCTTTTTTTTTTTGATTATTTACCTTGTAAAGGTGGGCAGGCAGGGCTTTGTCATTTCTTTCTTTTCCTTTCTTCCTTATTTTATATTCTTTTCTTTTCCCTAACACTTATACATTTTATCTTTCTTCTTTTATTCTTCACTCTTTCATTCTTTCACCAGTTTTTATCATTTCCATTTCTTCTTTCAGGCATCACCTCTCAGACTACCGATTCATACTGCTTGCCTAGATCCACTTTGTCAATTAAAGAGTAATATAAAAAAATTTAACAGACAATCAGCAGCAGATAGATGTCTACTGTTGGGACATAACATTTCCTCAAGAATCTCTACTCTGATCGATTTCAAAGTATCGAAAACAACAGCTAGGTGCTTTATAAGATTATATCCAAATCAAATATCATAACATACATTATAATGACAATATCGTAACATCATTATGATATGATCATCTCTCGTGACAGATGTATGATTGATCGTCTGCGACAATTTTTTTGTGCCGGCTGCTCAGTAGAACGCGTCTGGTAATAATAACACGCCGCTAAAACTTTATTCGAAGCTCGACCTCGATTCTCCATACTTCAGTTCGCTTGTATGTTTGTTTACTATTGCCGATGTAACTAAACTCGGTTTTTTGGTTGTTTGTTTCATTTACAAATTACATGGTTATGATACTAGTTACCCTTGAGTACCATTTACAAATAAATGCTAAATTCGAATCTCTAATCGACTCTAATTACTAAACCATAACTATGCTTACCAAAATAATATGTTGAAAGTTTGAAGCAGCAATTTATACGATATCGAAACTGTGAAAATGTTTAAAAATAACATTATCCCAACAAAAATTAGTTTGTCTTTTCGAAAATTCATTTATGAAGTAATCTTTCTGTATAATATTCAAGACTTATTCAATGACTTATGCATACTGATATAAATACAGATTTGAATTGCCCATACCGAAAATCTCATTAGGCATATATTTATCGTGCCTTATCGAAATGACCATAAAATCATAAAAATGGACATTAATTTTCTAGTTTTGTTATAAAAAAACAATATAAAAATGCAACGTACATTACTAACTACACTTATCTATTCGCAGAGTAGGACAACGTAGATATTCGTGCTGAGATACAAGATATTCCAGCTAGTCTATGCGTTGGCAAATCTTATAAACAAACAGACAAACATGTAGGACGTGTTGTATGAATAATGTATGCGGTGTTAAATCGGTTGACATGCGCGTCAAAATTTCAAACCATAAACAGGGAGCTGTGGTGGCTGCGTAGTATCTGTAAATGGTAAGAAAACTGACCACATGCAACAGTTGGTAGTCAGATTTGGAAAAGGAGTTATTTTATCAGTAATAAGCAATATTTTATAGGCGAATTCAATTAATTTTAAACGCAAAATATTACTTTAAAACTTTAGAATTGAAATATTCATTCAGTTACAAAACATAATTTTCTTCTCTGCCTCCGTCGTTGGTTTAAGAAAACCAAAATTATAAGGTTTTTAGATAGATCATAGACATAGTTATATTTTGTGATTAATTTAGATTTATTAACAGATAAATTAATTATATCGTTATTACTATCCAATTGTATCTGTCCAATTAACAATCTATAAGTAAATGTTTCGTTCGTCCTTATTAAACTATGAAAGAGATTCGAGTTTAATGAAGCTAGTAAAACATATAAGTAATTACATTTAATTAAGTTTCGTGTACATAGTATCAATTCTATTTATAGTTTTATGCACTGTTGTCTCAATGAGTTACAGCCTATTAAATTTAACAACTAACTCTACACAAGTTAACTTATTTATGATACATGTTAATTCGTCACAAATATAATGAAATAACTTATTAGAAATTATAAAAGTATATTAAATTTAAACAACAATAATATGTGAACTACCTACCCACTACGAACGTATTTACTTAAACACTAACGCTAATTAGTGTTTAGTTTAGGCCAATTTGTCAACATAAGCCAGTTGGAGATGAAACGAACCACAAATCACCGTACCCGTAATGCGAGTAGCTTTAAACCATATCTAATCGATTACCAGATTAAAGAATCGAATGATCAATCACTGATGACTTTAGAATGATTTTAATAACAATTAAGCACCGTCGCGATAGTTGATCAGCGCGAGACTGCGACGGCGTCGCGCGATGGATGTCGCCGCGGCAACTGACGGCTCCACTTGCAGCATTCTATGGGACGGCATCTAATGATCTTCGGTTCATTGTGGCGGCGCAATGGGGCCGTGTGGGCGATGAACATAAGCGGTAACGAGTGCCCGGGGAAGGTCGCGGGCCGGCCGTAGCGGATCTCGGCGCAGCCCGTTCTAAGAAACCGACGCGAATGGGAAACCGGGACGCGGCCGGTGGCACCGGGAATGTTACCATTCGCGAGGTTCGCTTCCTAGTCGCGAGCGCAAAAAACTATCGCATAGTAATACCGCATTTGTGGAATACAACTTCTTAATAGTGCGGACAGGTTGAAAAAGCTAATAGAACAAGTCACCGTCCTGAATACCGAATTTGTTACGTCCAGTGATGCAGATTTAGAGATTTCGTAACAAAGGACAGTAACGAGTGGGAAGAACAAAGCGTGGCGAATGAGACGGTCGTCGCCGCTCCCGTGACCGTCCAACCGTGCAGATGGAGCGTCAAAGGAACCACGAACGGCATGAATCGACTTGCCTATTTTCTATCGTACCGTGAACGGCGATCGGCGGCTAACAAAAGACGTTGACATTGAAATACAAATCTCTGTTTAACTATTTAACTATTACCTATAAATCCAATAAACAAAAAAAATTGCAATGTTTTTAAGAGTTTACTGGAAAAAATTATCGAAACTTTTCTTATTGAGAAGTAGTATAGAGTTATGAACACAACAAATACCAACGCATGGCAATGGTGTCACTGAATATACTAAATGTGGCATGGTAACCATCGCCATATTAAGTGATTTAATTTAATTTTTATTTATTTATTTTTATTTGTGATTGATTTACAGTATACTGTTTAATAATTAATAGTTTTTTTTAGTTTTAATATTCAAATGATCTAGGTTAAAGGTACGTTTCACTTAAAAATTTTGGTTACTTACGTGTACCTATAAGTAATGCATGCTGTGTCTCCTTAGATTTAAGATACACAACGTTTTGTTTTATTTTACGTTTAATACTATTTAAATATCGCGTTATCTTTTATGGAGAACTTACGAATTAATAAATATAATTTGTAGAAACAATTTTAACAGTCAGTATATGAAGAGAGGTTTTAGACCGAAGACTGCTATTGATCACCTCCGTATCAGTGAAGGCTTTTAGATATGCCATCTAGATAAGCTCATAAGGATTTACAGATAATTTCATTTCACACAATTAAATAATATATCAGACATTTGTTAAATGGACAATTTTTAGCGGGAGTATTAAACAGGTCTCAATTTAAGCTTTAAAAACAAATTGTATATACTCGAAGAAGTACTCAGTTAAGCGATCATACGTACTAAACTAAAGGTGAAAATGTCATGAAGAAAATAACTTTTTTCTAGAACATCAACGATTAAACTCTCACATAGTGCTAATGATGCTTTGCTCGTGAAATAATAAGAAAATTAAGATGACTCTAAAGTACACTAAAACGTTTTGATAATTGAAGCGATTTCATTAAGTAAGTTAAGCAACAGAAGTCGGAAAAACCGTCGGTTTGCAAGGCATGTTGTAATTTAGGCCCGGTTGAGATTTCCCGCATACTTGCTGCCCACTTAGGGCCTTAATTGGAGAGACAGTGGGCCGATGCAAGCATCATAAGCTTCGATCAAGTCACGGCTACTTCGAGTAAACATACTATAAATTCTGTTAATAAAAATTATCAACATACCTGCCATTTTAACACGGCCAGCCGAAGACACAAACAAGGATTTATTTACATTACTTCTAATCACTTTAAACGCACTTAAACATATGTTTCTTGGTTGATTGCTTATATAACTGTGAAAGCTCTTTACATCAACCGAACAAGTTTCCAGAAATCCGGAAAATTCGATGCATCAATTCAAACTGCGCCGATCGGAGATTGTAAATATTTATAGAATTTTATTTATAAACATACGATTTGTTCAGACATATCTAACTTGTTTTTTTTTTACTAAGCGTAACGTTAACACGTTTTTAAATTTGCAAAATCTCTTGCATTTTTTTTGCAATATTTTTTAAAACATCAGCTTTCTAGACTAGTGCCGGGTTCACTCGCCATGTGATAATGGACTGGGGTTCAAGGCACAAGGTGCGCAAGTTACCTTGCATTTTTTTTTATTTAACTGGGGTGCGGTTATTACCCCCGTGACGTCACGGATTGCAACGCAGCAATAACGATCGATAACCATCACCGTTACTGCTACACTATCTTTCAATTTAGCTTGTGACATATTATTAAATTCTTTAAGATTTAGATACTAATAGCAATGTAGAATTTATGACACAAAAAACTTAATTTAATACTACAAGTAAATTAGTAAGAATATTTTCGAATTTGTGGTTGTAACAAACTGATAACTGAATATAACGCCATCTCGCGTTGAAGCCATGAAATAAAGCGAGTAATACGTACGAACGTTGAAATCATTACATTTTCAAAGACGAAATAGAGATGGCGCTGTATTAAATACTGCGTAGTAAAGGGTATTAAGTGAATCGTGCATATAGACAGTCCTCTTACAACACGGTTTCATAATACATTTCATAAATTACGGGAACCGTTATAAAACACGGCATCCTCTAACACAAAACAAAAATGCAGAAATGTTACTGAAATATTAAAAAACAAAAAATACTAAGTGCTACAGTAAAAATACATTTTTAAATCGTGATTAAGTGATACTTTTGAAATAGTTAATAATATACGTCGACAGAAATAAAAGAGGAGTGTGTGAAAACTTGGCAAGTGGGCACAAATTAATGAGGACGTTCACCGGGATTTGTTTTCGTGAGAGAAATTATAAGATCAAATGTTTATTATTTGTGTAGAAAAGCGCCCAAAGAGTTCACCTCTTGGGGAACCTATTCCATTATACATTATCCTTTGACCTGGTATTTAGTATAGAAAGCAGCAGAAATGTAATCAATAGGTTACCTTAATAACATATCTTAATTTATTTTTATTGAAATAACTTTTATTAAAAACACTTTTTGAAACAACCTGTCTATAGAAAGATGTATGTGTTGATAGATAAATGATAAATAGCGTTAAAGAAGAAAGAAGTCGCTTTTGAATAATTTCAGTTTCATCATATTGATAAGTTGATAATTATTACAGAGAAAACTTCTGTACTTTCCCAGTACTAATTCCTTACTTAACCTCTTTTATTTAGCGAGGGTAGTGGCTTCAATTCCATCTTCCAAACCAAACAAATATCACTGTTATAATAATGGGATAACGTTATATGTCTTCATCTAAAGACTTATCGGTAAATATTAAGCCATAACGACTTTTCTACCGACTTATACCTAATAAGTATGATATACTTATCGAAAATTTAATATGAATTCTTATGAACCGTATATTATATTATATAAAATATATATATATCAATTTATGTAAACAGTGTGAATAAGTTATGTCCTTGCGTTGTAGTAATATGTATATAGGTTTGGTCGTGTCTACTACTGTGCTCCATATGTTGAATAATGACATCAGTAATATAAATAACTTGTTATTGGCAGCCACATGGAAGGCCAAGGGTGTGACACTAATTGATAAACACAAATTTATAGTACGCTCTGTGTATACTTGAAAGATAACGAGGAATAATTATGCGCGTTTTTACTATTGTTATAAATCATAGATGTTAAAGTTTATGAGGCATAGATTGTATTGTCCTCAACCTTTAGCTGAAACAAGAGATAGATGTTTACCTAAGAAATAATATCATCATCATTAGTTAATACGCCCAATGCTGGACATCGACCTGTCCCAAAGATCTCCTTCATCAATCAGATAGTCAATCGATATTTACACTGCAACGTATCACACTTTAAAGATACGGACGTTGTCTTACAATATTATATGGTCAGTAGGCTCTCCCTAGACTTAGGTTCGATTCCCGGTACAAGAAAACACATTTTGTGTCCACTAATATAAAAGCAGTGTAAGTCGAAAAACGACGGACCAGCGATAAACATCAGAGTAGAGTTATGTCTTACCTCAATATCTCTTTAGCTACAGTGTCGTTTAAAACAGACTACAGGCAATAGACCACACAGTAGCTTCGGCAACAGAGACGTAGGTCTAGGAAGACCGTCTAGGCACCTCCTATTTCTACCGCTCAATAGTAGTGTGCAAACATTACTGTGTTCCGGTTTGAAGGGCGCTGTAAGCTACTAAAATTACTGGGGTAACGAGACTTAACACCTTATGTTTCAAGACGAGCGCAATGTGATGCAGTGTATACCATCTTAACCAGCGCCACATTATGGGCAAACGTATCATTTACCATCAGATAAACGTATTGCTCGTCTCGTCTATAGCAACAGATGACTATTTTAAATACAATACGGGCCTGTTATTAATGATTATTTAATACAGTTTATTTCTATCAAAATGCAATTTCGTATTATGACGTAATAGTCTATACACCAGTGTGGTATCTATTTCGATATCGCGGTCATCGGAGCCGACTGTATGTGGCGCCTGCAACTTTTCTCGATCTAAATTGACATCGAATCTAAAATCCGGGTCACGGGATTTGAAGTGCAGCGATAATAATTCAATAAAACATTTATTTGTGTTAAAGAAAACAAGTAATCTTACTGTGTACTGATAAACCTAATGTTAATAGATCTGTAAGTTGACCCTGTCAATTATGATCCACCTTTGAACATTGTTTAAAATATGTAACCTTTTTTTTTGGTTTATAAGGAAGATGGGAAAGGAGCAAGCGGTTCGTGTGATGGTAGATCATCAACTTTGATCATAGACCAGACACAAGAAATCATAGTTGCGTTGATACCATTCAAGATATGAAATTACTCCTATGAAGAATATAAAATCCATTATAGGTAAGCAATATAAGAAAATACTAATATAGCAATTCGTATCTTAGATATTACATAAAAACACTTTTCATAAATATACTTATGATGTAAATAAGTTAATGGGTACAAATGACATAACGTTATGAAATTTCCGACGTAACCCAGTTCTCGACACCGATGGGCGAGGCAATCTAGCGCACAAGAAAACCACGGTCTAGACTTTCAATTGACACTAATGAGCATCTAACTGGCGATGTTCCAATACCCGATGATGATGCCGCTTACAGAATAATTATAATGTCGTTAACCTCATGACGATTTCTAAACAAATTACAAACAAGATGATAGGAATAACAAAAAAACCAAAATATTTAAAGTTTTACATATTGATCAGAAAGGCCGTCTTTTTCACTATTTATGTAACTTAACCAATAATGCTTTATCTTTAGGGGCTTTTGTTTTGAACCTCACTCCTATTAACTTATAAGAAAAATTAATAATAGAAAATAACACGACGGAAGTAAATTCGTTGAACTGTGTATCCATAACTATTAACTTAGGGAATGCATATAATGACCTATATTATAAAGTTTAATTAAAAAAAAATAACAAGTTGTAAATAAGACGACGTTACAACAAAAATTAACTGTGTTTTCTACAACAACTAAGTTTTTATGGAACAAATTTCGAAGGAATATTCTTTTGCCAACGAAAAGATAATTTCGCCTCTAACACAGGAAAAGCTATTATTGACTATTCATAAAGTGAAAAGAAGTACTAATTGGAATCGAACACGCTACCCGTTAAGCTGGCAGTTACTGCTATTAGCGACACTCACTGGTAACTGTTAAATTAAACTATAATGAAACGTTGTTTAAACATAGTTAATTAATACTACTTTGACCTTTAATACATGGAAGTAACAAAGATAGTTTTTAAACTGAAATTATTTACACTTGACAATCATGTAATCTCTGGAAATATGTACTCTATTGATATATATGTAAAAGTTATATAAATAAATAGTGCTTAATGTGTTAAGGACTACATCTAGATATTAGGATACTACATACTTTTATTATAAAAGTATATAGTACGAAGAGAGGCAAAATGAGATCCCTGAGTTCCAATGTCAGGGGATCTTCTTTTACTTCCAAGTCGTGTTTCCTCATGACTGAGGGTCGTGATCATCACATGTAATAAAACACACGACGACTTTCTTGGCAGTTATAATGGAGTGGTTTGCCTTCTCCATTTCACATACTAGTCCGAACACTGATGGTCATCACATAGATAAGTAGGTTTCCTCACGATGTTTTCCTTCACCGTCAAAGCGCGTGATATTAGTTGGTGTTATATTAACTGCACATAAATAGAAAAATTCATTGGTACAGATTGAACCCTGTACCTTCGGAGTGGAATGCCGGCGTTTAAACCACTAGTCTATCACGGCACTCAAGACTAGAATATACTAGAAAAAGAAAATTATTTAAAAAATATTAGGTATAAGGATATTAGCAGTTGAATACGTAAGTGGATATGCGGCGCTTTGACAATATATTTAAACAAACCGGAAGACTCATTACGTCGTACCTTATCGACTCGTATTTAATTTAATATGCATCAAACGACTCCGATTAGTATAAATATGGAAACTGTATAGAATGAAGTGTAGATTATTGTTTAGAACTTATTTATTAAACCTTCAGTTGTAATAACGATTTAAATGACAGTACCCAAATAGGATCTTCTATGTCAAAAACTATGCATCATATAAAGGCTCTTTTTTTTATACTACTTTGCGACGAGACGAGCAAGGCGTTCATCTGATGGTAAGTGATACGCTTGCCCATGACAACGCGGCGCTAGTTAAGATGGTACATACTGCACCACATCGTGCTCGTCGCCTGAGACATAAGGTGTTAAGTCTCGTTACCCCAGTAATTACACTAGCTACATCACCCTTCAAACCGGAACACAGTAATGTTTGCACACTACTATTTGGCGGTTGAAATAGGAGCTGCAGTGGTACCCATCCAGACGGTCTCCGGCAACAGAGACCTACCACCTGGTAAACC
Organism: Byasa hedistus; assembly: GCA_029286795.1. Taxonomy (NCBI): domain Eukaryota; kingdom Metazoa; phylum Arthropoda; class Insecta; order Lepidoptera; family Papilionidae; genus Byasa; species Byasa hedistus. Next base: position 1,863,524 of record JAGSMW010000016.1, read on the forward strand.
CGGCTCTGAAAAGGACATTGGCTGGATCTGGCGTTGAGCTATTATAGAAATACCCACAGGGATGTAGGAAGTCTTGAAACATTTTTAGACTTGAAACATTTTTTTTAATTCGGCGAGACGAACCACACCTTCACCTGATGGTAAGTGATACGCCCACCAATAACAACATGGTGCACCACATTCTAAACGTAAGTTATATATAATTTGTGACGTTTGTTAAAAAATATTATCAAGCTTATTGTGAAAACCATCTCGCGCTGCAACAGTATGACATATAGAGTCGTAATTAAATATCACAAACACGTAAATGGTAGTACAACTTAAAATAATGAAAGGCACGACATTGGTCACGGTGATGGTGACGTAACTTAAGGCCTGTGGACCCTCTGCCAGTTAAAAAGAATCTGCTCAGTTCACATTTGTATGGGACAAACTGGTTTTCATTGATTATCGTGAGTAACATTGACTCAGTTTCGCAAAAGGCTGACATTTGCGAGGTCGGCTGACGAGGCGCACGCCCAAACAAGGCATCAATCTTTTCATGTACTCTGTAGTCTTTTGGATATATCATTTAATGGTAAGTCGCAATAATTCTACTACTATTTAGTGTTGGTCTTACCAAACGAGGATAGATTTTTTTTGTAGTAAAGCTAGGTAAAAACTTACACCAGAGAAATTCAGACAAAAACTTTAAAGTGTAGCACTTCGGTTCCGATGCATTCATTTTGCTTCCTACGTTACCCAATCAATTATAGACATCATCTTTAGTACAATTTCCAATAACACATGTTTTTAATTGTTAGGTTGAATACGATTCCTCGTTAACAGGTAAATTGTGTTTGTCTCAGTAGCACACCCATAAAAATTTGCAACGTTAACCTTAATCGTGCGAAGGTTTTCCTGGAATAAAAGATGAGCGCTTCTCGCAATTAACCACAATGACTCAATATTGGTATAACGGTCATTGAAAATCGAATGAAATTATTACACGCGTTATAATTGCAACTAGTATAAGTTTAATAGAAAAACACAAGAGTTCATATTATTCTTCTAAACAAATTACTAGATGTTAACCAAGCTCTACCTCGTGATCTCAGGCACGGGTAAAATCTATAATAATAGAGGGCGATAGAAGGGTCTTCGTGTTCGGAGGCTTTAAAGGTCCATACCCCCATCATATTATAGCCCAAGAATGGTAATAAATATGAAGTGGTGTAGTGTATGTTGTAACAATAGTGCGTTCCATAGAGAATCCTTGGACCCCCCCGACATTCTGAGGATGATCACCGAAGGAAATTTAGTAGTAGTAGAAATCCCTCATTTCGAATAATATTATTCTAAACATACACATATAAAACTCTTTAATGTTTAACTGTTTGAACTCGAAGACTTCTCCAATAAGGAGAGACAAGTTTACCCACCAGTTTGGCCGAACTGAGTGAAAACGCCTTTGTTATATGTATACAATATAATTATAGACAAAGATTGGTATTAACCAAAATGTCAACAGACCTGTACGACACATGAGGCAGAAGGGCGATCAAACCCACAACGGTGATTTAACACGCACTTCCAAACAACCGCAGCTTTAAAACGAGACACCAACAGCATGTCTTAGTTACATTAAAACTATCCATTAGCATTTGTCGCGTACGTAACACTAGATTTAGGCCGTGGTTTCACACAGTTAAAGTTAATTACAAGCAACGCCAGCGTAAAATCTGTCTTACTCTTTCTGTTTTCGTAAATCATATTAAACAGTTAAACTTTCCGCTGACCTATTTTCTGCTGGTGGTATGTCTACCGCAGCTCCTATTTCTGCCGCTGAAGAGAAGTGTGTAAACATTACTGAGTTCCGATTAAAAGAGTGTTGTAGCTAATGAAATTACCGAGGTAATGGTACTTAATATCTTGTGTCTCAAAGCGAACACAATGCTGTGTATATCATTCTTATACTAACGTTTCGTTGTTATACGCTTTGGTCAAATAAGAAACAAACCTAAAACCAATGCCGTTTCTTGCTTATCGTATGCTAAATAAATAATAGCAATGAGTTATATGAATATTGGTGGCCTTGAAAAGATGAATAAGATGTTCACCTGAAGACAAATGATACTTATATATGCGTTTGCCCATAACGTGGTGGTAGTTACGATGGTAAGCACGGCAATCTATCTCCCAGAAATTTCATTAGCTACAGTACCCTTCAATAAAAGAAAAGCTATGGTGGAACCCATATAAACAGTCACCGACAACAGTCTCACCATCATAAAATATGGATCCTTTTTAATTTGTATATAATACAAAAAAATATAGCTTTTTATTTTAACAAATTTTATATCATTGTATAGATATTAGTATGTAAATATATATTGATTTTCAACTTACGTATAACATATAGTGTTTATACATACTAGTATCTATAAATCCTAAATAAAAATTAAATGACGTGCGTAAAGTTGTCGAGTAATAAAAAAACCCATAAAATATACCATGTTAAGGTCGAATCCGTTGCTCGCCGTAACAATGAAATTGTTATGAACCTATTTTCAGACCACCCTGGAGGATTTATTATCCTTTCAACACAAACGTTATATCACAAAATTGTATTAAAATTTGAAACCATTAGAAAGATATGATACTTTGTTAAATCTTTTAAAAAAATTAAACAAATTTGTTGGCAAAGTATTAAATAGTAAGTTATAAAGTCACCATTTTTTTTATACTTTCTACCAATACGGAAGTATTAATAATCAAAAGGTTAAACTTCGTTAGCCTTTCATTTAACCGCTTGCTCTTAAACAATATTCCTTAATTTTATTCAGGGGTTAAATTCGATTGAGTTTGAATTATCGTAGAGTTTTTACTATCGTATTGTCCGTTCATGTTCAACGTATAAATGCTAGAGTATTCAGTGCATCACCATATTTCATCCTATTATTACTTAACATTATATGAAATTCGCGCCAATTTTTAAGATTTTAGTATATTAAACATACAAACATGGACACGTGAGAAAATTAGTACATAAACATAGCACTAAAAAGAAACGCGAAAACCACTAACGAATCTAATGAATCTAAATCGACCTGGATATCAACAAATACAATGACTTCACTACACGGTGCGGTGATGCCATTGCCGGTATAATGTAGAACATTGTGTTTAGTGCCAATTAACAATTTAATTGTATCAACGTTAATATTATTGTAGTTTTTTTTATACAAGTCAGAGAACGACGAGGCTTGATAATAAATCATATTGACCATGTAGCTTTAGGACACAAGATTTAACAACAGTTGTAAGACTTCATTGTATCAGAATTACAATTACATCAATCTATTGCATAGTAATGACACAGCACAGTAAATATGGACATAGCCTTCTCTTTAAACACAAAAGTAAACAGACCGGATATACAAATGAAATCGTAAGTATATAACTATAATCATTTGTAATCTAAACACGCGTGTGCTCCATCAGTGAATAAACAAGAGTATATGGTAACACATATTATGTATCCACTGTAAGTGTTAATGAAAAAAACGTCAAGAATTATATTCTTGTATCCATAATATATTATTCTAACCGAAAAGTTTCTGTATATTTGTATATGTAGTAAAAAAATAACACTTTATAACCGTTAACCGACTGACAACGAATTGATCAAATCTGTATAAAGTTGTTTAAGCAATTGTTGAATTAATATTTTTATATGTCGCTATAAATTTTATTATTAAATAATGGTTATGTTAAGCTATATGAATTAATTATGAAATTAATATAAATAATACTCACAGCCCGGCGATATACCGTTCTCCTTCATAGCGCAGCGGAACGGATAGTAAGTGCCTGGCAGCACCTTGCCGTACATTGTCCGATCCATCCTCCAATCGGTGAGCTGCTACTTCCACAATAAAACACCCACGGATTTGACACAGCGATCAGCGCACCATAAACACAACCTACGTAATACTACGCGTTATTAATGCATTTTCAATCCTTAAGCCGGCTCGCGACAAGTGCGATCTGACTCAAGGGCGAGGATGCAATGCGCGCGCGCCGCATATCTATATCGGCGTTCAATCTGTTATCGATAAGTGATAACGCAATGTCACGGATACGAGGCCGAACTATTGGAAGTTGAGCAGCCGTCGGCGCGTCCCAGTCACAACTAAAGCGTACTGACGGACGCCTGCGCCGGCGCCGACGCGCGACGATCCACCTCCGAGACTACATTCACGGGGATCCTGTTCAAAATCAGGTGCTTTCGTCAAACACACTATTGTTCTCGCGGCGAAATAATTTATTACGTAAACATCATTACTAGACGGCGACGTAAGTTTTGCCAGTTTTCATAGTCGATATATTAAACGCACACGATTGCTGAATAAACCACCTGTCAAAGCGAATTTGATATCGAGCGACGGATCAAAGCGTATATAAAGCAGACTAAAAAAACGAAATCTTTCAGATTCTACCGAGATAGCGAGTTGACGGAAGACACGGGTCCATCCATCACGCGTCCCCTAGCGGTAAATTCTAATTTAGTTCGCTGTTACCGCCAAATTTTACCGCGCCCAACCGCATCCGGTGACGAGTGTCTATTCTCAAAAGTTGTACGCTCATCACACCCACACCGTCACGCCGGGCTTTACGACGGTCATTAGATGGGATAGCAGGGCTCCTTTGATCTATAGCTTCTGTAGAGTTATTTTACAAGCATTCATTATCTCTCAACATTTCTCGCAACTAATATTTAATATCCGGACGATGAACGCGGCCATAACTAATCGAGCGATTAGCGTTACGAATTAGAGGAGACAATTACTGTACAAACACCACCCATGAAGAGGTGAGTGGTTGTGTTGTGTTGGGTCGTAAACCGACATTCCACATGAACGTGGTGCTAATTAAAACAAGAGATTGACATTTACGAGGTGAGCGTTTACGGCGCACGTAACCCATTACATTGTTCCCGACGCGCCGAGAGGGTCTAATAAGGAAGTAAATATTTAAGCTGGAGGGGCCAGGGCTGAACGACGGACACTAATAGATGACAGCAGAGGGGGGCCAGTTAAATCGCTGATTTAGGTAATTTAAGAATCGTCAAAGAAACGCAACGAAAAATAAAACGGTGAGTCATGCTACAAATAAAATTATAGCATTGAACTTCCTTAAAGCAAAAGAGCTACTTGACCAAAATTTAGTAATAATTCATATAATAATATGAAACATGTGTAGATATAATGCAAATTAGCAAACAGAATAGTTAAATAAACATGAAAAGTGTACTGATATTTCATACACTAAAACTCCTAAATCGACAACCCTGTTTGATGCATACATTTTATCTATCCCACTTGCATATGAAACTGACCTATTTGCACGGTGCAAATATGGCTGAAGTTCAAATGGATGGAAAAGGGCAAAAATTTACAGAGATACCGAGATGACAGTCTTTGGTACACGCTTGAGAACTTATGATAGAATAGCGAATGAAGCTACATGATCACAAGATCGAATCAAAACAGACCATAAGAGACGGTTCAAAATTATTTTAACACTTCTTGCTGCAATAGCAATAAATAATTATTAATAGTATAAAGTTTAACGACACTGGAAATTTTATACATCATTTGTAGATATTATCCATTGAATATTTTGCGAATATTTTACAAATTCTATAATAATATTATACAATTTAACTAAATAACCGCACTAAAATTCAGAAGCGACAAACAGTGATGAAATGCAAAATTAATAAGAATCTTTTATCATAACCAAATATTTATTATGTAAACTAATCAATGGTTTAAACGCAGTTGACTCAACTAGTCTGATCGTCAGCGTACGAACTTTGAAAAATTGCCAAGAACAACAAGCAAATTGCCAAGGATGAAGAACACTAGTCAATAAACCATACAAATTGAAACTCCACATATAAACTGTCATTAAAAAACAAAATACAGTTAAATTTACATAAACAGAATCGTCGTACGATAAAACCGATCATAAAACGCGAACCCGAAACGTTTTGCAAATAAAAAATTTACACGCTGAACGTATAACGCGATTTTTTTATTTTTTTTTATTTGTGTATTAATATTCTGTTATAGTTGTCGTATATTTACACTGCAGCTGATATATTAATGTGGAATAGCGAACACGAAAGCGGAACGTATCGCGGGGTGGCGCGCGGCGCCGAGTGTCAGGTGCCGAGCGTGGATTGTACGCAACTCGTGGAAAAACGCTCCGTGAGCTCACCGAGCCTTTGTAACTGGATTACGTCCACGATGACGTATGCGACAATATCATAGGGCTTTAATAATACTATCCACCTTATATTCGTGCACCGTGTATATTAAAATTTGCCTGTCAAGTAGGAAAATAGCAAAATTAATATAACCGAACTTCGTAAACCTCAACGCACCAATGTTGTTCTGATAATGTATTAACATATTAATGAAACAGTTTAATTATTCGAAACTTTACGCAGGTTAACTTGACAGGTTAAATGTTGGAATGGAGTACAATAACAGCGTCTTTTTATTACCAGGAAGTATTATAGGTACTCCTAGCCTTCTCCATTATCCATTATCAATCTCTCCAAAGTATTTAAAGTTTCTATTAGTAATCTTTCTGCCTAAACATTATGTAATTCTAATAAACTCAAAAAAAATACTGTTAAATAACACACAAACTTAAAATATTAAGAAAATGTATGTTTTTTTTGTTGCAAAGAAAAAACTATATTATACATTGAGCGATATTTCAAATGCACTCCAATGGAGGTGTCACAAATGGACCCTGACGCACGAAAGCACCTCAATTAAGCCAGTTGGGGGAATCAAGTTGCGTAATAACAGAACCCTCGTCGAGGAAGGGACTAGGTAAACGGACATTAGAGGCCCTAATACCGGAAACGATTTCAACACGTAAATGAAGGTGTGACACAATACACAGATCTACATAGATGCGTAAAATACAAAATCTTTGATAAGCCAAATGGCGATTTAAGTTTTGTTCGTATCATTACATATTTCGCTTTATTATCAGACTTCACCGCTTACCATGTGATGGGGATCATCAAAAATGTCGTTGAAAATTCAGTTATATATATTATTTTTCAATAAACGTTGTGAATTATTATTGTTATGCTTTTGTACAATGACTGTATTAAGGAAATTAGTTTTTAAATGGATTACCTGTAACTTCTAAAAAATTCCGTTTGGAAACATAGTAGTAATATGTGAATCATTAAAACAAAATACTTTAAACCGCTTTGTTAGGTACCTTAATTCAAAAACCTATATTTTTGTACAACCTTCTTTCTATTCGACGTAGTAAGTGATACGCTTGCCTATAACAACGTGGTGCTAGCTAAGATGGTACACTGCACCACATTGCGCTCGTCGCCTTGTAACAAGACGTTAAGTCTCGTTACCACAGTAATTTCACTAGCTTACAGCGACCTTCAAACCAGAACACAGTAATGTTTGCACACTACTATTTGGCCGTTGGAATAGGAGCTGCGGTGTTACCTACCGAGACGGTCTCCGGCAACAGAGACCTACCACCAGAAAACGATACACTATACTGCAGACTGGAAGCATAAAGCTAATGCATCGTCGTCACACAGTCGACATTTCAGCAGTAAAGTTATCAGTAAATATAACTATAAACTGCTCTACTGTGTCTAACTATAAAGTGTTTGTTTATTTGCTACTTACTCTACAAATAGGTCTTTTCTTAACCGCTTTAAATAAACGTTTTTGATTTTTTTACTATGACTTTCGATTCTTTATGAAAATAATACTAAAACCCATAAAATAATCAAGGTTAAATTTTCTTAGAAACACAACATTCCCTTATAGCATAAATTACTACTCGAAGCTTCACAAAAAAATTTCAACTGCATTCCAGGAATGGTTTCACAGAAACTTGGAACATCGGTAGAGTTTAGTGGAATAGTTAAAATAACTCTGTCTAGTGTGTTAACAGAATGCGGTGGGATATGGTTGCGCTACATATATATAATTTATACTATCTAACAGTCGTAAATGTTTGTCTGTTTGTCATAAGATAAACTCGAAATGGCAGTCATCTTATAATATTATAAGAAATAATTCAACGATTAAGTTATAGAAATCAAACTCAGTCGCAAATAAAATAGTTAAATCACCTCGTGCGAGAGACATCGTGATTCCTCGTCCAGCTTATCCCAAAAAACAGCCAGGGTCATATAATTCCAGGAAGTGGCTAATAAAAAAGTTAGAAAGAAAATCTTTCGGACTTCAGCGTTATAAGCGAGGATAGTACGAAAAAGAGAACTGAAAAAAGAGTACTAAATTCAACTGTGGATATCAATAGGCTGTTAATGATGGTGATGACGAATTAAAAGGTTTGTTTACTAAAAATCATGATAAAGCCTCGTTTTATAAACTAAACAAGATACCGATACGATATTTGTATAATAAACTAAATGCTCTTTTAGTGACGCTTTTATGAATAAAAATTCAATGTCGTCTATAGATCAGTTCCCAGTTGTGATGTGGTAATTATATATATGTATAATCGAATCCGCGGTAAGAGTTACGTCGGAATATTCTACGATCCACCGGAGCAATGAACTTCGACCAAGCAACAAGTATCCACATTATCAATTAAAGTGTTTACGTAAAACGAACACGTCTCCACAAATCTTGAAGGAATGAAAGGCGTGTAGAATTCAAAATGCCTGCAATTGTTACAATTGTACCGTTTGTTACAAAATGTAACAAAAACAATGTTTATAATTTTATTTTTTCTTTCCTTTAACCATCGACTAACAGATTCACATTTACATATATTTTAATTAGGTTTTTTTTCATTTATGGTATGATCATATTATACAGAAAAAATTAAAATTAGTTCAATAGACATATGATAAACAAATTCATCCCTAAAGCAACGAACACGTAAAAACCTTCGCCCCTGTGCATTATAAAAATTTATAGTAATTGTGAGTAAAATTATTGATGCAAAAGTATTTTAAGTCAGGTAGTCATCGAAAATTTTCGGCAAATAGCGTATCGTTGATTCGGCATGATATCCTAGAATGATAACGGTAGCTTTCCATCAGATTACAAGGAGGGTATCCGACATAAAAGCCATTAATCATTATACCACCCTCCCCATTCCTGTAATGCGTTTTCAGTAATTTACACTGCAAAGTGAAGTGGATAATACATTAATAATACTACGATTATCTTTTTGGGTGCCTCATGGGATATCAAGCTGCTGGGCAACTTATTAAATAATATCAATGTAAATTTATCAACTAATTAATAACAATTCTTAATCACAAGTGCGATCAGAAAGTTCATTTGTGGGTATTTTAAAAAGTCAGCAAAAATTGTGTGGTAATAAGTACCTGTATATTTATAAATTCAGGTCTGTATGTACCAAGAACCAGACCAGCAACCTTGCTGTTACAGTTCTTACGGATTCACCATTGATACACAGAAGTAGTTGAGTCACTTAAGGATTTTGTCAGTCATAATAAAAAATATATAAAAATTCTGGGTTATATGTGCAGGGCACTTATGTATTTTAACGTGACAACGTCTATTAATTATATCACAAAAAATTTTGATAATAAATTTTATTATTCTTGTTTGACATGTTTATCGGGTTACAAATCAAGTTATACTAACTCTCAATTATATTTGTTAGGGATTTTATTTCTAATTATTATTGAGCAATAGAATACATCTTTTACTTTCAACCAATTCGGGCAAACGCATACCGACTTAGCGGTCGGCGTAAGCCACGCCCACTTATGTGCGGGACATTTCTCAGCACGCGCGTCCTATCTTATACCAATTTAATAGACGTTGTCACGTCAAAAATTTTCAAAGTAATGAACTTCATTAGTTTCAATACCATGTAGTTTAATAATATAACAGATACTTGTGAATATCTGAGTTGTTTTAAAATTTTGATTTTCAAAATAATCATACTCATTACTATTTCAATTAATGAGTAACATACTCATTAATTGAATTATTGATTTTTACATTAAACATACTTATTACTAATGAGATATTTACCTCCAATGTAGACATATTCAAAAGTAAAGTGTAATAAAATGGAAATCAAAAGTAGTCAATTCCTATCCAATGTGATTATAGTCATGAGCCATACAGCACATAAAGAAGGCTAGAGAGGGAGAGGTGAATCTGTTATCTGCAGTAAATAATTTATTAAAATGAGGCATGTCTCTTGTGAATAGGTGATAAATTCTGACATTCAAAAAGTTCATATTTATTCTCACAAAAAATAAAAAAAAAATACTTTCTGATTGACAAATCTTTTTTTTTAAATAGCATTTATTAAATTAAGATCACTTGTATTGGTAAAAAGACAAGACCAGATTTGGTTTGACTAGAAACATGGCAGGCTATGTGGTTGCTGTTTGAAGCTACTCTAAAATTAACTTTTTTTACTGCTTGCGTAAGTTAAAAATTAAAGTAGAAACTATAGTAAGTATGAGATAAGAAGTTTTATTTATATAGGATGACATTTAAGCATGTATGATTACATGCTTTATGATAGTGCCGGATCGCAACAGACTAACAGCAAAAATGATGATAAATTCGATATATAAACAAAAGTTAATGAATTCATAATACCTTGATTATGATGTATTTCTAAATAGGGTTCAAATTATTTGCTGGTTAAAATAGAATAAAGTTGGTATTTGAAGTCTAACAGCTAAGAATATGAATGCCTTAATGATAAACATAAGCATAACATTAGCACTGTGGTCATGAAGTCATCAAATATAAATAAACGTTTAAGTAAACAGGTCAAAAACATGACGCCAATGTTATTTCAACAACGTTTCACACCAAAAAAAACGTTGAAAAGATTTTATGTACAACACGACACACAAATATGAAGCAACTCAAACAGGTTGAAATGATAACACCCAACTTACCTAAGTCATCCATAGTGAATTTAGTAGAAGTTCAATAAAAAGCACCAAAGTATTGCTTAATAACACTTTCACTTGCGTAAGTTACTCGCACGTTTTATTTCACAAAAGTGTCTTTAAATTATAAAATTGTCCCGAATTATAATTTTGGCAAAACTAACATGAATTTATCAAATTGGCACAATTGAACAACTGTCAGTTCGTTGACATTTTAAATTGTATTTTCGTTCAACAATAATTTTACGCGATAAGTTTTGGAGCGAAGAAGAAAGGAAAAATATTTGTACAAATAAATTAATTATAAACTTTTATAACTATAAAATAACTCTAACTGCCATGAAGTAAGTTTTACCCAATTTCTACACATATATTTGATAATTTGTTCATAGAAATTACAAATGATGCAGAAGCAAAATCGTTTATTTCTAAACGCTTTGACAGTCAGTTGATGTTGATATCGATCACAGAACACTTACAAGTAATTTCTGCAAAATACGTATACACGCCCTGACTTTCCTATTTTTGTTAGAGAATTATTAGCAATATGAGTAGCACGGGTGAACAGTTAACATTAGCGCGTGATATAAAAAGAGCCATAGAATTACTTGAAAAGCTACAACAAAGTGGTGAAGTGCCTGCTACAAAGTTAGCAGCATTGCAGAAAGTGCTCCAAAGTGATTTTTTAAACGCTGTTAGAGAAGTGTACGAACATGTTTATGAAACTGTCGACATTCAGGGTTCAGCTGACATACGTGCATCGGCGACCGCCAAGGCAACAGTGGCAGCTTTCGCTGCAGCAGAAGGACATGCACATCCTCGTGTTGTGGAGCTTCCAAAAACAGAAGAAGGTTTAGGTTTCAATGTTATGGGTGGTAAGGAACAAAACTCACCCATATACATATCACGAATCATTCCTGGTGGCGTAGCAGATCGACATGGAGGATTGAAAAGAGGTGATCAGTTGCTCTCAGTTAATGGTGTGTCAGTTGAAGGCGAAAACCACGAAAAAGCTGTAGAACTATTGAAACAAGCAGTTGGTTCTGTTAAACTTGTTGTCCGTTACACTCCTAAAGTTTTAGAGGAAATGGAAATGAGATTTGACAAGCAAAGGACTGGTAGACGACGTCCAAACTATAATTAAATATAAAACAAATTATTAATATTAATATTTATCTCCATTATCACCTTTACCTTTTATTATTTAAAATACATATACTTGAACATATAATCATGGCTTAAAAATGTTTCAAATTAGATTAAACTAAAAAGTTTCAACTTAAAACTTTGTTGTATTACTGAAAAATAAAAAAATTATATCTATTTCTAAGCTATTACTTCTACATATAGTGCCTTTGTTAAAATATTCCTGTACAATATTAATATATTAGATTACTCAATTACCACACCGGTACAGCATTCATTAAAAACATTTATCTATAAATCTTGCAACTTTTTTATTTATGTTACTACAACAAATGAGATGAAAAAAACAATTGCAGTATTGTTATACTCTTGCTGTTAATTTGTAAGAGCCTGGTAATTTCATGCAAACATCTTTACCCTCATTGACACTTAACATCTTGACTAATTGATGCGAACTGTTGTCAAATGGCAGATGCAGAGTCTGTGAGACCTATCACATGAATCATCAGAATATATGTCCATTGTTAATAAAAAAAAATGCTATGCTGCAGTAATGTCTCATAGGGCTAGAGCAATAAGAAAAAAACATAAACTTGCTCTGTATAATATTCATGTACTTAATAGTTTTTATGATGATCAACCAAATTGTTTTAGATATTAGTAATATAGTATCACAATATATATTTTTTTTAGATTATGACATGTTTATGGTGTTAATATTGTAAAATATGTAATGAAACATTTGTTCATTGAAACAGCATTCTTATATTATGAATATCTTATAATTTATAAAATATAATACATCTGTGAAGTACTTATTATTAAGCTGAAATGGATAATGTTGGTAGGTATTTTCTTGTAAGTTCTGGGTTTTTTGAGGTTTGATTAAAAGATATAAGATGCACAATGTCGGTAATTATTTACATTTCACATAATGTAAAGTTCTTGTTTGTAAATAAAAATAATGTCTTAACATTATGTTTGATTGCCACTCAAGATCTTGACCTTTTTTATAGTTTCTTTATACATGTTTTAATATTGCAACCAGACAAGCAGAATGCTTATCTGATGATAAGTGATACCCAATAACTATGTGGGGCTAACAAGGTTGAAACATGCTGTACCACTGTTGTTGTACCTATAATAATTTTTCTGATGTAATTTACTAGGGTCTGACACCACATGCTGGCTACAGCACTTAGTATTTTATACTATCTCTACCTACTGTTTGACAGTAAATATAAACACTGGTGATACTTGCCTATACAGTTTCAGTCAACAGACACAATCACAATGCCAGTTGAAAATAATACTAATAATTACTTTGCTTTCATAGGGGTAGGAAGTTTAGGTAACAGTAAAAAATCATAAATTTATTTACTTTTATTTTAATTTATTATTTGCACTGCATTAAAGTTTTTCTTTGTTCCATAAAGTGATGAGGCAAAAAAGAAATTCACATGATGGCAACCACACATTTGGCGCGACCACACTGTATCCGTTGATGTGAGACAAGATGTTAAGTCTCTTTATCCCAATAATTTTACTAGCTACAACTCCATAAAAACTGGAACACAGTAATGCTTGCACTGTTTGGCTTTAGGCACTTTTCTGTTTGGCAGAAACAAGAGCTGCGATTATTCCTATATGATCTCCGACAACAGAGACCATCAGCTCCTTACCATGAATCAAAACTTCCAAAATTATAATTACTGTCCTTCTTCATCTTTTTATTGGGTACCTCTTGTGACTTATTACTCTTATTGCTATTTGATACATCTTGTAAGTTCAAGTACTTTCCCACACCCTCTCTGAACACCTTAAGGGGCTGTTTCAATGCCTTCTTTGGCTTGACACCCGGACCTTCAGCTTCAGCTTGTCTTTTCAGTTCTTCGGCTCTTTCAACCACCAACTGAAAGTTAAGATTGTTTATATCAATTTAATGCAACTAAAACAATTGTTAAATCTTTAATCAGTATAAGGTTTTTTATTAGTCCTTTCATTTTCATAGGAGGCCAGGCTTAGTCCAGCATCGACTGATGATAATTAGTTATAATTCTATTGCTAATGCTTCACCATCTCAAAATGGGATAGTGTAAATGTTTTAAGGATGCATTTTCATAGAAATTAAACAGTAATTATTAAACTGACCTGCTCTTCTGCTTCCAAAAATGGGTCCACAAAAACCTGACCAGCATCAATTATGATATCTTGTATTGGCATATCCTTATTATCCACTTCAATTTGCTCCATTGCATTCAATGTGTCCATACCGCCAACCAGTTTGCCAAATATGGTATGTTTACCATCTAACTGTTTGCAGGAACGAAATGTAACAAAACTGAAAATAGAAAAAATTATCATGTTCATCCTGGTTTTTAATTACTCTTAATAGATTGATAATGGCCTTCACCATTCTAGAGTACTAGTCCACAAGGGAGTGCTGGATTTAGTACAAAATGTAACCATTGTTACTGTGTTAAGCTAAATGACTACAGTTAATGTACTTGAGAGAACGGAAAACAGATTTTTTTTACTGCAGTGCATTTCAGCAAACAAAAACATAACTGATTCAAAGCAACTATAGTTAGTGATATTACTGGGGATGGTAACATTTAACTTCTTATGTCTCCACGCAAGGAATACTGTGTCAACTAGATGCTTTTTATTAATGGAGAGGCATAGTAAATAATTGTGTTGCTGTGTGAACATCCTAACCAGCATTGTTATAAATAGATTAGTTATTTAAATAAAAAAACAATTGCAACTTACAATTGCGATCCGTTCGTGTTAGGTCCTGAGTTTGCCATTGACAATACTCCACGGCCTGTGTGGTGCAAATTCGGTCTGATTTCATCTTCAAACGGTTTCTTCCAAATTGACTCGCCACCTAGACCAGTTCCGGTTGGATCTCCACCTTGAATCTGTTAAATGGAAAGTATTCTCATCTGTGCTTTAAAATATTTTTGCAACCCATCATGACTGATTGCTGTGATAACTTATGTCTAGCAGTGATAGTTTATCAGCTGATATTGATGAAGATGGAGAAAATTACTGGCATTAATATATTACATATTGATTCGCCTACAATCTAAAAACTCCACAATTTATAATTTTATAATGATTAGTCATAAATTATTTAATAATCGTTTTAAATTAATGTAATGTAATAAGATATGTTGAATAACACATTTTTTCTTTTCAAGTATTTTAACTGATTAACTTTTTTAAGCTATGAATATTTATATGATTCTAATTGCATTTACTGATAATAAATCTACATTGCTGAAGATCACAACGTAACAAGCACTACGTAAACATTCTAACAAACTTTTTATAATGAAGTGAATGTCATCTCCACACACAAACAGAATCCTTACCATAAAATTCCTTATAGATCTGTGAAATTTAGTTCCATTGTAATAGCCATTGTAACAGTGTTTTATGAAATTGTCGCAGGCTTTTGGTGTGACATCACAATACAGTTCAAAATTTAAAGGACCCAGATTTGTAATCAGCCTGACATAGCCTGTGAACAAGCATTTTTTTATTTATGGTAAATATGAAATTCAATGACTCTACTTAAAATTTAAATGTAGTATACTAGCAAGACAGAGGAAAATACCTTTCTTTTTCACCCTGTCATATTTAACCTCATCTTCACAGACAATGGCAGCCTCATGTACGGTCTCAGGTACCATCGCCGTGGAAGTGAAGCTAGCCGCTACCATACCGGTGGAATAGTGGGCCGCATTGAACTTATCAGCCACCTAGATAATTCAAATAGTAAAGCCTACATTAGTATTAACAATTTTATAATTTATTTGTAGGATCTTCTCTTATTAGGAGAGCCCATAACATACCCTTCTGGCACAATGAAAGTTGGTGAATGTTGAATGTTCTCTTTCTTAGAAAATGTGCCAAAAGCTCACTGGGAATTGAATTTACACAAGTCCAAGTTAGACAGCAAAAACCTTCAAACAATTGAGCTATCCCTGTTTCATCATCACCTTAAGTTAACATATATAAGTATATAAATTCATTGATTCCTATATCCTAACTTTGCGGATCAATGGACAAAGAATAATGTTACCAGAACTTGCTTCTCAGTTTTGTGAATTTTTATTTATTTTGGGCTATACAAAAATTCTCCAGAAGTTATTGCAGTCCACTTCCAAATATTTGAAGCCAGGATTTTTTTAATGTGATTTATTACAATGACAATTCAAGTGCTATGCAACAGCTATAATCACTTGCGGACTGATGTGACAGATGGCCTACATTAAATTATGAATTGGCAAAGACTCGCCTGGTGTTTTTCAACACCATATTGTATTTATTACATTGAAAAATGTTTTACATATTTAATAGAAATAAAGCCATCTAAACTGGACCACAGCATCTTTTGTATAATTATGGTTGGCGGCAAAAATAGATGTGGCAGTATTACTTACACTGTCTCTGTTTAGGGAGATCTGCAATCAGTAAGTAATATATACTCGCCTCTTTCTTGGTCTCCTTAACTTCGGGTGCTTTGTACTCTCTTTCTAGCTCTTGTAAAATATCTTTTGTCTCAGCAGAGACCGTTTTTAATCTTGCATGGGGATCTTTCCTCATTGCAATTTCCTCTGTAAACAATAAAATGTTAATTAATAACAATAAATCAGCACAGCTTAGGACTGTTAAAGTTATATACTGGTTTATGTATTGTATTTCAATAACTTTTATGAAATGAATACCTTTTCATTACTGGTAATAAAATGAATTCCTAGTTTAAATCAAAGATAAGCTAATTACTAATCTCCATACAATTAAATTATACTAAAAAATGCTTTTCACCTTCAGTTTCAATTCTCAAATTGTTTTTTATGTGATGGAAACTTGAAATGTTAAATTTATTCAAATTATTTGGATCTTGAACAGTTATAATATCATTCCTGGTAAATGGTGTATCATTAATAAGGTCTTTCCAGTTTTTTCCTTTTATATTCAACTGCTCTACAGCTTCATGTGAGTAAACATTGCCAGTTGTCCGTATAGCCACAATATGTGAGTTCTTAGTAAACAGCTTAAACAGAACTGGACAGTGATAATCATCTTGTGCATTCTTGAAAAACTTCAGTTTGATTAATGTCTTTACATCAAATTTCTGAAATTATTAAATTACATTTTCAGTTATATTCTTTTAAATTAACCAAGGAAGTTAGTTATTAACCCAAAGGATACAGGCATACCTTCCCAGTCACAGGGTTAACTTTAAATTTCTTTATGAATGGAACAATAGCTTCAAACTCAAATACATTTCCATCATCATCACAAACTGGATCGACGAACGGTTGTAAACATAAGCAACAGTGATCAAAAGGCAGTCTTTTGAAACTTGTATCTTCTTCCTTTGATGTACCAGATCTTTTACCCCCATACAAAGTTGTCCATTCTGTGTATGTCAGGTACCTACAAAATTAAATAATTTTGTGAATAGTAATTATTATAGTAATTAAGAAGAAAGAGTAATATTAATGAAATACAAACAGTTTATCTTTTTGATGTTGCTTTTTCCCCATTTTGAATCAGACAACTGTTTCGAAATTCTCTAATTTGAAATAATGAACACGATTAGTTGATCTTCAAACGAAATAATATTCTTAGACTTCCTAAAAATGTAATGTTTAATTCTTTAAGCGCAAACTGTGCAAATTGACAATGACGTTCATATGAGCTGACACATTACAGATTTTCAATAATGGTAATACATGCACTTAAAACTTGTATAATAATGATAGGGCTCAAAAGGACTCTTATCTAGAGCCTTAAAACATTTACAAAAAAAAAAAAACTTGTATAAAATTTATATTATTTTTCCTTCTTATATAAAATACTTTTTGGTAGTACCAATAGTTAAAAAGGATAAGTTATAGTAAAATAGTCCAAATTACAATATGCTTATTGCGCTTTAGGGATAAGAAAAAAAGTATTTAATGTATTATTTGATATCTGTTTCATTTGAATAATTTGCTGTAGTTACTTTACATTATTTAAAAAATTTATGTTAGTATTTGATATACTTTTAGTTGTGTTTTGATACGCCACTGTGGTGTGTTGATCATTTAAATTATTCTAATTTTATACAGTTATTGATTTTATTACATTGGATTATTTTTAAATTAAAAATTAAAGATTTAAGATTGAAAACAAAAGATCACAAAAGATTTATTTTTAAGTAAATAAAACTTAAAATATTGTAATGGTAACACACAAATTTTTTATAAACATGTCGGAAAGTGGTTGCACAGCGTGAATTGTTTTAATCCAAATAATAACTTAATTTTCTATGAAGCTGTTCTAATTTTTTTCCATTTATTTTCTGTAAGTACTTTTAACAAAAATAGAAGATTTCTTTTCATCTACCCATGTTTATTTTATTAAGTGTGGTATCGGTTAATTTCAGTGGCTGTTTTGTTCTTAAGTGAGATGTACAAATGGAAGAAAAGTGGTAAACTGGGATCGAGACCTTAAACAAAAAATTGATATTTTGAAATAGAAAGTATCAATTACTGTCTAGGTATATATTTTCATAATAAATTTTTATTTTGCTAATTTGTTTTGTGTCAACTCATGAGAAAGTAACAGGCTGCCCGTTTGCGCTTTGCAGTGTGGAGCATTTAAATAGAAACAACTTGTCGTTGAATAACACAGGATTTGTATTTAATTGGACTGCATTTCTGTTTGCCTCATCTGTTATTTATTTGGAGACGTTTATATATTGGTTTTCGGGTTCCTGGTCAAGCAAATTGTAAATTATCGGATAACGCTAGCCCACAAGATGGCCGACTGTTATTCGTAAGGTACAAAATAAACCTTTTTCCCTTTCATTTATCACATAGTGTATTCATTTGTTTCTTAAGCCAGTTTTCACATACGAAAGTAATTCTTATATTAGTTTAATTTTGCTGTGCATTGTTGCTAAATGTAGTTCGTGAGAAAGTCTTTGTTCTTGTAATATTATGTTGCTTGCTACGTTCATGCATGTTTTTTTTTTAAATCGCTGAAAAGGGCTTTGTTAACTACAAATTAGTTCGAATTTTACTTATTAAGTTTTTTTTGAGTATGGTATAACTAAACGGTAATTATAGTGTTTTTTTAATCATTTACTTATTTTGTTATTAAAATATTCATTAAACCATTACGAAAATAAACATTGTTATAAGCTTTCAAGCTTTTTAACAAGTTGCTTTTTGTTTTCTGTGGCAAGAATTATTTGGTTCTTTTAGATAATGTCTGGTGCGTCTGGTTCATCAGGAGGCACGGGACGCGGACGTGGAGGTTCCAGCTCCAGTGGAGCAATCTCTGAAAATAAACCAGAATCTAAAGAGAATAAAACAAATCCAAAGATGTCAAAGGCACTCGGTACATCAGCCAAGAGAATTCAGAAGGAGTTAGCTGAGATCACACTTGATCCGCCACCAAACTGCAGTGCAGGACCTAAAGGAGATAACCTTTATGAATGGGTTTCTACAATTCTTGGGCCCCCTGGTTCAGTGTATGAAGGGGGAGTCTTCTTTCTTGACATACACTTCTCCCCGGAATATCCTTTTAAACCACCAAAGGTACCGTTTTATTTTTAGTCATTCCTGATATCCAATGAACTAATTTTATTAATAGCAAACTTGATCTTACATTCCTTAAATGTCAACATAACCAACAACCCAACAAAGATCATCACAAAATCTATTTAATACACAGAAATTACTGTCTATGTATATCTATGTTGCTTTTGTGGTTATTAAAATAATTAATATTACTACATACTTGTTATAAGTATAGATTCATAACTTATTATTTGTAATTAGCTTGAGAGGTACATAGTGCTCCTAAACAAATTCTAATAAGGATTATTTTTTCTCTAGCCAGAGTACCCTTAATTTTTGTTTTATGAAAGTAATCTATTTTGTGACATAAGTTTTTGTAAGATAATAATAAATATACTAAAAGATGTTTGGGTTTAAATATTCCATTAACTGAAGTTACAAGCAGATAGTTCTGTTATTTTACTAATTAGTTCGAGTTACTTTATTTACTAATTAATGAATTTCTTTTTGATTTACATGATATAAATTAGTTAACTTGAGTATAACTAACATTTTGATATGAAGATTATTTGTTGGATTCCAAAATTTTTATTTATTTATTTATTTATTTACGCACACAGAAATTACAGATGGGACATTAAATGTATAGAGATATTAAGTACAAAGGCACTACTTATTCCAATGTGAAATTTCTTCCAGTAGGCCTTTCCTTGGAAAATTTTATATTAGTGAAAGTGCATTTGGTGCATATTGCTAAACTACATACTAAATAAAACTTAGACATATATATATACTAAATAAAACTAGTTAACAAAAAAAAAAAACTAGTAGCTTATGTAGCGTAGTAACTTTTAGTTTATCACATTCAGGGAAAATTACAGCCCATATGGATGTCTAATTTGTTTTTGTGATGTTTTAATTAATCAATTTGTTTACTAAAATGTAGCTAAAATATTAATAAATAGTAGTTAAAATAATTTATTATAAGTATACTATTTTAACAGCAACATATTTATTGTAATAATAAATGGTTGAATTGCAGGTTACGTTCCGGACCAGGATATACCATTGTAATATCAATAGCCAGGGTGTGATATGCCTAGATATACTCAAGGACAACTGGTCACCTGCGCTTACCATATCTAAAGTCCTCCTCTCAATATGCTCCCTACTAACCGACTGTAATCCAGGTAAGGCTGTTAATTTTTTCTTTTTTAAATTAAATCCCGTTTAAACTATAACAGTAGAGAATCCTTTAGATTTGCATGATGGAACATTACTGCCGCCATTGAGAAATGATATACAAATATCAGATTCAAATGCTAGGCTGCTGTATTTATTAGCAGGGATGGTATACTTGGAGTCACGTCATATTTGCACAGTGAAGGTTCTTGGGAAGATTATGCCTTTTTTGGAACATGCTTACGGATACTGGTGTATTTTTTTTAGAGATTCTGAGAACTTCACTTAACATATTGATGAGATTTTTTTTATAATGATTTCTTATATTTCCGCGAATGTTACACATTTATTAAAACTCGGTTTTACGGATTTTATCGCGTTTATTATTTGTATGTTTATTCCCGACGTTTCGACCGCTTTGCAGCAGTCATGGTCACGGGAGGACTAAGATGACAGACGTCCAAATGTCACAGCTATCACATGGTACCCACAACTTTTTAATTATTATTAATGGTCCGATCTACGCAGAAAGAGCTCACTGTATCTTGAAGTCTTCTAGTGGTTCGCCTGGGATTTGGTTTAATTTTATTGATAATAGGATCCCAGGCAGGTGGTATTACCCAACCATCTTCTCTATTAAAATTAGGATGTTTTTTAATTTCAATAGCCTCGCGAATCATCCTTGGCAGGAATCGGTGTTCTTTGGCGAGGATTTGAGGTTCATCGAATCTGATGTAATGGTTGGGATGATCCAAAACATGGTCACAGATTGCAGACTTCTTAGTGCGCTGATGTTTCAAGTCAGCTATATGTTCCTTCACGCGGGTCTTCACTGATCTCTTTGTTTGACCTATATAAGAGAGACCACATTCACAATCTAACTTGTATACTCCTGCATCTTGTAGAGGGATATTGCACTTGACAGGTGGTAGGAATTGACTTATCTTCTTGGGCGGCTTGAAAAAAGTTTTAATTGAAGCTCGCTTTAAAATATAGCCAATCTTGTCCGTGACTCCTCTGACATATGGTAACACGGCAGGTACACGCTCGACTGTGGCTGGTTTCACTCGGTCCCTGCGACGTTGACGCGGCACGCTGAGCTTGTTGTCCTGCAGCACCTGCTTGACATGCTAAAGCTCGGCAGCCAGGTGTTTCTGGTCGCAGATCCCTTGTGCTCTCTGAAACAAAGATTTTCCCACGGTAGCTAACTGTGATGGATGGTGGTGAGAGTCCCCGTTTAAATACCTATCTGTATGGGTCTTTTTTCTGAATACACTATGACCTAGGGTGTTGTCAGGATTTCTTATTACTAAAACATCTAGAAAAGCTAGACAGTTATTTGCTTCTAACTCCATAGTAAATTGTATTTTAGGGTTTATGGAGTTAAGATGATCAAGAAATGCAGTTACTTTATCAGATGGTAATATCGTGAAAGTATCATCTACATACCGCTTGTAGAACCTTGGTTTTACTGGAGAGGTACTGAGGGCTTTTTCCTCAAAATCTTCCATATATAAGTCAGCGACTATGGGAGATACTGGAGAGCCCATCGCCACACCATCTACTTGCCTGTAGTACTGTTCCTTCCACAATAGGTAGCCAGATGTAAGGCAATGTTTGAGTAATTCAGCATATTCTGTCTGCATGTTATTATCTGCTAACTTTCTACTAACAACTGAGATGCAGTCATCTACAGGTAGACATGTGAATAGTGACTGGACATCAAAGCTGACCATAGTTTCATTATCAGTGAGATGTAGGTGTTTAATCTCACTGACAAATTGGTAAGAATCCTTGGTATGTGCTGTTGTGTGTCCTCTTAGCGGTGAGAGTATTTTCGCTACATGTTGAGCCAATCTATAAGTTGGTGAATCGATCTGGCTCACGATAGGACGTAGAGGAGCATCTGGTTTGTGTATTTTCGGCAACCCATACAGTTTCGGTGATTTAGGGCAAGAAGGTATTATCGAGTTTATGTCCAGACTCAATTTTTCGGAGTGTTTCTTTACTAACTCGCTAGTTGTTTTAAGCGTGCTAGTTATGGGGTCTGTTTTAACCTTTTTATACGTATTTTCGTCCGATAAAAGTTGTTGTATTTTAAAATTGTAGTCTGGGGTGTCCATTATCACCGTAGCATTACCTTTATCTGCGCGAAGGATCGTGAGTTCTGATCTGTTGCGTAGGGTCTTCAACGCTATAAATTCATCTTTAGGGAGATTCGGTTTAGGCATTGAACTTCGACGTAACATAGACGAGATGTCTTGACGTATTGCCTCCAAATCTTCCATGACGACTTTATTTTTGAACAGGCAGTCCTCAACACTACAGATAATTTCATATAGCTGACTTGAAACATCAGCGCACTAAGAAGTCTGCAATCTGTGACCATGTTTTGGATCATCCCAACCATTACATCAGATTCGATGAACCTCAAATCCTCGCCAAAGAACACCGATTCCTGCCAAGGATGATTCGCGAGGCTATTGAAATTAAAAAACATCCTAATTTTAATAGAGAAGATGGTTGGGTAATACCACCTGCCTGGGATCCTATTATCAATAAAATTAAACCAAATCCCAGGCGAACCACTAGAAGACTTCAAGATACAGTGAGCTCTTTCTGCGTAGATCGGACCATTAATAATAATTAAAAAGTTGTGGGTACCATGTGATAGCTGTGACATTTGGACGTCTGTCATCTTAGTCCTCCCGTGACCATGACTGCTGCAAAGCGGTCGAACGTCGGGAATAAACATACAAATAATAAACGCGATAAAATCCGTAAAACCGAGTTTTAATAAATGAGATTTTTTTTATTAGATATTCCTTTTAAATCTGATCTACTCACTAGAAAGCAGGGTTAATTTTTTTGTGAAGATAAATATTACATTGAAGCATTAAAGCAATTTCTCATTGGACCATTTTAATGTAGTCACAAATTTATGGTGAAAGGAAACAATGCAGCACACTTTTGAAAGTTAAATATGATTTCAGCGGATCCATTGGTGGGCAGCATCGCGACTCAGTATTTACAGAACAGAGAGGAGCACGACCGCATCGCCCGCCTCTGGACCAAGCGTTACGCGACATGATTGCACTGCCGCGCGCCGCCCGCCGCGGGACAACATCTGTCTTACTCTAAATCATTCTGTTCTCAGTCCATCCTCTTCACGTAAATATAAGCTTACAATTATTATTGACTGTGCGCACCGTTTGCGACATATTCACGGCCCCCACCACCGGGGCCCCCGACTTAACGAATAGGCCGCGGAAGGTGTCTCGTGTATATCGCTTAATGATATTTAGTTGCAATGAATGTGATTTCTAACTGTGCTTTGAATGGGTATGAACTCTGTGTAACCGTAGGTGGTTTGCTCGGTTCAGTTAATAAATTGGACGATTCAATGTTAACGTTTGGTAGAGCTGTATTATACTACACTACTGTATTGTAACTAACTACAGCGGTAAAGTTTACTAATGAATTGTGTATTTTAGAATGTAACCAGTGAATTGAGTCAATTTAATTTTTGCCGCAATTGACGCGTTGATCTCAAGCACTCCTTGAACTTGTTACTACTTAAGGTATTCGTCGAAAATGTTGTGGTCGGTCTACGTTTAATAAATAGTTTCGGACTATTGTAAAGTTTCTTTTTCAATCGGGATGTTTGGCATCTGACAGCGGCGAGGAAGTAATGCTCTGACCGTTTGGATGTGGTGGGTTCAATATTGACAATAGTTATATGTCCTCCATTTTGTGCTCCCTTCTAACATACTGCCTGCTTGTAACGATCGTCCGGGCAATTATTTGTCGTAGGTTTTGATGTAAATAATATACATTCATTTATACATTTAGGGTTTTTTTTTTGTAGTAAATTTTTTTTACTTTTGTTTTTCATTGATGTACGAACGGTTGTTGACGAGCCTCGCATTTAAAATTTCGGTTTCCATTATAGCAAAGCGTGATCGAATAATTTAATATCTCACTTTTTATTCTCCGACAGCGAGAGAGGGGTCGTTCTGTTGACGAGCAATAGAGTATTTTGCGGATAAAATTTGATAATTACTAATTTTAATAACACATCAGTATCTCATGTTTTACGATGTTTAGGAAGAAATATCTCAAATGAGTGTTGGGAGTTTTAAAGGAAATTTGTTGTTAATTTTTTATGAATAGATTAAATGCATTGACCTGATGAATTATTAGATGTCATCAATTTTAGGTAAATTAAATTGAAAATGATCGAGTTTTAAACACAAAGGTTTTTGATTTGTATACTGTAAGACTGAGTCCACACTGCACCGCATTGAATGTTGGTGGTTTTTATTACGGATTTTTAAAACCTTATGTACACTTGTACCTGCTTAAAAACATTGTTTCGTTTGTATTTTGTCTTAGTGCTGCCGTTAAATTATGAAATGCTATTGTTTTAATAATAACATATCAAAGCTCATCTGACCGACGCGATGGTGGTGGTGATGGCCATGGGATTGATGTCTGCACTACTCCTGTGCCAAATAGTAGGCACTGCCCGCACGACCCGACTTAAACCTGTCTCTTACTAAAATATTCCGATTAGAATGTTAACAGTTATTAATTGTAAGTTATTTTATTGTCTAGATTATATGTATAATGTATGTCTTAAACTTAAATCTGGAGTATAGTTGTAGCTGTGTAATATGTTTAGCGGCGATGTGTTGTATGTCGCTCGTATATGAATGTTTTGGTGATACCGCTGTGGTGGAAGTTGGGGAAGTGTAGGTTGAACCTTGTTAGTGAAACTGGTGCTGTGAGATTCAGATGCCTGCGACATGCAAACCGTGTGAATGGGGATATCCCGTCTGACTTAACATCACGTCAGATGCGATTCTCTTATTATTTTTTAATGTGACTCGAGACGTGTGTTGCTTGCGAGACGACCGCTGTAATCGTATTCAACTTGACTGATGTTCCTTAAAACTCGATAATCGTAAACCCCTTGACCTCCTCTGTAACCATTTTTTGTTAAAAAAAAAATTATATCACGATAATTGAAATAGGGAAATAAAAATGTGTGTAATTAGGACACCAATCGCTGTTTCATTGTATACGGGGAGACCATACCATACCACCTTGTGAATAAAAAGATCGATGAATGTTGAATACACATTTTATTATAAACATACATAATATACCTTGAAAACACTTTAAAAATGCTACACAATCAAGTAGTAATTTTAGTTTGATGCAAGAAATTATTTTTCTTTTATACGAAAAGAAAAAACAATTTGCATCAAACAAAATCACGAGCTCCTATATATTAGAGAAAATGTGCACCACACTACGACGACTAATACGATGAATACATTTTAAGAAGTCTAAATTATAATTTAGAAAAAAATCTTAAAAGATGGTTTGTGATTAAAATTTGGCGAATTTACCGTTTCTATTCGAAAATCAGTCTTCTCTACACTGAGCGCACCTCATTGATTGAATACAAGTCTTCCAGAACTTTCTATTTAAACAAATGCTTAATTGTATATAGATCTGAAATCACTGAAACTAAATTGCACTCTTGATAAGTTTGTACATTTCAATTGAAACAATAATTTCGTGCATTCTGTAAAGTAATTTATTCCACTACAAATGTTGCAAGTAAATAATTGTAAATAGAAAATGTTATTTGTATATGGTGTGTATAATAAAATTTCAGCGCATATATTCATTAATGAAAATGTAATTGTTGCATTTAAATAATCTAAAGATCTTTATACTGTAAT
Organism: Byasa hedistus; assembly: GCA_029286795.1. Classification (NCBI taxonomy): domain Eukaryota; kingdom Metazoa; phylum Arthropoda; class Insecta; order Lepidoptera; family Papilionidae; genus Byasa; species Byasa hedistus. Next base: position 1,890,175 of record JAGSMW010000016.1, read on the forward strand.
AAATATGAAAAAGAAATAATCTGAAATAACATAACTTACTGTGTACAGACATACTTACGCTTAAATCACAAATCAATATATATATATATAGAAATTGAAAGATACTAAAACGTTGATAGTATGAGATTAATGGAGACCACTCGTGTCTTATACAGTCTCGTACTGGCTGCGGATGGAGCGCGCGAGGCAGCAGGCGAATATCACACCGAGTAGCTGAAACAAATAAGTAAACTTGAAGCATCCAATGCCTCTAAAACGCAGTGGTTACAACCACAGGTCCCTGTTCGAATCCAGAGCCACATGTGGAGTTTGGAACATTACCGGCTAGCTACCATCCTCTGAAATCCGTCACTACATGCGAAGTATAAGATCCAGAGTGTTCTACATGCTTCAATAGTGACGGCTTCATCGTTAACACCAAGTGAAATTAAGTTCGAGTTCAAGCAATATACAAATTAGCTTAAGATATATAAAGAAATATTTTTGAATTCCAATTTACCAGAAAGCAGAGGAATTTTAGTTGTATCTGAATTACATATTTCTTTTATATCAGAAGACAAATTTGTTTAAGAGATTTCAAAGAAATATTTTTTGAAATTCATTTATTCAGTCTACCGCCGGTTTCAAATATTTCGACTGTCAGAAGAAACGGCGAAACAAAACTCTGCAGCAATCCTTTCGAGATCAAATTTGCTGTACCTATATCATACTAAGTCTAGATCTTAAAAATCTACAAATGAAATATAAATTGATAATTTTAGCGGAACCTAAATTTATGACTAAAACTTAAAAAAATACGACTTCATTTCGGAATGAATTCTGGGCTTAAATCTCTTGTTATGTATGTTATATAACATCCGTGTTCGATGGCTCGGTCCCTATTGATATTGAAGTGGGTCAGTGTAACCGAGCCAAGTGCGGAGTGAAGCCCGCGACCCGGTTGCTTGGTATAACAAAGTGATGAGGCTGGAGCAGTTGACGCATTGTTTGCTATATCATTAGAGATGCACTGGCCTAGTTTTAATACAATACTTTTAAAGTTATACTGTTTTATAACTCGCCATATAAAACATTCGGTTCCTAGTTTTTAAAAATGAATTTGGAGGTTTCTTTTAAATAAACGCTTCTAGACTAGTGCGCTTTACCACTTAACTATATTGCCGCTTACCACCAGGTGGGATTGTAGTCTAGCATTAGTTTATGTAAAATAAAAAAAAATACAGTAAACCCTCCAATAACGCGGTTGATAGTTCCGCGTTATAGAGATTCGTGTTGTAGGAATCCCTTCGTATAACACGTTTGTCAAGAGTGCAGAACCCTAAATTGTGTTAAAGAGGGTTTTTCTTTTATAAATTAAAGAAAATATTCGCGTTACAGAGGGTAATTAATTTCCGCGTTATATGGAGGTACGGAATTCGCGTTTTAGGGAAGTTTACTGTATATCCGATGCTAGTGTATGAATTCAATATGTGAGAAAGCTGTACGCGATGGAGTGTCTTCTGATATAGACCTCTCCAAGTCCTGTTGCAGATTAGCCAGGTAATCAAATAGAGCATTTACTCACCTGTACTATAGCTATACCCAATCCAACGCCGCCGAGCAACAACGCCATCTCGCTGAAGAACGGCACGAGCTTCGTGATGCAGCCGACGCTGTGGAAGTTGGGCGATTCAGGTGTGCAGGCAGCAGTAGCACCGTTCTGGATCTCCTGGCCCTCGCAGCAGGTGTCCGGGATCGGCAGCGAGTTGTTCTTCCAATCGCCGGGACCGTAGATTCCGCAGCATTTTAACTAATTTTTATAGTTCATGTTACTTTAAATAATTTTAAGAACTTACACTGTATATAGTTTATTAATTAATCTATATAATAAAAATGAATTGCTGTTCGTTAGTCTCGCTAAAACTCGAGAACGGCTGGACCGATTTGGCTAAATGTGGTCTTGAATTATTCGTGGAAGTCCAGGGAAGGTTAATAAGGTGAGAAAATATGGAAAAAGTGCCTGGAATATGGTAAAAACAACAATTTCTCTTTTTCATTGAGGTGACCAGATTTTTAGATAGGCAAAGCGGGACAACTCTGAAGGAATAATAATATCGTAATTTTTTTTTAGTTTTAACATAAGTACAATTTATAAATGTTTTTTTATATAAGTGAATTTGTTTGAGTAGATTGTAGTAATTTTGTAAAATATTGTAAAAATCTTCACAAGAATTTGATAAATTAGTTTGATTGACTTGAAATATTTGCAAAATTTTATTCGTATATTACTTTCTAAAATTTCTTTCGAGGTTAAGGTGGGTGATACACGTTTTGTCATCAATATAAAATATGAAGACTACGAGTATTTTAAGCTAAGTTTAAGAAAATTTATGCATTTATGAAATATTTAAATAAATTACTTACTTTATTTTTCTATGGTAAGAAACAGATTTGTAATATTTATTTGTTTAATTATCTTGCTAGCACGCAGTACGGATACAAAGTGTATCATTTGAGAGACAAATACAATGTAACTGGGTAGCAAAAGCAATATGTTACGCAAAACAATGATTTTCATAAATTTAAAATTTTACTTAATTCTAAAAGTCGGGACTTTTGAAAAACGTCGCGTGACGCGGGATTAATAGTAAAAAAATCAGGACTGTCCCGCTAAAAGCGAGATGTCTGGTCTCCTTACTTTAGATACATAAAACGTCAAAAATTTGAAGTTCGTCCCGTCATTTAGACACCAAATACAATTTAAAAGAATATTTTTGATTTTGACATTTGATATTGACAACCAACAATTTCTGATGCAACTATAATATTTTACGAATTTTAGCGGGAATCTGGGCGTAAAGGTCGCGTTGTCTCGGTTGAATTTTTTTTAGTGCATAATGCAGTTGAATGTTCAATGTGAGTGTATCATGCAGTAAATTAGTGTGTTCGTGTGCAGTGATTGTAGAATTCAAGCAGGAACACGACTTTCCTAAGTTTAGATTGGTTCAAAATAGTAGTTAAGACTTTACTTTGTTGATCTTTTGTGATAGTGACACTATTTACCGCTGAGTGCGCGAGAACTTTCCCTACTTTGATTATCTACAATTTATAATGCCAAAGATAAGATATCCTGACTTAGGTCAATCAACATGTGCATTTAAATATAATAGAAAAACCAAATTAATAACGGGCGTTTTTTGTGATTACGAATTATTTTTTTCTGGTTAAATTTTCATCACATTCTTTACTAAAGTTGAAACAGTCTCGAATTATCAATAAGCGTTTTTTTTTATTGATTTTGAAGCGGAACGAAGTTTGCTGGGTCAGCTAGTAATATATAAAAACATTTATATGAAGTCACGTTACCCCAGTAATGTTTGCATAATACTGTTTGTCAGCTGAAACAGGAGTTTGTTCTACTTACCGTTACCGGAATAGAATATAGGACCTCGGTAACACAAGGCGGACAGTCCGCCGCTGCGCCACTGAGGTTCAGTCATCGTTTACATAAATAGATTTATTAATAGCGTGCGCTTGTCGCAGCTGCCCACAAAACTTCAGCAACCAGAATTACAACAAAATACTATTACAACTAAATTTATACAAAATGGCCTAATTAATACGAATTTTGTGACTTTTTATATTTTGAATATTCCTAAATTATGTTTTAAGCGGAAATATTATAATTGAACTCACATCGGTCTGGAGGATGTCGAAGGTGTTCTTAATGTCCTTGTCGGTTGGGTAGTCCTTAATGGTTTCGTTGAGGTGGCGAACGATGGAAGTCTCCAGATCCTGGTGCTTCATGTAGCCCGCGATACCGACCGCCAGCTCAGCGATGAAGATGATCAGCAGGAATGCGGAGAACTGCGAAGAAATCAAACGGCTATTATATTTTTGTTAATGAAATAATAAGATTTTTTACTTTGTTAAAGTTTAAATATAAATGTGAGTCATTTAACGAGATCGTATGTTTTATAAATATACAAAAATCGGATTTATGTACATAATTTTATTTGTTGTATATAAACCGTGTTATGTATATGTGAAAGAGTGATATAAAGTTTGTGAATATTATAAAGATTTCAATATACTCATATGTCGGTAGCAGATATCTATTGTTGGTGACCGTCCAAGTAGTTATAACCACAGCTCCTATTTTTACCATCAAACAGTAGTAAGCAAACTTTACTGTGTTCCGATTAGAAGGCAGGTAGTAGAATTACTATATGATATTTCGTCTCATAGCAATGATGATTTGTTTAACTGTATTATGGGCGTATCACTTATTATCAGGTAAACGTCCTGCTCGTGTTCGCTACTAAAAAAATCTAACCACAATTCGCATGCGAGTATATTACTAATTATGAGTAAGAACATCTGTTTTGCGAGGGTTAGATTTTTACAAAACTACTTAACTTTTTTTTAAAAGATAACCAAGACGTTCACTTTATTGTAAGTGAAATGATTTCTCATAACTCGATATATTTATCACTGTGTAGTAATGTCCACCGTTTTACAGGTTTGTAGACAACACATGACTCATGACTGACGACGTTTTGTTATTGAACATGGAGTACATTCACTTTACAATTCGTCACGAATAAAGTGCGAGCATTATCTTATCATTAGTTAGATACATAAAGAAAAGATAACCAACTCAATCCTTGTGATGATATTAGGAGACAATTTAGAATATCATTTACTTTGGATTTCCGAAAACAAACTAAGAGGAATCAATTCGTGGAAGATAGTAGCTTTTATCATATTGGCAGTTGAATACGAAAGGTTCATATCCAATAGACATGAAAAATTATGGTGTGTATCCATTGCCAGAGACCGTCTAGGTTACCGCAGCTCCTGTTTCAACCGTCAAATAGTAGTGTGCAGTAATTACTGTGTTCCGATTTGAAGGACGCTGTGTGCTAGTGAAATTACTGGGGTAACGAGATTTAACTCCTTATGTCTTAAGGCGACGAGCGCAATGTGGTGCAGTGTGTACAATCTTTAACTAGCACCACGATATGGGCAAACGTAGCACATACCATCAGGTGAACGTATAGCTCGTATCATCGCTTCGTAGAATAAAAAATTATTATGTATCGGCTCCTTATGAAATATTTGCTTAGGATACACCGCAACGCCGGATGTATCCATACAAACAGACGCAGGTTGTTTAGATTAAACCACGGACGCGCGATAAAAGAAATAATAATACACTGTAAATACTTGCGCAGTACGTTACAACATTTGTGTTGAAAAATTACTATGTTCCGGTTTGAAAAGGTGCAGTCAAATTACTGAGGTAACGATACTTAATAACTTACATCTGCGCGACGAGTACAACGGTGCAGTGTATATCATCTTAACTAACGCTGTTATTGGCAAGCGTATCATGTGAAAGTGGAATAAAAGAAATGTTGATTCATGCCATGTGACGGAATGGTCTCGGAGCTAATTTTCATGCTTAGTCACAGGTCACGAGTTCTATTCTCAGTGAATTTTTATTGTTATATACACTACCTACTGAAAATCGTCTCGAACTTTCCGGACAAACTAATAATAAACGGAGCGGTTAAAAGCAGTTATAAAGATAACTGAGTCGGAACGTCATATCGTTACTGCGCATGTCTACATTACTCACCGATTGATTTTTATGGTTTAAGAATAGAATTTTTTTTAACAAATTGCAAAAGGATTGTTGATTAATCACTAACAAATTTTATCGATCAAAAACAAGTTCAGTTAAAGATATTTTTAATTCACAACTTTCAGGTATCCAACATATTGTTTTTTTTTTATACTACTATGCGACGAGACGAGCAAGACGTTCACCTGATGGTAAGTGATACGCTTGCCCATTACAACATGGTGCTAGTTATGATGGTACACACTGCACCACATTGCGCTCGTCGCCTTGAGACATAAGTTGTTAAGTCTCGTTACCCCAGTAATTACACTAGCTACAGCGCCCTTCAAACCGGAACACAGTAATGTTTGCACACTACTATTTGGCGGTTGAAATAGAACCTGCGGTGGTACCCACCCAGACGGTCTCCGGCAACAGAGACCTACCACTTGGTCTATTACTTGTTATTAGTAATATTAACCGACTAGGCGAACGTTTTATTAAAGTTTAAATAAACAAACGTTCATCACAGCAGATCGTGTATATGAAACAACAACACAGATAACGGTCAACGAGTTATTTATAGATAAAACAGTAAACGCATTAATGTACGTATCAAAATTAACTAAGATATAAGGAAAAACATTATTATATAAATGGTTTCACTTATTCTCTATCACCTGATAGCATCAGCGTAAGACTGATGCGCTGACTTAAATACTCAAGAAGAGAACAGCCACATGGATACTCTTTCAGGATGAAATGAATTACAGGATAAGGAGATGAGGAATCCGAAATAAAAAGTCTATAGCTATTCCGGTTAAGGAGACATGAAAGATCAAAGTTAACACTGTGGATGGGGATAAAAATTTCACTGAGAATCGAACCCGTGACTTGTGTCTAAGAATTAAAATTAGTACTTAGACCATTCTAGGACATTGTAGTCTTATACTATACTACAGACCCGTCTTTCCGATTTGATCTATAGTGTAGTCTTAGAAAATGTTATTTTCGTCAATTGTAGCAATAAAAAAATTAAATAAATTTTTAAGCACAGTCAAATGACAGATTGTAACTTGTTTTAAGTTTTCATAACGTGTATCGAATGAGTTCAGTTCAATACTTTACATAACGTGTATATTTTTCATAAGCCAACTTTCGATTTTATTTCCGGTTTTGTTTAAAGTTGAACATTAAAATTTTAAACTTGAACTGCTAATGGTATGAACGCAATAATAATTTTTATTTTATCTAGAAATGTTAGAGCTTAACCGGGATAGTAATCGGTGTTAGTGGTGATCGGAAACACTGCAACCAACAACCTGTTCCTAAGTTTACTTATCAAGAACTTAAAGTTGATGTTTGTTCGCAAATTAAGGATATTAACCATAAATGTTTTACATGTGGTAGGTCTCTGTTGCCGGAGACCGTCTGGGTGGGTACCACCGCAGCTCCTATTTCAACCGCCAAATAGTAGTGTGCGAACATTACTGTGTTCCGGTTTGAAGGGCGCTGTAGCTAGTGTAATTACTGGGGTAATGAGACATAACACCTTATGTCTCAAGACGACGAGCGCAATGTGGTGCAGTGTGTACCATCTTAACTAGCGTCGTCATGGGCAAGCGTATCACTTACCATCAGGTGAACGTCTTGCTCGTCTCGTCGCAAAGTAGTATAAAAAAAAAAATGTTAACTTTGCTGAGCTTGACTGAGCTGGAGTATTCTGGACTAGATCATTCGCGGCTTCATTGTCTTCGTTGTCGATAAAGATTTTTTTTTACTCCAAGGTCGTTCCCCGGTGTCGGACGATCATGATTACTGTCTAGAGTGAATGATCAGCCTCCGCCGATTAAAGTGACATGAAGAGTCTTTTATACGCCGTGTTAAACATACAACATTCATCTATTCGTTTCGTAGGTTAATATCTTACGCGGGGTGCAAATGGCGCCTGTGTAACCTCCCACCCGGCGTGTTATTGATCTGAAGCGTCTGGGGCAAAGTTTCCACAGCGGCGCCTGCCCGACGCTCCTGTAGATACCGTCAGGAGGGTTCCGTACAATGACGCACATATACATTATATATATGTGGGAAGAGTTTCAAGGTTTTGCTATTTGAGCCATTAAAGAATAAAGATAACGCCAAGTTTGACAGAGAACATTCTAGTTGTCAGAGAGACGAAAAACGGGATTAAGACAAAAGATATAACCCATAATAAAGATTCATTAATAATCTGCATATAGATATATATTTATATATATAAATACCATTATTTTATATAACAGATTATAACGTTGTAATGGACATTGAATGATTTTTGGCGATTTACTAAAATATTACTCAAATTGAAACCGAAGGAAATAAATTACAAATGGAAGTTAAGTGTTTAAAAAAAATATTAAATTAGGTATCTGTTCATAATATTATAAAGTATACTGTGCTTAATATAATCTGTATATATATAACAAAGTCGGATTTGTTCGAACACAACACGAGAACGGCTGCACTGATTTTCATAGTTTTTGATACATTGGAATATTAACTAAAAAAAGTCCATAAAACCTTAAATTAAGTTTAGTTAATATGTAACGACATTCATTGAGTGTTAGGTGGTACGAAATTGAAACAGCTAGTAATTAATAAATGAAACCCTAAACCTTCAGCTATATACTAATTGATAAACTGGTCATCGTAGTAAAGTTCCCGTTTATAAACTATAGAAAAATTGTAATAGATCTTTATGATCTATTGAGTGTTTGTGGGGGAAGCCAGAAATAAGAGGGATTTCGACCCATTAAAACCTTGAGTATCTCCTTCATTGTGTCTGGAATCTTTAACGAAACGAATCAGTCCTGCACTTAAGTTAAATAAGACATAACCCTCATCATCGTAACTACTATAGTAAAATCTATACGAGACCACATTTACCGTCCGACTCCTTCGAGACACCTACGTAATCCTTTACACGACACGACACGTGACCGATACGATATTACCGCGCACTGAATCACAGACGATATACGTGGACAGTTTCACATCGCCCGCCAAATATTGTTCTCTTTATCATACAATAACAGTGTGAAAGGGACGGCCGATGGATTCTTTTACACGTTCCAGATATCGTTAAAAATGAATACGCGCACCGAATAAGGGGTTCTTGTTTAACTTGTTTCATGAATATTATCGTCCACGAATTTAACCGTGTTAATACTGTTTAACGTGTAATTGCATTGTTAATTATAAATATACACTATTGGTAACTTTTTAATTTTTTTTGATATGAAAATTACATTTATTTTTTGTTTTTAAAGTGTTGCCAAGAAAAGTAAAAATTATATTATTTCCTAATTGAATTAAAGCTAATAGCAACACTCCTAAATTTTATTTGTACCGACAGTCATTTTTCATTTATAGAAAAAAATAGAATTCATCTTAACATATGCGAATCTTAACACAATATTATTTATGCTTAAAGATTGACATGCTCTATTTATATACATTTTAATATTATATAAAGACTGCTGTATTATAAAAGTAAGAATTTACAATTTAAATTTATGTAATATTAGTCAGGATATATGTATATTACTTTGTGTGGATTTAAATTGAATAAATCTCACTAAACAAGTTATGCAATAATTTATTCGTAGACGAGCGAGGCGTTTACCTTATGGTAGGTGATATCTGCTTAGAGATAGAATGATATACACAGCAGCATAGTAATCGTATTAATTCGTTACCCGAGTAATTTTACTACCTACAACGCCCACACAGCAAAATGACTCATGAACTAATTACTTTAGTAGTTACATAAAAAAATTGTGTTCTTCAAAGGACTATTTTTAATGATAGTAAGACAGGAAAAACCCTAATTTCCTATCCGTCACTTTAATGAGACTTTAATTTAAAGGATTGTCAAAAGAACGTCAGTTTATAGATGTAAGTGGAAGAGGAAGTGTCCGTTTAGCGAGAGGACTGAGATGGCGCGTGTCAGAGGTCGCGGGACACGGTCTTAACAATTGCCTTGACGGATTGACCGACTTCTTTGTATTTAGTCGACTTGAATTATTCATTATAACTATAAAAAAAAACAATTAAAACTAATGATAAATGATATTTGCCAATACCAATGTGGTCATCGTTAATTTGAGAGTGGTATCGTTTCACTAGTTACATATCAAATCGGAACATAGTAATGCACATTAAAGACTAAACAGCTTATCACTGTTTCAAACTTATTGGTGAAATATTTATTGTATAGTCGAGGTGTAAATGGTAACACCAAAATAAATATAGATCCTTTATCAATGTTTGATCAAGCTATGCGCTTTAGAAATATCAATAACATATCATATGCTCGCATTCAATGAAATGTTTAAAATGGCGGATCGGTAAACAGGTTTGTAAATTCGTGCTAGTCGAAAGTTAGCAGGTTTTCAACGTTTTTATCCTTTTAAACACCGTAAAGTTGCTTAAGGTAAATACCGGAAAAACTTACAGCGAATACAATGACTGTTCACGAAACAATTCATGTGAACCATTGTATGAGTAATCAAAATAATATAATAAAAATATTTTTATAACCAAACATTAATAACCTAAATGTTATGGCGGTAGAGAAACAAAGTTAGTAGAAAGCGGATTTTTAAAAAATCATTCCCGCCCCTCTAGAATGTATCTGGAGAATTATGTAGCAGTCATAAAAATATAAAGCATGTAAACAAAATAATATTGTTTTGTAAATGAATGTGCTAATATAAAACATGAGAAGAGGCGTTATTACTCATTTATATTATCAACATATTGACATTTTGATCCCACTGTACTGTGAACAATGAGCGAACTCAGTTCATCAACGCATTGCAAAAATATGTTAGTCTGTATAACAGATTGTTTGTTATAACATTGCAATTATTATTGCAATGAAAAAAGATGATATTTTATTTTAATACCATTTACAAAGTCATCAGAATGTATAGGTTTTATAACATTTTCTTTTAACACAAATAATATTAAAGAATTTTCTAAATACCCTACTTTATTTAAATTCTAAAGATTCAATGTTTAACATGTCTAATGAAATATTAGTATAAATCAAAAGTTTTTAAAGCAAATTCTCAAAGTTCAAATTCTTTAGTAATTATAAAAAAAGTAAAAATATGATATTCTTCACAAGACATGTTTTCTTAGTTTATAATAAAAATAAAACTTACCGTTACTATCATGCAATGGTTCTCCTTCACAGCACCGCAGCAACCGAAGAATGCAACCACAAACACAATGATACCGACAATGATAAGAACAATCGGAGCAGATGTGTAGAAGTTCTCATCTGTCAAGTCAATGTACGGGTGAGAGCTGGCTTGAACCCATATTCCAACTATCAGAATGATCAGACCGGTTATCTGAAAAAAAAAAATATTGATTTAATATTGAAAACACTAAACTATTGGTAAGGTATAGTATAGTTGTAAATAAAGTTTACGCATTGAAAGAGAGAGTATAGTGCTTCTATTAAATGCTGTAAGAACTTTTACTAACAAATCAATACAATTTTAAACAAAATCAAAAATGATCACAAAGTACCAAGTATCATTACATATAAATGACTTTTAAAATAGCTGTAATGACACTGATAGCCATTCCAATTTTTTATTTATAACATCAAACACTGTTTATAAAATATGATAATGTTTTATATACATTTAGTTATGCGAGTAAATATGAACGCTATAGTGATAGTATTACGTGCGATTATTTAAAACGCCCCATTTTAGTGATAATTATTTTGGCCACCTTCACCAAAACAGAATCAAAACATAGACATTTTGAACACCTCAATTTAAAGTAATTATTACATGCTCACAAATAAATAATAAAATTATAACGATGACAAATTTAGTTGTGCAATCCTTTTTATGACTCATAAAATCGCCACATTAATTGTTTAAGTGAACCGATTTAAGTAATGGTTGTAATACTAAAAACATTTTTTGATTATAAATCATCGTCTAAAATTATCTTCACAACAAGTTTAGTTAGTTACAACTACCTGTAAAACAACTTTTCTAGAAAAATGCTTACCGCAAACAAAAGATTGAAGCAAAACAGTAGGTATTTCACACACGACATTCCCGCTCCGATAGCCATTTTAATAGTTTCTTGCTTCTATCTTTATTTTTAATCTTTAAATCTGAAACAAAAGATAAAAATTGTTGAGAGAATGTAAAAACCTTCCATTTGCGCTTTACACCGAAGGTAAAACATTGATTTGCGTTTTGCGTTGTTGACAAAAACGTCTTTATGAACTATGTTTTCAGTCTCTAATTTATTCCATAGCATAAATATGGTTTAAAAGATTTAATCAATCAAATATTAATTACGCACAAGCTGAATAATATAATATTTTACCGAAATATATCGTCAATAATACACTGCGACAACCAACACCAACAAGCAACAGCGTCACACGTCCTCTAAATCTAATCGAAACATAATAATGAATTATCTGTGTTGCTATACAAAATCTAAAACTGCCCAATGTACAATGTGTTGCCATACGAAAACAAAAATTTGGCATTACAGAATCTCGTAGCCTTTAACATTTAATAAATATTAAATATTAAACTTTAAATATTACTAATACAATTATTGTACTACTTATTAAATAATAAAAGGTTTTCTTTTTAGTTCTTTTTGTACATAACATTTTTTCTTTTACTGAATTTTTGAATGTTCGTAAAACGGTCAAAAAAATATTTGTATATCGTTTTAGATAAAATGAGAATATGTCGAGATAACTGAGATATTGAAGATTCTTAGATTGATTAAAGCGATTTCAATAGAGGATCAGTAAATTTTCTCGTTGCTTGCACGTGAACGGCTATCACATATTAAGAGAATATTTAATCAGATTCTATTTAAAAGAATGAAAATCCCCAAATTTTTGAAGTCGGTGAGGTATACTTTGGCCGGAGTTAACACTATATATTTGGTAAGGCATATATTAAAAAGGAAAACTTATAATACTCTTATAAAAAGCAATTTAGTGAAGTAGTTTTTTAAAAAGTATATAAATTAAATGGGTGGGGTTTGGTATCACTTTTCCTTTTCACATTTTTTTTAAATTCGGTTTAGTGTGGATCCCGTATTATCTGAGACCAAGGAAAGTATTATGAAGAGTTTTTATTATAAAGAAGGTGAAAGAAGGTGTTTATGGGTGAATAGACATAAATCGACAGAAATGGATCTATCTGATTGGAGTATGTTTTATAGTAGTTGGTACCGGTGCTTCGCAAGGAGTGTTTTTGTTCTACATTAATTTCAAATTACATTTACCTCGTTAAATCTCAATAATATTGACTAAGTATACAAGTTTTTTTTAGATTACAGGCCTTCTACTTTTAATAATTGGGATAGTAGCAATTGTAGAGTATACATATTATGAAGATTTGATAACGAAGCGATTCTTTACTTTGCCGGGATTCGTTATTGCAACCGGTGTGATTATTATACTCACATCAGTTTTCGGATTTTATGGGGCGTTATCTGAGAACTTCTACTTCATAGCAGCGGTGAGTGTTATTTTGTAATCTTTATCTTTTAGTTTAACTTATTTTGATGATTCCAACTCTATATAAAGTTAACGTGGGTAATAAGAAGTATTGCGCTTCTTCTGCTTAGAAAATAGAGTTTATGTCTTGAAAATGGAACTTGTGTAATTAAATACATAATCTGTCTATCCAGATAATATTTTTTCTTTTACATTTTAATCTGCATATTATATAATTTCTCTTATGTATAAATACATATTACTTGTTACTTATGGCAGTTAAAAGCTGTCAACTTACTAAAAATAAGAGAGCAGAGCCAGACCTTAACCCATAATTTCATATTCCGAATAACTACTAATCTCGGACGTAATAACAAATTAACAGAATTAATTTCTCGGATAGACTAAAAGTTTAGAGTGGGTCCCAATTAATTTTTAGAAGTTCATATATCTTTAGGTTTTTCGAAATCATAGCTATTATTTATTAGAATGTGTGTTAGCCAGTTATTATTTAATATCTTCTCTATTTCAGTACGTAGTTCTTTTATTAATAACTTTAATTTTCGAAATATCGATGACGATTGTGGCATTTGTATTGGAGAATGATGCGGTCACCGAGATCAGGTCACCGATGATACGGAGCCTCCAGCTTTATGAATCAAGACTTGACATCGCTAAATTATGGGATGATCTGCAAATGGCGGTAAATATTTATAATTAAAATGTTGTTTATTTAATGCAAACTACAAAGTTCTACGTAAAAAATAAATTGCTATACACACTATAGGAAATAGAAATACGGTTCAAGTTTTTCATAAACACAACAAATAGGTTTTATAAAAATTTATTTTTAAGCAATCAACTTACATTACTGAAAACTTAGGAATCCAACGATGTTATTGGTTAGAGTACATATTATATTTAAATCTGTGTAAGCATAGGCTAGTGTCAAAAAGTTTAATATTTATGCTTAAGTAAAGATGATGGCATTGGTGGGATGTCATAGTCTGAATATTTCAGACTATTAAATAATGTTTTCTATTCCTCCACCACGTTTTCGGATTTTTTGTAGCTTCCAAATTTTTTCGACCAAAAAGCATTATCAAAATCGGAAACTCTTTTATGAGTGTGTTCACTTTTTTATTTACGTTTTTGGGCAAATTTGTTAAATTTATAAATATCACAATATTGTTAGAACCAAGTTATAGATGGCGCTGTAACAAACTTTGACTTTATACAATGTTAATCATGAAACTGAGAAGTTTAACTTGAATGGTTTCTTTGTTAATGATTTTAACGATACTAAACTACAGCATAGACCTTCTATTTTACCAGGCGTATTTCTGGAAGAATACCGCGGTACTTAATTTCTGCGAATTACCATAAAAAAGTACAACACTAGTACTAAAAATGTTTATTTAAATGTCTATTGATTCATAAAATTTGAGAAATAAATATATAACTAATTAATTGACCGAACTAAAAAATTTATCTCTTACGCTTCGACATATTGGAGGCTAAACCGATAAATAAAATTTTATTATATTACTTAAAGAAATATTTACAAATGCAATTTTTCCAGTTCGAATGCTGCGGTGTCGCCGGACGAAATGACTGGGTATCGAACCGGATACCGGTCAGCTGCTGCCACATTGACTACGGAACCGTAACACAGTTTATTTGCAATACAGCCAACGCGTACACGGTGGGCTGCGCGAGCGCACTCGGCGAGTGGTTGAGTTACTACGCCTACGTGATAGGTGTCGTTGCGGCTATGGTCACTTGTTTGCAGGTTACTTATTTCTCATTAAACATTCGTTATCCTAATGATTTCTTATTTTGCCTTCGTTTTGATGATTTAAGATCGGACCGCAAACAATAATTAAAAAGTTATAGGAGCCCCGTGATGGCTGTGACGTCCGGACATCTGTCATCTCAGTCCTCCCGTGACCATGACTGCTGCAAAGCGGTCGAAACTTCGGGATTAAATAAATATAACAAATAAACGCGATAAAATCCGTAAAATTGAGTTTTGATAAATTCGTTATCCTGTACAAAACACAGAAGCTTTATTTAAGCTTGCAAAATTTTGAAAATAACAATCTATGGCTTTATATTTTTTTGTAAAGAATTTTATTAATGCTTTTATATTACCAAAACTGTATTCATATTTATTTATTTTATGGTATTGACGGTTCGTTTTGAAAAGTTGTTGTTATATAGCACCAGCATTGTTGCAATTATTGTTTTAAGTATATTTTTAATATTTGTTTCATAGGTTTTGCTCACCGCAGTGGCAGGATGGTTGGCATGGAGATCGAAATACGAAGAAGTGGAATTAGAATCGTAGAATACTTACATCATAGCTCCTGACGTCATTTAGTTGGAATTATTTAGAACTTTAACTGTTAATTAAATAGTCGCTTAACCATAACATAAATTTCTACTTATCTATGTAATGTATCTAATGCATTTTGTCATTAAATAAGTATCAAACCGAACAGAAATCCCTTTTGTTGTATTTCTTAATTTACTGCGGTGTGTGATTTTTTAAACTAGTAAGGATGTAAATTTTTTGGTTTCTTATAAATAAATGTAATCATTAATTATATAATTTATTGGACTGATTTTATGTTTCTCCGAATTCATATTATTAAAGAATCATTTTCCTAATTTTTTCCTTCTTGAACTCGAAAAGACCCGGAGTAAAAGTTGATCTCTTTTATTTTTCTATTATTAAAAGTAGAAAGTAATTTTTAAACATGGATATGTCTGATGCTTAACTGCTGAAGCATCTTCTATCACAAGGAGATACTATTGCCATAATCCACGCTAGCCAAGAGAAAATAAGCGGATGTCTTTAAATAGAAAAAAATGATATTGCCTTCAGAAGTTTCTTGATTATTACTTAGTTTAATATTAAGAATATAATAAGCTAAGTAGTAATTTATAAAGCGGAATTTGAGACTATTATTTTAATTGTATGTAAGGCTCTACCATTTTTAATTTCTTTAACAGAGTAATTCGGAATTTATGTGCATCCGATACACATAAGAAAAGTAAAAATACATCGCCTGTGTTTTGCAATGCTAAATAAGGACAATCGCTATCCAGTTCAAATGTGGTAATTAATTGATGTAATAAAAACTTGCTCGATAAATATGCAAATTGGCCTGTTTTGTGAGCTGAAGGAATGTGTATTTTCTTTTCATTGCACAACAGACTGTGCTGCGAATATCAGTGAACCTTTTTTCCTTATAATTTATAAAGCTAAATTTTGGTTTGGTATATAGTTGTGATCAACTGTTCTAATTTTTTTTAGTGAATCTGTCATTTATACCTGGATCCCAATTTGGTAAGAAAAATGTTATTTATCGAAAGGTCAAAAAGAACTTTCAATCTCATGACTTATAAAGATTTAGCTATAAACATTAAACAAATTACAAACACTTTTTTGTTCAAAACCCCATGGCTATTAAATTTTAACATTAATAAGAGCGTAGTTAGAATTTAATAGATAAAATAATTATCTTTAAAATTCAATTACAGTTATCAGTTAATGATAGCATGAAATATTTTACGCCATATGTACTTTTATGTTAGTGTTTAATAGTAAACATTTAAAAATATTACAATCGTGTAAACCTTTATCTCTGTCAGTGAATTTACCTAAAAATACTAAAAGCAATATTTCACGTAAATCGAAAGTTCAGCAATCATCAAATTGTTCAGGTTAATGGGAGTGTACCAAGGGAGGATTTTATGGTGATAAATATGATAGTAATAGTGGAAACACAATCGACACAGCGGCAGGTGGAGCGAGCTGCGAGATAAATCCGCTTGTTTTCCTTATCAAGATTACAGCGGTGATAAAAATATCCGAACTACAACTATACGACGTTAACTCGTCACGAGGACGTGTCGCGCGATCGTTGCTTGAAATATATACGAGCATATAGATTGAGATAAAAATGTGGTCGAAAATTTTCACAACCGTAAAGTACACGCTGGTTGCAGTGAACTTTCTATTCTTGGTAAGTCGTAACGTGACAGTGAAGTTACAGTTCGTTTACATCCGTGTGATATTGAAAGTGATTTATGATTTCAGATAACGGGTATTGTTATATTATCTGTTGGTAGTTCAGTGCAATCGGCCTACAATGGTTACCATGAATTCCTATCGGAGAGATTCTTCTCTCTGCCAGCTTTCTGCATCGCAACGGGTATCATCATCTTCATAATCGCCTTCTTCGGCTTCTATGGCGCTTTTATGGAGAACTACTACATGAATATGGCCGTAAGTACATTTTTTTTATTCGAACTGCCTTTTAGTTGGTTTTATATATAGCATTATGTTTACAAGATCTGTAAAGTTGATCAATTTCTGTCAAACAACATGACAGTGCCTCGTTCTATATACAAATGACAAGAAAGTTTGCTTATCGCTAGTTAATTCTTACTGGTATATTACATGTATGCATGTGTGTTCGATAAAAAATCCAATAAAAGTACAAAAATATTTACTAAAGTCTTTAATAACCGGTTTCGTTAGATTTAAAACTTTGTATGCATCTGTGTACATGTAATTATGTAAAGCTATTTTTTGTCTTTAAATTTGACTTTGATATAGTTTTTTTATGACATTGGAATCTTTGGCTTGTATTGTTACATTTTATTTATAATGTTAAAGTACATATTTTGTATTGTTTTGTAAATGTCTGTATTCTATTTTGAATACCTACCACAACACTAAAGTTTGGCTGGTGGAGTATGTCTGTACATTAAGCCCGTCTTTTGTATGTCATAAGTTTAGAAAATACAATAAATCTTACCGCTCGTATCATTTAATTCATTTATAATATTTAATGTTTGTATGCAGGTTCCGTAAAATGTTTATTTATTGATGACGTAAACTATTACGATGAAGCTAATTCGAAAACGAGTTATAAATGAATCATTAATCAAAATAACGATTACCAAAATACTTCGAAAACCAGTTTTTGATGATTAAACGACTAGTATTTCTTTTAATGTTATAAAGGAAAAAGATTGATAAAAATACAAATATTTAATACTGTTTGGTTAGATGTATAGTTTGAAGATTTGCTTATGATTAGAAGCTTACAATTTAGTTAGCCGTATAGAGGACTGAGAGGATAAGAGTACTTTCATTTATTTTACGTTTCAACCCTTTTTAAATTCGCCAACACCCCATTAGCTATTAATAAAAAGTGGACTTTCTACATTGGTTGACGGCATTGTGTAACCTTTCCATAACTATGAACATTCTCAAAAAAAATAGTTGAAATAAAAAAACGGTGAAAACGTTTGATAACAGATACCTTAGGTAAATACTAAGGAGATATGCCGAATCGAAGTCTTAATTGATAAGTAGCTAAACAAACATATTACATTAATTTTGTGCGACCGATAAAAGAAAATATACTTTACGATTTTAGCAGTTACTTGTATAAATTATCTCTGTATCATTTGTTATAGTGTAAGCCCGATTCCTGTCAAAAATAAATTGATGCTACATTATTTTTGGTATTACTGATCTTGCAACGATTTAGTTGTTATATTGTTAGTGAGACACTAACACTTAATAAAAAAAATCCTCAAATTTAAGATATTTTCTCTTGAAGGCACTAATGGTTATTTAATAGGCATTTTAATTTCATGAATACATATGAATAAAATTTAGAGAAACTCAACAAGACAGAACGATTCCGTTTCTCACAGTATTTACATAAATTGATAGTTATTGTGACGCAGATCTTTTAAAGATTTCTCTATTATTTTTCTCAAAACCTGTTACATTACGAATCATTTTATAATACGAATATATTTATTAACAATTGTTATAATCAATATGATAGTTTGAAGTGGAACTTTGTATATGGTACTCCATACATGTAATTAGCGAAGGCTTTAAGTGTTTGTGCTAATAATTACGTTACAATAACACGTTTAGTATGCTAAACGTATCTGTATACAGTAACAATTTTTCGCGTGACTCCATTCGTGTTACTTCCACAATTTGTTTTCGTATTTATTAGTGTTTTTTACATCAAGTATTTTAGTTAATTCTGGTCAATACTTTAAGAGGGATGTTGTCAGTTATATACATTTTTCTGGTAGTGCGTGTGAAATCGAAAATTCTTTCCTAAATTGGATTAATGTTATGATTTTTATCATCCATCGATTATTATTTGATTTATCTCCACTGAGAAGAATCGACATAAAACTTAAGGGATTTTTCCTTGTTTGTAATCGTACTCACAAGTGTACAGTAATGCAGAGTGTATGTTTTAACAAGAGAGTCCTTTTCAAACGTTATCATCATTCAAATAATCTTATGCTAAACAATAATATGCATTGCTGTTTGCATAAGACCCATTTTACAGTGCATTCAAATTTGTTAATAGATGGATTAATTACACTATTAGATTTTTTTGTAACATGAATCTTTTTCTTACAAATAATATGAACAAATGTACACTAGAGTTGATACAAAGAAATATAATATTACGCAATTATTTTGCCTTTATACCGTAGTTGTTAAAATCTACAGTTATTTAAATGTTAGTCATTACTTCTTATCAGTTTTCATTGTGCATGGCAATTCACGTTAATCGATAAATATTTCTTAACTGTTATTAGTTTCTAGAACAGTTAATGGGAGCAAGTTTTCGTGTTTTATGCAAAACTTATTTGGTTATGATTAGGAATATAGTTATTATAAATTATAATTTATTTACACAGTATTTCGTAGACGAAGTAGACTTAATGTTTACCAATCTACTATCGGTTTTCGTTGAATGTGACGGTACACGAAAACTAGTCAGAAAACGAAAAAAATAATGGACAAGGAAGATATCATAGTTCAGGAATGATGCATTGCAGATCTGTTAAAAAATAAATACAAATTAAAAATAATTTGCATTTAAGTAAATATTAACATGTTTGTATATTATCAATGTTAAGTAAATAACTATATTCTATATGAAGTTTAGCAAGATTTGTTAATTGTCTTGATTCAAAGCAAATACTATAATCATACAAATTACGATGTGAAAACATTTAAAACTTTATTCAGCAATAAATATTTATGCGTATAATCTTTTTTAAAATTATCTTGTGATTACCAGTAACTCAAATGATTTTCTTAATTTTTCAGTTTGCGGGGTCAATGATCCTTATGTTCATATTCCAACTGTCAGCATGCATTGCCGGTTATGCTCTGAAGGGAAACACGGTGGCGCTAGTGCAGCAGTCGTTGATGAGTACAATGGAATTGTACGGAGCTGATAAAAATTTCGAAGTCACCAAGTTGTGGGATGAAGTGCAAGAAGATGTGAGTGTATTTCTCAAACATTTTAACACAACCATAAACTAATATATCTTTAACCTTTGAAAATTGTTATTGAACATAAATAGTATTGTTCTGATAATGTAAATGAATGATTCCTTTTGCATCTCCTTCCTTTCGCATGCTGTACAAAAATCATTCTTTATAAAATACACCAATTAAGAAAACATTAAGAATGATAGTTATCATAATTGGTTAACGCGCTTCTTAATCCAGACTATTATAAAGTTTGGATGCTATTATCTTAAGCAGTTTCAAAACTTTGAGTACCGTGTTTAAATTTAAAGGGCGCTAGCTGTAGCGAAGGAAATAACTGAGATAGTAATACTTTCCATCAAAATAACGAGCATGAACACGGTGATTCTGTAAAAATATTATTATCAACGAACTCGCCATCACAAAAACTTGAACACGAAATCTTATGATTATTCACCCATCATCCCATCAAGCTCTTCGAAATAGTCACGGATATTTTCTTGAACAATTATTAATCGTAATGTCTTATATACTATAAGCTGATATGACTTTACACAGTTTGTATTTGAATTGTTAAATGGTATTTTTTTTTCACATGTGTAATAATAGCTAGTATAATAGTTTATAGATGCATGTTGTATTTACCTGTAAGTGCTTTGTTACATCATGTTTTTTTTATTAGCAAGTGTTGATGTTTACAAGCGTAGTTAAACCTATAAATTACAAAAAAAACTTCAGCTCCTCGAGTCAATAATAGAATCGTTATAAACTTATGGTATTTACGAATCTGCAGTTCTCTTGCTGTGGTGTTGTGAACGCGAGCGACTGGCTGGTCCCGCTTAACACTGTCGCGACTCAGGGTGTGCCGGTCAGCTGCTGCGGCCACGTGTACGGCACCGTCCAGGTCTTCACCTGCAACGTCACCGTCGCCTACAGCACCGGCTGCACGGATGCCTTTGGTGCCTGGGTGCAGTCGCACGCAAGTGCAATCGGAATCACCGGAGTGTTCATGGTTTTGTTACAGGTACGATATAAAATTTAAAACATATCAAAGTGTTTTTACTGGTGGTAGGTCTCTGTTGCCAGAGACCGTCTGGATGGGTACCACCGCAGCTCCTATTTCAACCGCCAAATAGTAGTGTGCAAACATTACTGTGTAAACATTACTGTGTTCCGGTTTGATGGGCGCTGTAGCTAGTGTAATTACTGGGGTAACGAGACTTAACACCTTATGTCTCAAGGCGACGAGCGCAATGTGGTGCAGTGTATACCATCTCAACTAGCACCACGTTGTCATGGGCAAGCGTATCACTTACCATCAGGTGAACGTCTTGCTCGTCTCGTCGCATAGTAGTAGTGTATTTTAGTTATGTTTATTCATTAATATTGTCTGAAAATGTGTGATGATTGTGATGAAATATTGTATTCAATGTTAGCGTTTGACGCAAAATAAGGGATTGCTTAAAAATTATCGCGTTTATATCCAAATGTGATGACGTACAGCAATAAATGGCTAAATACAGGCAAAAACACTTGTTTTTGATTGTCATAATTAAAACCTCTTGATGTCCACTGCTGAACATAGATCTTTTCAATTTTGGGCGTAATTGCAGTACTTACCGCATTTGGTATGTGAGCACGTGGGCGGTGGTAAAATAGTTTGATTGTTAATAAAGATCATTGTTTATAACATAATTAAATTAAAATTACAAATTCTTTTCATCCCAGAGAAAATTTTAAAAGTAGAAAAATTGATAAAGATATCACGAACTTGTATTAAAGGTAAAGAACTTCAATACTTATATCCAATATATACAAACACAGTCTTACTCTTAATCAAAATATTTTTTATTGAATACGTGAAACTTTCATGTATCTCTTTGTAATGTGAAATATGTTTTATTAATTTTGATTGTAAAAAACTATCGTAAGTCTTCATTATAAGTACTTATAAATTTTTAATCCGTTCCAGGCTTTGGCGGTGGCAGGGGCGGTGTGGTTGGCCAAGATATCAAGGAAGGAGCACGCGTTCCCTTGAGAGTAGTATTATATAGCAAGAGTCTAATTTAATTAGGTTACGTAGAAATTACTGAGATATATACATTCCCAAACATTTGGAGTGTGATTGTTAATTTATTGTTCAAACATTGACTTAAAGTTTTATTAAAAATGTATCAGATAATACTTTTGTTATATTTATCCTGAACACTGTGACGAAACTACGTATGTACGTCATCACGATTGTCATCACTTCACTAATGCATTTATCAAGTAAAGTAAATATATGTATTAAATCATATCTGTTTACACAATAGATATGAATGTTTAATATTTGTACACATCTTTAAAAAAATTTAAACTAATTCTTGCGCGACGGATCAGAAATAAGGACAGCTGTAAAAGATCTAAAAAGAAGACTTAAATGGTCGATCGGTCGGATCGGTAATCATCTGGATGAACCGGGGAATGACCAATCGGGGAGGAGATCTTATGAGCAGGGCTGTCTCCAGAATAGACGTCGGCTGATGTTGATGTCATGTCGTCAGTATAATGATTGTGAACAGTCATTAGATTGAAACTTTATTATTTGTAGAAACAATTACATAACAATATTAACTTCGATTGTCATGTTAAAATGTATGTTTTAGTTCTTACTGGGCGAGCGTCACTATCTGAAACGGAATTATGATAAAGCGGGTATTGTCCTAGAGCATTTGTTGTAACTTCAGAAGTTTCAAGTTCTGCATCAAAACAGCATAAAGTATAGATGATGGTACGAAGACACGATTATGAAAACATCCGTAGTATTTTATCAGGTCAAAAGGAAACTTTAGAATGGTTCTAATTGGATCTTTACACAGTATTGGATTGCGTTGGTTGCTTTGAGTTATTGCTTTTGACTCCAGTATCTTCAGCAGTTTGAATATATGATTGAGAAAAGAAATAATCTTATTATTGAATATCTAGATAGTTTCCGGCAACAAAAGCGTGCCACAAAGAAAGCTAGTCTTTATTTGGTACTTTATAGAATTAAAAAAAGACGTACATATAAATATTTTGTTGTATGCAAATGATCGGCCATTGTGCGACACACCCGTATCGACTGATAAGATTTATTGATAAAATTGGTATTTCTGTTATTTCGTTACAGTCGAACTCTATTCGATAGCACAAGTATAATACAAAGAAGTAAATGAATCACTAATTTCTAATAATTTCTATGTTATTCCTTTAAAGTCAAGAAAATAAATCATAAGCTAATATGGCACTATTTTCAACTGTTAGGTTTGTACAGGTTACGTTAGTTGATTAGTAAATAATGAATAGTTCTAGACTAGGTGACGACAAGTATTAAAGAGAATGTCTAAAATAGTTCAGTGGCATCTACTAAGACGGGTGTGTCCAGCAGTGGACAAAAGTGAGCAAGCTGTGGACAAGCTCTCGATGAAGAAGAAGAAGAAACGTTGTGAAAGAACATATGTTCATGTATTATATTTATATCTAATACGTATAATAAGCTAATGCAGCTTTATTTCGATATATGGGAAACTAAATTGGAATTCACTGCTGGTATGAATGTGACTTGACTGAATTTATTTCATTGTAATTAGCTAGAATATTGAAAGTAAATTACTTAGAAAATTATCATTGCCTCTCGATGATCACACTGATTTCTCCCCTGACCAGTTCGCATTCAGCAGCTTATGGCAACCTTCACCAGATACTTATGTTAATCAATGAACACTCACATTGTTTGAAGTGAAAGAATATTGTTATGAAATTTCAGCTGTTTACTGTCACGACTAACTCATATCGAATTTACCCGTCAAAAGACAAAGTTATACAGTTTTTTGTACGACATGAACAGTTGACTTCTACATAAGGTCACACATCTCTGCATTCTTGGAAATCAATACTTGTAGGTGCTTCCACGTAAGTATTTCCTTCATGGAAGATAAGCTTCTATAATCCTCTTTAAAAATGGTTACGGGTAGCTGGTACAAATTATATAATGTTACGTTCATATAGGACGAGGTGTTACTTAGTAATGTCTTATATCTCATTGCCATACTCTTTGACTTTAAATCAGTAAAACTCGTCGTTACAAGTTTAAGACCCCTTTAATGTCATAGGTTATAGAATTATAATTTATTATATATTTATTCATAGTTATAACTAAACTAATTGCGTTATCGTCCACGTTCATCGTTTGTATCATATTCTAATGAAAAATCAATAAATTATATGTAAGGTTAACATACACATAAGTTAATTCCTCCACACATTGGTATTTTTTGTTTATGGTTTACAAATACAGTCTCTGTTTTTAGAAATAACAAACAAATAATATGTTAATGAATGACATATATTTGAAAAAAGGTCTTAGACATATTAGCTTATTCAATAAGAAATCTTTTGTTTATGGTAAAAGCCTTTTCTACTTTGTGTACAGAAAAAAAATAAACACATTAAATATTGTATTGATTAAATAGTTCTAATTGGTATAATCATATTGCTTTCAGAAACGTTCGTTTCTTATATTACGGGGAGGAAGCAGACATTTTTTTCAAGTATTTATTTATATGGTAATCCATTGGAAAGAAAGTACTTTTCGTGTTTAATAGTAAAATTTTATATTTTAGACGTAGCACGTCAGACCAATGCTGTTCTCTAATGGGATTGATCGTTAACACACATTTTATAAGCGAAGTGCAGTAACAATCAATCGCCATGCAAAAAGCGACCGTATTAACTAACAGAAGGAACGTACGTTGCATAAGGCAGTATAAAAATAAACGCTTTAACAACTGTTATATTGTTTGAGTACTCCGAAGTTAAGGTTAAATGTATTCACTAAAAATAGTTCCGAAGGCGTAAAACGAGCGCAGAAGTCCTAAAGCGTACGCAAATCGACTCATCGTATTTACAATAACGCGCTCGCGTCGGTTTTAATTGGCTAAAGAAAAATAGTTTTCATGGCATCGAGTAGTCTGACTGCGGGAGCGGTACGGGCGATACCTTATCACAGCTGATAACAAGTTTTGCCCTGAAAAATAGCTTTTGTACTTTAGTATTGTTTCACGTCTCACGAAGTACATACACGAAGCGAATTACAGTGACAAAATGGCGCAAACTAACCTTGAAATGGGAATGAGGTGCATTAAATATATGCTATTGTGTGTGACAGCGATATTCGTGGTGAGTTTTTTATTTTCGTAATTGTTTTTCGTGTTTTCCTTCTGCGTCACAGTTGCTCGCTTATCAGCGTTCGAAGTACTGTTCGACGTTTATCTGTAGTTTTAAAGAAATGTTATTATTAAACGCGTAGATACTTTGTCGCACTTGTTGGCATTGAGAGTTATTAATTTCTTTTGCCTTGCAACGGCTGCTTCAATATAAAATGATTTGGATATGTGTGTAGTGCTGATGACGTTACATATCCATATAAGAATTGATATTATTAATATAAGCGGAGTACGTAACGTGTGAATTACTTTAGATGATAACCATAACAACGTCGCATTAGGTAATGTTGCCAAAACTTGTTAATGTGGCACATCCAGATTGAATTATTAACTAAGACATAAGCCATTGGTTTGTTGTTGCTATTCCGTTTATATGTTGTATTTAAGTAAAAAATGAAGAAATATTAACCATAACTAATAAAAACAAGCTCATAATTATCTTTTATTTCATCCTTAAGAAAGGTGCGTCATCAGTAACACACCATATTCGTTAAATAACTGGACGCTTGTCTTCCCCTTAAACGGATAATAGATTCCGCAATGCGGATTTGACGTTTTTTTGTTTTCTTTGAAATTTATTTTCATACACATTTCAGACACCTTTTTTTATTTATACAGGTTTCGTCATGTATTCGTTTATCTATTGGAAAATAGTAATCAGCAAATAATACTGATATCACACGGAAACTCGTTTCACACATGTACCACGAAACATGAAACTTGTACTAAGATATTGCGTTTCTCGCAAGCTTCATTTACTGTTGAGTAAGATCCTTCATGGTTTCATGCTTGATCGTTTACCTCTATAGCGCAGAAGATAAGAGTTTTCCTTTCAGCACGGATGTGTCCAGTTCGATGCCGGAAGCATATATTATAGAGTTTGAGTTGTAGTGGTTATTTTTCTAACCGACCTAGCTTGCAACCAGTTTTATATTCTAAAGTAAAATTTACGTCATAAAATCGGTGCTGTTTTCTAGTTGTTAACATATAAGGGCCAGAGTATTCAAAGCGAGCACGCTCATCTACATGTAAAATTAAGGCCAAGTGTTAGCTCATCGCCGCTAAAACTCAAAAATCTGACATCGATCGAATGGTGATAAAAACTGCTATAAATTTATCATGTATTTGATTAAGTGTTAATAATCACTTTTCGCAGGTTTTTTTCCTTCTATAAAATCATACAGTAATATGAACGTTGTTTATTCGATATTAAGTTTTGGATCAATTAACTGTAATGAATATTTAATTATCTATACAACGGTGATACCGTTGCACAATATTATAAAACATGATCGTATTTGTTTCGTGTCATAAGCATTAGATGAGTAACTGTATACCTAATAGAGAGTGATATACTACTACACCCATGCAAGGTTTTTTTCATTAAATAAGAATAAAGATATATTAATCATATCAAGAAATCGGAAACCCTAATCAGAAACTTGCTTTCCTGATCATCTTCAATGTGCCACTTGACCTCAATGTTACATGATGGTAAGTTGCTAAGAGGTCGAAAGTGGTGAAAAGTCCTCTGCTAGAATACTCTGGCTCTCACATGTGTGACTGCCGTAAATAGCAATGCTATTATGCAAATTGATAATATGACTGATGGTCGATCTCTGTTGATTTTGGCAGTGCCTATTAGTCGCTCATCTATAGTGTCGTTGCTAGGCAAATTAGTAAAATAATGACATTTCTTATACGTAAAAGCATCGAGTACGATCCAGCCACCAATGTACATATGGCCACGGAATAGAACCAAGGGTTTCTGTAGTACAAAATAAGCGGTACGCCGTTGCGTCACGAAGTCATTAAATATATGTAATGACGACAACCTTGACAACTGCTGAGATTCTTTTCATCGCAAGTCTTTAGCGTTACATTGTGTTAATTACGTAATGATCGCTAAACAATAACTCCCATATATATAATGGTAAAATGTTGCCCTTGAGTATCGGATATAACAGAAAATTTCAGAATTTTTGTTATACTTTATGCAGCAAAGCTGAGGATACAAATGACGAACTTTATTGTATTTGTGATCATTTTTGACATAAGCATCAAAATCATAAATCATCTTGTCTTCATCAATTAAAATAAAAAAAAAGGTTTATTTTGATTTTAATCGAAGACATGATTGTAAACTATTTTAACAAATATATATTTGTATTAGCACAATATTGTGCTATACAATTTTCAGCATTAACATTAATATTAATTCTTTACAAAATGTACATCCTTTTAGAATACTGTAGTAATTGGATAACATAACGTATCTTTTTTTATTCAGCAGAGTAATAAGAAAGATTTAAAAGTCTAATGTTAATAACAACACGTACTTATACAATTTTTTTAATCAAGTGACCATTATTCGATTTCGTTTCCTTAACCTTATCCATTCGTTCTTAAGCATCTCGTTTAGCCAACGTGTTTGACTAAACTTGACTTTCCGGAAAATTACAAGATCTATAGTAGATGAAATATAAAATAGGATATTTAAATTGTGTTTTACTTAAATGGAGTAAAGTTTATGATTTGAAATAGATAATTTCGTCGAACAATATTTTGTTGAAGACACGCAAACAAAAGGATTAATAGATTATAAACTCTGTTGCATCAGTATGATGCAAATGTAAAATATTTTAAGGTACATAGTTGATAATGTAGACCATAATTTAAATTTTATACAGTCATTACTTACCATGTGATCAGGTGGCAAGCTCTACTTCGACCTTGGGGCAGGTGGCAAGGTCGTACCGGTCGTGCGGTCATTCCTCAACACTATCGATTTTTCACGCTACCTTATACACTTCTGCCTTATAATGACTATAGACGACATAATACATACATTGTACAACGTTAGTTATAAAAAACGAACTACATAAGAAAATGTATGTGTAAATACAAATCTTGGGCTTACAAAAATGTTAGTTAAATATCAATCTAAGTATTACAATTTAGTAAGCTTACGTATAATTTAGTCAATCTAATATGCAATATTATCAGTTAATCAAGAAGTTTGAGAAGGATATGATAATTAAACAAGCAGTAGTTGCCACGGAAAACAGTAACTTTTATCAAAAAAATTTAAAACATTAAAAAGTTTTTTCAACACTTTCTTTTTGTTATATCTAATGAAGTCACTCTACTAAAGAAATAATGTAAATTAAAGTAAACAAACCGTGTTAAGTACAATAACGATGATGAACATGAAAAAATGGTAAATTATCATATTATAACAGCTTTATGTCTAACAAGTCTTAGAGGTTGCCAACTAAACGTATAATGCTGTGCAATCAAAATAAATCAACTGGAGAATTTGTAAAAAAATCTGTAATACATTTATTGAACATATTTGAACATGGAAATCTTACAATTGTCAAGTGTAACGTTGTTGTGTAATGTACGTTTGTATAACACCATTACTCATGGTGATTACACGCTGTTATACGGTATATTAGCGAGAACATACATTAACAATGGAGTGTTAGAAAAACATATTACTAGATGGTCCTGCATTGTTCGTAGCCTCGAGAAAATATTGTAAAACATTGATTACGATCACTTGTTACAAATTTTTCTTAAAGAACGAAAGATCGATAATATCTGTAAATATTTGAAACAAATTTTTCTTTGAAGGTTCATCATTATCGTCATCAGCTAATAGAACGTCCGCTGATGGACATTGTCTCTCGAAAGATATCCATGCCAGAAGTTGATCAGCTATTAATTTTAAAGAAATATTATTTTCTGCAGATTTGTGTTTATATCGATGCAGTTTTAATCTATTGTAAGTAAAGTGAGTTCCCACAACAAGGACAATAGGAGAATTATGTTATGGTCTTCTGTTATAGTTAATATGTCGGTCCCACGAGCACATCCTTTATTTGCAGCACAATACTACTTAAGTATGTTATATTAATAGTTTACATAATTTTAATTTTACTACAAAGACGTTCGTCGTCGATAATATTTTCATCAAGCATTCTATAAATGTTTATCTATATTTCATCTACTTTCATTTTTTTGAATACTAAAGTATATGAAGATAAACTTAGAAACTACAATAAAATTTATGTCACAATTTAGTCCACCGATGTATTACGAAGTCCGTCATTAGACTCAAATATGTAATGTAGTTTTCACTATTTACTTATTTATACTGCGTCTAATATTAACTAATGTGTTAGTTCTTAATATTGGTTCATTCATTATTCAATTCCAATCTGAAACAATTTCGTAATAGATTTGTAAAACGTCCGAACATGAATTATCAAACGGGGATCTGATTCATTACTTTATAATAAAGATAAAAAATATTTCTTTTACTAACATTATGATAATCTGTGATTGAAATATAATATAGTGTTTTCTTTAAAGCTGACCTCAGCGCTCATAATCTCCGTGGGGACGACAATTTACGCGATCTATCATGATGTCTCCTACTTCTTGGATGATCAACTGTTCTCGCCGGCGACCTTCATCATCGTCATTGGTGTTATCATGCTCTTCGTATCGCTTTTCGGATGCATTGGTGCCCTGAAGGAGAGCACTTGTTTGGTTAACATTGTAAGTACTGTTTCTCATCGTGATTAACATTTTAAATGGTTTAGTAATATCGGCTGTTGCTACTAGTTGAACTATTCAGAAATAATGTTTTCAGTAAGTAGTTATGGATTGTGTTCAATGTCAATTTGCGGAAGACTGCAGAATAATGAATTTGAAGTGCGTCAGTAAGTTTTCAGCAAATTGCCAAAAATAATTTCTGATTATATCAGTAAGCAGTAAATATTTACTTCAAAACGTTGTTCTTTAAAGTATAAATATCGTCTATTGACTTTATATTTCAGTTCGCGGTGATTCTGAGCGTGGTGCTGGTGCTCGAGGTAGCAGCCGCTGTGACCGCGTATGCTATGCGCGCGCAGGTATCCCAGATGCTCGACGACAACCTCAGGGCCACGCTGCCTTTCTACTACCAGAAGCCTGAGATCCAGGACGCATACGACTTCGTTCAGAGTAGGGTATGTTAAATTTCTGCCCCTGCCGAGCAGGTTAGCTAATCTGCGTTATACTAATCTCCGTTTCTAAACGATTTCATAGGAAGTTAAGGTTTCTCGTGTCTTGAAATTGTGTTGTGCGCTTGTTTCCATCCTTGACAAATATTTGTCTAAATAGCGAACAACTCTACTAAGAACATAGTCACTGTTTATAAACTATAAGTGTTTAGATTGGTTTACCCAATAAAAATATGGTATGTAAAACCAAAAAAAAGTTAATGTAGTTTTTACAACTTGTTTAAGTCGCATGGCAATGATTATGTACCTTCTGTTTATAAATTCGTCTTATATCTAAATGTAAATAAGCAATTCTTTTTAAAGTACTTGACCCAAATGCATGATTACATTGACTTTAAATAAAAAATAAAACCATTAACAAGATGCCATTAACATGTAAATGAAAATGTAATAGTCTTAAAGGGTTTATAATTTTTTTTACAAGTAAAATGCATTGATCAGATACTCTTAATATCTCTGTAATAGATAGCAGTAGTTCCAGATGATGAGCTGAATCTATAATTCATATATTTAAGTGGTGATTGACTATTTAATTATACGTTAATATTTTTAATACGTTCCAGTTGAACTGCTGTGGTGTTGACAGCTACCTCGACTGGGGCGAGGTTCCAATCCCCGCTGGTGTATCAGGGATCTCCGTCGCCAATATCACAGTGCCCAATTCCTGCTGTGCTCAGTCCCGGTACACAGTTATCGAAGATTTAGAGGTCGCTGAATGCACCAGGTTGTATGCGAACGGATGCCTGCCCAGAGTTATCTACCTGGTGTACCAGAGTGCAGGACTATTGGGCGCTGGTGCTATGACAATAGCGTTTATTCAGGTAGAGTATAAATACAGTACATTGAATATAAACAGAATCATTTCTTTCGGAAATTATGTTGCTTATTCTAGGAGATACTATGCATAATGATCAAATAAAAAGAATTCAGTTACAGCGCGATTAAAAACAAAACTCACTAACACCTAATTTCAACAGTAAGTTAAGTTAGTTAAAAATTAATCGAGACTTAATTTTTTTACAGATAATCGGAATTATATTCTCGTTCTCGCTCGCTAACTCCATCCGCAGAGCGAAAACTGAACGCGAACGTAGACGCTGGGAGATCCAGGAGAGGATGATCAATGCTTACACATCACTTAACCCCGATAACGAGAAAGCGGCACCAGTAGTTTACGTACCTTTCCATGGACAAACTACCGCTTAAGAACTGCGACTGTTTAGTCAGTAACAAAGAACACATTAAATATAAACAGATCAAAACCAATTATTGTTCGCATTGGCTGAATATGTTTTTATGTTGGTAAGAGTGGAAGGTTATATAATAATTAATTATAATTTTAATAGAGGTAGAATTAATTATTGCATATTAAATATCACCTCAGTATTATACACTACAGAAGTATTGGCAGCACGAAATGAAGATTTCTTTTATTATTATAAACAAAGAATCCAATTTGTTGCAGACACATAACTCGTGTTCTCGTAAAATACATTATAACTAAAATGTAATCAGTACATTGTTTTAATATAATGTAAAGTATTTAGTATACAAACAATTTTAATAGCAATTTTATTTAAATAAATATAATCTTTTAAAAAACTGATTTCAAATAATTTTTATTTCCCAACCTATTTCACAACTGTGTAGTCACTAACAGATAGAATGTTACTTTTATAGACAGATTAAAAGTGTTTATGTTCATCAAAAATATTCCAGATTACATAAGTTATATATGTGCTTCTCTATAGACGATTTGCACAAACAAAATTCCTTTAAACAATCCTTGAGTAAAGCTTAAGAACAATCGTTAACCAATGTATGGTAGACGTTGTAATTTTGTTTGAACGGGAATTTACCATCGACCAAAACATAGAGATAAGGATTGATACCGATAAGCGGTATCAATGCAATGTCCTAGATATCACTGAACGGCTAAAAGCGACTAAAATGAAGCCGTGATAAACAACTAAGTATATAATAGCAACTGTCTGACGTGTACTGTACGAGATTACCGCTAATTGTTATTTTACGTGTATTCGTTTTTAAAGCAAATTACTAAACGATGTAATCAATATATCTTGTATTAATTACAATCTATATAATAAAAATGAATTGCTGTTCGTTAGTCTCGCTAAAACTCGAGAACGGCTGGACCGATTTGGCTAAATGTGGTCTTGAATTATTCGTGGAAGTCCAGGGAAGGTTTAAAAGGTGAGAAAATATGGAAAAAGTGCCCGGAATGTAGTAAAAACAACAATATCTCTTTTCCATTAAGGTGACCAGATTTTTAGATGGGCAAAGCGGGACAACTTTGAAGGAGTAATAATAACGTAACATTTTTTTTGGTTCCAACATTAGTACAATTTATAAATATAAAAATGTGTATTATTTTATTCCTTGACATATTTACGTGTGTAATTTTTTGTTTTAAAGCTGCTTTTTGTGGACTCTGTATTCAAATAAAGTTTTAAATAAATAAATCATAGGAACAAGCCAGAAACCATATCACTTTATCGGCCCCAAAGATTTGACTTCGTTAAACCCCTGGATATCCATTTTGATTAGATCGGTTATAACTTGACAAAGTTTTTCGTTTGTCACTCTAGTTAAACTTCCGGTTAGTGTAAGGTTTTGGTATATTTATATAACGGATTTGTACTTACTATCTAATAATAATCATCACGAGGGATATTTACCGCGTAAAATTTCTATTATTCTACGGTTTAACTATAAGTTTAAAAGTTTCAGCGTCTATTAATCCACATATACATTTCCATAATTTAGCAATAACAGAACAACAATTTTATCTATATTTATTTTGTTCGATTCAGATTAGTCGCGATTTATCTAAATCTTTCCGATTGCAAGGTATTTACATATTGCGTTCAAAGCTTTTATTTACGTAATATCACTTATTTTATTGGACAAAGCGACTAGACGATCTGGATGTATCCATATAGGTGGTGATAACAATGCAGGAATGATGAACACTGCACAACATTATGCTAGTCGCCTTGAGACATAAATCGTTGGCTCATTATCCCAATAATTTTACCAGCTGCAGGGCTCTCCAAACCAGAATACAGCAATGATTATATGCTTAGTTTGGCGATGGATACAGTTGCTGCAATTGTACCTGTCAAGAACACACTTACTTTGCTGTAGCTAGTGTAATTACTGGGGTAACGAGACTTAGCACCTTATGTCTCAAGGCGACGAGCGCAATGTGGTGCAGTGTGTACCATCTTAACTAGCACCACGTTGTCATGGGCAAGCGTATCACTTACCATCAGGTGGACGTCTTGCTCGTCTCGTCGCAAAGTATTATAAAAAACAAAAAATAACTAGAGAATCACGTGCTTTATAAAAAAAAATCACATCCTTTAAGTCATCTAACATCTATTCTGAATGCGCGAATGCTAAAAAAATTCAAATAAAACACACCCCTTATAAATAAAAAGGCGTTTGTTGTGTGACCCATAACAGAAGCGTAACATGAAGGTTCTACATGGTGACCTGGTTAATTTTTAATAATTAATGATTATTGAGCGTTTGCCAGTGGACGGCACGACAGGTGTCGGAAGCCAGTGTTAGTCGCGTTCGTGCCGGCGTAACGTATGTATGTACCGCTTGCTTTAATATTATAACGTAGTTGGAAAGCGCATACATTAACACGGTGTACGGAAAGGCGCCATTATCAGTTAACATCGGAGTTATCAGCGGCGATAAGCCACACGAAGCGAATTAGCGGAGACAATAGCGAGCCAACTGACAAAATGACGGCGGACAATGAAAACAATCCAAAAATTCAATTCAATAAAACCGAAACGGAGTACAACATGAAATCTATAAGGTTTCTCTTATTGACAATCACCACCATGTTCATAGTAAGTATTCCAAATCTATTATTATACACCGAGTTTATATTTCAATTGTGCTGAAACAATATCGCATATAAAAATTAGGTTTTCATAAACTTAAGTATTGAATTCAAAAATGATTTATGGATGTGTTGTGTACTATGAAAACTGTTTAAACTTTTTTAATATTTTAATGAGATGACTTTTCCATTGATTAATAGTGATTATGAAAAGTGTTATCGCGGTTTTTAATATATACGTTATTCCAATTAGTTTAGTTACAAGCTTGTTAAGCTACAAACGAAATAAACGAAAAGTCCACAGATTTTAGGACAAAGGTTTTTTTGTATTTTACAAGTTATGGTCGGCTATGATTTTATAATATGGATAATAGTCTATAATTTTCTTCAGCAATCAAATAAATAATATCTTATTATGATATGGAGACAAATCATTTACTTTCTTATATAACTATTACTTTTTGATAAGTATTTCTTATTGTGTCTAAAATAACATAACTAATGTTTATTGCCAGATATAACAGCATGTAATCACAGAATTGTAATTATACGTATATTACGTTCAGTATTGTTTCCAATCGAGCTTTCTATTCAATATCATAAATTATTTGAAATATGAAATGCGTTTAACAACTCGTTTACTTGATAAGTGCTACGCTGTTCATAAAATGAAGACACTACTTGCCTTCTCGGCATCATCGTACTGTTTACTTTCAGAATACTTATCAATTGTAATAATATATAATGCCAGAGAGTACATAAAATGATAAATTATGAAATGATCATATGTAAAACGTATAACAGATATCTGTAGACATCACGATGTTTCTATGATATGAATATTTATTACCTATTATTAGCTGAACAAAGACAGCAACGTGGTATTATCTTTCACTCATATACCCACAGTATGCGACGTACTAAATAAATATATTCAACTATTGGTTGTAGATTAATGTTGGTGCAAACACAAACTTTGTTCTTGCTTTGTTATAGGCTGTATGATATTCTTTGTCAGTAACATTCTAAATAATAGTTACAACTGGTCTACTTTGATAATAAAACATTTCTTAAATAAGTTTCTAATTTTTCAAGTCCATATTAAACATATAAACTATATAAAAGATAAGCAAAAAAAAAATTGAGGTACTGTACGTTCATTAAAAATAGTAATCAAAGCGTTTGGAGAAGATATATATAATATAGAAGTACACAGACCATGCTAACAATTAGTAGATACAAATATTAGATGTAATATATATTGATATTATATAAAAATGCCATATTTTTATTGAAGTTTAAAATCGGATTGTACTGTATACTCAAGACTAGGAAAAGATCAACCTAAAACAAAATACTCTAAAAACATGAACTGGCGTAACATCATAAAAGGTAGGAGTCACGACTTCCAGCACTGCTGAAACGACTTACATAAGTATAGTAACATTCCACTTACACAAAACTATACGAGTTTAGGTGTACATATAATAAATATATTTTACGTTTAATTCCAAATGGTATAACAAATCGATGAAGTAAAAATATTCTCTGATATTTAAAGAACACTAACATTATAACAGTTACAAACGGAAGTGTTCGTGTACTGTGCAGATGAGCTGTAACCTTAAATTGACCTCAATGAATGGTGTAAAATGCAATTAACACCGGCGACGACTTCATTATATTGATCTAACAGCTGCAGAGTTAATAAGATTTTTTTATTTGACACTTGCTTTTAATACAAAAAAACAAAATTTTTCGTGTTATAGTTTTTGTAAAAAAGTTTAATAAAAGTACTACTCATATTAGACTCGTACCAGAAATGTATTTTTCCTTCATTGGTATTAGTAGGAATACTAATTAAAAACCTTTCTATAACCTTTTTTATGAAAAAATGAGTTATGACATAACTTTTATTATACTATTTGTTTACTAAAAATCATGGTATTAAATAATTTCAGAAAGTTTGTTGCTTTGGTGAAAGCTTTCCACCTCTCCGAATATAATCCGCTAACCTTGGCTAGAACTAGTTATTCTTAGTGAAGTTTGAAAGCTCGCTTTGACTCCGTACTAGGAGGCTGCGGGTGCAATAACCAATGAGCTTTGTCATAAAAGAACCAGAAACAAATATCGTGCGAGATTTAGTCGGTGGCAGTCAATCATAACCCGACCTTGTACTCTTAAGGACATTAAACGGTTCATTGTCATGAACAGACATCTCAATTAACATCAAGGAATAATTCATATGATAATGCTTCACAAACAAAAATATTTAACATACTGAAAAATTAAAAATTTTATGTCTAGGAATAGTTTACAATCTAAATTATATTGTATCAGTTAATAACAGTAGTCTTTTTCAGTTAATTTCAGGTCTAATGATCGTCCTCGGGATATCGGTCTATTCCCACTACCACAACTTCGCGTTTTTCTATGAGAGCGCCACAAGTGGAAGATTTTTCACACCTTCGATTCTCAGTGCTCTTTTAGGACTGGTCCTCTTAGTGGTTACACTGTTCGGATTTTTCGGAAGCTTCAAGCAGAGTACATGCATGGTTAACTTGGTAAGACATTGTTCCATTTAAAGTATCACTTCAACTAATGAAGAGCTTAAATTGTTTTTGTACTAATTATGAGATTTGGCAATAGTTTGTAAAAAAATTTGACTAAGGAAAGTTCGATTTCCTTTTCGCTAAGAAGGTTAAATATCTATTTTTTTTTATTATTTGCTCTTCTCGTTTTTACAAATTATAGTAAGTTTATAAATATTTCAGGTTTATTATTCGGTCATAAAAATAACATTGTTTTTACAGCGAATTATTATTGTTAAATATTGTTTTAGTATGCCTTCATGCTGACTTTAATTCTAATCGTTAAACTGGTTGTGGTGATCCTGACCTTCACGATGGGAGCTGACACAATCATGAGTTACTTATACATACCAGTTTGGGACTACACGTACGATCCGGAGATTGAGGCTGAAATTGACCGCTTGCAGGTTTCGGTAAGTTTTTCAGTTTAAAGACAAACATTTATAGTAGAATAAACATTACTCTTATTGTTCCCATTACTTTGCACATAGACTTTTTTGGTGTAAAGAGAGATCAATGCTATTTATATTATTTCAACATATAGATGTTTAAAACTAATACGGAGTTAAAAAAATATCAAATTAAGCAAATAAAATGACGAAGTAACTTATAAGCATGCTAAGAAAGCACATGTGTTGTAGTTTTATATCTTAATTGCTCATTTAAGATACTCGCAAATGAATCCTAAATATTCTCCTCATTACTCCATTGCACATAATAAATAACTTAACAAAGTGAATATCTGAAAATTGTAACGGATGCTGTGAATATAATTACTTTGCGCTCAATATTTCTATTTGGAATAGGCACTCTTTTAAATAAATTATAATTATTTGGTAATTTGATATCTGATGTAGCAATGGTGATTATCTTTATGTTCGTCCATTATATAACATAAAACAATTTTTTTTCACTTAGTTGAATTGTTGTGGAAGCAACTCTTATTTGGACTACGTCGGCATGGATTTCTCAAGCAACCATTCAACGGTAGTAGTGTCCAACGTTGTTGACGGTGACCAGATAACTGTAGTTCTACCAAGGTCATGCTGCATTTCCTACTCCGATGTGTACTGCACAAGGCTGAGGATCACAAGTTGCAAGGACGCGCTGGTCGACGTGCTACTACAGAATTCCAGCATTTTAGGTGTACTCGGTGTTTCGGTGATGTTTATACAGGTAATTAACGTTGAAAGTAATATTTTTAAACCGTTGATTAGATAGACGTGATTGAGAACACTTTATAGAAATATTTCAGAGAAAAAACGACGGTTCAGAAATAATTTTATACATTATTTATAATAAATTGTTCAAGATTTACAGACGTTTAAATGCTCAACTGGAATCGGAGCTCTCACAATGCTGTGGTGTGCTCATCTTCTAAACTAGCGGCACATTGTTCCTTATTGGCGATTTACTTATTATTAGGTGAACAACTTGCGTTGCTAGTCTCGTTACGTCGTCAAATAAAAAACTAATTAATCGATGAATGCTTCCAGTTTTAAACTTTCCTTCGCCAAATTCGTATAGTTACTTATAGGATGTGTATTAAGTTCAAATGGTATACGAATGTTGGTTTTATGTTTCAGCTGTTGGGAGTAATATTTGCATTACTACTGGCGCGTTGCATTCGCAAGTTGAAGAGTGAGAAAGCGCTTATTGCATGGAAAGTGAAAGAACAAATGATTCTAGCACGGCAAACTATCGAAAAGAATGAGGATTCTGTTTACATAGCTCCCCCGGACTCGAGCGTCGCTTAGAACTGCGTCCTTTTTCTATTTATCTTCTGTTATCATTACAGATGCAATTTAACATGTAGTCGACTTGCTTCTTAATTATTCTATAATTTTTTTTATTGTGTGCAATGTTTTTTAAATATTCATTATTATTAATTATTCAAATATTTACTAAATTTATAGCATAAGAAAATAATTGATTAAATACTTAAGTGGATATAGTACATGATAGTCTTTTATATTATATGTGATTGTACAATATTTAAGAAAAATAGATGTATCGTTTATTACATAATGTTATGTACATAACATATACGCATATAATTTATATATTATTTACATACCAAACTTATTTACAATTTTTGTAGAAACTTTTCCTTTGTAACTACTGAATACAGTAATAAAACAACAGAACTTTGAATAGTTGTTTCATTTAAACAAAATCACCTTAACAATAATGATAAATAATTACAATTGTTCATTTACTTCATCACTACTATTTTTATATTTTGATTTGTGATTCCAAAATAGTTTAGCTTTACTAATAATTATATCTCCTGTATCTTGATGAGCCCCATTAGATAAGTATGGAGGAGTAAATTCTCTGTATGCTATGCACACTCTTCTTGATATAATGTCTTCACGGAGTATACAATGCTCCCAATGATATCGTGCTTCCCCATACATAACAGTCAAAGATCTCCTAAAAAAAAATTTGAAGTTAACATATTAGTTAAAACTAATCATAATATTTGACTTATTTGTTTTATAATACAGTCAAGCTGCATACTTTTTAAACAAAAGATAAAAAAGAAATGCATTCTAACAAACATTTAAACATTTTTTATTACAAATTTATTCAAATTATTTCGTAATAGTAAACTGCAAGTTCTCAACATTAATCATTTGATTTGTAATTAGTTCATTAGTGTATTATAACACAACATAAGACAGTGACCAGCTTTTGGTATATTAAATGCAGCTTGTTAATAAAAACTGCTGAAACTGGGTCCATGGTGAAGCAGTTATGCAGTTATCTTATTAAATACAGGTCTGTGGCTCGATTCTGGTGCAAAATGACAATTTAGATAGTGGCAGGATCTGTTAAAATTAATCCTACTATCACTATAAAAAGATTTTGCTGTATTATAGCTATATAATAAAACAGAAAAATTATGTGGTTCATAACAAAAATCATAATAATAAATACTTACTTACCTTATTAATGGAATTCTTATAATAGCTTCCACAACGTCTTTAGGTTTACTAGCATCTAACATTGTTTTATCTTTTTTTGTAAAATTTAAATCAATATCTCCGTCTGGTGTAACAACTGGATAATATTCATTGGCACAAGATAGATTATACTTCTTAGTATCTCCTTTAAAAATAGTCATGGTGAGAACAGAATCTGACAAACAGTTAACAGTAACCACCCTCTCTCCCCATATCCAGCAATCATCTATATGCGGGTCTATTGAGGCACCTTTACTTGGGTCATATTCTAATGAACACTGTTCAATAACTTGATACCCCTTTAATAAATCTATTGTGTGAAATCTGTCTTGTAAATACTTTGAAAATTGTGGAAACCCATCAAAATTTCCAGGTACAATTTTTCTCTTTTTAAAATTAGTTTTTGGACCAAAATTCTGTTTTCGCCGACCGCTCTGTGATACATCCCATTCCATTTCATCTATACATTTCATAAGATCATTCTCCTCGGCTTCTGATATAAAATTTTCTTTAATGAATATACCTGGATAGCTAATAGCTTCACCGACATGATTAGGATGTTGCTTATACACATCTAAGTCCCAACCTGGCCATGCTTTGTTACAAAAGTGGCAAAACACATAACCCTTTTCTCTGTCAAGTTGTAAAGAAAGATTTAGGTTATCAGCACCGTAAAGAGTTTCGCATACTAAACATGTTCTACATCCTTTGCATCCACAGGGGCGAGGTTTCATTTTGGCAAATAAATAGAATCACTATTTATGAAACATTTAAGATTTATTTCATATTTATCAAGTATTACCAATAATGTCAAGTTGATAGTAATTGTCAAATGCAAGGACTTCGTTGTTCGGACTCTAGGCCTTTGCTTGTTTTATTAGAATATTATGTTAATCATTATAAATTCTTTGACCATTTTACATGGGATATTTAACAGCTAGTTTATTTATAAAGAATGTATAAATGAGTAATGCGAACATAAAACCTCAAGTTTATTCATAGGCTTCCAACCTTTTATGAAGTATCGTCACTTTTACAAGGAAAAAAACCAACGCTCCTTTTTTATATAACAGTTAGTTTTACCAATTTCAAATGTTTCTATATTGTCTTTATATAATCAAAAATTTAAAACAAATTTTCTCTCTCTTCCTCTCTAATAGTGCTACAATAAAGTTAGAGCTCCCACTACTAGGAAGCGGTACTGTAACTTTTGGAAATCAATAATTTATATCATTACATTGAAGTACAAAAGAATAACTACATAAAAACCCTCCCAGACACAAGTTATTATTACATTAAATGTTATCCAATATAACATTATTTATAAACACATTTTTTTTTACTTTTTCAGTATACCATAATTGCGTCAGGTCGATTGTTATCATCTATCTTATTCAATAAAGATATTGTTACGCAAACACTACTTTTAACTGTATTGGGTGATTATCCCGACTTAAAATAATATAATAAAAAGGAAACAAAAACAGGTAAAATTTTTTTAATTTTTTTATTTTATAAGACATTTGTTAAGAAATTTTAAATGTATAAATAATCAGGTTGTTTTATTCATATATATCAGGTACATACATTGTGTACCGTAATTCACAAATAAAAAAATATAGACAAGGTAACTTTAAAGAATTATAATAAACAAGATGTATTGGGATAACGATTTATATGCATAATTAAAAACAAAATATCAAAAAACTTAAACGTATCGGAAATAATTTTTTTTGTGGATAATTACTTAAAAGTCAATGTAATGTTTGTGGTAAGAAATATATATGATGTGAATGAAATATAATTAAATTTACAGATACAGACCTTCCTTTAAGTTACAGTGGTGTAATTGCAAATTTAATAATAAGGTTCGAAATGTATATATTTGATTAGATCATTCAACATTTAAGACACCTAAAGTATAACAAAGAATTTAAAAATCAATTTAGATTTAAAGTTAAGTATATTTAAATATTTTATGAAAACGTGAATAAGCTACATAATATGCCTTATTATTAGATCTACACTACTGAAATAGAAATAAAATGTTTGCTAAACGCTAAAAGTACGTCCATATTTTAATTTATGTTTACTTTTATTAATGTCAAATGTTTTCTGGTTATTCATTCTCTGATAATTTTATAAAAATGTAATTAAATTACTTTACGACACAAATTACAAAACTTCTTCATTGCAATAATTTTTGTGTTTAAGACATTGCAAGAAGACTTTTACATGGTGATCATTAGTGAAGAAATCGTAATATAATACAAAACTGTCCAGTGGCCTGCCACAAAAAACTTCTTACATCAAATAGTGGGTTATTATAAATCCAAAGCCGTTCTACATTAGTTTATTAGCATTAATTAAAGCGTAATTAATTAGAGAATTTAGAGCATTTAATAGCTCATAATCTTATTTTAATATTTTTTTAAATTATATGATATCTTAATTAATTCCTTAAAGGAAAAATGTGATTTGTCAAGAAAACAAATAATACAATTTTTGTTATAACTATGGTAAAAATTCAGAGATATAGTTTGCTTTAAAAACTTTATACCTCGGTTCTGTCTCAAAAAAAAAACAACTGCATCAAACTTATGCGTTCTCGGAATAATACATCTCTTGAATCAGACTGCACCGATCACTGCGGTTCAAGACTGTGAAGTTGAACATCTTCTCAATAACTAATACTAAGATAAACTGTGGGCCGTCAATTGCTCTTTAGTGAACTTGTCCAATAATCCATACTAATATTATAAATATGGATGTCTGTGTCTATAGAAAAGTTTGTGTCAAATAATACCTCAACTACGGAATGTGGATTCCTCTTATTTTTGTAAAGAAATAACGATTTTTTCTTAATGTTTTACGAGATTCACATGTAAACTTTAGTGTAGGATATATTCATTTTAATTCGAAGGGCAAACAATAATTGTTCCTTTTTTAAAGGAATAATATATATCGTCGTAGCACACACTCCTCATTACAATATCTTTTGTAATTGTATTTCTTTCGCGAATTAGAAAAATCTTAATATGACATTGTATAAGTACAATCCCATAAAGTTTGAAATGGCAGTGAATTTATCGCATATGTATTTAATTA
This sequence comes from Byasa hedistus, assembly GCA_029286795.1. Classification (NCBI taxonomy): domain Eukaryota; kingdom Metazoa; phylum Arthropoda; class Insecta; order Lepidoptera; family Papilionidae; genus Byasa; species Byasa hedistus. Next base: position 1,933,552 of record JAGSMW010000016.1, read on the forward strand.
TTATATAGCTATTTCAGTATATTTCACGTTAAATTGCAAGTGACAATGATGGAGCATGCATTTATGCATCATTGCTACGTGTCTCGCAATGTACTCCTTATTTTTTTTACAGTATACTCTGTTGGTTATAAGTAAAGCGATTTTTTTAACATCAGCTTTAAAGACGATTTTCGATAAAATTCGTAATTTTATTACCGTATGACCAGCAAACAGTAATGGCACGTGTCCTATTGTAGATGGAACCAATGTCCAAGAAATACTATACTACGCCAGTGTTTCCGTCCAAACAGCTACTGCGAAGGTAAGTCGTATATCTCGTCCATTAACATTAGAAGTGATTCACGTCATGTTCTATGGTAACTCCGAAAAAAAAACAGTAATTTTTAAAGGATCATTTGGAGTCCAACGAGATCTTTGGTTGTACCTAGCGGCTTCATTGGTATAAATATTATACGATATTTTTATAACAAAAATGATTACTGTTATAGTATTTTATATAAGTACACAAAATGAGTACTTCTAAAATAACAGTTAACTTGAAAACTCCTTGTTACCGTCTCATATACGGTTGGAAGTCATGAAACCGTTAACTCGGATTAAGATTCCGGTTTTATGTAAAGGTAATCTCAAGCAATCTGAGATATCAGACAAATCACATGACCAAAGGTCTCACTCGTTCAGTCGAGCTCCTCGAAGTCGAGGACCCGGAAGTTCGGGTTGCGCGGGGCGCTGTGACGCGGCGACGGCGTCGGCGGGGCCACCACCACGGCGGGTGGGCGCGGCGCCCGCGCGGCCTCCTGCTATTCGTCCACCAACTCCCACAGCATGAGCGCGGCATCGACACCACCAGTGCTGACCAGGCACCGGTCATTGAACAGGAAGCGAGCATTGTGCACTGAGCCGGTGTACACTTTCACCTCGATATATTCCGCCTTTTGACTCCCGCAAGGGTATCTAGGATAATATATGTAATTATCGCACACAATCATACTAGGTTTTGAGTAGCAGGTTTAAGCAAATATATTTCAATTATTGATTCACGACCCGCTTTTCTTCATTAAAATCATAAAGAACATTGTTTTAGAACATAAAACAACGAGTGGTCGCAGGAAGACAAAAAATAGAGATAAATTGCTTATTAAATGACTATTGTTACATATTTGTTAACAAAACATTTTTTATCGGAGAAAGACGGAGTTAATACCGCGTTTACATGATAAGTAATATGTATGAACTTATTATTCCGCTGTCCCTTTGGATAGAGGATGCTAAGTCTCTTTACTTCAGTTATGTCAGCTACAGCAGTCCACAAACCGGAAGAACTTTTTAGGCGAAGCTTTAAAGAAAATGATAAAAGGTAATAATTTCACCTGAATAAACGTAAGTGTCCATCGGAATCACCGCTGATGAGGAGATCGTGGGCGGAGGACCGGCTCGCCGTAGTTATCAGTGATGTCATAGGATAGAAGCGATTGTTCCACATTCCTAAAGATTAACAAAGAAAATAATCATTCATCAAATTATATGTATGCCATTACAACGTTAAAATAATTAGACGATAGATATATTTATATACCTGAAACAAGGAAACCGACTGTAGAGTTGTATGTGGACCATTTCACATCTTTCATCGCTATTGGACTTTTCTCGGGTGACAAAGCTTTGATATCCCCTGTGAATAGAATTAATTTAAAAGTGATTAATCTAATGTCTGACAACAATTTTTTTTTAATCTTATCAATGTACACCAAAACATAACATCCTTCAATCAGGAACAGATTTTTGAAAAGATTCTGGGGGTTTTATAGAACTAATTTAATTCACACAAAAGAATACTTACAGAATGAAAGGTCATAGTCGGCAGTGACTGTCTGCAGGTAATTGCCGTCGAGGCTCCAGTCGAGCTGGACCAGCGGTTGGGCGCCTCGAATTTTATTAGATTTCTTGTAAGAGAACCCATCCCGCGACACACGGAATAGATATATGCTACCATTTTGCGATCCAATCGCTAACATATCTCCAGCTGAAATTGTGTAATAAATAGATAATGAGAAACATTTCATAAAACTTTATAAACAATAAGTCACTTACATACAATAATGCAAAGGTTTTATTATTTACACAAACATGCACATTGCTTTAACATCAAGGATTGTTAACATAGCTCCTGCTGTTTTTCGATTAAAAGCTGATAAATAGTGGAGGAAAATGTTGGAATCGACACCGATTGTAAGAAGAAATACACTAGGTTCCATATGATACGAGAATATAGTTAGACAGGCTTATAATTCTGTATTTACAATCTACACAGCCTATGGACTCTGATCGGCAGAATTTTGAAAGAAAAGGACTGATATGTGGTTGAAGGCATTGAGATAAACTTGTGTAACAGAGCCACTGCGAAAAGAGTAGTACATGATACTGTTACCTGTATTATACTGTAAGCAGTTAAGCGGGGAGCCACAAACTCTCAAGGTGGCGACATGAGCACCGGCATCAGCGTTCACTACTACCAGGTGACCCTCGGTGCTGCCGGCAGCGAGCGCACCACCGACAGGGTGCCATACCAGCGACACGCACTCATACCCAACCTGTTATAACACGTGATTATCGTTATTCTTCGGTTTTACCGGTCGTCTCCAACGCAAGACGTTATAACAAAAAAAATCTTCTTCGAGAAATTCTGGACTATTATAATATAATTCAAAATATTTATTTCAACATGTTTTCAAAAGAATTTTAAAAATATGGCAATATTATTCAAATTTATTGATTAGACGTCACATAATAATTTTAATTTGTATGTTATATTTTAAACAAGTAGAAATCTTTCTGTCCGTGATGTTGCTTACCTGTGTTGCAAATATAAGCTTGTGCCCTTTCCACAGTGCTATGTTCTTGTCATTACCAGCGGTAGCGAACATTTCGTCGTCTGGATGAACTGCTAGCCCCATGAGTTGCTTATGGTGCCCGAACACTATCTGTAATTGGAAACAAACATTATAATAAGAAATAATCTAGACATCGCTTCTTTATGTCCAGGTATTACATGGCAAGAAATGAGATTTACCTGATTGAATCTCCGTTGAAGCGATCCTTCCATGATATTATTTTTTGTGGTACCAATATATAAATTTCCATCGTTACGACCAGGTCTTTGGGGATAGATGCTACGGACGCCTCCCGCTGATTCAGGCAACTAATGAATAAAAATGTTATAAACATAGTTATAATTATTATACTTATACTATACAAATAAATATCTAAATAGTTTAAAAATGGTAACATGCCTTCGTTTCAGTAATCCGTTTATAGTTTTGTATGGAATCCCAAGCCGCTATCTTTCTGTCCTTATCTCCTCCGGATATCAATGTACCCTCAGAAAGCATCACTAGTGAACTTATTCCTTTTATGTGTGCCTACACGTAGTAAACAAAAAAAAAATATTATATTGATTGAAACACATTTTTATAATTTCATTATACTGATGTGAACCTTCAAGAGAAAAATGAAGACACTTCTTATATATGCTAATTGTCAGGTGGGAAGGTAGCCAAGCACTGCTCTATATTAAATAAAAGAACTCCTTATTTTATTATATTTTTCTATTGTTAGCACCTCAAATTCCATGCGAACGAAATAAGCGCCATCACTGTCGACGCTGTAGACGGTTATAAAGCCATCGCTGTCGGCCGTCACCACGTCGCCATCTTGTTCGAACTGCAGCGCGGTGACGTGTGTGCGGGATGGCTGCAAAGGAATATCTTTTGCTAATTACGATTACTTAATTAAAAAACAAACTTTTTTTCGCCCTCGACCAATCACAATACATCACTATTATATGAGTAGATCAGTTTCGATACCTTATTAAAAATGACAATGCGAGGACGTTACGATTTGTATTTACATCGTTAATATCAAAGTCTGACCAGACAAACTAGATTAAGTAGTTTATGAAATTAGTAACATATATACTAAACACTGCTTTTTGGAAAAGTGCTTATCTGTATATGTCCAAGAACGGTACACTGGAAAACATTAGTAAGAATGGTTAATATGAAAATACGTACGGGTTTAATGATATCGGTGCGTTCGAAAAATCCATCCTTCCTCCGATTCCAGAATGCTAAATGTCCTTTTCCATGAGTGATGAGAAGGTTGTCATCGAGTGGATGGAAAGCCGCGCCAGTCAACTCCTCTTGTAGCGTCTAAGATTGTTCAATATGATTTTTAATTTAAAAGTATTTAAGTTATAAATATCTTAAAGCGATCTCTGAAGTAAATTGGTTTAGTGTAAGGTGCAATGTATTTTCAAGTCATTTTCATCATACGAAAGTATGATTTTGTGTCTTACTATTGGAAGACAGTTTACTTTTTAATAAAAAAAATCATGAGTTAAAACTTTTGAGTTATAATTAATTCGTCCTGTAGTTGAAGTTTTTATTACAACGCATTATTTTTACTAAATTATTTCTTTTATTTACGCGAATATTATACATTTAATGAAACAAATTTTTACTGGTTACATCGCGTTTATTTAACTATGTATTTATCCGACGTTTTTAATGCTTTGGAATACTTTTGACTGGACTGAGGTATCAAATGTCCTGTCGTTATATTTATCACGGAGTATCAACAGTATTTTAATTGTGACTGTAATTAATTTAACTGTTATCCTTTGTATAAAGTAAGGACATCTACAGTGTATTAGATATGCAACACGTTTTGATTGTCAAGCGAACAACACCACCCATGGCCAGCGACCTCACTTTCCATATTCATGGATGAAAACATTTAAATCAACGTTCATAAAACGTGGCGCGACGTAGTATCGTGTCGGAGCCATTGTAGACAATCTTGACGATATACAGAGACCTTCGGACTGTCACGTCAATGCTAAGGTTTTTTTTTTTATCAGAATAAATTATGTATTTCTTCGAAACAGCTATGGTGAAACATTGAACATCGTAGCTCACGATATTAGTGCTCTTGCATTAAAACTGTTTTTTTTCGTCGCATTAAGATTTAAATACTAGATTTTGTTTTTTTTTATTCTACGAGTCGGCGAAACGAGCGAGACGTTCACTCGATACATAACAAAGTGCTGGTTAAGGTTATCTTTAGGTGTGAATATCTTCACCAAAAAATATATTCTTGTGGCCATAAAGTACTTATAAAATGATAATTGACGTAATTTATTGTCTTTTTCATTATTTATTATATTAGGTATATAATGAAATATATACGTTAAACTCCTGGCTTCTATTTACTTAAAACAAGTTAATTCCAACTTACGGCAACTTTTCCTAGAAGATGCCCCCATTGCCACTGCCACACGGAGAGGATGCTCTCGCGCCCAGCGTCCACTGCCAAGACGTAACTACCGCCGTTCTGTCATATGTTTAAAACATCGTTATATGTTAATTTCTTTGTTTTTAATCAGTATCTTAACCAGCTAAACCGTCCGGTTCCTTGTTGATACAAATAATTGATTTTTGTAATGATTATTAAGACCGCGTAAAAGAAGATATAAGTTTAAAGAAAGAATTAAGATAAACCGTTTAGCCCAAAAGTGATGTTAATGCAGAAAACAACAGGATACCACTGCTATCATTTTTTCTTATAAGACTTATGAAACGTCTAGAACTAAACAATCGATGACTGCTACTCTTTCAAACAATAAAGAAGAGGCTGATTATGACGTTAATGAACCGGCCAGTGTTCTTAACATGGAAACTCTAATAATGAATATTAATATGAAAACTTACCAATTGGGAGAAAGCGACAGCGGATACGCCAGCTTCGAACTCGGCCATGCCGAAGACGTGCAGGGTCTGAAGGGTGTCCGCACTCCAGATACGCACATGCGCCTGCGCACGCCGCCCGCGCCCCGCTCGCTGCCCGCTGGCCACCAGCTCGCGCGACGGGTGGAGTTCCATACTATTAGGTAGCACAACATTCTCATTGAAATCCTGGCCAATTTTATTAAACAAGCCCCTAAAAAATTTTTATAAATGCAAACGAAGTACAGCATACTATGAAAAAGAGAAATGTGTACTCGTTGCGGGAACTTCTGCGTTTCCATTACGAATATAGCTATAAAAGAAATAATTCGAATCAAGAAATGTGAGTTCTTTATCGCCAATGGGCTGTGAAAATTAAAATTCATATTAAAACGAAATAGATATTTGAATATAATGTAGAATCTGAAACTTGAAAGTAATGCGAGAACTGATCAGCCGTCTCACTGCCGGAGTTTAATAAAGCAGTGAACCTCTCACCATTGTATGTCTTCCGTGTGGCCGGTGTAATGTCTCTGAGACTCTTCATCCCTGTCGTACATGATGGCTACAGCGGCCACGTAGTACAGCAGCTCCCCGGTTGGTAGCACCCAAAGATTGCGACGGCTGTCGGCGCCTCTGTAGCCGTATCTACAGCAAAAAGTTTTTCTTTAGTATTTAATACTGGGTAGTACTTTACTCTTTTACTGTTGGTATTTGAAAATCGATTTATGTCTTCATCGGTTACTATCAGAAGAACAGTCTTAAAGTAATAACTTACACCCAGTCCAATTGCAGCTTCTTTTCAGGCGGAGTGTTGTCGATGGGCGGGTGGTGTATAGGTGGATAGAAGGTCCGCCGGAGACCGCGTATTGTCAAGCGCATAGGCTCCTCTTTTAATACTTCCAGAAGTGTGTAATCTGCATAAAAATTCACGGTATAATAGTAAAAAAGGAGATTTATTATCTACATAACAAACTCTCTTTTTTGTCTATGACAAACACATTTGTTCTCGCATTTTGTCTGTATGAAATATGAATTAACAATTTTTAACGTTAGTGCTTGCATTCGAGATATCAGTGCTTAAATTAAGCACTTATGTTTCTAAGTGGTTACAGACTGTTCTTTAAGATTCGGTAGTATGTTCCTGTTTATAGTTTTACCTGAATTACGTATAATTTCGCCCTCAGGGGCGTAAAGGACTCTCGGTCTGCTCTTGCTTCGTGCGCGTCGTCCTCTGTTATCCTCTGATATTGGTAGCGAAGCAACTGTTGCTCTTGATCGGGATCTAATTAAATATACACAATAAAAAAAAGATACAAAAACTTAATGTTAATAATACTGTAGAATATTTTGTAAGTATATGCTATGTATTTATTAAAAAATGCATTTAGTTACGAAAATTATTAACCGTTACAGTTTATATTAAATGTTGATCTGATAGAATCCTTGTATTATTATTGTTAGAGACGACATAGAAAAGGTTTTATTTTATGTTATGCACATAATCATTCGATTTTGATAGAACTTTTTTAGAAAGTCTCTGAACATCAACCATAAACATATAAGAACCAGTCTTTTTAGTGAGCGCACTTCACAATTTTTTTTAATCTTTGTCAATATACATAATCAATTTTTTTGTGAAATCAAGAATGTAAAATGATAATCTTTTAATTATTTTGTGGTTGTCAATGTGATGGATGATCAATGTGTGATCAATCAATCAATGGAGTGGAGAACGTTGGGGGAGGCCTTTGTCCAGCAGTGGGCGTCTATAGGCTGATGATGATGATGATGATGTCAATGTAAGTAACCTTCTTATAGGTGATTCGATCGGCAGCGGAGCGCTGACGCCGGGGCTGAGCGCCGGAGGCACCATGACAGTGCCGAGGTAGAATGTCTCCACGTCCGCGAACTCATTACGTAGTTGTGAGAAACTTCTTACCTGTACCAAAGACTTAAAATATTGAATATAATTCCGTAACACAATATTCATAGTACAATAAGTCTTATTGATGAAGTATCTACAAATAATTCCCAGGCAATATGAAATAATAAGTTCAAATCACGGCAGACGATATTGTTGCAGTTTGAATGTATAATTATGATTTATTTCAGAAACGAAAATCTTTATATCTCAAGGTGACAACGATGAGACGCCAAGTAAATATCCTAACTAGCGACAATTTTATGAGCACGTGTATTTTTCACTTGATCTTCATACAAAGAATAAGCGTTAAGGATTCATGTTTAAATTTAAATAAAATATTTCTAGTTTACCTCTTGTCCCGTGATCGTGTACATCCTTTTGGCGCCACTCATTTTCAACACTTGCCCCAGATCTTCCAACACCTCTTCGAAAGGTTGAGTTGTTCGGAGATTAAGTAAAACACGACACTGTAACGATTGTTTTTTTAATTCAAGGCGTTTGTTGTTCTCATTAAAAAGAGTCATCACATAAAATTATGGCTGAGTATATTTCAAAAATAATAAAGTAGATTGAAATCTAGGTCTTATTCGTGCAACCTACTTCTGCAGCGAAGTACTTAAAATCAAATAAATAACAGCTGTAATTATTTAAATAAAACCACCGTTGCTCCAAAGTATGATTAAAATATACGTTACAACATAAACGATATTACATTTATGCGATACGATCAATTGAATGAAAATTTAGGGTTTTAGGTAACAACCGTGCGACCTTAGTCCGAGAATTAGAACCCTCGGTGGTGGTTGTAAGTGTTTTAGTCTCAAGGAATTTTCATTGAAAACCGTTCACTTAAGTTTCGCTGCAATCAAGCTACGGAAATGATGATTAATGGTCTTATGTTCAATAAAGTATCTACATCAATAAATTTTACTGCTATAAATAAGCTGCATTGTAAATAACGTATTTAAATATATTTTAGAACATATATGTAAATACATATTAGTAATTAAATGACTAATAAGAAGAATTCGTGTGCAATTGAAAAAAGGTATTTTTGACTAGATGATACTAAATATTATACCGGTAAATTATAGCAGATTACACACAAAAGGAAAAATACTAGTTTTCATAAGTTTTCCCTATTCATAGGTTTTTGTATATATTATAATTTAATAGTACACAGACAAAAGAAGAAAGACAAGACATAGGATGCTTACAAATATCTGACAATGATTATTATAATTTATTATTTATTTATTTAAGCACACACAAAATTACAGTAGAAACAAAACATGTAGAGAAATAAGTGGAAAGGCGCTACTTATTCTAACATGGAATTTCTTCCAGTAGGCCTGTGGTAGGAAAATTTTATAACAGTGGCTGTAAGTCCGGTGCACTCAACTAATACAAAACTAATATACTAAATATAAACTTACGTTGCTTATAAATACAAACAAAAAAACAGTGTATCAAAAACTGTTCCACATTTATGGACATTAAGATAAATGAAAATAATGATTATGTTCGGAGAGTTATGCAAAATTATTTTAGGTTAATTTTGTATTATTGGTTATTACTTTTTTTGCGTAATATCACAGTTTACCTGTATAGAGTGGTCCATGTTGTTGATGATGCGGATGACGCGACCGCTGGGCGGCTTTCCACCACCAGGTGGCGGCGCGTCCGACTCGGCGACAGATTGCTTGCGGACGCTCGCGCGCGCCCACCCGCTTGCACCGGTCGACGTGCCCCCGTACCACATCCCGTTCTTCTTGCCGTAACTAGCAGCCTGTGGTACACCAACGAATACATTTCATTTCATTCACCAGATGGTAGGTCACCGTCTGGATGGGTACCACCGCAGCTCCTATTTCAACCGCCAAATAGTAGTGTGCAAACATTACTGTGTTCCGGTTTGAAGGGCGCTGTAACTGTTATAATTACTGGGGTAACGAGACTTAACACCTTATGTCTCAAGACGACGAGCGCAATGTGGTGCAGTGTATAGCATCTTAACTAGCGCCACGTTGTCATGGGCAAGCGTATCACTTACCATCAGGTGAACGTCTTGATCGTCTCGTCGCATAGTAGTATAAAAAAAGAAATATATAAATCTTAGTGATGTTTATGCTAAAGTAATATTTCATCTTTCCATCATCTTAGTACACTATTCGTCGTTTCATGTTTGTGAACATATTTTATGTTATTTAAGAAATGCGTTAACGAACTTCGAGTATCGTGGACATGGATTACTTTGTTTGATCTGCTGTACTAGTATGTTATTAAAGATCCAGTTAAAATAGTAACAGAACGAAAAACCGATTCTATTTGACGGACAGATAAATGTCATAACACGTCAGAGTAATCAAACTATTAGAAAAATCGCCAACTTATGTTCAATATAGTAATTATTGAAGATTAAAAAATCTTTTGACATATTTAAAAGAAAATCTATCACTTTCTTTACCAACTTAAAAAATTACAAATTTTTAATGGTAAGATGTTTGATATCATATTATGAATAATATCTCTGATGCTGTTCGGTCTAGTGAGTGATAAACGTCTCCGTAGTGCTGTGGCTAAGTGCTTGCTAAGTTACTTGGAAGTCCCTAGTTCAACTCCGCGGCCACATATTACGCAGATTAGTTGGCAGTAGGTTTAAACTTTAACACCATACCATATTGTGTTGAAATGTTCTACTTAAGAAAGAATATTTAATTACGAGACTCTGCTTTTCGTGCTTATTTTTGGACAATATTTTTATGTTAATTTAAAAATCTGTAAATTTAGAGTTCAGGGTTCAGTATAATATTGTATGTTGTTTATGAATCGGAAGAATTAGACGGCTGTACTGTGCACACAACGTCCCTGACCCAATTCGCTTTTGTGATGAGTGTGCAAACACTGAGAAACTTTCGTACAAAATACTATGTAACAATAAATGTTTAGATATCATATTATTTATAACAAATTCGTTAGCATATACATTATATGTATATAGTGCGATATGATTGTTAAAGTCTTTTGCATAAAAACAATCACTCACCGACATTGGATCTATTTCACATTAATACTAATGTTATCGAAGGTCGCAGTTATCTCAAAAAAATTCTAATTTAAGAAATTTTCCAAGGTACATTGATATTATCATTAATTTTAACTTTTATTTATAAACATTTAACTGTACGTTTCGCTAATTAAATAGTTTAGTAAAAAATATGTATTGAAACATCTGTTTACATAAAGAATCTTCTTTAACAAACAAAGTAAAAAAGTTTGTATATATAGCTTTATTAATTTAATACAGCATAGTGAAATATAATTTAATAACTTTTTACTTCATGGAAAGTATAAAATAATTCAGCTGTTATTTAGAATAATAAATAAATACTAGCTTCATACAATTCCCAAAAATTTTGTAGTTTAGTACTTTCATTTATTTTTCGAAATATATTAGTGTAAAATAATCAGCAGTTTAAATAACTCTTTGTAATTAATTTATAACTAAAAGTGAACAAATTACTTCAAGTCGTTTCAAAGTTTAATGCAAATCGTGTTTTTCTAATGACCGCCATTATATTACATATGTGAGTATTTCATATTACGTTTAAACGAAGAGTTTTATGGCTTTACAAAAGAATTCAACCGGTACCGACCGTTAAACGATGGCAAATTTTTTCAGTAATTTTCTTACTGTTAACCTAGTTTACACATGCCAACCCAATTGCATATATTGAGTTGTTTGTACTTTATAATAATTTTACTGTTTTAATGTTAAACGTTTTAAAAAGCAAAACTTTGATATATTTTAAAAGAAAAAAATAAAAAAAGCTGTATTATTTTTAACCAAGTTGCATAGCATAAGTCTTTTTATTTAGAAAGTATACTTTGTGGATTTTCATAAATGTTTAATACAATTTTGAAATAATGTTATAATTAAAATGGTTTTTCTTTTTAAACGAATAATAAATATGACTCTGCATAATTTACAGTATGTAAGGACTTACCGTAACAGTGATCCTTAGATCTTCAGCGCTTCGAGAGTAATACCTTATTCTTAACCGCGGTATCTTGCACCCCAGCGCCACGGCCGACGATTGAACCACCACTGGCGGTGGTAAACAAACCGACCAACTTATCGTCGAATTATGTCCTTGGACAATATAACCGTCAATGTCCATCCAAGGACAGAGCAATCGTCTCTCTATGCGTGCAATCACACAGTAGACGGCCTTCTAAACGCCTTGTACAATGATTAAGGGAATTTGGTTTATTCTTCTTGAGAATATTTCGTTTACACGTAGGCAAGCTTAATGTGACGCCGACGAGGTCAAGACACAAATTGCTGCATAGAAAGTGGACTGCGGCGTTTTGTTAGGCTCGTGTTTCTTCACCTAACGATAATAGAGCTTTCGGATAAACAATTACAATTCGATAACCGTTTTTTGTAAGAAATTTTTGAAAAGAGTTAAATAATTAATAAATTGTAAACGTTAATGCATCGCTGTCGTCTCATCGCGTGTTACTTTTTAAATAGTTAAATTTTCAGTTTTAATGATGAAATAAACTTAAATTGTATGTATTAAGTAACATCGTGGTTAAGCGATAATTAAGAATGGATTTTTAGTAAGGTTTATCGTTAATGAGGTGGGTGTAAATGGATATTATAAATTAGAATACACCGTACGGCTCGCGCGTACGCAAAGTCTTCGTAACGTGTAAGAGTCACGCAAAATAACTAAATATTCATAAAGTAAACACAGAGTAGTAAATTCAAATTAGCGTTGGTAACTCTCCGTCTTTCCGTCTCCTTTGATATGGTGACGTTCTTACTTCTTTTTAATGTATTATCGCAAACATTTTTGAGTTTGTAAATAGTAATAGAACATTTTCACTTACAGGCGGATCAGGTGTGTATACAGGAAGCGATATGACTGCGAAGGATTCTTCGTCGCTGTCCAGCATTGAATCTTCGGCCAGCTGTAGCCAGCGGCTACGGGACGGTCGCCACACTTTGCCGCTCTATACTTTACAGTTTGATTTGAAATTACGCTCCGTGTAAGCGTAACGAACACTTTTATTAACACTGTTTTATTTTTAAACTGTTCAAACTGGATTTAAAAGCTTTAAAAAATTTACTATATCGTCTATTAGATTTCAATTAACGTATTTACCTTCTAAATGGTGCAAAAATCGACTATAAGGGAACATTAAGATAAGAGAAGGTGCTTTCCCTGTGACCAAAGTGTGTGTGCAAACTTTCAAGCCAAGCAAGCCCTTTTGGAGTACGCAATGTTCAGCTATGAACATCAGTAAGCTGCAATGATGATTCATTAAAAGATAGTGTGACTAGAATTAGGTAGTAAAACGACTGGAAGACAAGATTTGAAAGATGTATTTAATGAAAATGAAATTTCCGACGAACACATAAATCTTTAAAAAGAATAATTTACTATCAGGTAACCGTCCTACTTGTTTCGGCGCTTTGTAGTATAAAAAAAGCATTTTTTATGTAGTTATATACAATTTTGTTCAAAATTTCTTTTTTACAACACATACGTTTAAAAAATATATGTAGCGTCTGCATTATTGCTATGAGAGTCAAAAATGCAAACAATGCTTGAAAAATGCCTTTGTGTTGTTATATGGGAACAGTGCCAAACGCCGATTGTTATATGTGACAAAATTATTCAAGTTCAAGTACATAGCAGTTTTTTTTTCATGTTGCCGTGCACTCGTGCAGTTCGTTCTCTGCATTGTGGTTTACATATCGCGCAGTATGACGCGGGTCCGGTCCGCAACCGATCGCCACAGACATACATACATTTACATAAACGTTTACTGAACTTGAAGCGATGATAGCTCAGCTTTTAGGTAAGGTGGAACTACGTTTGACTCGAAGAGCCACTGCTTCGAGTTTATTACGCTTGAGCTTTTGGTTTAGAAAAACTTTTCAAATCGATATGTAACAAAAACTTTTTCAGTGTCTTCAATGATCAAGATTTCCTTGCGAGAGAAAGCTCCGAATCCCAGCCATAGGAAAGATATACCCGTATGTTTAAGTTATGTAATGCAAAGCCGTAATACGAGCAAAATGTTGATTTGTCAGTAATCATTTAACATTGTCAATTGTGTATTAGTTAAGATGTTTATACAACACCATAAAGAGTTCGACGTAAGACAAATAATAAATACATTAGACCCGTCATTATAAAAGCTACAATCCTTTTCAGAGCGAGATATAGTAATATATTTTTATTCTATTCTACATAAAAGTTAGGACATTTTGCAATATCTGTTAAACTACTTAACAGCTTAAGTAACTACGGTTGTATTAACGGAATAGTTTATAAATCATTACGGTTTTTCTTTCATTATATCAACCAAGTATTTTTGATATAATAAAAGTGATGAAACTTTAAAGTGACCGAATAAATTTAGAAGTAATGCTTAGCGAATGTTGTACTTTGATCTATGTCAAGACAGAGCTCAAGAGCACAGTTTATTACTTCAGTTTAACCTGTCGTATACTCGTATAGCGTGTTAATGGCCCGATTCCTATCGTTAAATCCACTTTAAACTGACCGGATATTATGAGACCGCGATTCGAAAACAACGTTTCTAACTAAATTTCTTTCATTGCTTCATGGATTGTTTTCACCTTGAAAATATTATCAACTGAGAATAATTATTATCGAATAATGAACTTTCTTTTCTATTCTTAATTTTTAATATAGCAGGAATAATAAATAAGATATATAATGCATGAAAAAATCTTTTGCTAAATTTCCTACATAAAAATTATTGCTACAAAAAATCACTTAACCTAACCTAGTTTAAAGCGGAAAAGTTACGATATTTTATATTGTACATTTTATGTTATAGGTGGATAAATCTTGATTAGTCATTGCGGGAACACACGCTATAAACTAGTATGCGGGAAACGGATATGTAGTTTTTACAGGCGAGTACGGCGTTAACCCTTTATAAGTCTTAACGCGTCAACTACGATTGGATATGTATCACGCGACTATTGTTTCATTATCGCGAAATTATAATAAAATTAATTCATAATTAATAAGAAAATGAAAAACAAAAAGTTTATATTCATAAAAACATAGAAATTTGTCCATTTGGTGTTTGTTCATTCGTTTTCATTGGAACGAAAAGTTTTGAAATAGTTTTAATCAAAAACTATGTCAATAGTCGGAACTTGTTTAGTATACTTAATAATTTACTTGTTTACTACATTGCACGAAAATGTTATAGCTAAACTTACAAGTATTAAATTTTTAATTAGTTTTAATTCATAGAATTAAGAATTCCTTTAAAAAATGCATGATGTTTTTTGAATCTCTCTGAAAAAAGCTTCATGTAACAAACGGAGTAAAAAGCACAAGAGTTTCTATCGCAATAAACTGAAATTAAATCAACACTTAACACTTAAAATTTCTGTTTACTCAATTTTAATATTAGGCGAACTTTTGTTTAATGTTAGATATAAATGAAAATCATTATTTATTATGACTTGTATAATCACTTTTAATCATCAATCTTATTATTAATTTCCGTCTACTGCGGTGTTGTAACACAATTTATATGTTTTAATGAATTTTCTTAGTGGTTTTTGTTAATAATTGAGTGATAATAAATTTGTAAGAAGAAAATGAAATATTACACCTCTCTGTTAAACTTCACTATTTTAAGTAACTAAACCGATTTATGTTATAAATTATAAGCACTTTAGGAACTAATGATACTACTCTTTCTTATTCGATTACTAAAACACTTCTCCGAACTAAATTTGTGACCTTGAAATTGACGTCCGTAGAGCTAAGAACCGTATAAGGCACTAGGCCCAAATGTAATAACAGCTGATACCGAACTAGCAAAACAAAGCCCTTAAGAATCTCATCGAAACAGCACTACTTTCAAATCGATTCAAACGATTATCGCTTTTGATCCACTAACTGTAAGGTTCAGTTTTGTAAGTTGAAAGGTCTCCGTGTACGGCGGCTGTGTTTAAACGACTATTCGTGAAATTCACACGGCGGTGGAGGTGGTCCGAGCGCCAAGGTCACTTTCGGCCGGTCCACGCAACCGGGCGACCCTTGCCAGCCCTCCAACGCTACAAGCTGATACCCATCGGACCCGAGACTGCCGCGCAATTAATACAATGTATTATTTCTATATTCATTCCGAATTAATATTACAAGTAAAGCCGGTCACAATCACGCGAACACGCAAACTGATATAAGCAACGGGGATAATGCGTTACGTAAGGGATATTAGGCAAATGTTGATAAGTTATGGCTTACCTTGATCCACTTTAGTTTCGGTCAATACTAAGCAATGCGGAAATGTAAACAAGTTGTTTTAGCGGGAACCTTGTACTGTACGTATTGATACAATTACATAAGAAAGCTTTAACCAAATAATATAGAAAAGTAATGAAGATTCAATATTTTTTAGAGAACAGTATTAATGGCGATCTTATATACTCGTTGTGGTGTCCATCATAAACACTTCATGGTTCTTTAAAAAAACCTTGAGCTAGGGTCAAGAAAATCAATGTCTTAATCCACGGTAGCCAAGAGAAAGAGAAAGCTATTAATGCACTTTACAGACTCCATTTGTTAATGTTAAATAGTTTTGATAAATTTCCATTTTCATGCATACTACAGACAAGAAACCTTCAAAGTCAATCAGTCGTTATTCGAAATCCTTTTAAGCTGTATAGTATTAGGTTTAATTTGATTATAAACCATAGGTTTAGTAATATAATAAGATTTATTGTAGTAGTAAAACAAATGTTCTATTTCCTCTAGAATATAATAATGTTAACCATCGGATGTTTCTTTACTAAACGTTGCGGGCAATTTCGAAAGTGGCTCCGCAAAACCGCACCCAAGTCGTTAAGAATCTGTTAATATTTATAATATTTCTTGTATATAGTCAGTGCGGTAAATACATGACCTGAACACTCCTAATGACACTATTCTCCAAGTCCCAACAGGGAAGCATTAAATTGGATGTTTATATATAAGTACACTATATATACATATACAAAAAATTGTCTTGTTCGTAATTAAAGCTTGTTACTTTATTCATACGGTAGATATTTTGTCTGTTTGATCTCGTTAATCTCCGTAAAGGCTGAACCGATTTTGACAAGACTTTCACTGAGTTACAGTCGATGTTATAAAACAAAAAATAGGTTACATATACAATGGTATTTTTATAAATTTACCTTTTGTACCATTGAGTATACTAATTTCCGAAACCACAGCGAAACGAAGATCGGATTTTTTTCGTGGATAAAGTTTTCATATAACTTACATTGTATGTGTATGTATGTATATGTATGTTTAGTGTTTAACCGTTCTTACTTGAATATGCTTATGAGTACGGCAAGTTGTCTCTTATCATGAGGATGTCTTACTTTTCTCCTCGCTTCTTTAAAGTAACAAATCTTTTACTTTATCTACGATAACTATACTTAATACAAACACGGTGTTCGGCAATATATTGTTATATTATATAAATGTTGAGATTTAGTTGTAACAGATTAACTGTGAATAGCGTATTGGCAAGTAGCCCAATGAAAACTTTAAAGGTCAAATTGCATTTGCTTTGTTTACAAATCAATGTCGTAGTTAACAGATATATATCGCAATTATTTTATACAACATAATACAGGACTGCCGTAGTGTTCTTCCTTTATGATTTTATTAACTATCGTTCATTTGTATTTTTGAGGGTAATACATTAAATATACTCGTGAATTGAGGCAGTCGGAAATAACTGCGTTTAGTCTCATCGTTTAATTATAATCTGGTAGGTCTGGTTATCTTAACAATTTCCGTAGTTTGCTGCTACGGCTATCACCGTACAAACCGGACCTTCGTAAAGCCTGCAAAGTTATGTATGAACGCTTTCTGTACCTAGTAAAGTAAGTTATGACAATCTAACTCTTTTGACTTTGGTATGAAATTATTAATATTGTATTATATTGTACATAAAAAGGACGTTTAGGCGAATTCGAAAGATCGCACTATATACATCATTCGACAAATCGTCTATATGTTATCTTCATTTTTATATTGTTACCAAATACGCTCTATCAAAAAAGCTAAACTCTATATTATATTACAATTGATATAAACTTAGTTATCGTCAGATATATATAAAAATAAAATAAATACACACTGACAAGATAACAGTTACTGTGTACGCAGTATACAATAACGACGTTCTTCCATATTGTAAGGGTTTATTTGTATATTAAACAAAATTAAGCAAAATGTTTTCGTTATAATAAAGCCCAGTAATTATAATAAGTAGCAATACGTTTATGCGGCTTTAGGTAAAGAATTCGCGTGCTACCTCAGTGGCGTTGTAGCGTTATGTGAAAAAATAACGATTAAAATACTTATCCGCCAATTAGCTACAAATTAAATGACTTATTTTAAACACAATTACGTAATATTCAAATTATATATAGAAGAATAACTAACTTTAACTTAGAGATTAAAAAATTTAACAAAATTGTAATGAAAACATTAATATGGAAGCTATTTAGTACTTCAGAGCAAAATCTTGTTTTAGATTGTGTAACAATTATTAGTTATAAACTACATTCTTTTGAGTTAGTATTAAACATCTTTGAATAAGATGCGGTTTTATTTACTCGTAGATTTATATAATTTAAATGCAGATAATATTTATATACACCACTTTCAAATCTTAAAACTTAGGACCAATTGATGCGAAATATAGTCAATAAAATCAGATAAAATTCTGATGTGTTATGAAGAAAATGTTTTTGCGTAAGTTATCTATTTAATTTTCTTGCTACGACTGCGCCAAAAGGTTACGCGGTCGTTGGTACTATTGCCTTGGTGCAGTCTAAGTGCAAGGTGGTACATTGCCCCCGCTGTAGCGTAATTGTCAAGCAATTCTAATATGCATTAAAAATCTAGTAAATTGAAACGGAATACATATATCTTACTAAAAAGTACTTAAGAAACATTAATTTTTGGTTATTTAAATTTTTAAATCGTGTAAAACTGACAGTACATAAAGTATTATCATAATGAAAATGTTATATTGCAAAGCTAAATACTAATTACGAACAAATCGTTACATTAATAAAAAAAATCTTAAATAACTTGAGATTCAATTTCATATAACAAACATTACGTAGAAATAATATCTACGCAATTATTCTACGAAGTTAAATGATTGGTTTGTGTTTTCGTAAAGAAGAAATGGAAAAAAACAATTAATGAAACTTCCTAACGACTTTCGTTAAACAAACAATTTATGTTTCTTTATAACAGCTACCATGATTTCCTTTTCGCGCCGTAATTACGTTTGAATGAAATTCGTCCACAATTAGCCGCGTGAGGGTCCGAGAAAAGCAAATTTCGACCATTTGTAATCAAAATGCAAATGGCGGCGGAGGTGCGTGGTTGTTATCCTTCGACCCACATCTCGCAAGGCCGCGGCCTCGTCTGCACAGGCCCGCCTGTAATGTTGACTCGAATACCATCTTAGGTGGTTGTACACGCTAATGTACAATATATTAGGGCTTGAACACACAAAGCATCACGCATAAATCGTTAACTGTTTAAATCTACCACATCTTTTACTATTTATATTACTATTTACTTTTATTAAAACTCAATTTTACGGATTTTATCGCGTTTATTATTTAATTTGTTTATTCCCGACGTTTCGACCGCTTTGCAGCAGTCATGGTGACGGGAGGACTAAGATGACAGACGTCCAAATGTCACAGCTAATGCACGTGATAATAAACGCGATAAAATCCGTAGAATTGAGTTTTAATAAATGTGTAACATTCGCGGAAATATAAGAAATCACTATTTACTTTTTTTCGTTATTATTGTTATTGTTACTTTTTACTGTCTAAATCTCACCACATCACTTGTTAGGAAACAAGAATAGGAATTCTCAAGATATGAGCTTAAAAAGATATCACGAGCCAAAATTGTTGTATCATAAAAACTTAAAATAATTATTTGATGTGTAAAAATTATTATAATCATGTCTTCAGCAATCAATAAATTGATTAAATATTAATAACAAATATTTATTCTTGAACATAACTATTAATTTGTAGCTAAAAACTACAGTTTTACAAATATTTGTATAAGTTGACTAACTATGTGGACATGTGTAAAAACCCTTCTATTTTAAATTTAGCCGGTTTAGATGTAATTCAAAGAACATGAGGTATATAGGGCAAAAAAATAGAAACCTGTAAAGTATCATAAACTTTTAACAAAACACTTTATCTAATTGTAAAAGTATAACTTCGTTTTTTAAGTAAAAATAGAACAGACAAATACTTTCATGATATTAGAATAGATTGTAAATGTTTTTTTCAGCATAATGCAAAATTGCTTTAGTCACAACGTTCTTAATGCTTACGACATAAATTCAGCTTTAAGCACGTCAAGTATTAGAGGTATACCACGAAGTTATTGAATCAGAAAACGACGTCACAAAGCACAAAGAAATCATTAATTTACGTGTATGTAATATTATACATAGTTTGTACCCGCTGTAACGTTAAATTATAGTTTAAACCTTATGAATTTATTCATGGAGTTTTAAGTAATTTACTATATTTTGCTAATATTTTTGAACTTAATTTACTTATCTGGAATTTCGTTTAAAGCATTTTGTAATTCTGTATATTTGGTGAACAACAAATAGTGTTATTAAAGCCAATTAAATTCTTTAAATTGTCTAGTTGATTATCTGACTTGAGATAAAATAAGATGTCTTCGGTTAAGATAGGTATATTATGATTATTTATAACTGAATAAACATTGCTTTAAATGTACACAAACTTTACTTTTTTACTTGTACAAGTATGAATCTTGAACAATATTTAGTTCTTATATTAAGAATGACTGTCAAACAAAAATATACGTGTATGGTATACCTTAAAAGTTTTATACGATGATACGACGTACGAAGCTCCATCTTCCAGCTCCTCCAGTCTGTACTTCCTATCGCCGTCCATGCCGAAGATGAACCGCGCCCCCCGTGGCAGCTCCAGCCTCTCGGACAGCCGGTCCAGCAGCGCGTCCATCGAGACGAGGTCCCGGCCCGGCTTGAAGCGGAACTCCACGCCGTGATGGTACGGGTCGCCGTTGCGGTAGAACGTCACACGCCGCGCCCTCCAGTAGTTCAGGTTGGCGTAGCGGCTGGCGGGCTCCGGTCGGAGCTGCCGCGCCGTGGCTTCGGAGCCTTCGGAGATGTCTTCGTTGCGTTGAGGGGGCGACGGGGGACGTGAGGGTCGCCATTCCGACTCCTTCTCGTCGTCCGAGCCCGCCTGCTGGTCGGGGTCGGGCGCCGGGGCCGGCTCGGGCGCCGGTGCGGGCTCGGGGGCCTGTGGACGGGTACGCGAATGTAGGCGCGGCCTGAGCGGCTGCCGACGCGACATGACTCGCGACGCCCTCACCGGCGACTGCACGACGCCGCCCGCACCGCTCTCAATCAACTGATAGCCTAACATATTAGGCATTACTTCATTCATGCCACACTCGCCTTACGAACATTAGCATAATTTGAAAATAATGTAATAACTTTTATTCTTCAAGTTAAAACATAATAACTTAACACGAAGAATGTACGAGTTATGAAATGACCGAATAATCTTTAGCCGGGAATACACAATACATGTATAACAAATTAAATAACTTAAAAATATACTGAATTTGTTCTACGAATAAAAAGTGAGAAGAATTCGTATTTATTAATACTGTAGCTGTTTTTACTAAGTTTATTTTTGTTAAATTACATAATAAAGTAAATAAATATCAGGAATATACCGATACATATTTTGCCGGGATAAGTCCTTATCATTTTTTATATTGTGTAATTTCATAAATAACGTTAAAGTAATTTATTATAATAAAAAAAAAATATGGAAGTCAACGAATTCCGACTTAGATGCGTGACTAAGTAATAAGGTCACGAAATATAATACTTTTAACATTTATTTTGATTCGTCAAAAGAAAATTACTTTAAGCCCGTAAAAACTAATCACTGTTTCATGGAAAATAAGTGAAAAGTTCTGATACATAACGAAATTTTTTTTTTATTTCAGTACTGGTTTTTTTATTGTTTATCGATATAAAATCACAAAAACGTATATAAATGACTGGCTAATGTCTATAAAATATTTTCAATAGAATTTCTAAGCAATTCGTAAACAAAATGTTATTTAATTAATACAATCTAATAGCTCACCGCCATTGCAGCCGCCGGTGTTTCTTCACTCGCCATTACACTGATTTCGATTCACGACTAAGTTTTTTTATTCACATCGTATTTTCTTCTAAAACAATTAACTTGGCGCGAAAGCGTACTAATACGTTATATTACAGAAAGTTATTTAAGTGATAAGTTAAGTATTAGAGCAAAGACAAAAGGATGGGTTAAACAGTTAATTAGATTAAGTGTTATTAGTTAAGAATATGTAGTAGCCGACCGGTTATGTTTTGAGAAGGGAATCGAGTGACCGTTCGGAATGGCCGGCCCGCGTGGCGGGGTGGCTCGGCCAGCGCACCCTCGTGTGTTAACACGGAATGACCAGCTTAAACTTACAAGGAGCTACAAAGAGCCAAACTCACGCGTTAATACTTTTTTCAGGTCATTTCGTACAACTATCATTTTTTATATAAGTTTTTGGATAAACGAGTATATACAATAGCGAAATAAGGCTGAGAAAATGTTAAAATTTCAACTTGGAAAGACGGAAAACGAAAACCTAACCTGACGTACCTACGACCTAGATAACGCAATTTATAAATATATAAATGAACTCTTCAACTTATACTTTGTCGATTATAATAGATATTAATTAAAACATTATACATAAGATATAACAATGTGTTAGATATTGAGAAAAATAATTGTGAATACGAACATTTTGTTAGTAAAATAGTAGGTATATCGACTTTTTTAAAAGAGTAAAATGAAAAAAGGGAGGGTATGGCATAACATCCTTTCACTAAAGACAGATGACTGTAAGTCTTGGAACATTCGTGTTTAGGCAGTGTGCGCGGTGAGAGCTCGGACTGGTGACGTGTGAATGTGAGAGGTATGGCAGATTAAATTTTTATTTGAATTGATGTTTCTAATAAATGGATATTTAGAAAATTTCTTAATGTACTGTTTATTCGAGTTTCTAACGATGCTATTTCGAAAATTGTTTCCATTTTGTTAAACGATATTTAATATTTGTGTAAAAATGTAACCGACATTGCCAGGCAAGTGCACAGCGGGCTTCTTCGGGTCAGCAAAAGGCATATAGCTGGCGTGTTTATATAATTCGCTTATACTTTTTCACCTGCCGCCGGTCAAAGGTTGTTAAGTGCTGTTTATGGCCATCAATTATAATACTTAACAGAGCTTTTTCTTTGAAAGTTGCTACATAATTACGATAACGGGTTATGAGTTGTGTGTATGTACTAACTTTTATTTATTTCTTACTAGCTTTTACCCGCGACTTCGTCCGCATAAGTTTTTTTTTATTGTTTATCGATATAAAATCACAAAAACGTATATAAATGACTGGCTAATGTCTATGAAATATTTTCAATAGAATTTCTAAGCAATTCGTAAACAAAATGTTATTTAATTAATACAATCTAACAGCTCACCGCCATTGCAGCCGCCGGTGTTTCTTCACTCGCCATTACACTGATTTCGATTCACGACTAAGTTTTTTTATTCACATCGTATTTTCTTCTAAAATAATTAACTTGGCGCGAAAGCGTACTAATACGTTATATTACAGAAAGTTATTTAAGTAATAAGTTAAGTATTAGTGCAAAGACAAAAGGATGGGTTAAACAGTTAATTAGATTAAGTGTTATTAGTTAAGAATATGTAGACGTAGCCGACCGGTTATGTTTTGAGAAGGGAATCGAGTGACCGTTCGGAATGGCGGGCCCGCGTGGCGGGGTGGCTCGGCCAGCGCACCCTCGTGTGTTAACACGGAATGACCAGCTTAAACTTACAAGGAGCTACAAAGAGCCAAACTCACGCGTTAATACTTTTTTCAGGTCATTTCGTACAACTATCATTTTTTATATAAGTTTTTGGATAAACGAGTATATACAATAGCGAAATAAGGCTGAGAAAATGTTAAAATTTCAACTTGGAAAGACGGAAAACGAAAACCTAACCTGACGTACCTACGACCTAGATAACGCAATTTTTAAATATATAAATGAACTCTTCAACTTATACTTTGTCACCTGCCGCGCCGGTCAAAAGGTTGTTAAGTGCTGTTTATGGCCATCAATTATAATACTTAACAGAGCTTTTTCTTTGAAAGTTGCTACATAATTACGATAACGGGTTATGAGTTGTGTGTATGTACTAACTCTTATTTATTTCTTACTAGCTTTTACCCGCGACTTCGTCCGCATAAGTTTTTTTGTTTTCTCCCGGCTATAAGTCCCCCTGCAACAATGTCCCACTATCGTGTTCCAGTCCTCAACTTCACATCAAAATTTGTTCAAAAGCAACCTAAGCTACATAATGGATAGCTCCGAATGTTTCCTTAGTAAATATAAAAAGTAAATAATGTAAATCGGTTTAAAATACTACTAACTACCTACCTGCCAAGCTTGAGTCTGTGTAAACGTCTCAGAGGCCCTTTGAGATGCGTGGCGCTCAGCATCTAAGGTCCTACGGGCTTGAGTCTGCGTATAGGTCTCAGAAGCTCTTTGAGTCGCATGACGCTGAGAATCTAAACATCTGACGCGTCTGAGTCTGCTCTTCAGATTCTTGGCTTCTAGCAACTTTTGCAGTTCGAGCTCTGCTAGAACTACGGCTTAGATTGGATTTACGTTTTGCGTGGCATATCGAAAACAATAAAACAATAATTAAAGATTTTTAAAATCGGTAGTTTTAAAAACTACAACGTAAGACAATTTTTTTATCAAAACTTCGATAAAGCAAACCTTTTTACTTATAACCTAAATATCTAAATCAATCAATAACGTATTGAACCTAAACAACTATGCACCTGACAAACCTTTTATACCTAAAACCTAAATTAACTAAATAAATTCAAAAATATTGAATTTATGTACCACACCACAATACACAATTTTCTTCACTACTGGTACTACCTACTTATCTATCAAAACTAACATAAAAGTACTATAATATAATGACAAAATCTATTACTAAACTAATTTACTACGAACTATAAACATCCTGATGTGAGCTAAAAAACACTTAACCTACACATGAATAAAATTGAGAATTAACAAATGAAAGCGACTGCAAAAATAAAGAATAATACGTATCTGAGTAAACCTAGAGATATGAATGATTGGTTAAGAAAATACCTACATCTAACAGCTACCTTAACTACCTAATAATAAAAATGTAACTAAGTACTTAATAAAAATACGAAAATGACGTCAACTTGGACTCAAAAATAATAACCTACCAAATATTTATTTAGATATCTAAAACAAAGGACTAAATTAAAGCTTACAGACCCTACGCGTAGACCGTAGTACCTATTTCAACTCGGAATTTAAAAAGAACGTTTTTAGCTAACCAAAAATACGCAACGAATAGAGTTTCGTAACGCAATATTTCAATATTCGCGTACGCTTACGTGCGACGACGACGTCTGCCCTCGTGGTCGTGCGTCTGCCCGCTCGGGTAGGCACAGTTGGGCACGGCCCTCCCCTCGCGCCGCACCGCCTCTTCGCTCGGCGCAGCGTCTTGTATTCACTACGACGACGTATGATTTGAAGGTTTGCGTTATATTTAATTATTTGCCCTCGTTGAATAGTAAACAAACTAAGTGTAGGTGTTATAATTTCGGTGATGAACTGATTACCTATTCGTTTCTTTGTCTAAAATGAGTATTAACTTATCACTATGATTGATTACTGAGCATAAAGTTCGTATAAATGTCTATCTAATTACCTCCTCAAGTTTAAAGCGTAGCTAGTTATGTAGTACTATATTAATTCTGTGGTGTAGGTAATTAGATTTTATCTGTATGTAATTTAACAGTCAGTTGAATAAAAAATCGTATACAAATCAGATCAATAGCTATGGCGTAATGTGATTCTAGACAGAGTTTTAATGTTGTAGATAGGTAGCTGTGTATAGGTTCCTGTGGGAATGAGATATTTTCCCGAAGTAAAAAGTAGTCTGAATTTTGGTACCTTCCTACCCTATAAGTTAAGTAGTGTGATGGTATGTCGCTAAGTTTCGATCCAAGTAAAACTGTTAAATAAAGACAGATGCATCAAAATTTTATAATAAATTCCCTAAATTATGGCGCCTACCGACCCTCTAAGTTAGAAAAGTGATCAATACTAACTTTAAGTCTTAGTAACACTCATTTAAAAAAAAAAACCTCAAAATCATTTCAGTAGCTATGGCGTCATTCGCTTCTTGACACGATCACGCTAGATTTCCGCGGGAATGAGGTATTTTCCCGCCGTAAGAAGTAGCCTGTGTCCGTGCCTAGGATCCTATCTTTATATTAACCAAGTCTTATAAAAATCCGTTCAGCCGTTTAGGCGTGAAAGAGTAACAGACAGACAGACAGACAGACAGACAGACAGACAGACAGACAGACAGACAGACAGACAGACAGACAGACAGACAGACAGACAGACAGACAGACAGACAGACAGACAGACAGACAGACAGACAGACAGACAGACAGACAGACAGACAGACAGACAGACAGACAGACAGACAGACAGACAGACAGACAGACAGACAGACAGACAGACAGACAGACAGACAGACAGACAGACAGACAGACAGACAGACAGACAGACAGACAGACAGACAGACAGACAGACAGACAGACAGACAGACAGACAGACAGACAGACAGACAGACAGACAGACAGACAGACAGACAGACAGACAGACAGACAGACAGACAGACAGACAGACAGACAGACAGACAGACAGACAGACAGACAGACAGACAGACAGACAGACAGACAGACAGACAGACAGACAGACAGACAGACAGACAGACAGACAGACAGACAGACAGACAGACAGACAGACAGACAGACAGACAGACAGACAGACAGACAGACAGACAGACAGACAGACAGACAGACAGACAGACAGACAGACAGACAGACAGACAGACAGACAGACAGACAGACAGACAGACAGACAGACAGACAGAGTGACTTTCGCATTTATAATATTAGTATGGATTTAGTTAAAAACATTAATACACACTATTTTACATAAAAGGAAAAGTTAGTGCCAAAAGCACTCCTCCCTGTCTAGCTTAGAACCGAACATAAAGTAGAAAGGAAACAATTAAATTAGAATAAAATATACTACTAAATAAGATCAACATAGATTATGAAAGATTGAAATACACAATGAAAATACAGAAGAGAATGAGAAAGAAGACAAATAAACAGTTGATAAGGACCCTTTACAAATTTTTTATTAAAAAACGATTCTAAAGCATTTTCCCAAAACATATTTTCTGTCAGAGCATAATACACGGTAGTTCGTTATGATAGTTATGATGAAGGTAAAACCCTCTTCTTCATCTGACTGTTGGGATAGTATTTTATAAATATAATACTCAATAAAAATCCACCCACTATAGTTCCGTTTAATTCATATTACTTTGATTCCTTTTCATCGAAGAAGTCATAAAGTTGAACGCATTTCAGCGTTTTATTAAAGTATAATTATAGCAAAAACTAAACTGCACGTAATTATAAAATCCAAGTAAAACGTGCACAGGAAATTTCTTGTGTTTCTAAAAACCGATTATGCGACATTTGACGTTAACTATGTTTCATAGACTCGGTTATATACATTAAAATAACATAAATATGAAAATAAGTATTGTAAAGACATGGATATATTAAAAAAGTATACTTTGAACATTGTTTTTTTTAAGTAAATTATTATTAGTAATATAAAAAAGGAGATTTGCTTTCAGATACTTAATAAGATAATATACCTTTTATATCACATTTATTGATGTAAAAACTATTTTGTTTCCTTAATTAGTATTTAAATCTGAATCTGAATTTCAAATTTCTGAACAAAGTCGCTTGCTAAATTGTTTATTTTCCTTATTTCAATGTGTATGCAATTATATTCATATGTATATATTGTAATTATATATATTATGATTGTATATGTGTATACCTATATACTGTAAAGTTATATTTTATGTAAGTTTATGTTCTTGTATTTATTACCTATGTTTACTTCTAATCTAAATTGAGACTTCTGTCGAATAATCTTATCTTTACTATATACATTTCTTACTCATATTTATTTATTCTGACTTCTCACATTACCCTGCTATTTATTTATATATTTTTTCTCTCCTGTCCTACAGGGTTGCCTGGTAGAGATAAGGCCGCCCTTGCCCACATTTAGATCTTAAGCCTAGTTTTAGTCAATTTTCCTTATTGTGTTATGTGTGCCATAAAGAATTTATCTATCTATCTATCTAAATCTGTTATCATTAGAACCTAAATTCAAAATTATGACTTAATACCTAAGTTAAATCCGTTGTTGTGGCATTCCTCTACGAGCGGGCTACGTTTCCGTAGCACATTCGTAGCATGTTATCACACTCGTCGCAATAAATATATTGACGATTAGTTGTTCATTTACTTCATTACATGAAAAAAACACGCGAAATATATCTATAATCATTTTTACCAATTCGTTAGTTTTTATTATTAAAACCTAGTTAACCAAGAATGACGTGAAAGGTCATTCTATGCCTAAGCAATCTAGTAGCTTTCGATTGTGACGTCATGATTCTGTGCTTTCTAAGATAAATGAGAGTTGTGCGTGTTACAAGCGTTTTTAATACGTTAATAAAGCAAAATATAAGTTTCTCAAATCTTTGATATGACTTGCTGGCGAATGCAAAGCAATCACTTAGTTTATTAAGATATATGTATGTTTATGAGCGTTGATCAGTACAGTACTATGTTTAATTTGTAGTTCAAAATTTAGGCCATTCAAATCGTTAGGCAAAGGCGATAAATAGGCGTATTACTTATAGAGAAAGGAGTTTTGTCTTAGTTTTTTTGTTAAATAAGTATTACTTGGTGAAAATGAAAAGGTATAATAATTGAAAACATGTATTCTAAACTGCAGCAGGCATACTACTTTTCTGGTAGAGTATTGGAGTGTTTCAAATGACAGCCAATAACGGAAGTCCGTTTACGATAACTTAACAAGCGATTTTAAGTTTTATTTTGTTCATCTAAAACTTTGATTGCCGTGCCGATGCGTAACTGGTAGTGACAGTGTTTGACGGATACAAGTGTCATAATATTGCGTTTCCTGTCGCTCATTGGTCGTGGGTGAGGTTCGAAGATAAAGGATCCGCCCTACTAACTGGCACGCCTATAGGAGAGAACTCACGTTGCTTAGAAACAAGCCTGTTTATATCGAAGTTTACTCTTTAGGTATCTTTATAAGTATGAATTTATATCTGAAAATGTTACATATGTTCTTTTTACTGTATTGTAAAATAAAAATAAACGTAATAACACATAATCTACAGTACATGTTTTAGGAAAAGAAAATCTCTTATAATTAAGTATAAATATGAAAACTATGTAAAAGTAATATATTTCGTTATCTATTTATCAGATTATATTTAGAATATACTTGCATTAACGTATCTGAATGCAAATTAAAGATTTCTTTACTAAAACTGTTATTTGTTCTAACCCAGTATAATAATTCCAAAAAAAAAAATTTGTTGTATTATACGTAACTACACGTATTCTTTTTCTTTCAAAGTTGAATTCAGTAAAATAACGATAATAATAACATTAAAACACCTTAATTGAAATTCTAACAGTAATTAAAAAAGTCATTACTTAATTTAGCATAAAATTAGAATTAGTAAGAAAGCTCAACAATAGTAACTAAAGCAATCAGAGTGAAAAATGTTCAGGACATTTCTCCGAACTGATTCTAACTTGATTCAAGAAAGGTCCCCATTATTTTAATAATATGGCGCAATACTAAACAGTGAGGTGTTATACTCATGAACCGACTACAATAAGAACGTATAATAGAATTCGTCACGAGCATTCCACATAAACGGTTAATGTATACAAAAGTTACATTTCTTGACATTTGCGTAACAAATGATTTTAAGGGGCCCGTAACACAATTCTCAATTAGCTCAAGGACATGAGAAAAGGAAAAAACCAAAAGTTAGATTAACTTGAAGGACGGCGTGACCCATAAATGTTATGAAAATCATATTTTGTTTAGTTGTAATCATGTGACGTGAGTTTGTACAATGCTATGTATGTATAATACTTACCCACAGTAGAGATATCGACAAATCAAATTGTTTTAAGTCAACTTTTCGCTGTGACTAAAATTGAAAGGTGCGGATTTAATATATTGTTCAATGTATATTTATTTTATCTTTCCACTAATATAAGTTTCATGTTTTTAAAGTCCACGCTATTAGTCGTTACATCTCAGATTCTAGAAACAACATCTCATTTGCAACTTGCTTAGTTATGTAAATGCCAACAGTTAGTAATTTCTTTATGAAATACATAAGTCATTCATTTTACAAATGTCCTCAATGCATAATCCTTTAAAGACTTTTTATGTATAATAAAGAGCTAAAAATTACTTAGACCTACATAGCAACATTTTGTATCCGTTATTAATAAAGAAACTGTAACAAAGAAACAATTATTCAATTACGTATTCATATGAATATGTATTAAGTTTGTATGTAGGCGTTGAAAATAAGGACGCACGATACGCTTTCGTGACACTTTGGCGTGTGGATGCAGCTTAACCGGGTGTGATCAATCTAACTTGAAGTTTACTTTAAAGTGATACGGTTCGAAATCAAGTGATAATAACGTGTAAAAAAAAACGTCGTTTCATTTGTAAGGAAAGTGGCTAGACGGTATAAGCATCGTTTATGATGCTTGCCCCAGTTAAATACGGCGGATTTATTAACTTCGGTCCTTTGGTTAAGCTCAACACGATCTTTTAATAATTTTTTCTAATTAATGTACGAAGATACTTTCACAAATCGTGTAAATATAATGACCAATTTATTTTTCTTTATTTATATTATAAATATGTGCCTAACAACGTTATCAAGTAATACATGCCTTATGCGTCTTTTTTTATTTGATAGTTTATTTAGTGTAAATAAATAATTAAAAATACTAGAGTAATCACAAAAAATAATGTCAAATAAAATTGATTTTTCATATATATGTATAATAGTTTTTTTAGTAATAATAGGTAGTAAGATAGCATTAGTAGCCAAAGATGTAAATAATAGAATAAACAAACCCTGAATAACAATATTCTATTGAAGACACCTAACTTCTGCTACTCCAAAGATAAAACAGACAATGAATGATTTCTTGTTCCTACATAAATTCTAGGAATTAACCATGCTACCAAAAAGCAACGGTATTAAAATTCGTAAATT
Source organism: Byasa hedistus (assembly GCA_029286795.1). NCBI lineage: Eukaryota > Metazoa > Arthropoda > Insecta > Lepidoptera > Papilionidae > Byasa > Byasa hedistus. The sequence goes on from JAGSMW010000016.1 coordinate 1,964,813, forward strand.
TGTAGTCACAGTAGTAAGTAAATTAAGAGCTCCGTTTGTTAATAATATTATAAAATGAGTTATTTAGTAGACTATTGCCATAACTATTTTTATTTAATTGTTGCTAATATTTTGATGGTAAGTGGAATTTTAAATGTTAACATTTACTGCACAATGTAGTATGTTCTTCACTTGAAGGAACCTCAGCACACGAAAGTTAGTCTCGATAGATTCAGTAAATTTATTAATAAATTCACAAACAGTTAATTTACCCTAAAAGCGAATGTAGCAACATTTGCAAACTCCTTTTTTGCGGCAGAAATTGACGCTGCAGTGGCAAATACCTTGACGCTCTCCTATTAAGGACACCTACAGCAAAAACCTTAGCTTCAGTGAAGGATTCCCCAATACTTCTTATGTCCCACCATAAAGAAAAATTGCATATCTGACTAATCTAGATAACGATTAGAAAAAAAGCTGCAGGTTGCTGAATTTTTTTAAGCGCTATGATCTGTAGCTAACTAACTAAGGTAAGTCTTGCAACCAAAAAGACTTCTAGATGCTTCGTAAAGAGCGACTAAAAGGGTCTCAGGTTCGCCGGTGTATGATCAATGCGAAGGTATCCCGTAATTCCTGTAACAGGGAGGGTACAGGGGAGGGCTTCCCGGGACTAAGATGACAAAAAAATATGTATATACAGAAATCAAATATATGTAATAATATAGTTCATAGTAAACAAGTTTTATTAAGTTTACATTATTTCTCTTTTCTCTTTTTTTTTCGGTGCTTCAGTTTCATTATCACACATTAATTCGTCATCCATTTCCTCAACATGTTTGGGTTTCTTCTTTTTCTTCTTGTTCTTTTCTTTGTTAGTAGTAATCAACTCATCAATAGGAAGTTCTTGTTCATTCGTGCTAAAATCTCGTTTTCTTTTTTTATTTACAATTTTTTCTTCATTGTCTGTAACAAGAGATTGTTCTACGACAGATTCCATTTCATTTATTTCTTTTACTTTATCTTTTTTCTTTTTCTTCTTTTTATAGGTAATATCATCATCTGGAACAGACTGTTGTATATTATCAACTATATTATTAGAATCTATGATTTCATTTTCGTCAAGTTTTTCAACCATCTCTTTTACTTTACTTCTGTCTTCACTTAGGTTTTCGGTCTCATATGCATTGTCACTAGATTTTTTTTTCTTTTTCTTCTTCTTGATATTGTTAAAGTTTTCATTTCCGTTCTCACTTTGATTATACTCCATTGCATCTATGCTGTTTTCTGGCTCATCACCGTTACTTTTTCCTTTATTTTTCTTCTTCTCGTCTTCATTTGTGGTATTGTTTTCATGATTGTCTTTTTTGTTTATCTCTTTCTGATCCCTATCAAGTACTGCTAAAAAGAATCCAGTAGTAAAATCAGAATCGGGCTTGGCATATAAGCATCTCGTACCTATACTGCCGTACATTCCAGAGCCGAAGTTATTCCACTGGCCTTTCAACAGCTCCTTGACGTCTTGAACTCTCCATTTAGCTCTCGATGTTTTCACTATGTTCGTGATAACTCTTTCGTTTTCCTCTGGGTATAGAGAGCAAGTGCTGTAAACTATTCTCTTAGCTTTGGGAAACGAATTCATAGCGTGTTTCAAGAACTTTTCCTGCAGTGACGTCAATTTAGCTAATCGGGTCTCTTCGATATAATTGTGAACGCAAAGTTCCATTCCTAAAAAAATTAAAGACAAAAATAAAAGAAACAATACCAGACTGTCACATGTTTTTTTAAGTTATTATTACCTGATCCAGAACAGCTAGGGTCTAGTAAAATATACTCCACATCATCGTAGTCGCCTCTTTTTATTTCCAAAGAATCTTTGAGTAATGTTTCAACACATTTAGATCCTGTTTTCTCAACGAATTCGCACAGCGTTTGGTAACGTTGCTCGTTTCTCTCTACGGCGTAGATCTTTCCCTGGTGAAATATTATAAAATAATAAATAACATTCACATGAGAAACGTATTATGACTTAGTCATCATACCTCATTCCTCATAAAAGCAGCTAGTTGAGTAGTCTTCATACCGGGGGCAGCGCACATGTCCAGTACCGTGCTGCCAGGAGGCGCTGCTAAGAGAGGGACCGCCATTGCTGTTGCCTGATAACAGATATTCTTATGCAAAGTCTAATAATGTCGACAATTATGAATATTAAATAAACTTGAACTGTCTACATACCTTGTCCTGCAAAATAATTTTGTTTTCCAAATACAATTCATGTTCATGTAATTTTGTGCCGGGAGAGAAAACAAACACGGTCTTCACATGGTAATCTTGGGTGAAGTCATACTCTGTGAGGCTTTGAATTTGACTGAGATAGTCAGCATATGACCCGGAAGTACATCTAATGAAGTGGTAGCCCTCATCTTGAAAGGCATGTATTGCATCTGATGTGGTTAAGAGGTTTGTGTTGATACGCACATAGCGGGGTCTGCGGACAACTATTAAAAGAAATTTTAAATATATGCATCTTTAAGCTAACTTTGGTAAACCGATTTGAGTAAAAATTTGGGCCCTCTTAATGTTTTTTATTTAACTTTACAGAGAAATAGTTAAGGACTTAATATTGAATTATACCATAACCCCATAAAACAGATCCTCAATTATTTTCATTGTTTAAATAAACAGCTCAATTAACATTCCCACTCTTGGAACTAGATATTCTCTCATAAGGAGTCATTTATCAATCTTTCTGGTCAAGTATAGGTTAGCAGATAGAATGTATGACATAAATGTTCTTTAATAAAACATGATAAATTTCTAAAAAAGTAACAAAATTACTATTCGTCCCAAAAAAATTTGTAACAAGTTTTTTTTTAGTAAATGCTTTGCTTCATATGTTATACAGTGCAATACCGTTTTATGAAATAATTTACAAGATATTTATGTCCAGCACTGGATGTCCATTGGTCAAGATGATGATCATGGATGTATAAAATAAAACAGGATTCCTCTAAAACACTGTTACTTGTTTTATATTATACACATTTATGGAAGGTGTCTAAAATAATGAAATAATTTTAAAATCAAAAACAAATTTTTTATACATTTATTATTTATATCTAGAAAAACACTGGTAAGTCGCATAATATTATATTAAAAGCAAATTATTTTATAATACTGTACTCAATTAATTTGGAATGTCCAAATCTTATGTTGGTTATATTCCATAATCAATCTTGTTTTAAATTTAAAGTGCTCTTTTCAGTTTCATTAACTGGAGGTGATTTGTAGGAATGTTGGTCAATTTCATTTCCGTGCTCATCATATTCTTTTTCAAAATAGGCCTTGTAGGCATATATAAAAATTATTATATTGACTACTACAACCGCTCCTGCAACTGACCATATTGTTCTTGCAAAATTATTAACGGGGTACAAATCTGTTAGTACGTGTCGTATTCCGAAAAATGCAACAAATGGAAGTGTAAACATTGCTATACTATATAAAAACAGATTTGCTAGAACTAAAGCGACCCGTTTGGTATGGGCTGGTATAATTGGATTGTCGGAATTATCTGCCATTTCTGGTTATTTTATGCCGGGTAATTGATCTGAAAATAAAATAAAAAATTACCTTCAGTCTTCAATTCACCTTCGTGTTCAGTTGCATATTTTTGAAAATGTTCTTTATAAGAAAGTATTGTTTGTTCTGGTTTACTTTTCCCTGGTAAAGCTTTTTTGCCAAACAGTAATTCAGATGTCAAAATTTTTGCTAACCAAGGATCTAACCGAGCCTCTTTTTTAAGTAAACCAGAACTTTCAAATATTTTGTCGATCTGTGTAGCATGTTTTATAGTTTCTGTTATTAGTGCAAACAGCACATTAGTTCTCTGCAAATAGATTTATTCCAATAAATGTAATAGACGGATAAATAATATCAAAACCAAATTAGTATAACTTACAAAATGACGAAGTTTGTTATCGTACAATAAAGTTTTAACGCTGCCGCCTTCTGTTGAAACTTTTTTTAAAATGTTGGCTGCTATTTTGTAATGTCTTGGAACTTTAATAGAATGCTCAAACATTATACTTTGTATAAAAAGATAATAAAGTCGTCTATCATATCATTTAACCTTGATAAATATTTTTTAGTTCTATCACGAGACAGACTCGATCTATTCTTAATTCTTATGTTGAGGTTAAATAGCGTTCATAATTCGTATCGAGGCAAAGGTTTATAAACGTGATCAAAATCTATTTCACAAAATGAATGTAAAATATATTGCATGAAGGTCACGTTATATATTTTTGCAACACCTATCTGTATTATTATGGTACAACATAGTATCAATTTTATGTATTTTTATTTATGTTTGCCTTTACATACGTTTTCTTATAGTTTTCTTCAATAAATGGAAATATTATTTAGCAAGATATTTAATACTTAAGAAAGAAACGAAGTAACAAACATAAATTGTATAAACAAACTATAACCGACTATAAGTACATTTTATACTTGATATAATATAAATATATGATTTATGTACATTATTTTTCTTCTACAGTCTACTCTTTATGGTTATTCAATAGAGAAGAGAATATAGACATCATAACAAATAAAAAAAGATTTTACCATAGGCAATTGGTTTATTTTTTACAGTGCAAGTACTTACGGTAGATTGTTGCACGTAATCTTTATCATTTATTTACAATTTCAGAGAAAATTATATTCATGGTTTTTTTCATTTGTTGTTGCGACATAAATTATGTAAAGTGCTTGCAGAGGTAATTGCACTCATGACTTATGTTTTATATTTGTGGTTCAATGTTGTTTGTGTAAATTCATTGACAGTTTCTTTTCGAATGGCGATTTGCCCCCCAATCAAAATACCAGGAAATGCTATGATTCAACATTACAGTTTCAATAACATCTAATAACGTAATGAATGATATTTTCAGTGATCATTAGCGACACGGTCGCTACTTAGCGGATTTTCAGTGAAAGGTATAAAAATGTTGTGGGGGTAATTTGAGTGGTCAAAAAAGAGATCAATCAAAACAATGGTCCCCGCACCCAGCTGCCCGTATACGTGGGACTATTGGACGTCCTCGACATCCGACCATGTCGAACTGATTTGTCTGATGCCTAATTCTGTTTACATACCACTCACAGTAAGTTGGGACGCGACTCTGCAGGATGTTAAGGAGGTGAGTGTTTTTTAATTCACAAGAGTATCCTGAGTGAGCATGAGTCATGCGTTTAACCAACACATTGTTTCCTTTGCACTTTAGAAGTAGGTTACTGTATTGTGTAACATATAGATAAGTCACTTTGACTTTTAGAAAGTCTATCACTTTGTTTACATATGGGAGTTTATATTATTCAAGATTGGTTTACTTAGTTTAATACTAAAAATGTTAACTAAGAAGTACAAATATTTCCTTATTATAATTAGTTCAGGAAATGTTATGTTAAATGTACAACAATCAAAACTAAATTTGGACAGACAATATTGTGTATAAATTATTATAAAACAACATAATAATTAATTATTGACATTATTATAGCCAAAAATTAAAAACTTAGCTTTTTATGCTATATTATAAGTTTTAAGGTTTGTAAAATAATATTGCATCAAATAATTAAATTACTCAATTGTCTTAGGATTATATGAAAATTCAAAGATATACACAGCATAAACATTTTACTATCAGCAAACAATGGACATATTAATAACAAAAACATTACTCATAGAAATTAATATGATGAAGAAACAATCTCAGATACAAATTCAGTAAACAATAAAGATTATCGGAATCTTTTATGTAATTAATAAATTATCATTCAATAATCCATTGTATTCATATGGAAAAATTCCAGTGTAATTGTTAAAGGAATTTACTGTTCATTGATTAACTGTAAAACCTGAGCATGTTACTTGTGACGGTCAAGGTGTAGTCTTAAAACTACATAAGTTTTTCTTGTTCTCACTCTTGAAGCAAAAGAGGGGCTCCAAATTATAAATGCCACATGTTTGTAAATATTGACATAATATCTGAAATTAACATTTCTTAGCTTGTCAAATATATTTTTGGCTTTTTCAATAGTTGTGTGAATTTCATCTTTACATCATTACTACTATATAAGCTAACTATACAGGATACATAAATAAAATTTCAGGAATTATGGGATTTGGCGGGGAAGTTTCCACTATTTGGAATGCTCCATGAAATGTCCGGCTATGTTTTCCAATTTATCAACTCCCTGGCAGTTACTGAGGAGGTTGATGATGAAAACAAGCGCCTCCGTGATATCAAGCCTGTATGTGGAGTTCTTGTTGTTATTGAAAGGTCCATTCAGAGGCCTGGTGAACATCTATTAAATACACACATCAGTAATCTGATTGGAAAAGGTGAGTTCATTTCAACTTATTAAATTTAACATGTTTTTTTATATCATATGTTAATAATTTTTTTCTCTTAAGTTTACGAACATACTTGAGTCAAATCATGTGGCCTTAATTATGATGATAAACACTGCACCACATTGTGTTTGGCACTTTGAGACAAGATATTATTTTTTGTCTCATCCAGTAGTTACACAAGCTACAACTCAAAACAGAGTAATGTTTAGTTGCATTAATTAAGTTGTGATGGTAATTAACCAGACGGTCTCTGACAAAAGAGATCTATAATCATTAAAATACATTAATTGTAATACATAGAAATGTACAAGCAAAGTCATGTACTAATTGAAAAAATTTGGGTGAAAATTGTAACAATTTTTTATAATTTTAGGTTTAAATGAATTTGATGGTCTTAGGAGTTCAGAGGTTAATGATTTTCGGATGAGAATGCGATACCTTGCTGAGGAGAGCATGAGCAAGAGAGCACAGAGTACTAGGCTAGAGAGACTTCGGTACCGATGCCCACCACGGCTAGCCGACAGTCCAGCTGTTCCACCGACTCTTATAAGCCATTTGAATAATAACTGCTTTATACTTGTAACAAAGGTTGCTAATACAGAGGTAAGTGCACTAAATCTATTAAAATATGTTATTTTAAGGGTATATCAACTTTATTATGTGTTCTGTGATTGATAATTAATTAAATAATTCTATACTTGGGCTGTAACACTAACAAACATTGTTTCATATATTATTAAAAAAAAAATAACTACTTGAACACAAAAACTATAATGTTGCATATGGGATTTTTAATAATAATATCAATACAAATTGACATACATTAGTAAATGTATTTTAAAACCAGATCTAGGAGTATCTAAATTAAATTCAAACCCTATTATCCAGTTCTAGAAAAAAAAATTAGTTTTCATTAACCTCCTCCTCTTGCACTTCCTCACCAATTTCCTCTTCATCATCTTCACCTTCTTCAAGTATGCGGATCATAACAGATTTTGCTTCATCTCTGAAAATTTTTTGTGCCCAATCCATTGGAAGAGGGCAGGCAATATATAATGTTAGTTACATGTTAAAACAATATGCAGAATAAAAAATATATGTTTTGTTATTTATATCTACATTTATTTATTTGACATTTTAAATTATCAAGGTTGATTATATGGAGGGTATACAAAGAAATTTTACAGAAATCTTTATTTATTACATAATTTTTTGAGATAAACTAAATAAACTGCCATCTTTACTAAAAGCAAATTCTACTATCGATATTTTCATTTTGTGCAGTATATAAAAAATTGGGGAATGTATATAAGCAAAAGATTGGTTTTAATTTTAGTAAATTAGTAAAGGAAGTTAATTTAGACTACAATATGTTTATAGATAACAGATTAAAAAAAAATTCAAATCTTCCATACTTTTTGGCAGACTTATTAAACTTTCTATTTTGGATTTATTACTGGTGGTATCAGGATTAGTACTCTGCATTATTTATGCATCCAATTAGTAGTTGGTAAAGATTACTGTGTTCTAGTTTGAATAATTTGGTAGCTGGCGAAATTACTGTGGTTTCAAGACTTTTCAGATTACTCTTCTTCATGGCAATGAGTAAAGTTGATGTCGTAAAAATATCCTTTATAGCATCTTATTGTTATGAGCAGTGAATCACACTCAGTGAATGTTCAGCTAGTCTCATCAACTTATTTTATAAGAATAAGAGTATATACAAAAGTAGTATTTTTTATTATATGTTTTTCAATTATATTATACCTCTCTTCAGGTGTGAAGACTCCTTTATTAAGCCTCTTCAAACGCGGCAATGCTGCTAACACTTCGATTCTCAGCTCGGGATCGTCTTCTTCACCTGCATCGGTGCCCTCCTCGTCAGTTCCGCCCATGAAGGGGCATCCTCTTAACACTAACACTTCTAATCCTTTTAAGCACTAAAAAGAATACGAAATGTTATTGGACACAACATAGTTTTCTGAAACCACAAATCGATAGTATGAGAACAAGGAGCGAGTTAAACTAGCAATGATTTTTCATTTTAAGTGTTTTATCCTCCAAATCCACAATACCTCAGTTTATTGTAAATATTACTATGAAGTGCACACTGTATACAGTAAACATTGCATCACGGTGTGCTTACAGCGCAGTAATTTCTCTAGCTACGTCTTTCAAACTGTACACAGTAAAGGTTTTTACTCTACTGTTTGATGTTCGAAATAGGCGATGCAGAGAGATCTACTACCAGTGAATATTTATATAAATGTACGAAACTATAGAATATTGTTGCTGAATCTCACCTGCAGTTTCTTAACCTGCTTCTTTGTCGTAACTTTACAGTTACGTAAATTAATGTACTGCAGTTTCGTAAGGTTGGGGTCGAAACCGTTCAGAGATTGGATTGGGTTACTCCTGACGTGAAGTATACGCAAATTGACCAGATTCTCTAAGCCAACTAAGCTCTTTATCTTGTTATTTGCTAAATAAAGACTGTCCAAATTAGGAAAATTCAAGTCTGAAATATCCATAATGCGATTATTGCGAAAGTCTAGACATCTTATTGTAGGCATACGGTTCGCAAAAGAAATCTTCGTGATATCATTGTAGCCCACCTCTAACGTAGAGAGTTCGGGGTGGTACACGTCGTTAACAGATGTGATGTTGTTGTAGTTCATGATTATGACTTGTAAATATTTTAATTTCTTCAGAAAGGCGGATTCCAGGCGGTTCTTGTCAGCGTGTATTAAAACTAAGAACGGTATTTTGGTAACTACTTGCAGTGCTGCCGTTGTCAGGTAGTTTTCCGACACGTCCACAAACTGGAGATATTTGAAGGAAGCGAGAGCGCTAATGTCTGTTAAACTCATGCCCGTGCATGTCGCTTTTAGATATGTGTAACTGAAAACAATGTTCGTAAATGTAGCGATTGTCTTGTAAAACTGAAGTCTCAGTTCGATTACGGGGACGCAAGTTGTAAACTTTGGTTGGCGGTAACCTTATTTTTCTAACCCATCTGACTAGCAGCTACCTTGCATTGCAAATCTCTCGCTACAATATCAATGCTGTGTTACAGCTCATCATGTAAGAGTCCAGAGTAAACCCATTCGCGATAAAAAAATAAGTCGATGCCAAAACTGTATACATGTTAGTTTAAGTTCTTAGGTTAACGGTTAATATTACGGGTGAAGCTTTAATGTTAGAACATTCTCTTTATATAAAAGTACCCTATGCACAGAAGTCGAAGTCCATCGGCTGATGATGTAGATTTCGCTACTGTCTTAAGTTAAAAAAGTTACATTGCACTGATTAATGATTAGATTACTACCCACCCGTCACCCTCCGCCGTCTTCCCGAGCTGGCTTAGACGAACGCTCACTTCTGATCGGTTCAACTTTCTCTCTGGAACCGGCGGCAGCGATGGTTTCTCTGGTCTCATTTCTTCTGCAACACTCGGTTCGCTCTTCTCTCTTTCTTCTTCTTCCTCCTCTACTTCAGCTTCTGCTAGTTGATCTCTCTGGCTGATATCGAAGCGCGATTTAAGCATTTTGAGTTTTATTTATTATTAAAGTAAATGTGGAACAACAAAGTAGTCTTAAAATTATTTTCACTTATTAATGACAGCTGGGGCATTTGACAAAAATATATGTCATATTAAAGACTTCTACTTGTTTTTTTTTTAACGATATGCAATTAGATTGTAGATAGGAGGGTCTAAAAAGTTTTATTATCATAAAAGCTTTTGTACCGCACAATTTTTTTTATAAGATATGAGTATATAATGTCCAAGAGGTATTAACCGTAACACGGTCGATTGTAATAATGTTTTTGGTTTTATCTTGTATAATCTTTCGGATTGAAACGTATTAGAAATAAAATGCACACGTGCTATTTAGAAAATCTTCAATGGAGTTCATTGATAACAGTTAGCTATCGCTTTTATTTTAATTATTTATATATACAAAACAAGCTACATTCAACAATGTTATGACAAACTGAAAAAGCTAAGGGAAGTACTATATACAAGGTTTGTTTTATTGATGTTTTCTTATTAATTTATAATAAACCTATTCATTTCCTTTATTAACCTTATGCCATTGTCCACAGTTCTCTTTCACCTCAAATGTACCTGTATCGCGCACACCGCAACAGCACATTGACACAATACTGAAGAAAAAGGTTAATTCGCTGAACATGAGGGGCGAGGATCCTCGCAATTACGTGCTGAAGGTGTGCGGCCGAGAAGAGTACTTGTTTGGGAAGGAGCCCCTCATTCAGTTTCTCTACATACAAGAGATGTTGGCTAAAGACGGTGTTCCACAAGTTATGACTGTTAGCATAGATAAATTGACACGTACGTACTAATGCTATATGCTAACAGAATCTATAAAAACTCTGTTGCTGCGAATATTAAATTGGCGAAAGATTACAACTATCTTGCTCTTATTGTAATGGATAAAAATTCCCACTTACGCATGTGGTACGTTATTGACAAAGAGTATTTTGGGCGAACACGCTTTACCGTCCACAAACTTTTTGTCAACTAACACCATGTGAAATTGCAGTGTTAACCCATTATACTTGAATGAAAAACATACTTTTTTCTTAAAAGCCAGGGTACCTTGGTAAAAATTGCTGCTCTCACTCGTTACCAAAAAAGACGACATTTATTTAATATTCATTCCAGTTGGCTGTGATATACCTGTAGAAAGGCGGCCTGTGCCCCCTGACTATTCTAATACAATACGCAAGAAGAAAAACCATTATGAGTCCTCATGGAACATTGATAAGAACTACACGTGTATGGTGCAAAGCGTAGGTGGGCTCAACGTCGATCCTGGACGTCTTGTAGAGGTATGAATATCCGATATAAAAGCCGGAACAGCAAAACATTTTTATTGACCTTTTATAATCATTTCATCAATCATAAGATTAATAGGTCTAAATTAAATATTTTTTGCGCTTAATACCTATATATATATGTAATAAAAATTATTGAGTATATCATGGTAATGAAATTGTTTTTACAGGTTGTATGCCAAGCGGGTATTTTTCACGGCGGCAAGGCTCTGTGTGAAGCTCAGAAGACTCGAGTTGCACCCGTCTCTAAGGAGGGCGTAGCGCAGTGGGACGAAGAGCTCACATTTCCAATCAAAGTGTATAACATGCCCCGGATGGCGAGGCTTTGTTTCGTTATTTACGAGATATCAAAAGCTAAGGGTAAACGGAGAGGGAAAGATTCAAAGGTATGTAAACTGAAAATATAATTTATTTTACTAAACATACAATGAAAAGTACATCAAATGTGATGGTTTTTAAAGGATAGTAAAGCAGTCCATGCACTTTTTAAAAGCTTCGCCTGATGCTATTTACGTCTTGTTTATTTATATATTTTGTATATAGTATGTAGTTTGGTAAATAGTATTTGCGTACATTTATACATCATGATTAAATGTTATAAATAATTTATTTATACACGGTCATTAGCAAAATTTAATTACTTTAAAATTTATTTAGCAACATAAACGTCCTATTTTTTTTCAACTACTACTTCCTTAAATTAAAAAATCGGTAAGGATCGCTGATCATGATGAAGAAAATTCCAATGAGACGGACATAAAAATACTTGTCTATATTTTAACATAATAGAATAATTTCCCTGCATTTCCCCACTGCCGAGGTTGACTGGGAGAGAATGCCCTATGGCATTAAGTCCGCCTTTTTGTACAATATTTATTTGTGTGCAAACAAAGTTCTAAATAAATAAATAAATAATGCTTGTTATAGGATTCAATAAACAAATTAGCATGGGCCAACACAATGATATTCGACTACAAGGAGCAACTACGTACGGACGGGCTAACGTTGTTTATGTGGACGCATGTAGCTGACGAGACTCAAGGCGACGATTGGCTGCTCCACCCTTTGGGTACAGTCGTATTCAACCCTAACACCGACTCCTGCGCAGCTCTTCAAGTGCGCTTCTCCAAGTGAGTGGAAAGGTGGAACGTAGTGATACCAAGTGTGAAATTTGGTTGGTTGTGGGTTTTTCGAACCCACCTGTGTAGCTACAGCAATCATGTCATAAATCTGCAGCCATAATACCTTTTCTGTGTTCTGTCTATCAACACACGTAAGTAAGAGCGTTCCGGGTGAGCAGGCCTCTGTCTATAGCCTTATTGACACCTAACGTCATGAGAAATGGGTCAAATTTTGGCCCAGTAAAAATAATGATATGTCAATTTCTCTTTTTTATATTTACTTTCAAAACTTTACCGCTGTGACAGGTTGACTAAAACTTTAAACCATTTGTCTTATTTTGTATATATGTGTTATATGATACAAAAAATGTCTGAATGCAATTTTTCCTTTTACAGTTTCGACTGCCAATTCCCGATACTATTTCCAAAACAGGAGACCGTGAAAGCTTACGCGGACGACATTGAACTGGGCTCGCCCGATGTCATTGCACGTCTCAGCCGGGATTTTGAACAGCTCAGGGCAACAGCCGAAAAAGACCCTATGTATGAAATGCACGAACAAGAGAAGAAAGACATCTGGGCATCCAGGTTAGTTTGATCTTATTCTTACTTTTTTATCTACAATGGGCTAACACTAGATTTCGATTTTATTTGAACACAGTATTGCTGTTATGGCGGCAGATTAATACCATGATCTTGGTACCTAGTTAATAGGATCGAAGGAACTATACTACCTTCCTTCTTTCTTTCCTTTCCTAAATAGTCTTGAAAAAGTTAAATATAATTTTTATTATTGCTAAGATCACATGATTACTCTACTTTAAAAAAATATATATATCAAAATTAATCCAACACTTTTGGAACTACGGTCATTCTTGTCAAGAGTTCAAAAATGGTCAACAATATTATTTTTTATAGAGAATATTTTCGCGTGGAAGCACCGGAGTTGCTGCCTAAGTTGCTGTCTTGCGTGGAATGGGGGGAGAGAGCGGAGGCAGCAAGCGTGGCACGCATGGTCGCTGGGTGGCCTATGCTGCGGGTGGAGTCTGCGCTCGAGCTGCTCGACTACGCGTACGCCGACGCTGCAGTTCGGAGCTTCGCTGTTAAGTGTCTGTCAGAGATAAGGTGCGTAGCTTTACATCCCTATGAGGATAGGACCCGATTGCTGTTAACTGGATGTAGGGGTAAGCTTGTCATGAAATGATAGTTGATATTGATTGCATTGGAATTTGTGCACTTATGTTATGATTTAAAAAATACACCAATGTGTATTTGTTTATAGCTCCAAAAACTTATAACGTAAATTACTTAAGAATGTGAAGGTCAAAAAAATTATTTGCATCCATTCAGTATTTCTTAAAAGTAAAAAATATGACCATGATATATTTTTGAGATGAAACACTAAATTTTAATATAAATTCTAATCCAGAATTACTCTTAATTACTCTTAAATTAAACACAATTAAGAATATTGTATATAATAAATCAGACATCCAGCTTACGTGAAATGAACATTAAAAAAGGATAGTGTATGGAAGACGTTATATAGTTTTACTTTTGGCACTTTGAGACTTTTACATATACATACGTACCATTATTTAAACATTATAATAAGAAAAAATAATTATCGTACGATATAGTCGGAGACCGTTTTGATAAGTTGATACCTACAACCTTCCTAGACTAGCCACAACTCCGGCATAAACTACCACTGCTTATTTCTGCCGCCAAACAATTGTATGCAAATATTAATGTGTTTCGGTTAGGAGATTGTTGTACGTAGTAAAATTACTTTGGTAACGAGAATTACTATCTTACTTTCTAATGTAACTATGGATCTGGAGTCTGAAGGAAAGATTTTTTTTTATTTATTTATTTTATTTTATGCCTCAAGTTGTCGAGAGCAATATGGTGCAGTGCACATCATCGTAACTAGCGCGACATAGATATGGGCAGGCGTAATACTTATTATCAGGTAAACGTTCTGCTCGTCCCATTACAAATCTTAGATTTCATCAAGCCAACCTTACAAATAATACAAACAAATAAATTATTTATGCAGGTTTTTTTTTTTTGTATTTATTGCAGAGACGAAAACCTTCTCCTGTATCTACTGCAACTGGTGCAGGCTTTGAAACACGAATCGTATCTGATGTGTGAGCTCTCAGTGTTTCTTCTGCAGCGGGCGTTCAACAACATGACCATTGGACACTTTCTTTTCTGGCATTTGCGGTATGTTTATTAGTAATGGATTTTTCATGCAGTTTCAGTAATTTACTAAAAAGCAATAACTTATTGATAAATGTTTATATAACTATAAAACATTGTACAGTTCGGAGATGCATGTGGCAGCGGTGTCGGTGCGCTTCGGTCTAATGCTGGAGGCCTACTGCCGCGGCTGTCAAGAACACATCAACACGCTCATGCGTCAAATCACCTGTCTCGACAAACTTAAATGTTAGTATACGAAAATACCATCATTCCTCCTTTATTATGTTAAATTTTAATGATGTCTAAATTATGAAATTTAAAAAAGAACAGCATATAAAAGAATATAAATAGTTATGCTTTCGGCACCTTAAGGTATTTATTTTCCGTACCATTATTTAAAGTTAAACATTATTTTAAGAAAAGGACAAAGTCTAAACCCTGCAGATAAAGTCCCTTTTATTATCACCATGCAGTTGTGTATAAATATCTCTGACCTGTATGGAATGGTTATTAAACTGGTGATGTAACTCGGCTAACAAGACAATAGCTTACTTCAAGAAGATGGCCGCTTTTAGATGCAGTGTGACCATCTTAATTAGCATATGATTGTTATAGCCAGGAATATATACCATCAGGTGAACATCTTGTCGCGTAGTTGTGTAAGAACATTGATATTAATATCTGTCGATTTTACTAGGGGCGAGTCAATGTGTGCGAAAGAAGAAAGAGATATCGAAAGCTCGTGCGGCGTTACACCAACACCTACAGGAGCAACACTGCATAGAAACACTCTGCGACTTCGTGTCACCCCTTACTCCTGGACTGATTTGCAAGAAAATCAAGTAAGACTTTGTTTATTTTTTGTTTACATAGATCAGTGCTTTATCGTTTCTTATCTGACGGTAAGCAGAGGCGTAGTCTAGTTCGTATAGCGAAATAGTTTACAGAAGCTAATTAACTCTATAAGATCTTATTAATTTCAATAATCATTTGTTCATGAAATGACACTGTTATAAACAGTTATAACACTTATTTTCCGATCAATAACCTAACCAACCAACATTTGGCTATCTTGTTTTAAATTTCACATACCATTGAGTTCCAACGAAACCTGCCGATTGTAAAATGTGAAATCACAGATCATACATAATACTCTCCTTCTTAGATGTATGTCTGCCATTCATTCGTATATTAGAATTCGAAATTATATTTTATATTAGCTTTTAGTTACCAAAGAAAATATTATTTTCAGACCTGAACGATGTAGGGTAATGGATAGTAAGATGCGACCGCTGATGTTAGAGTTCGAGAACGTAGACCCCACTGGTTCCGATATACGCATCATTCTGAAGATCGGCGATGATCTGCGCCAGGACATGTTCACGCTGCAGATGCTAAGGATTATGGATCGGCTCTGGAAGAACGCAGGATATGATTTTAGGTATCTTATTTAATTTACGTGAACAGTATTTTTTATGCCACAAAGTGAGAAAAGCAGGACATATTTTAATGATACCTATTCATACCATTGTGACGCTATAGAGTTAGAATAAGAAACACTGGCATTCGTGTGTACACTAGTTAGGTACCACCGTAGCACCTGTTTCTGCCGTTAAATAATAGTATGCAAACATCAATGTGTTCCGGCTAGAATGGTGCTGAAGCTAGTAAAATTATTCTAGTAGCGAGACTCAACATCTTATGTCCCAAGGCTACGGGCTCAATGTAGTGCTGGTGTATGTTGTCCTAACTAGCGCCATACTGTTATGGGGATGTGTAAATTTTACCATCAAAATTAAAGGTAAACGTCTTGCCGAACTCGTCGCTTCTTGGAATAAAAAATATGATATTATAAGAATTGTAAATATGAACGGTTTGTCACCAGACTTAATCCATACAACTGCATATCACTGGAGTACGCCGTGGGCATGATCGAGGTGGTGGACGACGCGGAAACAGTCGCCAACATACAGAAACAGAGCGCTCTGTTCAACGCGGCGTCCACTATATACAAGGCTAATCTGTTTCGTAAGTCCCATCATACGGTGTATAATGCTGACCCATTAGTAAACGCGCCGTAAAAATTACCGCGGTAATCTATCACTGGCTCTGTTTTAGTTTTCCGCACAAGTGTTGATGGCTTGTTTTGTAACACGAGGAATTGGTCCGATTCTGTAGCCTCTGGTTGTAGAATTTGATTTGTGGTCGGTTTTTTCCGAACCCATGAGGTTACCAATTCATTTCCAATTAAATCCATGTGCTTACTGAACAAACGTAATGTTTTGTTTAAATTGTTATTATAATTATTGTTATATTTAGCGTTTTTTTTTTAAATTCTTAACATTGTTTTGTGAAATTTTAATGCTAACTGAAATATGGTTTACTTGGCCTGTAATATATTTCTTATCAATATTTTATGTTTGTTATTTAATGATAAATGTCAAATATAGAGTTACTATCAAAATATTTATGTTTGCATTTAAGCTTTGCAAATTCGATATATACCTTAAGAGAATAGGCCATAGATAAGTTTAGTCAAATTATTCTATGTCCATTAAAATATTACTTTATGTTTTCTTAAGAATGGCTGAGAAAGCAAAATCCGACTGACAGTGGCTTCAACAAAGCCGTGGAGGAGTTTACTATGAGCTGCGCGGGATACTGCGTCGCCACATATGTTCTGGGCATAGCTGACCGACATCCGGATAATATCATGGTCAAAAAGTGCGGACAGGTAAGATTTCCTGTTTAAATGATTGAAATATTTTTCATCTACTTCAGATGGTAGACAACCATTGTTGGACTGTCCATACTGATCAGTTCTTCATTCCTGCATCCATCTTTGTCCCACAATCTTTACTATGTTCTTAACCTCCTGTCGAAGGTTTCCACCATTTCATCTACTGCAATTAAATATTGTTATAATTGTTTTAGAACTATATATAATTGATTATCAGAACTCGACAAAAAAAATTTGTTACAATCTTTGAAACAATTGCCTTTTCTAAGTAATATTGTCTATATATTATAATAAGTAAGTAACGTACTCTTTATAATACGTTTGTATTGTTACAGCTTTTCCACATAGACTTCGGGCACTTTTTGGGCCACTTTAAGCAGAAGTATGGTTTTAAACGAGAGCGTGTCCCGTTCGTTTTAACGCACGACTTCATCCACGTTATCAACAAGGGTCAGCGCGGGTCCGGCGTCAACGAAGCGCTGGATTTCAAAATATTCAAGGAGCATTGTGAAACAGTTAGTTCTAGTTTATTAAATCTAATATTTTATTAATACGATGTTAAAAACTTTAATACATTAAAAAAATAAAACTGCATTTCTAACTGGTGATAGCAATACATCTATCCTTTACTTGTGGTTAGTCTCTTTTAAAGACATCAGTAGACACAGCCGCAGAGACTTTTTCGCCGCCAAACAATAGTTTGCTAATATTACTACGTTTCAATTTAAATAGCGCTGTAGCTAGTGAAAATATGGAGTAACAAAACTTAGTAACATGTTGTCTCAAGGCTACAAAACGAGTTAAATATCGAATATGGCTTAACTCTTATCATTTAGTGAACGACTTGCTTGTCTAATTGCTTCATGTTAGTTTTTCATGGAGATAGAATTTTTATCACACATGTAGTGCAGTTGGATATTAATCTTCTTTGTTATTATATAAATTTTTGTGTGCAATTTTTATCAATGTTTTTCTCATGCACAGGCTTTCAAAATTCTCCGGAAGCATGGTCACCTCATCCTGTCCCTGTTTTCAATGATGATCTCCACTGGTCTGCCAGAGCTGAGATCAGAGAAAGACTTGCAGTACCTTAGAGAAACTTTGGTAAGTTTTTAATATTATTGTCATCACTATCAGCCACTGTTGGCCATAGCGCAGCACTGTTGGCCATAGCGCTGGTCTAATATATTTAAACGTATCTTATTTATTTCTATTATTATTAAAACTAAATAACAGCAGCAGCTTTTCCGGTGACTTTTATCAACATATTGCATTCGCCAACTCCGAGCATAAAGTCGCAAATTTGATAATTAGTGTATTACGATTAACAGTTTGGGATGGCGAAGAAAACTAAATATTAATATTTTTGGACAGGTGATGGATTTATCCGAAGAAAAAGCATTGGAGCATTTCCGGCTAAAGTTTATAGAGGCCGTGAAGAATTCGTGGAAGGCATCAGTCAACTGGGCTATACACAACATCGACAAGAACAACTGACAGTGACCAGTCAGTAGGCGGCTGAAGCGTCAGCCGTCTAAACACACGCCGCAGACCCTGTAAGTCGCCAGGTTCTTAGCGCATTGAAGTGCACATTGCGGTGTAAAAACTATTTAAAGCGCGTGCGCGGCTATGTAATAGACACACAGTGGTGTACAGTGAAGTTGTCTGTCTATGACTGTATGCAGTGATTGTGGCTTTGTTGTTATATCGTTGATAGTGCTGTGACATGTTAATTATATAACGAGCTGTCTCGGGTACTGAAAGTGTTGGTATCGAAGTACATTGTACGAAATTAATGTTTTATATTATTATGCATTTATGTTATGTAATTAATGATGCGCTGGATGCGAGAAGTGTCAGACCGATTGGAAATCTTTGGATGACACCTGGGTCCAGCAGTAGATGTCTATCGGCTGATAATAATGTATCGTTGATGGTTGGATGTATATTATTTTGACATAAACATATAAATTTGCCTACATTGTATGTGACCTGAAAATAACCTCTTTTTAAAGTAGTATTGTAAGCAAATATCCATTTTGATTTGTTCTTCCGAGGTATCATTGAAAGGTTTTTAATATGTGAGACCATACATAAGTTCCTAGTTGCATTTACTGTAATTCCTCTTGAAGACATAACAATGCGTTCATTGTTTAACAAGAAAAGACCTAATTGATCTTTGGACGATTATATTTCTAACTTTTAAATGAAATTAATATTGATAACAGGACTTAAAATCTTGTGTATCAAATTGATGAGCAAAATGTAGTGCTATTATCCTAACTATTGCCACATTATTATGGGCAGATATTTTACTTACTATCAGCTGAACATCGCGTTGATCTTGTCACTTCGTTGAATAAAAAAAAGGGTTTATTTTGTTCCTTTTAAATCACTTTATGCCATTTGATTATTGTAATCATGCTCAGCAGAGGATGTCTATTGATTGATGATTTTTTGAACCATGTGATTACACAAAAGAAACAAATTTTGTAAAAGTCGTATTTGTGTAATTTATTATGACAAGAAGGGCACCTCGTGATGACGATGAACTTATTACGAAAGTTGAGAGTACCTTGCAATGAAATGGCGTAATCAAATCATTTAGAAAGAGATTGTTTTGTATTAAGGCCAAAGGAATCGTTAAAATTATAATAAAGTTGTATATATATATTATGATTTTAACTTCATTATCGTGTACTTTGGTATCCGAGGCATCAACTGAAACGACGTCGCCACTACTAGGTTAGTTTTAGTCTGGTTGCATTGTAAGCTCCCGTATTGGTTGGGTGTGGTTTTAAATTTTATGTGGATACATTGTACAAATGTACTAATTGAAAGAATTTAAAAGATTGTTGTTAATTGTTAGGGATTGTACTCCTTATATAAGTTTTTGAACTTTATAATAAAGACGTACGGTGTTGGCAGTCCTACAGACTGTATCAAAGAGGCGATTCGATCCCTACTGAGCTTTCGGTGAAGGAAAACATCGTGAATAAACCGACATGTTCTAAGAACAACAGCTTTAGTGGACATCTGACATACACTAATCCACTCTTGACTAGCTTAGTGGAAATGGCCTTGATTCTCCTTCCGAGAGAAAGGCTTTAGTTCCCACGGTGGAAAAATTAATAAAACTGTTAATTACATTTTGTAACTTTGTTGGAATTTTTGTACCAGTGACTAGAATTATTATTGTAATGTCGATTTTTACGCATGATTATTATTAAAATTAGTAAGATGTATATTCCAAAACCGCACCCAACTATAGAACTTATTGTGAGATTTGGTATTGTATACATAAATAAACGTAAGTAGTAAGGTAAGTGCAAGTTTGCGGGCAAACGGCGGCCATTTTGGCTGTGATTATTTGCGTTTCATAAGCGCGTACTATTTGAAATGTATTCGGTTGTCATTGAACATCAACTCCTGACTTCGTTTCTAACAAGAGACATTAAATATGTACAAGATTTAGTTAAAAAAATCTGCCGACTTCTCCATTTCGACTAACTTTGTAATAACGCTTAAAGATATTTTAAGCCTGAAAGTATGTAAAAATTTTAGCTGTAATTTTTTCATTAATTTTCTCAGTTTCCGTTGCAATGTGACGATTCGATATAATTTATTTTTTAAAACAAAATGGAACTACTTGGAATCGGAAGTCATTACGTCAGGCGTTGGTGTGGGCCGCATTTGCCGCGAACGTTTTCTCCGAGGAGATCGGTGGGAACGGATGGCTTGTCATTATAGGGAAATATTAACTATGAACGCTCTCATTGACGGGCTTTAATGCTTAAGCGGCAAACGCATCGTGTTTGCACACAACGATTAGTGTAATTTTTTTATAATCACTGAATCAACTAGACCTTCGTAGAGAGGGCGTAAGTATCATAGATATAGCAGTATTATAACACCATACACTATAGGTTGAAATGTGTTTTTTTTTATGATGTAAAGTTTTAGGGGACGATTTTAACATTACCTACCTCACGGTGTCATTTACTCAAACAGTACTGAGGGTAGTCAGCGAAAATGTTGAATTCGGGTTATTAAAATTACAGTAAATCTAGGAAATCGGTAGTGAAATGCATTTACATTAAGCACTCATAGAATTTTATAGAAATGCATTGTATCGACTAGGTTTTGTATTGAAGACTAGTATGGTCAGATATTTTTTTTCTGCCCAAATATAAATGAAGGGTTTGTTATGTGTGATTCATGCCAATTGGAATGTCATACCTTCTACTTGCTTTTAGAGCTTCGAAAATAGCCTACATAAAAAATCGCTAAGATGGATTTATAGAAATGCATTGGATAAATTTACTTTAAACTTATTTATGGTGTAGAATTAATGTTTTCTATGTTTTATGCTAATCAAATTTGTTCATCAAATGTTACATTTATCATTTTGTATTTAACCATCGATTCATTATCCAGTATGTAATGTAACTCTTGTACCGCATTGCATTAGTTTTATAAAAAAAAAGACATGATACAAAATTCATTTATTATAAGCTTCTCTCTTCTTATTACGATAACCTTTTGCTATTCGTTAAAGTTTTTTGTTATTAATGAAATAATTATTAGAGGGATAAGAAAATGAAGACGAGCAGGATGCTTGTCATATATTTTTTTTATTTCAAAAGCAAGTAGAAGATAGTAACAATTTAATTAGTATAATTTTCGTTAATTGTAACTTAGTTCATATTGATTAGTTCACTTATCGAAATAGTTATTCTAGTTATGATATATTGCAGTGAGTCGAAAATAAATGCATTGTAGTTAAATATATATTTATGTGTAACAAGGTAGAAACTTTTGAAATGTGTTATCCATGTTATGCAGACGGTTAGTTTTTAATAAACAAATATACCATGTAACATAGGATTATCAGGAAGCCGCGGTCGTGTTCCGAGGCAAATTTAATGAGTAATTATTATGAAACTTCTCGCCAAACGGGCTGAAATTATTTTCGATGATTTCCTACGTTTATAATAAGGTATATCAGAAAAGTTAAGAATAGCATCAAAGCTGGCCGGTTCATTACATTTCTTAGTCATATTGTTAATTATAAAAAAACAGCTTGTTTTCAATTAATACGTCCTGCCCTACATTCAAACAGGTTCCGATCGAAAAATTCCGATGTATTTACCGATTGGTTTTTTTTTTGAACGGCGTTAAGTGCAACGATAACTTTTTTCATTCCCCGTCTACATTCGAGTTTCTTTGCCATTCATATTGTCTATAATAAATTGGACCTTTAACGTTTAGATGCAAGTCCAGTTTTTTAAGGGCATTACCATCGATTTATTTTGAATACTAACGCTATCCAACACACTGCCAAATGCAATTCAAAGTAGACTGATCGCCATATGTAGAATTAAAACATCTCGCGGCACACAATTATTGTGCCCTGAAAATATTTACCAATGTTTGTTGATATTGATTATTATGAAAGTGAACGATGTCTTCGTGAATCAGCTTCCGATATGTTAAAAAAATAGATTCTAGTATAAAAATTCATCACAATATATATTCTGTAATAATTACTATTAAAAAAATATTCAAACTTCTATATATACTTAATGTTTGATTCATTTTTATTGCAAAGGTGTATATTTAATAATATTTTTGTTAACGTTATTTAGACTTCAAAACGGTAAATTATTTCTGTTTTGTTTTGCAACCATCGTGATAGTTTTAGTAAACTTCGTTTTAAGTGCGGAATTATATTGAAGAGACGAAAAATTGCACTTTCTCATTATTAATTTTTCAGAGGTAACCACGCACATCTTTCTGTAATAAAAACATCAAATCTATTTGGACCCTCAGAATAAATAGAAGGTTATCCGCTGAGTTATCTGTTTGTAATTATAATAATATTTATAGTCACCTTTAAAACTTATGGTTTTTATGTAAAGCCTTACATTTTCACGAACATCTTATTTATACAGACCTTCCACAAATTTCCAACAATAGCTTCCAATAAGATTTAACAATACTTATTTTAGATAAAATATTTAACAACTATATATGTGTACTATAATCCCTTCATCTAGATATCATTATATTTAAAGTTAACCAATAGTGAATACATGTAACTTTTAAATATTTGTGTTTTGGGGTAACTGAAAATTATTTATTAACTTAATATTCAATCAAAAAAAATTCAAACGATTCTGTTTTTGTATTCCCTTCACAGCGTTTAAGAAAAATTAATAATAGGTTATTTGTAATAAATAGGTAGTGAAGACATTTATATATTTATGAACGGGCTCATTATAAACTAAAATGCTTCCTATGTAGTGCTAAATATCCGATACCTTAATATATAGTTTTGTAATTTATAAGTTTAGGCACACGATTATCATTTGTGGAATGTATATACAATTGTATAATTTATGTATAAACAAAGTTGTGAGTGCTTGTAGGTGATATCACTGATTAGTCCTTTATAATTAAGAGTGCGGTTTGTAATGTAATGTATAACAATTTTATTTAATACACTATCTGAATATTTAGGATTTGTTTGGGTCGTGAGAAGGTCGTCATCATGGTAGGGAAATCACCAAATATTTTGTGTGAGCATATGCAACGTTGGGAGACATCACTGTGAACTAGCCATTAAGAATTATTATTGTAACTTTCGCCATATTTATAAGGCATTATATTTAAGCTCACGAATCATCTCAAGTCTACAATACAATAGTTCCTTTGTCATGTGTCATGTTATATTCATATGAATAACGAGAGTAATAATGGATATTCATTAAATTAATGTATAAAATAATTTACTGAATAATTATTTGCTATCTCCAATATGATTTTTGAATAAACGTTTACATACAGGTCCGGTGCGTTTTTTTTTTTTGTAACATTTAATTTAGTTTTATTGCTATAGAAAAAGGGAACCATTGTTTTAATATATTTAATATATTATTATGATTTTTTTTAAGACACTGCTGAAACTTGCAAGAGTACTGTCAACTAAACCTTGGGTAATAATAATCTGGTGTTAGGATATTTACAAAACACTATATTGCGCCCGTTCGTTACGACAATATGTAAGTTCCATTTGCACAGTTTCTTTACTAGCTACAGAGCCCTTCAGAAGTTGAAGACAGTTAAGTTTGCTCACTATTGATTACCTACCGAGCGAAGCTTTCAGGTAAATGATATAAATTTTCTTAAGTTTTTCTTTTTGTCGTAGAAATGTATGTGAAAACAAAGGAAGAAAAAAATCTTATTACCAACATGAAAACTAACGTGAACACACCAGTCAATCAATCAATAAATAGTATTATTAATTAGTTTTATACTAATTACTATACACTACATACTCCACCCGACATCATAGAGACGTTTGGTTATAGGCTTGCATGACATACCGAGATGCAGATGCCCCTGCGAAATACAATAAATACGAAAATATCTTTAATGTTTAATCTACGTTCAAATTATGTTATCACTGTATCAACAAAGAATGCTTGATGAACAGAACAAATAAAAGTTGTTAGCAATATACTGAGTTGGCCGGTGAAATGGCGAGCGGTGACGGAATAATGTTTAGCAGTTAGTCTATGCCGCAGTACTGTGCGTACCGTCTACTGTAACGCATACGCCGTGACGCGCACTGTCAAACTTCCCGCCAATTTAATTGAAAAAATAAAAACACAAATTAAGTGTAGTTTTTTCTGTTAAGTGTTAACATGATTGTGATATAAATTTAAGTTTAAAATTTGTTTTTAACAGTGTTTCAAGTTTAATAATATAAAATAAAAATGACTGCCGGATCTGAGGAACACGAGCCGCTCATCTCTTCGTCGGTGGACAACCAGCGGGTTACATATAATAATTCGCCCCACGTGAGTTCACTTTAATTTGTATAGAAGTAGTGGGTAGGTACACGTACAAAAAGACGATAAAAATAAATTTACATAATTTTTAGAGAACGTCATAAAGAGAAGACACGATTTTTCAATTTGTGATTTGAAATAGTATTAATTTGTACAAGAGACTCTATTTTGATTAATATATGAGGATTATTTAATAGGATTTAATTATTAACCGGTTTCATACTTTTCAATGCTTGGAATAATAATCAATTACCTTCCATTTGCAAAGCAACATTCGAATTACTCTCGTACACAAATTGTAGAAAATTTTCGGACATAATTTAAAATTAAAAAAAAAAACCTACTTTGTCTGTCATGTGTATATTTGTAGGTCTAACCGGTTCATCACAGGTTATGTAGAAATAGTAGCTTTTGCTTCTCGTAATTTTTGATTACTTATGTAATAAATTTATTCTGTTATTATTAATTCATGTATTTTTAATTTTTAACGCAGTTTTATAATGGATGTTTTTTGTTTGTTACGAATCATTTTATTTTTTATTATTAAGAAATTAAGTCACTGAAGAAACTAAAAAACCGAATAAAATTGTTATTTATATCTCTCTTACACAATTACACAGAATATAAAATTAAGAACAGACTTGTATTGAAAATAAGTGGTATTTTCAGAACTGGTGAAATGTTGCATAACTTACAGAAGCTTTCTGTTGTATACGTAGTTATCAGAACGTTGGAGACAGAGAATTAAATCGAAAACTTTAACTTATATATTTTTACTGTTGCAACGTTTAAAGGCTTTTTCCAATCACAAATAACTTTTAATTATTAGTCTTTAATTTGCGTTCCCGTAAAACTATTAAGTACGTAATAAATGTACATAATATGAAAACATTTAAAACCGTTATAAAACACAATCTTATTTCGTAAATCTAAATACTACCCGAGTGGAAAAACACTTGCAATGGAAACATATGCCAGTATCTATATGTTTAACATTGATTAAAAAAGTTCTTAAACATAATAAAGATTAATATGTAAATGATAAAACATTACACATTTTTGAGAAACGATTATTTTAAAATTTCATTGCCATAAAAGTTTTGGTAAGTCAAATATGTCCTCTATATAATGAAATCATTTCCTATGTATACTATAGGATATTTTATAACTTGATTATTAATAAGTTAAAGATCGAATCCAATGGACAAGGTAAGAAGTTTTTATTTTAATCATTTAAGTGAGTGGCTGCACTAAAAAAGGTAAAAGAAACGAGTTCTTTTTATTGCCGAGGCTTGAAAGTTCCCACTATCGAGACCGTCTTTACACGGTTGGGATCTACTTAGTGATTTAAATATAACTTTGATACGACTGTTATATTTTTTTAGCAACGTTTAGTAATAATTCATTATTATTATTTTCGTGAATCTCAGTACAGAGAGAGATTTCGGAGAGAGTCTTAGGTGTAAATATACGAAAAACTTTTATAACAAAAGCTTTGTTTTGTTGAAAAGTACTTAGGGCAAGCTGCCGTCATAATTACTTCGTTTCACATAAAAGTAAGTAGGTAAGTTCTTTTAACATAATTAAGTTATACTCAGTAATCGGAGTACAAAGCAAGGTCTTACATGTTTATTTGCCTTCTGTAACGGTATTTATATTTTTACACAGGACCTTCAAAATTAAATTTTTAAAAATAAATTCGACACTCGTAATATCGCAGGGTCAACGTACTGCTATTTTGGTATTTTCCTACGTAATGCAATACCCTGACCGTTACCTTATTCTGACGTAATTATTTGATTTTTCGATATGGCAGAACTGATCAGATGTAAATCACATGAATCTCTAGTCAGCGAATTTATTTATTTATTTATATATTCTTCGTTTGCACACCACAACAAGGAAAAAGAAAAGAAAACAATTTTATATAATGGGCAGCAAAAGGCGGTCTTGTCGCTAAAAGCGATCTCTTCCAGACAACCAGTAAATTGACATAACTGGATAGAGTATACACGCGGGTGTGCCGGGTTTAGATAAACTATACATAAACTAATACAAAATATGTATAGGTAAATAAATACAAATATTAAAAGAGATGGGCTATATTATATACTTAAAGTGAAGAATAGTAAGACTTTACTAGTTTTTTGAAGAGTGGCAGTGTTTGTGCACGTCTAACCGATTGAGGCAGAGCGTTCCACAAGCGCGCTGCCTGCACTGCGAAAGAAGCATCCATAGATTTAGTAGTGTGGGAAGGAATTTGTAAGAAAGGATTTTCTGAGGATCTCAAGAGTTCGATTACGGGAATCATAAAGAAAGTTGAAATTTTCTTTAAGGTAAGTTGGATAGGATGGGTTGAAGAGAATATTATACAGTAGAAAAAGTATGCGGGCATTCCGGCTCAGCTCAGCAATTTACTGATGCAGTACAGTATTACTGCAGCAGTTCTGCTGGGAAACATTGTCGAAAAAATACTGGGTCTCGGTCCAAATTGTTGTGATACAGACCAAATTTGATCTCAATATCACTGATTATTAGATGAATCCCATATTCTTCTCATCAATTTGGTGTACACAAAAAAAAAGACAGACATAAGGTCTATCTCCAAAAGATAGTATCGAACTTTTCTTTATACATTTTTCATTAGCGATCCTAATAAACAAGTATTATTTTGGATATGAAGCAGCTTATCACCAAAATTCTTTATCTATGGTAATTGTAATTTACTGTACGGAGACAGTGATCTTTTGTTGAACACAACAAGTAATATTATTTGATCCATTATAAACATTTTAGTATTTATAAATGAGAACAACGATGTGTCTGTTTGTAATATTTTGTAAACGAACAATTTTCGAAATATTTATCAGTTTGATAGGTAAAGATATGTATAACATGGTGTTTATGGTAAAAACCGCTTAAGTTATCTGCCAAAAAATTCACTAAAAAAATAAGTTTCAACATGATTATTTTTATATCAAATGTTTAAACATGTAAGAATCACTAGCTTTCTTCATAAAATAAATATATATTTGCGGTATAAAGCATGTGGAGTTCAAATAGCTGTATAATTAAAAAAATACTGAGGTTACCTATTTTAGGCTTTAAAGTTATAAATGGCTAGGACTAAGACATTATTAAGTTTACCGTAAGTAAAGTACAAAGCGGTAACCCGTTCGGGGGAAGGTGATCATGTATATTTTTAGTACGTCTTTGTTTCTAGTTATTTATACGAAAATATTTTATTTAAAAAATAACGATGACGTTATTATATAAAAGTGTTTAATAAATGATTGATGATGACCTCCGCTAGTCGAGGAGGCACGATAAGAATAAGAAGAATAAATGATTTCATAATTTATTATAACATCATACCTGTTTAAGTAATGAGCTTATAATTATAGGTTATAATATAATCAATGATAAATCAACGTCGAAATAAGACAACAAAATGAGGTATCCACAACTTAAAATATTGCTTTTATATATATATTTTTTTATATGCTATGTGACGAGACAAGCAAGTCGTTCACCTGATGGTAAGTGATACACAAGCCCGTAAGATACCGCTAGTTAGGATGGTATACACTGCATCACATTGCGCTTGTCGTCTTAGGACATTAGATGTTAAATCTCGTTACCCCAGTAATTTCACTAGCTACAACATCCTTCACAACACAGTAATGTCTGCACACTACTGTTTGGCGGTTGAAATAGGAGCTGCGGTGGTACCTTCTGCGGACCTTGCTACCTTAGACGGTCTGTAGCAAAAGAGACCTACCACCAGTAAAACTAGGTACCAGAGTAGGTAGGTTACCAGTTTGTTTGTTATCCTTGATGGTAAAAAGCAACTAGTATTAAGATGAACAGCAACCGGTTTCGGCTTTAAGTATAAGGAGATGGAATGACATTTCTGATCTGTATTCTTCAGCGACCACCTCCCAAGTGGTACTTGATATAGCAGCCGTAAATATGAAAAGGGGAATACTATCAAGTCCTTGTAGCGAAGAAGCAAAGAGTTTTTTTTATTTCCATGGCGAACATAGTTTATCAATAGTTGTAGCAAATTAGTGTTTAGCGTATATATATACATATATATATAAATAGTATTAAGGATATGATAGGACTTACATGCTCATGTCGCGCAAAAGTCCTTAAAAACTAGAAATAAAAAAAAAAAAAACATGAAAAGGGATGTAAATTATATTACGACTATTTCTGTAATTGAATGTGGTAAACAATAATTTTAAAAACCAATTCTATTTATATCTAGTCGTTTAGTACTGAACAATAATCGTAGTTAAATATTTACATAATACACTATAATGTGGAGTTTATTTTTTAACTTCACGAATCCACTGGAAGAGCAGGACGATCACCTGGTTATCCATCTCTATATCATAAATATAAATGTGCATCGACTGTACCAATTCTTATTAAATATCTTAGTGAGGTAATATAAAGCTATAGTTCTAAGAAAATGGCATGAAAAAATCTTTATTGCTTTTTAACAGTTTCTTAAAATTATGTTGTGGTAGTCTCCTTTTAGGCAAGAAAATGCCTGTTAGGAGACTACGCTCTTCCGTAGCTGAATACAAGATATAATTAATATGTAGTGTGGGTTTGTGCGTGTGGGCGTTTGTGCGTGTGCGTGTGTGCATGTGCGTGTGTGCCTGTGCGTGTGTGCCTGTGCGTGTGTGCATGTTCGTGTGTGCATGTGCGTGTATGCCTGTGCATGTGCGTGTGTGCATGTGCGTGTGTGCATGTGCGTGTGTGCGTGTGCGTGTGTGCATGTGCGTGTGTGCATGTGCGTGTGTGCGTGTGTGCATGTGCGCGTGTTCATGTGCGCGTGTGCATGTGCGTGTGTGCCTGTGCGTGTGTGCCTGTGCGTGTGTGCATGTTCGTGTGTGCATGTGCGTGTATGCCTGTGCATGTGCGTGTGTGCATGTGCGTGTGTGCATGTGCGTGTATGCCTGTGCATGTGCGTGTGTGCATGTGCGTGTGTGCATTTGCGTGTGTCCATGTGCGTGTGTGCATATGCGCGTGTGCATGTGCGTGTGTGCATTTGCGTGTGTGCATGTGCGTGTGTGCATGTGCGTGTGTGCGTGTGTGCGTGTGCGTGTGTGCATTTGCGAGTGTGCATTTGCGTGTGTGCATGTGCGTGTGTGCATGTGCGTGTGTGCGTGTGTGCATTTGCGAGTGTGCATTTGCGTGTGTGCATGTGCGTGTGTGCATTTGCGTGTGTGCATGTGCGTGTGTGCATGTGCGTGTGTGCATTTGCGTGTGTGCATGTGCGTGTGTGCGTGTGTGCATTTGCGTGTGTGCATGTGCGTGTGTGCATTTGCGTGTGTGCATGTGCGTGTGTGCATTTGCGTGTGTGCATGTGCGTGTGTGCGTGTGTGCATGTGCGTGTGTGCATTTGCGAGTGTGCATTTGCGTGTGTGCATGTGCGTGTGTGCATTTGCGAGTGTGCATTTGCGTGTGTGCATGTGCGTGTGTGCATTTGCGTGTGTGCATGTGCGTGTGTGCATTTGCGTGTGTGCATGTGCGTGTGTGCGTGTGTGCATGTGCGTGTGTGCATTTGCGAGTGTGCATTTGCGTGTGTGCATGTGCGTGTGTGCGTGTGTGCATGTGCGTGTGTGCATTTGCGAGTGTGCATTTGCGTGTGTGCATGTGCGTGTGTGCATTTGCGAGTGTGCATTTGCGTGTGTGCATGTGCGTGTGTGCATTTGCGAGTGTGCATTTGCGTGTGTGCATGTGCGTGTGTGCATGTGCGTGTGTGCGTGTGTGCATTTGCGAGTGTGCATTTGCGTGTGTGCATGTGCGTGTGTGCATGTGCGTGTGTGCATTTGCGAGTGTGCATTTGCGTGTGTGCATGTGCGTGTGTGCATTTGCGTGTGTGCATGTGCGTGTGTGCATTTGCGAGTGTGCATTTGCGTGTGTGCATGTGCGTGTGTGCGTGTGTGCATTTGCGAGTGTGCATTTGCGTGTGTGCATGTGCGTGTGTGCATTTGCGAGTGTGCATTTGCGTGTGTGCATGTGCGTGTGTGCATTTGCGAGTGTGCATTTGCGTGTGTGCATGTGCGTGTGTGCATTTGCGAGTGTGCATTTGCGTGTGTGCATGTGCGTGTGTGCATTTGCGAGTGTGCATTTGCGTGTGTGCATGTGCGTGTGTGCATTTGCGAGTGTGCATTTGCGTGTGTGCATGTGCGTGTGTGCATTTGCGTGTGTGCATGTGCGTGTGTGCGTGTGTGCATGTGCGTGTGTGCATTTGCGTGTGTGCATGTGCGTGTGTGCATGTGCGTGTGTGCGTGTGTGCATTTGCGTGTGTGCATGTGCGTGTGTGCGTGTGTGCATTTGCGTGTGTGCATGTGCGTGTGTGCATGTGCGTGTGTGCATTTGCGTGTGTGCATGTGCGTGTGTGCATTTGCGAGTGTGCATTTGCGTGTGTGCATGTGCGTGTGTGCATGTGCGTGTGTGCATTTGCGTGTGTGCATGTGCGTGTGTGCATTTGCGTGTGTGCATGTGCGTGTGTGCATGTGCGTGTGTGCATGTGCGTGTGTGCATTTGGTAATGGGTTTGAATTCAATCTTTTTTAATGGATTTAATAGATTAAATTAACCTTAGAATATAGAGAAAAAAAAAAATTGTTAGCGGGAACAATAAAAGAATATATAATTTTAAACCGGATTACTAATAGATATAAAATTAAGGCCTTTTAGTCTCTTGACTTCTTTGATCGGATGAATTTGATTAAAATTCATTAAGCGGAATTCTGTTGCTAACTTCTAATGCTGTTTCATAAATATTTAAGCAATAAGAAGATTATTGGAAGATAACATTTTTTATTATATTCAATGAAGATATATTTATAACACATCAAATATTTATATACAAATTTTTTAAGTTTTCATGTGATATGTAAATTACAAAACCGACACTGACGCTAAGTGTAATAAGTAAGTACAAAGATATTATGTTTTTAAGCTTTTACGCCTTTTATAATATAAGTAAGCGTATAACGAGCACGAAGGCTTATTTCTTTCCTTTTTTTCACGTTTAAATGTTTTATAAAACCTTCGGAACTGCTATCGTCCGTCCGCGACCCGCAAAAGACCGGTTTCAATCTATATTGCATATTAATATCGTTTCATGAATTCAAGAATAAATATATATGTAAAACAGCGTGGACGCAACGTGGGAAATTGTTTTAAAAGATTTTGCTTTATACGTTTTATGTAGTTGACTTAAATCCATGTGTTTTCTACATAACCAATATAAAAAGTTATATAAAAGAGTTTCAAATTGTAGTAAAAAATTCCCGAGTATCTAAAAAAAATATCTTAAAAATAACAGTCTTTTTAAGATGATATAAATACCTTTAGTAAATAATAGAATAACCAGACCTCATATAATTGTTAATAAGTTTTCTTAGTCATTTTTAAGTTTAAATTGTTTTACTACTTCAAGCTTTAATAAAAATTTAATGAAATACTTATGGTTAAGTTACTAAACATATTTTTTTATTACGTAATTGTTAATAGCTTAAGGTATTAATTAATAGCAGCTTGTCGCCTTTCGGAATGTTTACGAGTAATTTTGTACTTTATTTGTGTCAGGTGACTTTTTAATCAATTCAATTAATTTAAACAACTTTAAAATGTTACTTCTTGAGCCTTGTATTATATGATTAACAACGGCATTTGCTGCTTAATCCTTTCACTTATTACTTTCATTATTATATCGAAACGGAATTCGGCGGATCTGACACAACACAAGTTTTATTTATGCCTTTGATTTTTTTTTATTCTACGAAGCATCGAAATGAACAAGACGTACCTGATGGTAAGTGATACGCTTGCCCACAACAATCTGCCGCTAGTTAAGATGGTATACACTGCGCCATAGTGCACTTTTCGCCTTGAGACATAAGGTGTTAAGTCTCGTTACCCCAGTAATTACACTAGGGCGCTGTAGCCCCTTCAAACCGGAACACAGTAATGTTTGCACACTACTATTTGGAAATAGGAGCTGCGGTGGTACCTACCTAGACGGTCTCCGACAGCAGAGACCTGCCACCAATTTAATGAGATAATTACATTTTCTCTCTATTTCTTATTATCTATAATAACCTAACACTTGATCTTATATCCACAAATGGTGAAGCGATCTCGTTGGAACTTCACAGGCTCTTACTTCGTAACAGCATGAACACAGTAATGCTAGAAATAAGTGTAACTTCAAGTGGCTGAGAATCAAAACACATACCTTGGCGAGAAGCAAGTTTTTAGTAAAGAAGCTAGAATCAATACAAAAATTTTACTGGTGGTAGATTTCTGTTGCCGGAGACCGTCTTGGTAGGTACCACCGCAAATCCTATTTCTGCTCCTAAACAGTAGTGTGCAAACATTACTGTGTTCCGGGTTGTAGGGTGCTGTAGCTAGTGAAATTACTGTGGTAACGAGACTTAACATCTTATGTCTCAAGGTGAAGACCACAATGTGATTATAGGCGCGCGTATCACTTACCTGCAGAACTTATGGTTTCGGGATTCTATAAACTTATTCAAAAATATATTTCATTAGTTAAATAGTAAAATGCTAGACATAGATGAGTGTTTGAATAGTACTACGATAAGTATTTGGACGGCTTCCGAAACCCGCCGCAGTCTGGCAACAGATTATTGTCAGCAGCGGTTCGTTGGTGTTTCGTTTGCTAGTACAACGCTTGTAACGCGACACCGCGTGCGGTACACCGGTCACTGTCGATCATTAATACCCTCAAGTAATACCTGATAGCGGCTTGAGGCCTTACCAAATGATTTAACCTTAAATTGTGTCACGTCCTTAAAACAATCATACACTTAAAATATACAATAATCATATGAAATTTGTTATTACTTTATATTAAAATCACATACTGTGTTGATCGTTGCTAAGTACCGTACTCTTTTTAACATTGGTATTATTACGACAAATCTTGTTTTAGATAATTTACATTTTCAGTAGAAATCTGTTTGCAAAAAAATTCTATTGATAAACAATTGTCAGTTTACAAATCGAAAGTATCATTATGCAAGTTAATCTAAAGAGTGTATAAATTTTAAACACAAAGCTAAGAGCGCAATATTTTTAACGAATAGTTAAATGTTATTTAAATTATTAATCTATCTGAATAAGTATATTTTTTACTACAAGATTAACAGGCTTTTTCTAGACTAGTGCGCTTTATTACTAAGATTATATTGCCGCTTACCATCAGGTGGGATCGTAGTCAAGCACTAGTCTATGTAAAATAAAAAAAAAGTAACAATGCGTATGAAATTATTGAAGTATAATTTTAGACTATGTCGCTAATGAACATATGACCCCAGTCACAAAGTTGCCTTTTACAAAACAGAGGGACTAAAACGGCGAGGAGGATCCTCTAACATATTTTACAGTTTCTTTGCAGACATTAACAAATAAAAACTTATATTTCCGTAATATTTTTTTTAAATCTTGTAAAGTAATAAAATATTTGAAGTTTACTCCCGAGTAAAATGTTTGAGCTATTTTAACTCGAGCATAGTTAAACTTTAAATGTGTTTGAATAAATGTGATTACTGATTATAGACACCTCCCCGTTCCCGTGAAGCCGAAGCGACAGATCCGGTTTCACTTAATTTGATTTGGCCGGGCATTCTTTAACCTCAGTGGGGTTAAAGTCCAACAAATAAATGATCATATAATGTAGACATATGTATGTGAATATACTTTCAAACACCTATTTGTTATATCCAAATTTCATTATTATTAAGCTGGAATACTTTTTAGTAATGGCATCGACAGACTCTTGTCTATAAATAAGAATATATACTATTTTTTCTTAACGGCGGATCAATCGCTTTATTTCAAATTATACAATAGTTCATGTACTAGTACCCAAATTGTATTAGTTTTATCAATGTAGAGTAAGCAGGAATAAAAATTCATTTCTAAGCTATATAGTATGGGCAAGTAAACGATGACAGCCAGAGGTTGTGGTTATGCCCATCCCTGTAATAAGACAACAGTATATAGGTTGGCAATTCTTTCATATGTTTATGTATGACATTATATACCTTAGGATGGGAGTATACCGAGTGGTTCACCGCGAACAAGCGGCGGTGAAGTGACGCTGGCAATACCGCAGCCGACCCGCAACTACGGCGCCATCGGGGGCACCGAGAAGGTCACATACACATGGGGCGACGTTAACGCATTTGCAACCGAGTCCAGATCTAGGAACAGGAAGTTCTGGAATTTTTGGAAGACTTCCTCCGATCGTATGTTCCAACAGAGGAAACAGCTGTTGAAGAACGGTAAGTGATCTTCTAATCGAAATGTATGATGCAATTACAGCGACGAAGGAATGCTGAAATTTTTGAGACATGCTTTCAATCCTCAGCTCTTCATCCTATTTTAAAATGCAGGATGTATTACACAGTACAATAAACTAGACTTTTATATATTCTGTGTGTCTAACAGTAAATGGTGCCGCTTACTCTGGGGAGTTGCTCGCGATAATGGGTTCATCGGGAGCTGGTAAGACGACCCTCCTCAACACGTTGACGTTCAGAACGCCCAGTGGTGTGGTGGCCAGCGGCACCAGGGCCCTCAACGGACAGCCCGCCACGCCGGAGGCCCTGACCGCGCTCTCGGCGTACGTACAGCAACAGGACCTGTTCATCGGTACACTAACGGTCCGCGAGCATCTCATCTTCCAGGTAAGAACATCACCACTTACTCGGTTTACGAGGGTTACCTTTATACTTTTATCTGACAATAAGATGTTTAGAGCGACAAATTTCTTTTAATTTTCGTACAAATTTTAAGTATGATCAGGTATAACTTTTTAAATACAAAGTGGGCCAAAATAAATCACTATATTGGAAGCCCAAATTGAATCGCTTAATTGTGGCGGCGCCCATTTGGCCGATATCATCTTCTCGATTTAACCAACAAAATTCTAAAGGTTCAAATAAACATAACCAAAAAACTGAATCAAACTTTTCATTTAGAAAAAAAATGAGAGCAAAACGACATCGGATGACTTCTTTTGGCCCACCTTGTAGTAATCTGATTTTCGTTTTTGGAAACAGTTTCCTTTCCACAGAAAAGTAATTTTTATATAAACCTTTAAAAAATATAAAATCTTAAAAGAGAAGAAATTATTATTGTGAAAAGGTATTAAAAATTATAATTATTTCGAGTAAGTTAAAACCTTTAGACATTGCATTGACAATAATTACTTTTATCGCATTCTGTGAAGCTGGTAAAGAACTTTCAAATCTTAAACCGTTATAAAAGCAAACAACTGCTCATTTCATACACATCGTTAACGTTTATATCGTTAAATAACAATATTAAGAAAATAACTTTTACAGTATTCTCTCATAAGTAATTAGTATTGACAATAAAAGTAGATATATTTATAATCACTTTCATATTATTCATATTACAAAACACGCAATTTTTTTTCTAGAAAGTTCGGAACCGTTATTTACACAAACTAATAAAAGCTGATGATCGAAATATTATTTATTATATCGTTGTAAGTGGCAAGTCTATAAAAGGACGACGTGCTTAGGATTTTTACACGACTAACCGGTTTTACCAAGTTTTAATGTTTAGTGAAAGAAATAGTAATCACTCTTAGCGATATGAATTGTTTTATTTAGTTTTTTACGTCAAATATTAGATAATGGCTTGAGAGGTTTAGATGGAATTATTTCTAAATTTATAATTCTGTGTAGTAGGCGTTAGTGAGAAACCGGTTGGCAGCCTTGACATTAAGATATATATACAGGAATCTTAACAGTCCTGATTTGATACTACGTGAGACTGAAACATGTTTGATACAAATACCTTAGTTCACAATTTAAATAGAATATCAATTACTATTGTTACAAAAGATATGTAAATAAAAGTCTATTAGCACTTAAGTTATTTACGTTTTCTGTAGTTATGATTGTTTTCACAACTTGCTTAGAAGTCAAATCGTACATGTGAATGCGATATACCTAAAATGACCTTCTGATAATTAAGTAATAAAAAATTTAGACACGTTTTGTCTAGAAGCTTTTCTATATTTTGTTTCGTGTAAAATTGGGATAAACAATTTTTATCCGACAAGAAGTTCAACTAATGGTAACAGCCTATCCATAACAATGTGGAAGGTTAGGATGATAGACATTTTGTGGTCGTTGCTTTGCGATATAATTTACATCTAAGTAATACCAACCAACCTTTGGATGGTTTCTTTTAGAATTAAGTTGTCCGATAATGTTTAAAAAGTTTGCTGGTATTAAATACGTTAAGCTTAACAATGGTTGGTTGTTTCCATACAAGAAAGACTGGTTTGAGTGTCGCGTGATAAGAATGAGCCAATTCAGCCTTTGGTTTTTTTATTTATTTCTAAATACCTTCGAAAGAGTACAGCTACTATGTTTTACTTTAAGTTTGTTTAAGTTAATATTCATTTGATCAATCTATCATTATCATTGATAAAATATGTATTATAATGCTTAGTTTGAGAAGTATACCAATTATCGAAATAGTTTTAATAAGTCATCACATGGTTCTTCTGTAGTCTATTGTAATATTAGT
Organism: Byasa hedistus; assembly: GCA_029286795.1. Taxonomy (NCBI): domain Eukaryota; kingdom Metazoa; phylum Arthropoda; class Insecta; order Lepidoptera; family Papilionidae; genus Byasa; species Byasa hedistus. Next base: position 2,002,630 of record JAGSMW010000016.1, read on the forward strand.
AAGAATAAATACATAATTTATGTATTGCTGCATTGCATATATTTATTGTCATATGATCATAAATAGGTTACTTAGCTATCACTTAGATATGAAATATCATCTCAACAGCGGTGTATTAATCACACAGACATACGTAAAGAGAAACCACGTTATTGTATTACAACAGATGTGTATTGATATCTGTCGACAGATTTATTAGTAATATCAATTTGCATCATTGAAGTAAAGTTTAAAACATCATCATAAGCCCAAGGATCCTCGCATTCTGTTTCGACAGGAATACAGTCCCACTGAGTCGTTCTCTACGGCTCTTTATAAGCTTTCATTAATTATTACAAGCTAAAAGAATTAAGATTTTAAAATAGTAAACTTTTGTAAAAACAAATAATAAAGGAACGGAACGGAAACCTTTATTAAGAAGACGCGGAACTATACTACGAAGAAAAGATGATACGTCCAATTAAAATCCTCTCCAACAGTGACAGTCCTTATTAGGAACAATGGGATGTAATTCAAAGAACCTTTATTATAAAAAAGTTGTTTCCCTCCTAAATTGGCATCTGAAAGAAATCTTTTTAAGTTAATTTAATTACATGTTCTCTTGATGAGCAGTTTATTAACATTGCTTTGATTGATAACAATTTCTCTCTTCAGCGAAGTTTGTTTTGCGTTTCACATTTTCTCGATGCTATCATATCGTATGCTGGTTTTATTGGACATGTACATAATATAAACATCCATCTATTATCGCCACAGCTGGGTGGAGTTCTGCGCTTTTTCATACAAGGTCTAGTGGAAGTTGATAGATGACGGTTTCCTGGTTATAACCTTTCACAGTAATCCTAAGCGTATCGAACCTACATCTCTTCGAGTAGTTTGACCACATATACAAACTGAGCTATCCTCACTTCTTAACATATACTTTAACAATAAAAAATCTTGACTATTATTAAATTAACTCTTCAACGCGCCTCTAATTATTAGGAAACGAAAGAACCTGTTTCTAGTAACTTGTCAATATGAATATAACTGTCTGCTGTGTATTCATAAGAGCACGCCGATGTATATCTGATTTATCCATTATATGTTATACGCATTTTATAATACCGTGTGTTGATGTTAATGGAGAAAAAGTTCATCGATCAGATTTTCCATATATCTTAAATGCGACAAAGGCCAACTGCTGGGTATAGAGCTGCTTTTAGGACTTCCACTTATCAGTCCTTCGCGAACTTTACGAGATAATCAACCCACTATCATTTTGTCTTACTCCAAAATTATTCATTAATGCTACATACATATAATTCATTAAATAGAAAGAAGTTAGTGTTCAAAATTTTTAGTAATTTATGCAGTTGATTTATTTTGAACAATATGTGATCATTGGCGCTAATTGAAAGCAAGACCAGGACAGTCGCAACTCTTGCTGACCTTTAGGTTATATAAAACGTGTTATAACTATACCTTTTATTGACGATTTAAATTGATATCCAAGCTATACAAATTTTAAGTTTCAGTGTTAAATTTAATAGATTAATGGATATTAATATTTCTCAGGCATTGGTTCGTATGGATCGTCACATACCATATGCACAACGTATGCGGAGGGTACAAGAGGTAATCCAAGAGGTGAGTGCCGTTTTCCAATAGAAACAAAACAAAACATTTTTAAGTTTATACGTTCATTTATTTGTATTCATTCTGTTAAAATAGTTTGAATGTACTAACTTGGGCCTGTCAGCGCATGCTATTTCATTTTTAACAATTAACAGTTATGTTGCTTTTTAAATAACTTAATTGGATTAGACGAATCGTTTTACCTGAAAATTTAAGTTTATATCTTCTGATCACACAGGAAAGTTACCTTAATAAACTTTAATATAATAAGTGTCAAAACTTTAGAACTAAAGGTAATATAAATGTTATTGCGATAATTAATAGTAACCCTGTACTTTTAGTGGCTCCAATTGAGAAGGGACAAATAATGAAATATTCACTTTTTTCTCATTCACCATTATGGTATTTCTCATTATATGCTTAATAAAATTTTAATTATATATTAATGAGTATTGAGTTAGAATAGAAATGCTTGATGCAGATTTGTATTCGCAGTTGGCTCTATCGAAATGTCAGAACACAGTCATCGGTATACCGGGGCGTTTGAAGGGCATATCGGGTGGGGAGATGAAGAGGCTTTCGTTCGCCAGCGAGGTTCTCACTGACCCGCCGCTCATGTTCTGCGACGAGCCCACGTCTGGACTAGATTCCTTCATGGCACAAAACGTTATTCAGGTAGGTAATTTTTTTTTTGGTAAAAACCAATATTGAGTTGCAAAGGACAAAGGAATATATTCTGAAAAATAGAAGATTTTGGTAAAAGTTTATCGTCTCTTTAGAGACCCAATATTTTAAAATGCAAATTTAAGATGTTTTTAAAAAATATGGCACGGAGAAGGCAATGGTAAACCACTCCATTATAACTACCAAGTAAGTCGTCGTGTGTTTTATCACACATGATGATCACGACCCTCAGTCATGAGGAAATACGACTTAGAAGAATAAAAAATCTAAAGTCATTTTATTAACATTTTAAAATAGGTATTGAGCGGTCTAGCGAAGAAAGGCAAGACAGTAGTTTGTACAATACACCAGCCGTCTTCAGAACTGTACGCGATGTTCGATAAGCTGCTGATAATGGCAGACGGCAGGGTCGCATTCCTGGGCTCTCCAGACCAGGCCAGCGAGTTCTTCAGAGAGTAAGTATCATTGCACTATAAGTAAAACCAAATTTTTTGATTTTTCTGATCCCTGGATATTAAAGATTTAATAGATTTTGAGTTGGCTTCGCAGTGTATGTATTTCTTTCGTTGTTACTAATTGCCGTTCAACTTTAGGTTGGGGGCAGCCTGTCCCACAAATTATAACCCGGCTGACCACTACATCCAACTCCTCGCCGGTATACCCGGGCGGGAGGAAACAACGAAACACACCATTGATACAGTGTGCACATCATTCGCAAAATCTGAATTGGGTTGTAAGCTAGCTTCGGAAGCAGAGAATGCCATGTTCCGTGAAGTAAGTGTAAAAATCAAAATTCTAGACTCTTTCGAACTCATTGTCTTTTTACATCTGCTGTATAAATAACGGCCGATGGGGGAGAAGTCGTAAAGTAATGACTGTGTATGGGACGGAAGGCAATGACATGAATGACATGGCATGACTATGAGGTTCATAAGAGTAATCATTGGTGGGCGGATGCAAAAACTTGAAGACCTGACTGAACTTGAAGAAGGCTTGTATCCAGCAGTGGATCAATAAATGCTGATGATTATATATTTTAATCAAACTATTACTTTACACAGGGTACACAACAAATAACTGCTGAATATTTGATGCCTTTTGGTTATCAAGTACTAATAAGCGACTTCTTGGTTAAATAATTAGTTTTGAGAAATTTGGCATGATTACTTTTTTTTTTTTATACTACTTTGCAACTAGACGAGCAAGACGTTCACCTGTTGGTAAGTGATACGCTTGCCCATAACAATGTGGTGCTAGTTAAGATGGTACACACTGCACCACATTGCGCCCGTCGTCTTGAGACATAAGGTGTTAAGTCTCGTTACCCCAGTAATTACACTAGCTACAGCACCCTTCAAACCGGAACACAGTAATGTTTGCACACTACTATTTGGCGGTTGAAATAGGAGCTGCGGTGGTACCCACCCAGAGGGTCCCCGGCAACAGAGACCTACCACCTGGACATACCATACCATACCATGACATACTTCGAAGCACAAGGATTGTGTAGTCAAAATTGGAAACTATATTTGATAAAGTCTGTACAGCGCAAGATCTCTGGCGGCTGGGCCGACGCCCCGTGGTCGAGTGTGGCCGCGTTGCGCGCGCGTCGCTCCCCGTACAAAGCGAGCTGGTGTGCGCAGTTTAGAGCCGTGCTCTGGCGCTCCTGGCTCTCCGTCACCAAGGAGCCGATGCTCATCAAAGTGCGCTTCCTGCAGACTGTCGTAAGTATCAAATACCTTTTGTAATCAGTCTCTTTTCTTATTGTTATCATACGTAAAACCTTTTAAATGGTACCAGAAGTCTTCAGTTAAAATGAGCAACACCTTCACCTGACGGTAAGTGATACGGTTGCTACAACAATGTAGCTCTAGTTGGGATGACATACACTACACAATTGCACTTGTCGCCTTGAGACACTAGTTATTAAATCCAGAGGGCAGCAACGTTTCTAACTTATTAAATTTAAATCTGGTATCGAATGTTTTTATTAAATCTTAATAAGTTTAAGAGAAAATTGGTTTGATGTCCTGAATCCCGATACTGATCTAAATATTCTGCTTACCAGATGGTGTCAATATTGATCGGTGTGATATACTTCGGACAGCATCTGGATCAGGACGGAGTCATGAATATCAACGGCGCTATCTTTATGTTTCTCACTAACATGACCTTCCAGAACATCTTCGCAGTTATCAATGTAAGTATACACACGACGTTTATGTACGGAACCTTTGTGTGGTTTTGTTTTTATCTCTGATGCAATTTCTTGACTATCATCTGTTTTCATTTTAAATTTGTTTAATCCAGTGTTCGTCAAAGTATTAACAATTGAGATCAATAGAGAAAATTTAAAACTTATGCTGAGCTATATTTTTTATCTTTTATGGACTAACGCTTGACCCCTATTTTGAATGGTGTAAAGTGATGAGGTCAATGTTGGTGAAGTGTGCTCTCCCAAAGTCGAAAGACAGTAATTTAGTTGAGACATATTGAAAAAAATCCTACCACCACACAAACTCCACAACATGTGGACCCGGAACCAGGGAACGTCCTTGTTATTAGGTTTTAGACACCACAGAAGAAGTTAAAAAGGATACTTTTATTTGGCCATATTTATAAGCTATTAAAATTCGATTTATATATAGGAAGCATCAACTCGGTTTAATTATTATTCAACATATAAATCCTCTTCAATGGACCTTCCACTTACTATCAGGTGGGCACCATCTGCGTCTCATTGCTTTGTTGTCTCTGAAACTGGTTAATCGTGGTAAAATCGCAAGTTTATTTTTTGTGGAAGCGTATGTCCAGGAGTGGACATCTGGCAGCTGATGATGATGATGGTCACATGAAAACTTTGAGAAACACTAAACTTAGGAATTAAATTTAAATAAGACATGCACATATACACAAGACAACAGACATTGCAGTATCACACTGCAACGTCTGTCATATCAAATTTATTATCAGGCCTCGTGATTTTAGGTTAGTTAAACATTCATGAATACTACTTGCAGACCAAGTCGTAAATATTATAGCTTTGCGACAATGATTAACGGTTTACGTCGTTTAGTTAACGAGTTCGAGGAAACATTCGCGATTGCATCTGTGTATTGTAACCGGTTAGAGAGACTTAAACATTCTCTTTAAATATGTCCAATATATAATGTCTATAGAAAAGAATTTTTGACGATTGTAGTTTTATAACCGTTGAGGGATTTTGCATACTGTAGAATTAATGACGGTAACACAGATACCATATATATTATGCTGATGCTTGTACGATGCTGGGTTTGAACCGCGATACACAATGTCATGTTGTCTAAAACTCAATTATCAGATTCCATTTTCCAATAACAGGTTTCTCTTGCTGGAGATTTAAGTGTTCAATTGGCAATGGTCTATAACATTTACTATAATCTGATTCATTGGGAACTAGATTTTGTTACCGTGCGAGCGTCTTGCACGTAACAATTAATATCTCTTAATGAAATAAGGAGATGTCGTGATAGCCTGGTGATTTGAACGCCTGCCTTTCATTCCGGCGGTACCGGGTTTGAATCAGGCTTGCACCAATGAATTTTTCAATTTATGCGCAGTTAGTACAACACCGACTTATATCTTGCTTTGATAGTGAAGGTAAACATCGTGAGGAAATTTGCATATCTATGTCATAACCATTCGTGGGCGGATTATTCGGGCGGGTCCATTATAACTGCCAAGTAAGTCGTCGTGTGTTTCATTACACATGATGACCACGACCCTCAGTCATGAGGAAATACGACTTAGAAGAATGAAATAAGGATAATTGATAATGTTAATGGTGAGCTGGTTTCCGCAGGTGTTTTGCTCCGAGCTGCCGATCTTCATCCGGGAGCACCACTCGGGCATGTACCGCGCGGACGTTTACTTCCTATCGAAAACACTCGCCGAGGCGCCGGTGTTCGCGACCATACCGCTGGTGTTCACCACCATCGCTTACTACATGATCGGCCTCAACCCGGCGCCGGAGAGGTTCTTCATAGCGTCGGCGCTCGCCGCCCTGATAACGAACGTAGCAACGTCCTTTGGTAAGCGAAGCCTTTTATTGTAATACAAAATTCAAGTGAAGTTCCTTACCTTTATAAAGAATGAAAGTGATAATAACAAAAAAAAAACATTTTTAAGTATAATTGCTATAAAAAAAACTGTAGCTTTGAATATATTTAGTTTTACATTTCATAAGCAAAGTTCAAAAGTAATTAAAGTAAGTTTTCTATAACAGTACAATGTTGTGTTTATAACTTGAAGAATATATTTATTATTCCAAATCACTAATGAGATAAATAATCAAGCGGTTTTAACACGAATGTAATTTTTTTTTACGGTTTTACTAAATATTTTTACTGCGTAACTGTGTGAATTCAATTAACTTAATTTACTTCTCAATTAAAGTTTCATAAGGTTAATCAATTCGTATGAAACTATTTGATGTGGTTACAATAGTCTCATAATCGATATTATTATTTTGTAATCGCATTTTTTAATACGCTTTCCTGTTTTTCAAATTTTCTATGTACTTTTATATATATTTTTTATATATAGTGGTCTCTCTGGTACGGTTCTATATGTAAGATCATTTAACAGGGGTGCATGGATTGAAAACAAATAATGAATGTACATACCTGTATCACCTATGTAAAATGAACAGCACTCTTATTGTTCCCACTTTTGGGACTCGAGTCCATTCTTACAAGGAGAGAGCCAAGGAGTCCTAAACAGCTATTTATTCAAAATCACATAAGAACTTATCATAATTTATAATTACTGGTAGCTTGCGGTCGTTTTTTGTACCACTGTAGCATTTAATTTTTGGTAGAGTGAGAGAATTCTTTAATATGATAACTTTCCTCCACGAGGAAGTCAGGGTTATGAAGAGATTTATACCAGCTAAAAGGAAGACGTTGACGAATAACATAAACTTTTAATGCAAAATGTAAATTGCTTGTAAGTTATTAATGTATAAAATTGCTTTAACTTATTTTTCTTTAATTAAGAGTATCTTGCAGCTACACTTACTTATATAAATTATTCAATAAAACGTATAGGAAAGTCCAACAGTCGAGTTTCTCGCTTTCACTCGACTCAACTCGTGTTCGAGGTCGGTAAGCATATGCGATATATGAAAGGTATATAAACAAAGTACATATTAATTTTGAGGTTATAAAACATTTATATGTAAATGCAAATATGTCATTGGCGTCTCATCGAGGTAGTTTTCCATAGCCGCGAGGTCTCGTATCGTAACTGTAGTCCAACGATTGGATATTTGGTTGTTTTGTAATTATTGTGAAATCGCACAGGTTTAAGGTCCATTGAGGTTGTTCTTAAGGGCAATCGTGCGATTTAGAGCCTTTTTGTCGACGGAATAAAAATAAATTGTTATTTCCAGGCTTTTAGAAGGGTTTCTTGGTATACATACAATCTATGTCTGTACCAAAAATCAAGCTAAAAATGTAATTAAGTTTAATTTCTTAATAATTTCTTTTCATTAGTTTTTTGTTGTTTACACTTTTAAATGTGAAATATGTCATCATGGTGTGGAGATTATGAAAAAAGAAACAGGCGAAAATCCATTTGTGGACATCAATCTGTTAATGATAATGATATAAATTCGTTCGTTTTCCAGGTTATCTGATATCCTGCGCCAGCAGCAGTGTCAGCATGGCTGCGTCCGTCGGACCTCCCATCATCATACCGTTCATGCTGTTCGGTGGTTTCTTCCTTAACTCAGGGTAAGTGTTGTGCTATTAATATAAATCTGAAATTCTCATTTTGAATGTCAATTTGGTGATATCAAGAGCTTTTTAAACATCATCCGATAGATGTCCACTGCTGGACATCCTCATTTTTTTTTTATATTACTTTGCTACGAGACGAGCAAGACGTTCACCTGTTGGTAAGTGATACGCTTGCCCATAAAATCGTGGTGCTAGTTAAGATGGTACACACTGCACCACATTGCGCTCGTCGCCTTGAGACATAAGGTGTTAAGTCTCGTTACGCCAGTAATTACACTAGCTACAGCGCCCTTCAAACTGGAACACAGTAATGTTTGCACACTACTATTTGGCGGTTGAAATAGGAGCTGCGGTGGTACCCATCCAGACGGTCTCCGGCAACAGAGACCTACCACCTGGTGAAATATATATAAATATATAATATCCTCATAAAACGACCATCAGAATTTTAGAACATTATACTAAATTAGACAGTCTTATAGTTATAAAATCGTTGAACTGGTATTTTGAATTTAACTTCAGGCCTCTTTCGATCGAAGAATGGGAAGTCGATCGATTGATGGAGGTCAAAATAACTAACAATTTAGTAGCTTTTTTTTATACTACTATGCGACGCGACGAGCTAGACCTTCACCTGTTGGTAAGTGACACGCTCGCCCATGAAATCGTGGTGCTAGTTAAGATTGTACACACTGCACCACATTGCGCTCGTCGCCTTGAGACATAAGGTGTTAAGTTTCGTTACCCCAGTAATTACACTACCTACAGCGCTCTTCAAACTAGAACACAGTAATGTTTGCACGATACTATTTGGCGGTTGAAATAGGAGCTGCGGTGGTACCCAACCAGATGGTCTCCGGCAACAGAGACCTACCACCTGGGCCTAAGCTATGTTACCAAAAAGGCTTTTTACCCAATGTGCATAATAATATGAAGTTATATGATATTAATATATTTGCAATCACCAAATAATTCTTCCCTTAGTTCGGTACCGCCGTACCTGGGATGGATCTCGTACCTGTCGTGGTTCCGGTACGGCAACGAGGCGCTGCTCATCAACCAGTGGTCCGGGATCGAGTCGATCGACTGCACGCGCGAAAACTACACCTGTCCTTCCTCCGGGCAAGTCGTGCTGCAGACTCTCAGCTTCTCCGAGGTACGAGCTGCTGTTAAAATTATTAAACATTTCTAACGACTTTCTTATCACTGTTTCTCTATAAACATGTATTTTCTTATTGTGTATTTCTACGCGCAGTTTCATAACCTTTAACCACATCTTGTGAATGTTGCTAGACTAAGATCAAATCACTCTTACCGCTTGCCCGAACTCCGAGTTCCGAGTATCTCGAAATTCCGAGTTGAGGAAATTAGTTTGTGGTAGAGTTCTTTTTTACCCCCGTGGCCAGCTTTCGCACCATATTGTATATGTCCGCCAAAACAGCACTGCTGTGTTCTGGCTGTCACCATATTTGTGACTTCTATAATTGCAGTAAAATAATTATAGATCAATTGTGGACTTATTGTTTTAAGAAAACTGAAATGTATTACGAGTAATGTTACCAGTGATCTGTTCACTTGCAGAAAGACTTCACAATGGACGTGGTCAACATGGTGTTGCTGTTCATCGGGTTCAGATTCCTCGCCTACCTCGCCCTGCTGTACAGGACGCGTCGCGGCAAATAGGACCCCGTGTCTGCCGACCGTGTATATTATGTTAAGGAATATACATTACACCTAGTATATATTGTTAATATTATTAAAGAATTATATTGCGAAATATAAGCACATTATATAAACCATAACGTTGACATAATGATATGAAGTGTTAATATCGTCTGTGCGCGACTTTCGACCGTCCTGCTTCTAAGACAACTTGACAATGATATATAATATATATTATCAGTAATTTAGTAAATTTACAATTTGTTTATACCTTAATTCATCATAAAAAAAATTAAGTTTCAAAATACTTTGGCTATACTAGACATATTTAACATTTTACTTCACGTATTGAATTTTCGTGTATAAAGAAATCCATTTTTAATGACTTCTGACATATTTTTAAAATGGTAAAATTTCCACTAATATATGAAGAAAATATTAATCTTAATATAGAAAAAATAATTACATTATATTTAGTAAATTGAACACTACTTTGATGTACACTGTTGTACCGAAAAATTTATAAATTAAGTTTAATAATAAATGTGACGAAATAAATAGATTTATAACTTTATCAAAAGTCCTTGATCTAATAAAAAAGCCATTTGTTTGCAACTATTTCATTAAAAAAATATCTGTTTTATAGAAAAAAAAAATGTTGTTACTTTTTGAAATTTTCCTTTAAATCATATTATTTCTATAATCCGTTACAGCGAAAATTTTCTAAAAACAAACTTATTAACTAAGAATAAATTTTTAATTATTTAATTTCTCTATGTATTTTCTTTGGAATTTCTCGATAAATTAATTATTATTTAATTTTATAAAATGTTTAATAATCTGTTGTACCTGAGACAAGACTGGTAACCTTCACTCGGGTTTCGAAGTTCCGCCGGCATTCGCTTTGTAAAATCAGTGCCTCAGCCGGACTAATTACCAATAAAACTTTATTGTTTATATCGTTGCCGTTATGTATGATTTATAATTTTGCTTCCAAATAAAAAAATATTGTAATAACTTATTTTTTAAAATTGCCTGTTTTTTAATTTAGAAAATAGGTTAATGAATTTTAATGAAAACTTTTTTGTACTTCATCAGTGAAGGAATAATACAAAAGTCAATGTGTCGTTAATGCTTTTTGTCTATATTTTTATATTTTAATTTAAAATATCGATTAAGAGAGATTTAATTATGAAGCCACTCTTATGTTCCCATATATGAATTTTGTACAATTGTATTCGTTTATGTGCTGATTACACTAACTCAATTTTACTTTAGTTTTATTTCCTTTACCTATACCAAATGTTTCTGGTGGCAAGATCAGGGTAACGAGAGGTTTCCATTAAAACCGACTCGATGGTCTCCTTTGGTGCATTAGAAGCATTTCTGTGTTTTAGCTGACCATGTCCCAAAGAGTAGCAAAGTCCTGTTCTTCGCATGTATCGTCGCTCTGGACTTAACAAACGATAATGTCTTCCATCCTCAAGGCACACAAATCCGAAGACTTTCTAGTCGCCTTATACACCCTACTACCTCGCGACAACACAGCTGTTGCTTACAACGGTGCTTCCCAAGAGCTGCTGTGTTACATACCTAGACGGTCACCGGCAACAGAGATCTACCAGCAGTTGTCTGTTGTTATCTATCCTTTTCGATTAATGGCTATGCGATGACTTACAACTTTGTATTGTGAACGATTTCAATGAGAAGTAATCATATAAATAATAAAGAGTACATAATTTACATGTAAAACACAAAAGCTAACCTATTTGTTGGCCGCGTATCAAACAGCGCGCCTATAAGTTACAAAAAAAACCTAATTGTTGATTAATTAAATTTATCGCCATCTGTTGTTACTTCGTTGAACTACTGTGTTTTTTTAAACAAAACAAACGGTTCATATTTAATTTATATTTAGGTATCAAGTATTTTTTTTTTACTACTATACGACGTGACGACGTTCACCTGATGGTAAGTGATACGCCTGCGCATGACAACGCGGCGCTAGTTAAGATGGTACACACTGCACCACATTGCGCTCGTCGCCTTGAGACATAAGGTGTTAAGTCTCGTTACCCCAGTAATTACACTAGCTACAGCGCCCTTCAAATCGGAACACAGTAATATTTGCACACTACTATTTGGCGGTTGAAATAGGAGCTGCGGTGGTGCCCATCCAGACGGTCTCCGGCAACAGAGACCTACCACCAGTTATAAAATGATCTTTTAGTTTTTCTATGTATGTGAATGTTTACATAAAGTTACATCTCTACGTAGAATATAGTTAAACGTAGACATTTTAAAATAATTTTTTTTATTAAAAATATTTTACTCTATGCACAAAATATGTTACTACTCGCCTATTAGGTTATTTATTCAATTGTGTAACATGTACATAAAAAAACTGATGAATGCTCTATAATAATTACGAGTAATTACTAAAAAAAAGTATTTACCGTAAGATTACGATCTCAAGATGTTTGTGTAGGTATGATATATTCATAAACCACATCAGATTGTTTATATAAAAAAATAAGTCATCTGTGTTTTTTGACGTAAGAATTTAAATATCATTATCCTCTTAATTTTACATTACTTTTTCTTTACAGTAATAGGCTCTATCTTGTCATGCCTATAAATCTCCCATCATGGGAAATGTACAAGTAAATGTAATATATACACTCCGCAACGTAGCAGGTGTCCGGGGCGTTCATAGACCAGGTGAGATCATTTACCCCATCACATGAGCCGTATTAAAAAAGCTAACTTTTTTGTTAGGCAGAATTACGGTTTTTCTGTCTGTGGGGGAGCTTGAATTGCAACAAAAGCCATTCGTTATGTGATACTCTCTACCACGAATCCATTTGTTATATATTTACATTAGATTTAGGAGCAACACTTTGTGGAGTTCACGTTTGATTCTACATTGTGGGGGTAGAACGTATCAATTACCATTTAATTAAAATCTATGTCTAGTGGTTAAAAAAAGGAATATTTTATTGTAATTAAATTCTTTTAATTATTAGCTTTATCTCTTATCTATTTATCATAATGAGATTAGTGAGTTTTTTTTTTTTAATTATGTATAGACTATCGCTTGACTACAATCCCACCTGATGGTAAGTGGCGATGTAGTCTTTGATTGTAAAGCGCGCTAGTCTAGAAGAAACCTATTCACTCTTCTCTTAAAGACTCCCACAACATAACTGGGGGAAAACACTGACGCCGGCAGACTATTCCAGTCTCTCGCTGTTCGCACTAAGAAGGACGAAGCAAGACGCTTCGTCCTGTTGCGCAGGATATCGACAACGAAGTGATGAATGTCTGCAGTGTGTCTAAACGTCCGATGGTAAAATGGCGATGGTGGTATCAAGTGGTATCAAAAAAAAATCAGTGAGCAATGACTTTCATATGAAAAAGTAACTTCAAAATTTGTAATTTGTATGCAATCAATGGAGGAACGTCGACACTTTCAATTCGTTGTGTTGTAAAAAAAAAAAACTTAAATTAATCTGACAACTCGAAATACAATCTCCGAATAAGAACTCGTCAGAATCAACCACAAACCGACATACCGACTGGTCTGTGCTGATAGTTATTCGTTTGAATTTTAAGCGGTACCTTATCGCACGCGCCGTACCGATTAAGTTATATAATTTATGGCATTCAATTAAACGAAAAAAAAAAACCTGATTTTGAAGGTCGTGATGAATGTAATACTTGAATTTTTAATCAGGTAAGAGATGTCATGAAATCTTTGACAACTTTACATGTATTCACTTAAAGACATCGCACATAAATAATTTTTTGAGCAGGGCTGGGCAACATTTTAAATAATGTATATTGATGATAGCAAAGAAAACTTAAACGGAACTCAGTTGACTGCGGTAGAACTGGACCCGCATTTAAGAGGACTAGGTTCGATCCCCATAAAGCTTGAGCAGCCGAAGGAAAACATTGTGAGGTAACTAATATATTTTTAACAGCTTTCGACATACTATGACTATGGACCTCAAGGCCCCATGCCCCAGAAATGCAAAAATAAATTTATCGGTCTATTCTTCTTCTAAGTCGTATTCCCTCATGACAGAGGTCGTCATGAGGTCATCATGTGTGTTTCATTACACATGAGGACCTCATGACGACCTCAGGCATGACGACTTTCTTAGCAGTTATAATGGAGTGGTGTTGCCATTGCCTTCTCCATTTCACATACTAGTGCGAGCACAGACGGTCAATGACATAGATATGCAGGTTTCCTCACGATGATTTCCTTCACCGTCAGAGCACGTGATATTAGTTGGTGTTATACTAACTGCACATAAATTCAATAAAAAATTTATTGGTGCAGGCCGGATTCGAACCCGATACCTCTGGAGTGGAAGGCGGGCGTTCAAACGACTAGGCTATCACGGCTCTCGGCTATCGGTCTATAGTACTTTACATTATGTCGTGTATATTTTTTTTTTTTTTTATACTTTGCGACGAGACGAGCAAGACGATCACCTGATGGTAAGTGATGCGCTTACGCATTACAAAGTGGCGCTAGTTAAGATGTTAGGCACTGCATCACATAGCGATCGTCGCCTTCAAGACATAAGGTGTCAAGTTTTGTTACCCCAGTAATTACACTAGCTACAGCTCCCTTCAAACCGGGACACAGTAATGTTTGTACACTACTATTTGGCGGTTGAAATAGGAGCTGCGGTGGTACCCATCCAGATGGTCTCTGGCAACAGAGACCTACCACCTGGTGTATATATATATACCTGGTATATTCAACTTAACTGTAACCTATAATCGTTAAGTCTACATTAATGCTTTCGGTTAAAACAAAATAAGAAAAAACATGCATTAATACGAATCAAGTTTAAACCACGACGGCCAACAAGTAAATAAACAAGTGCATTAAACAAAACGATATTTTTACATTTTCTTGCTAATACATTTTGAATATTTATCGCATTTAAAAAAAAAAAAAAAAAAAAAAAAAAAAAAAAAAAAAAAAATATTTGTTTCTTTAGAATTACGTGTATTTTTTTAAGGTAATCAATTAACATCACTACTTGTTAATTGATGATGTTTTATGAAAGAGCTCGTAAAAAGCTCACTTAATCCGCTGAGGAGAGAGTTGTCCTTGTTAGTCAAAAATGTAATCCGAAATATTGCAATCCACAGATAAAAAATATGTAATCCGCCATTTTGTATCGGCGGCCATCTTAGATTTATAATGTTTTTGATTTTATTATATTGTATTGTCATCTAATTTAAACGTGTGTACCAAATTTCAGATCAATCTGACAACGGGAAGGTGCTTAAATTTCAATTTCTAATTTTGACCCAAATAAATAAAAAAATAAATTCCGTATGGGTCGAGCTAAATAAAACCGTTTAAAAAGATATCCAACATAGAAGATCCCAATACAGAGAATATATATATCTATAACATAGTACTAAATTTAGTAAAAAGGGTTTTGTTAATAGCATTTTATGTCGGACCTATTAGTAAATGTATGTAACATAAACAAATTTTGGTTTCCAATGATTTACTTTTTACGACTTTGACGTTTATTAACCATTGGAAATTAATGACAATCAGATAAAGTAACCATTTTAGATAAAAACGTTTGTCAGTAAAGAGATTCTATTCATCTGACAAATCGTCGGTTAAATAGAAAAGTGACATTATTCTAAAATATTTTGATATCAACTTTAATTCTCAAATGAATAATTTTAAAAATTACAATCTTTAGATGAAAGTACTGTAAAATTTGTTATTTTTAAATTTATGTCACTTTTTACCAACGAAATGTTTATCGTCAATTTAATATCTGTTAAACCATCGACGTAGTATTTTAAGACTGTTAGTTGTGATGGTGATCAAAGTTGGTCAATATTGTATATTAAATGAGCTAATAGGTTGCGATGATCATATATTTGCAAGTCACTTAACGAAGAATGTGGTCGTTTTTCATACGAACAAAGAAATTTAAGAACTTGCAGGCGTCAGTGTTCCCGTCGAGATACGAAGTGAATATTCAAGAAAATAGTGAATATTTTATTATTTGGTTAGTGTACTTTACAATCATAGAATTACATCATGAACTTCAGGCGGGAACTTTCTTAAAAAAGTGAAGGAATTGGTAAAAATGGTATTAATACTGGTAAAGGACTACCTCAGCAATATTGTAATCAAGCAATAAAGGACTCAAATGAGAGATAATAAGCTTGTACTTCTAAAATATTTTAAAAATTACAATCAGATAAAGTAACCATTTTAGATAAAAACGTTTGTCAGTAAAGAGATTCTATTCATCTGACGAATCGTCGGTTAAATGGAAAAGGAGAGGTGTTATTGGATTGAGTTTTATGAAATTCTTTTCACCCTTCCAAAAAGGAAAGTTGTTCGGTGATTTTCAAAATCCATTCCGGTTTTAAGTTGCTGCTGTAAAGTACTTCCGGAACTGGTTAATTGCTGATATAAACTGACGATAATTTAATTAGCAAACAAAGTTTATTATTGCGAATTTGCATACATTTATGAGTCCGCAGACATTATAGTTAACGTCTCAACAAACTGAAGTAGAAATGTATGGAGAAGTAACAAAAGCGCGTATTTTCTTCAATATTATCTCCTTTGCAGTGTAATTACTACTTTTTCCTCTGGTATATCCGATATTTTTAACACGAGAAGTCAAAATAGTGGTGCTAGTAGTTTGTCACGTGTTAGCGACGTACCTTGCTAACGGCTCAACCGGTTTTGATTTTCTTTTTGAGATTTTTGAGTCCATCGGCCGTGTTTTAAAATTTCGATGAATCTTTATTAGGTAATACCTAATCGAAATTCAATAGGTTTCGTTATTAAATGTTGTGTACCAAAATTCAGATCAATCTGACAACGGGAAGGTGCTTAAATTTCAATTTCTAATTTGTAGTGTAATTACTACTTTTTCCTCTGGTATATCCGATATTTTTAAACTCAATAAATTTAAATAATGTATTACAGTTTTGAATACATAATCAGTTTATTGTACAATGTAAATATTTAAACAAATTTTGTTGACTTACCTTTAAAAAAAATTCTTGTTTAAATGTGATAAGCATCGGAGTTTACGTAAACGATGTCTCTTTTGCACCAAAGAGTCTTTATGCTTTTTCTTTTGCCTAGTAAATAGTTTACTATAAAACTTAGTTAAAAACTTTTGACTTAACAGTTTTCGTAACATATAACAGAGTTTTAAAATGAAGAGCAATATGTATGCGAGCCATTATTAAAATATAATTTCTATTAATAGCATATGTAGAAATGAGCGAAAAATATATTTGTTACATTAAAAATGAGAATTTAAGAATTGTAAAAATTGATCAAAGGGGTTTAAAAACATATCGGACCTCCGTGCTACAAACCAAACAAATTTCGAGCACAAAGAAGTAAATGAACTTAATTGGTTATAAGTATTGTCTTAAACGGAAAAGGAGAGGTGTTATTGGATTGAGTTTTATGAAATTCTTTTCACTCTTCCAAAAAGGAAAGTTGTTCGGTGATTTTCAAAATCCATTCCGGTTTTACGTTGCTGCTGTAAAGTACTTCCGGAACTGGTTAATTGCTGATATAAACTGACGATAATTTAATTAGCAAACAAAGTTTATTATTGCGAATTTGCATACATTTATGAGTCCGCAGACATTATAGTTAACGTCTCAACAAACTGAAGTAGAAATGTATGGAGAAGTAACAAAAGCGCGTATTTTCTTCAATATTATCTCCTTTGCAGTGTAATTACTACTTTTTCCTCTGGTATATCCGTTATTTTTAACACGAGAAGTCAAAATAGTGGTGCTAGTAGTTTGTCACGTGTAAGCGACGTACCTTGCTAACGGCTCAACCGGTTTTGATTTTCTTTTTGAGATTTTTGAGTCCATCGGCCGTGTTTTAAAATTTCGATGAACCTTTATTAGGTAATAACTAATCAAAATTCAATGGGTTTCATTATTAAATGTTGTTTCACTAGTGATGTTGTGATTTTTGATTCTATGCACTTTAAAAGTAAAGATTTGTTAATATTTTTTGTTTTAAAAAATTTTGGCAAACACATTTTACTTCACTATGTTATTAAATGTTAATAAACAAAATATAGTATGTTATACAGTCTTAATTTAGTTCCTCATATCCTTAACTTTGATTCTTAATCTAGACGCTAATCATAACAAAAATAATCGCTCCTCTAATAAACCCCTTCTTTTCCGCTCTGTTCTCCTCTGGGGTGCGTTTTATTTAGAAGTTAGAACAATAACTAATTGGTAGACTTTTATGTCATCATCGAATCATCAAGTATCATTTATTTCATATATTTTTATTATGTGTACTATCTATTATACATACATCTTATTAATTTTATGTATTACCCAACATATTATGTCTCCGTTCGTTATCATTATTTTTTTACACTTTTTTATTTATTTATTTGTATACATGAAAACTTACAGCTTATACTTATATTTAAACAGAGTTATTTACACAGATTAAAAATAGAAAAAAATCCATAACAAGTTTTCATATTTGGTTTTAAACAAAGTTAATGTAAATTTAACGACGCCTATTTATTCTAAACGCTAAACTAAATAGTAACATTTTTGCAGAAAAAAGTAGTTATAAATTTACAAACATGCACCGCTGGTATTAAACAGATCGATCTCTTCACAGTCGCTGTAAGCATTATTAAATGACTTACAGACTAACTAGGTATGAATTTTGTCTGTAGTTAGATGTAGCACGACGTGTGGACAAGATGTTATGATGACGAAACACATGGTGTGGGATTTACTACATATCTGTATTACAGTAGACAGGGATATAAGATAGTAAAGTGTATATAGTGTGAATTAAGAATGCAGTGATAACTGTTTGTTTTGTGTTGTTAATGGATTATCGCCCTTAAGTTCAGTCTACCTGTTGAAAGCGACATTCTTGCTAGTGTTCTCCGCGGTGAACTACCGCCGCGTGCTGTTCTCTCGAACATTCATTCCCGCACGCACAACGCGCGCTGCGCTCGCAGCAAAATGTCTCGCTGTTCTTTTTTCAAAATTTGAGTGCTGTGTTTTTTTTTTTAAATTCTTAAATTTGTGAATGAAAAATGAACGATCCGGCCAATGTTGTTGTGGCGAAGAAAGGAAGTTTACCTTCGTCGGTCAATACCTCGGATGTTAATTCAGTAGGAGATCTTCATGTAAGCAATATAATTGGTTTTTGGTTAGGGTTTTACATTTTTTTTTATTAATTTAATTTGCAAATATTATTAAAATTTAATTAATTTGATTCTTTTTTAAATATTGCCGAAAAAATATTTATAGAACTGAAAATATGTATTTCAGCTTCTGCGTCGTATTTTTCTCAACTTTTATAAAATTGGTGTTTTTATTTACAATCAAGACAGTTAAAAATAAGTTCAATGTACATGCTAAGTGATATTTAAATAAAATATTACATTCATTAAAATAGAATTTTTAAATTTTAGGGTGGTTTAAAAATAATCACCTACCTTAATAAAAACAATACTTAATATTAATGTATTCGAGAATTATAAAAAATTAAATGTTTTTATAATAGTGTTGTTTTTCAATATTGGTATAAACACAATCTTGTATATAATTGATTTAACTTAATGATGATGATTTAACGGTAATATTAATCGCTTATTAACTATTACATTTTCGATAACGGAGTACACTTGAAATTACATCTGTATTTGTTGCGTAATATTTTTTGGGTTTTTCAAAAATTTTGGATTATAATTTTTTTGTGTATTGTATTGTATATTAATATTACATTTTAGTTATAAATTTTTTTAACTATTTATTCATTCGTGTTTTATCTAAACTTTTTATCGTAGTTAATTAACCGACAATGATAACGGTGATGGTATATGTTGTATGTATGTGATGATTATGCAGAGCGGTTCAAAAAACCTTAACACCATCTAAGCTTCTCTACAAGCAGTCCCAGAATAGAACTAACGGCCTTCGTGCTCTCAGGCGAGCGGTTAGCCGCTGCGCTACAGAGGCAGTTAAACTGTAAACTAGCCTGACGCTGTATTAAGATTGAATGCGGTTTATTCATTCATAGAAATAAAGATCGTATATTAAAATATTAATATCTAAATAAATATATAGTATATTTTTTCATCATCACAGCAAAGTTATGTTACAGTAAGTTATATCAAAGTTAAATAAACTCTTTGGTGAAAAAAGACAGCTCACTTCGAACAACTGGAATAAAAGAACAGTTCAATCAAAAGCACAGCTAAGTTTTAAGGTATGAAAGGAACTGTAGTTAAAAGAAGTTCAGCCTGTTATATGTACCAAGGTTACGAGCACCGAATGTACCAGTTCATCATATCACTTATCACCAAATGAACAAGTCAAGCCCGTCTTGGAGAAAAACAAAAAAATCTATTTAGTTAAAGATTCTTCTTTATATCATATTTGTTTTTAATATTTGTATTATAAGAAAGTTAATAAATTTCTGTTGAAACTAAATATATATGAATTTAACCGCGACATAGTTTTGCGCCGTATTATATGACACAATCAAGATGCTGTGGCTTTTATATCAGTTTCACACTTGTATCATGTTCCCGGGCAATTCACACCGCACGCATATGATATATGCGAATATTAAAAATTACGTTATTAGTACACTAATTTACAGAAACATACTTATATCTTTTTACTACAATCGATTCCTGTTCGGCAATCAGTTGTAGACAAGGAAGAATAAGGTTGATAATATTTAAGAACTCCATGTACAAAGTGTAGGAATTATAGTGGCTTACGATGTTTGTAATTTTATAATAGTTGGTACTTCATTGATATGATTTATCTTTAAATTTGCATCATGTAATTAACATAATTTATTACTTAAAATTAACATAGTTTGAACAGTCTCTTGTTTAAATGCTACTTACGTATTACAGACGCAAACGGCAATTGAATATTACCAAAGAAATATTATTACAGGGAAGTAAACAAATAGTAAATAATAGAGAAAATTTTAGTTTGAATTAGAGAAAAAATTGTAGATAATTAATATATATACAAATCCAATTTTTAAATGAACATGGTCCAAAATATACTAATGAAATATATATATTGCAAATATACTAATCAAATAGTATATTGCAAAGAGAACTGCAAACCGTTTGCGTGATGGTAAAAAAAAAAACCGTCTGTAACAAGATGTCTCTTCTTCGAATGTTTACACTGCATTTAGTACGATAGATATGTAACATTAGCCAAGTGACAAAACAATTTATAAAACCTTTAGATTAAAGCGTTTACGTTAGTACTGCGATAGAAGGAAACCTGACAAAAGTAAATTTATAACTTTTGTTAGGTTTCCTTTTTCGGGGGGTTTTTTCACCTGGTATCCTTGAAAACCTTTAATAAGGTCGAAGGTTCCCGATTACAAGATGTATCTTATTAAGAAATTATTAAAAAAGAATCATCGTTTATGTTATCCTTTGACGGATTTTCTTTTTACATGTATTTTTTATTTTAAGTTTTATTTTTACATACAATTTTATATACCCATATCACTTCGATCCATTCATTATGGTAATTAATCTAAAATGTTTTAGTTTTATTATGTCTCTATTTTAGGAAGTACCTTTACACAATAGTTATTTTTGATAAAACAACTTATCTTTTCATTGCCTAAAAAAGTAAATTTTTTTTTTGGAAGCAATGACTGTATGTAATAAAATCAATTCTTTTTAGAAAGACAAAAAAATTGCCAGTCGCCATAAATGTTATTATGTTTAAAACATACGTCAGTAACAAAAACGTGCTGCAAAACTCTAAAGAAATTGTTATTAGGTTTTAAAGTATCCAGTAGAACACAATTGATAAACTAAACTTAATTATATTCATAAAAACACTACAAAAACCATATATTGACAGGAATTTTTCTTTTTTCTGTTAAACCAAATTACCGTGTTTTGACACTATTGATACGTGATTATCAACTATAAAACATCTCATACTTTGATTCAGTTTTCATCCTTTATTCATTCTCCGAACATAATTTTCGTTTACAAGTTTTTAATAATGGCATTCACAAAAAAACAACCGGACCTCGTTGTCTAGTGTTTCGGGATGTCTAACCTGTTTAATTACTTTTTTAAACATTCATCGAGCAATCAAAATCTGCGTCAAAAACTTGGCCTTGCCATAGCAAAAAAATGTTTAAGCGTTTTTAAATTATGTCGCGAACACACTTGTTCATCTATTATTCTTTCTATATCGTTAACAAGTTTAACAACAAGCATAGATTCTGACAAAAGTATTTTTTGTTTAGTAACATTAGTAACTTATATTTTACGTTTTTAATTTTTTTTATTAAAACTTTTGAATCTGTTCGTGATTCCTATATTTCAAACCATATTCTTGCTTATAATTTTTAATTAAGATAGTAAAAAAATTACAAATATCTTTCGGTTACCAAATGGTTAATATTGTGTGTGTTCTTTAAGATTTTGATGAATTGTTATAGTTTTCAGAAAAGATATCTATTTGTTAGTGATATTTAAGTTTTTGATAATGAAGTTTTTCTTTTTATCTTACAAAGTTAAAATATTTTGTTTCATAGTCATCTAATTTGCAGGAGCCAGTGGACTATCGATATACGCCTTCGAAGGGCGAGTCCCGTTTTCAAGAGATCGAGGACCTCCTCGGCTCCACGCAGCCCCCGCGTCCGTGCACGCTGGTGTGGCGCGACCTCTCCGTCCACGTGAAGTTAAAAGATGGTAACCTGAAGAGGCTTGTTAATAATGGTAAGAAACAGTTCCATGCTTTAAACTAATCCTCCATCCAACATATTATCTTAATAGATAGTTATATTAATCCAACGGTAATAGAAAATTCTTTAAAATATGTTTGCATTTTATCACAGAATTATCGCAGAAAAGTCATGGACATACAAATATTAAACAGATCTATCTTTAGATATATTAATACCTAAACTAATAACAAGTTGATTATCTAGTCTTATTTATAAAATTTCCACCGAATTCCAGTTCCGTTGTTTGCTTTGTGAAAAGTATAAATAAATGTTATAAGGTAAACTAGAAGGCAAAATATTTATTAATTTATTTGTGCAATGGTACTTAAATTAAATATTACCATCGTGAAATGTATATGTATACGTTTTATTTTACGATCTTTCCATAATAAATATGTTAAACAAAAAACTGTCGTAAAACAAATAATGTGCTCGACCGAACTATTAAGATTGACTTAAACATTATTTGATTCGACATCTAGCTATTTAAATAGCGAATTAGCCACAACAACGATCTAGTCAAACATCTATTCAAGTCTCGCTTTAAATATCACACCATTAAAATAATTTTAAAATAGCTATTAATAAATATTTTAAAATAAATGAATCATTTAAAAATCTCACTACAGCGTATTAATCAATGTTAAAAGAGCAATTATGGTTCCCACGAAATATAAAACCAAAAGATCAAATTGCTTTTACCGTTTCCGCCACCGAAGTCATATGTGATTGTAAAGTCGATACACGAAGTAGCAGATATTGTCATTTGCCTACTCATCCATGACGCGTGTATTTAGTTGACTTTTTTTTTTCTGACGGAGACGCAAATACGCGACCCTCTTGATGCGGCGTACCTGGATTACCCAGGATACTCTTTGGAGCACCACTTCCAACCGCGTGCCGGAGTCTGCATGTACGTCCGCCAAGACATTTGTTGTCAGCGTCTCCATCATCTTGAAGACCCCACCTTTTCTACACTTTGGACGATGGTGGACACAGGCATGGAAAAAATCATCTATTCTTGCGTCTACCGTTCGCACAGCGGTGATAAGGAAACGACTCGGCTATTTGAACACCTCAGTGAGACAGCGGATGAGGCTCAGCAGCGGTACCCATCGGCACAGTTGGTCTTTCTAGGTGACTTTAACGCTTGCCACGAACATTGGCTATTTCCCTACCAAAAAACCGACTGTGCAGGGAGAGAAGCAAGAAAGTTTGCTATATCGCACAACCTCTCCCAACTGGTTAAAGAAGCAACCAGGGTACCCGATGTAGAGGGCCACACTGCGAATTGCTTAGACCTTCTGCTGACAACAGATCCTATCAGATACAGAGTGGAAGTTTCGTCCCCGTTAGGGACTTCCGATCATTGTGTGGTGAAATCAGTAGCGACCTATTCTCCTCCTAACCTCGACACACATGGGGTCAGACGAATATGGCGCTACAAGTTGGCAGATTGGGATGAAATGCGGCATTTCTTCGCATCTTATCCTTGGCGGCAAGTCTGCTTTTCTTCTGACGATCCGTCGAGATGCGCGGATGCCGTAACCGACGTGGTACGCCAAGGTATGGAATACTTCATACCGTATACGGATGTATCTACTGGTTCCCAAGCGCGACCCTGGTTTAATGCCGAATGCGCTAAGGCGGAAAAGCGAAAACACTATGCTTTTCTGGCCTGGGTCAGTGCTAAAACCCGCAAAACTCCGGATGTTACCACCAAGAAGAAAGCCTTTAACCGTGCCGCCAAGTCCTTCAAAAAGCAATTACGGCGAGCTCGACACGACCGAATAAAACGCATTGGCGCGAAGCTCTCTGCCCAGCCGTGTGGCAGCCGAGCTTTCTGGTCTCTAGCCAAGTCGGTCGAGACGAACTTTTGCCGGCCTTCGCTGCCTCCGCTGATTAAGCCCGATGGTTCACTGGCAAACTCGGCAAAAGAGAAGGCTGATTTACTTGCCTTTCATTTTGCCAAAAATTCACGTCTTGATGATGTAAACGCTACACCGCCTCAATTGCCTCTCTGCGGTATTTCCATGCCGGAAATCCGCATTTTGCAGAAAGAGGTGTTACAAACCATGCGTAGTCTGGATGTGGATAAAGCCAGTGGACCAGATGGATTACCGGGTATTGTGCTAAAAACCTGTGCACCCGAGTTGTCTCCCGTATTGACGCGCCTGTACCGCCTCTCTTTAAAGACTGGAATAGTTCCGAAATCATGGAAGCTTGCGAACGTGCAGCCCGTTCCTAAGAAAGGCAGCTGTGCCGACCCTGCCAATTATCGACCTATTTCGATTACCTCCGTACTTTGTAAGATTATGGCGAAAATAATCCAAAAAAAACACAACCAAGAGGCCTCATGGCACACCTAGAGCATAATGACCTCCTCAGTGACCGACAGTACGGATTTCGCCAAAACCGGTCTTCTGGGGATCTCCTAGTGTACGCCACCCACTTATGGGCCGAGGCCTTGGAGAAGAATGGGGAAGCAATGGCTGTCTCCCTAGATGTCTCAAAGGCCTTTGACAGGGTATGGCATGCGTGCTTGATCAACAAGCTTCCAGCCTACGGCTTATCTCCTGATCTGATTGCTTGGATTAAGGACTTTCTGAGAGAACGGTCTTTCCGTGTTGTAGTCGAAGGTTGTTCATCAGACCCAATGACTACTAATGCTGGTGTTCCTCAGGGTTCTGTTCTCTCTGCAACCTTATTTCTGTTGCATGTCAATGACCTCTTGGTCCCCGGTATCCTTGGGTATGCTGACGACAGCACAGTTGTGGAGAGATATCTGACCACTGCACAGACCAGTCGAGATCAAGTACAGACTTTAAGAGAGACTATGGTTGAGCGGTTGGACCACGCATTAGAGGCAGTCTCCATTTGGGGAAATGCCAATCTCGTAGCTTTCAACCCCACCAAAACGCAGGCATGTCTGTTCACTGCGAAGAGGAGCCCATTCACCTTGGCTCCCACTTTCCGAGGAGCAGTTTTGGAGTGCACTGACCGTCTTCAGTTGTTAGGCATCGAAATATCAACGAACCTCAACTTCGGGCGGTTCATCGAGTCCAAAGCGAAAATAGCCGCGAGGAAACTCGGAATCCTTGCCAAAGTGCGGCGATACTTTACACCGGGACAGCTTCTGACTCTGTATAAAGCCCAGGTCCGATCGTGATCATATCTGGGCAGGTGCTGCCAATTACCAACTGGCAGTCCTGGACTCGGTGGAGAGGCGTGCTATGAGAATAGTCGGTGACCAAGAGCTTCTGGATGCAAAACTCGATAGCTTGGGTCACCGTCGTAGAGTAGCTAGTCTCTCGGTGTTCTATCGAATGCACTTTGGAGAGTGTGCTCAAGAACTGCATGATCTGATACCGCCCTCGCCCTTTTATCACCGGACGTACAGACACACCGCAGGCATTCATCCCTTCGTTGTCGATCTCCCGCGCATTAGGACTAAGCGTTTCGCTTCGTCCTTCATAATGCGTACAGCGAGGGAGTGGAACAGTCTGCCGGCGTCAGTGTTTCCGTCCAGGTATGATGTGGGGGTCTTCAAGAAAAGAGTGAATAGGCTTCTTCTAGACTAGTGCGCTTTACCACCTAGATTACATCGCCGCTTACCATCAGGCGGGATCGTAGTCAAGCACTAGTCTATCATAAATAAAAAAAAAAAAAAAAAAAAAAACAAAAAAAAAAAAACACTGATCTTATAAGGAAATGTGAGTATTGAATGAAAACCTATTTAAAAATCTGTATTTGGACATTAGTAATACGGTATCGGATTTTTTATTATTAAAAGAAGACAATTACAAATATGCAAACTTAACTGTCAGAGACCTTTTGTATTTCATCACAGAGATGATCCAACTAGCCCAAAATTGTTATGAATGTATCACTTACTAGCTGACCCAGCAAACTTCGTTCCGCTTCAAAATCAATAAAAAAAAAAAAACGCTTATTGATAATTCGAGACTGTTTCAACTTTAGTAAAGAATGTGATGAAAGTTTAACCAGAAAAAAATTCGTAATCACAAAAAATGCCCGTTATTAATTTGGTTTTTCTATTATATTTAAATGCACATGTTGATTGACCTAAGTCAGGATATCTTATCTTTGGCATTATAAATTGTGGATAATCAAAGTAGGGAAAGTTCTCGCGCACTCAGCGGTAAACAAAAGATCAACAAAGTAAAGTTAAGACTTAACTACTATTTTGAACCAATCTGAACTTAGGAAAGTCGTGTTCCTGCTTGAATTCTACAATCGCTGCACACGAACACACTAATTTACTGCATGATACACTCACATTGAACATTCAACTGCATTATGCACTAAAAAAAATTCAACCGAGACAACGCGACCTTTACGCCCAGATTCCCGCTAAAGTTCGTAAAATATTATAGTTGCATCAGAAATTGTTGGTTGTCAATATCAAATGTCAAAATCAAAAATATTCTTTTAAATTGTATTTGGTGTCTAAATGACGGGACGAACTTCAAATTTTTGACGTTTTATGTATCTAAAGTAAGGAGACCAGACATCTCGCTTTTAGCGGGACAGTCCTGATTTTTTTACTATTAATCCCGCGTCACGCGACGTTTTTCAAAAGTCACCCGACTTTTAGAATTAAGTAAAATTTTAAATTTATAAAAATCATTGTTTTGCGTAACATATTGCTTTTGCTACCCAGTTACATTGTATTTGTCTCTCAAATGATACACTTTGTATCCGTACTGCGTGCTAGCAAGATAATTAAACAAATAAATATTACAAATCTGTTTCTTACCATAGAAAAATAAAGTAAGTAATTTATTTAAATATTTCATAAATGCATAAATTTTCTTAAACTTAGCTTAAAATACTCGTAGTCTTCATATTTTATATTGATGACAAAACGTGTATCACCCACCTTAACCTCGAAAGAAATTTTAGAAAGCAATATATGAATTAAATTTTGCAAATATTTCAAGTCAATCAAACTAATTTATCAAATTCTTGTGAAGATTTTTACAATATTTTACAAAATTACTACAATCTACTCAAACAAATTCACTTATATAAAAAAACATTTATTAACTGTACTTATGTTAAAACTAAAAAAAAATTACGATATTATTATTCCTTCAGAGTTGTCCCGCTTTGCCTATCTAAAAATCTGGTCACCTCAATGAAAAAGAGAAATTGTTATTTTTACCATATTCCAGGCACTTTTTCCATATTTTCTCACCTTACTAACCTTCCCTGGACTTCCACGAATAATTCAAGACCACATTTAGCCAAATCGGTCCAGCCGTTCTCGAGTTTTAGCGAGACTAACGAACAGCAATTCATTTTTATTATATAGATTATCAGGTGAAAGTCGTGTCCGTCTCGTCGCTTAAATGAATAAAAATAATCACTTTTGTTTTATGTGCTAAGTCAAGTTTCATTTCATAGTAATGAACTCGTTAGAATGAAATTTCTATACGAATGTTTTGTTTGTAAATAAAAGACACTTGAGCTTTGCCGTTGTTACGGTAAGAGTTTTAAAGAAAAAGCGAAACCGGATTAGAGCTATACTGTTACAGATTATTATAATAAGATTATAAGTATATCAGGCAATTAGTACGCGGCGTGTAGTATCATTGCCACTCACACCAGCAAGTGAAATAAATTGATATTTATTATTTAACTGATAATTGGGATAATTGTAAAATTATAAATTTGTACCTTTACGATATATCACTTCAAAAGTCAAAGCGTCGCTGAGATCGCATTCCATTTTTAAATTGTCGCTGTCAAAAAGTTTCGCGCGTTTGAAATGAAACATGGCGTGATTATGACTAAAAACTTTTTTGTGTAATTAAAACGTGAATATACTGATTTTTTTGTTTAATGTAATTGATATTTGATTTTTATACAGTACTAATAAATAGACGTTATGGAAAATTAATTGAGTAAACCAAAAAAAGAATTTCTTGGGTGTAATGAGAATTAATTTTTTTTCACTTTTTTTTTGGGGGCTTTTATCCCTTAGGGACATGCCAGCCCCATTGACACAAAACCTAACAAGAACACAAAACATGAAAAGCTTAAGAATAAAAGCAAAATAGCAAAAAAAACTACACCTCTTAATTAAATTATAAAAAAAATCAAAAGTAAAAAATATAATTAGAGAATTCATTGTATAAAGAAATTAATGAAAGAGTAAAGAGATATGATAAAGTATGAAAGAACATTGAACAGATGTCCATTGCAGGACAAAGGTCTTTTGTAATGTACCTCTTATAACACGGTCTTGTGCTGCTAAGGTGGTTCTTTTGATGACGTCTGGCCACTTAGAAGAGGGAGGGTGGAGGGCGTCCCTGCCAATGCATCCCATTCCGATACGAGGTCGTCATTCCAGCATTTTAAGAACTTAAGGTCCATTCGTTCGGCCATAATTAAATAAAATTCCTAAGTACAATAACGCCTCCTTTCACTTTTGTTACCGTATGCATTTATCTGTAAAAAATCTGACTCATATATGACAATAATTAAACGATCACAAGTTAATGTTTGGTCAAAATCTTTTGAAAGTGACCAATCCGGTGTTAACTGAAATTAATTTCGCAATGTTTTTTTTACTGGTCACCGTCTAGGTAGGTACCACCGCAGCTCCTATTTGTACCGCCAAACAGTAATGTGAAAATGGTTCTTACTGTATTCCGGTTTGATGGGCGTTGTAGCTAATGAAATTACTGAGGTAACGAGACTTAACACCTTATGCGACGAGCGTAATGTGGTGCAGTGTACACTATCTTTACTATCGTCTTGTGAGATAAGCGACTATTATTAAAAAAAAGCAAAAACTTGTAGATGAAAGATTTATAGTCGTTACGGAAAATGTTAGAGGAAGGTCTGGTTGAAACCGATTTATTATAATTTAAGACTATCTATGCTACGATTTTTAATACCTCTTATTGGTTTTAAAATGTTTTATTACTGCTTATTAGTTAATTTATATAGAACATTGAAGTAATGAACATGTTCAAAATATACCTTAATAATTTTATCTCTTAACATATGTTTCGTTATGAATTTTAGGTTAAGTTTAACTGTTGTTATACGAGTATCGAGAACAACTTTTATAATTTCTGTTCCTGTATGTCATAAAACCGGTCCTGACCTCCTTCAGATAAACTCGTGGTTTTTTTAACTTGACTGTATCCCGATGCCTGTGACTACAGAAACGCAAACGCGAATCGGTCAGGTGACGTAACAGGTTCAGTGATGTAGATATTGTTATAACTATTATATATTGTAATAATTATTATGATTTAAAAACATACAAAATGTTCCGTTATTTAGATAAACTACTAAACTGAAGAAATGTTTCTTCGTTAATAAAGTGTTAAGGAAGACAAAATTAAGTAAAAGTCGTATAGAATTCGTTTAGTTTGTATATTTCTTAAGAAGGATAGTCTATTAATTGGATACAATTATAATTTTGGATTTTGTAGATAATCATGATCTTAGTAGCGTCTGAAGATAGTAATGTTTGCATAGTTAACTTTTGCTATAATCAAAGGAACAACAGATCTAGCAGGACGTTCACTTGATTGTAAGTAATATGCTGATCTATAACCATAGGGTGATAAACACTTTACCATATTTTGCTGGTCATTTTGAGACGCCTTTCAAACTGAACGACATTATATTTGCACTTTAGTTTGCCGGCGCAAACTGTCAATAAATCTACCACCAGCAAATTATCTCTTTAGAGCATGACTTGTTAAGTATCTTTAATCCGGATAATAAGTGAATTTAATATACAAAATTGCCTACCCTTGTAATATATCTAGGAAATAAGGTTAACTGTTCTTATAAATTTGTAATTTAGACTATTGTTTGTTGACAGTGAGCGGCATCGCGAAACCCGGGACGTTGGTAGCTTTAATGGGACCAAGGTAAGAAACAGTTGCAATTTTTTTTATTAAATTTAGAACAGAAGACAATTTCTATTAATTGTCTCTATTTACTCATGTAACATGATAAGCATTTATGAAATTGTCTTTTGTATTAGTTTTTCATCGATTTTGTAATCAGTTAAATAATGTAAACACAGTTAACAGACAATCATGATGCTGTTAATCGTAATAAACATTATCAGCTGGATGACAAATTAGAAATATATTACAGTTGCAATAAAGAGTTACATGTCAATATCCTTTTTTGTTTATACAAATATATAAAATTAGAGTGTCTGTTTGTAATATTAAAATAACAGCTTTTTACTAAGTGCGATTTGTATACACGGTGTCTGTTTGTTCCGGTTAATCTCTGAAATGGCTGCAGCGATTTTGTTGGTACAAGGAGTAACTTACTTTTAGAAAAAAAGTAGGATCTTACAATAAAATTAAAACAAAAAAAAAATATTAACATTCGATTCAAAAAGGGAAGTTGTATATATGTTGAATGTTGTATATATCGTCAGTTAAATGGAAAAGTGTCATAATCCAAACTATTTTGAAATTAAGTTTAATGTGTAAAATGGTAAACTCTTATAATTGCAACCTTTGGAAGAGAGACTGAAAAATTTGAATTTTTATTATTAATGTCACTTTTCTTTTAAACCGACATATTATGTCGGACGAATTCGCGAGCAACAGCTAGTTTATAATTTAGTCCATAAGCTAGTTTATAATTAATTTAAGTTTAGAGTTTGTGACCTCAATGCCATATTGCCAAACAGGCCGCCGTCGTACTTCCGACCCGAATACCTAAATCGTTACAGCAGTTCGGTAAGCCTGTAATATTACACCACCGCCGTAGTATACGCTTTCCGAAGCGTTACTATTGTATTATATATCAATATATCGTAGCTTTTATGCGGTTTCAGTTGTGTTTGAAACGATTTCGTTTAATTTGTTTTCCTATTAAATAATTTACTATTTTCTTGAAGAAGGACAAAAGATGATTTCTTTTGAACAAATGAAAATATACAATTCTAGACTAGTTCACTAGTTAATGAATTTACGTAAAATTCTAGTTAGCCTAATATTTTCTTTCGCGAATTCTAACGGAACCAACGCACTGATTTGTGTTAATCGCGAAAAGATCTGTGTAATAACAAATATTATTTTAATAAGATTATCACTGTTTTTGCTAATAGACGTATTTTTTTTTTTGGAAATTGAACCACGTTGTCTTCATATAGGAAATGGGAGAGTTGAATGATGAAAGAGAACAGTACGTAGCTGTTATAAATGAGTCCGCAACTCATAATTATAACATTAACACGTCACATAAACTTGATAAGCAGCCATTTGAACATCCGCTGTGATATTACATCATTATAAGACATTGAGCCTTCTTTTAATGTGATCGTTATGTTTTAACAACAAACATTCTTTTATATAAGCGTAAATTGACAGGAGATTCTTAGGATTATTACTGTATTATCAATTCAATATATTTCTGATATTTTCTATTTATAGTAGTCTTACGCTTGACCTTGATTTGACTTTGTTTTAAGTGATAATGAGATCATGGATGGTGAAGCGTACTCGCTCAAAATACTCTAGATCTTTACAGCTGGAACATAGTAACATTATTATAGCATCAGATTTACAATACAATTCGTAGTTACCTAAAGTATTGCGTGTCCAATTTTAAGTTTAAAAAAACAAGTACACTCAAATTCCTTGAATATTCTACATGTATACACAATACGGAAACAGAGACCACAACATATGAATTATACGTATGGATTCTGCGATTTTATTAAAATAAGTACGTATTATTTATCGCCAATGCTTTGTCACTAACCTTTACCCATTTACACAAATAAAACTAGTCCTTTATTTGTGCTTAATTAAGTTTTGATTAGTTTATAAATACTTTTTAAGATTTTAATACCGAAACATTTTTGTGAGGTTTTTTTGAGATAAGCATATCAAAAGTATAAGTCCGAAAAAATATTTAGGTCTAGAAAGGTCGCGCTACGATTGAAGGCTAAAATACTACATAACGTACTGCTCTAAAGGAAAAATGTCAAATTGTACTGAAGACAAGTCGGTCATTGAACGGATTAGACGTTCAAGTTACTGATGGAGTAATTTTTTATTTATGGGTATTTATCTTCATATTAAATCCGGGATTAAGATCAAGCATATAAGCTGACATTTATGTAGCCATATTTGTAACTATAGGTA
Source organism: Byasa hedistus (assembly GCA_029286795.1). NCBI lineage: Eukaryota > Metazoa > Arthropoda > Insecta > Lepidoptera > Papilionidae > Byasa > Byasa hedistus. The sequence continues at coordinate 2,035,383 of JAGSMW010000016.1, forward strand.
AACTGTAACTAAGCCGTGATGGCCCAGTGGTTTGAACGCCGGCCTTCCGATCTGAAGGTACCGGGTACGAATCCGTCATACACGAATGAATTTTTCAATTAATGTGCAGTTAGTATAACACCAACTAATATCACGTGCTTTGACGGTGAAGGAAATGATCGTGAGGAAACCTGCATATCGATGTCATGACCATCCGTGGTCGGACTAGTATGTGAAATGGAGAAGGCAATGGCAAACCACTCCATTATAACTGCTAAGAAAGTCGTCGTGTCTGACGTCTGACGACCTCAGCCACGTGGAAATACGACTTAGAAGAAAAAGAAGAAGATTTGTAACTAGATAAAAATCATTTTATTAATAATTATTATAACAGATTGTTTGATGTTATTTTTACAGCGGTGCTGGAAAGACAACGCTTATGTCAGCTTTAGCTCACAGAAATCCAAGTAAGTCACAATTGCAATCATTACTTTAATTCGCTGTAACTTGATCGTTTTTAGAGTAATTTTAAGCTATTTTCAATTCAATGTGAAATTCGTTGTTTATAGATAATCACTGGGGAAAGCATTTTTTATATTGCATCAATACAGTATTACATTATCACGCTATATTAATATAAATAATGATATCTTCATTATATATTTCATGTAAAGCTCCTTGGAAATGCTTTTCTGTATAACTAATTCAAAATAATCTCAACTATAAACATACATGTAAAAAGGAGAAAAAGGTCTCTTGTTTACTTATAGTTTATAGGCTACGAATAGTTAAACAGTTTTCAGTAATTATTGAACTAATTCTTAATTATCCGTTTTATTATTATGATATGTATATTATAGACAGATATCAATGTTATAATTACCTTGCTAATAAATAATTTATATCTAAACAGGCGGTGCTTTTATCATTCAAATAAATATATGCAAAGGATCATTTGTACTTTAAAATATTTAATAAGATATATTGAGATGTCTAAAAATATTATCATCTAGTTATTATTTACTTCTCTTTGGATTTTTTACGATGAAACTGTACATTAATTAAGTTTGATATTTGAATTGTGTTTTATCAATGAAACACTATTGGAAAGGTTATATAATAAAATCGTAAACGTATAGTTTGTATATTAGAGTCGAGAGTCCCCATAGTATTACTAGCTATTAGGCTATTATAAGTATTTTAAGTACAAATACATTATGAATATTTGCTACAATGTTTCCATATTTTAACATCTCCCCATTTTCTTTGAGGTTATTTTAATTAACTTCAATAAACAGTTATAAAGCCTAAGTTTAATTAATGAATATATAACTAACGATATTTCCCATCACGACAGTTGGAACAATAATAGATGGAGACATCGCAATGAATGGGTTACCACTTGGCGACTTTATGCATCGAGAAAGCGGTTACATGCACCAGGATGAACTCTTCGTGGACAATCTGACCGTCGTCGAACACTTATCTATCATGGTACCTACATTTTTTTCTCTTGTTTATAATACGAACAGTAAACAAACTTTAGTTAATAAATATAACTAAAAGAGCGCCCATACAAAAACAACACATATTCAAGTGGATCTATTTATCTTTAATGTAAATATTTAAAATTTAATGTTGCACGCACTAAAACCTGATTCATGTCGTACTCCCTTTTGACATAAAGAGCAATACCTAGTTAAGAAAACAAGACATCGTTGAATCACATCCGCAATATACATAAAAAATAAATTTATAAATGATGTTGCAATAACAACTTTGAGCCCACCGCCATTTAAAGCAATTTATAAAACTTAACAGAATATGTTATCGATGTTGAATCCGATAATGATATATAAGACATTAATGTATCATGAAATTACTTAAACTTCTAATTCGCGGTCTGGTTTTGAAACGACGTGATGTTTTAATTTAAAAATGCCACGTGCCTAACGATGTCATAACTTATAAAGAGGGTCGTGATATTTAAAAGAGCCGATTTTTGTCACATACTATTAACATAAATCGCGATTTTACCTAGTAAATAGTTGATAATTATTTAAAAAAAATTCAGTGCTCTTTTCGTTTAAAATAACAAATTTATAACAAGTTTCAAGCAATGGAACAGTCTCTCTGAGGCAGCAGAAAATGCAATCCCTGAAACAGAAGAGTATTCTGTAAATCTGTTTCGCTAGCTATCACCTTCATTATGTAAATCTGCCTCCATAACAGGGTGAAGATTCCGCTTTAGTTTCATTGTTTAACGTCATGTGATATTGTAATAAAGTGTCAGCTAATTCGTTGGAGTGATTTCACCAGCCAACCTCCAGCGACGGAAAGGCATTTTAAGAAGTCAGTTAACTGTTAACAAAAATAGTGTAATAAAATTATACACAATAATGTCTATTAAATTGTAAATATTTACTCAAACGTAACAATTTTTTGTAATAAATATACGATTAATTCAATGATTTACGTCAGTCATCTGTTTGACATGAAGCGCAGAGTTTTTGACATGACTGAGACAAGTTATAACATTTTCATTTGTATATAATTTACACACTGACGTCTTGTCAATGTTTTTTATTTCACTACATGAAGGCAATGGCAAACCACTCCATTATAACTGCCAAGTAATTCGTCGTGTGTTTCATTACACACGATTACCACGACCCTCAGTCATGAGGGAATACGACTTAGAAGAGAAGACATGAAAGCTCACTCTTTGAGATAACCAGTTTAGATATTTTATCAAGAAAACTTTTAAAATTTTTGAAAACTTGTCTCACATCTTAAGTTTATAATGGAAATTTTCAACGGCCTCCAAAAATATATTAACCTCGTATTCAAATTACAGCCGTTAATTTGTATATGATTAAAAATTTCTAAATTACTTAAGTGACAAGATTTTTTTTATCGTTTGTCATTTCTTGAACGGACACTTATTTTAAATATAAATTAGTTAATATCAAAAAATACAGTGTAATAATTGAACTTGAAATATTACTAAGAGTTTTGTTGAACGATTGGAATAAAGATCAATCAATTTGTATAACCAGTCATTTGGTACCGATAACAAAAAATCTATAGTTTTTGCCCTGACTTTTATCCAAAGCCTTATACTCGTAACTTACAAGTTCTCAAAATTTAAAATCCACTTTAAACAATTTTTACATTAAATTTCAAACAATTTGTTTATTAGAAGGATATAAAAAAAAATTAAAAAACCAATTTTAGTTTGTTAAAAAACAATTGTTAAGTTTTTATTTTACTTACGAGTAGTTACGATAATATACACTGCACCACAATGTGCTCGGCGCTTTGAGATGCTGTCTCTATATAACAGTAATTTCACTAGCTACAGCCCCCTTCAAACTGGAGGACAGTAATGTTTGTACAATACAGTTCTACAGCCGTAATAGACGCTGCGGGTGGTAGCTGCCTAGACAGTAGCTAACAGAGACCTGCCACCAGCGAACCTAAAATTAGAATTAACTTTTACATACAGATAATATTGTCTGTATAATAATGTTAAGATATTTTTTCCTTTGAAGTGGCACGAGCTAAATTTAAATATACGACTTAAAAAAAATCTTTATACAACTATTCAAAAATTTAAATTTTTGAATTATAAATTTATTACTTTTCATTTACATAAATTCCTGTGATTTAAATAAGATAATAATAATAGATGTGATGCTCATTGACACGACGATTGTAACGATATGCGAGTTATGTTCAATGTTCAAGTTTTTGCAGGCGTATAATAATTTATTCATTACTTAACAAAAACTTCGTAGTAGCTACATAAAAGTTATGTAGATAATAGAAAAATTTCAAGTTTCTGTAACATTAAAATTGTATTTAAAATCTAACAAGAATTTAAAATTGAACGGAAGTAGTCTCATTATCAGGGTTTGCTCCTAACTTGGTATTAGTCGGAGTGTCATCGTGCTTTTAGTGGTACACGACTTAAACATTCTAAGCTGTAGTTAAACTACGAACTTCCTATTACTCTAGCATGTTAACAAAGCGCTAAGAAAACTGGTTAAATCATATTAATGTTTTATTATAAGCTGTCGTTTAAACACATTTCTAAAAATGCAAAACTCAAGAACTTTATAAGAGAGGTTATTTTTTAAGACAATAGTTTTCAGGATATCATTTTGGATTACAGATTATTTTTAAATTTTTTTAGGCTCGACTCCGAATGGATCGACGTACATCCTCTTTGATGCGCAAAAGACGAGTCAACCAACTGCTGAGACAGTTGGGACTTTATGGCTCCAGATATACCCGTATTGGGGGTCTGGAAGGTCGCAATACGCTATCAGGCGGAGAAAGGAAAAGGCTAGCATTTGCTACAGAGGTATGTACAATGATCTAACACGAAATTTTGTACGAACAGTAACTGATAGTTACTTGCAAGTAATGTCAACGGATTTCCCTTTAATGTGTCAAAATGTTAAATTAAAAGAACCTTCAAATAAAAGATTATTTCTTGTTTCCAAGATTTTAGTAGTTTCCTCGATTGATAAATTTGCATTGCTAATTTCTTAAACGACTAAATTAGATTTTTATATTTTTAGAATTTTTGAATCTTTATCACATGCATAATGTGTAATATCACAAAATAAAATTTTCATGTTTCTATATGTTGTATTTGTTAATCTAGTTGTTAACGGACCCCGGTTTATTATTCTGCGATGAGCCAACAACGGGTCTGGATTCGTCGTCAGCACAAAAACTGATGTCCCTTCTTCGTGCCAGTGCGGTTCAGGGCAAGACTGTCATTTGCACCATACACCAACCGTCCTCGGAACTGATGGCGTTATTCGATAAGCTTTTACTACTTGCTGAAGGAAGAGTTGCATACGCTGGTAATGCTTCAGGTGCACTCAGCTTCTTTGAAAGGTAACGAAATTGTATTATTTTTAAATATTTTGTAATGATTTCGAGGTAATTCAATGAAAGAAAAAAATGGTTAATTCGTTGAAGTGCTACTTTGTTTCAAGTAGCTTTATTTCAAGATTGGCAATCGAAGTGTTTTGATACTTTGATGAAGGATTGGAGGAGATATGGACGTAAAAATATAAGAAACATTGAATATAAATTTTTACTAAAGTTGCATGCATAAGTTACCGACAAAACTTGCCTTGAAAGCTTATAATTATTTGCGAAAGTTTTTAAATTTGTTGCCGACCTTCTCGGCATCATAGACTGTAAGTTGTTGCTCTCTTTTTTAAACTTGACAAAAAATTGTTGATACCTTAATGCCGGTAAGAAATTATAATCCTAACAAAAAACTTTTAACATACAACACTGGGGTTTGATGTAAAAAATAAACAGGATTTACACATTTGTTTAAATATGATGAAATTAAGATTATATCTACGAGTACTAATGAAATATTCCGAATCTCATTTAAAATTACCTAATAAGGTAGTAAAACTCAAAAGCAATATTTTAATAGGCCTATTTATTTAATAGATAAGCAATAGAAAATTGACGTAGTCCCTAGTCTAATGTTTGAACGAGTTTCTCATAGTTCCCAATAAACGATCGTCTGACATCGGCGCAACAAAGCGGGTTAAATGGTGACCTTAATATGACATCCCGACTATTATCCGATGCCCTTCCAAATCTATTTAAGAAATATGTGTAACGGTCAAAGAAATTATGTTTAATCCTTCCAAATAATAATTACGTTTAAGCGATAAAATCTTGTATTATACAAAAAACATGTCACAAGTAATTTTAGGTTACGTTTTAAAAATGGTTACTCCCTTGAATTTACTTAACAGTCTTAATCCGGTTTTTAAATTTATCCTGGATAAGTATTGGTTTTTTAATCTTTTTCAAGGTGGTAAAGTTCCTTGGGATGTGATGCCTGTCTACTCCCGCATGTTACGTAATTTCGGTTTAGTTAATTTTAATTGTGATGGACTGAACAATTTTTCGTTAATGAAAAGGTGATATAATCTGTACTGAACATAAGTTAGCCAATTGAGCCACTATACTGAAAGTATTACGGAATATGTTACAACAGATCTACATGAACCAGTGGATGTCTTAAAAACTCTTACACTGCGAATTCTACATTGATTAATATTTTTAACGATTTAAAATTTTTTTTAAATTAGATGAATACATATTAAAGTTACAAAATGTTATCTATAATGTCGTATTATATCTTAATTGTTATTAGATTCGCGTGTCGCATTAATATTCTTATTATTCGGTGCTTCCTCTCTCGAGAGGGTCATGGCCATTTATCTACCAAGCTGGCCTAGTGCGTGTTGCTGGTTATTCTTGACCAATAAATCTATATATGTCATTTTTATTATTATTTCTACTATATTTTTTTATATTAAATTGTGTAGATCCAAAAATATTCACCGCTCAGTGGACATGTTCATATGACTTAGACCTATTTCATGTACTAAGTAAGATATGGGTTTTTTTGTTTCAGTCTAGGATATCATTGTCCAGTAACGTACAACCCTACCGACTTTTTTATTAAAGTCCTAGCCTTGACCCCTGGATCAGAGGGTGCGTCCAGGCACGCAATAAAAAGTGTCTGCGACAGGTTCGCAGTCAGCGATGCCGCCAAAGAACTAGATATGGAAATTCATCTTGAATTCCATCTTATGGATCATGAGGATGAGGTGATTTTTAAAATTGAATTTGCTTGTGATTGGATTATAAATTTCGAGACCATGTTTTGTAAACGACTACGATTAATGGTTTCTATAATATGTTATCTATTTTCTTGTTTAAGGTTACGAGGAGAAGTAAAGAAGACGGCTTTAAACCACCGTTCTTCTTCACGAAAATGATGTGGCTAGTTTATCGTTACCTTCTGGTAATATTAAGGGATCCACGCGTACAGTTACTGCGTATTGTACAGAAATTGGTGAGTACTAGAAGATGCCTATATATAATGCTAATTCTTGTAGTAGGTACTTAAATTCCAAATTTTTCGACATTTTTCCTCTTTTAGAGGTAACGAACAATGTTCCAAGAAATTTTACTTGTCTACTCTTTATTTTGATTCTGTGTTATTAGTCTTTTAATCGTTTTTCTTCTCCTTAGCATTTGTCCCGGCTTCTGACGGGGTCTGATTTTCTACTTCTTGCACTACAGTTCGCTCTTTCCCTTTTTATATTCTTGTTAGTCTTTTAATACCGACCGTTTTCTAATGAATTTTTTTCTATTGAAACGAATGTAGTTTATGTTGCTCTGAATACGTTAGCAGAAGTTAAATTAGAATAACGACTTTTCCGAAATTTTGTTTCTTCGACTCCATTAGAATTTAGAACCTCTACGCCGATAAATCTACAATTTGTTTAAACCTTACATCCTTATAGGTTATATTTTAATATAAAGATGATAATACTTGTTAATCAAGAAAGTTGCTTTTACCTTACAGGCTATTGCTTTAACCGCTGGACTCTGTTTCATCGGCACCGCGCGCCTCACGCAGGCGGGTATTCAGGATGTACAGGGTGCTCTTTTCATCATCATTGCAGAGAATACCTTCAGCCCCATGTATTCAGTGTTGCACATGTTTCCCGAGGAGTTCCCAATGCTGACCAGAGAACTAAAAGCCGGCCTGTATTCAACGCCGGTTTATTACCTAGCTAGGATGATTGCTTTGGTAAAGAAATATATTTTACGCTTGAATTTTCCATAAACGACGCATATATTTCGCATTTTGAATATATTTTTAAAAATTACCATTTCGTATTTCTTTTTGTTGCTGACATTTATTTTTAAAAAATATTATTTAAGTATATTTCTTGACAGTTTAATTATTTTGACATTTTCATAAGCTACATTGTTTTTGTTCTATCTTTAAAGATATATTATTTATGTTTTACTAAGATACAGGATACAAAAGCGTTTTAATAAATATGCTATAGTAATAATTTTCATGGTAATAATGCTTGTTAATTTATCAACGACCTGTGGCACCTGTTCTTTATTGCCTCATCAGAAGGACGATTTTCCGTTAGAGACGACTACATTTATAAAAAATATCTAGTCTAACAGTTATAGGTGCTCCTATTGGTCTATTTTACAGTCTTCCGTTCAATTTATTTGAGGAAAGTTTATTTGCCGTCGGGTTAACTACAAGGCTCGTACTGTAAATCTACCTCCTCGACAGAATCGCTGTATTCTAGTTGTCAAGATATAAGAGTTAGATTATTCTTGACAATCACGCGTTATCATTCACGGTCTTTTGGCGTTATTACATTAATTACATTTTTGTCTAAGTCAAATTGAGAGCAAGTGATAACTTATTAGATTAGAAAAAAAAACAGCATGGCTCGACATCGAGTGACCTTTGTTCATCATAGGTCGATCCAATATTATTGCTATTAATAAAAGTCGATTATAAGTTATGATGTTTAAGATTATTAACATTTGACATTTTACAGTTCCCGGGGCTGGTGATAGAACCGACGTTGTTCACGTTAGTGGTGTACTACATAGCAGGACTCCGTAGCACCGTCTTTGCTTTCAGTTTCACCATCTTTTTATCCATCATTGTTCTTAACGTCGCCATTGCATGTGGTAAGTGTAAAATGATTATAATCATTAGAACGGAGATCTTGTAATAACTGCAGGATATTATGGTTAATTATTTTTTTTGTAGGTTCCTTCTTCTCTTGTGCATTTGGATCTATGCCGGTCGCTATCGCCTACCTCGTACCTTTTGACTATTCTCTGATGTTGACTTCCGGACTATTCGTTAAATTAAGGTAATGCATATTTTTATTATCCTTTTAACAACATTACTGGTTAAAGACCAGTTAATTAAAATTTAAAAAATGTTTCACGTATTATTTATCTGAAAAATAAATAATATATGGATATGTACTAAATTTTGATGAAGTAAAAATATTTACTACTTTAATGGTACTGTAAATAAATAAATAATATTTCCGGGCGGTTTTAACATTACTAGAATTTCTGTTAAGGAAATCAAGTAACTTATTTATTATTATTTATTACTTATTTAACTTTTATATGTTTAAAAAAAAACACTTTCATCGATGTGTAATATTTTTTTTCTTTAACAGTTCAATACCAATATACATATCTTGGATTCGACATTTATCGTGGGTGATGTATTCGAATGAAGCTATGAGTATTCTACAATGGGACGGCGTACAGAATATAAGTAAGTTACAAAGTTAAAAAAAAACGAATTACCTTTTTACACTACATAGGAGCTTAATAAACAAACATATTTAATTACAATGAGGTCTTAGATAAGTAAAACAGCAACGCTGTTACAGAGGCCATAACAAGTAAGGAGGGTCAGAAAAAGTTTCATCACCATCTAAACACAAACAAAATCAACCCACGAACTTTGTAACAAAATAGTATAAAAAATTCTGGGTTATATGTGCAGGGCACTTATGTATTTTAACGTGACAACGTCTATTAATTATATCACAAAAAATTTTGATAATAAACTTTATTATTCTTGTTTGACATGTTAATCGGGTTACAAATCAAGTTATACTAACTCTCAATTATATTTGTTAGGGATTTTATTTCTAATTATTATTGAGCAATAGAATACATCTTTTACTTTCAACCAATTCGGGCAAACGCATACCGACTTAGCGGTCGGCGTAAGCCACGCCCACTTATGTGCGGGACATTTCTCAGCACGCGCGTCCTATCTTATACCAATTTAATAGACGTTGTCACGTCAAAATATTAATTTGTTTCACGACATTAATCTTTTCTTTTGCAGCCTGTATTGCAAATAATAACATAACGGGAGCCCCGTGCTTAAGCACCGGCGACGAAGTATTAGAACAATACGACTTCCAAATCAATAAGTTTTGGCGCGACGTCATCGCCCTTCTCATCCTTTGGCTATCCTTCCACCTTCTAGCTTTAATCGCATTGAGAATTCGCGTCAGGAGAAAGTAGAGAATATCAAATGTGTTAAATAAAATTAATTACTTGTATCAAATCTTTTTTGCATAAAAAGAATTTTTGATTTGGTTTCAATTTTATTTTTTTAGTTATAAAATCGAGTGTCCAATTATGTTAATATGTTATTTTTTACTGCATGTCGTTGAGAGTGAATTATTATTGTTTATTTAATAAAAAATAATATGTAAAATCAAATAGCATTGTTTCATTTTTTGCACGTAGTTTTGGTAGAACTTAAACTGAGAGTTTAGCTTTACTTGGTAGGTCTGTACTGATGCATATATGTTTATAAGTCACAATTTGTAGTAAAAGTATAATAAAATATTGCTTACTAAAATTAAGCTTTGTTGTGAACAGAAATACAAATAGTAACACATATTATATGATATTATAATTTCTATAAAGTTCAGCGCAATAGAGGTTTGCCCTACGACCACTTGCTACAAAATAGTATACAGTTGGCGCTTGTAATTATTGTAAACATTATTATTTTATATAAATGATCAATAGCGCATATTTTGCGTTAAAAGTCCTGATTGTTATTTGTTGTCTTAGTAAACCACACCACGGACACAAGTCTGTATTATTTTACGTCCTACAGTAGTGGTTAACCATTAAGTTTACATTCCTAAGTTATCGTCCGGGAAAAAGCTGAAGAAAAAGCTAATATTTACAGGCGAAATTCGTACGTAATTTCTTTTTATGAATTTGCACAGTAGTATATGTAAACGTACTTTTTTGTGGTAAGCTAAAGTAAATTAAACTGAAACATGTATTTGTTTCTAATCTTCTAATATATAAAATTCTCTAGTCACAATGTTCGTTTGTATACTCCTCCGAAACCGCTTGACCGATTCTGATGAAATTTTTTATGCATATTCAGTAGGTCTGAGAATCGGCTACTATCTATTTTTCAAACCCCTAAGTGATCAGAGTTGCCCACTCCAAAAAATTATTTTTTATTTTTTGGATATTGTTTTTCTTTTTTAAATTTTTATTATGTGGCATCAATAAATATATACAAACCTAAACTTTCACTTTTCTATCACCAACTCCTGCTTTTTAATAGTCATTTTATACTATATATACTGTCCAGCCGTTCTCGAGCGATTTGGCTAAATGTGGTCTTGAATTATTCGTGGAAGTCCAGGGAAGGTGTAAAAGGTGAGAAAATATGGAAAAAGTGCCCGGAATATGGTAAAAACAACAATTTCTCTTTTCCATTAAGGTGACCAGATTTTTAGATAGGCAAAGCGGGACAACTTTGAAGGAGTAATAATAACGTAACATTTTTTTTTAATTCCAACATAAGTACAATTTATAAATATAAAACTGTATAATATTTTATTCCTTGACATATTTCTATCTAAATTTCTTTTAGGGTTTAGGACGGTGACATACTTTTTGTCATTAATATAAAATATTAAGACTACAAGTAATTTAAGCTTAGTTTAAGAAAATTTATGTATTTATGAAATATACCTTAATTTTCCATGGCAAGAAACAGAACACGAAGTGTATCATCTGAGAGACAAATGCAATATTACTGGGTAGCAAAAGCAACATGTTCCGCAAAACAATGATTTTCATAAATATAAAATTTAACTTAATTCTTAAAGTCGGGACTTTTGAAAAACGTCGCAAGACGCGGGACTAATTGTAAAAAATCGGGACTGTCCCGCTAAAAGCGACATGTCTGGTCTCCTTACTTTAAATACATAAAACGTCAAATATTTGAAGTTCGTCCCGTCATTTAGAAACCAAATACAATTTAAAAGTATATTTCTGATTTTGACATTTGATATTGACAACCAACAATTTCTGATTGCAACTATAATATTTTACGAGAAAAGGCGGCCAAATTGACCACCACGCAGACAATTTTAAATCTTTTATTTTATACGTCTACACATGACACTGGCTCACGCATAAACAGTGCTCATGCCATCAATGGGGAAGAAGAAGAATATTTTACGAACTTTAGCGGGAATCTGGGCGTAAAGGTCGCGTTGTCTCGGTCGAATTTTAATTTTTTTGTGCATAATGCAGTTGAATGTTCAATGTGAGTATAGTATCATGCAGTAAATTAGTGTGTTCGTGTGCAGCGATTGTAGAATTCAGGCAGGAACACCACTGTCCTAAGTTCAGATTGGTTCAAAATTGTAGTTAAGTCTTAACTTTACTTTGTTGATCTTTTGTGATAGTGACACTATTTACCGTTGAAAATTGAAAACTGTAAACTGGAAATTGAAAATTAAAACTGAAATCTGAAAACTGTAAACCGTAAACAGGAAATTTGAAAAATGAAAACTGGAAACTGTAAACCGTAAACTGGAAATGGGAAATTGAAAACTGGCATCGCGAAACTGTAGTTGAAAATGGAAAATGGGAAATGGAAAATGGAAAATGGAAAATGGAAAATGGAAAATGGAAAATGGGTTATGGGCAACGGGCAATGGGCAATGGGCAATGGGCAATGGGCAATGGGCAATGGGCAATGGGCAATGGGCAATGGGCAATGGGCAATGGGCAATGGGCAATGGGCAATGGGCAATGGGCAATGGGCAATGGGCAATGGGCAATGGGCAATGGGCAATGGGCAATGGGCAATGGGCAATGGGCAAGGGGCAAGGGGCAATGGGCAATGGGCAAGGGGCAATGGGCAAGGGGCAACGGACAACGGGCACGTATGCGCGTCGGAGGATCTAGCGCCGCGTGCCGAAATTAAAACGAATGAAATAATAACATAAATAGTCACAAAATGTAAGAGCTAAAGATCATTACTGCTGATTTTCAATTAGGTCGGCTTCGCGGTATTATTTATTTTGTTTTAGTTTCTTTTTCACGACATCACATCAGTCCAGCACAAACCGCGTTACCGTCTGGCGGACCTAACAGACTTCATTCCGTCAAAAAGACTTGGAATGAGGCAGTTATTGGAAAATGGAACATGGAAAACGGAAAACGGAAAATGGAAAATGGAAAATGGAAAATGGAAAATGGAAAATGGAAAATGGAAAATGGAAAATGGAAAATGGAAAATGGAAAATGGAAAATGGAAAATGGAAAATGGAAAATGGAAAATGGAAAATGGAAAATGGAAAATGGAAAATGGAAAATGGAAAATGGAAAATGGAAAATGGAAAATGGAAAATGGAAAATGGAAAATGGAAAAATGGATTATTGGAATATTGGAATGTTGGAATGTGGAATGTTGGAATGTTGGAATGTTGGAATGTTGGAATGTTGGAATATTGAATATTGAAAATGGAAAATGGAAAATGGAAAATGGAAAATGGAAAATGGAAAATGGAAAATGGAAAATGGAAAATGGAAAATGGAAAATGGAAAATGGAAAATGGAAAATGGAAAATGGAAAATGGAAAATGGAACATGGAAAACGGAAAATGGAAAATGGAAAATGGAAAATGGAAAATGGAAAATGGAAAATGGAAAATGGAAAATGGAAAATGGAAAATGGAAAATGGAAAATGGAAAATGGAAAATGGAAAATGGAAAATGGAAAATGGAAAATGGAAAATGGAAAATGGAAAATGGAAAATGGAAAATGGAAAATGGAAAATGGAAAATGGAAAATGGAAAATGGAAAATGGAAAATGGAAAATGGAAAATGGAAAATGGAAAATGGAAAATGGAAAATGGAAAATGGAAAATGGAAAATGGAAAATGGAAAATGGAAAATGGAAAATGGAAAATGGAAAATGGAAAATGGAAAATGGAAAATGGAAAATGGAAAATGGAAAATGGAAAATGGAAAATGGAAAATGGAACATGGAAAATGGAAAATGGAAAATGGAACACGGAACACGGAAAATGGAAAATGGAAAATGGAAAATGGAAAATGGAAATTGGAAAATGGAAAATGGAAAATGGAAAATGGAAAATGGAAAATGGAAAATGGAAAATGGAAAATGGAAAATGGAAAATGGAAAATGGAAAATGGAACATGGAAAATGGAAAATGGAAAATGGAACACGGAACACGGAAAATGGAAAATGGAAAATGGAAAATGGAAAATGGAAATTGGAAAATGGAAAATGGAAAATGGAAAATGGAAAATGGAAAATGGAAAATGGAAAATGGAAAATGGAAAATGGAACATGGAAAATGGAAAATGGAAAATGGAAAATGGAAAATGGAAAATGGAAAATGGAAAATGGAAAATGGAAAATGGAAAATGGAAAATGGAAAATGGAAAATGGAAAATGGAAAATGGAAAATGGAAAATGGAAAATGGAAAATGGAAAATGGAAAATGGAAAATGGAAAATGGAAAATGGAAAATGGAAAATGGAAAATGGAAAATGGAAAATGGAAAATGGAAAATGGAAAATGGAAAATGGAAAATGGAAAATGGAAAATGGAAAATGGAAAATGGAAAATGGAAAATGGAAAATGGAAAATGGAAAATGGAAAATGGAAAATGGAAAATGGAAAATGGAAAATGGAAAATGGAAAATGGAACATGGAAAATGGAAAATGGAAAATGGAAAATGGAAAATGGAAAATGGAAAATGGAAAATGGAAAATGGAAAATGGAAAATGGAAAATGGAAAATGGAAAATGGAAAATGGAAAATGGAAAATGGAAAATGGAAAATGGAAAATGGAAAATGGAAAATGGAAAATGGAAAATGGAAAATGGAAAATGGAAAATGGAAAATGGAAAATGGAAAATGGAAAATGGAAAATGGAAAATGGAAAATGGAAAATGGAAAATGGAACATGGAAAACGGAAAATGGAAAATGGAACATGGAAAACGGAAAATGGAAAATGGAAAATGGAAAATGGAAAATGGAAAATGGAAAATGGAAAATGGAACATGGAAAACGGAAAATGGAAAATGGAAAATGGAAAATGGAAAATGGAAAATGGAAAATGGAAAATGGAAAATGGAAAATGGAAAATGGAAAATGGAAAATGGAAAATGGAAAATGGAAAATGGAAAATGGAAAATGGAAAATGGAAAATGGAAAATGGAAAATGGAAAATGGAAAATGGAACATGGAAAACGGAAAATGGAAAAATGGAAAATGGTAAGCCAGTAAGCCAGTAAGCCAGTAAGCCAGTAAGCCAGTAACCAGTAAACCAGTAAACAGTAAACCAGTAGTAAACCAGTAAACAGTAAACCAGTAAAACCAGTTAAACAGTAAACCAGTAAGCCAGTAAGCAGTAAACCAGTAAACCAGTAGTAAACCAGTAAACCAGTAACCGTAAACCAGTAAACCAGTAAACCGTAAACCAGTAAAACCAGGAAACCAGTAAAACCAGTTAAACCAGTAAGCCAGTTAAGCCAGTAAGCCAGTAAGCAGTAAGCCAGTAAGCCAAGTAAGCCAGTAAGCCAGTAAGCCAGAAGCCAGTAAGCCAGTAACCAGTAAACCAGTAACCAGTAAGCCAGTAAGCAGTAAGCCAGTAAGCAGTAAGCCAGTAAGCCAGTAAGCAGTAAACCAGTAAACAGTAAACAGTAAACCAGTAAGTAAACCAGTAACCAGAAACCAGAACCAGAAACCAGTAAACCAGTAAACAGGTAAACCAGTAAGCCAGTAAGCCAGTAAGCCAGTAACCAGTAAGCCAGTAAGCAAGTAAGCCAGTAAGCCAGTCAGCCAGTAAGCCAGTAAGCCAGTAAGGCCAGTAAGCCAGTCAGCCAGTAAGCCAGTAAGCAGTAAGCCAGTAGCCAGTAAGCCATAAGCCAGTAAGCCAGTAAGCCATAAGCCAGTAAGCCAGTAAACCATTAAACCATAAACCATTAAACCATAAACCATAAACCAGTAAACCAGTAACCAGTAAACCGTAAACAGTAAACCATAAACCAGTAACCAGTTAAACCAGTAAACCGTAAACCAGTAACCAGTAAGCCAGTAAGCCAGTAAGCCAGTAAGCCGTAAGCCAGTAAGCCGTAAGCCAGTAAGCCAGAAGCCAGTAAGCAGTAAGCCAGTAAGCAGTAAGCCAGTAGCCAGTAAGCCAGTAAGCCAGTAAGCCAGTAAGCCAGGTAAGCCAGTAAGCAGTAAGCCAGTAAGCCATAAGCCAGTAAACCAGTACACCAGTAACCAGTAACCAGTAAACCAGTGTAAACCAGTAAACAGTAAACCAGTAAACAGGTAAACCAGTAAGCCAGTAAGCCAGTTAAGCCAGTAAGCCAGGAAGCCAGTAAGCCAGTAAGCCAGTAAGCCAGTAAGCCAGTTAAGCCAGTAAGCCAGTAAACCAGTAAACACAGTAAACCAGTAAACGCAGTAAACCAGTAAACCAGTGTAAACCAGTAAACAGTAAACCAGTAAACCAGTAAACCAGTAAACCAGTAAACCAGTAACCAGTAAACCAGTAAGCCAGTAAGCCAGTAGCCAGTAAGCCAGTAATCCAGTAAGCCAGTAAGCCAGTAAGCCGTAAGCCAGTAACCAGTAAACCATTAAACCAGTAACCAGTAACCAGTAAACCAGTGAACCAGTAACCAGTAAACCATTAAACCAGTAAACCATTAAACCAGTAAACCAGTAAACCAGTAAACCAGTAAACCATAAACCAGTAAAACCAGGAAACCAGAAAACCAGGAAACCAGTAAACCAGTGAACCAGTGAACCAGTGAACCAGTGAACCAGTGAACCAGTGAACCAGTGAACCATGAACCAGTGAACCAGTGAACCAGTGACCAGTGAACCAGTGAACCAGTGAACCAGTAAACCAAGTAAACCAGTAACCATAAACCAGTAAACCAGTGAACCATGAACCAGTGAACCAGTGAACCAGTGAACCAGTGAACCAGTAAACCATTAAACCAGTAAACCAGTACACCAGTAAACCAGTGAACCAGTGAACCAGTGACCAGTGAACCAGTAAACCAGTGAACCAGTGACCAGTGAACCAGTAAACCAGTGAACCAGTGAACCAGTGAACCATGAACCAGTGAACCGTGAACCAGTGAACAGTGAACCAGTGAACCAGTGAACCAGTGAACCAGTGAACCGTGAACCAGTGAACCAGTGAACCAGTGAACCGTGAACCAGTGAACCAGTGAACCAGTGAACCAGTGAACCAGTGAACCATTGAACCAGTGAACAGTGAACCAGTGAACCAGTGAACCAGTGAACCAGTGAACCAGTGAACCAGTAAACCAAGTAAACCAGTAAACCAGTAAACCAGTAAACCAGTAAACCGTAAACCAGTAACCAGTAAACCAGTAAACCGTAAACCAGTAAACCAGTAAACCAGTAACCAGTAAGCCAGTAAGCCAGGTAAGCCAGTAAACCAGTAAACCGTAAACCAGTAACCAGTAAACCAGTAAACCAGTACACCAGTAACCAGTAACCAGTAACCAGTAAACAGTAAACCAGTAAACCAGTAAACCATAACCAGTAAACCATAAACCAGTAAACCAGTAAACCAGTAAACCAGTAAACCAGTAACCAGAAACCAGAAACCAGAAACCATAAACCAGAAACCAGAAACCAAAACCAGAAACCAGAAACCAAAACCAGAAACCAGAAACCAGAAACCAGAAACCAGAACCAGAAACCAGAACCAGAACCAGAAACCAGAAAACCAGGAAACCAGAAACCAGAAACCAGAAACCATAAACCAGAAACCAGAAACCAGAAACCAGAAACCAGAACCAGAAACCAGAAACCATAAACCAGTAACCAGAAACCAGAAACCAGAAACAGAAACCAGAAACCAGAAACCAAAACCAGAAACCAGAAAACCAGAAACCAGAAACCAGAAACCAGAAACCAGAAACCTGTAACCAGAAACCAGAAACCAGAACCAGAACCAGAAACCAGAAACCAGAAACCTGTAACCAGAAAACCAGGAAACCAGTAACCAGAAACCAGAAATTAGAAACCAGTAACCAGAAACCAGAAACCAGAAACCTGTAACCAGAAACCAGTAAATCAGTAAACCAGTAAACCAGTGAACCAGTGAACCAGTGAACCAGTGAACCAGTGAACCAGTGAACCAGTGAACCATGAACCAGTGAACCGTGAACCAGTGAACCAGTGAACAGTGAACCAGTGAACCAGTGAACCAGTGAACCAGTGAACCAGTGAACCAGTGAACCAGTGAACCAGTGAACCAGTAAACCAGAAACCAGAAACCAGAAACCAGAAACCAGAACTAGAAACCAGAAACCAGAAACAAACAAACAAAAGTTCATATTAAATAACAAGCTTTCACTGCTGTCTAAGCAATGTAGGTGCGTTCGTAACGCTAAAGAGTCAATTTGCACTTTATTACAGCTGCACAAAGTTCAAATTCAATTATTCTATCAAAATGGTGTGCGTATGCGCGTCGGAAGATCGCCGCGTGCCGAAATTAAAACGAATGAAATAATAACATAAATAGTCACAAAATGTAATAGCTAAAGATCATTCATACT
This sequence comes from Byasa hedistus, assembly GCA_029286795.1. Classification (NCBI taxonomy): domain Eukaryota; kingdom Metazoa; phylum Arthropoda; class Insecta; order Lepidoptera; family Papilionidae; genus Byasa; species Byasa hedistus. The sequence continues at coordinate 2,053,713 of JAGSMW010000016.1, forward strand.
GATTTTCAATTTGGTCGGCTTCGCGGTATTATTTCTTTTGTCTTAGTTTCGGCACGCGACATAAAATGCATTAGTTTTTACGACATTACATCAGTCGAGCACAATCCGCGTTACCATCTGGCGGACTTGATAGACTACATTCTGTCAAAAAGATTTGGAATGTGACAGTTATTTGTTCCTAATAAAATAATAATAGTAAATATAATTTATGTACTATAATTATAACTTTGGCCACTCTTCTGGAACCCACTAATATTTAAATATTAGTTATTAGATGAACATATATAGAGCTGAACCCCGCACACCGCCCTATCACCAGGGTGACGGTTCAGTCCAGATTTTTTTGCGCTGGCTATAAAATAGGTAAGAACAAAAAACTGCCACATTCCAATTTTTTTGACAGAACGAAGTCTGTCGGGTCAGCTAGTAATTCTATAAAAAGGTATAATGAAAATTGTACACTAATAACTTTTACCAGGTGGTAAGTCAAGTAAGGTAAGTGGTAGGTCTCTGTTGCCGGAGACCATCTGGATGGGTACCACCGCAGCTCCTATTTCAACCGCCAAATAGTAGTGTGTAAACATTACTGTGTTCCGGTTTGAAGGGCGCTGTAGCTAGTGTAATTACTGGGGTAACGAGACTTAACACCTTATGTCACAAGGCGACGAGCGCAATGTGGTGCAGTGTGTACCATCTTAACTAGCACCACGTTGTCATGGGCAAGCGTATCACTTACCATCAGGTGAACGTCTTGCTCGTCTCGTCGCATAGTAGTATAAAAAAAAAATATCCTAATTATTTATAAATTACTAGTACTAATACTTTGTAGCCGAAGACTGTCTAATAAGATACTAACAATTTCTATTTCTGCAGTAAACAGTAGTGTGAACACAAAACTTTATGTTTCTTGTTGATATTTGAATAACAGTAAAATTACAAGACAAAACCTGCACGCATAAAAGATATTTTTAAGCGACATCTATGATTATTTTATTAAAATTCGATATTTAGTCATGGACAGAAGCAAAGAGTACGCGGGGTAATGTATAGATGGCGCCACTTCCGCCGCTGTCGTTACCTGGGCGACCGCGGACCGGCGTGTACTGTGGCGCAAGCGTAGTTCAAATTCGTCCGCCATATTCGTCGTGTCAGACGGAGTGCTGTGCACGGCTGTGTCATGTTTTAACGTAAACTGCATACAACTTATGACTACTTATAGTTTTCGGTGCTTGTTTCGTGTAGAGGACGTTAAAAATATGCGAACTGAATTAGTTTCGAATGGACACTCGTGCCGATTGTTGAGAAATAAACGTGCAACGAACTGTGCATTCGTGTTTTTATGATAACAGCATTAACAGTAATCCTTATTCCGCGTATTGTATTTACCCCGCGTCTCCGCTGGTGTATTACGTACCTTGGTGATATTATGCGAGATAACATAACCGTGACCTTCCTATTCGTGACCGTGCTTGAGATGCTTTTTGAGGTTAAAATGCAGCTAGGATTTTGACCGACTGCGCCGAGCCATAAGGTTAGTAAATGTGTTATTAACTAAAGTTGACCTTTTAGCCATAGACAGTCACTAAATTATATGATATTATTAATATTTTTTGTGTCTCGTAAACTTAGTTGCTGAACTGATTATTTTTTTAATATAGTTAATGTCTAATTCGATGTAAAACGCGTATTCAAATACTGGCATTGAAAGTATGGCGGTTGGTTGCTCCGGCTGGGCAACAGCGCGGCCGCCGGCGCGGTGGGAATGCAACCTCACCGCGGGAACTAAAAAAGGGAATAAAACATTCCTCTAAAGGACGCGCCACCACTTATCCAAACACATTTGGTTCACCTCAAATATTCCTAAACACTGACGTTTACAATCAGTCCAGTTTTATAACAATAAAAACTTCGTGTAAAGAAATTTCGCGCCAAAATGTTTCATATCATACAACTCTTATGTCTCAGCGATTAATGTCCAATTCGTATGTACAAAGTTGATGGTATATCTTTGTCAGGTATTTCTGATGGAAAACAGTAGTGTAGACATCGGTTTAAGGGCGTAATAGTTAGTGAAATTAATAGGGTAACAAGGTTACCTTCATCCGTGTTATCTTATCACAGATTTTTTTGCTGGTGAATTGTGAACGATGTTGAGTTCGATATTTTCGATAAGCATCGGCCTTAGTTCACATGCGACCTGAACTGGTTTTCATGCTTTCGGTTCTTAAATATATAAATGATTAAGTTTAAGTGAATGTTTATAATTGAAAACATTGCTTGAATTGTTTATTTGTTCAACAAAATATTTAGTTCAATAGATTACTTCAATTCGTCGGATATTATCGTCAATATAAATGTTGTTTCTTTATTGTACGTTTAACACAATTTCTACTGGAATTGTTGTTTGGTTAATGAAAGATAAAGAAATTCCTCATATAAGCAAATCATTAGATATATACCGTTCTTCGTTTAAGTGATACGTTTGCTTATAATATTAAATCGTTAGGATGTTTACATGGCATTGTATCGAAACATCAAGATGTTCTATATCCGATGACTATAGTTCTGTTAATTTAAACTATAGTTAAGGTGCTGTTTCGTGTTCAATCTGATCTAGTAATTCGGTAGTAGATAGATTTTGTATCGACACTAATATTTTACGCACGAATTACATACGCAATCGCCACACGATATAGATAATCGATTTTTTACATGCTATATTTTTCTAACGTAATTTGATAGTCGCTTCTTTAATGTTTTTTTTCTTTTTCTTTTAATATTTAACTTTTTCATACAGTCATACCACGTTCACCGCCAATGGTATTACTGTTATTTAACACCATATGTTATCGAGGTCAAACGTTATCCAATTGTAGATATAAAATTTATTGTTTTACTTATGTAATGTTAATTTACATAGATATTAAATTGTATTCCTATCAATTGTTTAATATTGTTTGTTTTTATGTTTTATAATATATATTATATGGTACGTGTTCGTATCTTAATTATTTCGGTAAACTGTTTTTATGTTATATAGTTTTGTTTGTTCTGGAATTTGATTGATTGGAACAGCAGTAGTATTGATCTCATCGGGATTACCATCTATCGATAGCTAAAGATATTTGAACAGATTTAATATAATAGGTTACTTCATAGTGTTTAATCCTCGCCATAGACTATATTATTTATTTAGTCAAGACATCACCGGAAATAGAAAAAAAGGAATAGATTCATTTTTGTAATTTGTAATTCCAATACGCTAAGTCTAGAACTTTAACTACAATGAATACTTAAAACTAAAGGAATTTTACCAACTATTACTGTTGGTTCAATCGATAAACGTTTGATAAGTTACGAGTACATTTTATAGATTTTAGTTGTTTCTAGTAACACTACAGGTAATACCTGCGTCTTAATCATTTTAGTTACGCACAGTCGGCTGTTTCCACTGATTATAGACGATTAGTTACAGTGTGGATACACTTAAAGTTAGGCAAACTTTAGACGTTGCTGATAATGCCTCTGTTACATAGTTGTAAAAAAATATGTTCCGATTAAATGGATTAGTGAAATTACTACAATAATATTGAAATATTCTGTTTCGGTTATGCGGATGCTATTAAAATTTGGAAGTTTATGACACTTGTAAACAAAGCTCGTTCCCCCAAACTTTAAAGCTGTTAAAGATAATAAATATTTGTGTATATACAAATGGTGTGAAAGGTATCCTACCTGCCTAAGTAGACAACCTATAAAGGACAACGCACTTTGGATATAATTAGTCAATTGTCTGACTTGTTTTCATTATACACAAAGTATGCTGAGAATGAAAGTATTTTTGAAATCTAAAGCAGCTAAAATATAGGATAAATAAGGCAGGCGCAGTTTAGATTTTAACTTTGTGAGTAGCTATTATCTTATATGAATTTGTTACTTGATCTTTTAGATAAATGAGTTTCATCTCAGCTCACAACAATCTGGTGTTAAAATTTATGCTCGTCCTGATACATAAAATACATAATAATCCAAACAAACAATCCTTCAAATAGATCATAAATATTTGCGCGTTACTTAGCAGAAGAAATAAGCACAGCGTACATAAGTACTAGGTTCGTTAAGAGACCTGTGACTAATAACTATGTTGCGTTTAAATTTTTTTTTTATTATTTATCTGATGTTATTTTTCAGCACTTATCCTACTATTTCATCATTGACTAGTAATGCTATCTTACTATCTATCATTACTAACTAAACTAAAACACATTTATATAAAAGTAATATACATTTGTTCTTACTTCTGTTGTTAACTACAGTACATATCTTTAAATGATATTCAACAAACTTATTTCTAAATAATTTACTATTAATTCGTATTAAATTTACATTGAGCCTGTGTTAAGTTTTGATAAATAAATACTACATTTTACTTATTCCAGTAATAGTTTGCGTTTATTTGTAACTGGGATATCGTTTATTTAGTTAAAATGCTGGGCTCCTATGTCAATATTGGTCCTTGTTCCATTTGCCCGCTCTATTTACTGTGTGCGTCTCGGGTTGCCGTATCGTTGATTTTATTACATATGTATATACAAATGAAGAAGGTACAAATTATAAAACGACCCTGATATGTTAAAGTAAATATTTTCATTTTTTTTCTTATGAAAACTTCGACAGTAAGCGTATACGGTTGTAGTAATCATAATACTCCAACAGCTGCTTGAATTGATAAGTTAATTCTTATCAGTGCTAAAACAGAAACGGTGTCGGGTCTTTAAAACAAAAACAACGTTTGGAGAGATAGAAAATTAAGTAAGACTAATCTAAAAATAAAATGATGTGTGCGTTTTGTTTATTTTACTAATCGGTAGTTGTTGGTAATCAAAGTTTATTAACCTTTCGAACGGTGGAAGAAAAATACAATTGGAAGGTGTATTCCTTACTGTTAGATATTGTGGAAAAATAATTGTGATTACAAACATTTTGCTTGTAAAACATTAGTTGTATCTTTTTAAAAGACTGAAATGAAAAAGGGAGGGTATGGCATACCATCCATTCACTAAAGACGGATGACTGTAAGTCTTGCATCATTACTGTTTGGGCAGTGTACGATGTGTGAACTCTGTGACTGGTGACTGAATGTGAGAACTACGGTAGATTAATTATATATTTGAAGACATGTTTCTAATATTACCATCATACTGTTTTACTATTGTTTTAGAAATGGCGGGTATTACTTAGCCAGTTTACCGAAATACGACAAATGGTTAAGCATACATTTTTACCAGGTGGTAGGTCTCTGCTGCCGGAGACCGTCTGGGTGGGTACCACCGCAGCTCCTATTTCAACCGCCAAATAGTAGTGTGCAAACATTACTGTGTTCCGGTTTAAGGGCGCTGTAAACTAGTGATATTACTGTGGTAACGAGACTTAACACCTTATGTCTCAAGGCGAAGCGCGCAATGCGGTGCAGTGTGTACCATCTTAACTAGCACCACGTTGTCATGGGCAAGCGTATCACTTACCAACAGGTGAACGTCTTGCTCGTCTCGTCGCAAAGTAATATACAAAAAAATACATAATCATAACAAAAAAACTTGATACCGCCTCTGATAATGACCCTCTCTGATGTATACATTTTTAACCCTCCTATCATGTGACTAATTACCACTAATCCAGATCACTGTACATTACTATATCAAAGTAGATATAGACTGGTATACATTTATTTGTCCACACACTTAACAATGATAATGGATACAAGATAAAAACTTCAAACTAAAACTTTGTGTGCTAAGCACTAAGCATGTGCTGTGCAAAATGCTACAGTGCTGATTTTTAGTGGTGACCAGGTTGACCAGAGGAGCGAGACATTCACCTGATGGTGATACGTTTGTCCATAACAACGCAGCGTTAGTTAAGATGGTATACACTGCACCACATTGCGCTTGCCATGAGACATGTGTTAAGTCTCGTTACCGCAGTAATTTCACTAGCTTACACAACCCTTCTAACCGGAACACAGTATTGTACGCAAACTACTGTTTAGCGGTAGAAATAAGAGCTACGCTGGTAGCTACATAGTCGGTAGCCAACACCAGTGGATTGATGTAAAGTAAATGATGATGTTTACATTATAATATATTACATAGTTATATGATTTTGAATATATAAATTAGTTTCAGTTTTCCAGAATAACCGGGGCGAGTGTTTTGTACAAATATTGATATGGTTTGCATTAACTAACACCGCACGTTATCAGGCAAATATATATCCCACTTCAGATTGCGGTGGGCGTTGTGGGCGCGGTGACGTCACAGCGGCGAACCGCGCTCACCGTAACTCGCAACAAACGAACAAGAGTATTCTTAGACGAATTCACTTCCTCAGAACAAATTAATAAGTTCTCATAATCAATAGATGTATTAAATAAAAGGTTTGCTAAATGGCCTTTAGACTTATATCAAACAAAAGGTTTAAACATAGTATAGTTATAGTTTGGAGTGGAGATCTTCTGGGGCGGCATTTGTCCAGCTGACGATGATGATAGTTATAAATTTTGCTTTCTTTAACAACGAGAAGAACAGGACGATAATTTGAAAATAGTAGCTTAGGATGTTCATACTAATGTTAAAGTATAAAGTCTTGTTACTACAGTCATATTTATAACTACTTCTAGTTATAGCTTTGACTTTTAATACAAATATCTCACTAATACTCATAAATGCGTGTTTTACTATTAACTTATAAAGCAAAAGCAAAAGTTAGTATTTATTTCTGTGCTGTATAGGTATTAAGCTTCTGTGTGTGTTCCTAAACTTTTACACTAAGAAACTTTAAAATAATCATTCTCTGATTTCCGTTATATATAACGAACTTTGACTTGAGAATGATAGCAGTTATTTTTTAATGTAGTAGTAAAACTAACTTTTAGTAAATTGTATTTTTTCCTTTACGTTTAGTTTTCAATTATTTGTGAAGTGACTAAACATTCATTAGACGTTAATACTTATAAACCTTTCAATGTTCAAATTTTTGCTAGGACTCGTACATTTGTAGATTTTTTAAAATAAAACGTTTTCACGCAGATCTATGGCGATCACCTCGAAGTGGAATGTTTTGATAATATACCTAAAGATGGTATTGATAGTTGGTGGTAGTTTATTCGATATTATTGTGAATAATGATATAAACTGGCGTATCTATTAAAATGTTTATAAAGTTAGTAATGAACTAAGAAGTAGTACACACTGAGCTGTAAATTCGTGTACAACACTTTATTAAATATATTTTGACGTTTGTGGCTTTTTGTCACAAGTCCGGGCCGGACGCACGGCGTTTCGCGGTTACTTGTCGGACGTTTATGTTTTGACTTAATACAGTTACATCCGGTGGATAGCTCGCACAGATACCGCTTTAGTTATTGTTGATACTTGATCTTAACGTGACAATGTATGAAGCGTGAGAATAGTTAACTTAGTGTTTGAGAAGATCATCCAAACTTCAATACTTCTGCAACAGCGAAATCAAACCTCTTGATCCAACCCTCTTCGTTTATAATGAGCTATCAAACCTTATTAATATGAACTATGAACTCTAACAACTTTGATTTATACGGCAAAACTTTAATATGATGAAATGTATTAATTACTTATAATTTGAACAATGTTTGTAAAGTAAATTTTCCATTTTAACATAGTATATACGCAACGTTAGTCTGCAGTGGGTCTCGGTCATGCTAGTATACCTACTTGCTTAGGCTATAGCAGTATTAACGATTAATTAAGTCTAGATTTCCGTTTTAACCAGTCGGACGGGGTTTAGTAGTCAGGTAGGTACATCGGTATATGCAAGTGTAAACTAATTAACGATACAAGTCTTTGATTGCAATATTATTATAAACTATTCTGTATGTTCATTATGTTTAACAAAGTTCAGATATTGGTAAAGTACAGAACCTCTAACAACCTAAATCAATGTATATAAAGTAAAAGGTTCTATCTTAACTTCTACCTACATCTGTGATTAAAGTATATTAGTTATTAATACATTTATTTCTTTCACAATTTTATCATTACCTAGTAAAGGTTCATTGTCATTACATTTATACCGCTTACTTTGTTAAAAAAATACTGAAGTAATAAACAACAATAAACGATCTAATAAAGTTGTGCAGCTTGTGGCTGCTCTATTGAGTAACTCTTAAGTTACTTATTTAAATCCAGTCTTGTTAATTGAAATTGAGTTCTAAGTAAAGAAGGTTTATCGTAGCCAATAATATAACCAAATCTGAGTAAACACTTAAATGTAAATTAACCGAAATTTAGTAACGTTAAAATGTGATGTTAAAAGAAATGCGTTGATGTGTCACTGCTGATAAAGATGTCGAAGATTGAGAGGAAAAGTGGAGAATTAAACGTGATCCATATTTACATAAGCTGTACATAATTAGGAAATTATTCATTTGAATAATTTAAATCTTACATCATATTAGAAATATAGGATTCCTTATAGTAAATACCAAATTTTTAATCTTGTCCGCGATAATCTGATTTAGTTAAAGTAAATACACATAAATTGAGTTGCCAGCACTACACCGATGAACTGAACGTTTAAGAAGGTGAAAGTCTTTTCGCTGATCTTTCTTAATTTTCTTTACCGCATTTGGAAACCCGAATGATGATACAAGACTTGCATTTAATACCAATTACAATGTTAATTCTCAAGCAGACAAGCGAAAGTCAGCGATTATATATTTTTTTAACCATTTTTCGTTGGCTGTATGTGGTCGATAATGGTTTTAACACAATTTGTCTTTAATTTCGATAATTAGCGGATTACGTTGAAACATTGTCGTAGAATCGAGTTTTTTGTTGGTGGAAAGGAGAACTCGTGAGAATTAATGTAGTGGCCGCGGCATTTACTACCAGGTTTGGAATGGCATACGCTGAACTGGTTTTGAGGCTCGTTAACACGCGCCGTGGAGTCTCACGTAGCCTGACAAAAAGCTGGAGAGGCACAGGACGACCCCTTTTGGACTATACCCGGCACACCATGTAAATGTTGGACGTTGTACTTCGAATATGAAATTCTTAATGGATGTAGTGAAACTTCGCGTTATACTATATGTTGATTCAATGCAATGGGCTTCCGGTGTTAATAAAATAACGTGATGAAACGGATGTGTTCCAACTTTCGAGGACATGCGACATCCGTTAAAGCTTAGTCAGTACGGTGGTTTCTCTGACCTTGACTCTCTTTGCGAGAGAATGGTTAACTTTTCTAATAAGTATAAAGTGTAGTGTTTATGTTAAGTATATACATTTATTTCTCATATTATTCGTTATTACGCTATTATTATTTGAATGGAAAAAACACCTTGTTGAATAGTGTAACCTTGTACGTAATGAGTGGTTCGAAACGTAATTGTCAAATTATGTTTTAATGTATCATTTGTTACCTTGACTCGTGATTGAGTTCTACAATAAGAGAAGTGTAAGTCGCGGTATGTTTGTAATTTGTTTTTGGTAATTTCGATAAGCGATGGTTACTCGTGATTAAAATTTAACTTCAGCAGTCGCATGCATGGTGCAGGTCAACGGACGTTAATTACCCTGCATTCTGCATCGCGGTGCAATGCTCCAGTAAAATTCAGCATAACAAGCCTTTATTAGATTCGAAGAGCTCGCCAGTTTTATACAGATGACTTAATAAGGCCTTCGGTAGTTTGAGAGCGAGTGTTCTATTAAATTCTAAATTTAGTTATTACCGTTGTGGACGTGTACCGGATGAACTTGCGAAGCCAGTTACCGCGATCGCTATCGGGTGACCGAGTTGAATCACTTTTGCATGTTCACGACTGCAGCCGAAACCTTTTGTGGTGGTGGTGTTGAAAAAAGTGCGCTGTAAACTGATAGCTTCCATCGAATCGATTTATTCCGATGAATCACACCCGTTTCGCCGTACGCACATTGTTTGCTTGTGGTTTTTGCGAATACAATCCGACTTTATTTCAATATATAACTATAATCTTATGAGATAGATAATTGAACTTAATTATTTTATGGTTAAAATGTGCTTAAATTAATCTATAGTATGATGCTATATAGGCAAGGCGATTTTGTTATGTAATAGCGGGTGCATTCTTAAATCGTAATTAATGTAATGATTATGATAGAGACTTCTGTTCAGTAATTTCATCTTTAGTATATACAATTCTTGCGCTTATTCATTTATTCTTGACTTTTTATGTTACCCTGCTATTTATTTATATTTTTTTTTCTCTCCCGTCCTACAGGGTTGCCTGGAAGCAACTCTTGCCTCATTTACATATTAAGCTTCGTTTTAGTCCATTGTCTTTAATGTGAGTAATAGAGTATATATCTATCTATGATAATGAAATTGATGGACCAAAAACGAGAATGTAATGCGATGTGATAGCGGAAATTTACGGCTTAGCTGTTATCCTATACTTGTTCTCTTCACGTTGTTCAGTGGAATGTAGTTATGAAAACTTAGCGGGCCCGATGTCTTGTATTAGAGATATATCGGCGAGATGAACCGCAAGGAGTGTTCAAGTCACGCGACAAGTTCCTATAAAAGGATTGTTAAGTGTTTTCCCGTTACTCGTAACAACACAGCCATGCACATGTTATGCCTTTAATGTGTTTTACTTTTCTTTTTCTTTGTTAAATGTTTATAATATACTATTTAAAAGTAGAGGTCAAACTACTTAACTAAACATAGTGTTGGATAAATGCGAAGAAATACATTGGGAGCACTTAAAAATATACATCCATCAATTTTTATATTCTTGCCACTTGTTACACAATAAGTGTTTTTTACGAATACTAGAAAATCGAATGAGAAATATGTTTTTGTTGCGCGAGCGTGTTTTGATTTTGTAGTATTTGTTACACGTAACAGTGGTTATAATAAATAAACTAACGTAGCGTAAAACCGTTGCGTGTTAAATGGACGCGTTCGTGCGGCTCTTTTGTTGCCAAATTCATTGTTTTTTTATGATGTTACGAAAATTAAAGAATTGCGCGACCGTACAATAGGTCAATGGGGTAAATATAAGCGTATTAGCTAATCGCGACGGTGAACTGGTGAGTTATGTAATTTTTGTTTTCGTCGTTAATCACTGTTTAGCAAGATCGAAGTACCACGAGTGAATAGTTTCCATTAATTTTACGTGGTTTTAAGTAATAAAGAGATCGTGAAAACACAGCGATATTGAACAATCATCCAAATTCATTAACCCCGGAAACAAACTTGGGATTTTCGTGTTGCTAGGCAAGGGTTTAGACACTGCGTTAATTAGACAGTACAGTATTTAAATGCAGCAATGTTTTATATATACATAAAGTGTAAGTAACTGATGACATTTTATGAAAGTTATATGAGGATTGAATAGAGATCTGTAAAATAGGTGTAAAAACTTGTGCAATATTAGTCGAAAATAATCTAGATATGTAAATACATTCCTATGATAAGAACTAACAAATAATATACATTACACATTACCATGAAAATTTTCTTAAAAACACGTGAAATAAATGTTTTAATATTAAACGTTAATATGAAGTTTCGATGTCAGTAAATCAGCGGTGGTATTATACAGATTATTGTATCAGCTGGTAACACCACATGTGAACATACGTCACACATGGATTGAGGATCGACAGTCTACAAATTACCATACGGATAGTGTTCAGATGGGGCCCGCTCAAGATCATCAGTAGCGGGTAAGATATGCACATGCATGCTCATGCATACTGTGAACAGATATAATTAAGGTCGCCGCTTCCATATTAATGCAGTACCATCAATATTCATAGCCGGGCTCCGGGTCAGATGCGTATCTGTAGCAGGGCCCCGGGGTCAGGAATGAGTCGAGATTGGCGATAAAGTGGCGGTGGTTTGAATGCGCTAATTGATATACTCCGTAATGATTAACTATGACGTCCCGTATTGCTACTGATTTGTTATTTACGAGTTTTAACGCTGAGTTTTATGACTAGTTTCTTTATATGTTTAACAAGTACCTCTTTATTGTTTGTCGGTGTAGTACGTTTTGCCTCTCGACGAAATTTCTAATAAGCAAGCAGGATTTTCTAACTCATGCGCCGCATCAATGTTGTTCTAATTAGGATGGTAAACGCCATATGTTCGTCGTTTTGAGATGGTAAGGCTCGTTGCCGTAGTAATTTCACAAGCTGCCTTTAAACTGGAGCACAGTAATGTTTACCGGTAGAAACAAAATCTGAGATGCTAACTATCTAGACGGTCAAAAGATACATACACAACCAATAAAATGATTTGTTTATGTATTAATATATAATAGCAGATATGTATATAGTCATTTCTATATAATTAGCTAAGGTGGATGGTACTGTATAATGGAGAAATATATAGTGTTAGATTGTGGTTGGTCATTAGCGCAATATGATTACCATATTAGCGTTTGAGGAAGAATACAAACGCACGTGTGATATATCGTCTGTTCATATGCGCGGCGACCTTGCGATAACAATGACCATGTGTTACATATTAATCGCTTTGTTCTTTTGTTACGGTGCAAACTATTGGCATGTCCAATAACTCTTTCCCGCGAGTAACCGTGAATCATCCGTTTAAAATGTTCTCGTTCCTACCTTTTTGCTTCGCGTTACGGAACTTTACTTGGAAATCCGTTGATTGCTTTGCCACAGCGGTTTCCAAACTTCGTGCGCTAACGTAAAAATGAACAAACTTACATCTGCTTTGAAAAAAAAAAACTAAGTGAGATTGCTTTGATGTAGACATTGTAAATCACTCAAACAAACATTGCTGTACTATATTGGATTTTTTTCAATTTCCTAATGAAAGTGATTGCTTGATTGTTGTTTGTCAGTAAAAAGTTTGGTTTAAATATTTAAGGTTTATTTGTGCTTATTTAAGAACAATAATCTTTTTGTCTACGGTTGTGTTGTTCATGTATTTCTATGAAATTGTGTACGTCTTATTTTTTAAACTTTAATCTAATTAAAGATTGCATATATAAGGTCAAGCTGGGAGATCTTTGTAAACTAAGGTAAAGGAGCATTTTACATTTACTTCAAAAATTAATAAACAAAACAAATTCTTTGTTTTACCGACCTGGAAACCACTTGAATGTACTTGAAATGGTAAAATTTGGGTCGTCTCAGTTTCGATAATTTATGCCCGACTTCGTATCTCGACACAGCGGGCCCCACTCGCTCAAGTTATAGTACCAGCCGTAAGTTATCAAGACGACGTTATCGCACTTACCTATGTGTAGCTGATGTGTTTTTTTATCAAGAGTGCGATTATTCGGACCGCAACTAAAGAAATACGTAATTTCAAGTTACAAACAATCACCACTTCATTTATTTTTTGTTTTGTATTACGTTTAGTTGTTTTTATTTGATATGTGTGTTGAAATATTAAAAAAAAACCGCAACAATTGGTTTTGCTGTACAATGATAGCGTATCGGTCTCTAGCTGATGGTCCTTAACAAAGGCATAATTTTTGCACTCGATATACTCGCTATTAATAATATAAATGATACATATTTCTGTATTAATTGTTAATGACCAAATCCCTAACATTTCATATACTATTTTGATAAATTATATATTTTGAGAAAGCATTTATAATATGTATATGTAAACACTATTATAAAGACGATTGTGCTTTGTATATATACTTTATTAATTTTTAAACTTTTGTGGATGCGAATATCAGAAGACAGTCAATCGGTTGATTATTAAAAGCTGATGATGATTCCAACTTATTCATTATCTTGCTTCACCTATTGGAATTCAAAACAACCGTCTCTTCACAAGCCCTCACATTATCGAAAGTCACTACGACATTGATTGAGATGTACTTAGTTTTGAGGCTGTAGAATATTTGAGAGTATAAACAATATCGATGGTATTGAATTAAATTGGGTCGCCAGTTCGAAGCCGAATGCCGGACCTATCATTTGTCTCATTATTCACCATGTCAACCTTAAAAGCTCAATTAATGCATCGTTGTGTACGGACAGGCGAGTACTTCGTGAGTACTCAAAGTAACAAATTATGTTAATTGAATATACCAGTACATTCATTGTGTCTTTAACCAATCGTTTCTTATTTAACTTTAGATTGATTTAGCACAGTTTCATTATGAAAGTGTTTTTTATCCCTTCGCCGTTGTGTCGAACACATTCATTTATATTTTAACACAACGTCATTAGCTTTTTAATTCATTGTCAGATATCATTCAATATCTACTTGATCCTGTCCAAAATGATTTAACAGGGAATATTTTTTATAATGAAAACAACAAATACAAAGATCATTTGACTGAGGCGATATTTTCTGTAAGTAATAAATATGTCGCCGGATAGATTACCACAGTAATCATTGTTACACGAACCTGCTAATAATAATACTGTCTCTATTACATTATCCAGTGAAATTATAAGTTGATAATAAATAGTTATAACTTTTCGAGCCCGAAAGCCCGGCTCGCCCGAAGCAATAATAGGAACTTAAAACAATCATAAATAGTAACTTGAGCTGGACGACGAAGATGAAGAGGAGGAAAAATAATACATTTTATTATGTTGCTGTATTTTGTTGGATTTGTTATATAAGCACTACACTAAATCTTTAACGATTTCCATTAATACAATGATATTTCTTAGCTAAAGTAATAAGTGTAATAGTTACTCGGCTAAACGGCAAAATGTGGTCATTTATGAAAACCACATAACTATTAGTTATTTTTAAATAAATATCAAACAGTTAACATAATTGCTAATGTAAACAAATTATTATAATGTATAACTGGTTAACACGAAAACCCTGTTAATGCCACTCGGCTATCATAGCATTGGATATGTTAATATTCATTATTTGATCTGAATACATTTTAAATGTAGTCTATTGATACGCCCATAAGAAAGTAAACGGTGGTGGTATGTGGGTGTTTGTGTGTGTGGTTTCACCAAAGGCATGGTCTGCATTCGTGTAACGTTTGCGTGACAGTGGATGTTGGTATAACAATGCATCTAGTGCAGCGGGTGGCGTGAATCGGTCCCGGGTCAACTTATCGATACCCATCGATACAATTTAAAGTTGGGGCCCTCAATAGATTCATAAGCGTTTTATCCCATTGTGTTCCTATTTCTAGTTCGATGACCTGGATCGTTTCGTTTTTATGTATTTTTTTATCTTTCAAAAGCATGATCGTTTAGTCATTTCCCAATTTAGTAGAGATCTTCTAAATATGCAAAGTAACATCATGTTAATCTCATTTCTTAATTAATTATATACGTATATGCTACTTTTATTATTTTATTCTTGAATTTGTGTAGAAATAGTAGTTTCAGTAAGATATTATTATAACAAAATGAGACTCTTACAAGAATCATTTTAGGTGTTTATGCTTTGTTTGTGACGTGGGTAAATATAAACATGAAGGAAGTTTCTTTTCGCGGCAAACGTGAATTATTATTTCGCGGAGCCGGTACAATAGCAATCATAAATAGCCCGCAACGTAAACGCAGAGCAACCGCTTACGCAGTTTTAATGACGTTTCCCTCTCGAGCGTATTATAACGGATATTTTTGGTTAGCACAAATAGAGTTTATATTTGAGTTTATTTTTGAACTCAAGTGTATATGGTCAGTGTAAACTGATGTTGGAATTATATTCATACTAGATTATTAAATGAAGAGCGTAATAATGAATGATCGCATGCGAAAAATCTCGGAATACTACCGCCGTACACTGTCTACACACTCCTCACAGAAAATCTTGCTTTTTGAACACTTAGAGCAAGTAAGGCCGATTTCAAATAACCGAGAATAATATCAAAGGAGAGTAGTAGTAGTTAAAATAATCCTATTCCGTTTTCAGTTCTTAATTTTTTTACATTCATAGTAGCGACGTTACAAGCAAACCATTAAACATGTACACTTGAGGTGTTGCGTCTTGTTACCCCAGTAATTTTACTTGGTACAAAGTAAGTTCAGCAATAGGTTTCGTGTCCTCGAAAGACTTAAATTATCTTTTCATGCAAATTTATTAACTATTTTCATGATCTTGATTATATCTGTTATGTTAAGAGAGCTCGTTGTATGAAATAGGTTCAAAATTAAAATATAAAGATAGGCTCAAAGTTAAAATAGATAGTTCAAAATTAAAATATAAATATAAGGATAGGCTAAAGAAATTTTTAAATGTTTATCATTAACTTAAAAGCGATGGTGGATTTCTTCAGCAGTAGAGTAGACAACAATAGATTCAATCGATGGTGATGAAAATGGTGGCCAGGTATGATTTTGAAAATTTTACTATATCAAAATTTCTATCAAGCTTCCAAAGTAAGATCTATAGATAGTTTAACCGTACACGTTTCATTTCGCTAAAATTTGTATAGTTAGCTAAAACATATAACCATAAAAAGACTTACCTATGTTTCACATATTGCTTTTTTAAACATTTATTGTATTACAATGATCAAATATGTTTAAGATCAGGAATATCTTTGAACTAGACAAACGATCTATATGTAATGGCTATATTTATTTAAAGGCTCGTCATCGTTAACTTATTGTATATCGTACGTAAAATATACCAAAGTAGGAGCATTACATAATCGAATACAGCGCTAGCTTTGTTCCTAGAAATTAGCGAAACCAATTTACTTAAGTATTGCTCAGTGCTCCTCATACTTGGAATCTTCATTTAGTACCATTACGGTTTCATCATAGATGAAAACAATCGTAATAATCCTTGAACTGATTAATAGTCTGTTTTTATTTTGTAGCATGATGTTTGTTAATTATGGTTCTGTCTATTTCATAGTTATTTTAGGTGGTCTCATTAATGGTAGGTCTCTTGCTGGAGACCATCTACACTGCTACCACCGCAGCATTTATTTCTGCTGCTAATAGTAGTGTGTAATCATTACCGTGTTTCAGATTAGAGAGCGTTGTAATTAGTGAAATTACTAGGGTAGTGACACTTAAAATCACCATATTCATCTGCCATGATAACATAATTGCTTTGTTATATTATATTTATAAGAGCTAGATTACTCTAGATTACAATGCTTCACAATCTATGATTTTTTTTTAATATTTGAAATGTTAGAAATACAGACATTTTGATTTATTAAACTAGTTGAACGTTATAAATTATGTGAATATGTTTTGATCTTTATAACATCTAACGCTATCTTTTGCTGATTTAATAATAACTTTATGATTTATTATATTTTAAACTAGATATAACTGTTATTTGAGATTTACGGTACCAAATCATTTATCTCTGATAATTTCGTATTTATTGAAGGATTATTTGAGGCACCAATTCCTAAAGAAGCTGAGCTAGTTATCTTATTTTAGTTGTTATGAAACAGAAATTATCTCTGAAGAAACTTGTGTATATTTGCTTGCGATATTAAAATTAACCATTTAAGTCCACTTCACGGCCCGTTCTCTTGACGTATCATGTAACTTTTATCGACTAACCTTTTGTGAAATAATTAAGCCTTGATGACTCAATTTTTGACGATGGAAAGCGATTTACGAGAGATATCGTTTTTAAGACGCCGGGTTCACCGAAATTTCGCTTTAAAAATATGGAAATTTCTGTTCGGAAGATTTTATTTGTACAAAATTTTATCGGAGATGTCGATCATTGTAAATTTGAATATTATAACCTTAGAGAGTCGTGCAACTTTTTGCTAATTCATTTTCTATTTATTTAGTTAATTACTTAGTTGAGATTACTATTCTAAACAAATTTAGCATGTTATTAATAAGTCTTAAGAATGATCTTATTGTTTGGTTTGTAAATAGCATATTATATGAAATTGTTTTCGCAACATGTTTTAACATTGACATCGCTGTAAATGTGATTCTGTAGCGGATGGTTTCGATTCCTCGCTATTGGGTTGCTTGCCGCCGCTCGTTGCTACTCCATTATGCCTACAATTGCATCACAAACTACTATTGAGAATGGAACGTAAATTGTCGCTATGCACCGCGAGTTTACACTAGTAGGTTCGATGCCCGCGTGGGGTGGTCGATGGCCGCTTTTGTACGTAACTTTAACAAATCCCAAAAACAAAATTGTTCTATTAGCAAGTTTATCATATAAGTTTATATTTGTTAATAATTTATGTTTAACCAGAATAAAAAGAAAGGTATTAGGAGAATTTTAACGCCTCTTCAATGTGAATTTCGTGTCTATGACATCATAGCTCGAATGAAGCCGTTTTGGATGTAATTTTTAACTAACCAAAAACTTAAATAATTTAGTTGTAATGTAGTTTTAAATTTTTCTACTCTATGATTAAACGTTTTACGAAGATAAAGCCAACTGGCCTAGATCTAA
This sequence comes from Byasa hedistus, assembly GCA_029286795.1. Lineage (NCBI taxonomy): Eukaryota > Metazoa > Arthropoda > Insecta > Lepidoptera > Papilionidae > Byasa > Byasa hedistus. The sequence goes on from JAGSMW010000016.1 coordinate 2,072,121, forward strand.
TCTGGTAGTTTTCGTTACTGGACTTCCACTTCCACTTCCTGATACTTATGATGATTAAAATCGATAACGTGACGCCCATGATAATGATATACGATTCCTGCTATAATTTAAAACATACGTCTCCCAGTGCCCATCGATAGTTGGATTGTGGTTCAAACATTGCGGCGTTTCGAGTTTCATTCGTCGTTCGGGTGTTGTAATGGTACACTTTGTATCACGTCAGTGACTCATTTAAATGCTTACCTAAGTTGATAGCTAGAACTTGTTTACCTATATTAATGCTGTGTACATTGTTTTTCATCGTCTATTTTAATGTTTCAATGACTTAAACTTATCAATATTTGAAGTGATTAACTCTTTAACTTTAATTTATGTTTCTATTGAGTATGAAAGCACTCTAAATATATTGTAACACAAATCATTGACTTCATAAAAAATGTCTATGCAAAGTATAAACATTGTTCTATCAAATGATTTGTTTGATTTACGTTTGTAAATAATCGCACCGATGCTATGAATTTTGCAAGCAAACGTTTCATATTTATGTTGTTAAACAACGGTAGTTTTACGTATTTAAATTTCGCCCGCAGTACTGTTTGTTACGTCTGTAAATAATAGTTTCAATTTTGGATATATCCTATCCACCACCAATTTATATCGACTTAGTTCAAACTCGTGGTCTGTTTAATGTAAAAATGGTTGGACCTATTTTGAAGAGACTTTCATTGGTATTGATCAAAAGCTGATGATGTAGGGTTCAAAAGGCATATTCTTATTAAAGTAAATTAAGTTAGGCCAGTTTAGGTTTTTGAATTTGAAATATAATGAAAGTGTCCTTAGGCACCCGAAATCATTATAAGAATAAATATAATATAAATAAAAAACTGTTGCTTTTTTCTATACTTACGACAAAATATTGAAATAGAGTAACACATGTGTAATGACGAATTCTGAATCAAAACATATTATTAGTTGTATTTAACTGTACAATTATGTTAACCGACAAATTGTTAAAACTCAAATGCACGTTTATAGTTAAACTTCTTCTAAGCCATATTTCCTCATGACTGAGGGTCGTGGTCATCATGTGAAATGAACACGATGACTTTCTCGGCAGTTATAATGGAGTGGTTTGCCATTGCCTTCTCCATTTCACATACTAGTCCGGGCACGGGTGGTCATGACATAGATATGCAGGTTTCCTCACGATGTTTTCCTTCACCGTCAAAGCACGTGATATTAGTTGGTGTTATACTAACTGCACATAAATTGAAAAATTCATTGGTGTAGGCCGGATTCGAACCCGGTACCTTGAAATTGGAAGGCCGGAGTTCACACCACTAGACTATCACGGCTTTCGTTGCACACATAATAAAAAGTTATTTCGCCTCTAACGGCAACTATAGTCATTTTCAGTTGTATACTAAACATTTCCATAATTCTTCTAGAAGTTTCGCAATACCGCTGTGTTACAAAATGTAAATCGTTATCGTTACGTGTAAGCAATATTCTCACTTGCCTCCCATTTCGCTAGGCGCGCATTTCGCTTATCGCTCTCGGATCGCCCGCTGTACAAGCGAGTAGCCCGCGCAAGATTTACAATCCACGACTCGATATTTCGGCTTCCGTAAAACACCTGATGGTAGTGGTCAATTAACGACCACTTACGTGGGCCGATGTGTATCTTTTTTCGCATTGCCAGCGGACCCGCCGACGGCAGTACGTTAACAACTGGGTCAGAGGAAACGCTTTAACTGATCCCAATTGCGTGTAGATTCGCTTTTCCTCCGTTTGATTATGTACGCCATTATCCGTTTCTTAGACGCCGCAAATCGTTCGCTGTGTCCTTTCGCAGTTATGTTGCTAATTTGAAAATATGTTTCACATATACATATTTTATAACTTTAATTCAAATAACCACGAAATTACACTTACAAAGTGTAAAAGTTACTTTAAAAAATCAATGGAAATTTCTTTGGTATAAAACATTTTTTTCTTCAAATACAAATATAGGTATTAATTTAGCGGTTCTAAGTTGTACTTGTAGCGGTGGTAAGTGAACTGTTCAGCATTATTTTCTATATAGATCTCATTAAAAATATTACAAATACGTTGCCACACGATCATTGTTTCTGGGGATTGCTCGTCTAAAACTGATTAGTTTCATTTGTTTGTTAATATACCTCCACGTGCAATACAACACCATTGCACAAACTGCGGTTGCAAGTATCAAATGCTTCATTAAAGTCATGCTGTTGTGCAATTGTCGGACAATAAATGGGTCTGGTTAATTTGTATTACCTTCACTTTTTAATTATGTTACCATTTAAACTAATAACTAGTGGTGAATTTACCATATATTTTTTTTTAATAAGATATCTTTTTTTATGTATAAAATATGGTTATATAATACAATGTATTTTCAAACAACTAGGTACCTTTTAAAAGAGTAGACTCTAGTAGACAATATTTTTACGAATTAAGTTTGCCTATTGTAATTACTTATAAATATTAATTTGTCAAAAGGTGTCTAAAAATCAAACATTAATTAATTTTTATTTACAATTTAAGCAGATGTAGTTGATAGTTTTTAATCATTTCGCTGTTTCGGTAATATGAATAGAAATAACATGATTCAGAAGACCTCTTTGCTTGCATCTTGATGTTGGTTAGTTGGAGCAGTAAAAAATTTGTCTAATGAATGTAAAATGGGAATTAATGTTAGTATTTACTTATAAGACCTTTTCAAAGATTTAATGTGGTAGGTCCGCTGTCACGGATTCGCGTTAATGAACTATTCAGTGTAAATCAGAGTAGAGAAGTACTGTTGACGATATTTATTATGCTGGTTGCGATATGTGTGAAATACAAAAAAATTACATGACTGTTGGTAACAATCTTATTGTTACAAAAATCACATAACCTTTATCTAATGCGGCGGTATAATATTTTAAAATCGAACAAGTAAATCAAAACAAAGGCAAGTTATTTTGAAAGTAAATTCTAAACGCTATTTACACTCAAAGTTACTAAAATGTTTTAGCACTTGGTCAGATTGGTTGATAAAAGATTTCGACTCCTGTTTCCATTAAGGCACGGAATAACAGTAGCGTAGACAATAAGAGTTGTTTATATGTAAATAATGTGTTAAATAACTTTTTTATTGTTACGATAAAAAAAAATATTAAGTATCCACGTAAACTTGAAACCAAGGTAAAGTAAATGTTAATGCACGTTTATTCAAAAGCTTCTGCAGCATACTCTCTTAAAATAACCAACGCAATAATAATTAACGTTTTACAATATTATGATTCGTGTTAATTAAAAGCTAGGATAATAAAAAAAAATACAAAAAACGATGCTTTAGTCAATAAATATTATACTTTTTCAGATCAAGAAGCGACCGTAATAATGTGGCGTTAGGATGACGTACACTGTATCATATTGTGCTTGTCGCTTTGAGACAAAAGATATGACAAACTTCGAAGTAGGATTTCTTCAATAAAAATTATCATGTCAATCTGTAAAATTTCATACGGGGTAAATAAAAAACGGGGATCAAAAATATACTAGTTGGTAGATTTCTTCCCCGTCTGTTGTGGGTAAAATGTACAGGTAGTAGCTATCGTGATAGCCTAGTGGTTTGAACCCTCGCCTTCCACTCCTGAGGTACCGGGTTCGAATCCGACTTGCACCAATGAATTTTTCAATTTATGTTCTGTTAGTGTAACACTAACTAATATGCTTTAATGGTGAAGGAAAACATCGTGAGGAAATCTACATATCTATGACATGACCATCCGTGCTCGGACTAGTATGTGAAATGAAGAAGGCAATGGCAAAACTCTCCATTATAACTACCAACTAAGTCTTTTATTACACATGATGACCACAGGCCCTCAGTCATAAGGAAATACGACTTAGAAGAAGTGGCTAGTAAAATTACTTTGCATCAATGCGACGGGCACAATGTGGTGTAGTGTATATCATCCTATATACACCACGTTGTTATGGACCGACGCATCGCTTAATATAAGGTGAACACTGCTCATCTCTGATAAAAAGAACGAAGCTGCATTCCGTCGATCAAATTCATATTAATTTTACTAAAGGGGACCGTGGGTGAATGCCACTGCGGCATCAATTGCAGTGACCTTAGATCGACAACTGGGTCCGATTGGGTCTTATTGAATTAATGAGTTCCTGAAGCGCAAAGATTTTCACCCACACATATCAATTAGTAACTTTGAAGTAAATCATACAATATATTATAACTATAATAAATTTTCATTCGGCGAAGTGACGTGACTTACTGAAAGATCACCTGATGGTTGTTAATCTTCCCAAAGTAATATGGCACATGTAGTCTCGTTATCTGGGTAATTTCTAACCTAATATAAAATCTTTTAGTGATTGCTTTCTAGTTCGTTATCAATAGATTACTGGATACTTCTGTTATCTACCTACTGCAGAGTAATTCTTTGTTTATAAGTGTCAAGTAATAGTAATTTAAAATACAAAATCATTAGTATTGCATTGGAATTATATTATCCAAATCATTTTTGAAGATCATCTGGTATGGAGATGGTCGAAGCTATAAAATGGTAACGGTAAACGAAACCACGTTACAGTGTATCTTGTATTACAATTGCGTACAAACTAATGATCCTTTACATTTCGGCATCGAGGCCGTACGGTAATTACGGCTTATTATCGCCGTAATAAAAAAAAATGTATTCCGTATCGCGCAGTCGGATTAATGGCAAACATTTATTTATTGCTATAACGGTTTGCTTAACAGCTTACAAGCTATGTATTTTAAATAATTATTTTGTTACGCTTGTAACCTTGATTATGTGTCGGTAGTATTTGATACCTTATCGACACGAAACAGCATATACACGCCGAATTTAAATTAATGGTCTGGCAGTTCGCCCGTCTGTGGTGCCTAACCTTACAGACCTATGATTACCTCTTCACAGTCAGCCGTTTATTGCCTTTGAACATCGGAGCAAATTATTTTGTTATTGTTCAAACTGTGAAACTTGTTATGAAATTCATTCGGCATTTCGTTTTAACTTGCGATCTTATTTCACTTACGGCATTGTTATCTTAGCAAATTTTGGATTTGTGGCCATCGTTAATTATTGCTGAATGATCGTCTGTTGTAGTTCTAGTAATAGAAATTCTTGTTAATTTTAGCTAGTTGCTATGCAATGCAAAAATCTAGACGTACATTATGTTATAGCACACTGTATACACAAATGTCATCATACTCTTTAAGTTGACTGCGGGTCTGAAGAATCCAGGTACGAATCCTGTCAGTGTTGCCATGTAAAATCGGCTGTTTAGAAGAAAAGCGAAAGTGTGGTTTATTCACTACATCACAATCCTGTTCTTAAAAGTTCGTCCAATAAATAAGCTAAGTAAATATCGAGTTCGCGAATTTTGATAGTGTGGCGGCCCACATCGCACATTAAGAAAGTCCGGAGAAAAAATGTGTCAGTACAAATACCTCATAACCTCTAAAAAGTAGGGTATCTTTTATAGATTATATTGATTATATCTTTTATAAATTATAGTCGATACCGATCAACCAGCATCAAGCAGTTCACCACTGTCACTGTAGTTGGAAATAAAATTTTACTGCTAGTAGGTCTCTGTTGCCGGAGACCGTCTAGGTAGGTACCACCGCAGTGACCATTCCCGCCACCAAACAGTAGTGTGCAAACTTTACTGTGTTCCGGTTTGAATGGCGCTGTTAGCTAGTGAAATTACTGGGGTAACGAGATTTTACACCTTATGTCTCAAGATGAGTGCAAAGTGTAAACCATCTTAACCAGCGCCGCGTTGTCATGGGAAAGCGTATCACTTACCATCAGGTGAACGTCTCGCTCGTCTCGTCGCTTAGTAGTATAAAATAAAGAAATGTATAGTAGTTACTGCTTTGTTTTATAAAATAGTTATATGCATTGAGTGTGATTGTTCTGTAATCGTTTATTCACACTGCAATTGATGCGTTTATAGGTCGACGCATTAATACCGCATTTGCTTAAGCAAGAGGCATTTATTAGGCAAGAACAATGGAACCGATACTTAGATTGTTACTTATACAGTCAACAAAACAATAACAAATATATAATGTTTGTAAATTGAATACCTTTCTATTTAACTGAGATGTTATATTAAAATATATCTCACATGAACAACTTATTGTGTTTTATATAAGAACTTGTTTATTGATGTGTCTGACGTGACCTCTCATATAACACAATCATCATTCTATCTTTCATCAAGTTTTCTGCTTTGCTTTCTCTAATAAATAATTGTAATTAATCATTTATTTACAATGATTACGATGTCAAGTTATTGGAATGGCCAACCTAAGATTCAAATCTAAAACAAATACATAAACTATTAAAAGTAATATTAGTGAAATAGTGTACATAATAAAAACAGTAGACATAAGTTTTTTTAATTATTCTGAATAGGTAGCATAAAGTGATTTGTAAAAATAAATAATAGACAATTAATATATAACAAAAGGTTAACTTAATATGTACATAATGTAGATAGATTGTAAAAGTATATAGAAGGAAGAAGGAGCAAAATGAGATTCCTGTGTTCTGATGTCAGGAGAAAGAGAATAAATAAAATAAAATCTTGAGACAGTTTTAAACTAAATTCCACTATTTTTTGGGATCTTTGCCTTTTATATTTATTGAAATTTTAATGGCGTTGTTAATGTTGTTTCATTATTATTAAAAAAACTTACATTGATAACTATTTATTTCATTCTTAATTGTTTATAACAGTTAATACGTCTTTCCATAAAAATTTAAGGCTGTATTCATATAAAAGTAACTGAAGTTCCAGATATGTTGTTGTAGTGATTGTTAAATTTTAACTGCGAATTACATTTATTATTTGCGGCGGAAGCCTTCATATCTCACGAAGCCTTAGTTAAGTCAGTGAACGGTGGGTGGAGGTGTTTTTTTTTAGCAAATAAACTTAATTGCTCACCGCTATTCTTTACGTGTCCCGATTGGCATCGAGATTGTCGTGACCGGCGTTAAAAGTAAACCGATAAAGTTAAAGTAACCGGTCGGTTGTGAATTGTGTTTTTTTTTGTTATAATTGGACACGGATTTATTATTTATGAAGTCGAGTGTTTCTTTGTTGAGCGTTATCCATTTTTTATTAATGTAATATGTATTTTGTGGTTTTAATAGCTCTATCACCATGTGGTATTTTGGCATGCACCAAAAATATTTCTACAAAGTTATATTTTAGCAAGAGTAAATTGTGACAGAAACGTCCGTTTCAAAGTGTACTGAATCTGAATCATCAATAGATCATATTGCACGTTGCATCAGATTACAAAGGATGATGTATAATAATATACCCGACACATATAGAACATGTCGCAATAGTCAAATGAAGGTGAATATTATATGAAAGCTGATGCTGGTGAATTTGTGCGTTTGTATTCACTGTGTTAACAAAAATTAATCAAATTAGTAACTATTAGTAAGTATAACAGAATTAAAATGAAATTAGTTTTTTTTCATCTTTACTTTTAGATATTATTCAATGAAATTTTCAAATTTGAATGCACGTCTGAAATTTATTGTCAAAGAAATCTCCTGCACGTACGATTTACGTTTTTGCATGATTTTAAAATAGCAAATTATGCGTTGCCGACGAAATGTTTGACAGGTCGAAAAATTGTTTTGTCACTTGACATTTGGCATAATTTCATTTGAAGTGACAGGTAACGTGCCTATATAGGTTACCGTTGCTGAAACGGTTACGAGGACTTCGAAGTATTTTTACATAGTTAATTTTTTACTGTCTGGATCATATATATATATATATATATATATATATATGTATATATATATATATATATATATATATATATATATATATATATATATATATATATATATATATATATATATATATATATATATATATATATATATATATATATATATATATATATATATATATATATATATATATATATATATATATATATATATATATATATATATATATATATATATATATATATATATATATATATATATATATATATATATATATATATATATATATATATATATATATATATATATATATATATATATATATATATATATATATATATATATATATATATATATATATATATATATATATATATATATATATATATATATATATATATATATATATATATATATATATATATATATATATATATATATATATATATATATATATATATATATATATATATATATATATATATATATATATATATATATATATATATATATATATATATATATATATATATATATATATATATATATATATATATATATATATATATATATATATATATATATATATATATATATATATATATATATATATATATATATATATATATATATATATATATATATATATATATATATATATATATATATATATATATATATATATGTATATATATATATATGTATATATATATATGTATATATATATATGTATATATATATATGTATATATATATATATGTATATATATATATGTATATATATATATGTATATATATATATGTATATATATATATGTATATATATATATATGTATATATATATATGTATATATATATATGTATATATATATATGTATATATATATATATGTATATATATATATGTATATATATATATGTATATATATATATGTATATATATATATGTATATATATATATGTATATATATATATATGTATATATATATATGTATATATATATATATGTATATATATATATGTATATATATATATGTATATATATATATGTATATATATATATGTATATATATATATGTATATATATATATGTATATATATATATGTATATATATATATGTATATATATATATGTATATATATATATGTATATATATATATGTATATATATATATGTATATATATATATGTATATATATATATGTATATATATATATGTATATATATATATGTATATATATATATGTATATATATATATGTATATATATATATGTATATATATATATGTATATATATATATGTATATATATATATGTATATATATATATGTATATATATATATGTATATATATATATGTATATATATATATGTATATATATATATATGTATATATATATATGTATATATATATATGTATATATATATATGTATATATATATATGTATATATATATATGTATATATATATATGTATATATATATATGTATATATATATATGTATATATATATATGTATATATATATATGTATATATATATATGTATATATATATATGTATATATATATATGTATATATATATATGTATATATATATATATGTATATATATATATGTATATATATATATGTATATATATATATGTATATATATATATATGTATATATATATATGTATATATATATATATATATATATATATATATATATATATATATATATATATATATATATATATATATATATATATATATATATATATATATATATATATATATATATATATATATATATATATATATATATATATATATATATATATATATATATATATATATATATATATATATATATATATATATATATATATATATATATATATATATATATATATATATATATATATATATATATATATATATATATATATATATATATATATATATATATATATATATATATATATATATATATATATATATATATATATATATATATATATATATATATATATATATATATATATATATATATATATATATATATATATATATATATATATATATATATATATATATATATATATATATATATATATATATATATATATATATATATATATATATATATATATATATATATATATATATATATATATATATATATATATATATATATATATATATATATATATATATATATATATATATATATATATATATATATATATATATATATATATATATATATATATATATATATATATATATATATATATATATATATATATATATATATATATATATATATATATATATATATATATATATATATATATATATATATATATATATATATATATATATATATATATATATATATATATATATATATATATATATATATATATATATATATATATATATATATATATATATATATATATATATATATATATATATATATATATATATATATATATATATATATATATATATATATATATATATATATATATATATATATATATATATATATATATATATATATATATATATATATATATATATATATATATATATATATATATATATATATATATATATATATATATATATATATATATATATATATATATATATATATATATATATATATATATATAATACGATATGTTATAATAATTTGATTCTATTTTATCCTTGCTGATTTATTCTTTTCAAACTGAAATTATTATCATTATCATGATGTGCTTTCTACAAACTGAAGTTTACCGATCATACCACTACTATTATAATCGTAATTATAACATTTTATAAACTACAATAATAAAATACTTAAACTTTGTTCATATGTTTTATCTCCTAACGCCTCGGAATCTCATTCTTTCAACATAACAATACTTTATCATTCCGTTTAGAATACAGTGAGCGTTACACACAATAGATGAACCCTGTTAAGGAATGGAAGGAGCCGGCTCTCCTCTTTACTGCTTTCTTTGTCGCTTTGTTTCTGTGAATATATTTCAACATTGTCACAATAAATTGGCTACGTTTAGGACCAGTTTGAATTTCACCTTCGTTTACGATTAAAACTATTGTTGTAGTCGCTACACGGCGGTCTCTACGTCGGTAGTATTATTTATAGCTTATAAAACTTATTATGTAATCGCAATATTTTTTTATTTATTATATTAATACATTTTTATCTTATAAAAAATAGCAAGTAGTCTCATTAGTTAAAAATTTAGATTAAGCGTTTCCAAAAAGATTTTGTTTTTGGTACATTACATACGTTTAATTTTTTATGAATTTTTTGGCTGGCTGTATGATGTAAAAAATATATTATATGAAATAAGGCGGCGGTGTCGGTTATTATTGTGTTACAATGTATATACGTGTTGATGATGAAAGCTATTTTTTGTAATGACGTAATCAAGTCCATAACAATCCTGCCTGTTTACCGCTACGGGTCTTGTCTTGCATAACCTGTCAATCATGGATCACGCCTGGCCCGCCTGACATTTATGTCCAAATTCGATAATTTCTTAATTACCTATTTGGAAGGCGATTTTGTCATATACGTTATCTGAACTGATTGCACTTGCAACAGGCCGGCGTAAATTGCAATCTGAAAACTAGTTGCATTTGCCATTCTCCCGTTCGCACTTTTGTTCTGGTCGTACCATTATTTTATATTGCACCGTTGTGTGTTTTTGTTTAGGAAATTTTGTATCTTAATGGAACACCAATTTCATCGTTCCTTTTACATACCTATTACTAGTTATAAACTAGATAAAGTATTAAATTAAATACTTTTGGGCGTAAAAATGCACTTCGGATCCGACCAACATGTCAAAAAGAAATCTCTTTTTATTTGTTCTTCATCATTCAATTTGTACTCATGGTGATTTAGTGTTTTACATATTATATGATTCTATTTGTTTACGGCTGTCATTTAGCAAATTGTATCTTTTGTTAAATTTTTGATGAATAATATTACGTAATAGGTATACAAAACTTTCCTTTCGTTATTCACATTACTCGCACTAAGCGAAACGATGCGTTCATTGTTTATGTTGAGGACAGCCAAGTATTATTATTTATCCGCTACAGTGTTTGTCCGACGACATTGTAGGCGTTTATGAGAAGAATGAATAAGCATTCAATCAGCTAACGCGTTCACTAATAACATATCCTTTCAACTTACAAAGCAGCAATGTTTAACGTAAGATATTATAAACCGAAGATTGTAGTAATAAAGTTCTTAAGGAAAATAGTTATTTGATAGCCACAGGCTTTAGGCCAATCTCTGACAAATATTCACCTACATAAGATGAAGTTGAAGAATAATATCTTGTATTCGTACATATATTTTTAAAACAATGTACCACTTCTGCTTCACTAAGACAAACTTTACTTTTAAGTTATTCGGACCGTCGCATCTCATAGGTAAGCGTATTTTTAAATTCTAACTTTGTGGTATAATATAATATATTTTTTTCATTTCCACGGTCAAATGTTAAACACAAAAAGCATAAAAAATATTTAGAGCACAGTTAGATTTTAAGTTGTAGATACAAGTGTGTCATCGTGTAATTGTATCGAACATAAATGTTTGAGCGTTTACCTAGAACGTTTGCAATGTTGACACCTATACTAACAATTAAAAAATCTTATCTATTTAGTGTTATTCTAAACAAGGACGTACGTTATTTACATATTGAGGTCATGTACAATAGAGTATACTGTTATATTTATTTTCACAAGCACATTAAGACTATAAACAAATCGCCTAGCAGTTTATAGACGACAAGAATCTAATTTAGAGATATGCGATACATAGATATCTTTATATACTGTTCCAAGTTACTTTAATTATAGCTTTATCCCTATGGCATAATATTTAACACTTCACGTTTTACATAGAATACTCTTGTTCTTATATAATATGTCCAGAGCCAGGATACAACAACGCTCCTGCGGCGGCAATTCGCGAAAAAAATAATCATCCTCGCGTTAGTTTCCTTCGTCAAGGGTATATTTTTTTTCATACAGGGTTGTTAGTTTGATTAGTATACTCCATGACTTTCAGGTACAGGAACCAAAATATCCAACTAACTTATATTTCACCAGCCACAACATTAATTATCGCAGATAAGATCGTAATAAATCAGTTTGATTTATCATCGTCCTTGTCTAGGTCCAAGGATAAGTGCTTTGCTTTCGAACATTTGTCTTGTTGTATTTTACCTATCGCTATGAAAATCAGGGTAGATTAATTCTGAAATTCTTAAATGATGTTTTAATGCAATAGCTTTAATTAGTATAACGTATATGTTATGACGGGCAAGGTAGAAACCATGGTTTGATACCATGAGCCAACGTACTTTTTTGTCAATAAAGTTGTTTCCTTATTTCACGTTTAACTTAACCGGATATTTTCAAATCTTATTAATGTTACTATGTGATCCAGTTTGAAGGGCTCTGAATTTAAGACATTTATTTATGCGATTGACGATAATTCGATGTTGCTGTGTAAACAAATCCTTAGTAGAACGGACCCCAATGAAAAAGTTTAAGCAGAGGTCAAAAACTATGTGTTCTCCGTTTATTTTTCTTAAAATAGTAGTTGTAGCTTAAGGTCTTATGTTTATTTATTTATTGAAACCAACAGCGTTTACAATTAATCTTATATTCTAATTAATTACAATATGTAAAGCTAAATGAGGTTTCATTGTACATTTAGAAAGTACGTTGGAAAGCGCAGAAAGAAAGAAGAATGTTAAAAATATAAATACTTTATTTACAAAAATGTATTCAGTCTATTATCTAAAACATTACCTAATTTTAAACTTTTTGATATATGATATTATAGTCATTGAGATTTTACTTTTAAAAGTTGAAAGTGATCGAAGGTGTTGGTTAAAGTTCATCCCTCGGTGACCGGACCGGGAGAGTTGGTCTATTTTGAATTGTTTACGATGTCGCCATTCATGGCTAATAAAGACTTGCGCCGTTGCGACCATTGTGACCACAACATGGCTGCCGCTTAGGGAGGAATGCCCTTGTAGTGCACTCTGCTGTTTGAATTAGCTTTTTTTTTTATACTACTATGCGACGAGACGTGCAAGACGTTCACCTGATGGTAAGTGATACGGTTGCCCATGACAACGTGGTGCTAGTTAAGATGGTACACACTGCACCACATTGCGCTCGTCGCCTTGAGACATAAGGTGTTAAGTCTCGTTACCCCAGTAATTACACTAGCTACAGCGCCCTTCAAACCGGAACACAGTAATGTTTTCACACTACTATTTGGCGGTTGAAATAGGAGCTGCGGTGGTACCCACCCAGACGGTCTCCGGCAACAGCGACCTGGTAAAAGTAGCTGTATATTATAACCATAAACGATTTGACTTCCATTATGTCTGAGGACGGAAATGGAGCCAAAGACTTAGAAGTTCATGTTTACAATTTTTTTATTTCACGAAGAGACGGCACGAGTAAGACGTTCACATTATGGTAAATGATAAGGCCTGACCATGACAGTCTGGCGCTAGTTATGGTGATACACACTACTACTTTGTGCTTGCCAGCAATTTCACTAGCTCACAGCACAAGTCTGAATTATTTCTAACTGTATTTAACGGAAATGTACATTATGAGATTACAAGTGTTTTTCCTTTAAAATTTGACAAGGACAGATAGACAATATTTTATGTTCGGCTATTACGAATCGTATCCATTTTCATGATTGTAAAATTCACACGTAAGCGAATACGCGATGATTTTCGTGTTAACGAAATACATCCTGATTTAAGTCGACACAATTGATATGACCGTACTCTGCTTGTTGTAAACTAAATAGACCCCTTTTTCAAAATACAACGGCCCGAGTGATGTCATGCAGGATATTACTGACTGCGGATGATGAAATGCTGTTGAATTAACATATTTTTATCTTTGTTAAGGATATATTTATGTGCGAAAAATTTTAACATGAATTGTTGTGCTTGGGTAGAGGGCGTAATAAAAAAAGCGTAAAAATGATTAAACTTCGGTTTTTTTTTAATTTCCTTTGTTTTTAAATACGTAATAATGAATTTTTTTCTTGGTTTATCGATTTGATTCTTATTAATTGTGTGACTTTGCTTGTTTCAGGTAAGCCGGTGAATTTTGCAAATAAATCGCTAACCACTTCTGATCAAGAGGCAGCCTAATCCTAATTTTAATTGAGGTCGTCATATTAATACCTATTAAGTCTTTGGTATATATTTTTAACTTCGCAGTGTTTGAAGATAGCACCATCTTGATATTGTCAATATGACGCCACGACAACTTCTTTGTTTTCCAGTAGTCATATGAGGGCAAGTGTATCCGCACTTCACAATCTTCGTCCTAATTATTAAATAATTACGCCCATTATAGATAAAAACAACGTTAACACAGTAAATATCATATCTCCTTTAAAGAGAAGAAAAAAGTTGTATAGTTTACTACAATTGTGAGTAAAATCTGAATTGCAATTTAGAAAAGCTATTAAGATTTTGGCAACAATACCAGTCTAGCATGTATGTTATGAAATTTAGATTAGAGTTAACTATTCGTCAGTGATGCCAAGTCTCGTTCTTTTACTCAAAAAAAAAAAAGTTTCGGAAGCCAAGAATTCCCACATAAAACTCGTACGTCTATTTTAAACTACGTTTACTCTCTTATTGTAATGCTGTAGACAATTTTTCATTATTGCCACCACTTGTTATAGATCTTCAGGGAAACGTTGCTTCCAATGTACTTCAGAATTACGCTGATACTGTTAGCCTGTCATAATATATATATTTTTTAAATAAACTTTTTAATTTATATCTAGATACAACGTCGTTGGCACGAGACGAATATGTAACGATGAATTTTGTTTTTAACAATTGTAATCATTTAGATCTTTATGACTAGTTCAGAATTTCTCGTAGTCATTGCCATAATTTAAGCCGTTATTTATCTAGAAACGATGTATTCGGACTTGTGTGCCAAGTTTCGAACGCTTTTGTTATGTCAGTGGGTGACTCACTGGCGCGCTTTAGTAAACTACATCCTAGCTACAAGTACAATTTTATAATTTCAAGTGTGTATGTTTATTTTTTACTTTGTAAGTAACGTTGACTACACGTTCAATACAAATCGTCATTGTGTAAAGATTATTCGGAGTTTTATAAATTCTCGCCCACATGGCGATACAGGTGTCATAACATCCGTGCGACTAGAGCGTTCATAAGCACCTGTTTTCTTGGGCGTATGGTCATGGTCACAGACTGCAGGTATCTCTAATTAGGATGTTACGACAAATTTTGAAGGTTGAAATGGCTTTAATTTGTCGCCACATCCAATTTGTTATGCAAAATGTAGAAAATCATATTAATTTCCATTCTGTGTAACTAATTGAGACGCTTCCGGTTCTGTTCATTATAGTATGGCATTATCGTGTTTCCGGTGTGATCTCGATGCAGTCATTTGTTTTGGCATACCGCGTCGTGCAAAATTCTACGACCCCCTGTCCGAGTGAATTTATAAATAATCCCGATTCGCCAGTGGCGGCGGCGGTGCGGCAGACCGCGGACGGCGCGGGCGCGGGCGCGCGATCTGTAATGGACGCTCGTCAGGGACGAACTTTGCGGACGTCAGTACTCACATCCCGGTTTACACAAGCAGCCTTCAATTAGGGCTTCCGTGAAGTATACAGGCAGCTCCGGAGTATGCCTGAGGTACCGCGAGTGCGAAAAATTTGTGACATTTAGTGAATATTAAACGTTTTCTTTTTGCATTTATTGAGCCATGTGCTAGTGAGAATCCGTGAAATGTGACTTTTAGACCATCAGAAATTCAGCGCTAACACGACTGCCATTTTTGTTTCCAATTGTTGCATCTGTTAAGTTTCAATCAGCCGCAAAGATTTCTACTCCGGCGACTCTCTGATTAAGTGCAGACGTGTCACTTCCAATTTGCCGAGGAATAAATTGCCATTTGCGACACTCGTGAAATCCCTCTTGGGTGATTTATGAGGAAACGTCCGAGCTCCTATTCAGACTCTAACGAGTGAAATTTTATCTCGCAGTCGGCTGCGCAGTTGCGCCTCTTTCGAATTCTTTCAGTGAAGATTGAAGCTGCACTTCAGTTTAATTGCAACGGATGGTTTATTTACGAATGTCTATATTTATCATCCGTTAGTTTCACTAAAAGACTAAGCATACGTCCATAAATACACCGAGACAGTCAAGTATGTCACTAACGTTGTGGCGTAATTTATTTCTAACGCAAAAAAGTTTTAAAATCAAATTATTATCAGAGCTGTCTTAATATTTTGTTTGTGAGGCTATTTGCGTTTTTAAATATCGTTAAAAACGTCTCACGAGTAATGAAGGTGTTGTTTTTGGAAATTCTAATTAAAAATAAGGTCGTGTATATTGTTGAATAGTGTTGTACCACACGCGCTCTTAGTTCTACTGTTTCATGTAATTTACGATACGTTTTTATCATTATTTATATCTTGGGTGGTGCGAGAGGCGATAGTTTACAAACTATTCTGTTTATAAATTATTCTTGTTGGATTCTTTTGAAAATTTCCTGTACGTTTTCTAAACATTACGAAATTGTTCACTCGCGTAACTAATAAATTCTTCTTTTTACTCGTTTAAATAATTTCCTAGGGTATACTGTCAGTTTCTTTTTTGGATTTGTTATTTTGTGCTATTGAATTACATAAGATGAAATTAAATGTCAGAGCTAAGTTACTTGTGCCGTCATATGTAGTTAACGAAAGATGACAGTAAGTTATGGTCGAGCTTGAATTGCTTTGTTCCAATGATTAATGACGCACGAGGATTTCTGTGAATTCTTTTAGATGTGCTAACAAACAGTTAATTACTAAACTGAACTTTCTTTATTTGACTTACACTGTTTTTAAAATTAAACAAAACCATTTATCATTACGAATTGTAACTGCAAAGCTTTTGTAACACATTCTGTCAGTTGTGAATTGCTAATGATATAAAAAGTTTCTTATTTATTTGAAAGTTGTGTTTTTTAATATAAATTTGATTCGTACATTATGCTAAGAAATTTAATAGTTTTTTTTTATTTACTTTTGATCTCTGTACATTGAGCGTGTAATACTTGTTGTTCGTCAATAAAATTTATTCTTTGACGGGCTCACGCCTGCTTTTCCAGTTTATTAGTTCCATAACATGCATCGTCATAAACAATTTGTTGGTTTGTGACAGGCCGGTTTGTATTTTTGTTGTGTATGGGTGTCGGTTTAGGAACCTTACATCATAGTGACCTTAGCTATTAACATATTATTTTGGATGTCGGTTGTTTAATTATTTTATCACAGGAATTTTGTTTTGAATAATCCATTCTCTACTTGTTCTTCTCTCTCATTGTACATATTTCTACATTAAAATGTTTGGTTCTTTGTAAATGTTCTCGCATTCCTTGTACCCAATGAATTGATCAGTTCAAGTGTACGAAGTAATTGCCAGAAGATAGTTACGCAAATCTGATTGATGATAACGATCCGTTGGTTGTTACCGTTACTTCAATTTGACCACCGTACTGTCCGTTTGTACGTTCGTTCACCTCTTAGAATTATGTAGTTATTTGTGATTCCTTTTTTTTTAAATCGTCGTCATGTTGTATTGGACATGAGTTTGTACCCACGACTAAAACCTTTTGAATGCACAAAATATTCGTTGCTTTTCACAGCCATTGTTTTATTTCAAAATTCGCAGTGTCCGCGCGGAGAGAACACGTCGCATTATATAAAAATAATGAAGTAATGTTGTTCCAATTGTAACCTAATTACAATATATTAGTATATTCCCGTTTATAATTTTGGTGGTAGTGAGTGTAACCTAATTCTGTCAAGATGATGCAAGGGCTGCTGGAATCGTTGTACAAAATCTACACAGGTGAGTAATGTAAATTTATAGAGTAAACACGATAGATTATTTAGAATCTGTACCAACTGCTGCGAAATACATTAGTGTCAGGTTATAGCTTTCGGTATAAAAACTTAACGAAATGTAAATGCAATAACATTTTGTTTTACCAAAGAAATTTGATCGAGATTTTATATAAAGCTTGATTTAGATAAAAGTAGTTTAAATTAGTAATGACTATTTTTTTTATAAGTAACGCTGTTACTTATCGTGTCTTCTTTGCTTTGCTGTCCACCTGCTTTCACAGCGACTATTTCTTTTAGTTATGCGAAGTGCTGTTTTCAAAAATGCAAAGATTTTACAAAAATTACAGTTTTATGATCAGATAAAAAAATCACAATCTCGTCATATTTAATATACGTTTATGATAAGGTCCTAAAAGTAATAGATCTACAGTTTAAAGGTTATCAGAAAGTGACTAAAATCGGTCATATTATTGTCATTGTTGGTGAAAATTTTATTTTAAATGAAAAGCCGAACATGATCCTGAAATGAATCAAGAGAATGATCGAGCACGTGTACAGATTAAAGTATTTACGTCAAACGGTAATAAAATACTTCTTTCATTTCGTGGGAGGGATTTAAGGATGAGTATGAGATGAAGATTTATTCTTTTATGTTTATTTGTACTTACTGAAACATCGGAACCTCTCAAAACTAGTTAAGATTCGAGCCGTTCTGCCGTTTCTCTGTTTAACATCTACAGCATATTTACCATTCTATTTTCACACACATTCAAGCCGATATTTCTGAAAACTTTTTCGGAATTACCAAAACACCTGGTTTTGCGATAAATTGTAAAAATCGTAACACCGGCCGCTAGTTTTGCGAAGGTCACTGTACGAATTGATATTTTCGTTGACGATCGAGGTTGGCATCCGGTCACTTGGCTTTGGCAACTTGGCTATGTGAATAGTTATTGTAATGCAGCATGAGATATGTCAAATTGTTAAGAAATCAAACAGACAGAGATTAGTGGAAGAGTTTGAGAATTAATGATATTTTTTTTTTGTTTCGACGAGACGTTTTATCAACGTAAAGATTAGTTTCATCGCTTGCGGATGTTGTATGTATTATCTCGTAATTTTTTATCATAATAATTTCAGCTCGTAAATGTCTTCAGATTTTTTGTATTATCTGTGTGTGTAAACAAGTGAAGCCGATAGAAGTGGGTCAACTCATTGCGCCCTTGCTATTTTCCAACTCATTGTTTCCATAACAATAGAAGTCATTGGGTTTCCAAATTTAATAAGTTAGTTAAAATCATAGTTACATCTCATCTGGTCCGCAATTATGAGTTTCGTTTATTTAATTCGGACCTGAAGTAATTTTACATTGACCTGCTTTTTCTATGATTTCAAATTGTCAATCTATTTATGAAATACTTCGTATTAGGAGAGATTATAATAATTTTTTATATTACGAATTTTAATTACGTTTATTTTATTTTTATGGCTGAAAGTGAGATTACAACTTACAGTATGTTTGTTACTTGGCTTAACAATAATTAAGCACGTGGCGCCGTGATGCATAGCATGTAATTATTTGAAACAAGATCCGCCGGCGGCGGTTCCTCGTGATGAATAAATGCTTAGTCAGTAATTTGCTGTTTTAACTTTGTGCGCGCCAAACGAATTTTGTTAATGGGATCTTTGACCCTTGAAAACGAGTCATTCTAATATAAGTAATAATTATTTATTTTTTTTTTAATTACCACCTACCTCGTTAATAAGGAATCTCTGTATGAATATTATTATCTTTTTTAAGTCGCATTCGCGTTATTTATAATACATTCATGTTCAATATTTTCTACGTGATTTTTGATTTAGTTGTTTACAAGAATATATATGTGAAAGCAGAAAATAAATATAGTTGTGTATTGTACTTTATACAATAACTCTCGCTGTAGCTCACTTTAATCTCCCAAAAAGAGGTATTATATAAATTTGACGAATTGGTGTTTCTGCATCTTTCTACTTCGTTGACTCAAAACACTCCGACTGATTTTAAAGTTCTTTGTTAATATATTTGTTCTTAACGTACATTAAGAACAAAATATAATTCATAACATGCTGTACACATGTACTTAGTAATAGCCACTTCTCTTTTCAACATACATATCTTATTTACACGTTTTTATATATACAATTCACAAGACACTGAGTTCACACTTCTTACGCTGTCCAAACAGTAATGAGCTGGAGAGGCTTTATACAAAAATGACAGCGGCGCCATCTTTACAATAATCAATACAACTATTTAATTATTATCAATTTTATAAAAGTCCTGGATTAATAATATTTCAATTACACTATAAGAAATATAAATACAATTATTACATAAATATTAGTATGAAATATAATAGTACAATATGCAGTAATTCATTTTGGATTCATTCACAGTCAATACAATTACTATTTTTCCAACAAAATGTTTATAATCACGATTATTTATCCACAATATCTAACATTAGGTATTTAAAATCGTTTCAGTAATTTGAAAAGCATATGTTATCCGTGTAACTTAATTTTAATGAAAAATTACAAATTGCAGGTTGCTCAACTTGAATTAGATTTTGATTATGCCAAATATCATTTTAAGTATTCGCTGTAACTAAGAGTAAGAGGCTTGTGTAGTTTGTTCAGGCACCGCCGGCAGTAGGCCACGGCGATTGCGGTTACGATATCATTCATAACAGATTGTATCTCTCCAACGATCTCGGGGTCAATGCCATATTTAGCATGTTAATTTAATTGTGGAAGCGCATTGATTGATTTTTCATGCATGTCTTTATTATATAAAGTAACAGAGTATTACTCGACGAAAATGTTTTAAAGAAAACTAATTTGTTCGAAGAACATGCATAGGTCGGGTACCGAAATCATTTTTTTTTAAAGATTAAACATAAATACAATAAATAAAGATTTATAACGTTTAGTAAAAATACAATTAATAGAATGACTTTATCAATTCATTATTCCCTAGCATCGGTTATCGCAGCGAGATGGTACTAATATTATGAACGGAGAACCTGTATAAAAAACTCACAGGGAGAAATCAAGATATATTTACGAAATTTGTAGTAAAAATTCATAGGATAATTGAAGCAATGATATAGTTATAACGGCAAGTGATTATAGACACGACGATATGGACGCTAGCGCCCTGATAATGGACATAATGGGATTTAGAATGCAGCCGTGCAACATCGTGATCCTGCATCCAAGGTCGTCGTCCAATGCGGTCATTGTGGTCACTAATTAACTAGGGAATACTGAATGTTCATTTTTTGGTACGCCTTTTCGGCGTGTAATAGAATAGTCGATTACAATTAAAGGTCACAATCTTTCGGTATTAAAATTTTAATTTAATATTCTATCTATATAATAAGTATATAAGTGAATAAACCTTTTTGCCTTATAAAAGAAGAGTATGTTCATCATTGTTGAAATATAACGTGCCATTAACAGCAGTGTTTCTTATGACTTCTCTACACATAGACTTATTGTTATTGTCCCCTGATACTTCGGCACACGATCATTCTTTAGAAATGTATCAATAAGTAAATTGCTGTAGACTTGTTTTTTTGTGAAAATGCAATAATGTTTGCAAATTACTTACCACATGTCAGTAAATTATAAGCGACGCAATCATTCCGAATTATAATAGCAAAAAATTTGGTTTGGTCTTCGCAGGAACATAAGCATATGTCGAAGTTCTCTTAATCCGTTTCTCCATATGCTCGTTCCAATATACCCGCTTATTTTCTCCTGGTCATCTGATCCCTATAATCAGTCGCCAAAGGACGTGAAGGTTAAAGAAGGAAGCCTTTCCAATTTAGTACGGCAGACAGTGCGTCGGTGCACCGTAGCTGAACAGGTCACGATTATATCAAGCTCCTTTGCCATAGCATAGGAGAGAACCAGTCTAATGGTGCGGTAGTAGTTACTCAGACGGGTAGCCAATAATAAAAACTTATCATCATTGAAATTATAAATGTAGTATCTCATTATTGTTTTCTCTGTCTAATGCCTAATTTGCTAAGGAAGCAAAATAGCGAGTAGAATAATGAAGACTTATTCCATCGCAGTGTAAAGTTGGTTCTGATGATAAATTATCAGTTTCGTACATAACTTCAATCAAAACTGCAGCACCATGAAGTAGGTCTAGGTGATGCGTTAAATCAATATTTTTCGCGTCAACGCCTGCTGATTGCAATAACATTTCAGTTCAAGATTAAGTTTATATTTAGATATTGGAACTAAAAAAGCAACATAGTTTAAGATGAAGTAATAGCCCATAGATATTCTTTTCAGTCTATACATTTTCACGTATTATTTATGTATTTATAAAAATTAATGGTGTTAACATTTAATTTGCTTATATACCATTCGGTGATAAAGATCTTGACGGCCCACCTGGTAGTAAGTATTATATAGATAAAAATGTAACACAAGTGGCTACTCCACTGGCAGTGTCCCACGAGAACGTTGCCAACTGAGCAACACTATCGACCTTTTTTAAAGTTTACTGTTGCTTGTGATAACGCAGGCAAAAACCATCAGATTGATGTTTCTTGCATTAAAATTGATCTGAAATTGATCCGTAACTGACCACACAATAACGGTGTATAGTTAGTCCAAACAAACTACTATATATTCTTAAATTACGGTTAGTATGTTGTGTATTGCGTAAATGTTTACATACTACAAACAGACCTTGGAGTTTAAAATTTCTGGGTCAATTGAAGTCACAGCATGTCATCAAGCCAAACGTTCGTGTTTTACCTGTTTTAATTTTTTTATTAACTTACAAGAACGAGACAAGAAACATTTAATCCTGGTGGAAGCCGTAACGTCTGCTTGTGACAGTGCATTATCTATCTCAATGATTTTTCGACTAGCGGAGCCTTTCAAACGAATGTAGTATTTTCTGCAAATTTAGTATTACCTTCCAATATGTACTCTAGGTTATAATCTATAATTTCAATTATTGAAAATATTTTGGAAACCTGTTACTTCTAGGTATTAGACATTTCTCTCTTCAGTATATGTTTTATCTATAACAGTTTCCATGTCCATACTTTTTACATTGCTCAAACAGGAATGTTTTTTATAGCGAAACGATTTTAAAAAGTCAATAGAATTACTATTTTCTAACAATACTTTGTAGTCACAATTTTTTAACGCAATATCTAATATATAATGCATTTTAATGAGAAGTTATGTGTTCCGTCTCCGGCAACAGTATTATTAGTAGTTCATCATCATTATTTCAACCGATGGACGTCCACTGCTGGACTTAGGTCTCTTGTAATTAAGTCCACAAAATACGGTGTAGTGATGTCTAAGTCCAATAGTCGTTACTGTAATTTTAAAAGTGCATTAAACAAACAGTACAGTTTAATTCTTAAAATTTTACTTCGTTCAAAGCTATTTTACGCGCGTTGCCTACGTTAATCGATGTTTAACGATACATCGGACTCGTTTAATGGATAATAAAGAGACTCGTATTCGTGCAAATTTTAGTCCGTGACATTTGAATAATGCATTTTCTAGAGAATAATATAACTGCATCAGCGAGCCGATCGCGGAGGTCGCAGATAGTAATATATATCTCATTTTCATAGTAATATTCGTCTCGTTGACTGGTATTGATTGTTATCGTTACTTTTTGTACACTTGCTGAACAGATTAAATTTTTTAAGAAACTATATTAAATGACGTATCAATATCTTGGTGCTTACCTTGAACAAATAATCACTGATCATATCTTTTTCTTGTTAACATCAGACCTGGAGGATTTCCCTATCTATACTTAACATTATCAAGTATGTTTATTGTACAAAATTATACATCATTTATTTTTTATTCCCAAAACAAACTTTTTATATGTAAAAAACTAATAAAAGAATAATATTTTCTCAGTGATCTCTAATATTTCATACTGACCTAATAAAAACCGGTTTTATATAAAAACACAGCGAGATAACTAATTCAAAGGTTAAACTCATTAAACGTATTGTAATTTACAATTAATTTTATTTCTTGAAATAAAATGTTAATGACAAAGTTCCACTTTCTTCAACTCGTAAATGTTATTTATTGTCTTCTTTCTCTATGCTCTAGTTTTTAATACACAATTAAGTTAATAAGCGTTAAGTACAAATGTTTATTAGGAGTATTGAAATGAGTATTGCTTAGTGATTGAGGTCTTGAATACTGTTGTGCCAAATTTGTACCACTCGCCTATATGGTACAATCGAGAACATTTACTGTGTATATTAGTGATTATTAATAGCACATTATAAAATGTTTTCACCCATATTAGAACATAGCTAATAAAAGTACACATTAAATAATTTAATACATACTGCTTTGATTTTATCAGTATGTGGTAATAGGAAGTCCTAACATTATATTAGTAATTCGTTAATCTTATCAACAGTTAAATTATGTACTAAAATAATTATGTTATTACTTGATTATTACATCATTTAAAATTACACTTAAAAATTATGTATTAGCAGTATTCAGTACTTTACTGCTGCCTTTATCATCATCATAATCAGTCGATTGACATCCACTGCTGGATGAGCTCTTTCTAACTGAACACTATGTGGTTAACTATCTTCAACTTATAAATATTTATTTTCAACGATGTTGTTTCATGACATAATGTCTATGGCTTACTTTCAAGAATTATCAGTAACTCGTGAATTCTATGGAAACGTTTGAAGTTGTAAATTTTACAAGCTCGCATCGCCGGTCGTGCTCGTAAACTGATAACTTACACGGTGTATCCACAACAGATAAGTTGTTCAAACTTAACAGAATTATCGTTCGCTTATCGGTATTGCATAACGCGAGTCCATTTATCGAAATTCTTACCACGAAGGTTACAAGGGGCACGGACTTGTCCAAAGGGCTGCGTGTATACGTAATTTTGTTGGTTTATTCGCAATTTAGGTCACAACGATCACGCCGCACAAAATATCGCCAGCGGAAGTGAAACAGTTAAGTAAGTTGTTCACAGTAAACGCTGAAGTTATTGCGGAAAATCGTTGCGCTTAAAATCAACTAACCGTAAAAGTTTAATTAGACATTTATATATTTACTGTTTGTGTTTAATTGTAAAACGGTTTAAACGATTATATTACAAGTAATAAACATCACAACGTGCTTAATGAGATACAAATTGAACTTTTTCTTTTAATTGAAATGATTTTACGATTCTTAGTGTACTACCGGAAATAGTTTGTGTAATGACGCAAAGAAAATGAACATTTTCTTTTACTCAACTTTATGATTTTATTCTCATAGCATGTTATTTATAAAAATTAATATAGTAAGAAATCAGACATTTTTCAATAGCTTATTATTTATTTCATATATAACGAAATATAAGGTACTTAACTAGACAGTGACCTACCACTAGTGAAGCAGCTTTTGCGTCTTAAAAAGTTTATTTTTAATATTTCTACTTTCGAACTATGTTCGCGTATTAACTTGGATAAAATATTAAAGTATACAGCACCTAATAAAGTTTTCCGTTTATCGAATATCAACACTGATTACACGTAAGTTAATCGATACAGTTATATTATAACGGGCTGTGAGATTGTGAATAGGGTCGCGCAGCAGAGAAAAAAAAACTTAAACTTAAAACGCACGCTTAAAGTCAAGGCGGGGAACGAAAGCTGTTAAGTCGAAAGTCGGTCGGTTCAAAGTTGTTAATATTTCACTCTACGCATAAGAGTTCTTTGTTAACTTATCTTTTTATTACACTCCAAGAAGTTGTACGTCTGGGGTCACAATGGTAACAGATAAAAACCACAATCATGTTATTGCCAACAAAATGCACGTATTAAGTTGAAAAAAAGTCAGCGGTATGCGAAAGTTTCCTGTTATCCGTTGCAAGTTTACACAATTCCCGATTTTTTTTTCTCGTACCGTTTTTTATCGCGTTCGCCGTCTTGGTGGTCAACGATCCGTTTGCAGCGCGTTTCGTAACCTTTTTGGCGATATCCATCATTGTTGGCGAATGCTCGAGTCGATACAATCTCGACATCACCTTTAAAATTAAAATATTTATTTTCGCTCTAAATGCTCATGATTAATATGTATACGTTTCGGTACTTAAAAGAAAAGACAAACTTTCAAATAGAGTTAACACAACATACATCAGTATGATGTGAATAATATTTTGGTTTTTGATCTGTTGTAAACTAAGTTTAAGCACAGACATAATTTACAAGACATTGTCTACTAGGCATGCCGTATTATGGTTACAGTTTAAGTTATCTTTTATTCGACTACACGATAAGTTATACGCTAACTGATACCAACGGGCTACAACTTAAGATCTATGCACAGCACCATATTGCACTCATTACTTCAATATTACTACTAATCAAAACACCCATCAAACTGGAACAATATAAAGTAAGAAAGTTTGAACTTGGCTGCTGAAATAGTCGCTGCGACGGTACCTACCCAGTCCAGGAGTCAAGAAATGCAGTCAAAGTCTTCCAGGAAGTATTTATTGGAGATACAAAATGTTACAACATTGTTTTGTACGAGAAGTGTAAATATTTTTTAAACGTAATCATATAGAGGAAAGTTTTGTTTTAATATATGTTATCTTTATTACTGCAATGCAATTATTTGTTATAACATAATTTATTGATTTTTTTATTAGTGTCGAGGAATCTTTGAAAAAATACTCTGTTTTCTGTAAGAAGTCAGTTGAAAGAGGTTACGGAATCTCCGTTACGAACCTTTAATTATTACTAATTTAGTACATTGTAAGACGGAATGTGTATTTTGTTATTAAACATAATTTAAACTAAGCTCTGTTTAAAAAAATCTTCGGCTTTAAATTGTTTTAACTCTTGAACGACTCGTTTGTCGACCGCTGAGCTAGACGATCTCCGACAACGGAGAGGTATCCAGTAGAACGTCATGTTATAATTTTGTAACATGATAATTTAAGCATCAACTTGGCCTGCTACTCGCTTCAGATGATGAGTAATCCTCCATTGAACACGCTGTACTACGTAGGCTGTGCTAATTTACGATTCAATTATCCCACGCATCGCGCACTGGGTTCGATGGTATCGCATTAGATACATTATTCGATAGAGTTAAGTTATTGATTTTACAATACATATCATATACTATAAACTCACAATCTCCGATCGTAGTCGTAAAGCTTTAAACTCATGTTGTCGATTTGCTATTGAATTCCGGAAATGATGCCGGTAAATTTGTTTAAATGCAGATGGTGGTATTGATGTGTTTTTCTTGTTGCCGGAGACCGTCTAGGTAGGTACCACAGCAGCTCCTATTTCTATCGCTAAACAGTAGTGTGCAGGCATTACTGTGTTCCGGTTTGAAAGGCGCTGTAAGATTATGAAATTACTGTGAGATGGTAACGAGACTTAATATTTTGTCCCAAGACGAAGAGCGCAATGCGGTGCAGTGTATACCATCTTAACTAGCGCCACGTTGTTATGGGCAGGCGTATCACTTACCATCAGGTGAACGTTTCGCTCGTTTCATCACCTCATCGAATAAAAAAAGAATAATAGCTTTTATTATAACGGATAAAGAAAATAAAATTATTATTAAAATGAAACAAAAGTTTAGATCATGAAATGGCCTCGTAAATTTCAGATTACGAAACAATACTAACGTAATACCCTAAAATACTCACACATCACAAAGAGCGTGTTTTTTATAGGCAGTAAACCTAAAAGCGTGTGTCGATAACCCCGGCCGCGTCACAACCTGTGACTGATGTATTGAGGAGTCAAGGTTACAGAGATACTGGTGTGGGCGTGGGCTGTTGTGGATGTCGTCGCCTGAGCTGAGATCCTCCGAATATCCTTCAATTAACCCTCGGCCGGGCCGCTCCGTCGTGACGGTCTTAGTTTTTATCGCTGCTCCGTCCTCCCAATAAAATATTTTTAGGGTACCATTAAATTTGTTGAGAGTATCCATTACAGGTTACGATGGTCAGTGACGCTATTTCCTGTGGCACTCGTCTAAAATATTTGTATGGGCTTTAATTGACATATTTGTCGGACTTTGTATCTGTTGACATATGTTCCACGTACAGGAAATGCTTACTGTTTTTTTTTATTTACTCGACGCTGAGAATATTTTTTATACATGAAGCATTCATCTAATATTTTTTGGGTGTAATTATCAAAGGACTAATAGCAATCGTGCATTGCTTTTCCATCCTTTTGGGGAATTTCATTATTTTGATTATCGCTATAATTTTTTTTGTTAACTTGATAATATTGATTTGAAAAAATATGAACTGGATCAGTCTCAACAGGCCTTTTGTCTATTAATGTTTAATAATAACGTCGCGATAGATTTTATTTTTACTTTGAAGTAAAGGAAATTTATTAAATGAGATATTTAATTCATTTATAATATTATAAACTACTTAATAGGATACCTGAATAATACGCGATATGAGATACTTGTTATTTCTCGAATGAGATGTCTCGTGTGTAATTCATATTTAATTACATACGACACGCATAAATATTAGATTGTAACTACATCATCGTCAGTGTCATTGCGTTTAATTGGCACGGTCAAATTGCTCAACTATGCTGCCTCAACTGGCATTTATAACTTTATAACTGTTTCGGACAGGTTTTATTAACATTTCTTACGGGCTGACAGACAGGGAAATGAGGGAAAGTTAGGAATGTTGTTGAAGGGCGTGTACAGTTAACATTAAAAAGTTACGAATAAGCGCCGTAAGTTTTTGTTGAGAGTATCTATCTTGTTGAGTTATACACTTCAATCGTTATTAACTTTTTCTTTAATAATTCAGTTTGTCAGCTAAAAATATAATAGAGGTTAAAATACATTAGATGCGTATTAAAATTTATTGTAAAAGTACATTGAAATATTTAAAATTCCAGTTGATTTCTTGCGGTGGTAGAGTTTTATAGTAAGGTCTCTCTGTGTTTCGTCTATCAGACAGATATAGTTGTATGTTTCTCAGAAGTGACTAAGGATCCATTACGCGCCGCGAGCACTATCCACTGACTTGCAGTCCGATCTATCTTTATCTATGAATTGAGTAGTTTTACCCGTCGTACTGCGATTTACAACACAATAAGTCAGCTCCAAATTGGTGGTCCGAGATCGTTGGGTCGGATGATTTTTGTGCGGGGTCCGACGGCAAAGTCGCGGTCGTATCGCCTGCGGCCACTGTATGATGGAATGCTTCAGAATAGTTCCTACAAACTGTTGTTATTGCTTTTTACTGCTGCATTAAGTCCCAAGTACTTTCATCTCGCTAATGATTTATGACAGCACGCAGCGAACGCTTTCTTACAGTCAGCACCCCGTTTTCAGTTTGCGCTAAGATTGTCTCCCACCAAAGTTGAGTCATCGTCGTGATTTGTATTCAGTGGACGTAGCGTCTCCTTGCTTGTCTTTTGATATACAAAACTCAAGGAAATACGAATAACGAAGGCACAATAATATTTTAAAGGGCTTAAATACCATCAGTTAAAAAGAATATCCCAAGATCGTAAAAAATTGCCGTGATAGCCTAGTGGTTTGAACGTCGGCCTTCCACTGCGAAGGTACCGGGTTCGAATCCGGCCTGCACCAATGAATTTTTCAATTTATGTGCAGTTAGCATAAAACACCAACTAATATCACGTGCTATGACGGTGAAGGAAAATATCGGGAGGAAACCTGCATATCTATGCCATGACCATCCGTGGTCAGACTAGTATGTGAAATGGAGAAGGCAATGGCAAACCACGTTTCAATACAAACATGATGACCACGACCCTCAGTCATGAGGAAATACGACTTAGAAGATGAAGATCGTAAAAGGTTTCTCAATTTGACCGCGAAACTTCAGTTTGAAGAAGGCACCTTATGATGTTGATGACATTTTGTTTTCAAATTTTAATCGCTGCTTCATGTTTATTTTACTATACTTGTTTAGAAGCGGAATTTATTAAGATTTATTACACGTTTGTTGATATTTTTTTTTCTAGTGTTAGGATTAGATTTATCATAGGTTACGTAGTCGTCATTAGGCATGACTTGTTCACTATCTTAATGGTATTAATTTCAAGGAAATTTATGTTAAAGTAAATGTTTTAATTATAAATTTTTTTAACTGTGGAATTTACATTTTTTGACTTAATATAACATATCTTTTTTTTAAATTCCAGGTAAAAGATTTGGTGCGTTATCGTAGTCTTTCGGTGAGAAAACGCGCAGGTATGAAATATTTATAAGGTATTCTAAGAAATTGCTATAGATATTTTACGGGTAAAATTAAAATTTAAATAGGAATGTATATTTGATGTACACTTATTAATATGTAATCAAGAAAATCACTGCTATACACTTGCGTTCCCCGCGTTCATTGTGAAACAAGGCCGCCGTGTGAGGTTTACGCGCGATACCCTATTGTGAGATTAGGCTCGTTTAGATACTTATCACACAGCAGGTAACTATTTTGTTGTGTCAAGTAATTCTTTTCTTTTATTTCGTTATAACTGCGGAGATTTCGGTTAAACAATCATTATATTCATAAGCAAAGTTTAAAAATTTTGTAGAAAGAAAGTTATTATTTCTGAAAATATACTCCCGGACACATCTACCGGTCCACCACCCAGTGTTTAAAGTTTCGACGGTGTCTAGTTAAAAATAAATGTTAGGTGGAGCAACAAGTTTTAATGCAGTTTTGAAGCAGATTTATTGGTCAACCCTTATGTATGTTTTTTTTTAATTTTTTTTTTGTAATTTCGAATTGATTTGGCCGTCAGAAGTTTTACCGCTTGGGCGACAATTTCAGGCAGAGTATCCATATTTTTGGTCAAAACTGGCTCTAAGTTTAGATTTGCCTTTTTATGGAACCAATCGGACACATAAAAAAAAAATCCAACTTGTGCGAAATAAAAAAGCTTTCTCCATTCCTAGGTCGTTGAAAACCAATGAACATACTCGAATTTTCGTTTTTTTTCGTAATCCTAAATTCAAAATAAAAAAAAAAAAACATACATAAAGGTTGACCAAAAAATCAGCTTTAAAACTGCATTAAAACTTATTGCTCCACCTAACATTTATTTTTAGCTAGGCACCGTTAAAACTTTTAAACACTAGGTGGGCCGATAGATGTGTCCGGGAGTGTATATTGTTGGTATAACAACATACTGTACAGATTCCTGAAGTAGATATGTATTACATATATAATAGCACTATTGTTCTGCAATTCATTGCGCAAAATGATATTGTCATCAAATGTCGAAAGAATTCATATTTTTTTTGAAACGCCATTGTTTGGTTTAACACAGTATATTTTATATGTACTTTATTATGGCCTCGTTTACTTTAACTGCCTCTGGTTTAGTGGTTAACCTGCCAGTTTGCATGAAGGTCACCGGTTCTTCCGGGGTTGGATCACGGCAGGGTTTTTTCATGTCCGCTGGATAGCTACTGATTCTGAGGGAGCGTATGATCTCCGGTGTCACTTAACATGATGTGAAGTTAGAGTTAAGTGTTAGCCAGATTAAATATCGTGTTAGCTTGTCATGTGTGCCGGGCTTTATGTTCGCCCACAAGGCCCTTCGTTACGCCGGATGTGTAATTTGTTTTTAATACATGTGCGCTAGACACACATTTATTTGATACTTTGATTGATCACTTGCTTTGTTATTAAATGTATCGTGAGATATTATAAGCGTAATATATTTGTTGTACAATATAAAAGCGTCTTAGTATTAATCATCAAAGAACTTGTTTTGTCTCTGTTGCTGAGACTGTCTAGGTACCACCGCAGGTACCATTTCAGCCGCCAAACAGTAGTGTGCAAACATTACTGTGTTCCGATTTGAAGGGGGTTGTAGCTAGTGAAATTACTGAGGTAACGAGACGTAACATCTAGTCTCAAAGCGAATAGTGCAATGCAGTGTATACCATATTCACCAGCGTCACATTTTTGGTCTCGCTCGTCTCGGCGCTTCGTCGAATAGAAAAAAGTCACTACTTAAACTACCTCACATAACGCATGACTATCAGCATATCTGTATATTGAATTATATACTACGTCGATGTACATAAAGATTTATACCAAACAACTAATAATGTAAAGTGTAGTAATGTAAATTGATTGTGTACATAAGTTGTTCTCAGTCCAATCTAATTTTGTGTCGTATAAACTATATTAAAACAAATTGATTACTTAGTTGCAGTAAACTTACTGCGCCAGTCTGAACACGGCGGACAAGCTGTTTAATTTCTAAATAAATCCATCATAGTAGGTACCGTACATCTTCTACTTTGTTGCAGCTGCCTTTAATTGGAGTATGGACATAACCTTTTATGTCTGTGCCTATCTAAACATTAATACGCAACCTGGTTTCTTACCCTGTTCATGTTCCTCGATCTTTAAGTCTTTGTGGCTGTTAACTACGTTGTTTTTATTTGTATGTCTCGATATTATATGTAGAAATATTTAATGTAATTAAATTGTACGGACTTTAACCCTTACTACCAAAGTAAATCTACCAACGTTGGCCTTGGGAATTGAACCTCTGTATTATTAAGTAAGCTTTAAGTACATTTTTTTATATTCAACTAGGCGATGAGACGAGTGAGTCGTTCACCTGATGGTAAGTGATACGCTTGCCCATAACAACGCGGCGTTAGTTAAGATGGTATACAATGCACCACAATGCGCTCTTCGCCTTGCCACATAAAGTGTTACGTCTCGTTACCACAGTAATATCACTAGTTTACAGCCCCCATCGAACCGGATCACAGTAATGTTTGCACACTACCGTTTGGAGTCTAAAACAGTCGCTGCAGTGGTACCTATCTAGACGGTCTCCTGCAACAGAGACCCACCACCAGTAAAACCAATATTTTATATGAAGT
This sequence comes from Byasa hedistus, assembly GCA_029286795.1. Taxonomy (NCBI): domain Eukaryota; kingdom Metazoa; phylum Arthropoda; class Insecta; order Lepidoptera; family Papilionidae; genus Byasa; species Byasa hedistus. The sequence continues at coordinate 2,105,883 of JAGSMW010000016.1, forward strand.
TTACAGTATAATAAATCGTCAAATGAATTTCAATCAATTTAACAATTAATTATGCTTAACGTGTTAGTAAATAATCGCTGAACATACGTACTGATTACTCCGCAGCAGTAAATGTTATGGATGGCGTTTTGTTCTTTCGTAAGTAGATGATGGATTGTTAGTTACATCGTCGCTTAGCCGGTTTAAGTGAGGCATTGATTGATTGTACTATTAACGCGCGAACTGGCCAAACTGATGCTAATAACGAATATAACATTTAGAAGTTGCCATTTTTATTTTGAACTAGCTGTTACCCGCAACTACGTCCACTTGGCATTTAAATAAAAATAAATTTAGAAAAGCTATATATTATGTAATGTATGTAAACAACTATCCTATTTAAATCGAATAACATAAAAATTTTTATTGGTTTAAATTTTTTTCTGAAATAAAACTACCCTAAGTTACTCCTTGGTACATTAGCTATCTGCCTGTGAAATTCCCGTCAAAATCGGTCCAGCCGTTTCAGAGATTAACTGAAACAAACAGCGAGACAGACAAAAATTAAAAAAAATGTGGTTGGTATATGCATCGTGTATACATCGAAATGCACTTAGAAATGTTATTTTGATGTTACAAACAGACACTCCAATTTTGTTTAGTTGTATATATAAGAATAATATTATAAACTATGTGTAAGGGATTTAAGTAAACTAAGTGAAGGGCGCTGTAAGCTAGTGAAATAACCTGTCTCAATGCGCCGAGCGCAATGTGGTGCAGTGTATTATTCTAACTAGCGCGAAGTTATGGTTGGACGTATCACTTACTATCAAGTGAATGTTAAATAATATATGCCGTAAGTATTTGTTTGTGTTTACTATACAAGACACTGCAAAGAACCACTATTTACCAGGTGGTAGGTCTCTGTTGCCGGAGACCGTCTGGATGGGTACCACCCCGCAGCTCCTATTTCAACCGCCAAATAGTAGTGTGCAAACATTACTGTGTTCCGGTTTGAAGGGCGCTGTAGCTAGTGTAATTACTGGGGTAACGAGACTTAACACCTTATGTCACAAGGCGACGAGCGCAATGTGGTGCAGTGTGTACCATCTTAACTAGCGCCGCGTTGTCATGGGCAAGCGTATCACTTACCATCAGGTGAACGTCTTACTCGTCTCGTCGCACAGTAGTATAAAAAAATAAATTATTTAATAATGTTCAAGAATTTATTGGAAAGGTGCTTGTTTGAATTAGAAAAAAATATTAATGGATTGAATAAAATTGGTTAAATGTAAAAAGTTAAATAGTTAAAAACTCTATATTACTCGGCTTTACTTGAAACTCCACGTAGCCATCGAACCAGGTCAAGTCGAGAGACTTTTTTATTATTTGGTCTTATTTGGTCCCCGGTGTTAAGTAACGAGGTCTTGTCATACAATGGACTTGCACAATAACTATTGTTAACATTTTTTTTTATTACTTAAATTTTCTTTTAAAAGCAGAAAATTGGAGCTGGAACACAGTTTTTACTTTATACCGTTTTTTAATTTTTAAATTTTCGTATGACAAAATTTTTTTATGGTCTAACATTTGCCTCGGACTTAAGCATAGCATTTTATATTGTACTTAATTAGTTACACTTACACTGTTATAAGTATGACAATGAATTAACTTTTGGCATTAAGGAAATATTTTTATATTTCTGTATATTTACCATACATTTTAGGTTTCCTATTCTATTCTCTATTAGTCTCTTTTCTTATATTAATGTCTGAATAGTTGAGTAAGGCGGATGTATCACGTTTGGAAATGATCGTGATTTGGTAACACTAACAGGCCGTCAGTCATTCAATGGTTGGCGATAATTAATGTTAGTGTAACAAAAAACGCGAACGTATTATACACGAGATCGTTTCCCGATTCCACTGCTCTGTACTATCCGCTTCAAATGCCCTGAAGGTCAGGCCGAAGTAGTTTTTATTAAATCTTTTATTCATCATCATTCACAACCTAATCGCTAATAACTACTTCGCCTCCATTAAAATTGCTACTTACTGTACTACTGTAGGTATGCGTGTGCTGGTGATGGTTTTAAGGAACGCCTGCTGCCCTTTTCTTTGAATGAATCCCCCGAATTAACCTTATAAGTTACACCGAGGGTAGAATGACGGTGAGATTCCAACCCCTCTACTCCCCAGGCTATATTTTGTTATTACAAACATAACAATGAATTCGAAACTCTGTTTAGCTTTATAAATATGCTTTCTGCGAAATTCTTATTTATATTCGTTCTTCCAAACAAATTATAAACAAAGTTTTCAAAAATGTTGATGTCAAAAGTAGACAGTGAATTTATTATAGAAACCTTTCTAGCCATATGGTAACAGATATGCAATTACTAACTTGTACTGATATATTATGTAATACTCATAACATTAAGTTGTGGTGTTAACATGAAATTTAATTATATTCATTGATTTTTGAGTAAGCTCAGTAATTTTAACGGTTACATCGCTATTCAAATTGAATGAAATCAATCTTTGGTTTAGTACTTACTGTTTGACAGAAATAGTTTAGTACTTCTTAAATAGCAGATTCTCACTGCATCAAACAAATAATATAGTCATCAATGGCTTCAAGCATTTAATAAAATTCAAATAAGAAGCTTTACAAATTACACAGAAAAAATTACCAGAATCAGTGTTCGACCTAAATGCTTACTGTTGCTGACGTTTATTGAACTAACGTCAATGTTTACTTACTACCGGTTCCGAGTAATGTATATATTGAATCGAAAGCATTCCGCATACGAATGCATCATACAGGCGATAACGTTGCCACTTTGTGTTAACACCGTTGTAATACAATTTATTTGGATAAGGTTCACTCAACCTGCTGAGAACAGATTCTTTTAAGTATACGATAGGTAACTACAACACTATCATCAAATAGCTAAGTGTTACCTAGTTAACGCTCTCGGCTAGTTTACTCACTATAGTTGATATGATGCAATTTTATCAAGTCCAAGATAATACATTGTTTGACTTTTGTTGTAATTGTACCGCAGTGAGATTTTAGATTTTAATTTATTCAATGTTCATTATTAAACATAAAACTTGAACTCGCCAAACGTAATATTAGAATACCGAAAACAAGAATAACTTATTAAAAATATCGTTTCAAAATGATGTTTGTTGTAGTGTAAATAACGATAAGAATATATTTGAAATCTAAGCCATAAAATTTTGTAATCCATTCCAATCTGAATGTTTCGCTGTTCCACTTGTGCAATGATAAAAACTCCCACTTCTGGCCCGGTGTTAACATCTCGTTACATTGTAATATTTCTTCTCTATTCATTCGTATCGTCGTGAATCTGGCGACGACAACAAAAGTGGTACAAATGCCATACCGGTGCGGCGCGGTGCGGCGAATTAACTATTATAATGGTTAGCTTACGTATAATAGTTTTTGTATGAGGTCGTCGACATTTCTCCGTCGGAGTGGACCGGCTGGTGTACACTGGTGCCGTGTTATATGTTATTATTACCCGGTTTAAGTGTTAGTGCGATTACGCTATCGCATACGGCTGCATTCGTAAAATTTTCGACTTTACACGCATCTGTTTAGCTTTGCCTCTGTAGGCCGCAATAAATGTTTACTACTGACTATTACATTTGAGAAATTATGAATATTTATTAAATTTACAAATGGTTGTGGATACTTTGTATATAATCTTGTCATGTTTTGATAGACCAAAACTTAATGATGTAACAGCGCAACGCATTGTCTACGTCGAATTTATGACGCACAAAATCAAAGACAACTATACATACAATTTTTTTTATTCCACGAAACCGAGACGATCAGGATATACCTGATGCTTGCGCATAACAATATAGAGTTAATTAGTATGATAAGCACAACACCATCGTGACTTAGACGATCCAGCAACAGACCTAAAACCAATAAACGTAAAATTAACTCTCGCTTCAATCATTTGGAATTCTTTACCCGTAATGGTAAACAGGCTGCATATTCTCTTAATTGTAATTGCAGGATATTACTGCAACATGCAAGGCGGGTTACTTGCGGCGTGAAAATTAAATGTTAAGTAACGTTTGACCATTTTTTTATCGTATCAGATTTTCCTTAAGGAAGATACACGAAGGCCGACTCTTTCATATTCAGATAATTCTCTCCATTCAATTTATTAACGTGACTATAATACAAAGTATAAATATGAGTGACTTTATCTAAAGCGAACGTTATCTATTCCTTTGAACGGCGCGAAGTATTTGCACGTGGGTCCAATTACTAGTTTTTTCTTCTATGCCGTCATCGACCATATTTAGTTCGCAGCCCCGGTGTTATGGTAAGTGACCATCATGATAGTAATGAACGCCATTATTGTCGTGATCGTTCGAACACGTTTAGCGATTTTACGCTGTCTTTTTTTCTGTGCTGTTCCACGATGTTCATATTAGAATTATATAATTCGTACTTGATTTTTGTACTGGGTATTTTTTTTCTCACAATCAGATTATTACGTGGCTATAAAATTATTGAAGTTCTGAAATAAGACATCGGTTACTATATGCAATGTTAATGTATGTCTAATTGTTTTCGACTTTTTGTTGATACCGGTTCGTGAGTTGTGGATTATTCGTGGTGATTGTAGAATGTAGTGCTTATGGTGGTTTTAGTATACGTAGCCATAAACCAATTACTTGGTGGTGCATTTAATATTGGTTATTTGACAATTATTTTTTATTATGTTTTTGGAAATAACTCTTTAGAGCAAGACATACATTTTCTGAACAAATAACACTTTTTAAAAAAAATATGTATGCTATCTAAATTTCTCTCCTTTAATCCTTGTATAATTCATATCATGGTTAATACTAAATTCATTTTAATAAGTTATATAATCATTGGAGAAACTGTTAACTTATTAACAATTTACCAAACTGGAATAGTAAAGTAAATTTTTAAAGTGAGTCGATTCTATACACTATCGGCTTCAAAGTCGTTTCCGCTGTTCTTAGAGTTCTCTGATAATCTTAATTACGAAAACACAATAATGAGTTATGGGGATATTTCGTAATTATAATAGGACCAAGTAGGAAACAAAAATTAGTTATTACTAATATTATTATTAGCAGTAAGTCTCTGGTCCACCGCAGCGTTCAAACAGTAGCGTGCGAACATTACCGTGTTCCAGTTTTAAGGGCGTTGTAGCTAGTGAAATTACTGGGGTAACGAGAATTAACATCTAATTCTCAAAGCGACTTTTACAATGTGGTGCAGTGTGTATCATCCTAATTAGCGCTATAAAGGCAGGCGTATTACCATAAGCTGAACGACTCGTCGCTTCGTTGAATAATAGTAATAACAATGAGTTGAAATTAATTTGAAATCAATCACTGTCTACTAATAAAATCTCGCCAGTAGACCTGCTAATGCAGCGAATTGTTCGACTTCATTAATCTACCTTAGTTTTTATGGTCGTCGTGATACAGAATTCCGTCCGTCGATCTATAGTGTTATGTTAATGCAGAACGACGCAATAGATATTTTATTCTCTGGCTCTACTATATTATAACTATGTTGCAGAATTAGAAGTAGTTAGTTTAGTGTTGCTGATACCGTTGCTTAGAATGTTTTAAAACAGATGTGTTAGTGTTTAACTTTGACATTTTTTCCTCTTTCATTTGGGACCTTAATATGTCTGTTCAGAATCTACCATAAAAATAATTGCATGTGGATATTTTACGTAGAAGAGATTGTACATAAGTTGTAGTAAACTTTAAAAAAATATATACTTTAATCTTCTCCGAGCTTGGGTCGGATTGTGAGTACTGAGAAAAAGGGTTTATGTTTAATTTATTGACCTCTAAGGATTTTGCAACTGTTTTCCTGCCTTACCTTAGGCCGTTGACCCTGTGGTCTGCACGCCTAGTGTCAGATGAGCTGTGTATTATGCAGATCTATGATGGTGTTGATGATGCTTTATAATCAATAGAAAGTCACTATCTAATTGGTTTAGAGTACGTTTCTAGTTCGTTGTTTGACTTGTGTGAACGGATTGTTATAAACAATCAAATCACTACTATCCAAATTACAATACTTATATGGCTTTTTTTTTATTTAGGATAGACTAGTGCTTGACTACGATCCCACCTGGTGGTAAGCGGCGATGTAATCCAGGTGGTAAAGCGCACAAGTCTAGAAGAAGCCTGTTCACTCTTTTCTTGAAGACCCCCACATCATACCTGGACTGAAACACTGACGCCGGCAGACTGTTCCACTCCCTCGCTGTACGCATTATGAAGGACGAAGCGAAACGCTTTGTCCTAATGCGCGGGAGATCGACAACGAAGGGATGGATGCCTGCGGTGTGTCTGTACGTCCGATGATAAAAGGGCAAAGGCGGTATTAGATCACGCAGTTCTTGAGCACACTCTCCAAAGTGCATTCGATAGAACACCGAGAGACTAGCTACTCTACGACGGTGACCCAAGCTATCGAGTTTTGCCTCCAGAAGCTCTTGGTCACCAGGCTCCAGCTTTGAACTAGGAACCTCTAACTTAGCAAGTTCTTAGCCACTGAAGTACGGTAGTTGAACTGTTTCTGCTAAGTGCTTAAAGTAAAATATCATCTCTTCTTTTGTTTTAATGTAAACGACAATCAGCTCGCTCTACGATCGTATAGTTAAAAGAAATATTTTTCACATTACTTTAACTAACGTCTCGTAAACTGTTTCTCACCACATAAACCTATTTCATTAGTCATCGTGTAAAAAAAACTAATTCTTGCGCTTAATTTTGCAATCGCCTTACCTTTTCCCGGTAGAGCCATATATTCACTAGCTCCATTGCCTTTTTTGCATTAACTTATGCGGACTGGACTATTTCAAGTCTCGGAGTCTTTTAATTAAGCCTTTTATGCTTAAGAAGAATTAGATAGAGTTTAGTAGCTGGTATGATTCTATCTTTTTATCGTATATCGTACAGTTAATGCGATTATTAATGATACTGGATAGATACCCAGGAATGAAATTAACAAAATCGATTGAGATTTTTTAACTATTTAATACATAGCTGCCTGCATATGTATTTTTTGTTTGAATTAATATCAAATGATATTCGAATGAAAAGAGATTTGATAAATTAATAATACTTAATTAAAACTTGAAATGTCGTTGATGGAGGCAAAATTCTCTTGTAAGTAAAAACGGATATGAGCTAATAGTGTAATAAACAGTCAAACTGGTTTTCGAAACCATAGCTAAAAACATACTTTCAAATGAAATACCAATCGGTTCACGAGTTATGGCTTCAATATTTATTTTTATATTATGGCTTAGAATGTCAAGACTATAATTATAATTTCTTTCTATGTTTCTACTCGACATTAAGTTCAGCTTCTGTCTATTTAGATTCTTTTAGATTTACCAGGTGGTAGGTCTCTGTTGCCGGAGACCGTCTGGGTAGGTACCACCGCAGCTCCTATTTCAACCGCCAAATAGTAGTGTGCAAACATTACTGTTTTCCGGTTTGAAGGGCGCTGTAGCTAGTGTAATTACTGGGTAACGAGACTTAACACCTTATGTGTCAAGGCGACGAGCGCAATGTGGTGCAGTGTGTATCATCTTAACTAGCAGCACGTTGTCATGGGCAAGCGTATCACTTACCATCAGGTGAACGTCTTGCTCGTCTCGTCGCATATTAGTATAAAAAAATAATCGTAAATCATTATAGAACATATTCATATATTGAATAATACCCTAGATGTGAATAGCTTTGTACAGATTTCTCTGAAACGTGAAAAAAATAAAAAGCGACGCCAGAGACATATAATGAGTGTAATATAATTTAAACATATAAACGGCAGTTGTACCCCGCGCAGACGAGCTCACTGAATGTAGACCGGCGGAATTATGAGGGTCTCCTCAATTTAGCAATATTACTGGAGTTCTGCTAAACCGGTTCGTTTGTCAATGAGGCGTATGCCTCCGGCGGCAGCGGTTTGTGTCCGAATTAATATATCGCAAATTTAAAATGAAAGTTATGTAACTCGAGTTGTTTTCTGTGTGAGAGACTACTCTAAAACCTCGTGGTGAAAGGTATCCTAGATTTGTAGTTATTTTTTTAATTTGTAGTCATTTCATATCGTTATAGAAATCGCGGGTTAGGCGCATATGAGTTGTTTACTTAACATTTTCTGTATGCTCACTTCATCATCGAATCATCATTTCAGCTTATTGCTATCCACTATTGAAATTGATGTTGCTCCCCAATTTGTTTACTACACTTAAAATTTTTTGTTCATCTCCCACAATTTTTAAATTTTGCTATGGTCACGTCTTCTTTTGAATATTTGGAGATGTATTTTGGACTATTACAAAGTTTTTTTTAGTTAGTTCCGTGTACAGCATTAATATCTATTGTATGTTTTTGGTCTATTTTGATTTAGTACTATTATGTTTTTTTTATTTCTTTTAATCGTTGTCGATGGTCTTTAATAACTATAACCTATCTAAAGCGACATTACTAAAGGTGGGTACACTATAGTGATGGTAACAGTTCCTTCCGTTCTTTATAACAGTTATTATTATTTACATCAAGTTTGCTATCTCGTTTGACTTGTACCAATCGCATTTATGTATATTTCCGTAAATTGCTTTTAACTCCGTAAGTAAACGTTTGTGTATATTTTTTCCAATTCACGTCTTTTGAAAAGACTTGCTCGGTCCCGTCGCCTTTTTATTAATGCCGAAAGTTTTTTTTCTGTTTCTTTTATACATAACCTGCAATAGTTAATGCTCACTAGAATTTGTATTAACAAACAATGTTTATTCCTTATTCTTCGAAAGTGTATAAACATTTGTTTGAATGTTATCAGTTTCTGTGGTCGCTGCGTATTCGGTTAACGACTTCATTCAAGTCAATTGCTTGCATAGCTGATAGTTTAGTGTTACTCAGATACGTGTTTACTTTTTGATAAAACCGAGTTTTAATCGTGAATCGACCTTATAGATTTATGTAGAGAATTGTGTAATTTTTTATTTCACCTTAGAGGAAAGTACACTACCAAATTAGAATTGTATGATCTACCAATTTTTTAATATGATCTTTTTGAATAAAAGTTTTAGAAGACAGATCTACTGAAAGGATAAGCTTTTTAAATTTGACATAAACTATATGTTGCTTATGTATAAGTATTTACACTGTCGTTAAAAATTGCATTTACTTTATAATACTCTTATTTTTTGTACCTAGTTTAAGAAATTATAGTTTCGAATTATTTTAAAAAATATAAAAAATTTAGAAAGATATCGACATTCGTTTATTAGAGATGTCGTTAGTTATTTAAAAGAAAATTTAGTTTTAAATTTGAGTAATGAACGTTGTAAGTTTTTTAATAAGCAGGTTATAAATGTTCAAATGTGCGATTAATATCATAATCTGCGTGTAAGACTTTAATTAACGTCGCATCTAGTTTACAAAGTTGATTTATCTTAACTTGTTTATTGGGTCGGAAGTTGTATCGAAGTCGGGCGAGCGATCCCAGTGCTTTCGCCGGCGCGCACCTAATCGAAGCAATTGGCCAACGTCTTATCTATTTAATTTATCTATCAGCTTCGGAAATTGCGGACGACATGATTGTTGACGTATCTGAATGGATGCTCACAGGCCCGATCAATCTGTAATTAAGGGTAAGTAACGGTTTAAGATTTGATTCTGTATCAATTTTTGGAATTCACGAGATTTATGCTATTTTGAATCTCAGTGGGAACTATAACCATATGTGTTTTACCAACGAATGTAGTGTCTCTAAAGTCTTTCCCTCATTTCTGTGGATCATTGTCATGTCTAGGGTCACTGTCTAGATAGGACGATCTGTCTCCACCGGTTCCTATCCAGCGGCTTTATTGAGATCCTGTAAAATTTGGACGACCGCGAGTTGTATTAGATCGGTTCATATTGTTGATGATTGAACTTTTTGCTTAAACAAACGCCAAATCCTTATGAGAAGTTGTATAACTTAGCACCAGGTACGTTGTAGCTAAGTAATCCAATGAACTTTATGTTCCATGATTATTGTTAATTAAAGAACCCCTTGAGCTCTCTTATCAGCATTCTTGCCTAACGAAACGTTTCATTTTGAAAATAAGGGGCTGTAAGTTATCTCTAAGGACTTCGGGACCCTTGGGGGGTGCACACCCTATTTTGATTACTATATTACGTTATCCACGATGCATTTTTTGGGTACGAGTTCGAAACGTGAATAGAGTAGGTTTAGTGATTTTGTTTCTGTTGTATGTATTCTTCAATAATAACAGTTTTGTAAAAATATGATATCAATTTTATGAATATTTGTTTTACTATCTTTACATTTGTATATAAATCCTACGACATATGAATTGTTTTAATATCGTATCTTGTTAATTAAGTATTATTAATTAACTTACTACCGATAAAAAATTGCTTCTTAAGCAATTTAATGTTATAAATTTTTTATATTATACATATTTTTTCCTTTTCATATAATTGTGAATAAATATCCACCTAATCACATAAGTAAAAACAGATCTTTAAATTGGACATTAATTGATCTGTAATTTGGACATTACTTAATTAATATTGAAAGGAATATTTATAATGTTAAAAAATATTACTTTCCACTACAATCTAAAATTACTATAACTAGTTAATATTTAAATAGTGGCCTGTCTGTTATCTTTGTAAGTTTCGTAAGCTTTTTTGGTTGGTGGAACTTGTTTCACTTGGGTACAAGTGCACGTTGTTACTATTCAGTTATGATTCACCCCACTGCTTGTGAAGGCGGGGGTGTGGGTGGGTGTCGGAACAAAATTTACAACCCTAACTTGTCTATGTACATTTAAATGGGAATGCAACAGCATTGAAATAATACAATTTTCTAACATCTTACCTACAAGTTTTAAATAAATTCCTCAAAACTACTCGATTACAACATTTTAACGTTAGTAGTAGTAGATAGAGTTTCGACTTTTAGAAACATCACAAAATCTCCGTCGATCCCAAAATCTAAGAAATAATTAATTTTACTCTTAATTAATTTTTTGCTCTTTTAATATATATACATATAGTTAAAATCTTTTACGAGCACCAGTATCCTGTTTATTATTATGACCATTTAAAGATGATCGTCACAACGACACAAAGGAGACCTTAACGCGGCGTAGGTTTTGCGTCATAATCGATTTATTATATTATACTTTACTTTTTATCATCGGATCAAGTCGATAGCGGGCAACGATCTGTACTGGTATTGCGTAACTGTGTGGGAATCTTAACTTTTGTAGCATCCACTGCTAGACATATGCATCCCCAGAAGATCTCCAGTTTGCACTTTCCCGCGACCTTCACCAGATCGACAGACAGCTTTGCAAAGGGCCTTCAATCACTACATCCACCGGTGTTTATTCAGCATTCGCAATATGACTCAACGTTTAGATTTGTGAGCGTATCAATTTTTATCAACTGAAGCACCAATGCGTGGGTGTCGTATTGGCTTACGGATGAACGATAAGCTCAAATGTAATAAAGTCATTCTTCAGCTGCCGCGGCTGCGTTGCGCGATATGTCAGATGGAGATTAAGGGGATGGACCATAATGGAATACTGGGACGTCTTAAAAAGCAATTTAAATTGTATATAATAAATTCGCAGACGCTACACTCGCTTCTCGAGTCATCCCGTACAAGGTTCGGACGGACGGGGTGAAAGTTTTAACGGGGCATACGAGAGATACAATTGTGTATCTTTTTCTTAAAATCTCTTTATATTTTTGTTTTTAAAACGTAATTTTTATGTTTCTACTTATAAGGGATCATTAATATTTCTCTTCGAGAGTAATTTAACGCGGTAATTATTAAGTCAAAGAACAGCGTCTATTACTTGATTATGATTTCAGAACGCTGTAGTTAATGAAATGTATGGTTTTGATGCGTAAATATCACAGCTATTGTTACTCGTATATGCAAGCGTTATCACTTATATCGACGTTTCATTGTATGCAGAAATGAAAATGAAATTTCAAATCCTGTTATAATTGGATTGTGAACTTTCCAGCAGCGCCCGTAAGCTCCGGAGCCTGCACACCCTCGGTAATGATTAGCTCGTTAAATGGGCGGACTACGCTCACTAGTTCGTTAGGGCCGGCCTTACTAGTTGCCTTGAATCATCGTCTGGCACGATACCGATTCCGATTACAATCGCTCTCAAAATACATCTGATGATAGCTTGTTTTGACGGTGCATCCGTGTGGGTGGTGCTCGTTATACCGCGATAGTGAGCACTGAAGTTCCTCGAATATACTCTCAATGTAAATGATTATATATATACAAACATTGCTAAAAGCATTGATCTCGTTTTCCAGTCATTTTAAAAATGCAGTATCAATAAATAAAAAATTTATATCTCTCACGATTTTTACATTTGATTGAAAATATTTGCATTGTGTACAACGTATAGTGTGCGGGTAATTTTTTTCTGTATAATGTACTCTGTTGACGTTTTGTATATACAAACATATTTTGTTTTGATGTGTTTTCAAATTTATTTGCAAACATATGTCGAAAAATATTTGTTACCTTTAACAGTCAATGTGTTTTCAGTAATTCGGTTAAGAGTGATACACACCAAAAATATAAAATGATTAAAACTTGAAAGGATAATGGTTTCCTAATTAAAAAACAAAGGATATGAAATAAAATGATTGAATATAAAATATATTTTTTTTGTAATTTACAGTCTAGTTTGTACCGTTATAATCATAACAAAGATATATTTTCAATACAAATATCCAATATTTCGTAATAAAAGCAGCAATCCCTTCAGTCTAGAATGGTCTAGACCATGACCAACTAAACGATAGCGGTTGACCTCTGTAAACATGAACAACACAGCAATATATTAATACTATTGATCATGCGACGTCTATAAAAGAAATTACTATTGACGCTTATCCCATTATTTTATTTTACATGTTCAACTTCTCTTTAAAACAAATATTATGTTTTATTCAAGTTGTAAATTAAGTTAAATAAAAATAAAATGTTTTGCTTGTTCATACTATCTCAATTATTTTGTGAATGGAAACTTTTATTGTTAATCTAACTTAGATTCGCACTTCGATGGTTCGTTGGTTAACCTGGCACAGTTTAATAAGCTTCATAACTGACCTGGTCCCGAGTTTAAGACTTTTTCGTAACACACGAAACCCGCAGTCAACGTACCGAAAATAGCAAAGCAATTATAGTTGCATGATCATAAATTGGCATCGGATAGAAGCGGAACGAGCGTGGCTGTTAACCGTTCAAATATTTATTGTCAAACATGCAACTGACGTAGTGGTCACCAATTATCAGTTAAAATTGTTTATGTAGTATCAAGAGCAGAACGTTCATCCCTCTTGTCTTATAATTTCATGTGTCAGCATAGTGTCATACATCGTTATTAATTTTGAGATCTACAATAGAACCCTTCCTTTACAGTTATCATGAGATCATAAAAAAAAATTTAAATGGCAAGGAGTATCTTAAGAAAACAAAAATGTTACTATTTTTTAAAAATTCTAACATGGATCAGTTTTGTTTACTTGTGTGAATTACACTCCCGGACACATCTATCGGCCCACCTAGTGTTTAAAAGTTTTAACGGTGCCTAACTAAAAATAAATGTTAGGTGGAGCAATAAGTTTTAATGCAGTTTTAAAGCTGATTTTTTGGTCAACCTTTATGTATGTTTTTTTTTTTTAATTTTGAATTCAGGATTATGAAAAAAAAAACGAAAATTCGAGTCTGTTCATTGTTTTCAACGACCCAGGAATGGAGAAAACTTTTTTATTTCGCACAAGTTGGATTTTTTTTTTTTGATGTGTCCGATTATTGGTTCCATAAAAAGGCAAATCTAAACTTAGAGCCAGTTTTGACCAAAAAATATGGATACTCTGCCTGAAATTGTCGCCCAAGTTGTAAAACTTCTGCCGGCCAAATAAATTCGAAATTACAAAAAAATTAAAAAAAAAAGCCTACAGGGGTTGACCAATAAATCTGCTTCAAAACTGCATTAAAACTGCATTCAACCTAACATTTATTTTTAACTAGACACCGTGGAAACTTTAAACACTGGGTGGTGGGCCGATAGATGTGTCCAGGAGTATAATACGACTCTCTTTTCAAATTCATACACATGGTCTATTAACAATACCATCTGCTGCAGAAATACGATTTTTATAGAGTTTATAGCAGAATCTACTGTCATCATTAAAATGATCACCACTGTCACTCCCTTCAGTAATAGAATTTATCAAACTGCCGACGGTGATTGTATAAGGTTCATAATTTATTTTCAATTTCTCCCATGCGGAAATAGGATCACATACGTTCTTACGATCAACAGTAATTAATGTTAAATACTAAACTAGTTTTAATCGCGTCTATCCATTGTTTCATTTGACTTAACCATTCAACGGTAATAGCTTCCGTAATACAAGTAATTTATCTGAATGCAGTAACCCTTTTGTTATAACAACTGAAAGCCGGTGCCGGGGGTGGAGGAACCCTTTCAAAAGTCCTAATCACGTAATGCCGTATTTGTGTTGGGGACAAAGTCAAACAAAGAGTTGTGTTACCGGGGCCTACCCTTATTGCACATGTCGATTCACCTTTTTTTAGTTTACACTAAACTAATTTTAGCAACGATTTTATTTTCGGCTCAGTAACATTTGGGTTTGAATTTTTTAAATTAATTATTAATATATTTCACATTAACTAAATTATTAATAACAATACTTTTAAAGCTATAAGATGGACGATGTTAAGGTTATTTTCGTGCGATACGTTAGACACTATCAAAGACTTATCCGAATATCTATTAATTAATAATGAAAGATGACGAAGTAAAGGTTATTGATTGTCTTTATTCGAATGTTCTGATGCGATTGTTGCATTTTTGTGTCAACGAATAAATGCCGAACCTTGCGAATTATCCTCGCTCGTGACTGAACGTTGAGCAATTGACAGCCGCGCAACACCTATAAGGTATCTATCTCTCCCTCGACAATGCTATCAACTTGGACGCTTTGTTTAAAATAATCATTGAAATTTGTATAAAAATTATTAATATATGAACTTATGCATAGATAATGGTAATAGTAAAACGTATAGTAAGGAATATGCAGCGGGTTAGGCACTTTGTAAATTTTAAAGCATACAGATACTTCTAAGTTTTACGTATACTTCACTTAATTAACTTTTTAAATGTATATGAGTTATTTAAAGTAATTCTGTATTGATTGTCCAAATGTTGAATTAAGTGTAAAGAGAACGTATTACGTTAAGAGTGAAAGTAGCAGTTAGAAATCATGAGGGGTAAGAGAAATCCCGGTGTTATAGTTCATAATACCCATAACCTTTACTTCGAGGGACTTAATAAGCACCGCTCGCCATATCGCTAATCAGCAACACCTCGACGCTCGTGCATCAAATGCGAACCCGGAGTAGACGTGACCGGCATCAGCCATCCCATCCGATTTGAATAAATAAATCACAGCTCCATACCGACATTTGTTAGCGCACCGAGAAAGGTGTTAGGTTCGATTAATCCGTCATCTAGCTTTTACCAGCCGGAGTATCGGAGAGTTCAGATTGCGTCATACAAAGCCTGAGAATGCCCTCGCAATCCTTTTACGTGTCAGTCAGGACTTAAAAGTTTTTATCTACCGGAGAAAGCGTTTCGTTTTAAACGTCGCCCATTACATTTCCGGTTTTAAATCGGCTGGTGTCTATCGCGACATCGGCTGGTGGCGGTGAGGCTATCGTCGCAGTTTTCACACCAGAAGTATGACGTCATGAACGTAATAGCTTTAGAATACCTGATATTTTCCTATCGATCCAGACAACAACTAAGTTTAGTAACATTCCTACTAGTTATTATATAACATGCCTATTAGTTTAAGTTACAGTTTGTTGTACAATGGATATCGCTCTTGTAATATATTGTGTAATGCGAAATATTATTATATAATTAATATTATTTACATAACCATATTTCAGTTTACGCGAATAATATTATAAAGAATTGTCGTTGAACTTAATTTAAGTGTTGATGTTTATGTAATGCTTTCACTTAGTTATTGCATTATTTTTCGAAAAAAAAAAGAGCTTTACGCGATATTTTTTTGGGTACGCGTAATTGCGACTTGTCATTAAATTTTCGATATCGATTAAAATTACGATCGAATTTTACCTCGTAATTCGATCACACGAAAGGTTGCACATTTGTAATAATTTTTTGTATATTCGATACAATATAATAAATGCTTTGAATGATATGTCCTGTAAAGTAAAGTAACTAAGACTTGCACGGAATCTCGGATTGTTAATTCATATATAAGTTAACAAGGTAAATGACATAAAATCCTTTATGTTATTATTTAAGTTACTTCTATATTAAATGACTTTTACATATTTAAAATTGTTTTCAGTAAAATTAAGTTTAGTTTCGAGATTGCTTCCATTATACCTTAAAGTTTTGTGTGAGATGTAAACAATGGTCTCATATTGTCATTACTAAATGTATTTGTAGTTCATCCTTGTAATCTATCTTCTTCTTCACGTGCCTCTTCAACTTTTACTACTATGCGACGAGACGAGCAAGACGTTCACCTGATGGTAAGAGATACGCTTGCCCATAACAAAGTGGCGCTAGTTAAGATGGTATGCACTGCACCACATTGCGCTCGTCGTCTTGAGACATAAGGTGTTAAGTCTCGTTACCCCAGTAATTACACTAGCTACAGCGCCCTTCAAACCGGAACACAGTAATGTTCGCACACTACTATTTGGCGGTTGAAATAGGAGCTGCGGTGGTACCCACCCAGACGGTCTCCGGCAACAGAGACCTACCACCTGGTAATAAGTCACGTTACCCCAGTAATTACACTAGCTAATTAAACTAATAATCTATAGCTAGTCTTGTAATTTATTGCTAGTAAGAATAGGACTAAGTTAAACCCAGATTCCCGCAGAAGACGACCAAAAAGGTGCTTGAGTATCGTATTTGTTTCAGAATAAGGAGAGTGCAAAAGAGGGTTTTGGCTATCCTTGAGACATCGGTACTTTCTGAAAGAGATATCGTGGTTTCTCCTAACGCTTACTCTTCCACTCTTACTCTTTCGCCTTTCCCAGAAGTAAGGTTTATGGTCTATAAAAGTAATTGGGGGAGTGTGTTTGGTTTTATTGTGGTTGTTTTTTTATCTAGTGATAGCTTTAAATATTTAAGTTTGCGGCTCGCCGAGTGACGCGCACGTTGCGAAACCGCGGCGACACGAGGTCGCGACACCCCCTATCGCGACATCTGTCGCCTGAATCAGTTAATATTCAACGTGTGACTTATCCCACTTTGTCGCAGCGGCGACGTGTCAGCATTATCCGCGCGGGGATCAATTTCTCCGAGAGAAATCTTCCAATGTACACGTCAAAGGATCGCTTCGGAAATACGGTGCTTTATTCAAACACAGGAAATTTATCACGACAAGCATTGATTTATTATTCGTACTAAATTCGACATTAAATGTTGAAATGTCATTTGAAACTTACTTTAAACTGATTAAAAAATGCGAGTCCTTAATTTTTATTAACATATAAATGTAATTGTGTATATCACACAGCCTAAATATTATTTAGGAAACGTTCAAACCTATGCTAAATGGTAATGAATTCAAATGAGTTTTAGTTTCAATATTAATATCCGGCTTATTAAAATTTTGTGGAGCATCCCTTCGGCTGTGTCATTGGAACCCGATGGGGGTGGTCCGTGGACCCTGCTAATGTGCTCCCACGTAGCGCCGGTAGTCGCTCGAGCCCCGAATACTGATCAATGCTAAACATCCTGTGATCTATGCAGATGATGTTAATCAGTTTAATTGGTTGAATATGTAAATTAATTAAAAGCCTTGATCACATGTGTCGCAGACGTTCTTTATAGTATTTTTCTTTATCGATTTAATTTACTATTAACTTCTCATCAGTAATGAACTTATCGATGTGATTTAGGTAACAAATATAGCTGGGCTATATTTGGTTGGATTCTTTCTTGTATCATTTATAAATATTATTAATTTTTCACATATGAATGATATGTCATTTTAGATTTAAATAGCAATTTTTGTTTACAAAATATAAATGATCTACAACATTGATCGATCCATTTACATCAGTTGACCATGTAAATTTTTAACCCAATCACATTTGTAAATCAAGTTCACTCTTGGAATTTATGAGTGGAAGAACATAATGAATACATTCTATTAATGCTGTGGGGTACAAAAAAAGAGGTAATAAACGGTCTTTATTAGCATGGGAACCTCACCTGTCATTGTAAGAATGTTGCGGTGTAACATCACAAGGTGTTCGTTCGTTAAGAGTTTTAAAGGCCTTATTGTTAGATATCAATGTCGTATTACAAAAATCATAAATTCTTTAATACCTCGAGAGTAGATAGATTCACTTGGTGGTAATTGGTTAGGATGATATACACTGCACCGCATCGTGCTCGTCGCCTACAGACGAGACGCTTTACCTCTAAGATGCTACAAATTAAAATTATAAAAAGTAGTTTAACTTTTAAATATTTTCAATTTATGGATCAGGTTACATCTTTAGTAGTTATAGAACATTTTGTAATACCAATGAAAATAATTGTGGCCTCAAATGAAACATTTTCTTCTTTGTAAGTTCTTTGTTTAGAATGTTCTGGTAGTTTTAATCAAGAGTGATAGAGAAAAAATTTGATTTTCAATCCAATTAGGTTTTACTATTACAAAATTGTTAATTTAATATGTTGTTTTATAAAACATTCTCTAGTTATTACATTTAGTAAAAACAAAGCTTTATCTGATTTAGTGTTGTAAGAGATCAATATTTAAAAGTTTCCTCGCAGTTGCTTCATAAAAATTCATGAGTTTACATCTCTTTGATCTTCCCTTATCGGGAGGGCGAGCCGCATAATGACATTAGTTTAAATTTGAATAATTTAAATTCAAATGGATTATTCTTTTATGATTTTAAAGCTCTTAAGCCATACAAACTGAGCAAGTTACAATAGTGCCATTGTAACTTTGTAAGTGATTGTTCAGAGTATGTGTTTTGTATGTAGTACCTAAATTTGATTCAGACTATTGAACGTTGGAGATATGATGAGTTAGTAAAACATTACTAACACTTAAGCAATATTTGTTGTCCAGTGTGATGCAGTGTAAGTTGTTTTTATTTCAAATAATTTTCATGATTTTATCGATGTAAAATCATAAAATTTTCTATCATTTTCGTGTATAGGCAACGATGATGTTATATTATGATTAGAGCAATCTAAACGGGAACCGGCTCCGCTTGGTGAGATAATGCGTATACCAATCTTGATTGAAGGAGGAAATGAGAAAATATTCCCCGTGTAACCACCACTATACTTACGCGTGTGTACTTTAATATCTATAAGAAAATTGCCCCTGAAAGCTATCATCAACTGGGAACGAATGGTGTGGGGCCAGACACGCGACCCTCGCGGCAAATTTATGTGCGTTTCATTAGGGTCTTAAATCAAAGGAACAAGGTGTAAAATACATTGTTGCAGTTTGCTGCTTACCATTTCCCGTGTTCGCGCATGCGCTCGTTTTGGTGGAAGAAAAACGCGCCAACAGTGTCGCCATGGCAATGAACAATGCACCACACTCCCGAGTGCGTGATTTGATAAATATTTATAATAAGCACTGAATAAATGTTCTTCTGGTATTTGTTGTTTGCTGTGACACTAGAGTTGCGTCGTTGAAGATACGCGTTGAAAGACAAGTGTTTATTGGACTTGATCACTCGTTGGCTCGTTTGCAGT
This sequence comes from Byasa hedistus, assembly GCA_029286795.1. Taxonomy (NCBI): domain Eukaryota; kingdom Metazoa; phylum Arthropoda; class Insecta; order Lepidoptera; family Papilionidae; genus Byasa; species Byasa hedistus. Next base: position 2,125,801 of record JAGSMW010000016.1, read on the forward strand.
ACGTATTTACAACATACAGACGATCTTGAATTATCTGTATATTTTCATTTTACATATCATTAAGTTATACTTAATTAGTTTTGTTATTAAATAATAATACATTCTAGTGATTTTTCTACTTCGCTGTCGTTCTTAATAAAAATCCATTGTAAAATATACATTTGTAAACTCATGCAGCCGCAGAACAACTAATTAGTACGTAATTATTCTACTAAGTCCCGCTCACCCTTCTGACCACAACCTGCATTGAGTACGGAGGCGGGCTACAGGGATAATGGACCACTTATGAATTTCATGCTTTGACTTAACGGTACATATGTATATAGTATTCCAGTAGTTAGATTAAATTCCTTTGAAACAATTGCTTACAACTGTAAACTGTGAACTGTAAACTGTTTACCAGGTGGTAGGTCTCTGTTGCCGGAGACCGTTTGGGTGGGTACCACCGCAGCTCCTATTTCAACCGCCAAATAGTAGTGTGCAAACATTACTGTGTTCCGGTCTGAAGGGCGCTGTAGCTAGTGTAATTACTGGGGTAACGAGACTTAACACCTCATTATCTAAAGGCGACGAGCGCAATGTGGTCCAGTGTGTACCACCTTAACTAGCACCACGTTGTCATGGGCAAGCGTGTCACTTACCATCAGGTGAACGTCTTGCTCGTCTCGACGCATAGTAGCATAAAAAAAAACTGTATTTATGATTATGTAAATTTCTTTCAAAATGATGAGTAAAGGAAACTGTATGTTAGACAAATGCAATTGTATTTGTCGGATCTTCAGTTTCTTGTGATGGCGGGACGCTTTTTATTTTTATAATTTTGTCTTGATTTGGTTTATTATGTACTGCGAGATTTATACCGCTCCCGCTTGGTTCAAATTTCCGTTGGTTCGTATTTCGGAACTCGGTACGCGTTGCTCCATTGCGGTTTAGCGGTTATTGCATACGGCTCAAACCAGAACGGGCTTAGTTTCCACTTTGAGATAATTTCCGATTTAATTTCCCCACACAAATTGCGTGCAAATTTAAAAGCGTACCTAGATATTCATTGTTAATTTTAAATGTTTTACTTACGATTAAATTATCAATTTTGTTAAATATCAATCATTTCTGAATACCGAATTCCATCGATGAATGATTAAGTACAGCGTCGGTGAAATAATGTTAAAAGGAATAATCTTGTTCCTAATTTTATCAATTAGCTTTTCCTCTAATGAAACTTTCCTAAAGACTAAAGAGCAATACGTTTTAAATGTAAAATTAATGTTATGATGATAATAATTGTCTCATTAACCTCATGTTCGTTCGGACAACGCGCTTGCGGATTTGTGGGTCAAGTGCGACGACGAGTGTAAATAAACTTGGACGGTCGAGTGATAAAATCGTCATGTGAATTATCTTAAATCCAAAAATAAATATTAATATTATCAATAGTATATAGACATAGTATTTTTTAAGAAGCCGTGATTGCTCAGTTTGTTATGCGATGTTATGTCTCGAATTTTCATGATGTATAATTGATCTCTATTCTTTTTCTTGTGAAAGAAGTTCTCTAGTGCGAATAAATTTTTATAATAACTTGCTTTATCAACATATTTGTTTCTCTTCCACACTGGTTATCAATTAGAGTAAAAAGGTAAGAGAGTTCGAAACTATTACGCTTCAGCTATAATTCAAATCTGCCATCAGATATACTATGGAAATACAGGACATTATGATTTATAAAATGGCACGAACTAAAGCAAACGCGATAGCCCGTTATGTAACAAAACAATGCAATGTTTTATTCATGTATGGATTATAAATGCCCTACGGCAATGGTGGGCGTTTTGTTTCTACGTTTGAATACTGGTTACATATCAAATACACAATTTTCGATTCAATTCCAATGTTGTTAAATATATTCAGTATCATATAAATTTAACTAAACATACCGTTTATTAAAAACAATATACTAGTGGCGCCATTTTTATGTCATTAAGTAAATTTTTAATATCGAGCCGATCGGAAAATTATTGGCGAGTAACACGTCTGTTGGCTGCGCGGGTTTACACGCAAACGTTACGTTAAAATGGTTCCACGCTCAGCGGATAGATGGCGCTATAATAAATTATACAATTTTTTACTGATGGTAAGTCGCGGCGGATACCGTATGGATAGATTTCTTTTTCTGTCAGTATTTAAAACATTACGTGTTCTGGTGTGAAGGACGTTGTAAAGAAACTTACCATCTCATATCCCAAAGCGATGTGCACAATGTTGTGCAGTGTATATCATTCTAACTAGCATGACTTTGCAATAGGCGACGTATTACTTACGATTAAATTATCAATTTTGTTAAATATCAATCATTTCTGAATACCGAATTCCATCGATGAATGATTAAGTACAGCATCGGTGAAATAATGTTAAAAGGAATAATCTTGTTCCTAATTTTATCAATTAGCTTTTCCTCTAATGAAACTTTCCTAAAGACTAAAGAGCAATACGTTTTAAATGTAAAATTAATGTTATGATGATAATAATTGTCTCATTAACCTCATGTTCGTTCGGACAACGCGCTTGCGGATTTGTGGGTCAAGTGCGACGACGAGTGTAAATAAACTTGGACGGTCGAGTGATAAAATCGTCATGTAAATTATCTTAAATCCAAAAATAAATATTTATATTATCAATAGTATATAGACATAGTATATTTTAAGAAGCCGTGATTGCTCAGTTTGTTATGCGATGTTATGTTTCGAATTTTCATGATGAATAATTGATCTCTGCTCTTCTTGTGGAAAAGTTCCCTAGTGCGAATAAATTTTTATAATAACTTGCTTTATCAAAATATTTGTTTCTCTTCCACACTGGTTATCAATTAGAGCAAAAAGGTAAGGGAGTTCGAAACTATTATGCTTCAGCTATAATTCAAATCTGCCATCAGATATACTATGGAAATACAGGACATTATGATTTATAAAATGGCACGAACTAAAGCAAACGCGATAGCCCGTTATGTAACAAAACAATGCAATGTTTTATTCATGTATGGATTATAAATGCCCTACGGCAATGGTGGGCGTTTTGTTTCTACGTTTGAATACTGGTTACATATCAAATACACAATTTTCGATTCAATTCCAATGTTAAATATATTCAGTATCATATAAATTTAACTAAACATACCGTTTATTAAAAACAATCTGCTAGTGGCGCCATTTTTATGTCATTAAGTAAATTTTTAATATCGAACCGATCGGAAAATTATTGGCGAGTAACACGTCTGTTGGCTGCGCGGGTTTACACGCAAACGTTACGTTAAAATGGTTCCACGCTCAGCGGATAGATGGCGCTATAATAAATTATACAATTTTTTTACTGATGGTAAGTCGCGGCGGATACCGTATGGATAGATTTCTTTTTCTGTCAGTATTTAAAACATTACCGTGTTCTGGTGTGAAGGACGTTGTAAAGAAACTTAACATCTCATATCCCAAAGCGATGTGCACAATGTTGTGCAGTGTATATCATCCTAACTAGCATCACATTGTAATGGGCGGCGTATTACTTTATACGTCTTGCTGATCTCTAGGAATAATAATAAATAAAATAATTTTTATGTATGTCTTAGTGTGTAATAAGATTAATAAATAGTGTAAACGTTGGATATTGTTCATATATGTTAGAGGTAAATCTATTATTTTGATATTGACCCACACTTTCATTTTATTTATTTACATAGAGTATAGTATGCTAAGTTGTGCTAAAACCTTCGTAATGCTAGTTAGTTAACCTTTCTTTTTCTTGAATTGATAAAGAATTGAACGCCTTTAGTAATTATTAAAACAGCTAACCTTATTAATTATCTAAGAAAAGAAATAATGAGGTTTATTTATTAATACAGTTAAAATGAACAAAAGCGGAGATTTCTTAAAAAAAATTTAAATCGACTAGAGAGGGTAAAGAAAATGTACAAGATATACATTTTCATAATATTATTATCATTCTAACCTCAGTGAAAAGTTTTCATTTAAATAGTCATATTTATTATTTTTTTCCTTTGGAATACGTTTAACAAGGGTTCCGTATGATACATTGTTATTTCATTGTCTTTATTGCCCTTCAGTTCAAGTCCCTATTGCGTCCGTGCAATTTCCTTTACGGAGGGGAATGGAAATTGATTTCACTTCCTATACTTTACGTTGTCATATTTTACCGATGATACTCTTCAAAAATAAATCAATTTATTTCAGTTTTAATATAACTTTTTAAATGTATCGATGAGGTATTAACTTTGTAATGTATTTTGTGTGTTCGTCGCTCATTTATATTTTTTTGTGCATAGATCTATAAAGTAAAAAAATACAGTTCGTTAAGTTTGATTTACGGGATCGTGATGGTTAACTCCGTAGATTGGAAAGTCCGGAAGTAACGGGTCACGTGGTTGAGCATTCCGGAACATGTCCGGATGTAGACCGTTGCGCCGCCGGTATTGTCTGCGCACAATCCGACGCGGATCGCCCGCGTCCGGTCCACATGATGAACACACTTCCCGTGATTTTCCTTTGTGTCCATTTAAGGTTATAAAAAAAAATAAACTTTTTATTTACTTCCACTTAAAATTATATTAATCTATTACATTGGATTGGAGCCTCCTATTAAGCAAATAGATGCTTGTGCCAGGAGACCCCGCTCTTCCTTAACTATTACTATAACCTTTATGGATTTTATTTCTACTTTTATTTTATATATTTGGGCTTTTTGATCCACTCATATGTTTGTGTGTTTATGTAAGTTAGGTATGTTTGAGCGATTTTGGGTTTTGTGTTTGCAAAGTGTGAAAAATCATTTATCTAGTATTCATCTAGTATTCATCTAGTATTCATCTAGTAGTCATCTAGTAGTCATCTAGTAATAATTTATATAGCAGATTTTTTTAAAACATTACGCTTTTTTAAGGTTCTTAATTTTTCCACTTATTTATTATGTATTGCATGTATAAAAACACTTACTGACCTTGAAGAGGAAGTAAGTTTACATTTCATTCTACTAAAGATTATATCTATTTCATACATCAAGTGTTTTAAATGTACATATCAGTACATTGGCGAAGAAATATCTCTCCATTTACTCTCTTTACATTATATTGTATAATAAAAAATGGGGAATAGATTGATTTAAATTGATATTTAGGTTTTAATCTAGTTTTTTGTACATTGGTATAAAGAAAATAAAGACAAATTTAGCAGAGTTACTTAATTATTTCATTGTTATTAAGTTTCAGTTAAAGTTTTTTTAACACGAGTGTTGTTTTGTCACACAGATTGGCGCGCACCGATGACAGACGAATCGGAGGCGGCGCGAAGGCGTCCGCCGCCGCCACCGCCCCGGCCCAGCGCTCACCATGGCACACAGATGAGCCCCCAGCATGGGGTCCAAGCGGGCCAACACCAAAGTCCTCGTGTTGGTCCACAAATATCCCACATGAATCCACAGCACAATACCCAGATCGGCTCGCAACATGTTGCTCAGATGAGCCCACAGCGCTCTGCTCCCTTAAGCCCGCAGTTCAACGCTCAGATAGGCTCACAGCATGTTGCTCAAATGAGCCCACATCATAGTGCTCACATCAGTCCCCAACTTAAAGCACAACTTGCTATTCAACCAGTGCGTCCCCCTGAACCGAAGCCTCGTGTCCAGCAACCGCCGCGCCTTATCCGACCTTCCGAACACCTTGCCATCGTTGAACGCGCCAGGGAACGTCGCGCTCCTCCATTAACTCCTACTGTGGCGGTTGTGCACGGACCACGATCTTCTCAAACACCCCATACTTCTCCGTCCCATAGCACCGCGATAGTTCCCCACGTACCTGTCATACCTCCTCACACACCGTCGCACAGTACCGCTATTGTTCCCCATGTTCCCCTTCCTTCCCACGCTCTTCTGTCTCAGTACTCACTGCCGGCGCCTTATGTGCCACCACCACCACCAGCGTTACGGCCTCGAGCCCCACCACCCATGAGAATGCCGGCGCCGGTTCCGCCACCTGTAATGCGGTTGCCACAGCCACGGAAGGATAATCAGGTAAGCGGTTGTTTTTATTAACTTATACCTTAATCTTATGTTTGAACAAATTTAACTTTCGTTTTAATATAGCATAACAATCTCTGATCTTTGTTAAAAGTTTTTTGAGCTTTCATCTTTAGCTACATTTGTAAACCGCATAAAGACTAAAAACTACTTCGTCTCTCTTTCCCGTTGAACGTTAAAAGCGGTCCGCGTAAGGCGGGAGCCGGTTCAATTCGTAACGGGCGTCGGACGCATCGCGATGTCGAGAAACCCGATGCGCATGCGCCGAGGAAATGCAAAAATGATAAGCAGCGGCGAGAACCCGCTCCACACAGATTCGAAAGCACGCCTGTTTTCCTTTTTACCTATAATGCTAACACTCGACCTTAATTTCAAATGGTATTAAATGGTAACGAAGTCTAGGATGATAAAGCAAATTTGCCCAGAACATTCAAACTCAAGAAATTGACAGACAACTATAACAGCAGAACTGGCAACTTTACAATCTGGTACCGCCAGTCATAATTCTCAAGAGGTGGCTTAAGAAACGAACTAGGACCCTCTTACTGGGACAGCGGTTAGCCGCGGAAGCAGTTAAACCTTCGTACCATCGTCGTAAACTGGTTTTTGATGCAATTGGTATTAATTAAGTCTTTGTGCGAAAAGTATTTATCGATGAAAGGCATTACAGACTTTTATAATAGTTGCACAACAACCTCTCGTAATTTTTGCGAGAATATTAACTTTGTTATATGTACCGATATTAATTATAAAGATTCATTAATTTTTAAATTTCTATACATAAATTTAGTAGACTTACTACAGATTTATTGTATTTTGAAGAGCTGCTATAAAAAAGCTGCGATTCGTTTCGTTTAAAGAAAAATATCCAAATCGCCAAATATGATTATAACTGCTTCGCACATCACTAAAGGTGTATACGTACGGACCTTTTTATCGTTTGACCCAGTTAAAGAGATTATTAAGGGACATTGAATCCAAAAGCGGCACAAGGCCAAAATCATGTTTGAAATTTGTGACCAATTTCATATTTTTGTCTCCGTCTTATTTTTTATTTTCTTCAACAAAGCAACTACAGTAAGTTACACGCGTGATAGTAGCATTGTGATGCATCTTGGGATGTTATACACTGCACAACATTGTGCTTGTAGTCTTGAAATTATAATGATAGATGTTAATACAATAATGTTTAGACATTACTGTTTAACTGCTAAATTAGCTTTCTATCGATCAACAGACGCCTACCAGCAGTAAAAACAATCAATTAACTTATTTTTTAACATATATACACAAGTGGTACACTCTTCCGGTTCGCTTATAAGCACTCTCTTGGTTTTTTGTATAGATTATATATCGAAGCATTGTATCAATATATAATCATTAGTAAAATAATGTCCGCTTTGTTTTGTCGCATCAGCAAAAAAACTTGTTACGTCCTCGTCCTAATCCGTTAATGGGTTATTAAAAGATTATGTATCTGTCCCGGCTATCGCGGCATTCAATTTAGTTTACAATGCGACCCAAATTAGGGCCCGAGAGTGGCCCAGTTACGATATCTCTTGATTGAGGTCTTGTTAATGTTCCCTCAGCTGCTGTTTAACGGGACTCGGAGATGATGAGTTTATCAAATTAAAACAGACCATTAAAAAGACTTAAAAACTACTTTATGTATTTTAGCAATCCAATAGTCTCTTTCAACCAGCATTAGTTGAAAGTTTTTACGCACAATTATGTTATTGGGTTGGATTGTAAGGGATTGTTTGTCTTGCTTTTATTGTGACTCTATTGTTCGGTCTGTTAAATGGCCATCCGACACAATAGCCCGGTAACGGTAGTGCGAAGATTCGGATGCATGCTGTTAGTTTTATCGATGTGATTTTTCAAGTAATCGAATACTTGTATACTACGAGTTACTTAAAAACTAGTGCAGCTTTATTTTAAATAAACTTATTGTTAAATTTTGAACTGCATCAACTGTTTAAAATGTTTGTACTGAACTTACAATGACTAACACAAGTCTTTATATCTTTTATTGGGTACCAAATTAAAGTAAATTGATTATGAGATAATGGAAAAAAGGAAAAATCAAATAATGTAAACGGCTTTAAAAAAATATTTTTGTCTACAGGTTGTAGAAAAAACTTTAAACAGTAAAAACGCAACCTTTCCACAGATCTTTTTTTTAGAAATATGCAAAGGCTGGTTGGCTTTGTTAATTTAAGAAACTTCTAAGTTTCTTATAGAATGCATAGTTAATGTTCGTTAATAACAAAATCGGTGATTTAAAACAAATATTGGAGTTGTAATAAGGGTTACCTATAAAGCTATTTACTTCCTCGCTTTGGAAATTTAGAAGTCCGTTCTCTATCGCGTTGTTGTAAATCTTGGAAAGTCAATTAATGTTCGACACGAGTGAAAGAGACATGGATTTATAGATTTTATAAGGCTAAGCTAAGCAAGAGTGCCTTTCGATACTTACTCGATACAAGTGACTAATTAAAAACTTACCACGGCTCATTCGGCTTTTGTTAATGACAGAATTAAGCTAAGTCTAATGTACATTTTGATTAGACCATTAACTTTACAGTGTTTTGGAGATTTAGTATCATTTAACATATTTTCATTTGATTGGTATACGATGTTTACTCTGATAATTGTTTGTTCTCATCATGAACATAATACGCTTAAATTAAGCATGAAATTGTTTTAGTTATGCTTAGTAGAACAGTCGCGATGATTGCGAATAAAATAAAACTTTGATTATATAAGTCATACAGAGTTGCGTAAATTTTAATGGTGTTTCTGTTTTGAAGTTAATCAAATCAATTCACTACCAAAAGTTGGATTTTAATATTAGCAATCAATCATATTGCACAGATGCGCGTGGGTGACGTTGCGGTGTACTAGGTTGATCGGTTCGATGTTTACTAGTTACTATAACAGAGCAATAGCCTTTTAATTGTTTGCGGGGATGGAATACACCCACGTATTCTACGTGGATGTAGTTTGGCAACAGATTTAGGTTTGTTGCAAAACGGTGCACCGTTGCGTCGCTCCGGATCCACGTCAATCAGACTTGTTCCACATTGCACATGCACGTGGGTGTGGTTTACATTCTCCGCGCTCGTATAATCTGTACCGTTTTACGGCGCTTTTATTGTTTCAGCAAATTTTAAGTGATGTTACATAAAGATTATTAAGGCCACCGCTAACGCGGAATCTAATCTTATTATCTCGTTCAGTTCGAGTTGCAAAAACTGGGAGCGGTTAGTTAAATGGCACCAAATTTTAGTAAACTGCCGGAGTAATGATTAATACTTGTAATTCCATATTGTTGTAATTAGTCCGAGCACTATTGATTTAATTGAAAAGCGCTGTAGCTCATCTTTTAATTTTTGTTTGTCTGAAAACTTTAAGTATAATTTGGTGCTGTGGTAGTCGATAGCAGCGTTACGTTTACCATTAAGTCCAAAGCGAAAATAGCCGCGAGGAAACGCGGAATCCTTGCCAGAGTGCGGCGGTACTTTACACCGGGACAGCTTCTGACTCTGTATAAAGCCCAGGTCCGATCGTGTGTGGAGTACTGCTGCCATATCTGGGCAGGTGATGCCAATTACCAACTGGCAGTCCTGGACTCGGTGGAGAGGCGTGCTATGAGAATAGTCGGTGACCAAGAGCTTCTGGATGCAAAACTAATGCGTACAGCCAGGGAGTGGAACAGTCTGCCGGCGTCAGTGTTTCCGTCCAGGTATGATCTGGGGGTCTTCAAGAAAAGAGTGAATAGGCTTCTTCTAGACCAGTGCGCTTTACCACCTAGATTACATCGCCGCTTACCATCAGGTGGGATCGTAGTCAAGCACTAGTCTATCCTAAATAAAAAAAAAAAAAGTTGGTTGAACATCATCACAACGTTTTATGTTAAAACGAACAGCGTATGCTGTCGATTCTGAACACTACAATATACTTGTGAGTTAGCGAATGTAATCTCGCTGAGAATGCAACAATCGAATAGTTGCATACTAAGCGACGAACTCGGGAATTCGTTGAACAAACGAACAAATGCCTTCAATGCGAACGGCAACGCATTTCTCTTCGAATTCATCTACATTCACAGTTTATATGTATATAGAAGGTGCTAACACGGTTTAAACTATTTTCTCCATGTCCCTGAGATCAAACTTAATATCTGAATAGAGGATAAATGAGGAATCTACTAAAAAGATAATTTTTATTTAACTATAAACTCTTACCTACAATATGACAATTCTTTTAAAAAAAACCGTATTCTCTTCTAAAAGGCACAGACAAAGATTTATTGGTAGTGAATAATATATTTTTTATATTATTATTAATGTTTAATAAATCATTCGTTACTTGTCTACAAATTATATACATATTATGAGTACAGTGACGAGGTTATACATAAAATAAATATAACAATTACGTTCACACATTTCAATTCGTATGTTGATTAAATGTATAGACCATTATTGCAATCGATTGTGATGCAATCCTTAGAAAGAGAGAACGGTTCCGATATTTGAAAAATGGCCCATTATCACTGCTCAATGGGCAAGAGCAATAGAAAGTGCAATGAGATCTTTGCAATTGACTTCGCAATAATTCGTCGGTCGGATTCAACGGCTGACGGCCGTTAGTTCCATTCGCGCGTTATCCACATCTTACTAATGTTTTGGAAAGTATATATACTCGTAGATTTACTTGATATTAACTTTAGATATGATAATGTCGCCCTTTAGAGCACAGATTTATACAAAAAATTGTGGAATAATTTAAAGTTTTAATTCTTTTCTTCAATTATATAGTTTGAACCCTGTTTTAAATAGATTTTAAAAGTACATAGAAGGAATTAAGAGCAAAATAAAATTTCTAACTTCTGACTGGAGAAAAAGAATGAAAACACAAAAAAGTACTCAGGTTTGGACCAATAACATTTTTTTTTTAAATTACGAGGCGACGTGGTGAGCAAGGCGTTCACCTGATGGTATATGATACGCTTGTCCATAACAACGTGACGTTAGTTAAGATGATATACACTGCACCACATTGCACTCTTCGGCTTGAGACTAGATGTTAAGACTCGTTACCCCAGTAATTTCACTAGCTTACAGCACCCTTCAAACTAGAGCACAGTAAAACCGCCAAATAGTAGGGTGCAAACATTACTGTGTTCCGGTTTGAAGGGCGCTGTAGCTAGTGTAATTACTGGGGTAACGAGACTTAACACTTTACGTCTCAAGGCGACGAGCGCAGTGTGGTGCAGTGTATACCATCTTAACTAGCACCACGTTGCCATGGGCAAGCGTATCACTTACCATCAGGTGAACGTCTTGCTCGTCTCGTCGCATAGTAGTATAAAAAAAAAGTAATATTTACTATTAGGCGGCTGAAATAGTCACTGCGGTGGTACCTACCTAGATGGTCTCCGGCAACAGAGACCTACCAGCATTAATATAGAATATTACTTATATTTTTAATAACAGATAATTAATTTTCAAATATCAATTCGTGTCTGTATATTTGTAGCTATGTTGGTCGCTACAGCGGACGCATTAGTATTAGCTTCCAAAGTGTTGTCGCTTTCGCTGAAAGCGCAAGGGGCGTGGAGCCTGCGGGCCCTTTTGCTTTGCAGCACCTTCACCGGCTCATTATTGCTTTACAGTCGCAACATTACGCAGCGCTTACGGCGCTTGATTTATTGCAAGGCATTAGCCGAATGTTCAGTGCCAACGTTAATTACCCATTAGTTATCAAAACCACCTGGTTGAAGCCCTTTCGAAACAACCGTAAAACCATTTCGCAGTTCAATTACTACCGTTTTCTGGTGACTGTTAGGTAACACTCTTTCTTCTTTATAGTTTTTAAATTCATCTTTGATGGCTATTCATACATTTTACTTATTTCAAAACATTAGTATATAATTTTAAATGGTGTCCACCGCTAAATTATTTTTGAATAACTTTAGCTACATCTAGTCGTGAAACTGAGGGCATAGTAACAGACGATGAAATTTTATAAGCGATAATATTCATTACTAATATGCGTTTGATAAAAAAACATCCAGTTCTTTGATAATATAGTACAGGTTATATATGTATCTTCTGTTCGGAGAGGTATAGCTAGTGTTTTATACTTGCTAATTTAAAGCAGAAATGTAACATTATCTTTAAAACTTTCTACATTGCGTACAGGCGCTTTGTAAATCTTTTTAAATTTGTCGCGTGTCGGCAATGGAAAATGTATAGAAACCCTATATTGGTATGTAACCCAATACCAGGATTATTGGCCGCCACTGAGTGCACTATCTTGTCGAGAGGCTAAAAAATACGAGTGAAGTCAAGCTCCGGGTGCAGCGGTACGCCCGTATCGGTTTTCATGTAGTCGCTTTAAAAACATTCAGAACAACTTTCGTTCTTAGGTACAAAATGTTTTAAAATAACTATTTAACAAAATACATATCTGAATTATAGAATAATTTATTATCTAATTTAATATCGTTTGAATTTTATATTTCCCAGCATTATTAATTACATCCGCTAATTGCACTTGGCCTGTACAGTGAATAGACTGCTTTCCCTCTCTTGTTGAAGAAATCGACGAAACCCAGCAGCGGGATCGACAGACAGCCTGTTTACAATAACAATATATTTAGCTAAGCAACTCTGTATTCTTATAGGCGCAGACAAACAAATTTCGTTAACTATACCCCACGATAGATTAGAATAGATAGAATCTTTGTTATATTCTACATAAGTTTCATCTAATTAATAGTCACTAGTTTTTGTTAAAAGTAAGTATGTTAAAGAAATTTACGTTATACATTTTTATACGTGTTTTCTTTCTATATTCTCTTTTCTTATAACACCCACGACCACGCGACAAACTCCTTACATTTCCGCTATCAAACATTTTATTGGAACAACAAATTATAAACAAACATCCGTAAACCTGCTGGTGCGGTGTTGTAAGAGCTCTGTTTATTGCTCACCAAGCTGTCGTATGTAAACAAATCGCTTATAAATTAGCGTGTATAGTAGAATGCGGCACTAATGCACGTGAATTAGCACCACAATGCCCGCCGCGGCGCTTTCCAATGTCAACGCACAATCGGCGCCCACGCCGTGCGCACGCGCGCGCCTCACAGATTGACAGCCGGAGGAAAGCGAGCCGCTCTCCATTACACACAAACGGTACGACAAATCAAAAAAAAAAAAATTAAAAACATTTCATTTGTTATTACTAGCAGACAACTTAAAATAATTTTTACTAAAATGTAAGTCTAAGGGAAGTTAGACGTCAATTACTTTAAGTACATTTCAATTGATAGAAGACAGTGTGTACCATTGCTGGCTCGAATATAGTTTTGTTACTTGAAAAACGTAAATCAAAACAATATGCTATTACTGCTGCCTGGTAAACCAATACGACAAAGAGTGCACCTTTTTCAACGTGTTAAACAACGACGTTAAATATTTTTATGCTTTGTACACTTTAATTATTAGTACGTGCATCGACAGGCCAAATAAACAAGCAGTCTCTGTCCTTCAAACAACGTGTACGCAGTTTTTAAATTACATTTGTACAGGTAGAATGATTTTAATAAATATTTAAATATGATACCAGCTTTGCTTATTTTGTAGATGTTTCTCATTAAAAACATAATATATGTTTGACACTATCACGAAAAAGTGTTCGCCACTCATTTTTATTATTTATTATTTATTGGCATAAAAGTATAAATTTCACTTTTCTTTACTTTCTGTCAATCGCGTAATGATTAATAAAAACGGATTTTAATATAAAAACAAGACTGCATTTGTTCGTGTCGGAAAATTTCGTGTAATTATCCAAAAAGTCGTGAGTCACTGAAAAAATGTTTTTTTTTTGTCAAATTACACCTAATAATAATAACTTTTATTCGTAACACAAAAATTTAAAAAACTGTATTGATTCTATGTAATATTGGCCTTCCAAGGCAAGATCTATCGCTTGGAGATGATATTAAAACATCTTTATAGTAATTTTGTAATATATACTTTATTTGGAGGGTTAAGTTTTTTATTCATAATTGAGTACAGTTGTACAGCAAAAGTACTGATGAGGGTAGACTTGAAATGTACATATTGGGAAGTGGAAGAAGAATTACAAAGAATCAAAGTTCATAAAAAAAATATTTATATATCACAATTGACGTACCGCGTGTAACAGTGGTTCCGTACCATGGTAATGAATCAGTTCTGTTTGTGATGATTATGTAAATATTGACTTTAACCGCGCGCCTCCAGTCTCACAATGCCTTTTATAGTTACAATAACGATTATTGTTTTTTATGACGTAGCGGTAACCATCGTCAGAGAGTATTTCGCTGAATACTGACTACTTACCTACATGGGATTTACACTTGACCTTAATTTCACATGGTGTTAAGTGACAATCAAGCCCTGAATGGTTAAACGCCTCGCTCATAAGACTAGCTGATATATGTTGATGGAATATAGTAAATGGTGGTAAAGGGTCTGATTTACAATATAATTAAAGTTGGTACACGGGTACTAAAAATCACTTCGCCAAGGAGACCTATTCGTAATAATATTATTGTTTAAACCCACAAATATATTACTTTCTGCGTATTATTTTCACCATATTTTTTGCCATTTATAAGGGAATGCATTATATATATCTTTGAAGCAGTTATTATAGCATATAGTTTATGATTGTCCAATAAATCTACTACTGATTTGCCAAAAGACACATACTAATTAAAAGAAAAAATTACTAACATTTAAAGAAAACAGCATTTAATCAGTAGTTGTTCAAAATTTAATTCCGTAGCCATTTAAATACTTGATGAGTTTAATAATGAGTATTGTAATTTATTATTCTCTTTTCCTGTCTGGAGTAGCCATTAGGAGTCCAATGAAAGCGTAAATGACACGCGGCATAGTGCATTAACAATTCACACATCAATCAAATGGATCCAAACAACGCTTTGATCGTGAGTCGATGCGCCGTTCCTAATGAAACCGATGATCCGTCCGTCGGTGCATCATTTTCGTTTCCGATGATTTTAACGTGCACTTCACGATATGAAAACTTTTCGAAACCGAACGCAGATACTGTAAAACCATTTTTCACTTGTTAGCACCTAATTGGAAATGTATCGTTCCATTCAAGCTTCTAAGTGCTCAATAAATTAAGCTGCATACTTGTGGCTTTTTTATCGACCATTAATTTAAAATTTACATGTTGAGTGAAAATGAAGCTGCCGTATACGTGACCCCTGAACCCTGAATTACACAGACCGTGTTATAAGGTCAAAGACTTCAAGATGTGAAAAAATTATTACTTTTTTTTTGCTACTATGCGACGAGACGAGCAAGACGTTCAACTGATGGTAAGTGATATGCTTGCCCATGACAACGTGCTGCTAGTTCAGATGGTACACACTGCACCACATTGCGCTCGTCGCCTTGAGACATAAGGTGTTGAGTCTCGTTACCCCAGTAATTACATTACTCAAATATAACAGTAATAAGTGTAAACACTATACAAAAATCTATTTATGTGCTTAACACTCGCATGCTTACGTTTCATTAGGCGATCCCTAAACCGATAACAAAGTAATGGGTTCACGTCACAAATGACTTCTTGCACAACACTGTAGTGTCGATTATTGTGTTCGAGCACAACAAAAGAACTTTTGTGCTCTCCTACAAATGACTGCTGTAAAGGCTATTTTATATCACTGCCCGGCAACCACTTTTTTTATTATAGGCAACGAAAAACATATTTTTTTTATTCTTTAAGTGTTAATGGGTCTGAGCGTTATGTTAAGACCCTTTGTATGCAATAGCCACAAAGTCACGATTTCGGTAAAATTGCTCTTCTCTATTTCACCAAGAAATACCGAATATTTTGAGTAGCTCATGAAAATTTTCAGGAACGTTTATTATTTGAAAAATATGGAAAAAGTAACAATTAACATTACTCTGATTTGGAAGGACCCTGTAGTGATATTTACTGGGTAACGAGTTTTAACATCGCATGTCTAAAGGCAACGAGTACTTTTTCGTGCAGTGTTTATTATAATGTTAACAAGCACATTATTATGTGCTAGTATATTTACCGACTAAAAAAAGGTTTTATGTACGTAATATATATATATATATATATAAAATTCTCGTGTCACAGTGTTTGTAACTAAACCACTCTGAAACGGCTCGACCGATTTTTATGAATTAAAAAATACACATAACGCTTAATTTTAACCTTCCTACCACGAATCCCCATTTTGAGTAGCGATATTTGTCAATCGTTAAGTTCTCGTTAACTTAGTATCTTATATAAATCAATAGTACTCAAAACGCATCACGAGCTTCCGCCAAACTTCATAAAGTGAACTTACAGTGAAGTGAAGAAACCATAAGTTATTTATTTTTCATTTAACATCTAAAATATTAACTAAAAATCATTTATATGGTAAAAATTGCCGTGTTAAAATATATAACTTTATACTTACATATAGTATCATATAGAAATAGGTAATAAGGCATGAGCCTTGGATCGCAATCGAAGAGTATCCGAGTGGTATTCTATACGTGGGCATTGTTCACGCTGATGCCATTTAATTATAAATCAAACGGACCTCTACCCTCGCTGTCAGGTTCAGCTCAGACACCATGGCAGCCGTGACCGCGGTCAAGATGTGGACCTAAGTTAACGCAGCGCCCACGTAACGAACCGATGTACCGGCTCCAATCGTAAATTGATCTATTGACGCAATGCAAGTGTAGCGACCAGGCCGCTGTGTTTTGGTTATATCGAAAATTGACCAAGGAGGTTATATGTTTACGACTTGCAGCTTTATTGCGTATCATAAGCTTTAGTTTTATTGCTTAAATTGCTGTTAATAAAGATTTTTTTTTTTAGTATTATGCGACGAGACGAGCAAGACGTTCACCTGATGGTAAGTGATACGCTTACTCATGACAACGCGGTGCTAGTTAAGAAAGTACACACTGCACCACATCGCGCTCCTCGCCTTGAGACATAAGGTGTTAAGTCTCGTTACCCCAGTAATTACACTAGCTACAGCGCCCTTCAAACCGGAACACAGTAATGTTTGCACACTACTATTTGGCGATTGAAATAGGAGCTGCGGTGGTACCCATCCAGACGGTCACCGGCAACAGAGACCTACCACCTCGCTGAAAGTTAAAAGTTGCTAGTTTTCTAAAACGAAATAACGTTGAAACGTCGGATTGTCATCATCAAGTCATATTAGCTTAGTTATTTCTCTATCCAATTCCAGATTCTTTTAATACAATCTTTTAGAACATAGTGTTGTTCAATAACTCAAGAAAATCTTAATACCGTAGTAATCTTTTTTGTTTTAACTGACGTATTATTGATACCTACTTTATAAGTTTCAAGGTGATAGAGCTTTAAGATAACCCCCTGGGTAGCTGTTGAAATTCATTACGCACCGTTTTCATTTAAGGTATAATTTTGGCACATCGTTTTTTTTGCTTCTTAACCACAACTGAGGTGATTTTGAAATCTTTAATAGTAGGCATTTAATACGTAGCATCAGAAGTTAAGAGATTATTAACCTACTTGTAAAGTGAAAAGTTTAACTTAAGTATATAAAACTCGGGTATTACCTTACGAGGTGAGCTGGTCGGTGCATAAATTGAATTAACTTTGCAATCGCTTAGTGATAATAAACAATATAATGATTAATTGATTAGCCTTCATAAGTGTTTAATTGTATATTAAACTTTACTTAGGATGAATTTAAAGTATAAGGCGAATTTATAGCAGCTTTAACTTTAATTTTTTTGCACCATTAGAGATCCTGTTATAAGTTATAAATATGTCTTATCTAAGCCATCAGGGATAATAATAGTATATATATTGAAAATTAGATATTTGAAAAACAATATGATGTTTAAAGTAAAATTAGCAGTTAAAATTAACTTTTGCTCTGGTGCAATTAAATACGTATCAGTCATTCGCTCGCAATGCGGTCTTAATGTGAGAGCGAATGAAAAAAAATAAATAACCGAGCAATAATCATTACTTTATGTTTGTTTAACCAATAGTCAGAACAAGTCGCATTAACCGGTGTTCACCTTTGTAGGCACCGCGACAGATGGTCACCACATTAATCACACCCAAGTGGCACGCAGCCGAAGGACAGTCATTTCGATAATGTTACTGCACTATAATATCATCATACTATCATTCAGTTCATTGCTTTTTTTTCGTATAAATGATAGCGCATATTACCGAAGGTCCGTTTTTTACGGTGATACCGTATTTGGTCATTTTATTCATATATAATCTGTGTAAAAAGATTATCCTATACGATGTCCCATTAACTGGATAAAAAATTGTGTGAAATTGTTCATAAGGCTATCGATGATTCATTGTTTGTTTAATAAATCAATATTACTGGTAATTACAGGAACATACAACGTTTGTAACTATTAAACAACGTAAACGTTATAAGGCTTTTATGGAATACAAAATGTTTGCGTTAATTCGTTTAAGTTGTTAAAATTACTAGAGATTTAGATTACATGAATAATAGATAATATTTTACACTATTTTTGTATATTTACAATAATAATTACCATAGTATCTATAGTGTTTGTGATTATATATTAGTACAGTGGTATTATTAGTTATCAAGCGCCATTTAATTAGCTACATACATTGTAATATATGAACAAACAGCAAAGATTCTGTCATTAAAAAAAACCTTTAATGGTGTCGATGGCTCAGTGGTTGATGCTCTTGCCTTTTAACATGGGTGATTCCGGTTCGATTCAACAGTCCCATGAATTGGAGTGGTGGTAGGGTATTTCGAACCCGTCTGGCCAGCTACTATTTCCATGTTGTTAATCTGCTATCATAACATTAGTGTGTTCGGGCACATATGATAGTCAAAATCATTTCGACAAGCATGCTTTGTGAAAATGAAGCTAAAGATATAACTTACAATATCTCAGAGCTAACATTGTTTCCGAGAACTAATATAAAAAGTCGCCCACACCGGCGCAGACTGAGTAAATTACACTTAATATACTATCTCGGTAATTGCCCGCTACCATTTCCAGTAATTTAGCAATTTTGTTGCTCCGGAGCATCGCCCGGGGCCGAGTGCAGGCTAAATAGATTTCTTCATCGCGGGCGTCAGTTGGACGATGTATTGCGGGTATTACTCAGATCCTCGGGGGCCGGCGCGATCTGTTATCAATATCAATGGATGGGCTAACGGTGCGGCGCACTCCACAACTCAATGTCGTCTCTAAGGCTCTATTAAGAGCAAGAAACGAAGCCCCCTGCGAAGACGGTGCCGTTATAAGTCTTAATTGCTTAGCTCATCGCTGATGCTATTCCCATACTGATTTATACAGAGGAATCGTGCTAAAAACTTTTTGTGTAGCGTTGGAACAGTTACACACATTATTTTAAAAACAAATTGATATATCTTAAACTTGAATTAACTGAGTACATATTAGTCTTCTCTTTTAATGTTCAAAAACTATGTATGGTTTTATCTATTAAATAGTTTGTTACCTCTTGTGCCTGTTTGCAGGGTAGGATGATTGAAAGATAGGTAATCTTCCAGAGGATTGCCCCCTGCGATGCCGAGGCGTTTTAAGCGGACCGACTTCGATCAATCATTTCGATCCCGGCTGTAAATCAATGTTTGATTTAATCGATCTTAATTGTACGTTCATTATGCCTTTAACCCTTTTTGTACCATCGTAGTTTTCTGTTAAGCGGTAACAGAGTTTTATTATCCCTCTTGAATCAATTACTCGTTGGCTATTCATTAAAATGTCAATAAATCAAAAAATCATTTATTTTAATTTACAGAACTTTTTCTGTTATTCATTTAAAACTGGTTATTTATGTATACTTGTGTCTTACTGTAGGTAGTTTATGACTATAAAGAAAGTATTATAACTGTCTACACAGTATCTGTTTATATATAATTTCTATTATAGTTACACTGTTCATTAGCTGTTTAAGATATCTATAGATTAACTTCACCCAATCTATAATACGCTTCATTAAATGATGTAATACGAAAGATTTCTCGATTTTGTCTCGATAGAAATAATACAATATATTAGTTGACTACTTAGGTTTAGCGGTTAAGGACTAAAGAAGTTAGTTTGTAGATTCTCCGTTAAATTTTGAATGGTAATAGGTTTCATAACATGAAAATGCCACATTACCATGTCGTTCACCGCGTGGTAACTTTTACGCTCGTCTATACCGATTTAACCCGTTTACCTCATTCGTCATTTTGATAAAGAGTCGGTACGATACTTTTTTAGAGTATAACCGACACCTTTTTACACGTTATATCATTTATTTAAAGAATGATAAATTTATGAAATAATTGCAATCTATCTACATCTTCCGTCCTCAGCAATAACCTACAAGTTTCTGATATATCCAAAACCGAAAGCAATTCCTAAAAAGTTAACATTCACATTCCGATACTTAACGTCAAAGTCAAAGTTATAAAAGTTAGTAAAGTGGAAACCGTGACGTGCCTCGCACTAAGCGATTTGTAAACGTCACATCCGAGTACCGTAGACTTACGAGCGACCGCAAAGAAAGGCCCTCGGATCGCTGCAAGTGTGCAGGTGAAGGGATGTCGTCAGTTTTTGGTTCGTACTGGCTTAATTTGCCTCCGAAGCAGGGCGTGATGGATAGTTTGACATGGCATGCGCCCGCGCGGCTGCACGCCTTCGGTCACAGGTTAAACATCCACTTTGTGCACGAACCCTACGCCCTATTGATTTTGCAGGCGATTACCGATTACAATCTGTTGTATTCTTTATCTGTGCTCACTGTTCCTAACACATAAATCTTATATGTTCATGATTCATCAAAAAGCAAGAAAATATTTTAAACCAAACTTAGCTCCTACTCTATATAAATATTGGTATATCAATAGCTGTTAGTGACCAATTTGATTAAAAGAAACAGAAAAATGACATAAATTTTTATCATTTGTAATTCAGGTACTTTTATGAACCCTTACTGAAACTGATTTAAAACGTTTTCGCTATGTTTTCTTTTAGTTATATATCGCTGATCGCGAATAAAAGCGGGCTTCGTACCTTGCCCTCGGTACGGGCACGACTCGCGGTGCGCTCCGATAAAGGAAATGTTTACGTGGGAGTACAAGTGCCGGCAATTTTCTTCATGGTTGCATTAACTAATGACGAAGGGAGGGGTATGCAAAAACGACTATCTTTAACGCAAACTGAGAAATTTCAATCGAACGAACCTCTGAAACCTCTTATCGTTTAATTAAAACAGAGCGTCACAGATGTTACTGGTTCATTATTCAAAACGTTAAGATGTCCTAAAAAATCTGAAATAGTCAACGTCTGTATGATTATAAACTGAAACAAAAATGTTTTGATGACAAATTTTATACCATGCATTCATATATAAGAAATATACAATATATGCGAGCTTTCAATTAGTGTGCATAGAATTCGCATCGATTTCTCGAATATTCTTTGTAATATTGTAACGATGTAAAGCGATCGTGATTTTAGAAAAAGATGCTTTGATTAGATACAAAATTAATAATAATCAAATAGGTTAGAGTTTGGTCCACGCAATTATAGTAACTAGTTCTAATTTGTCATTTAATTATTGCCTCTTTCTTTGCTTTAAGAATTGAAATTGTCATTGGGAATGTTTGGAGAAATACCGAGGCGTTTCCCACTCTTGGTTTTTTTGTCATGCGGACCTTTCGCCAGTGTCGATGTGAATTTTAAAAGGGCTCCCATTTCGTTGACCTGCTGAGGCACAATTTCGATATCGCATGGCGACTTTTTTCGTAACGGTACCTCGCTCCAGATGTCCGGCACCATATGCATGCATCGCATGTCTATTGTCATTGCTGGACAGACATGGACTGTATCAAGTCAGTACCTTAAACTTTCTGTGCTTATTAACAGAACTTTAGCCGTTTTGAAAACAAAACGACAAACTTTTTTTTTTTGAAAAATATCTACTGTGGATAGTGTGAAACGACTGAAATGTTTTCTTTTCTTTACAATAACCAACAGTTTATTAATCTTACGAGATTTTAACGAAAAAAAAAACGCACAGTCGATATTTTTCCAAAAAAAAAAGTTTGTCGTTTTGTTTAGCAAAAAGTTTAATATTTCGGTATTTCATGACATTTTATATAGAACTGTCGCTTTTTTTTTTGCTAAACTGAAATGAGTTTTTATAATGTATAAAATATTAGGAGACCAAAGTACAATTTTAAAATTACTCATAAAGTTTCTTTAAAGAATATTCAGAAAGTAGTAAAATTCATCATTACGTTTTCAATTACGTTTCATTTGCTGAATAACTTATTATTAAGTGTTACGTGTTGAAGTGTCAAAATGCTGGCTATGGATTATTCAATGTCCCTCGCGCTTCCAATTAAGGAAGTTCTCACGCGATACAGCATCTAAGCTGTTTATTACCTACGCCTAAGTACGGTGGCCACCCTTGCCAAGTGCCAAAGCGTGCACCGAGCTTTATCTCACTTCCTTATGCAAATGATTGCAAATGGTTGCTTTCATCATTCCATTTAAGTGTTAGGTGGGTAGTGGAAACGTTTAGTGTAATGCGGACTCTTCTGCCAGCTACGGATGCAAGCGTGACTAAGATATCTATTTACGTCTGTCTTTGATTTAGAATAATCGTGGTTGCTTTGAAATACTCAATTGTGGCAGTATAATTCGTAACGGAAGTATAATGTTAAATTAGTAAAACTAAGAAAATACACCAACTGTACGAGAGTAAATAAATTTGATCAGGTCGTCCATGGTTCAGAAAGTGAATGATATGTACTATGTTTACTAGATGAAGCAGTTGTCTTAACTTTAAATTGATGTATATTTAACGCCAGAAAATATGTATACCTATTTTTTTTAAATCTTTAACCTACTTAATTTGTAGCCGAAAATCGGGCAGATTTGTGATCCTATAAAGACATAAGTCCAAGAGAC
The DNA here is from genome assembly GCA_029286795.1 of Byasa hedistus. Lineage (NCBI taxonomy): Eukaryota > Metazoa > Arthropoda > Insecta > Lepidoptera > Papilionidae > Byasa > Byasa hedistus. The sequence goes on from JAGSMW010000016.1 coordinate 2,148,954, forward strand.
TGCCTCAGATAGATATTTATGATGTATATAAATGACATATTTGGTTTAATTTCTCTCCGTTCATAATATATAATATAATGGTACAGTTAATTTCACATTTTCATAAAGTATAATATAATTGCATAGTTTAAGATTTACATAAATTCAAAGTCCCTTGAAAACAACATCAAGTATATGCGTGTTTATAACAAGTCTTATAATGGATATCATTTTGCAAATAAAGACAACTATCAGTAATTAAGAAAGTTGTTTTAAACTTGAACGTTGTTAAGATTAATCCGAAGTCTATAAAAAAAGTGAACCGGTTTATTTTTATTTGTATTTAACTCGTGATGCAGTTAATGCGGCGATGACTTCAGTTGTAAAAATTATCAACTGGTATAATCCCAGCGGGCTGTCACACCCACACCAGCCGCAAAACGTTCTGAGCATGAAGTGGCTGACCCTATAGCATGGAGTTTCCTTACAGAATGCCCTTGATCGCTATCATCGTCTTCGCGAATGTGTTGCGAGTGGAACTTTCACCTGGAACGCCTTTGAATTGCTCCAAGTGCTTTAAGATCTCCTCTGGCGATACCACAAAAATGTTGCGGGCGTACTAGCACTCAAGCAAAAATGTGTCTTACGCTGTTAACCTAAGTTACACTGACTTAGTCTGTTCGAAGAATGCAGCTATGAATGAAATTCAATATCGTATCACCTCATCTTATGATTGGATAACTAAAGAGCTATCAACTAGGTTATCTAATGTTATTTATTCTGTATTCTGTTTCTTAAATACTTATGTAAAAAAATAGAAGAAAACTACTTCGAATATATACAACAGCCTTCAATGTCTCCTTTTTAAAGAAGACCCAGAATCCCAGTAGTCAGACAAGAAGGCTGTGAAATGAAAATTTAAATTCAATTACAAGTAAAACTTAATTATGATTCCTTTTAAACGATAACATACTCATGTGCTCGCATAATAAATAACTTGTTTAATTTCAAACATGGGTTATCATTATTGTTAATTGTACACAATATCAATACGTCCATTTCCAGTTTCCGGGAATATTATTTAAATGCTACAGATAGGTTTACATCGTAACTGAAAGATCGTAGGCGTTCCTTCCTCGTTACCGCGGCACGGTTGCCTTAAAATTATGGAAATCTCGCCGAGGAATAATCAGTTTCTCTCCTTTTGGATAAAGCGATCTGAAATATCTTGCTGCGGTATAAATAATAATTGTTGGCGAAACAGTGCTGTTAGAAGTGTAATACTACATAATATAGAAAAGTAGTAACATTTTTTTAAAGACTGGTAAAAGTTTAAAAAAATCAAAAAGACGTCGGTACAGGAACTTGTAAAAATTGTGAGATTTATAATTTGAGCGTCAGCTTTACTCTTTGTTAAAAAAAATTATATGTTGCTTTAATCCTTTCAGTAACTTTTTACCTTGGTAAATTACAGTGTATATATTCTTAATATGAAAAGTGCTGGTTATCGGTTCACAAAAGATAAATTGAGTAGGTATAATATACTTAACAGAATTTCTTGTTTGTGAACAGATTTCAGGAGTTACTCGTAAAATATAAAAATTTATGCTTAATTTAAAGTTTTGTATCACTTTTATTTAGTTTTGTTTACGGAACATTCGATTAGGTCTAAAAAATATATTTATTCTACTTAGATGATATTTGTTATAGAAATAGAAATCAAGTCTCGCTATTGTCGTCCATTTTACACACGGCTTTGTATAACGAGCCTGAATAAGTCGGGACTTGATGGCGAGCTCCCGGTGCCCCAAGTGGGTGGGCCAGGAAGTATCTTGCTGACACCCACCAGCCTTCATCGAGCCGTGATTCATGCGCCAGCGGTACCAAGTACACCCATTAACAAAGCGATTCCGACTGCACGCGGCCAGACTCAGCTTCTTCTAAGCCGCGCTGATAGATTTATCGTCACTTGTTCTGCAGCCTGTGCCTATTGTTGTAAATGTTGTCTCCAGGCGATTATGCAGCAGGTCCTGTTATGTAAATCATAGATAATGTATTCATGTTGTATTTACATTAATATTACTTAACAGTTTTATTAATAGTTCACTTTTACTAGTCGTAGGTCTCTGATGCCGGAGACCGTATGGGTAGTTACCACCGCAGTGACTATTTCAACCGCCAAACAGTAGTGTGCAAACATTACTGTGTTACAATTTGAAAGTCGCTGTACGCTAGTGAAATTACTGGGGTAACGAGACTTGACACTTTATTTCTCAAGGCGATGAGCGTAATGCGGTGCAGTGTGTACCGTCTTAACTAGCACCACGTTGTCATGGGCAAGCGTATCACTTACCATCAGGAGAACGTCATGCCGGACTCGTCGCTTCGTATAATAAAAAAATGTTTTATGATAAATTTGTATCGAAGGAAAGGCTTAACCCGTAAAATTTTGTAATTTTCCTTAGAGTAGACCTAAGGTGTAAACTCTTAGGTCCGTTTTAGAGTAATAATGTTAAAATATTGCTAAGTATTTATATATTTTTTTAAGTTTTAGCTCGGTAAGAGGAGGCTTACCTATTTAAATCCATAAATAATATTATTGATTTCTTATATTTCCGCGAATGTTACACATTTATTAAAACTCGATTTTACGGATTTTATCGCGTTTATTATTTGTTTGTTTATTCCCGACGTTTCGACCGCTTTGCAGCAGTCATGGTCACGGGAGGACTAAGATGACAGACGTCCAAATGTCACAGCTATCACATGGTACCCACAAATTTTTAAAATTATCGGACCATTAATAATAATTAAAAAGTTGTGGGTACCATGTGATAGCTGTGACATTTGGACGTCTGTCATCTTAGTCCTCCCGTGACCATGACTGCTGCAAAGCGGTCGAAACGTCGGGAATAAACAAACAAATAATAAACGCGATAAAATCCGTAAAATCGAGTTTTAATAAATGAATAACATTATTGTTTAAATATGTGTGTAATATTTATAACATTACTTTGATTAATTTATTCGTATCATAATTTAAAACTCGTCAATTCATTGCTGTTTGTGCTGTTATCCTGCAACTTTGTCATTTATAGCCGTACAAGTTATAATCTTTGTCTGTTGTAAGTAAACGTTCAATATTTGAGTTTTGGAATTGAAGGGGCAATGGTTAGGACACAGCTTGTAGAACCGATGGGTTTTGGGGATTTAACTTGCTGGAATGGCGATCCCTTACCGGATAATACAGATGATTAAAGAATCAATGGGGCAGCCACTGGAAACAGCACAATATCTTGTTTTGTAGAATACCTTACAAGAGTCCTTTATCCATCCATCAGTTGAGATAATGATGATGATCGTGCATTCATTAACTATTGTGTATAGTGATTCAACTATTAATTCATTACAGAAATAACCTTATAATTTATAGAAATCTTGTATTGCTTTTACAACTCAAACGTCTTTAAAAGAATTTTCAAGATAAAAATTTTATTTTTTGGAATAAAACATATTTGTACTAATATCGTTACCTCTTAACAATTAAACCGACTGTTTCCGGAGGCATTGCAAACACCAGTAGCTGTACACTTTCTCCATTCCACTCTAGAACGAGAGTTTCGATTAATGCCCTGAGTTATTACTAAATCTGAATTCGTAAATTATTGCCTATTGTCTACCTTTCCATTTATGCTATTATAACGAACTGTTTATTTGTTTAAGATATGTATTATGAAGTATTATATTCGTTTCATCTACATGATGTTTTCCATCTCTACTATAGTTATTTAATTTTGTTGTGTTAAAAAAATATATATACGTTTATGTGAAATATTCAAAGAGACGTTTAGCTGAAAACAATTCTCACCGCAAGTAAAATTAATCCTAAATATGACTAGTACTTTATCAGTGTGAATGATAATCATGATTGCGTCTATCATTAGTCCAGCGAATTAGTTTACTATGTTATAAATTCAGCATACCTCTTGATAAACTACTGTAGTCACATATAGATTATTCGTCGTTCACACAGGAACAGGAGCTGGACAAGGAATGCTCGTGTATTTTCCGATGGTAGAAACGAGAACGGAGTACAGACCCATGTCCAGTCCCCTGGACGTTTCAGCTTCAACAAAGCCGATAGTCTTGAGGCTAAGTCTTTTTGTTTTAAATTCTTTTCAGCCCATCGCAGCCTTTCCGGGTCTTATTTTTAATTTAATATTTTCCTCACAATGGCGGACTTACCTTAAAAGCCTATGGTGCCTACCCTTTATGGTGCATTGAATTGAACAAGTTGCATCTTTTTTGCGGTCTCTTAATAAATAAAAAGCCAGCGCGGTCACAATTTGCATCGGCCATTGTTTCACGTAATACGTAATTCGGCTGAATGTATTGCCGAATGATTTTTTTTTTGTGCCGTTTTCTTTACGTTTATATTTGTCGTATCGTTCGTTCGCTTGACATGTCACTCGGATTTGCATATCGCTTACTTAAACCGATCTCAATGTTATCATTGTCTATCTGCGTGTTCCTGTCATGTTCAATTTGTTAAGACGCTTGCATTTATTTGTTCATCGTTCTCTTTACTCGACGACTATTAAAGTTTCGTTTATCTCGTGTCTTTACTAAGATTATAAATTCAGTATCAATGTTTGAATTTTTTACTTCATATATCATTTCCACCCTTGCGTATTCTCGCTCGTTAGTTTCATTTGTCATCGTTTTTTTTTTATTGTAAATAATTCGCAAACCTTTCGTCTGTCATTTACAATGGCCGGTTCGTTAACATCGGCCGTGTCGTCATCAACTGGGGTACGAAAAATCTCAGACGATTCATCATCGGACATTTACGAGTGCGCTATCTCATTTAAAGCGTTTCAAGTATACGACGTGTATTTATTACTCATCATATTGTATTGGCAGTTATAAATATACGTACTCACGAAATTTCATTCGCAAAAACTTGCAGTTTTATTGCGGCGGCGGTGTCGGGTAGCACCTTAAATATTTTATTGGGCGTGACAAGTTATGAAAGCGTAATTACTGCCTCTGGTGTTTTTCTCTAACTTTTTTTTAACATACATTTATATAAAATTGTTTTAAATATTCAATAACATCAAATCAAAAATCAAAAGCGCATCATTGAGGATAATCCATTGAACCGCTTACGAGAAATCGTTTTGGTAATCTTCGCATAATTTATAAATGCCGCTAATCATATACAAACTTAACTAGATTTCGATTCGAAATTAATGCGGAAGAAAACCTCTAATTAGTGCTTTGTTAACATTAACACTTACTACCGCTTAACTGTATAAAAAATTAACTTCATGCAACGCATAAGCAGTTAAATCTGATTTAATTGTTACTGCATATTAAGTTAAGGCTGATATTTACACGCTTTTTTATTAAAGATTTCCCGACGTAAATTGATCAGGAAATTAATAAAAAAAACGTTAAGGCGAATACAAAAAACAATCGTATAATTAAAACAAAACAATTTATATCGGTAATTAAAAAAACAAATTATCATTTGGTTATGACTGACGGAAGCCGAAATACAAAGCAATATAAGTCTCGGAATCGAGAAATTATTCATGGATGTAGATTTTTATTGGCAAATAAAACGACTACGCAAGGTCATGAACGGAAACTAAAATATATGAAAGTCTCCTTCCTTTTATCCTATAGAGACTATAGGTTCCCAAACTTATGAATTACGGGCCCTTTTAACAAGAGAAAAAAATCTATCGTCACCTTTTATGTAATAGTTAATTATACCAATTTGATGTGTCTGTATATATCTATTAATTATCATCAAATTAAAATTAAATATTTTTGTAATTGCGCTATAACCAAGGTCCATCGCTTTCGGGAACTTAAACTGTGTACTGCTGCTAGGTCTATGTTGCCAGAGACCGTCTAGGTAAGTACTACCGCAGCTCCTATTTCAACCGCCAAGTTCCGATTTGAAGGACGCTGTAAGCTAGTGAAATTACTGGGGTAATGATACTAAACACCTTGTGTAACAATCCCACCAGCGCAATGTGGTGCAGTGTATACTATCTCAACCAGCACCACGCTCTTTTTGGGCAAGCTCATCACTTAGCATCAGGTGAACGTCTCGCTTCTCGTCGTATAAAAAAAAAACCAAGGTCCATCGCTTTCGGGAACTTAAACTGTGTACTGCTGCTAGGTCTATGTTGCCAGAGACCGTCTAGGTAAGTACTACCGCAGCTCCTATTTCAACCGCCAAGTTCCGATTTGAAGGACGCTGTAAGCTAGTGAAATTACTGGGGTAATGATACTAAACACCTTGTGTAACAATCCCACCAGCGCAATGTGGTGCAGTGTATACTATCTCAACCAGCACCACGCTCTTTTTGGGCAAGCTCATCACTTAGCATCAGGTGAACGTCTCGCTTCTCGTCGTATAAAAAAAACGAATGGGCAGACTTGTATATCAATCTTTCCAAAATGTAACTATTCTTTTATGAAGTCACATATACAAAGGAAAACTTAATTACAAGTATGTATACGAATTACAGAGAAAGTGACACATGTGAATTTTATGTCAAATAAGCTAAGTCTAGTTAGCTTTACCACCGCGAAGCTTATTTCTCCTGTTCTACAGTTTGAAGGGATGAAACTAGTAAAAATAATAATTTAACATAACTTAAACTTAGTCTAGATAGCAATGCAGCGCTTCAAACATCTTAAACTAGAATTACACAAAATATTTTACAAGATAATATAATAATTTTAGCCAAAACAATATGAATGCAAGTTACTTATTTCTGAATTATAAACCTTGACCTTTTCGTCTAACAAGCGGAAACGTTTCGAGTATATTCCTTCGGGTATACTCAGCGACACAAGTTAAACGAGCATTATGTTCTGACCTACATTTCCCCTGTCTGACCTATCTTTGCTTTTATTGCTCGATCAACATTGACCTTTCTTTGTTTCGACCTAAATATTTAACACGGAGTCTAATAGAGGCAAGACCTTTACAGAGGCATTTTTTTTTTAAAAAAAAAGCTTGTTTATGTTGTTCCTATATTATTGTTTATTATATTCTATTTTACAAAAAAAAAATTGTTATAAATAGCGTGAAATCTGAACTTTAAATATTCAGTTTCTGTATTAAACATTTAATGTTATGACTAAAGCTTTTTAGGTTCCGAACTTATATAAGTTTAATGAAACATATCACTTTTGTGAACCCCAAGTATATGCATTTGAATAATTAAAATTAAATGAATGCATATTCAAACTCAACGGCCCATGTATATATATACAAACAAGTATATTTTTTTTATATATATACATGATGGCTTGTGCTACAGCCAGTAAACTTTACAATATTGTTGTCTATTTATCAGTAGTCAATAGACACGTAGTTACCTGAAATCGTTCCGCCGCCCTGACCTTTGCCTTGCGGAGAGGCCCTGAACCCGACCTACTTCTCGGATCCTTCGCTGACCTTAGTTGAAAATGTTTACTTTGAAAGTTACACAAATATAATATCAAATATCATCTTTGTATATATGCAACATGCTATCAGTTCACCAAAATTTCAAATATTGTTAAAATAGTCAATCGCCTAAAAACAGCTCTACTGTTTTCCAGCACCCTTAAGTATAAGAGTGCTGGAACATGGCCATGCTTTTATACGACAAATTATCAATGTGGTAGCTAACCACCATCGCCTATTTATGAAAATCTGTAATCGAACCTAGGACATTACATGGCAAACGGTTCGGCGTTGCAGTGCCAAAGATTGGTTTAAAAAATCATGAAGTATTTTCCCAAGGGGGACCTATATAAATGTATCCTTCTAATATAAGTTAATCTTTTGCAGGTAAGCAATCTTCGCGGGGTGTAATAATTTAATATGTAAGTAGTTAGAACATATAAAAAACTAATTAACTACAAATGAAAAAGAGATAATAATTTTGCAGTAGCGTTCTTAGAAACACTACGATTACGTTTATTCTGACAACCACAGTAACCTTTTGAACTTGGGTATCTTAAGCATTTAATACTATGTACTACCTTTATTTTTATACTACTATGCGACGAGACGAGCAAGACGTTTACCTGATGGTAAGTGATACGCTTGCTCATGACAACGTTGTGCTAGTTAAGATGGTACACTCTGCACCACATTGCACTCATCGCCTTGAGACATAAGGTGTTAAGTCTCGTTACTCCAGTAATTACACTAGCTACAGCGCCCTTCAAACCGGAACACAGTAATGTTTGCACACTACTGTTTGACGGTTGAAATAGGAGCTGCAGTGGTACCCATCCAGGTGGTCTCCGGCAACAGAGACCTGCCACCAGTAAACCTACTACCTTTCTGTAGTGTGGTATTATTACAGCAACGACCTGATTGAGAAAGCTTCATAAGCAGCAAAAGTTCAAAATACATCAACAGTTTATACACAAGTTGCTAAAATGTTGAAGCTCTTCAAAAGTAGTACTAATGACTAAGCGATTACTTCGGTCACAAAATGACGTTCATCAATGACTATCGAAATATCTTAACAAGCCATTATGTTACATAACGAGACTGGAACAAGCTTTAAGCTCTTGTGAATGTAACACTTCGCCTCACGTCTGCCGCTTTGCTGGTCGATGACTCACTGTGATACTAAAATCGCTGACAGGGTTCTATCGAATAAATCTAGTCCAATTTGATTATTTAAAGTTAGTATTAGATAATAATATTTTTTTAAGAAACTTCATTTACATTGTGTATGTAATATTAAGACAAAGTTGTAACGGACAAAAATAATAACTAAACTCTTTCCCTTATTTCTACTTGTTCTTAGTTATTTTTGGATCATAGATATTTTCAAAATTATAACGAACCGAATTCATTGAGGAGGGAATGAATCTATATTAGATTTATATAAGTATAAATTTTAAGTAACCTGTATATAAATATTTTTCATGAATAGATTATGTATATGCTAATTTTTAAGTCGTTTTTCCCAATTGTTTTGGACATTAGTATATATTTAAGAACATACGTGAAATTTCACAGTTTAATATATATGTGTGAAATTACACATGTTACTAGTTATTAACAAGTTATAGTAAGCAGTCTATCGCTTAACGTACTGAAGGCACACATTAAATTGTTTCCTTATTAATCCGTCTATTGGTGGGGTCGCGAAGATCGCGGCAGTGTGGTAATGGTGTGCATTAAAAAAGATTAATACTCTACCGGGAAATTTGATTAATGTCTCGAATAAATTGAATGCGACAAGTTCAAACGCTATCCAACTACCGACATTAATATTGTTATGAAAGTTTACATTTAGTGTATGATTTATTAGAATTGAGTAAGTAAGTAAATTGTCCACAACAATTGATTTCATTCTTATAGCTACTATGTAGATGCTATGTAAATTAGAATACTGGAAATTTGCCCTTTGAATCCAATTCAATACACTATAGCTGTAATTAGTAAAGCTGAGGTTTTAACTTAGACAGTCTTAAAATCAGTTGTCGACGTTCACTCCTAATATTAATATAACTTGGACAGTACTAGATACAACTTGAGTAACGAAATGATAGTTTTCATTATAAAAGATAAATCCATTCAAAAGCTAAACAGGTCTCGTAATTAGATTACAAAATTTTTAAAGTAAATAAAATCATTTACTACCTGAATCAATTGACATGTAAAAAAAATGTTACCAGTTAATTGTGCAGTGCATTTGCAATCCAAATCGTGTAACGGGCAGTGTTTAGTTACCATTAATAACTCCACCGTAACAAGAGCTTCGAGACGCTTTTAATGCAGCTAATCTTAGCCGTCACTCACCGCCCTGTACAAAGGGACGGGCCTAAAACGCTGGTGTAATTATGCATGGATCCAGCCCACGCCTCCCACGTCCTTCCCACCAGCGCAGCTTGGGTCAGAATCGAAACAATGCTTTCACCGGCCCCCTTGTAATGTTTCTGCTAATTAATGATCGCAACATGAAATCGTTCCGATTATTACGAAATCCCTCTGAAAGATTGGGAACAACGTTCACATGCTATGTTCTACGAGAAGGTTTTTTGTTATTTCATAACCACATCATTTTTAAATACTGCTCCATTTGTCGTAGTTTTCTTTTTGGAAAGACTATTCTTCTAAGTCGTATTTCCTCATGACTGAGGGTCGTGGTCATCATGTTTTTAATGAAACACACGACAGCTTTCTTGGCAGTTATAAGAGTATTTTGCCATTGCCTTCTCCATTTCACATACTAGTCCGACCACCGATGGTAATGACATAGATATACAGGTTTCCTCACGATGTTTTCCTTCACCGTCAAAGCACGTGATATTAATTGGCGTTATACTATCAGCATATAAATTGAAAAATTCATTGGTGCAGGCCGGATTCGAACCCGGTACCTTCAGATTGGAAGGCCTACGATCAAATCACTAGGCTATCACGGCTTTTTAAGAAGAAAAGACTAGTTTAATCTTAAATAAAAAATAAATTTTTTTGAACAGGTGAAAGAAGAATGGATCCTATTAATTTCCGTTTAAACTTTGTTCGGTTTTCGTGAATTTTATTTTTCTATTGTGTGAATATTGAAAATGTGCAACTGAAACAAAGCGCCACGTTCATTTCGAAGTCGGTATCTATTGTTTAAATGTTTACATTGTCTAACATTTCATTTTGTATAGGAGAATAGAAAAATGTCGAACATTTCGTGTGATTGAACTGTGTGTTCTAAATGTACAAATAAAAAAAACTTGTAAAATATAAAATATGTAGTTATTATTGTTTCCAAATAATAGATATATGTAAAGCAATGAAGGTTGGAATCTAACATATATTTCTGTCTTTTGCTAACCAAACATTGCAAATAGTCAAAACGATGAGTCTTTTCTTAATTTACACATTGATGTTTAAGAACTTAATATAATATATATTTGACAGTAATTACCGTAACAACATGTTTAATTTAATACGTTGAAACACTAATAATTCCTATGAACTGATAGCTAATAATTTAACATCGCAGAATGACAACCGTGAAAGGTTCCTCATAACCCAATCCCGGAGTAAAGGTCAAACGTTCGAAATTATAAATACGATAAGCTGCATCTTAAAGCCAAGTGGGGAAAGCAGTGCTCGTTATTATTTTATTACCGATCAATGGCTTTACCGGCTATAAATGAAGTCAAGTGAGGTTAAGTAGAACGACGCTGAGACAAAAACGGAGCTGCCGGCTATCTTAATTTTATATGCGCAATTTCAATAACATTTTATGTGCAATGATCACTCAATAAAAATTACGTGTAAAGCCAATTATTAAGGAAGCGGCACGAACGAGGAAATTATCGGGTTCCTATAAATTGTACTATTATTTAAAAGGTGAAAACTTGAGGTCGGTGACAGAGGAAACATTCAATGTATGCATAAAAAACATTAAACTATAAACATGTACTATTTGCCTTTCTCTCAGAAATGGATATGTATAAATGTCGACAATTCATAAGTAAGTTAACGAATTACATTTCTATCGATGTGTTATCTAAAACGAAAGAGAGATATGGCTCCGATAACCAGTTCCGAACCTGTCTAATAAAACCATTGAGAACTGTCAAGCGGGGCCGGCCGGGCAGCGAAAAGCCGACTTAAAGGTGTGGCCATACTGTGTACAATGTTGTTACACTTCACCGGACCCTGACACGATAAATCGAGGCTGACCCTATTCTCTATACGAATCAAAGTTACTTTGTAAAAATCACCAACTAACATGGTCATTAAGTAGAAAGTCATCACAATGAAAATTTTTAACATTTCCGACGTACTATTTGTTTATTAGGTTAAAGTTCACGGTTTCTAGATTTTTTACACTCAAAAATGTCAAAGTGATCTATAAACTAGTTTCTATTAAATATGTACTTAATAAAATGTAAATAGAAGAGTAAAGAACAAAGCGATTCTGGTTCAAAAAAATATATAAACTTTATTATCCAATAACAAAGTGGATGTTATAAAAAATATGCAAGTATTATAAGATAAAAAATTATCATTTTAGTTATCAGTTAACTAATTCTTAAGGAGGATTAAAACGCAAAAAATAACCAAAAAAATATTAAATGTTAACCATCATTTGGCTCTTCCGGCGCCAATTGCATCACTTCTGTACCTACTTCAATATGATTGTATAACACAATTTATTACATATAAAAACATGCTTTAATAATTCGTTAACGTTACGGTTAAAAAGAAAGTTGAAACGGTAGCGGTTTTAATATTAATTGTTAATTATAAATTATGTTTTGTATGAAGTGTAGTAATACATTGCTGTAGGAGTAATATTAAAAATAATATACGTGTAAAAGCAAATCAGGGTGATCTAAATATAACTTTATACAAATATAAATCTACTATTTTCAAATATTTTGTTGAAACTTCCAATTTGGTTACCATTCATTAAATTTTCTGTGTTGAAGTATATATTTCTTATAAACATATCTTTTAAATAATATTAATGTATCTATATTCTCAATTAAAGACTTCATTATAATAATCTATTAATGTTATCAAAACAGTAATGTATATTATTGTCTTATAACGACAATGAAAGAGTATAGTAATGTAATCTCTTAAAACTTTTCAAACTACTAACGGTAATAAGTAATGTTTTGTTGAAGGCGTTTACTTATTGAAATAAGGAATTAACTAATAATTTAAGTACTAAACCGATGAGATAAGTGAACAGTTTGTTCAATAAGCTATCTCTCCTTTTCGTATATATTTGTATTGGCGCACTGAGCTAGTTTCACCGATCTTATGCGTTTGTGTGCACTTGCTTTAATGAATTCACGCCATTCGGTGCACCCACGCGCGTGCGTAGAAAGCACCACCAGACCTACCCCACTACCTACGAGCATGTCTCAACGAATTGCTATTGAATCTCTCCACCAATACGACCGCATCGCTTAAGTAATCAAATCGTCTAACAATCAATTACATAATTAACCATTGTATATGTTGATCTATTTAATAGAATACTCTCACATTCAAGGAGTGAAGAAGCGAGGAGTTTTTCAGGCCAATGGCGAACCTAGTTTATTAATAGTTTTTAATGATATAGTTTATATATATGTGGGAAGAGGTTAAGGTTTTTCTAATTGTGCTATAAAAGAATAAAGTAAAACGCCAATTGTGACATAGAACATTCTAGTTGACGGGGAGACGAATAACAAGATTAAGATGATTATTAACGAGGAATTGTTGTTAAAGAATAATAAAGATTGTAGTGCTTAACTTGCTTCATTCGCATTTCAACGAACCCTAACATATATAGTATTAAGGTAATGAAAGGACTGATATGCGCATCTCGCGCAATTCCTAAAAAATAAGAAAAAAAAAACTGTTATATATAACTATGACACAATCGCGAAACTAATACGATATTAATCTATATCGATAAAAGCTTCAATATATTTGAGATAGTATAAATATTTTTTTTCTCAATGCGGTGTATAAAAAGGACAAAAATAAGCTGGTTCTCGCAGGACGTCTGTGATATTTCCTTACGCTTGTTTCTTTGATAGACTAGCATTACCGCTTAATGGTCCGTGTATAAATAGTTCAACAGTGCCTTACGATTATAGCCGTTGTGTGTTAGACCGAAAAGTTCAAATTGTAACGTATACAATTATTAAAACTTATCTACTTACTTCACACTATAAATCGCATTCGATAATTAATCTGTCGAACTGTTTGATACGGTCGGACAAAATTAAGGTCTACATATCGGAATGGGATAATTATTTATTATCTTCTCAACTGAGAGGAAACCTATTAGGTAATGGCAAAAAGTAAACGATTCGAAATGATATTCGTTGCATAAAAGTGTTTGTAATGTCTATCGGATTTAGTCTACTTTCTATTATAAACCCGATTAAGCCATTAACTAAATAATGGTGCATTGTAGTCGTGAACGATTATAGACAACTCGGATAACGTTTCATCGAAGTCAGATAGTATTATCGTTTTAATATTGATCGATTTATCGATGAATTTTAGAATGCCGCTCATAATTCTTATAAGAATGTAATAAAGGATTTCGTAAACAATCAAAATACGGTTTCCATTATAATTTTGACATATATCTATAGATCATTTTAACGTATAATTGTTGGAACAGTACCTTTCTTATTGTCTCCATTTAATGATATCATTTTACAATTTGTTTTTGTCCTTGCCTTTTTAAGTTGGAACTTAGTTTCTTTTAAACGAACAAAAATTTCTTTCAGATTATATATATCACTGATACAATTTCTTTGTTACAAAATAATTACATATAATCAGACGTGAGTTTTTCTAAGTTCAAACTAGGTGTAAACATCGTTAAAGTTATTGGCCGCGGCCGTAAAGTAAACCAGTGTGTCAAAATGTATCGTCGAGGAACATGTAACATATTGATACGAGCCCGTGCTCGTTCGTGACCGGGGCTCCGTATTAGCGTATTAACATGGCATGGGGCCATAGCACCGAACTTCACAATCCGATACATCCAATTGGCTAAATCATGACCTCAATTTCATACAGTGTTAAGCGATAATGGAGCTAGCAAAGAATACTATAGCTTTTATATGTACAGCCGGAACACAACTGTTATAGTGGAATTACACGGAATCGAACTAGGATCCTCCGTGTTAAGGCATTAGGCCAGTTAAAACCTCGCGCTGCGTTCCAATCGGCCATTGACATCCGATTTTATAGTACACTTTATCGCATTTTATCGACAATTCGGTCTCTAATGGAAACGTCTAACGACTCCTACAGCATGTAAACTGTTTCATTGCGTTTAGGTGTTAAACTTCAATATTAGATGTCTTTTGCTATTGGATTTACAATTAATAAGCTTTTTATATCCCTATACCCCCAAATAAGATTTTTCTATACGATTTTCATGACATTTATTTATAAAAGCGATGTTGGCAAAAGTTATATAAGTTTGTTTAACCTGTAAGAGATATGTTTTTATAATCTATATTAGTTCATAATTAACCAACCTGTAGAAATATAAACTTATGCATGCGTTAAGAAAATATATTATAAATGTAAACGGAACATTCTCAAAAGGGCTTCGATGTTTTAGATATCGGGACGACGACAAGCGGCTTACGTATATCGTTTTACCCGACAATTTGCCGGTCGTTGTTTCCTAATACTGGTAATACCAATTAACTCAGGCTCACTGCGACGGGCAGTGCTCTAATGCCGCTTCAAATACGCTCGTATAAGTAGGGTTTCCATCCTATAAATAAATCGTACGGAAATGTTAAAAATATATAAATCACTGATCGTGTGCTTGTAAGCAATATAAAAATGTAAATAAGTTTAGTATTATTAGGTTTCCTTGATTTTATAACCTAAAACGATAATAGAATTAGGTCATTAAATTAAACTTATTATGTGACATCATCATCATTAGGTGCCTTCTTCAAACTGAAGTTTGGCGTTCAGATTGCGTCAACTTTTCCGATCTTGATGTAATCAATAAAGGAAAATAAAATTAAGAATTAATACCTTAGTAATTTTGTTAGCTACAGTGCTCTTTACCTATTTCATTTCTATTCCTAATAACCAGTCATTATCTCTTAATCCTGTTACTACTTTGTAAGGGATCAACATAACATGTCTTCTTTTTCAATTCGCTTCTATTAACCGTCAACAATCACTACCTTTACAAGTATTTCCTAATTCTTTTTATTATTGTGTGTTAAATAGTGGCTACGTTCCCGCCTGATGGTAAGTAGATGTGTAATCTAAGAGGCAAAGATCACAAGTCTAGAAGAAGCTTACACACTCTTCTCTTTAAGATTCCCACGTTAAATTCACACTTTCATAAATCAATTCTTTTTATGTTTGGTCTTCCTCTATTCTCCCACTCCACATCCATGTCGGCGCTATCCCGTTGTAAAATCATTTAATTGCTAGAATTAGTTAAATATCAAGGCAAATACTTTTTAAAATCGTCTCTTCTGTAAAATTTCGTTTTAAGTTCAATTTATAGATGACTCATGTTTTTGAAATTTTTGCGCGGGTATGAATAAGAACGCGCATTATAAAAACAGTTTCGCTCCGACCGCCGAAGTGTACGGACCTCTTAAGAGGTTGTTACTTTATTGGCAAAAATGTATGATTCTACTTCAGGAGCTAGTAGTGCTCCAACATGCACATATTTTATTTAGTCGTAGTTCGAAATTTTTCATTTGCACTTCTAAAAAGATTTGTTGTAATTTCAGTACATAACAATGTTATTATAATCCTTACTAGTCTTCATTTACAAAAGTAAAGAAATAAACGTATGCACCATATATGTCTTACTTATTTTTTTAACACAAATTATACATATGATACATATTTTTTCTATTTATATTTAAAGTAGTTTGGCGGTATTACTGTGCTACAAATCAAAATAAACAACCTATCACGATATGTTGATTTAAAAAAATTATCTAATAAATGATTGATGAGAACGTCAATCATTTTCCAACGCATCGTGTTCATGTGTTGTGATTAATTTGATTTGTATTATAACTGAATTCAGGTATAACTTAAAATACAGCCCTGGATGTGACACAGACTTCAATTTCTCAGGACGCCCACGCGTGGCTAGACTTTCATCTAATGTGTGCCGGCTGGGATAGGGACCGATTCCCTTCCGCGATCTGATCGCTTATCTCCCATTACTGTTCGTGCACTTACCGGTGTGTCTGTTTGTACACGTTTACGTTTATGCTGTTGTACTGTCGAACTGCTTTGTAACTGTATGCTAAATGCTTGTAACCAATGAATGCTCAATAAAATTGCAATAGACATCAGCTACCGGGTTTTAATGTTGAATGAGAAATTTTCAATTGATATTTACATTATATATACAAAGTAGTTTAAACTGAATTTCAATATTTATGCTTGTTTAAAAATATGAAAACACACTTGATACTTGATCTGATCAGTTATAGATTTAAAAGTAATGCTCCAAAGACATACGAATAATGAGACAGGTTAATCTAAAACAAACATGTTTATAATTTTGGGCAATGCTTACTTATTTAGATTGTATTTCTGTGTTTCAAATACATTAAAAAATGTATCTAAATTAAACTTAAATTTTGTCTAATATTTACTAACCTGTATCTCTGTCACTGTAATTATGAATTTTTATTTAATAGTGAATTGCTGTTTACATTTGTAAATGCTGTTAAAGTTATGATAACTGTAAGTAATGAATGTTGTTACTTAGTTGAAAAATTTAAATGAATGGGTCTTAGTTGTTTTATATACAAATGGTCATCTGGATAACTTATTAGTCGTTTTAACCGATGTTGTAGTTTGTATCATCAAACTAATGATACGTATACCAATGACGTTATTATAGATATGATGTATAGTCGCAGTAAAATAGCTCGAAATATTTCAAATCCTGTGGTTTTTAAGGAGAATGTTGTACTAGTTGTTTTGTGTAAGCAAATGGTCATCTCACCGTCGGAGCTAGACGGTCACCGACAAAAGTAAACTGCTACTTTAGATATAACGTTCCATCATCCATCAATTGTTCCGTCATTGGCGTTTTCACTTTCAGTTATTATTAATATTGTTCGTACTAGATATTGAAGTGATAATATTTTTGATTATCTTTTTCATGATCCCTATTTTTTCAGCAAAAATTATTTTTATTATTATAAATTGTGTTATAGAAATTTTGGGAAATAAGTACGGTAGTTTGCATTTATGAAACTTATTTTTGTTGAGATGCTTATGTATTTTTTAAATAAATGTACATATTTTTTAATAGTTGATATCATACTTATAATTGATTTATATTATTATAGATATGCTGGAAGGCCCCCCACAAGGTGGACTGACGATCTGGTAAAGGTCGCGGGAAACCGCTGGATGCGAATAGCACGAAGCCGATTGGAGTGGAGATCTTTGGGGGAAGCCTTTATCCAGCAGTGGGCGTCTATAGGCTGATGATGATGATGATTATAGATATCTCAAATGTAATGTTTAAAAACCTAAATTCTTTCTCCAAGAAAACAAGTTTTGATTCGTAGCCGGACATTGGACATTTTTACCGATTGCGAGTCTCACGGCGGATGAACACACACAAGATATTATCAACAATAAATCACCATTACATTGGCTTATTGTAAAGAATATGTCCGATACGAAAACTTGACAGAGATCGTGCTACCCATCACTACTGAAGGATGATTGTCGTGCCTTTTTGCTCGCGGCGTTTATTCCGCTAATGCACTTTCACTCCCTTTGTTCGCCACTTTTTTCCCTCCCCACATCGGAACATCATGTCGGGCTTTAGAAGCTATCTGTCAAACGATAAATCGCTTTCTTATCTGAGAATCTATGCGGTATTGTTCTACGCCCACTTATCTCGGGTCAACGTATGATTATCGATTGTTTACGACTTTCGATTAAGAGGATAAAGCTGCGGAGGCGTAGCGCGAGGTTCCGTACTCGAATGCAGACGCGTTAAATCTTTAAAAATATCTAACTGTATCAATGTATTGTAATACAAGATTCGAACAATGAAATTTCTGTTTACTTGAGATCGTGCTATAATAATTACAAATGTTAGACATGTAAAGTGATCATGATTAAATTTTAATCACTTATATTGGCCGTTAAATAGACTAATGACTTAAGAAAATTGTTATTAAAAGGAAACAGTTATAGCTCAGTTTGTTATACGGTCGCGTTAAGTCTCATATAGTTGCTGGTTTGATCCTGAGCTTTAGCTGCTGGTGAAAGGAAATATCGCTGGATACTGTGATGTTCGAAGAATAGACACTTTAGGTGATTAAAGCTTATACTTTTTCCTTCATAGAAAAAGAAATAAAAATTATCGAGTGTGTGTATCTTATAGTTAAGTCTTCTCCTAAAAAATATTTTTTTTAGATAACATTTAAGGTGCGAATGTCTTCCAATTATTCTTTAATTTCCAGAGAAGTTGTTTTTAAAAAACCGTTCCTCTATTATGAATCACTGTCAATAATATTTATATCATACAAAACAAAAACCTAATATAGTGTCCTATTCACTTTTATGCGAGATGTTTCATAACAAGTTAAGGTTGTGCTTGTTCTGCTACGCTGTAGCAAGCTTCTGGTGCAGTAAAGCAATCGCCGATGATTAATAGCCGACGTTCTCAATAAATAAATGTGGATAAGTAATTTCTAATACAAATATTTACGTCCTTACTGCTTGCTGCATAATGCAAAACGGCGCCGTCAACTTGTTACAGCGCGTCCGCCCGAATGCGAGACAATCGATTTTAATCGTTCATTCGATATCTCGCTGCGCCACTATGGCTCATGTTGCGACTTAAGAATCATTCACACTGTTTGAGACGAAAAAATCATGGAAATCAGTGTCTAAATTAATTGATAAATAAGTTGGTTGAATGACTATAAACAACAAATTAATTATTCGGCCATGGATTACTTGTATATAGAAATAATAAGTAAGTAATATTACAAAAAACTTCGGAATAAAGAGTAGTTACGTCGTTGTGACTGAAATGAAAACTTATTAAGTTAGCAACACTATGGTTTAGTAATTTATTTAATAGTGTTATTTTCGAGAAGTTCTAGGCTTACTGTTAAAAAGAACACTGCTCGTGAAGTGAATATTCAAATGTGTAACTTTATGTAACATGTATGAGTATTAACCTTATCTGTTGTTAGAAATGTTAAATTATCAACACATTAAAAAAAATATTTGTAAATATTTGTACCTGATTGTAAGTCTCATTACCTCAGTAATTTTACTAGCTACACCAGTCTTTAAACCGGAACACAGTAATGTTCACACTACTATTAGGCGGTTGAAATAGAAGCTGCGGTGGTACCTAACTAGACGGTCTCCGACAACAGACACCTACCAGCAGTGGTATTGTAATTTATTGTTAAGTTTGTAATCCAAACTTCTTGATATAAAGCATCCAACTTATTTATATTGTACATAAAAATAATCACAGTTCGGTGTGAAAGCGTGTTAACATTTGATATTTCTTTTTTCTATCTGCGGTGTGAAGCGAGAAATTAAATTTCGCCTACCATTAGTTTCGTAACGAATTTCGCCGGTTGAATCGACAAAATAACCTTTGATTGGTATATAATCGACGTCAATAAAACCATTCGAATGTTTGCTACAATAGAATTACTATAATTCAGTAATTTACATAGCAGATACGCGGTTACATGATTTGCATATCAAAGCTATAGAAAGGCGGTACTTGAAAATTATATACAACTTGCAGGTCTTTGCAATTTTTGATATTACTAAGAAACCAAAACGGAGTATAGTTTATCCCGTACAGAAGTGAGATTTTACAATAGACTCGTGTTATCCTTATTAAGTAATGGTGAAAGGGTATATGTTAGTTTAAGTTTTGATAACCTTTCACTTAATGATTATATTTCCGCATTATACGCAGCCCGTGAGGCGATGACTTACACAAGCAATTTGGTTACGTTAATCGCTGAAAGAGGCTCTTGAGGTTTATTGCGCGTGGGATGCCCGAATTAGTATCGCTCGGTTAAATTATTTAACAAAAGATGTATTAAAACACATTCATTTCATAACCTCGCATAAGATTAGCGGTGATATAATAACGTTCTCACTTTCCCCGTTATGATTTGTTAAATTAATTACATTAAACACGTAATGTATTAGTCGACTTTTTTAGAGTATCGGAGGCTTTAAATTTTTTTAATGATATATTATATGCGAAGATATTCAAACTCATTAAATTATTAGCGAATTTATTTGATCCTACTGATTGTATCAGAATCTTGTGCAATGACTTTCTTTATAGATCGTATCTTTTACCACCAATAAAACCTCCATCTTTTCGTTTGAAATATTCATGATTCGTTTAACTTAATGCAACAAGATTTAATGATACATAAGATGCGTATAAGAAATCAAAAAGAAAGCATTACAAACTGATTGTTTGGTATTCGATAGAAAAAATTTTGAAAACGTCTATTTTTATTTATCTTCTTTTAAAAAATATGAATCGATTTTAGATCCAAAATTTAAAAAATGTATTTTCTTTAAATAATAATGAATTTAATTAAAGCTCTGTAGTACTCTGGTTTAGAGCTGAAGTATTATTAAGTATATGATGTCGCCGGAACTTCGTTTATCATACAATTTTTTTTTAAATTCAATACTAAATGCTACAACAAGAAAAAGGCTGTCTCAATAAAGGCCTAATGGTATTTTTTCTAACTTGATTCAAAACGTTGCCCGCCGGATAGTTTCGCGTTTGCCACGTAATTTATTACGTGATACAATTTTTCTTGTCTATTGTTGTCTAAGCAGCCTTTTGTCCGACTACATCGTAGCGTTTCGCAATAATATCGCTAGTTATTGATACTTTAAGTTGTTACAAGACGCTTAAATAATTCGTAAGAACGTTGTAAAAAGTGTTTTTGTAACGTTTCGATAATATTTTGTAAGGTAACTGAAAGCTTGACAACTGTTGTGTTGTCTATTTGAAATTGTGTAATGAAATCATTTTGATATACTTATTGTCTATTTACTTGCTGGAACCCCAGCGTATACCTATCTTATCTTTATATATCTAGAAATGGAAGGTTCATATAATCTATGGTAATGCTGTAAATTAACAAAATACAAGTACAGCCAATTTTTTTTGTGATCGCCTTCTATGAATACGGAAATTAAATATCAGATCATTTGTAGTTTAATTCATAACTGTAATATAACTCTGTAATGTATAAGTATCAAATACATCTCCTATAATTTTTTCTGTATTAGGAAATTTAAAATCTTGAGAGGAACAAAGGAAAGAATGATTTTTCTACATTAATTCTGTTTAAACGAACTATTAAATAGTTTTGATTGTTTATATTTTTTCCCGTTGGTATTTTTGTTATTTCCGTTGAATTTAAAGAAGAGACTACTGTAAATGTGATTAGAAGATTTAAGCTGTGGGAAGATGAGATGAAACGCGTTTTGACATAGTTTCTCTATCTTTCGTCTCTTCACTCTGTGCTATGGTTTGTCTCCGGTACTCTGCCGTGGTATACGGAACACGGACTCACCATACCATGGAAACATCCATGAATTACTCTCTTTTCACTATACTATATTCGGAATATACAAAAGAGAAACTTTTAAATTTACAGTTGGTTATTTTACTCTTCTATCACTTGTTCCTTCCTACTTTAATGTCTCTCTGTTTACCGCCTGCATAACGTAAATATCTCATTCTCTTACAAAGTTAACCATAAAAAGTTTCGCTTCTCCTGCGTCAGTGACTTTTTTTTTAATATTGTCTAAAAATACAATGCGGTACAGAACAAAACTCGATCGGGATGTTAACCCGGGACCGCTAGGCGTCGGACGGTGACTGTCCGCTCGTTCAATATTAATAACTGTCGCATTAGAGGCCGACGCCTTACACGGAGGCGTGAAACAATAAGCCGACTGTATACATCGAGAATGTTACCCGTGGATGTGGCATTATGGCTACATTACTACAAAATATTAGAAATAGCTATTTAAATCATTATTAAATAACATACTGATTAAAAATCCTAAACACTGTAATAAATACTTTTTTTTTATTAAAACTTTACATTACGTTAACATTGGTAAAGTTAGTAATATACTAAAACAGCTTAACTAACACTTATTATCGATTAAAAAAAAACAGAACTAAAAAATAATACTTTAAAGAAAATATAATTACAAAAAAAAAGATTTTTTTGGGTTTTACTAATAACAATTTGTCCTAGACTAAAACTGTTGAAGCTCCAGCAGGTAGTTACAACACCGTTTCTCTTTAGGCGTTAATAAAAACATTTTACTGGTGTTGCCATGTACATAGTTCGTATATAGTGAAATTACTGGGGGTAACGAGTCTGAATAATTAGTAACTAAAGTGATATTTACGAGCGTGTGCAGTGTTTATCGTCGTAAAGTTGCAGCGAGCGTGTCACTTACGACCGAGTGAAGGTGCTCTTTGTCTCGTCGCTTCGTCGAATAAAAAGTAAAGGATAAGCACTTCTGTTCTTCTGGTTCGTGGTTCTATATGGCGGGGAGTGGTGGCGCCCATTAGTCACCCGGCAGAGCGATATCTCGTAATTTATCCCCTCGCGGATCCCGCGACGATTTGTCGGACTCGCGCCGGGACGAATTGTAACTATTCAGCTCTCGTACAATTTATTGCCCGGCCGGTAGCCGCGCCGCACAGTGGTTCCAAAGTCAATTTTTGTGGACATAGGGATCAAAATTGATGCAGAGGTCTGATTTTTTTTTCCTAGGTAGCTGACGTCACCACAAACGTCTTTTACTGATTCACTTTTTTTCGAAAAACGTCTAGTTTACGAGAAAATAAATATTAAAAAAAAATTTGTATGGACGAATTCATATATTATGTTTTTTCTGCTCATGGTATCATTTGGTTAAGGAGTGGTGTATATATCCTGTAAATCCAAGTTGCCCTGTACATATAAAAAGTTAAGTCAGCTGCCGTCACCTGCCGCCTTCGGATTTATGGGGTTGCGAATGTGAAGACATTGTTATTTGTATATACCGAAAGATAATGGCGTTTTCGGTCTGATTATTTTTATGGGGGTCTAATATTAGAAGCTTAACAAATTTTGTTAAGAAAGTGACCACATAAAGGGGCCAGGTTTTGAAAAAAAAAAAAAAATTAAAAATTAAATTAAAATTACAAGCGATGTAAGTACGTATCAATATGTAATATACGACATTTTAAAGCTCATAGTTATACATTAATTTTATAGTATGACCTAAATATTAGAAACGTCTATTCAAATATATATTAAATCAGCCATACCTCTCACATTCACACGTCACCAGTCGCAGAGCTCACACCTCGCACACTGCCCAAACACGAATGTGGCGAGACTTACACTCATCTGTCTTTTATAGCGAAACAATGTTATGTCATGCCGTCCCTTTTTTCATTTTAATATTTTAAAAAGTCGTTACACCTACTATGTTACTAACAAAATGTTGGTAATCACACCACCAAGGCCCACTAAAATATTGTCGTGGAGGACTAATGCCAAGGTGGGTACAGGTACGGGTGCAGTACTCTGAATATAGACTTTAAGGTTGAAAGAGTTCCACTGGTGAAATCCACGCTTTTTGAGTTCACTCAAAAATCGATTCGACGCCTTGAACCCTACTTCGGACACTGATGAGGACTTCGACAGCGTAGTTAACATCTTACGGGAGGAAGGAAACGGGCTCTGTGGAAGGCGAACCGGAGGACGAAAGTCCAAACTCACGGAAGAGACTCTGAATTTGATGAAAAAAGACGAGAGAAAACAACAGCTTCGTCATGAGAACAGACAGCACTTACCAAACTTATAAGAAAAATTGTGCGCCGGGACCTGCGTTGCCCAGATGCGTTAGAAATTCAAAAAGTCATAGAGCGAAACAAAGGTTCCAAAGTTTTCGCACAAAAACTTGGGAAAAGCCACCTGACGCTGCTTCAAACTAATGATGGCAACACTCTCTCATCCAGGGTTTAGGGTTTTCTTTGAGATCGAGGACTATTATGGCAAATTGTATGCCGCACAGAAGATTAAAATGAAAAAAGGGACGGCATGACATAACATTGTTTCGCTATAAAAGACAGATGAGTGTAAGTCTCGCCACATTCGTGTTTGGGCAGTGTGCGAGGTGTGAGCTGTGCGACTGGTGACGTGTGAATGTGAGAGGTATGGCTGATTTAACTTATATTTGAATAGACGTTTCTAATATTTGGGTCATACTATAAAATTAATGTATAACTATGAGCTTTAAAATGTCGTATATTACATATTGATACGTACTTACATCGCTTGTAATTTTAATTTTTTTTTTTTTTTTTTTTTTTTTTTCAAAACCTGGCCCCTTTATGTGGTCACTTTCTTAACAAATTTTGTTAAGCTTCTAATATTAGACCCCCATAAAAATAATCAGACCGAAAACGCCATTATCTTTCGGTATATACAAATAACAATGTCTTCACATTCGCAACCCCATAAATCCGAAGGCGGCAGGTGACGGCAGCTGACTTAACTTTTTATATGTACAGGGCAACTTGGATTTACAGGATATATACACCACTCCTTAACCAAATGATACCATGAGCAGAAAAAACATAATATATGAATTCGTCCATACAAATTTTTTTTTAATATTTATTTTCTCGTAAACTAGACGTTTTTCGAAAAAAAGTGAATCAGTAAAAGACGTTTGTGGTGACGTCAGCTACCTAGGAAAAAAAAATCAGACCTCTGCATCAATTTTGATCCCTATGTCCACAAAAATTGACTTTGGAACCACTGTGCGCCGTGTCTAGATATATTCGCAGCTTTAACTATCGACCTGGATCTTAGTTCATAATGGAATTATAGTTGGATTTGACGATTTCCCGTTCCCGTTGTATTATTTAAACATGTTATTGACTTGACTGCTTCTAGGGCGCAGTCATTAAGCACATAGGTCGTTTGGTGTTAGAATTTTACCAAATTCACCTGCTTGCTATTATCCTATGTTTTAAATCTATCGTTGCAACAGATTTACTGTGTTCAGACTGACTCTGAGAGTATTCAGGCCATGTGAAGTCAATTCAATGTCAATTCAGAAAAAAACAGATCAACAATTACCTTATTATGCCAAATTCCATTACTTTCATTTTTGTGACAAAAAGTGATAAAAGAAAACAAGTGTATGACGCAGCTATTGAATTATATGTTATCAAAGCTTATTCAACACAATTAACACACTAACCCTAAAAACAGTTAAGTCTTTACACGATTATTTAATATTGAACATAAAAAATAACTTTATCCTTAACTTATTCCATTATGTCAACAACAAAACATGCAAACACGCCATTTGCCCTCGCGTCGCATGTGCTCAAAGACCATTTACTGCGGCCATTGTTAGCGGGTAATGAGTAAAAAAGGCCCTTTATTGTTGTGCTCTTGCACACCGACAATGACCATAAACACACGGACCTCTATTTTCTATTTATACAACCTTCGCTTATAGACGCTTACGAGAATTTAGTTTTATAAGTAAATATTGCAATGGAAAAATGTTAACAGAAATTCTTCTTCTGATCTCCACTTTTCTGATTCTATTACAGCCCCATTGCCCTTTTGGTGGACTCTGTGCCTTGTTGTGAGGCCCATTGGATCATAAGGGTCAGAAATTTGTAACATGTTAATGCACTATAAAAACTTTCAATATTTAATATCCATTGTTCACATTCAAGTTGTTGATAATCAATACTGATTGTTAACAATGATCTGTTGCGGGCTTGCATAATTTCTTCTTGATTTTATCTGTTCAAACGGAATATCTAATGTGGATTATTTTAAAGTACAATTTGTTACATTTATTAAATTATTTTAATAGACAAAAACTTAAAATGTCAAAATATTTCTAAGGCTGCTGTTTTTATATAACTGCACGGCAAAGTAGTACATCAATCAGATGTCGGATATAAGGATTCTGAAGTTTAAGTTGTAAGATAACTAAGTAGCATCGACTAGTTTTTTAAATGAATTTTTTGTTCCATAAAGCGACGAGTCTAGCAGGACGTTCACCTGATAATAAGTGATACGCCCATAAAAATGTGGCCGAAGTTAAGATGATATACACTGCACCCATGTGCTCGTTTTGATACGTAAGATCTCGTCTCCATACCCAGTAATATCATTAGCTACAACGTCATTCAAACCGGAACACCGTAAAGTAGAGTACCTAGACGGTCTCTGACAACTGTGGCCTTCTTTCGTGTCTGGAGAGAAATCTTCGAAAGGTACCTTGCTTCTAAATGAAGTCTCCTTAAGTGCATTGGAAGAAGAACACGCTAATGTCCTTTTACACTTTGGCTTACGTCCCAAGGAAGAGAAAGAATCTATAGAAACCTATGACATCAACGAGACCACTTCTCCTTTGCCGTCCCTTTCTGGTTCGCATATTAAGCGATAAGAGCTACACTCCGGAAGCCCGCGAACTCAAAGACCTTTTAATCGTGTACTTTTATCCAGTTCTTATTAGCACGCGACTACCAGGAAGAAACAGGTCAGAACCAGGTCCAAACTAACAGTTACTTAGTTCAGATATATCGAATATGAATTATGAATAATATATTTAACACGATTTAAATGCATGTTTGAAATAGAAACTTCGTGTTAACACGGTAACCGCGGTGCGATGTTTATCATTTACGAATTCCCGTCGCCGTATCAATCAAAGGTCACATTTGTTACCGACGCTTTGTGTTCAAATAATCCTGCCCCGAGATAGATCGCGATCTATTAAGTGTTGCAGCTGAAATCCGTTATTAAGGGTAATATTTCCCAATTCGGCTGATTTATCGTTTTGTTCGATTTCACTATACATTTGACCTTTGTAAACAATATCGCGATGGGTTTCGCAAATTCGCCTTTGTTCGTTAAGCGGCGGCGTAAAGCTTTGTTGGGCTTTATCGTAAATTGATTTCGTTTTCGTAATAATTATTAAATGGTAATGAAATAACACCTCTTTAGTATTATAATGGTTTAAAATAAATAAAAGACATCTCGTGTAATGTCAAGGATATTAGTGTTTGAACTTTAAAGTGAGATGTGCGAAAAACATCAGGATCCCGCGTTCACATCTCAATGGCACGATCATTTTAACCTTTGTTCAAGTTCGTTTATTGTAATAATATCTTATATAAAATATCTCTAGTGTATATTTTTGCAATGAGGCTACCGATGTTTTTAAAGTCATAAACTTAACTTTTTTTTTCTGCAATTAAATCTTTGTTAAAGTTGTCTAAATATAATGTATTTAACTCTATTAAATCAAAGTTAATTTAATTTTTTTTGTTTGTTGTTTAATTTTTGTTTTTTTTTTTGATAGTCATGCCGTTTAATACAGTAATCAATATTAAATATCTCCTGTCTCCCAAGGTCAAGCATGGTTGATGAGGATGCCACCACCGGCACTGAAACACTGTTTATTTAGGCGATAAAAAAATAGGAACTATCAATTGAAAGGTTATGTACACATTATTAATTTAATAAAGTAGAAAGATAAGGTTTTGATAAATGAAAAAGACCTCAGCAAGGGATATCGATTCATGGATGTTGAGAAACTAACAAGTTGGTTTCCCTCATTGAATGTATATCACCTATTGCGTTATTGCTTTATAAAAATCATCAGATCCAGAGAAACGCGTAATAAATCAGCGACACGGAAACTCGCGGCAAATCGATCGCCTTATATGGTGACGACGTGATGTCACCGCGACGCATAAGGGCGGTGAAAGCACCAACAATCGAACTTTATGATTGATTCTACGCGAACGTGTGTAACTTGAGTCGTACGATGCACGTTAGGCACACATTTTATACGTTGCGTAACGTGTCGCTTTAGGAGCGGAGAAAATGTAGTGGACAGATGCGATATTGTAGCGCCCGTCTCCACTTCAATCCAATGCGCTTTCTCTGCGCGAAATTCACGCAGCTTTTTCATATGTGCGTTTCACTTAGATCCGTGTTAAGTTCACACCTGTTTGGTACAAGCACCGACTTGGGGTTTCCAAGAATACCAAGCATATGATTACAGTACTTTAACACTGATATCTGCATAGATTGAGCTGCAACCAATAATTAAAAATCTGAAGATACTCTGTCAGGACATTTGTCAACTTAACTTAATATAAATAATTTAATAATGTAGAAGTATAATCAATCATTATTATTGCGTACCTTAATTTAAAGCTAAATCTACACTCAATAACGTGTAATTCGTATATAATTTGTCTACGTCAATCATTATTATTAAGGTACTCTATTTTCGCAATCATGGACAATAATGATGAATTCTACTTCTATGTTTTTTTATTTGTTATCGTCTAAAACTGTATCTCAATTTCACATGATTTTTAATGATAATGAGGCCGAAGATGGTGATGCGAGTAAACTGAAACCCTGAATTCTCTAACTTTTAAGTTGATTTCCAAAACAGTCGTGGAACGGAAGATTAATATTATAATATGGTAAGCCGCTGCGCCGCGGAGACTGATAAACTTAGAGCTAACTTAATATAGAAGAACACGATTGTTTAAAAGCATCTCGTTTTAATAATCTTCATTAATTTTATTACCGCCTGTCTGATCGCGTTACCCTCGGACGTCGGCGAGTCCACCTGCGAGCGGGGCCCGCTCTAGACCAGCAAGGATACGTCAATTTGCATCTCCTATGAGCCCGCACCACCAACTGACGTGTATCGGCTGCGACATAAATGCGTAAATAATTATAAACACATTCACCGCAACATTCACATGAAACGGCGCAATTAACAGTGCGATCACATTTATGAATATGTTAAGATTCATAAACTAAACTTTTAAATTATGCTCTTAAACATATGTACTACTACTATACATATTTTCATCATTGAATTGAATCAAGTTTACTTGTGTTCAGTCATACAGTTTAAAATAATATTAATTTAATAATGTTAGTCTCTGATAGAAATCAAAACGTGTTCAATAAAAATACAACCTGTTGTTTGGTATAACAAAAATATTGTAATCAATACAAGTATGCGTTCAAGGTGAATATTAAACAAATAATATATATAATCGTTTGACTTTAAATAGATAGAGGTAGCGGGTATTAAAACTTTTTATAAGGTCATGCAGCAACTTATCGTTTCATTAATATCGCAAAATACTAACGCTGTATTTAATTTTGTTCGTGATCGACATTTGTAAAAGAATTGTACAAATTTTTTGATCACTTTGATTATATTCTCGTACAAACATTTACGACTTGATTCTGTAAGTATTAAGGTCGTTGGATTATTTTGTGTGTAGGTGTATTATTTGGTATATAAAATATTAGCGATTACTTTTATTATAACATCAGCGTCGAATAGTTCCATGACTCACATCCGACTTTAACACATATTGAGAATGAGCTGAGATGAATTTTCTTAACGATACGCTATTGCGGTTTATTAACGCTGAACACATTCGATCGTATAGTTTCTATTTTATATCTTTGTACTTTACTACTCAACCGCTAATCAAGAGTAAGAAAATCGTTAAGTTTTGTTTTTATGTTATACTTCATCCACTGCCTATAATAATATTCATTGTGTATGCTTTACATAAACATTTTAAATCTCCCTGGTTTAATTCCAGTTTATCAAATTGTTAATCTAGCCACCATGGAAACATTTCAGTATTCTGGCTTTCGGTATATGAGAACCAGAGTGCTTTTGACCTTATTGTTAATTTAACATCACGTGAGGTGAAATATTAAGCAACAGCAATAATAAACTTAAGAAAGCAAGCAATACTGTTTTCATGAAAGCCTTTATCTTGACTAAATGCCTCAGAATACAGTAAAGTTTAGACACTAATTAGCAACGTTTAAATTACAGTTGTATTTCTGATGTTTAGTTAGCACGACTAAATATTTAACTTAATATCTATAAGTACATAACTTTTATTATTATTGCGGTAAAAATGAGCGACCTCATAGCGCCCTAAGAACAATAAACTTCAAACTTATGTTTAACTTGTTCGTACAATTTTTTTTATTAAAGTGTTGACTTATTTGTGTTACCCCAAGTTAAGTAAATCAGTCCCGTTTTCCGAAGGTAAGTAAAGTTTACGCAATCGTTTGTTCGCTAATTCAGTTAACAACGGCGAGGGATAACATTTATCAAGCAAGAGAGAGAGAGAGGGGATGGGTTTGCGTAACCCAATAATTAAACAACATTGTTTTATTATCCCGGAGAACAATCTGATTGTGGACCCCGTTACCTTAACTTGCACGAGTTATTTGTGTTAACGTCCGAAACGTTAAATGGAAGTTATTAGACTGTATTATTGTTAAACAGTTATTTCACTTATAAACAAAGCCGGTGGAAAGTGAATTATACGCGGATTTATGTGTACAGTGATCACTAAGTAGTTTTATGTTTTTAATGGTGGTTATACATCGCCGTATTTAATGCATCATTAAAATGGATTTATTTCCTACAGACTTTATGACTTATTACGAAGGGAGAGTAGATAATATTATATCTAATACAGTTTTATTAACATTGAACTCAAATACAGACTGCATTTAGTGTAGCAATATTTTAAACATTTGTAAAAATTGAAACCATGATAGCCTAGTGGTTTGAACGCCAGCCTTCTACTCCGAAGGTACCGGGTTCGAATTCGGCCTACACTAATAAATTTTTCAATTTATGTTACGCTTTGACGGTGAAGGAAAACATCTCTAGGAAACCTGCATATCTATGTAATGACCATCCGTGGTAATATTACAGAATATTATGTGAAATGGAGAAGGCAGTGACAAAGCACTCCATCATAACTGCCACGAAAGATGTCGTGTGTTTCATTACACATGATGACCATGACCCCCAGTCATGAGGAAATACGACTTAGAAAAAGAAAGATTCCATATCAAAATAATGCGTCCTGTATACACTGTCTCATGGTGACTGTCTTCCAGTAAAGATTACAAATGAAAGACTACATACACTAGTGTATTTCACTGTGAAAGGTCCCCACACTTTGGGAGGTCGTAATGAGACTGAACTTAGTTCATTTATAAAAAAAAAACGTTTAATTGCTTGCAAATTGACCTGAAAACCTTTTAATATGTAATGTGGTACTTACCTTAAACAGCTATAAACTCGCGAGTTTCCGTAAGTTGTTTTAATTTGTCCATCTCGATTTAACTGACGAGCGCCCATTACTCGTGCGCTTCGCATAATATTACCATCAGTTGTTAATTCACGTACGCGGAATTGGTGATGTACGATTCCTCACCATTTTGCATGCGAATGTCTTAATTTTCTATGTACCCCATTCAACAGGCTGCTCCTAGTAAACATGTTAGGTTTTTCTTATTTTACGAAGCGATGTGACGAGCTAGACGTTCACCTGATGGTAAGTGACACGCTTGCCCATAACGAGCCGCTAGTTAAGATGGTATACTTCTTCTTAAAGTGCCTTTCCATTACTGGAGGTTGGCCGTCAGTTCTGCGAATTTCTGCCTATTTTGAGCCACACGGAACAGTTGCTCCACGTTGGTGATACCAGTTCACTTCCTTATGTTATTAAGATGGTATACACTGCACCGCATAAAGCTCGCCGTTTTGAGACATAAGTCTCGTACCCTAGTAATTTCACTAGCTTACAGTGCACTTCAAACTGACGCAGTAATGTTTGTATGCTACTATTTGGCGGTAGATACAGGGGCTGCGGTGGTACCTACCTAGACGGTCTCCGGCGACAGAGGCGTACCAGCAATAGAAGTGAGGAACGTCTGTGTATACCTGGACTGATGTTACGAAATACATGACCTATATTTTATTAGGGAAGTCTCAAACATTTTCAATTGATTAATTTTTTTCTTAAATTAAGACGTTAGTATGCTTAAGTCTTATTTTAAAATGAATTAGCAGTATAGTTTGGTTATTACCACAATCTACCATTGAATGAACGTCTAGCTCCTCGTATTCTTATAGCTGAAATCGTCTTATCCGTAGTCGTGGGCTGGACTGAATGAATGCTGAAAATGCGAGTTGGATGTACAACGATCGCATAGGAAAACTTTTTAAATTAAATTAAGTACGACCCGCGCAGGCAGTTCAATGAGAAACAGGCGACCCGATCACCAAAAACGGCGCAGAGACGAGAGGAACAGTTTTGGCAATATGTTTTATTCATGACGTCGAAATGAATAGCGGGACGTTTCTTTGGCGATGCGAACACATATGAATAATACGTTGGTTATGATAAAAAGCAAAATTCTACGGGCATGTTAATGGCCTTTGACAAAACGTTATTGACTCGGATCGTGCCGTGGTGGATGTACCGTTCTTTTAGTAACTCGTTTAGCTGCAAGGAAACCCATGCCCGGGTGGGGACCGTTTTATTACGTTAAACTATAAAAGAGCTTTTAAACTATATCTACTTAATATAATAATATAAGTATTTATTTATTTCTGCTTTGTCTTTTATCAATTATTAGTATTTTGCAGTATTATTATTTTCGGAGGCCATTGCGTCTTCTATCGGTTGCCCTGCTGATAAATGATGTATTCTTTAATTTTAAGTTAATATTTAATAGTTAATCTAAAGCTCTAACAAATTTATTTCACACACACAAAAAGAGAAATACATGTAAAATTACCTGTGGCGATACTAAGTAAAGCTTATGGAAAAGTAAAACAACTGGTGTAGATAATAAGTGCAAATTAAACTTGAAATGGTGATTTGGTAAATAGAAAGTTAAGTTTTATTTTCCGTAGAGCCAGACCCTTCAGACACGACTAGACTTTCACTCGGCGTGTCACTGTTTAAATTACTGTGGTATTTCTTTTGTTCCCATATCCCGCAATGTCGCGGTGGATGCGGATAACGAGACACTTTGGGGTCTCTGCAATTGATTCGAATTCGAAGCGAGAGCATGCGGCGTAATCGATTCATTTACCATATATATTTCTTTATATACACTGAATATTGAAAGGCTTCTTTATAAAGAGCCTAATGTTATTATAAACGATTCAAAATTATGATAGCGTTTAAAGTCTTGTCTGTTTTTGGAAAGAAAACTTGTCCAATTAAATTTGGTGTTATAGTCATCATGGCTCTCATATGTTGATAGCGAACAGGAAGAAGAGGTGAATGGCTTGTTTAATAATAAAAACTTATTAAAAACATTATAAATTAACAGCTATGAAAGTTATCAAATGTGCTAATTATTTCCTTGTTGGAAAGATGAAACTCTTATATGGATATTCCAAGTTATTTAATTGATCCGCTATTAGAGTAGTAGTTAATTCCTTTAAAGTGATTCGAAAGTGTTTATTGATTTCATCGAATCTAACGATCAACTTTAAATTTTCTCTTAAAATAACTAGCTATAATTTTGCCATAAAAGTTAAGCTGTGCGCGGATGGCCGGTGATGGTGGATGGTGGTCATCAGAGGAAGCCGCGCTATAGTATATCACAGAGTATTTACAAGCTATTGTATTTACATTTACGGATTGTTTCCGCCGTGCAATTGCGAACCCGCTTTCTTTTTGGAGAATGTCGATCTTTACACGAATTTGTAATTTAAGTGGAAATGTTGGCATTTAACACCTACACAGGAAACATATTTGGTAGCGTCGCGATCCATACATTGTTTGTTTAAACGATACACCGGTTTGCATACAATATAGAAAGCTCCGCGTTAAGATATTTTAATCGGCGGCAATAGCGCTCTGTCCGAGCATAAAATCTATGTCTCAATTCAGTTTGTACCTAAAACGGTTAGATCAATTACAAGTATGGGCAAATATACTTTGTCGGACGCACTGTTTAACAGTTTGTTCTGTACTTGTAATGTGTATGGTAACTAAACAAAAATAGGTACATGCAAGTTTAAGGCGACTTACAGTCCATTTTAATAGTTATTTTGTTTAACTTTTATTAGATGATTTTCGAAGACAATACAGATCATTTCTATTATAGTCATAGTGGAGGTAGTAGGATATTGATAAATATTAATTATATATGAATATTTTGGATGTTATATAAAAAATAACTTACTTATTGCGTGGTCTATGACTGGAATAAGAATGAAGACTATA
Source organism: Byasa hedistus (assembly GCA_029286795.1). Lineage (NCBI taxonomy): Eukaryota > Metazoa > Arthropoda > Insecta > Lepidoptera > Papilionidae > Byasa > Byasa hedistus. The sequence goes on from JAGSMW010000016.1 coordinate 2,183,681, forward strand.
CCGGCTTATAAAAATAAAACACCTGCCGTTATTATAACTTATTAACTTCAGTTTATTTTATTAACTTTGGCTGAGGCCCGTGACGCGCGTTGAATATTATTGATTTATAAAAGATACTAAGTTAACGAAAAGTGATCGATTGATAATTGAAAGTTAAAGATTGTTACAGTACTAATATCCCTGTTAAAAAGTTTCAGAGGAGTTTAGTTATAAACACTCTGACACGAGATTTTTATATATATAGATAGATTGTATATATTGTAGTAATCATTATAAACAGTTATCGTTCTTATATGAAGTTAAGAGAAACGTAGCTTTGTCTATTTTAATATTTGTCTTTGAATACTTCCTTTGTTATTGTCTTACGTTGTCAGTCGATACGAAGAAATTAGTTAAAAAATATTTGTAGACGGGATTGATGTTAACAAAATCTCATATACGTACACCAAAATGTGAACTAGGCACAAAGCAAAACAGGAAACGAAACTTGCTGCATTGTTTTGCAACTTGTCATCGAGTTGCGAAGCAGTAGCTGCGTCCAGTGCGACAATCGGAGTACCTAGTTGCAACACCAGACGTCACAGATAACCCGCGACAGCGGAATTGTCCCGGTAAAGTGTGAGCACAACGCGGAAATAGGCTCTGTGACCCGTACTGCTTTGATTTCACAAGTTACATACACGAAAGATCATTACTATACGATGCATCTTCATTGAAGATAATCTGTAGCGTATTCTGATAACTTAGTCCTTCATTTCTATCTCAAATCTCTTCAATTCTCGTTAACGAGCACACTAATAGTTTCTTATGATTTTTTTATAGTTCTAAACTGTTGTGGTGAATAGACACATACATAAGATAAACTATATACAGAAGCTTGATTAACAAATTAGTGTTAAGAGAACTATTACTTTAATCAATGTTGACTGTAGTCAATAAAAATATGATCGACTGGCGCGACGTAAACAGCTCTGATGACTACAGTACGGTTTACGCTTATCACTGTTTAAAATCAAAAATATCTATAAATTTTTACTGTAGTAATATCGAAATATCTGTTATGCTTTATTGAATCGGTTTCGTTAACAAAAGGTTAAGTTTAAATTCATATATAAATGATTGCAACAGTTACGTGTTGAACGAAAATTTAAAAACTGTTTTAAACATAAATGACTGACATCCCGTTGTAAATTGTCGGATAGTTGTGAAATGGTATACGTTTAAACGACATTTATTAGTGAGGCAATCGATTAAATGATCGGGTCCTCGTCATCGGTTACATTTATTGGCTCTTGTCGGTTGGGAAATTTCGCTTCTGATAATGAAACGGGTGCCGGCAATTCACTTTCATCGCTTCCGCCCTAGCTTTATGTGAATTATGAACTACTTTGTTGCGGCTGGTTAAAAGGGATATACGAGTACCTAGTCGCTCTATTGAATTATGCTTTACCTGAATCATAAATTAATATATGCTATATGGTGGACATAAGAGACAGAGAACACTTTAATATTACCACCAGAATGCGACCTTAAGTGATAACTTTTACCAGGTGGTAGGTCTCTGTTGCCGGAGACCGTCTGGATGGATGGGTACTACCGCATCTCATATTTCAACCGCCAAATAGTAGTGTGCAAACATTACTGTGTTCCGGTTTGAAGGGCGCTGTAGTTAGTGTAATTACTGGGGTAACGAGACTTAACACCTTACGTCGCAAGGCGACGAGCGCAATGTGGTGCAGTGTGTACCATCTTAACTAGCACCACGTTGTCATGGGCAAGCGTGTCACTTACCATCAGGTGAACGTCTTGCTCGTCTCGTCGCATAGTAGAATAAAAAAAAAAAAACTAACTTTCATCAAATTTCATAACTTCATTCAGGCTGTTAATTATTTTTGAATATTCATTTCCGTTTTCCTATACGTGTTAGTGAACCAAGTTTTCAACGAGTTAAAGCTGAAATGTCACAAAGGCGAACGTTACACGGACTTAGTGTTTAATCGCTTCATACTTATCTGCTACCAGTGACAAGTGAAACGTTTTACACTTGCTTTTAGCAGAAAGTTTTCAGTGAGCCGACAACCGTTTCAAATTGTACACCATTACTGCTGTAGTTCGCGTAGTTCCTTTAAACTATCTGATTAACTGGTAGAGATACTCGAGTTAATCTTGCTTCTACTGTTAACTTTCTAAACTAAACACTCTTCTATCAAGAGTCATTTAAAAATGAAACTGAACTTGAAACAATTTTATCGATGATCTATGTTTTTAAGAAAAGCTCTGTGCTTTCGTAAGTTTTAATTGCAGCTTAGTTGTTGCGTGGTGTTAGTGCCGAATAGAAGGTAAACGTCGGACCTAATATCGAAAGGTTACGTTCTGTAACGTTACGACCTATCCGAATCGTAAATAATGTTACGGTTTCCGGCTCGTAAGCATCGGGCTAAAGACCCGCTGTTTACACTTTTTGTTACACAACCCGATGGCTCGTTAGCGGAGTTGCGAACAGCGCTGTGAGACGGTCGAGATTGTGACTCGCGGGGAAAAAGGTCGCGGCTTTATTGCTTAGAACGGTAATAAATTAATCACTCAACTCTAGTAAAATTCTATTTTACTATTAATAGAAATTGTCTCATATTAAAAATAAGTCTTTACAATGTGATAGTAGTTTGTGAGTAAAAACAACAAAACGTTTCAACTTAGTTATTTTCTTTTGATTGATTGTTCTATTAGTTCTTAGTAGAGGTTCCTTGACTATATTTAATTGGTTATAAATTTTAGTATATGATTATAATAATAGATAATTTAATAAGGTTGTTAAGTGTTAACTAACAGACATTTCCTTTTTCAGGTAATTTTTTATTAAATAAATGTTCATCGTGGCAGTGCAACTGAGAAATCATGTACGTATATTTCAAGTTCGAATCTGAACCAACTTTAACTCTATTTAAGTGTAAGTTCGTGGTTATACGGGCAATAAGCACAATTTTTTTTCTATAATTTGGTTCTTTAAGTGAAAAGTATTTTTATCGTGGGTTGTACCGTTAACCTACTACTACAGAAAAGCCAGACGGACAAACTTATCCTATAAGTCAATCGCCTTTAAAGACAACTTTTCTGGGAACGTCCCTACGTGGCATTGATGTGGAAGATGTCCTGCCAGTTGAATATGAACTCCCGGGATCCAACAAACGTCTGTAAAGTGCGTTGGACAGAAGTAACACTGTGTCCGTTCGGAGGTCGTGCGGTATTGGTCAACGATTAAAGGGAAAGTCTGCTGTTGACCGTTCCACGTTCGAATTCCTGACCGGCAGCTTTTTAAGACTTCCTGCAAAGATGACAGATAGCCGTAGAAACTGAAATGGGATCTACTTTATAACAACTACTGAACCGGACACACAATATATGACGTGTCGTGCAAAGTATACAATGATTGTTGAAATGGAATATTATTAGCTATTTTTTTAACTCATTAACAGTTAGGTATAAAAATAATTAATCAATGTGTTTAAGAAAAATGTAAATGTAAATGTTTCTCTTCAAACCAAACAATTTTAAAATGTTATCTATAAAGTAAGTATTAAGTTTTCTCCAACCAACCGTCTAATTTCACTTTGAAAATGGCCCTCAATGATGGTGATGACCTACAAAATGTATTTTTATTGAAGTTAGTAATTTTTTAATCACTGTTTAATGTACACGAAGTGTTATCAAAAGGAAACTATTACTCTTCCCACACGCCGCTGTCGGTTCTCGATGCGGCTGCCACTCGCAATTACGATCCAAAGGCATATCTAAACATTATCTATTTTATTAAGATCTTAATGGATGAGATAATAAAATATACGTATTAATAATTTTTTCATTGAATGTAATATTTAAGCTCGGTCTAGGTAGGTACTACCGCAGCTCTTTCACCAAACACTAGTATTCAAATATTACATTCTTCTGGTTTAAGTGTTGTAGCTAGTGAAATTACTGAGGTAACAAAGCATTTTTTTATTCGACTCGGCAACGAGGCTACCAAAGCGTTGAACTGATGGTAAGTGATACGCTTAAGATGGTAACCACTGCCTCACATTGCGCTCGTCGCGTTGAGACATGTCTCAACCTCTCCTCATGAGGTGTTAAGTCTCGTTACCCCAGTAATTTCACTAGCTTAAACGCCCTTCAAATCAGAACACAGTAATAACTTCACACTACTATTGGCGGTAAAAATAAGAGCTGCGGTGGTACCTAGACGGTCTCTAGAAACATTAACCTACCAGCAGTAGGCATACCATCTTATGACTCAAAGCAAAGAGTACAACTAGCGCCACGTTGTTTCATATTAACTACTATCAGGTGAACATGTCTCTCGTCTCGTTAATGTTCAGTTCGCATTTATTAAAGATTAGCCCTATAACTGTGGGTCCGTGTTTATTCACTTACCAGTCACAACTCCCGTGTCGCGAACAGTGATAACCTAGATGCGGTGAGCTACGATTTCTCCATGTACCGTCCATTAATTAAATTTACCGGGATACGACTTTCTAAATGATGCACAAAACTCATTTGCCGAATGACAAGTGAAATGGTCCGGTGCCATTTTACTTTCGCACGCGGCCGCAACATTTAGCTCCGCGTGTAGACGAGAGGCTGAATATCGCGATTAGCCATCAGCAATGCAGCCGGACCCTGACATCCGTTTGTTCAGGGTCCGACTGCTGATTCTTAATCGTTACACTTAAGAGGCTCGTTCGCCGAGTGCGATATGCTTCTTGTGCATATAAATTGTCTCGTTGATAATGAAACATCGGGTGGTTGGCTCGTTTTGTATCAGTTGTCGCAGATTATCGCACCGCGTTATTATTGCCGTCGGAATGGGCTGCTCTTACACGCTCCGGTATCTCGTTCGCGTGTAAAGCTAAGATCTGCTCCGTTCTCCTTTATGAGAGATTTACGTTTCAAGATAAATTTGTACAATTATCTATTACAATTGAATGCGGTACCAAATAATAAAACCTGTTACTAGTTTGTTGATACGATGAAATATTATTTCAAAAGTCTGGATTACGTTATGTTCTTTGGGAAAATATGAGTAGAGAAAAATAAGGTTTCACAGGTTTTTGTGATAAAACTTACTTGTTAACCTTATTAGTACGCACCTTCGTGTTTTCGCTGAAAATTAAAAAGTTTGGAATGAACATAAACTATATTATACATGCTAACCTTCCTTCGCTTTATTCCATAAAGCAACATATCGAGAAAAACGGTCATCTGAATATAAATTTCTTCCCCCCCCCCCCCCTCCTGCTCTTCTCATAATAACGTAGGTCTAGTTAAAATGATGAACACCACCACATTGTCATCGACGCTTTGAGCCATATGATGTTAAGTTCCATTACTGTAGTTATGTCATTAGCTATGACGGATATAGTGAACACTTTTTTGCGATTGTGTGATTGACCATATAAAAGCCCTGTTCTAAGTGCCACGGTCTGCGGCGGTAAATCTCCGGTGCGGGCCGCATATGACGTCACGTCCGCAGACGTCCAGCCGTCGGGCGACCGTGCCCACTTCCAACCCCACGCTTTGATGTTCACCGATTTATGATAGCGGCCGCTCTGTTCTGTTGCCGGCCGGTCTAATTTTAACATCCGTATCAGTTTGTCGCGTTGGGTAACGATATTTCGCGATTTTACGAGCTGTTCGCCGCGACCTTTTACAACAGGAAGGTCTTATCGGTTCATTAATGTTAGTAAATAGTTAACAAAGCGGCAGAAAGAGCTAGACTATCGAATCTATACAATAATGTTGAAAGTTTCTAATATTTTGCATTCGTAGTTTTTTCTATTTCTCTTTAATATATTTTGAATCCAGTTACATTTTAAAAGGATGTATACCATTTCTTTTTTATTACTATCTTCATTTCATACAGTACTTCAGAATACGTATTTGCTTTCATTCCTAATGCTTCCGGTAGTATTAAACCTATTAAACTATAAAGGTCGCGTTGCTTAGTAGTACTGGTTTTATACTTTCGTTCCTGTATAATTAGAGCTTAGGTAAAACGCTATAAAAATGTCAGTCTGATAAATAATTCATTGCTTAATATCGCGTTTGAGAGATAATTTTTATCTCGTTCGGATCTTGATATACGGCAACGTAACGTAAGAGCTTATGCAATAGAGATTACGCGAAATCATCCCGCGTGGGCGCGCGGTGCCCAACTCGGGTACACGATCTTACCGCCACCGATAAGCTGGCATGACTTACCGTCTAGGAGACTTCCTGGACGTACTTCTTAAAAGTGCTACTTCGACCATTATCTAAACAACTTTGTTATTTACCTTATTATATTTAAACAAACTTATTATTTCTGTTTCCATTATGAAAACTTACAATTTCTATAAATTTAGTTATGCCGTTTTGATGGAGTTTCTCAGAAAAACAGTGGTGATTTTTTTTTATTTTGACGTTTATAAACTTTAGTTAAGTTTATCCAAAGTGTATGGTATGGTTAATATTTTTACGGTTAACCGACACAATTGCCGCATACAGTCATCTCTTGACGCGTCCTTAATCCGTCCTCTCTTATTTAGAGGTCAACAGATTATAACGTATAAAAAAACTTTGGTAAATTACTTTAAATTTTCAATTTAATTATTCTTAAGAAATCCAATCCAATAATAGACAAAATAATCCTGTTTGTCATTTCTCTTTATACGGCAATAGTTTGTTCGTAATCCTTGTACACAAAGTTTATGTAACTCAATACTGTCCTTTGTGATCGTTTTCAAACGTCGTGTGATTAATTAAATATGATATATGATGTACCGTTTCCATACGTTCTACAATCATAACTATTACAATGCTTTATTAAATAAATCTAATTCGTTCCTCGGCCACATCGTTAATAGATAGTGGAAAGTATAAACTATCGACGATGGCCTCCATCCGCTGTGCTGCAGGAGCAACTGCCATTTACTAATTAATCACCAATGTTACTTTTATACGAGAAAGTTGATGATGATTTCTAACAATATTAATCAATCATTTAAATTTGTTCATAAACAACAGAATACATTATTTTCAAATTAACATTTATGTATATTTCATTGCATTTACTGGTAAGGTATTGGTTTCCTTATGTAATAGTAGTTTGATTAATATAATCAAGAGGCATTATTTCATATTGTTGTGATAAGCTGTAATTGAAATTTAGATTAATAGCTAACAAGATTAATTGCAAAAAAGGTTGTAGTTGTTTAATTCTTCGTGCTTGAATGTTGGCTGTTACTACGAACATCGGCCTTGTGAAACTTGGAAAAGTTCTTCAACGGATGTGATGCTGATATCACTCCTATATTAAAGCTGCGACCTCTTCATTCTACCAACACGACTTTTGCTTTCAATCACCCATCAACAAGTTAGTGAGTTTTCATTTTTGAACCATCATCATAAGCTTCGAGTCCTTTGGAGAAACTGCACTATTTCCCCTTGGTAAAATTAACAATAAAATTCGCAAGTTTTTTAAGTAAATCTCAAAATCACTAACATTAAATAATAATTCTGAATTATCATGAATACTAAGCTTATATTTTTATTCATATGCTAGATCAAGTCTTTACGGTTAATTAACAGCAGTTTTGTTTCAGCGTGTTAAACTCCCACTGTTATCGGAACCGAGTAACTTCTATTCGTATTACACATACTACTGAGTTAATATTCATCATGGTAGTAATATTACTTATTCTAGATAATGGAGAAGTTATATTTATTGATAGAATATTAGTAAAGAAAATCCTTTGTTATGTTTTTATATTATAGTATGCATAAAGACATATTCTAATACTATAAGAACGTTACTACCGCTGTTAAAGAATTATCATAATAAATTTTATAAATCTTCAAATTAATAGACCCGGTGAACGTTGTGCGATAGTGACCAATGTCCACTTTAGCAACATTTCCTGAAATACGTAGATCGTAAATGATATAACGGCGATATTTACGACAACTGTGGATAGTGTAAGAGGCGTAGTACCATTACATCCGAAAGGCGATGCTGCATCAAGCCAGTACAACAGCGATAAGGGTGTGATGTGGATGTAAGTCAAGCAGCGTTGGACTTTTACGCCTCGTAAAGTCTCCAATGCATCGGCGGGAAGTGTTACAACCCAAGTAACCGTGTCCCGGTTGTAAGTGCTCCGGATGTAGTGCTCGTGTACTGTAATATGCTGTTAAATTACTTATCAATATAAGTTTACAAGCAGCGTACACATCCATAAATTTAATATGCATGCAATTAACACATATATAAAACAAGCATTCATTAATATTATTTTAGATTTTATGCTTTTCTATTCTCTCATGTGTATAGTTATTATAACTTCACATGTATGTAATTGAGCTTTCGTATTCATACATACATATTATGTAAAATGTTAATATATTTTTTTAATTTTACTAGGCGACGAGTCAAGCAAGATGCTCACCTGATGGTAAGTGCTTGAGCTTGCCCATAACATAGCGCTAATTAAGATGGTATACACTACACCATATTGCGCTCGTCGCCTTGATAAGGTGTTAAGTCTCGTTACCCCAGTAATTACACTAGCTACAGCGCCCTTCAAACCGGAACACAGTAATGTTTGCACACTACTACTTGGCGGTTGAAATAGGAGCTGCGGTGGTACCTAGTCGGTCTCTGGCAACAGATCTACCAGCACTAACCGTTTACTTATATGTAAACCGTAATTAAATGCTTCTTTTCGGCTTCACGGAAATGAAACGGTGTTTATTAAATATAATCAATTGTAAGGAAATTTTCACTTGGTACGTCACTGCCGGTAGTGATCGATGCGATGAGTCAGAGCCGATGCATTATCAGGACCCGTAGTGGGCGAACTGGGCGCAATTAAAACCACCCACGAACTCACATAGAGCCTCTGAAAATATTCACAACTACTTTTACTTCTTCTTCTAAGTCGTATTTCCTCATGAATGAGGGTCGTGGTCATCATGTTTTTAATGAAACACACGACGACTCTCTTGCATTTATAATGGAGTGGTTTGCCATTGCCTTCTCCATTTCACATACTAGTGCGACCACGGATGGTCATGACGTAGAGATATGCAGGTTTCCTCACGATGTTTTCCTTCAACCGTCTACCTTTACTTACTATAATAAAAATACATTCTTATTGCTATGCTTAAATGTAAACGTTTTTAGATATATATAAATTTTCTTTCTAAATTATACATCGTTATATACTATATCTATATATTATCCTTATATACGGGTATAAACTTTAATTATGTATATTACGTAATTTTTTTTATTAAAATGTAAAGGAGCTTTAACTGAAATCATCACCGTACATCTCTTTAAATACAAACAATGGGCGTTGCCGCCAATTTCTTTGTCATTCATCACCGTGCACCCCGTACAAGGAGCGTCGGTTAAACTTCACCGATATCGTGTAATACAGATACCGGCTGATCCTCCCAAGAGTTCACCTTGTAATTGTTGTAAGACGTTTATCATCTTTGTATTTTCGTGTTGGACACGGAAGCCTCCTCTGTCCGCTTCATTGTTTATGCCGCTGTAAGATTTATTTCATTTACATCCAGTACCCGATAAATGTAATACAAGATTCAGTTTAACTTATTGACGTCCTTTTGTGTAATAAAATGTAACAACAAAACCAATTTTACGGTATCTTCATAAATTCCTCTTATACGGGTATAAACTTTAATTATGTATACTATATTACGTAATTTTTTTTATTGTAATAAGTAAAAAGTGACGCCGTTTTCTTTAAGTTATAAATTTTTAATTATTTTTACTTTCACCTAATTGTTATAAAAAAATATTTTTGTTACTTTAAGTTTATCCAAATTTTAACTATGGTTTTATTTGATTACAAGTCGATGAATTTTAATCCAATCTAAGTACCGATATCACTTTGTATAGAAGAAATACTTTACGGGTATTGAATATTTCAGATATTGTAAATTCTTTATTCTGGTTTTGAGTATACTCAATAATAACAAATTTTTTTTTTTCATAACTGTCATCATCGATTACATAGACACTCAACACTTTTACTCTCACACAAAAATCCGTCCGTCGTTACAAATCATTGCGAAGAGGTTTTATCGTGATATTGCATTCAGTTATTAATAACATTTTTTCTTCTGTATATAATTAATAATAAAATTCATTCTTTACTAATTATGGTTTTAGTATTTTTTGTACTAGTTTTGTATGATCCGTGAAACCCCACAAAGGTTCATCGGAGCTTTTGTTTAGTTTCATTTAACTTTTGCGGTTTTTGTGTTGATAAATATTTTTTTTTGTATCACGGCATTATACATTTTATCTATGAATCACAATTAGTATTTTTTCTTATATTACATTATTAAAACAAGTCCTCTGTTGAGGATAAGTTTCTAAGGATCATCACATCGATCGTTCCTGCGGTTCCTACATCCATCGTTATTAATAGTTTCTATGTTAATAATTTATTATTAATACTTGTGTTTGTTCGCCGATACTTTGTTCATTATGACAGTTTATCGATACGTTGTCAAATGAGTCGGTGTTAAGTGTTACATTAACGCCTTTTACATGGTACCGAACACAAACGCACCGCTCGGTTACTATTCGTTGTGGACGTGTGACGGGCGGCGTGGGAGGCCGTAACCGATATTAGATAACTGCATTAGGTTTACATTAGTAAACCTGAATAATCGATTCGCTGAGTCACAATTCGATTGTTTCGTTGCGTCACTGCTCTCTTATCGATTAGGTTTCGTGTATTCGTTAGCGGCCGCCCGCGGCTCCTTTCGCGTCTCGATATCTCTCAATCAATTCAGCGCTGTTCCCGGAACATTCATTTTCCTGATATAATTTGTTGTCATCGTCGCGATTGTTGGTCCCGTTCTTTTTCACCTCACAACCTGTAAAAATTTATTATAAAGCATTTTAATATTGACTGAAACCGCGAAAGCTCAGTTTGAAAAGCCTTTCGGTGTTACTCTTTATCGGAAGAAGAAAAACATCGAAAGGTCACCCGACATGTTCCATAAACTCTCTTCTACTTAACGAAGGTCCCAATAATAGCAATGATAAGTGAACTGTATATGTTCCTAAAATAGGTTACAACAAGAGAACTATATCTTGATTAATATATTCATTTATCTATTTGCTGACAATAATTTCCTGACATACTTTTTACTTTTGCTAAACAAATCCATGCTGAGATCAAACAGACTTTCATCATCAACCAGAGCCAGTATACTGTTGAGCACAGAACATTCATTAGTACAGGTTTTAACTAAAATTAAATTGGTTACTAACCTAAAATCTAAATCGTGATACACTTATCAGTGAAGGGGTGCCGGACAATTAAAGCAACTGACAAGCCTCGCCCGGCACCGAACCCGGCACCGGTGGCGATAGCGTACGAGGTGTGACACTGCGCCCAGCCCATGTCACGCCCCCATACAACTTCTCTTGTTTCCTTTCATTTTAAGACATTTGTATAGAGTTAACTTATTGAACCATTCACCCCTCGTTGTCAGTAATTCGAGAGGAATTGAGAAATCACTGCAAAGCTTTACCATAATAAAACTTTACAACTTGTATTTAAATAAACAAAATTTATTTCTTTAACTTTTTGATTTCAGTTGATTACTTTTAGTAAAATAAAATTTTATAACCTTACTTCATATGTAAACACAATTGCACAATTGCAAAATTTTATACAGACTTTCTTACAATATACGTATCTAGTTTAATTCGATTAGTCAATTCCGATATAATATAAATCAATCTAAATATTAAGATGAGACTTATATTAATCAGTGTTATTCTGCGGTATCGATCAACCTGTCACTTTTACTTAGTCACTTTCGTTCTCTTGATTTCGAAGGAGCGATTACTTACGAGTTCACAATTAATTTTTAATCGAAAAACGTATTGAATAGTAATAAAATCGCCGTAAAAAGAGATCGGTGTTATTTTTTATTACTTCTGATTTACGATGAATCCGTATCAATAGCACGCTGTAGTTTCTATATACAAGGAGTTGAAACGCGGTTTGTGTATCGCAGCTGGATAACTGCCCACGAAAGTGGAAGCATTAATTTTATTTACACCGTCGAGATTTAATTGCAGCGCCCATTGATAACATTAATAAGAGTATAGTATTGTAACCGAGGTATAAAGTTGCTGACGGGTGTCGTAGAAAGTGTACAAGAGCTTCGTGGAAATGCATTATTATGATGCGTTCGCTTCAAATTATATTTGCGATGGTACGGATAGTTTGAAACATTAGTGCTTCCGTCCAAGAGTAATATGAAAAGATTCCTAATCGACCTAGCGTATTTTACCATCATAGTCTACATCAGATAGTCTATGCTTTACATGAATATCAAGCAAACGTTATCAGTATTCTCAAAAATAAAGTCTCAAGAGTTATAATTAATGATCCGGACTTCGGCGAACGCTAATTAGATTGTTTCAAGAATTCAGACTAGAAGATCAGTGTGCTAGATAATTAGCCGTTCGGCCGTTACGGCTGCTCTAAATATGGCTGTACACGGTGACGCACCGAGACCTGAATTATTTATTATTACTGTTCTAAGAAACCGTTCACAACAACGCGACGCTGACGTCCCATCAACCGGTGACGTGAAATTTATTAGTAGATGACCAAATCACGACCAATCAGAAAGTGCTCACAGACAATATAATTGAATTTGAAGCTCTTTTGTATTGCAGTTAGGTTTACGATACATCGATGGCAGCGTTATATAGTTATTTGTAATTAACCGTGTGGTACTGCGATGCTGACGTGCGAGGATCATTGTAAATCACTCAACGCTAGCAACAATGGTTTAGGTTGATCTTGAATAATAAATAACCGCTTCGCTTTCTACGGCTGAGCTTGGAGACGGTCATCTATCATTAAGTAGGTGCTGCATTAGTATTCCGCGTGCGTTAGATCCCCACTTTCACTGATAAATTCACTCCCCTGTTGTGTAATCCGCTGGGACACCCGACCGTACACGCCGAGTTCGATCACGAAATGTGCGATTGCTCGAGAAATTATTACTCGTCCACTGTATATGTTCCTAAAATAGGTTACAACAAGAGAACTATATCTTGATTAATATATTCATTTATCTATTTGCTGACAATAATTTCCTGACATACTTTTTACTTTTGCTAAACAAATCCATGCTGAGATCAAACAGACTTTCTTACAATATACGTATCTAGTTTAATTCGATTAGTCAATTCCGATATAATATAAATCAATCTAAATATTAAGATGCGACTTATATTAATCAGTGTTATTCTGCGGTATCGATCAACCTGTCACTTTTACTTAGACACTTTCGTTCTCTTGATTTCGAAGGAGCGATTACTTACGAGTTCACAATTAATTTTTAATCGAAAAACGTATTGAATAGTAATAAAATCGTCGTAAAAAGAGATCGGTGTTATTTTTTATTACTTCTGATTTACGATGAATCCGTATCAATAGCACGCTGTAGTTTCTATATACAAGGAGTTGAAACGCGGTTTGTGTATCGCAGCTGGATAACTGCCCACGAAAGTGGAAGCATTAATTTTATTTACACCGTCGAGATTTAATTGCAGCGCCCATTGATAACATTAATAAGAGTATAGTATTGTAACCGAGGTATAAAGTTGCTGACGGGTGTCGTAGAAAGTGTACAAGAGCTTCATGGAAATGCATTATTATGATGCGTTCGCTTCAAATTATATTTGCGATGGTACGGATAGCTTGAAACGTTAGTGCTTCCGTCCAAGAGTAATATGAATAGATTCCTAATCGACCTAGCGTATTTTACCATCATAGTCTACATCAGATAGTCTATGCTTTACATGAATATCAAGCAAACGTTTTTTGTATTCTCAAAAGAAAAAGTCTCAAGAGTTATAATTAATGATCCGGACTTCGGCGAACGCTAATTAGATTGTTTCAAGAATTCAGACTAGAAGATCAGTGTGCTAGATAATTAGCCGTTCGGCCGTTACGGCTGCTCTAAATATGGCTGTACACGGTGACGCACCGAGACCTGAATTATTTATTATTACTGTTCTAAGAAACCGTTCACAACAACGCGACGCTGACGTCCCATCAAACGGTGACGTGAAATTTATTAGTAGATGACCAAATCACGACCAATCAGAAAGTGCTCACCGACAATATAATTGAATTTGAAGCTCTTTTGTATTGCAGTTAGGTTTACGATACATCGATCGCAGCGTTATATAGTTATTTGTAATTAACCATGTGGTACTGCGATGCTGACGTGCGAGGATCATTGTAAATCACTCAACGCTAGCAACAATGGTTTAGGTTGATCTTGAATAATAAATAACCGCTTCGCTTTCTACGGCTGAGCTTGGAGACGGTCATCTATCATTAAGTAGGTGTTGCATTAGTATTCCGCGTGCGTTAGATCCCCACTTTCACTGATAAATTCACTCCCCTGTTGTGTAATCCGCTGGGACACCCGACCGTACACGCCGAGTTCGATCACGAAATGTGCGATTGCTCGAGAAATTATTACTCGTCCACTGTATATGTTAAATCGTGATAGCTTAGTGGTTTGAACGCCGGCCTTCCACTCCTAATGTACCGGGTTAGAATCAGGCCTGCACCAATGAATTTTTCAATTTATGTGCAGTATAACACCAACTAATATCACGTGCTTTGACGGTGAAGGAAAACATCATGAGGAAACCCAAATAACCCGCACTAATATGTGAGATGGAGAAGGCAATGACAAACCACTTCATTATATCTGCCAAGTAAGTCGTCGTGTGTTTCATTACACATGATGACAACGACCCTCAGTCATGAGGAAATACGACTTAGAAAAGTATGTGTTACATTTACTATAGGAAGAAGTATTATAATCTTAAATACAATGACAGTAATATTTACTAACAACAGTTAAGTTATCAAGATTTATACGTGTTAAACACAGTTGATACGAAACTTAGAAATTATATTATAAAAGATATTTTAAACAAATCATAAAAGTCTGAAATCTTAACCAGCACCACATCAGGTGAACATCTTGCTATTCTCGGTTCGTAGACTTCTTCTTCTTCAAATAGTTTCTTCTTCAAACAGTAAAAAATAATTATTACTGTCGTAAAACTCCGTACGAACAACAAATACAAGCAACGTTCACCTGATGGTAAGTGATACGCCTACCCATAACAACGTGGCGCTAGTTAAGTCTTGTTATCCTAGTAATTTCATTAGCTACAATACCTTTCAACAGTAATGTTCGTTACTTACTTTTCGGCGAGTACTTGTCTAGGTCTCCAGTGACATACCTACCACCAAAAATATATCAACTTGATATGAACTGTATTGCTTTTACTATCAGTTATGTCGGAAGATTCGATTACTAATAAAAGTTACAACTGATATCGTTTTCCTGTGGCTTTAGCATCGTTAATAACAAAAGCCGACATCGAATATATCGCGTGCAAGTCTGATCGAGCTTCGGCAGTGATATATTTAATGTCGCGAATCGTGACTCCGGCGACACCGGCGGCCGAGATGAAAGTTAAGCGCACGCCCGCTGGATTCGAACCTCGCACCGACGCTGTGTGGTCCGACGCCTAATTGCCTCACGTCCCGTGTCGGTCAAGCGATCGACTCCTATGATTTGGCTGCATTTCACATTATCATGTGACAGTAATAAACGGAAATGTATGGATCTTTATTTATGTATATCTATGAAAAGATTTGTTTGGTTTTCTTTATTATTTTTATGGTATACACTGAACCTAGCTAGTGTAATTACTGGGGTAACGAGACTCAACACCTTATGTCTCAAGCGACGAGCGCAATGTGGTGCAGTGTGTACCATCTTAACTAGCACCACGTTGTCATGGGCAAGCGTATCACTTACCATCAGGTGAACGTCTTGCACGTCTCGTCGCAAAGTAGTATAAAAAAAAAAACACATTGTGCTCTTCGCTTTAAGACATAAGGTAATAAGTCTCGTTACCGCAGTAACTTCACTAGCTTACAGTGATTTATTAGATTTTCTTTGTATTATAAAGTAGGTCTTTTAAGTCTGTAGATATGTTAAAATATACATTCCTTAAAATAAGAAACCTATTTATTATTTTGTATTCGATGCAAGTATTTTATATGATAGTAATTGGAAGTGAAAAGCTAGCCCATGATAGTGTGACGGTAGTTACTATGGTAAACACTGCCCTTCATTACCTTGGTAATACTAACTACCCACATAAAGGTTGACATCTGCGAATTCTTAAAAGCATTAGACTATTCATTTTAGATAATTTATTATGTGATGTGTATAACTCAAGTTTATATGAACGTATCACTAAGTCCATTATATTATATCTCCTCGCCAATCTGTTTATTGATGTAAATAAAAAGGAAAAGATAACCGGCATTGGAACAATGAGATGGTGCGAATGATTTCATAGCAACAAAACCTTAAGCTGTTGACATATCACGCGAGCGTTTAGTTGAGGCCTTATCGATTCCCATATATCGTAACACCCGAGTTTTACGCCGGTACGTTCTACTGCCAATTAAAAGCCACGCCTGGCAGTTACTTGATATAATTAAACTTATATCACTCTGTGAAATCTCAACTCATAATACTATGATCTATTACATTAAGTATTAACATTATGAATAACTATTATTCGGAACAAAACTCGAAGATTGTCAGATGTCATTTGAAAGTCTACGATCTATTTACATTTTTGGTTTTAAATTTATATGCGATGTATGCTGCGGCAATTAAGTAAAATTACTAATAACGGAGGCACACTTACAGAACGTTTTAAATTCACTATGCTTATATCTTGATTTATGTTAAAGTTAATACAAAGCAACTTAGATTAAAACGATCTGATCTGAATTCAGTTTTTTATAGATTTGTGTTTAACATGAATTTTTATAAAACGTTTATCAAGTTATGGTTTCTTGGTATAAAAAAAATACTAAATTAAAATATATCGTTTGGATCTTAGTTTTAATAAATCCTGTTTGTAAATCCTAAAACATAATAGCTTTAACTTATGACTACTACAGTTTCACAATTATTGGTGTCGTCTATTTTACAGTAACCACGTGACGAGAAGAAACTTCATTTGAACTCAACTTAAACGTTTGAGTTTGAGCAAAAAGATACAAATTATAAAGATATAAATAAGTTACGTAATATATAAGTTTGTTATGATTAAATTAACTTTGTTACCGGAGCCGCGTGTCTAAGTGTGCGGTGTTGCCGCGCTAATAACCATTAAACAACCCGAACGCGCCGGCTGCTATTTTATTGGTCGTGATAGATTTAGAGGCTTAAGTAAGATTACACCTTTCGCGCTTAGCGATCTGCGTTCACCCTTGTAAACTAAGCCCGTGTTTATTTTCCCTCGACTCTGTAAAGGGATATGTACCATTAATATATCAAATTGTTATCTGTAAGCGACGGCCGTCACTGGTAATTTCAGGTGGAACTACAGAAATGTTACCCGGCAAACATTTTAATGAATTGAATAGGTATTGATTTAATAGTAAAAATTTGATGTTATGTATAAATTTTTGGTGTACCCCTTATAAATCTTTTGGTAAAATATTGCAAGGATTTTGAAATGATATAAGATTGAAATTGTGAATTAGCATGATTAGACTTAACTATTATTTCATACATTATTGTATATCGATAATCATGATTAGTTAAAAAAACTGTTTCTTGATATAAGTTACTTAATTTTTTACTCTCTGTGGTGTAATTTTTAATTTCTTTAAAAAAGGTAGTCTACCTTTATTGTAAACATCTTAATAAAATTTCAAGTTATATTATTTTCGTACAATCGAGCTTTGTATACAAATTTATGAAGAAGATTTTCGTGTCACGATTTTACCCGCGACGCGGCGTTACCGGTAATGCGTTTAACGAGCTCTGATATATTTGACATTAAATATAGAAGGTGAAACAGCTCACGGTTTCAATTTATTATGCGCGAGAATTTCGGCGTGAGGTGCGTTCATTGTTTCAGCGCGCCACGGGTACAATAATCGCGCGGACCTTGATCTTTTGTTCAGCGGATTTACATCTGTTCATCTCTCGTCAGATGCATGGGGGCTGCGAACAATGGAACAGGAATCCGTGTTCCCGTCACATGTCGACTATTTTTCATACCAGACTTGTTAAATGTTTACGGTGGAGCACCGTGGGCGATTTAAACACGGGGCCCTTCAGATGTTCGTAGTAGTTATTCATTACCATTTACACCAGTCTAGACCTTATTTCTATGGAAATAGAGTTCATTATTCTCCATTTGAAGCGTTGCGCTTTTTAGCATCGCTCGCGTGTCGTACGCCTTTTGCGTCGGATCGCATAATGATCCAGATCATGTGTTTTGATTTAAAGGTCGACTATTTTTTTTTTCGATATCGCTGCTCGTTTGTAAGATATTACAGTGAGCAAAGTTTTTTCTAGGACTTTAAAAAATGAAAAAGTAGTATTTTAGAAACAATAATCTCTTATTTTCTAAACGTCTTTATGTATGTAACTTTTTTTTTTTGGTATGTCATGTAAAAAAGTATTTGTATAGTTATGACATTATATTAAAACTTCATTAACTATAATAATAATGTATTTACTAAAACCAAATTTTAGAACTTCTTCCTCGACATCTAATGCGTCTCATCAATTTTATGGTCAACAATCTTAAGCATTTTCACAATGAACAGATTACACATACATGTTTATTTACCTATAGCTTCACTAAATCTTTTTCTGCTTTTTGTTAATTGCTTTTTAGCGATGTCAGAAGATTTCGTGTGGTCGCGATAAATCATCTCCGTACATGTAAAAAAATTAATCGATGCGATAACGAACTTCGAACTTTAATGAATTGTCACTTAGTTTTACCTGCATTAAGGAACTCTGATTTATCGTTGTAACCAATCAGTGCAATCCCGGACTTCTGGTTATACAGTCTGTTGTATTTACTCATGTTCTGGTCTGCACAAGTTGAAATAATCATTAATCTAACTCCGATTTAACTGATGTTTAACGACTCGAAACGAGTTGAATCTGAAATCTTATATAAATAATAAATTTTATAAATTTTTTTCTGTTTTGAGTAATTTTCCACATTTAATAAGTCAATGACCTCAGCACAAAAAGCTTTTTATCTCTAAAATGTAATTCAAAACTAGATTTCCTCTACGTTGGCATTTATTACGTATTCACTTCCGTCCATCCGTAATATAAATGCGTCATCTCTAAATCGTTTTATATGCAATAAATTAATTTCGAATTGTAACATATCTATCCATTAAGCGACTGGCGAATCTGTATCGATATTCCGAAACGTCTTCGGCACAGGTTTTAGCTGTAAATAGCTGTGAATAACGTAATGGAGGTCCGATGTTGCGCAATGTTTATTATATTAGAATATTCAAATATAAACGAACCGCTCCTCTCGTTATAATTGCTTGATTAAGAGCTATACGTCCGTGTTAATTTGTTTATTGCTATGCGACGTCTCTACGTCACTATGAGAAATCCGCACCGACCGGATATTATGCGTCTCGCCGGTTTTAAACACTGTCATAACATCGTCGTTTACCATGCGGCTTATAATATATTATATCCGCTCGTAACTATTTAGTTGTTATAATCTTCTTCTTGACTAGAAATTGGATACATTCTTACACGGAAGAACTCATCGCAGCTTGAATCGGCAATTTCATTGAGTCTTTCACCTGCTCTCGCCTTCAATTTCCCTACCACGAAAAGGACGATCTATAGAATAGTTTCCAACATGCCCAAAAATATCGAAAGTATCAGATAATTATTTAATATTTTATGTATGTCAATAAACTTTCAAGAAAATCACAAACTTTTCTATGGTTTACATCACTTTGTTTTATAAGCAAAATCACAAACATTTAATGACTAAATCATTTTCGGATTTACGCAACAAATAAAAAATTTCACTTTCTGTTTTAACAATTCAAAAATTAAAGGTACCAATGAGTCATAAACATTCAAAAGATGGTTGCTGATTACATATATACTATGTATATTATTATATACTTACAAATGATTGCTGAATTATTGCAGACGTAGTGCCGATTCGCGTACAATTAAATTGTCAGTTCAAATGACGACTTATTTTAATTGGTTCTGTAATTATAATTAGCTGGTGGTAACGCTAGAGCTACGAAACATTTTTAGACCTTAACCCAATGAGTTACGATTCAAATAGCTTTAACGATACAGCAACTCAACATATAAAACGAAGAGGTCCTCTTATTAGTTTGAGAATACCTTTACGTGTTTGCTATTTTATTATAATTGCAATCGGAAGTCGTTAAGTTTTATTAATTTAATTAACTGAGAGTGAAACCTTAGATTTTGTTGTAATAAAATTTATGTTTGCAAATGTCTTTCTAGTTTTCTTCTCGTGCAATAGTTGTTTCATTAAACATAACGTATTAATAATTTTTAAGTTTCTAATTGCTTCCTCTCTGACGGTATGTTGAAGTGTTTCTTTAGCACTACAAACCAGATTGTCGCCTTTAGGTATATCAGGTATCCTTTAACTAATGCAATTTTAACTATTGTAGTTAAGCACCTTCTCTGATCTCAATATCATATTAAGATGAAGAAGCGAGTTCGTTCAAAATAATAAGATTAACAACGCAAATCAATAATGTTGTTATGTTTCAGTAATTTAGTATATAATTCTAAATGGAATAACTCCAGTAGTGTCTAAACTCCACCATATGTCGCACCGGAATCGAACTTAAGACCCGTAACAAATCAAAGGGTTAAACATCCAGCTGTGTAGGTATAGTAGACTATGATACGATATACAGTTGCTACCTTTATTCAGTTTTATCAATTTCTAATTTATATTAGAAATATAGTTATATTTTTATCGGTAGTCAAGATACGAGCACTTTCTATTTCAACAGGCAAACCCACGGCCAACGGCTAGCCGAATAAAATTTGAATAACATTAAGCCAGTGTTATACAACTTGTTGGAGTGACACGGCGCTGATCAGCTCCTCGCACCGGTCGCTATTCATTATTATAATTCAAACATGCAATGCTTATTGACGTAACGAATATAAAAAGTTTTGGACAAGCGCCTGACTACAATACAACTTGATGGTAAGTTATGTAGTCTTTGATGGTAGAACGCTTTACTGGTGGTAGGTCTCTGTTGCCGGAGACTGTCTAGTTAGATACCACTGCGGCTCCTATTTCTACTTTCAAACATTACTGTGTTCCGGTTTGAAGGGGTAAGGTAGTGAAATTACTGGGGGTAACGAGACAACGTCTTATTAGTGGTGCAGTGTATACCATCTTAACTAGCGCGGACAAGCGTGTCATTTACCATCAGGTGAACGTCTCAGAAATAGCCTATTCCTTCGTATCTCGATGGGATAACTTAGTTGGGAGAAGTCTTCGATCTCGGATTATGTATCAGTTGATCTATGATCAGCTCGTGCTTAAAATAACAAATACTCAGATCTAGATTATTAGACTAATATAATTATTCATGGACATATGTACATGTGTCACTGTATACACAGTTACACAAACGTTTCTCTTCAAATTTCTTCATAGTTTTTTTTTAAATGTATTGATGATAAATTAATGTATGTCTTGTATTGCTCGTCATGTATGACAGTTCGTATCGATCTGATAGCCTGATGAAATTCTTTGATCAGAAGAGGCCTGTATAAGGTTTTATGAAGTTAGAGATTCATTAAAATGTATTGGATTGGTATTTATCATAAAGAAGCAGCGCGCGCAAATTTCGCTAAAGTTTTATTTGTGTAAATTTTATAATTATTAGACAATTTTTCATTTTAATTTGTACAATGGAACTTGTAACTAAAAATATATATTTCAATTTCTAGATTTACATTTTGAAAAATTTTTTTGCGGGAAACTTTTTCAAAATCTTCTAAAGCATGATTTAATAAACTATAGTTTTTCCGAGTTTTCAAATTTTGTCTCGAACGATGTTTTTAATACTCTTAACCGCTCTATATTTTTGAAAAGATGGAAATGATTTTTTTTTCTGGAAGTGAGCAGTAGAGCTACACATTGAATCACATCGAGACGACAATCGAAGCGGTCGGTTTAGAAACTTCGAAAAAAAGCGAACAGACCAACACACAAACAAACCCGATCGTATTGTTTTATTATATTAAAGATACTTAGCATACAGCATATCTAAATTTTAATTGTGCTGATAGATCTTTTAGCGTAATATTTCATGTAACATTGCGATAAACAAACTGTTGCCGCATTATATTTATTTGTTTGCGTTGGATTCGTGCACGTTACCCGCCTTAGCTATTCAGCTGTCCACGCGCTATTAAATAACCGACGGATCGATTGAGGATTAACGTTATGTTTGTATGTAAACCGTCGCTTTGTGTAGCGCGCATAGTGACAAGCGGAAGCGGATACGCGCTGTTAGTGTCTACATATAATTATTTTCAACGTAACATACTGTATGATTGTTGCTTTCAGAATTTAATACAAAACCGAAACTACAAAATTTTTAACATTACTTTTGTGAATGATCATTTGGACATTTTACACAATGTCACATACATAGAGGTTAATATACAATCTTTTGATGTAAATGGTGAAGAAGTGAAGTTTACAAATGCAATCGGCATTTGTGAAGTTCTTCATTAGAATGAAATATACGAACAATATTCTCTTTTTCAACTAGCAAACCTTTCGGTCAACAGAATAGACAAGCACTTGAATAACATAATAAATTTCTCGTGTAAACACTTAATTATATATAATAAAACATATATCTTCTTTAGTACCCGCTACAAGCGTCTTTAGTATAATTGACCAACGTGTAGTAGACTTTTGATATATTTACACGGTTTGATTACTATTATACTTTCGCTTTTGTTTCAGGTATTTACGCTGCTTGTAATCGTATTACAGTCGTCCTCGACGATACGGAAACGTTACACAAACTATTTGAATAGTGTACTAAAAGGCAATTTAGTTCCGTTTCAATAAGTATCTAATATAAAATGTAAGTATTAAATCCACGTATCTATCTTAATATTTCCACTGCTTGGTCTCTAAGCCTTCTCCCACGAAAAGAGAATCAAAGAAATGTGTTTCATTCTGTTACAAACATCGTTCTGTTATATATTGAACAAACAAATACAAAAATAAAGACTATAACTATGTTGCTCCGAAAACATAAAGATTAGGTATCTTTAGATATGTTCGATGATATTAAAGTTGTTTATTTACTAAACGATAACGCGATATCAATGTGAAAGGAAAAGTAGGAATGATAATATCGTATGTGTTTGATTGTCTCATAAAGAGATTCTCGAAAACTCGCATCAGTTGTTTAACCTTTCCAAAATAGTAGTAGTTAAAATCTAACTATGAAACACTTCATGCATCATCTTCAAGCGGTTACTTTCTCAAGTTTTTTTATGTGTTTTATTGCCTTAAAGAAATTTATTTTAAATTCAATCTATACGGATAATCAGCAGCACTAATAACTGCAGGTAGCTTGAATTTTATATGTGAATCTTAATACCTTTTAAAAATTTATGGTAATAGAAGTCGAGATATACGATCTATATCTCTTCCTCTTAAAGTGATATGAAAGGTTATAGTACTGTAGAAGGGGAGAGAAAAAGTAAAAAAGAAAAATTTCAATTAGAATCGAACTCCTTTTTACCTAAAGCATAAATAGCTCCTAAATCATTCCGGCACATTTAGATCTTATAAATTAGAGACCCGGATACGACGCATATTTTAACTTTGCGGTTTGTTTATAATAAACAACTCTCGTGTTGTTTAAATAACAGAAGTATGTCGAGGTCGGCCCTTCGTCTTTACTTTACTACACCATATATGTATAATAACCAAAGTTTTTACTCGGCATAACTTACCTATGAGTAATGTTACGGGCCCTTTTAACCGCGCGAGTGAACATGCCTTCGCGATTCAAGATACTGACTCTTGGAATTCGGAGATAAACATCTACTGACCTTGAAACTCTACGATGAGACATTTGAGGCGAAACTTTCAAAAACTAAATAAGTAATTTCTAGAATTCATTCTAAAGACTAAATCCTTGCGCAATTCTGGTTTCACCAGATTTGTGATAATTAGTGTTTAATAATCCATCAAATAAGTAATTTTTTATCTTCATGTTTGTGATTATATAAAAATTTATGCTTGAAAGTCAACTTGATTTTTAACATACAATAAAAAGTTTACTTAAGTCTATTAAAGTTAAAGTTAATTGATAAATAAAAATTTGACTATTTTCTGAATTTTCATTACAGCATTTGAAAGAAAAAAAAATGTTTTGTGTTTTGCGACACTAAGATATGTTATGACTTTTAAGTAATGTCTATTTCAATCTAAATTATCGTAATTATTTATGTATACTATTTTCATACCATGTATGTGGTGAATATAAAGTACACGACCTGTAAACGTAACATATCAATATTGAGATGTTTTCGCATACGTATTAAACGTATCCTTACAAATATAGAAACTCCATCATCAAAGAAATACGTATTAGGATGAGCCAGGATTCGATTTGTAGTACATACCAACCCAAATTGAATCCTGGCTCCCAAACATGAATATTTTAAGATATAATTGAAGATTCAACTTGTTGCTATATTTGTAACGGTTTAAAGTATGTTATATTTATTGGATGTAGTTACTAATCCACTTCGGTATACATCTGAAACAAGTTTTAAAATTGGTTAAATCCGTCAATTCATTCATAGAGATTACTTCAAACGAAACGGAGTGGAAGTAATAAATAATAAAGTTTCTTTCCATAATTTTACATGAATATCTTATTAATTTATTCATAACACTATCAGAGCCGGACTTTATGGGGTCACGACGCTGCCTCGCTTCCTCGTGTAGCTCCCAGTGTAACGTGGCCCAGTGGTCTACGCAAATATCAATTAGCCGGAGAAATGCTCCATCGATACCGGCTACCTGTCTCGAACCCGCGCCCGTCGGTATTAATTGCCGGCATTATCAACCACTACGTGATAGGCTACTTCCGTTAATTCGTATTGGACACTGTTCGTGTGTCGCGGTAGGTCGTTGATCCGCCGCTTTTGTTGGTTTGTTTAATTAAGCCATTCGCAACTTAGAGTTATGTGCGTACTTTGTTAGAGTCGTTCGAATATGGCTTTATTTACTTGAATTTATTACTTAACTACACCTAGACTTACTATTGGATTTACTGGTAGTAAGTGTCTGTTGCCGGAGACCGTCTGGATAGGTACCACCGCAGCTCCTATTTCAACCGCCAAATAGTAGTATGTAAACATTACTGTGTTCCGGTTTGAAGGGCGCTGTAGCTAGTGTACTGGGGTAACGAAACTTAACACCTTATGTCTCAAGGCGACGAGCGCAATGTGGTGCAGTGTGTACCATCTTAACTAGCACCACATTGTCATGGGCAAGCGTATCACTTACCATCAGGTGAACGTCTTGCTCGTCTCGTCGCATAGTAGTAAAAAAAATAGAATTGATTAATTTAATTCGTTAATATATAATATTAGGAAGTGTTAAAGTTATTTATGTGAAGCGTTTGTCGAATATATTTCACGGGATTTGTACAGTAGTTGCAAGTTTGCAAATTTTTTTCATGTTTCATACATATGTAAAAATCGCTTGGATTCTTTCTACTTTTTAAATGAAATTAATCACCGAAGCTTTTATAGACTCGATAGGTGACAAATAGCACAATCTTATCTTAAAGTCCGTAACGAGAAGGCTGTTTGTTAATCCGGTTAATGTATATCAAGCCTCGTAATATTCAACTACTAATAACGGAGTTTGTTTGTCACTCGGCAAAAGTTATTTCGCTAAAATCAATTTGTCTTATGCAAAGCAGCGGATAATTCTCTTATCCTGTGCATTAATTTACCGTCGCGGTGGTCTGTGCGCGGTGAAACTCGTCGGCTCAGTTGCCCGGGTAACCCGGGTTCGATTCCCGCGCCTCGTCGCCGATACGAGCGCGCCGATAAATCGCTCAACACCTCCGATACTACAATGAAAGGGAGAAAGTTCCGCAGCGGAAAATAACGATTTCTCGGACAACTGGTTTTTTACTGCTGCTAAGTTACAGTTGCCGGAGACAATAGTGTGTAAATATTACTGTGTTCGAGTTTAAATGGCGTTGTAGCTAAAGAAATTACCGGCGTAATGAGTCTTAGCATCTTGAGTTCCAAGTAACGATCACATCCTTATTAGCGCCATAGTATCCTTATTTGAAATCTTTAATCCTTATTATAGTGATAATAAAAGACATTAGTCTTTTCTACGATTCTCTGAGAATTGCTTTTTAGTTTAGTTTTCTACACAAACCATTTTTGGCTTCGTTGTTTTCATTGTAAAATTTTATTTACTCTTGCCTTTCGCGATAGTAGAAATATTTTCTTTAGTTAAGATTAGATTAGATTTACCGCGTTGATAATAAGATCCCGTGATTATATTCTTTGCTTACTGTCTGCAAATAGATTATTACAGTAATAAATATTAAAATGTTTGAAGATTTTTTGCAAAGTCGAATATAATTTTATGGGCAGAGATGCTTGTGAATATTTTCTAATAATAACTAAGTTATTTTAAACTATACAGCTTCTCTTTAATTTAGCTAATTTTACCTTCTTTTCTTTGGTATCATAAGATATAATCGGTCAGTATAAAAAGTGGACAGGAACTAAAGTGGGCTTAACAATTCATTTACATACCGTCAAGAGCGACCCCGCCCTCTCACATTTCGTATCGAATCAGGCCACCGAGCTACTGAATCGCTGCCCTTTATCACGCCGGTCAAGAGCCATTTGTATAATGATTGTTAGTTGTAGTCAATTTACTAGTACCGTGTACGTTGGAGAGTCTGCTCCGCTGCACCCTCTTAACGATTATCCTTTGATCTTCGGAGCGCGCTCGGCAGCCTATTAACACCGCATGATTGAATATTTACATTTAGATAATAGATAACTTTAATATATTCAACCTTTGTTGTTCATTATTTTCAAAATAGTTATACAAGTTCTTATTATTACAACGAGACGAGTGAGACGTTCACCTGATGGTAAGTGATACGCTTGCCCATGACAACGCGGCGCTAGTTAAGATGGTACACACTGCACCACATTGCGCTCGTCGTTTTAAGACATAAGGTGTAGAGTCTCGTTACGCCAGAAATTTAACTAGCTTGCACCAACTTTCAAACCGGAACACAGTAATATTTACACACTACCGTTTAGCGGCTTAAAATAAAAGCTGCGGTGGTAGCTACCTAGCTGGTCTCCAGTAAGAGAGACTTACCACCAGTAAAGTGCTAGATATAGCTAACAAATAATTTAACCATTTTTCTAATAAATATGTATTCAGTTTTACAATAATTTCAATATTAGTGTTGTCATAACTACCGCCGTCTCAGCCAGTTATTGTTTGTATAACTCATCTACCACAGTTAAGTTGAAAAGTATAAGTTAAATTATAAGCTGTTCAAAGGTAGCTTATGTTCGACATACTGACCTTAGTAATTAGAGCATTAGAGGACCCGGTGACACAGTTGCGGGGTTCACTCTCATGTAACAGATGAACTATCAGCCGGCACATTCCCTACGTCGTCTCGCTGCAATTCGAGTGGAGCGTCAAGCGTTTGAGCGTAACGGCTTAGACCTAGATTCCTATTAAGGCCTAGGTTTCCTCACAATGTCAACAGCACAAACGTTACTTTTTGTTTTAATTACCCTCCTTTAATAGGTCTTATAAAATTAAGGTGGGTTATTACCATAAATATTAAATTTCTTAGTTTTTGTACAGTCGTGTGTTTTGTTATAACTTCATCCAAAAATAGTTATTCCAGAACATTTCTACATTGACGTAACATGAAATAACTTAATATTTTCATAAATGTTATAACACTTGTCGCTATTTAAATTTAGGACCGGCGGAACAAGACTATAAAAGATTTTATAATATATCTATGTTAATAAAGTCAATGATCGACAAAGTATTTTAGATCAGATCTAGTTTTATGTGTGTATCACAAACCATTATAAATGTATATCTTATCGGATTCAATCTGGCGGTTTGTGTGATGATTGAAACATTTGATATCGGAAACTGGGTTAACATTAAATAGTCACCATTTTTTATGTGATATTTAGTAGGACATAGGACAGTGCTTGACCACAATTTCGACTCACTTTAAGTGGTGATGGTAAAACACATCAGCTTAATAACAACCACGCCGCATATGGATTGCAATAAAAAAATTCACTACCGTTTAAGACATATAAAGAATATCCTTAGGATATTGAAATTGTTACTAATTTTAGCAAGTTTAGGATCATAAGTACGATACACTACCCTTTGTTATATTTCACAAGTTTTTAGAAGTAAACATATCAACAATTAAGTTTTATATCTGCTGTTGTTAATTAAGTTTATTCAAAACCAGTTAAAGTTGTTACGTTCATTTTATAACTAAATTAATAAAAAAAAACTATTATAAGTGTACTGGTTTAACAGCCATATTAGTTTAGGTTGATGATCATCGGCCAGTTAAATATACAACCCTGTTATTTTATAATCTAAGAACTCGCTATCGGCATCATCTAAGAGAGTAATATTACTACTGTAATCTTCCAACTGTTAAAATTCAATATTAATTACCATGACTTACTACGTACGGTATTTTTATTAAGCTCGACATGATGATGTGGTTTGGTTAGATTTTTATATCTTGAATAGTAATTTAAGTCGAAAAAAACGATTGATTTATCCGATTTCAAAAAGAGTTCCATCTTTGTATGTTTATGTATATATTTAACAGGATATTTGAAACTGGCTGAGCCGATTTTGACGGGACTTCACTAATTAATAGCTAAATATATAAAACACGAATATGATATTTTATAATTAAGGTTTTCAACACATTGAATTCATAATTCATGTAAACATGAACAAACTTCTGTTAAGTATGATCAGTTTTATTTTTTTTATACTACTGTGCGATGAGACGAGCAAGACGTTCACCTGATGGTAAGTGATACGCTTGCCCATAACAACGTGGTGCTAGTTGAGATGGTACACACTGCACCACACTGCGCTCGTCGCCTTGAGACATAAGGTGTTAAGTCTCGTTACCCCAGTAATTACACTAGCTACAGCGAGTTTTTCTTGAAACAAGAACCAAATGTTTCAGCTGATACGTCTTAATATCAAATATACATACATGTCTTGAACTAACTGAAAATCGACTAAAGATTATTATTAGTTCGCTTAAAATGTACATCCTGAATCAAGACTAATTTGTGTTTTCCAGAACCAAGAACTATACGAAAAGTTTTATATCACTGTCTAAGTTATTTTCTAATTTCCTTGTATCGAAATCCCAAAAAAGTCTCTCAGTATTACTTCATTCAAGACTTTTTTTCTGTTTTTTTTTGTTTGTAATTTCTATGAATAATTTTCCATCATTTACACTGATATTTTTTTTTTTATACTACTATCCGACGAGACGAGCAAGACGTTCACCTGATGGTAAGTAATACGTTTGCCCATGACAACGTGGTGCTGGTTAAGATGGTACACACTGCACCACATTGCGCTCGTCGCCTTGAGACATAAGGTGTTAAGTCTCGTTACCCCAGTAATTACACTAGCTACAGCGAGTTTTTCTTGAAACAAGAACCAAATGTTTCAGCTGATACGTCTTAATATCAAATATACATACATGTCTTGAACTAACTGAAAATCGACTAAAGATTATTATTAGTTCGCTTAAAATGTACATCCTGAATCAAGACTAATTTGTGTTTTCCAGAACCAAGAACTATACGAAAAGTTTTATATCACTGTCTAAGTTATTTTCTAATTTCCTTGTATCGAAATCCCAAAAAAGTCTCTCAGTATTACTTCATTCAAGACTTTTTTTCTGTTTTTTTTTGTTTTGTATTTATACTACGTCTTTAGACATAATTTGCAATATTAACCATGAACAGACAACGATAACTTTTCTTACGTCCATTTACACGTGAATCGTATGTGGTCGCCATTTAAATCGCTTACATTAATTCAAAGCGCTTAAAAAAATAATTAGCCGCCGTTTAGTAAAAAGCGCTCTCATCGGAGATGCATCTCGCGTCCTTGTTTTTTATAAGGGGGGTAAAAAAGAGAGGGTTACGCGGCCGTGAGCCGAGGGGTTGCCCGCGTTGTGGACAGCGCTACGGCGGTGCTTCAGTCTCGCCGCGCCGTCAGCGGACAGCGGACGTCAGAGTGGGGCTGCGCGTCGGTCCTTCGCGCTATCTGCTGTTACACGCGATCTACCGCCGCCAGCGCACGTGTCGCCGGCGTCTCGCATCAAGCGACTTGCCCACGCTCGCGCACCTGTGACGTGATGTGAAAGACCAGCATTGGTTGTATCGTTTGTGTTAGACATTAACACCGAGCTGTGTTGTGCTACGAAACTGTGCGCCATTTGACAAATCCTCTGCTGAACTGTTTCGGCAAAAGCCAGGGCGTCCGCATCTGCAGTTGGATGCACGCCAACATCTCCGCTGCTGAGGTGAGAGCGATTTCGATTAATCCATATTTACTATTATATTGTTTTTGCATGTTTTTTTTATAAAACAGCATCGATAACACTTATCTACAACACCACACCGTTATCTTACCGATCGTAGAAGTTACTAAAGACTTTTTGTTTTGTATTTATACTATGTCTTTAGACGTAATTTGCAATATTAACCATGAACAGACAACAATAATTTTTCTTACGTCCATTTACACGTGAATCGTATGTGGTCGCCATTTAAATCGCTTACATTAATTCAAAGCGCTTAAAAAAATAATTAGCCGCCGTTTAGTAAAAAGCGCTCTCATCGGAGATGCATCTCGCGTCCTTGTTTTTTATAAGGGGGGTAAAAAAGAGAGGGTTACGCGGCCGTGAGCCGAGGGGTTGCCCGCGTTGTGGACAGCGCTACGGCGGTGCTTCAGTCTCGCCGCGCCGTCAGCGGATAGCGGACGTCAGAGTGGGGCTGCGCGTTGGTCCCTCGCGCTATCTGCTGTTACACGCGATCTACCGCCGCCAGCGCACGTGTCGCCGGCGTCTCGCATCAAGCGACTTGCCCACGCTCGCGCACCTGTGACGTGATGTGAAAGACCAGCATTGGTTGTATCGTTTGTGTTAGACATTAACACCTAGCTGTGTTGTGCTACGAAACTGTGCGCCATTTGACAAATCCTCTGCTGAACTGTTTCGGCAAAAGCCAGGGCGTCCGCATCTACAGTTGGATGCACGCCAACATCTCCGCTGCTGAGGTGAGAGCGATTTCGATTAATCCAAATTTGCTATTATATTGTTTTTGCATATTTTTTTTTTATAAAACAGCATCGATAACACTTATCTACAACACCACACCGTTATCTTACCGATCGTAGAAGTTACTAAAGACTTTTTGTTTTGTATTTATACTATGTCTTTAGACATAATTTGCAATATTAACCATGAACAGACAACAATAATTTTTCTTACGTCCATTTACACGTGAATCGTATGTGGTCGCCATTTAAATCGCTTACATTAATTCAAAGCGCTTAAAAAAATAATTAGCCGCCGTTTAGTAAAAAGCGCTCTCATCGGAGATGCATCTCGCGTCCTTGTTTTTTATAAGGGGGGTAAAAAAGAGAGGGTTACGCGGCCGTGAGCCGAGGGGTTGCCCGCGTTGTGGACAGCGCTACGGCGGTGCTTCAGTCTCGCCGCGCCGTCAGCGGACAGCGGACGTCAGAGTGGGGCTGCGCGTCGGTCCTTCGCGCTATCTGCTGTTACACGCGATCTACCGCCGCCAGCGCACGTGTCGCCGGCGTCTCGCATCAAGCGACTTGCCCACGCTCGCGCACCTGTGACGTGATGTGAAAGACCAGCATTGGTTGTATCGTTTGTGTTAGACATTAACACCGAGCTGTGTTGTGCTACGAAACTGTGCGCCATTTGACAAATCCTCTGCTGAACTGTTTCGGCAAAAGCCAGGGCGTCCGCATCTGCAGTTGGATGCACGCCAACATCTCCGCTGCTGAGGTGAGAGCGATTTCGATTAATCCAAATTTGCTATTATATTGTTTTTGCATATTTTTTTTATAAGGGGGGTAAAAAAGAGAGGGTTACGCGGCCGTGAGCCGAGGGGTTGCCCGCGTTGTGGACAGCGCTACGGCGGTGCTTCAGTCTCGCCGCGCCGTCAGCGGATAGCGGACGTCAGAGTGGGGCTGCGCGTTGGTCCCTCGCGCTATCTGCTGTTACACGCGATCTACCGCCGCCAGCGCACGTGTCGCCGGCGTCTCGCATCAAGCGACTTGCCCACGCTCGCGCACCTGTGACGTGATGTGAAAGACCAGCATTGGTTGTATCGTTTGTGTTAGACATTAACACCTAGCTGTGTTGTGCTACGAAACTGTGCGCCATTTGACAAATCCTCTGCTGAACTGTTTCGGCAAAAGCCAGGGCGTCCGCATCTACAGTTGGATGCACGCCAACATCTCCGCTGCTGAGGTGAGAGCGATTTCGATTAATCCATATTTACTATTATATTGTTTTTGCATTTTTTTTTTATAAAACAGCATCGATAACACTTATCTACAACACCACACCGTTATCTTACCGCCTGTCGCAAATACACGATGCCTGTTTATGATTATACATTTTTATCTCTGACGCGCGCGCCGCATTGTAGTAATATTAACGGCGGATGTTTGTTGTGTACGAGTTAATAACGTAACGGTTATGAAGTTTAATACTAGAGAAAATTGTACTAACAGGAAGCCGCTTTATTGTTTCAATTGACGATAGCGTACTAAATGTTTTCATCTATCCCAGTCTTATGCGAGTGTCGTCAATCATATAAAACCATTTCGATAAATAGCCGGCGACGTAGATGAAGGCTTGCATGTATTAATCAAATGCCATTCAGTGAAATGCAGTTTTGTTGTTTTATTCTGAATATCTTAACTCACAACGTGTACTATTCAACACGCAAACAATTGTAGTATACGCGTGCAACATGTTTAGTCGCATACGTCATTCGTGCGATCTTGTTTGTTTGTATTGTCCGTGTGGCATGCCATTCAGTATGCACGGCTCATTGCTACCTAACACTTGGAAGGTAATTGATATCTGCGCCGTAATTGAGCGTTGGAACACTGATGTCACTCGTTTCTTGCTAGAAATCCGACACCGCCATTCTTATTACTAGACCACTAGTACAAATGTCCTGCTTTAGTTTCTTAGTCACAGAATATTCGATGGAAACGTAAAAAATATGTTTTCAAATTAATATATCACATTTAAAGTTGAGCATATTTGTTTTACAATAATTGCAAACTGTTGTGCTTCCATAAAATAAAAATTATATTACACCAAAAAAAATCACAAATATTCTACGAAAAAGGACAAACAAATTGATGCAGATTTTGTTTTTCTTATTTCCCATAATTTTTTACGAAATCGCTCTCATGTATTTGTAAAAAAAAAAGAATTATCAAAATCCTACAAATGTTATCAGAATGTCACATATAATTTTAAATATAAACAAATAGTCACAAATTAATGAACAGATGTTGCCATTTGTAATATTAATCGTTCGTAAAGCATTAATGGACGAAGAGTGTAAAACGTTTAATATTCTTGGGTATTAAATAACTTCATTTCCTTTACGTATTACTTTAACAGACGTTTATCAACGGACAAAAATATTAAAATGCACTGTAGATAGGGCGCAATGCCAGAAAATCCGTTTCGCCTTGCCATGCTTTAAATCCGATATTAAAGGCTTCCATAAACCGCGTGACCCGTGATAAGCGTGCGCTATCGATTTTATGGTAAGTGCCATGTTCACTGCAATTACGCCGAAATTACCGTTTCACCCTGAGAGTCCATTAAAATCCAGCGAAGTGATAAGTTTAACATTTGTTTATGTTGGTGGTTTAATCGCCCCGAGACATGGAAGATTTACGTATCCTTAAATATCGCACCGCGTACCTTTGCCAAATTTCGTCAGTGCAATTAAATTTGTTACTGTCAGACGGGCCAATATATAATAAAGAGATAATTGCGGCGAGATGGTCCGCGATAACTCCCGCCGCGATAAGAACGGCGAGTGGCGGGCGGCGGGTCGCGTACGTGACTCCCACAACGGGCTCTTTACTTCCCGCCTCACGTTTGACACACTCGTCAACAGCGGCCTGCCTTCATAGCAGCCCATCGCTTTCATTAACGCCCAATAACCTCCGACCTTATCGCTGAACGCTTCCCAGGGAGCTACTATTGCAATTGTAAGACGCCCATTTCCACCAGATCAATGGGCCGCTCTCAACCCGGCTCTGATTCACGTGCCACTTAAAAAAGTTCAATCTCCCTAAAATAGCAGCAGTGATCGGTCTAGCCGCTTTTTTTTTGGTCCTCGCGAATCGTCACTCATTCAACTGGTCGGACTTGGCCTGCTGCCAGAAAGTCACCGGTACCAAGGTTCTTTATCCTCCTTTATAATTGAAACCTCGGCGAATTGTTACATATTTGTGGAGTAGGATCACGTCGCGCCAACGACACTGTTCCCTAACCGCTTTTTGGTTTTGAACCATCTCAATGAAAGCGTTTTTAGATTTTTTTTGCTGCGGTACAAATCGGGGCGACAGTTGCAGCGGTGGTCTGTTCTGCTCTGTCGCATAGGTTCATTTTATTTTTGCCTTACTCGTGTCCCACGTGTCTGGATTCGCGAGTGCAGTTGGACATTTACTCTGGCCCAAATTAGTTTTACGAGTGGCGGCCGCGGCTATGACGCGCACCCACACATCAAACATCGCCACCACTCATTGTTAAACGTATATTATTAGATCCAATGGATCGTTTACGCTAACTTACGCCTTGTTTTCATAGTCTTAGTAATAACCTTGCCTTGATAATGTCATAATTATTATATAAAACATTTGTCCGCTAGTCTGTATTTATATTCGTATCTCTATTACGACAGAATTATTATATCACTTCCGGTACACAAAACATAGCTCATGGCTTAAATTACATAATTCTATTAACTTCATAATCGATCATAGAAGAAAGAAAACTAAACTTAAAATTTATGCTTAGTTTTGTCATCTTTTAAAATTTTTTGTGTATGTTTCACATGTTATTAATTTGGATCAGAGCTTTTCTTTAACTGCATAACTATGTATAATATGAATGTACAACACACGAGGAAGTGTATCTGTGTTATCGGGTCATCAGATGGTGAACAAAGCGTTCATTGTACCGATAGCTGCATTGCGTTAATTATAATTCATGTTGCGAGGTCTGAAAGTGAATCGAGAGCCGCGGACCGGTCCGCGCGACCTCTTCTCGTCAAACAGATCTAATTAGTTACAGATTTAGTTTCACTCTCTGATCCTACTTTGAAACTTTACTGCTCTCAATCCGTGGACAGCCTTGAGTCTGTTTTGGATCGGCCGAGACGGATTTAACGTTTGCTTTTTACGTGTCACATCAAAAACGGAGTGATATCTAAAACGACTCTCTAACAGGAAAACGGAAAATTAATTCCAGTTGATTCATCCTCACTCCAACATCAAGGATCCGCGTTCAAGATTTAATAACTTATAAATATTGATAAAAAAAAATCAGTAATGTACTACAGACAGTACGCACGCGGCACATGAGAATAAATTCACGTTAATATTTATTGTTGCATTGACATCAATACGTCACGCGGACATATTGAGTACGGCCGAAGAAAAAAGTGGAAATCCACGAAGTGGGCTAGGAAATCTTAATACGAGGATCTCTATAAGGTACTGCGGAACTGGTTTCCGCCGATTGTCCCGTTCAATCGAATTCGTATAACAGTTACGCAGAACAAAAAAGTGTCGCCGCTGACTTTTTCCACGATCATTGGCAAAAGACATTCGGAATGCAGCCCGACGTAGCAGACGCCCGCCGAAAGGTTACAACGTCATTCCTTAAACGGCACAACAACGTCAGTTAATGACGAATATAAATTTTGAACAGATACCACGAAAAATCTTCTTTTATGTTAAACATTCATTTCATATCATAATTGTGATATAATTTGAACCGTATTCAACATATCAAAACTCCTATCTAACCTAACCTAGGTTATATGTTTTGTGTTTAGAGTAATTTGGTCACCTTTAATAACTAAATGAAACTGATTACCAGGTCATGGACTAGATAGTAAAATGTCGTGACATTTGTGACTTGTCCGCGAAAGTTCTTTTTTTGAATACAAGATTTATTCTAACACAATTTCATCATGTTCTAGACTAGTGTTCGTGTTTAAAATATGCCTACACACTATAAGGATACCCGTCAGCATCATCGAGATGCTCAATGTACCAGTTGTATGTTATAATTACTATGTATAACGTAGTTGGAATAAACTTGTTATTTATTGGCAGGGTTTTTGAATTATTAACTGTCTAAACTTGTTTTGTTTACTCGTAATTTTTTATGTAAGATTGCAGACATAAACGTATCAACGGTTAGTCTGTTCACGCGTTTTATTACAATGCAGCAAGTTATTTTGTCCTAACAACATTTTTGCTTCCCTCGCATTCAGATCAAGGCCAATCTCGTTTTTGACATTGTTACCTTGTCTTTTTTATTATTTTGTACTTTTTCGCGTAGTGTTAATCCAACGTAAATTTAAAGGTCTATTAGTTGCTGATTTGTTTTTTATACGTCTAGACGAGCGAGACGTCACCTGATGGTAACTGATTATGCCCATATCAACGTGGCGCTAGTTCTGATCGCCTTGACACCTATGAAGCTAAATCTCGCGATATCGGTATGTTCAACTAGCTACAGCACTTTTCAAATCGGGACAGTAATGTTCATACTTCTGTTTGGTGGCAGAAATAGTCACTGCGGTGGTAATCTACCTAGACGGTCTCCGGCAACAGAGACCTACCACCAAATTCGAGAATAACACTACTAACAGCATCTACATTTGAAACATTACGATTTACAAAGCAAATGGGATCTTTTATATCTCTGTATACGTTCATGGCTAGGCGCAGCAAAATACTCTTTTTTTCTCAGAATAACAAACGTACTAAAAGCACTGCTTCCCTTTGTTATTTAAATGGGACACGCTTTGTGCATAGTGACAGAAATTATACAAACAGTAGCGCATGAAAATTCATCACGGACTTTTTAAAAATTCAGACATGAGACTCGTACATTAACTTTATGCACATACAAAAAATATCATGATTACTTCTACCTACCTACACATCTAATCAAATAAAAAAATTAAGTATCCGTTTATACTTAAAACTAACTTTGTTTTTTAAGATTACATTAAACAATACTTATTCCAAAAAAACTATTTTAATTATTGTTACTGTATCCGTCGGTTTGTTCCTGATAATCCCAGTAACAGCAGAACCTATTTCGACGGAACTTTCGCCGGCACATAACCAATGTTATAAGATACACCTCACGCAATAAAAAAATACGGAATTCCGTTGCTACAAGCGCGGCGTGTTCTTGATCGCCAAGAGGCTCGCTGAATGTTAGCATCGCTAAAATGCACCTCCACATCGCCGTTGAACAAATTTGGTCCGTGCAGGTGAGCGAGGGCTCTTTTATGGTATCGCCGTTGAAAAACCGACAGCTGGCCTTCCCCATACTAGTGCGAGCGGCGAAAGGTGTCGTAAGTCGCAACCTGTCGCGCACCAACACATATAACCCTATAGCCAATGAAACAAGTTGAACAGAAGCCGACGAGGCACATATTAATTCTCCCGATGCCGCTCCGAATCTATTAGTCCAACGTAGCTCTTTAGCCTTAAGAAATGTTTTCGTATAACCCAAGTGTCGATAAATTAATTGATTTCCCATTAAAAGAATTTCTCGATGATAAATCGTGTGAAATGAGAGAAAATCTAATTGCGCAGGCCAGTTTGTAGCTAGATGTTGCAGTGCGGCATTCAACAGTTACGAGTGTAGTAAAAGCAACAAATAGTTTGAATTCCCGTCCGCAGTATTCAGTTTGCGCTACGTCCGCCTTTTTACCGCTGACTTATTTGGTGCACTAGTTACGTATACGCAATGTTCAAATCGTATAACTTGCGTTGTTTAAACATGTTTTTTAAAAAACTCTTTCATCAATTCGGGTTTAGACAACGAAGAGACAAGAACAACTACGACTACACGATAACAATATTCATGAATAAATCTTGACGATATATTTTTTCAGATTAAGTAAAATTCTTGTGGAAATATAAAAAAAAATCTTGTGTTTTCTTTTCTTCTAACCTCAAACCGCTTTAGTGTTTGTTAAACACACTCGTACAAGTTGTATTAAAAAAAACTACTGAGGGTTAGTTTTTGCGACATCGTTCACAGTTAAGTATTGCGCGTCACGATCGTTCTAGAAAGTGACCAATTTATACAATTTTACCGTTACATCGATTTGTGCGACAAAGATTTATTTTTCGCTAGCGGTATTTCCAAACTAAACTAAAAGTACTTTAATAAATTAGTAAACTCCTTTTTCGAAGGTGCATTTGTGGTTCCCAAGGCAGGAGTAACAGAGTATACTTACTCTAAGACCATGCGATAGTTTTGTTTTTTCATATATTTCTTGGAGTAATTACAAACAGACTATTTAAGTTACATCTGCGTCGCCTCGGTTTAATAGAATAGTACCTCATTTTATACCAAGTTAACCCGTTACTTAGTAAAGGTGAATGTCCTTATTTTTATATCAAATTCCAGAAACGGAATCGTAACTTAATTCATTATCTATTGCTATTGTTTCAAAATGGATTGATAGTTTTTATTTTGAAGCTTTAATAATCGTAATTGTGTTTTTTTTTTCGTGTGATGTAAAATTTTTGTATCTCTTAATATTGTATGAATGGGAAATATTTCGCACTGATTAAATAATTTCTTTGTACACTTATAATCGAAACTCACATAGTAACTAGACGATCTTATATTTTTCTTTTTCCTAATTAATCTTTGTATCTACAAATTCACATGGGAATTCAACTGAGCTGCCGATTTTTTTTTTTCAAATTATTCAAATGTAAGACTACAATAAAATTGTTAAAAAAACGCTGAATGTGATTTAAACTTAAATATGAGATGAAGACACCTTTTGGATCAGGAATCACCTGGTCTATGGCAGATTTCAAGTTGTAACTTTTATATTGTTCCTCTAACCAATAGACTTTAGGACACTTAATCTGATTGCTTCAAAAACTGCTCATCGCTCTGTCTCCCTATACCTATTAGTTACCTGCGTAATTTTTCTAATAACAGCGCCTATCAAATCTGTACGAAGGTACCAGTGTTCTAATTTAAAATAAATAAAATTTTAGTGGAAAAATCAGTGGCAGTATCTATCTAGATTTTGTCGAGAGCTAATCTAGTACATTAACCAGTGAACACTGGGTACTGCGTACAATAACCTATCTCCGTTATACCAACATATGATTCATTCTTCATTCATCGCGCACTGTAAACTTATGATTGATTTGTTTTTGATAGCACACACAATACGTGTGTACGTAGATACATTTTCTATTGTGAATATTTATTCAATTGACGGTGATTGGTGCAGAGGACATGCGGGCCTCGAGTGATACGGGGACGGGACAATTATTATAACAACGCATTGATTCAATCTCGCTACGATTCATTTTGCGTGTTGTAATAAAAACATAACGTATTTTTGTTATTATTTTCTAACTTACAACATTAAAATCTATTATTTTTTCACTGCTGGAATGTATCTGTTGTTGGAGACCGCAACCACCGCAACACCTATTTTAACCGCTTAATAGTATTGTGCAAACATTACTGTGTTCCGGTTTGACACTTACCATTAGGTGAACGTTATGCTTGTCTCGTCGCCTCATAGATAAAATATTTTTTGGGTGTCCAGAGTTTTTTTTTATGATCTCTTACATTTTAAAACATTTGAGATTTTCATCTATTACCCTGCTGTAGAAGGAGCGCTTAAGTTTTGTTCAAGATTAATCATCATCATTGAGAGATATCATCAAATAGAAGATAGACGGTCAGTCTGGAGACTTTTTTTCAATCTTCTGCGTTTATTTTTGGTGTAGAGTAATTAAAACGTGTCCACTCTCTTATATCATCGAACCTCGTTTTTCATCGTCTTCCGAATACTCGTTTGTATAATTTTACTTATGTATAACTGCAATAGTAATTTTAATATTATCAGTATTCTGCTGTAAGTTAGTTGGCTAAGTAAACATTGTTACACGCTCCAAGTCTCTCGTGGGACAAAGTTTCCGCATTATAAACTATGTACCACAACTCAGGTATATTGCAAGCGACATTGGTAGTTTGCAACTCTATCAAAACTTAGTACTTAGAACTACTTCATTGTACGCAAGTGGCCCATACATCAACGGTCTTACTTGAATACACATTAGGTGACCCTCGTAAAGTTATTATTGTGGAAGTTGCTTATATGCTTTGTTTAAACAGATCGACGTTTAAGAACTTACTATATTATTGATTATGAATATATTTAATTGCTCAACTAGGTCCAGAATAATATTGATAAATAATATATTATACACTATAATTTAACTATAAATAATTTGTTTCCATAAATAATGAAATCATAGTTCATTTGCTGACTATATGTTGAATGATAGAATAGTTAATGCTAAATCACAATATTTAAGAATTGCAGTAAGGTATTCCCCAGTACGAAGACGCAAGTTAAACTCATCTCGTCTTCATTGTGGTAACCTGTACTCGACAACAAAGGTTCACTGGTTAAAAAAAAAATTTAAGTAGTATATTTCTTACCTGCCCCGGGACAAGGACTTTGTACAAACGTTAGCAGGTGGGCGCGCTAAATAACATTGTGTAAGAGTAAACAGAACCAGGAAACTCGGGTTTTGCGATCTAATTTGTTTAAATTTTTTTGTATGTCGGAATGTAAAATATTGTCGAATTGTTGTTTACATAAATGTAAAATTTTTCTAATTTCTCCTTGATTATAATTAGAAGAGATGAATTTTAAGTATAATCTATTCTCTCTGATCGTAACACTAAAATTTTCAAATGTTATCTAACATACTGCTTTTTTAGTAGTAACTCGATTAATTATAACTTAACTTATTTGTAGTGTTTAGTCCATAGTAATGTTAGTAAATTTAAGAATCGTTTGTTTGTAATAATAATTATTGGGATGCGGCGTATTCGCGATTATTAAAGTTACAAAATCTGTTAAATCTGATAATGCAATGTTTATTTCTTAATGTGTATCATGTCTTTAGCAGTAATAATAATTTATATTGATTTAGGTGACTGATGTTCTGATGCCGCAGTAATCATAGTAAACCTTCAGATTTTAATTAATTTATATAGTATCAGACTAAATTGAAATCTTTAACTGTTAGACGATATGAAACAGTAAAAAATGGGCAACCTTGAATTACTACAGCGGCTTTAAAAAACATCTATACGGCTTACGCTACATCATCATCATCAGCTTTATCCACAGCTGTACATCTTCTTCTAAGTCGTATTACCTCATGCCTGGGGGTCGTGGTCATCATATGTAATGAAACCCACGACTTTCTTAGCAGTTATAATGGAGTGGTTTGCCATTGCCTTCTCCATTTCACATACTAGTCCGACCACGAATGGTCATGACATAGATATGTAGGTTTCCTCACGATGTTTTCCTTCACCATCAAAGCACGTGGTATTAGTTGGTGTTATACTAACTGCACATAATACCTCTGGAGTGGAAGGCCGCCGTTCAAACCATTATACTATCACGGCTATACATAGCTGTACATAGGTGTTCCCTAATATCTTTCAATAAATGCATTCTCCATTATTTCTCATCCGCCCACCGAACCACAGGTCTATTAAGCCGCACTAAAAACAATTAGAATAATGATTGCAGTCAACGCGCGTACTGTGCGGAGTGCAGGGTACAATGCCGGCGCGGTTAATTGTGAGAGGGAAACGCGGCCAATTTGCGAGACACTAATTGTATGTTCGTACGTTCACGGTTCCCGTTCGACGGTTTGTTGAACCCGCTCGGTAATGAACCTTTATATGCATCACTATTCACTTGGAATTCTATAGGAAACAAAATTGCTACAGACTACAACATTAGTGTCCGATTGTAAGTACAGACTTCTCTCGCAGACATCGCTACGTTCTTGTTTTCCTGTTTCTTCCTGATATTCAGATCTTTCTCGTCATATTATTTACACCAAATCTATATTCGTACGTTACCTCTGCTTCTAACTTATATCTAAGCTATTACTAATGCTATATTAATCTACCATTATATAGATTACATACATATGTATACATAAAGTCAAAATTACTTATTCTTATTTGGATAGTTTACTGTATATTTTTGTTTTTAGACAATGTTTAACAGATCTATTTCTTACTTATTTTCTATTAGCTTTTACCCGCGACTTCGTCCGCATAAGTTTTTTGTTTTCTCCCGGCTATAAGTCCCCCTGCAACAATGTCCCACTATCGTGTTCCAGTCCTCAACTTCACATCAAAAATTTGTTCAAAAGCAACCTAAGCTACATAATGGATAGCTCCGAATGTTTCCTTAGTAAATATAAAAAAGTAAATAATGTAAATCGGTTTAAAATACTACTAACTACCTACCTGCCAACCCCCGATGTTAGACAGTGTGACATCCGTAACATCGTCTGCGTAGGAAGTACTAACTTAATGTAAGTAGTATAATTTACTATTCAATAAAGAAACTAAGTGTAGGTGTTATAATTTCGGTGATGAACTGATTACCTATCCGTTTCTTTGTCTAAAATGAGTATTAACTTATCACTATGATTGATTACTGAGCATAAAGTTCGTATAAATGTCTATCTAATTACCTCCTCAAGTTTAAAGCGTAGCTAGTTATGTAGTACTATATTAATTCTGTGGTGTAGGTAATTAGATTTTATCTGTATGTAATTTAACAGTCAGTTGAATAAAAAATCGTATACAAATCAGATCAATAGCTATGGCGTAATGTGATTCTAGACAGAGTTTTAATGTTGTAGATAGGTAGCTGTGTATAGGTTTCTGTGGGAATGAGATATTTTCCCGAAGTAAAAAGTAGTCTGAATTTTGGTACCTTCCTACCCTATAAGTTAAGTAGTGTGATGGTATGTCGCTAAGTTTCGATCCAAGTAAAACTGTTAAATAAAGACAGATGCATCAAAATTTTATAATAAATTCCCTAAATTATGGCGCCTACCGACCCTCTAAGTTAGAAAAGTGATCAAATACTAACTTTAAGTCTTAGTAACACTCATTTAAAAAAAAACATCAAAATCATTTCAGTAGCTATGGCGTCATTCGCTTCTTGACACGATCACGCTAGATTTCCGCGGAATGAGGTATTTTCCCCGCCGTAAGAAGTAGCCTGTGTCCGTGCCTAGGATCCTATCTTTATATTAACCAAGTCTTATAAAAATCCGTTCAGCCGTTTAGGCATGATAGAGCAAAACTCCCACCAAAAACCATAAAAAATCACTAACTCAATTCAGTTTTCTGCCTACTGCCTACGCCTTAAGTACGATAGCATGAATATTAATAGCCCATATCCTTTTCTAGGTTACTATCTATCACCTAACTAAATTTCATCAAAATCCGTTCAGCCGTTTAGGCATGATAGAGCAAAACTCCCACCAAAAACCATAAAAAATCACTAACTCAATTCAGTTTTCTGCCTACTTCCTACCCCCTAAGTACTATGACGTGATCATTTTGATCTTATATCCGTTTTAGGTAACCATCTATTACCTTACTAAATTTCATCAAGATCTGTTCAGCCTTTTATACGTGAAAGAGCAAAAGTCCCAACAAAAACGACTAAAAATCACTAACTCAATTCAGTTTTCTGCCTACTTCCTACCCCCTAAGAACGATGGCGTGATTATTATAGCCTATGACCATTTCTAGGTTATCATCTATCACCATACCAAATTTCATCAAAATCCGTTCAGCCGTTTAGGCGTGAAAGAGTAACAGACAGACAGACAGACAGACAGACAGACAGACAGACAGACAGAGTTACTTTCGCATTTATAATATTAGTATGGATTAGCACGTATATACTATCTCTATCTACAACATCAGGTTAGATCCTTATTAATGTAAAGCTTCAAAACTGTTTGTTTTATAACTAGCTACAGATTACTTTATAAAACAGAAGTTAAGATTATTATCAACCAATACAAGCGATCTATACTAAATCCTTTATTTATTTACTGTGGTAAATGCTCGTTGAAACCGCAATTTTTTCGACCATAACAAACGTTGCGTTTATTGATCGTAAGATATGGAATGCATGCGTCCCCCTTGCATAACCCAAGGCGATAAACGCACGGAAAAGGGTCCGATGGACCCCTTTGCAGTTACAATGTAACGTGGCAATTTATTGGCAATTTTTGCACAATGCCAAGGAAAATTTATAACGTGATAACGTTCGTATTTCATTCTGTTATTTATATAAAAGGAATCCTGGTAAATCCGTCTAGCTTTTTAGCTGTCAATGTTGGACCGGATATAAACAAGCTTAAAGGATCATCACATTCTTCTAATGTTAATAAGGTGATTATTTATCCGCGTGAATCGTGTTATGGTTATACATTGTCGCGTTATGATAATGTTTAAATCATTTTGGATATATTTTCCAAAAGGTAATTATGTCTTTATTATTGTTTGTATTGTTATTTATACATTTGTACATAAGTTTTATTTTTTTTATACCAAAAACC
Organism: Byasa hedistus; assembly: GCA_029286795.1. NCBI lineage: Eukaryota > Metazoa > Arthropoda > Insecta > Lepidoptera > Papilionidae > Byasa > Byasa hedistus. The sequence goes on from JAGSMW010000016.1 coordinate 2,228,646, forward strand.
GGTTCCAAGTTGCGTAATTCTTAACGAACTTTGAAATAGTACAAAACTTTTAACTTTTTATAAATAAGTTAATGTTGATGACTAGTTGATTTGAAACGCTGACTCTTTGGAAACTTGTTTCAATCATATATCAGACTTTAAATCTGATTTCTTATATCTAACTTATTACTATTTCTTATATCTCATCTCCATCAAGTTAACATTTTTTTATAAAAATCAATGTCTGCTATTTAAGGTTAGGAAATTAATAATCGCAAAGTGGATCAATACAGAAGTAGCCAATGGCGAATGTTGGGGACTGGGTTCAGATGCGTAACTAATGCGTTACTATGGGAATACAGAGAGGGATGACCCCCGCTGCATTCAGAATGAACGCGTGCAAGTCGCGTGCCGGGAACGAACCTGCGACCGACATAAATGCAACGCTCTTTGATATCTTTATCACGAACAGTATACATCTTTTTACTTCATTGTTATATTACATTTTGCTGTTGTGGGGATTTTTGGTTCCGGACTCAAAAAGATTTCTTTTTAGGGGTCTACTGTTTATTTTTGTTGTTTTGATTTCATGATTTTAGATTAGCTAATTCCATTGATAATACTTTATATTTCTGATAAAATCCGGATCAGTTTTTGTATGAATATCTCCTTTCAAGTATTTACAGAAATTTTAAATCCTTAACAGAATCATGATCAATAGCTTAGGTTTTTCTATACGATATTCTTATTCGTTCATCTTATAAACAATCGATGTCACTTGTTAATGGTCTAAATTACAAATTATGGGCTATTATTTCCGTTGGTCGGATTTTATAGCTATTATAATAGAGGGTTGATTTGCAATTCAAATTCGTTTTATTTCCGGCTACATTTATTGCAATTACATTAAGGAGAAAGCGCAGCCGCACAAAAGTAGTGTAAAATTTATAGTTATTAATTGTACTGTAACAATAAAATTTGTTTAATTTATAGTTATAACTACTAAGATATTTATAGGTTGCAATCAAACGGATCCGTTTGTTTATGGCCGTACGAACAGTTTTACTGCTGAAAGTCTATTCACAGACAAAGCATTTGATATGGCTTCTATAACTTTAACTGCGATATACATATTTCATCCTCATCTGTTATAATAGCAATTTTAATGATGAGTCAAATCTTGTTGAAATATCATTAAATTTTTACGTTATTCTATAAAGGCATATATGGAATATTCTAAGCCTTGCAAGTTTCCATTCCGGAGCCCTATAAATAGTGAAGTGTGTATGAAGTTTTTCAGTTATGAATGGCTATTACTCTCTTATTCATAATCCATGGTTTCAATGGTTTGTAAACTTAGTCAATTTTAATTCACTTACCTTAAACATGACATCAAAGTTCTTCTTCACAAATTAACACCACATGCTTAGTCCTATAGAGAACATGCAAATCTTATCAAGATAAAAACAGAAAATATTTACTAACTTTTAAAGAATTCACTAACGATATAGAAATTCTTTCACTTATAAAGTTTTGTTTTGAATAACCTTATATGTTTAAAAAAATTTCTTTCAAAATCTTTCATCTCGTCGTATCACTGGGTACAAGAAAGAGATTAAACATCCAGTTGAAATGAAAATATAAAAGCTAAATAACAACTAAAGTGTCACTACGGCGCCATTGTCTCATCTCAATGAGATCATTCAACGAGCTACAACTGATGATTAATTCCATCATGCCATTGTCGCAGCCCGTGCACCGTGTCCCTACGGTGACCGATTGTTCCGCACAGCTCTTTTGTTACTGTGAATGTAAAAAAGAATTTCAAATAAAGCATCGCGCGTGCGCTCTCACATTATGCGATTACTCGCAGGCCCAAATTAAAACGCACCCTCTGCTTACGCCCTCCGATTTGTCTGGATCTAGACGTCTGTGAAAAATTTTAATCTCACGCTCCGAAATCATTTGTGTTTCAACCGACGTTTTAAAGACGCATTGCTTAGATGTAAAAATACTTAAAAAAAAAGGTTGGAATATTTTTATGTCACGATGCGAATGAACGACAAGTGATCTACACCACTTGTTTATATCATCATCATAATTTCAACCGATGGACGTCCACTGCTGGACATAGGTCTCTTGTAATGTATTCCACAAAATACGGTCTTGTGCTGTTTGAATCCAGTGACTCCCTGCGATTCTTTTTATGTCGCTTTCCTGTGCGAGGTCGCCATTCCAGTACTTTGGATCCCCAACGTCCATCGGTTCTACGAGCTGTGTATCTGTATATATATATCTGTTTATATACTAATTGATAATTTTAATACGAGTGTCCTTGAACAGAGACATTGGGTTCATCTCATACAACAATCTAGTTTCTTAGTTATAAAACAACTTTAGTTAGTCTTAATTGTTTTATAGTTAAAAGTGCTAATAACAATTGAAAGCGATTTAAATATTTAACAAAAGCTATTTAACAAAATAAATAGTTGAATATGATATCTAATATAGTTAAATAGACTCGTTATTCGTATTTGTATAACAGAATATTATATTATTCAGTTAAATATTTCATAACACTATAATAACTACGCAGTTATGTATTATTTCCTGCTGCTGATTGCGGTGTACTTCCTGGGTTTGTTGTTTGATACAGTTTTTTCCATCGCTCTATCACTGGTCTCTAAAATACATAATAAAGTTAAACAATAAAAGCATGTGAAGAAATTGGAGACTATACGATAAGCACTGCTTACTATAACTTTGGTTATAACATATGTTATTTTAACAACATAAGGAAACGATTTTAAGTTGTATTGTATGTGTGTAAGCAGCTCATCATTAAAATAGTTGAATATATATAGGTTGATGAGCAAGTGTACCATGTAAGTATGATTTACATGAATATATCAGAAATAAAGTTGCGACCCAGTTGCGTTGTGGGCGAGGGGAGGGATACACTCGAGCGGCCACCCCACGCTCGGCGGGTGCTGGAATGCAAGGATCCGCATGATGTGGTCACCGTCGTGCTCACCAGCCGTAACTGCACATGCTGATCCATCACCTGCTTCCCTTTGTTCCCACGCTTCAGCGGCTAGGGCGCATCCTTTTTATTTCTTTCACTGACCTCAAACTGTTGAACCGTTAAAAACTTATTAAGACTCCTTTGTTATTATACCACTTTAAGAAATATATTTTTAGTGATACGAACACTATAACACCGACCTTTTTACTTCTGTTACAGTCTAACATCATATATAGGTTCTATTAATATAACATTTTAACTTACGTGTTATATTACTTAATGTGTTATAATATATTTTTATGTACTTCGACTGCTAAATAATATCATTGCTTTTACATTATTTATGTAAACTATGTATTAATTTGATTTGGTTTTGAACTACAAAAAAGGGTCACTGATTTGCTAGTGAGATAAATGAATCTCTCGTGTTAAAATTACGGAAACTATCAATAATATAATATATCTATTATTTTTGCTATTAGCTCAGAGCCGCTACTCCTCGTCGCCATTACAAATCCGTCAGAGATCACGACCGCTGATCACTCCTGCGATTCCAATTATTGCTTTTCCCACGTTTCACCCGCTTCATTCCGCTTCATAATCTCGAGGAAGTATTTAGTTCCCATAGAAATACTCTTTACCATTACGTAAGTAATGTTCATATATTGTATGAGAATGTTCAGTTTTTATACTGTACAAAAATATTAATAATAGTGAATGATGTGAATATAAAGTAAACCCACAAACAAAGATAATGGTATGTTCGTTTTGACAAGACATTGGTATTATATATAAGTACTTAATTAATCACACTAAATTAAGTCTAGATTTTAGGCTTGTATTTGGGTGATACCACCATTGCTTGTAAGTAAAATATATAATAGAAGAATCTTTCAATTGGGAATATTCTTTCATATATCCAACTACACCAGCATTGCGGTACTACAAATTGTAATCTGGCGATCTAGACTATATTGCCTTGACCTAAATCGTATGAGCAGAGACGCCGCCGTCTGGGGTCCGCTAGTCCCGTACGTTACATTACAATATAACATTACATACATTTCCATAAATATTTACCACATACATTTACGTTTAATTAATTATCGGAATGTGACCGTGGCGGTCGGGACGGTCATCCGAGCATGATATGTGATCACTGAATTAAGTAACACATTTTTTGTTGATAAGTCCTACATTAAATATTATTGTGACAGAAGATTAAATAACTTGAATAACAAGAAGCTATTTATTGAGCATGGCAGTAGTTTCCTTATATTGTAACGTTAGAAAAAAATAACACATGATTAATGAAACGTACCACAATTGATAGTTATTTTGTTTACATCGATTCTGACATGTATGATATAATACGCAGCATAGTTTTAAGACACTGAACTTATTTTAACAACATTCTTCACGAAGTTCAACATTTCAATTTCACAGCGTTGATTCTCCACTCGGCGCCCCAAATTTCACGCGACACCGCTTTGATTTATTGACCGGAACTCTTCTTGGCTTGCGGCGCGCTCTGCGTCCAACTTCTCAACAATATGCCCGTGCATTGTTCCACAGTGCTCTTCCTGTTGATTTTTAAATATAACTTTCATACGCAAACACAACAAACAAAAGTGAAACAACGGCTTCAAGAATTGGAGTACGTAGATATAGAAAACTTTAACAGAGAACCAGATATGAATGCAGCAAATTTATTTTCAATTAGAAAAGAATGATTGTAAATAAAACCTTAAATACACGCATACAAACATACACTCCTTTTTCTACCTAAGAGGAAGAGCCAGGAGTTACATTACTCAAAGCATTCCAATTTAAACTCCCGTCCTCTCTACCAAAATTGTAAATTATACTGCAAAATCTGACAAAATTACATACTTACATAATTTGTAATATGAGGTTAACTAAACAAAAAAATATATTTATGTTTTACACATACTTCAAACTTTATCATATCTTACTATCACAGTTTCACCGTTGTTTGAATTGTCATTGAATAATACCTACGCAAACAATTACAACAATAAAATATCTCGTATCTATAACGGTGCCCATCGGCTGTATACAGTCTGGAGAACTTATCGTCCAACCTTTAGCTCCCACCAAGTGTTTTATCTTAATTCATTAATTTACCAGATAATGTCAATGTTTGGCGCCACAACAATCCAGAATTTATACACTCCATACGATATTTCATTGCATAATGTGCAATCGATTTTATTATTTCAATGCTTGTTTCATTGCTGAATAAACAAATTCGGTTAACCAAGTTCTACTCGTATATGAGTTAAAGTATAAAAAACAGCTGTTGTTTCCACTGTGCCAACTTTAAAAATTTAACTTCAGGTCTTCTCGACATTTGTTCTAGTTAAAATTTAGACTAATTGCCATCATTACCACACTTGACCTGGACTGTTGATTTACAGCCCGCCAGCGATAGCGCCTTAACGTGAATCTGTAAAATATAAGCGAGCGGTGCTCTTAGTGGCTCTATGTAAATGAGATGAGAGTGGAGAGACTGGATCTATAGCAGTTAACGTGCTCTCTTACCAGTTAAAGTGCGATTCACGAAAGGCTTTCTGGTGGACCACATTTTTTATTTTACACTTGCTGGCCCGGGATAGGTTTTACCATTTAAACTGTTTCTAGTGAATATTTTGGGTTTTAAATAAAAAACAAATAACTTATTGTAAGGAAATGCGAAGGGCGACTACAATGGTCTATGAAATAACAAAACACCTGCCGATAAATTTTTTAATTCAGTTTACTGTATTAAATTTGGCGGGAGCGCATGACGCGTGTTGAGTACTATTGACTTATCTAAGATACTAACAACGAAGAAAATTAAGGATTATATGAATTTTCAATGCCTAATCATAAATGTTCAAACTAAAATAAAATACGAAAAATAAAAAATTATTCGGTGAGCCTCCTTTATTACTTAGGCCTTTAAAAATAGTTGAGAACCTATACTCAGAGCTACGAAATATACATACAAAATTTCGTAAAAACCGGTTCAGCCGTTTCAGAGGAGTTTGGTTTTAAACACTGTGACACGAGATTTTTATATAAATAGATTTAGCTTTTAGGTATTAAAAGTTAACTTTTTCGTTTTATTTGACTTTCTAGTATTACAACTAATACAGAGGCTACTTCTAATACAGTTTTTGTCTAGTTAAAACGTTCATCTTCGTTATGTTATGTTTGTCTGTTCACGCTGTTGACTCTTATAAATCAATTGCTACATCGAATAGCGGGTTCGCATCCGGCATTAGCCATGACGTCAAACTGGCTTCTGTCGTCATATACATGTATTATTTGGTTCAGTCGGTCGAACAACGCAAATTTGATTTAAGTCATATCAAATCAATCAAATTTGTATTAAACTTTAATGATCATTAACAGTAGTCGTATTAAGTTTCATTATCATATTTATTAACCTTGATTTGAATGAGGTAAAATGTTCGTATATATTTAACTCAAGGTTTAAAACTGTCTGTGAATTTATCGACGGATTCAAAAAAAGTATATATTTTGATACAAACACTTTCTCAATCTATTTACTAAAAAACTTTGACTAATTCTTCTAAAACCTGAACAGGTTATTATTATTCGAAAACTTATACTACTTCTCTAAAGAATGGCGACAATTCTTTTGATGAGACAAATGTTGCTTGTAATAGTATAATAACGATTTAATTACAACACAATTTGCTAAACTTACACATGATTCAAGCTTAAAAAAATATCGGTTTGGACTTCTGCGTGTCAGTTGCATTGGTCATTCGTTTTCATTATTTCTGTCTATTAATATCCACTGCTAAAAATAGGTTTCTCTAACATGGTGTTATTGTATAAAGTGACTTTTATGTCTAAGAAGGGAGGGGTCCCTTGTGGTTATTGTAGCTGTAGTGTTCACAAATCAAATAACTGATCGTTATGAATTAATAAAATGAATTCGTTTAATAAACTCGAACGATAGTTTTATATAATCGAAGTTTTTTTTTGTTATCCAACCAAGACGGCGCCCAATCTCGAAAGTCTGATGGTATCGGCGATATTTCATAACCAGCGTGCCGTATTGCGCCGTCTGATGGCTCCGAATCGGAATGCAGACGATTGAAGATCTTCTTTCGGAGATTTTAAAGATACAAATCAAACTTTTCCAACAACTATAACCAAATAACCATGTCTCATTCTATTCCAGCATGTACTCAAAGAAATGTACTTACCGCTACAAATCTTTATATGAAAGATGATACTTAAAATATAGTTGGCGACATTTACTAAATTTATTAAATGTTTAAACAATCTTCTTGGAATATATATTTAGGTGTTTCACGTTTTGGGCCTCACTTAACGTGTATGTCGGCCCAATAAGATCATAGTTGTCTAGTCAACATTTATTCCCGTTGTCTCTATATCTCCCAAATCAAAACTTGTTAATAATTTTATACCAACAGCTATGTTATTATTTTTAACCCCGAAAATCTGTTTAAGCAATCATTATGTGCTTTACTTTGAAGTGACATGTTCATGAATTGCAAAAATCTTTCTCTTTCATCACAATATACACAAAAATACATTGTTTCTGCACCGTGAAAAGTAAACATAGTTTTTTGTAGAATCCATTATATTCTGTTATGACGCTATATTAAACAATTTCATGTTATCCTTGACGTGCAAATATTTGGGTGTTTTGACAATTGTTCTCGAAAGTCGAAATTTTTTAAAAAAAATGGAATTTTACTTTTCGGATCATTTGTCCATCATCGCATGATATTTTTATTTAATAAGAAAATTAATCAAAAAGTGAAATACTGAGAACGCAATGGCTTTCATGTATCTTTTACAGTTATTAAGAAGTACAACATCCAAAACAATCCGTAGAAGAAATCGATTCAAAAATACTTGTTAGCGTCCGAATAGACCAAATTAGATACGAACGTAGATTCTGTTAAATACTACCGAACGGAGAAGACCAGTTTTGTTTCTAATCTTTTCATATATCATAGCAAAGTGTAAATAAATTATGTGTTAGTGAAGCTAATGTATTAACGTAGTCGAAGCGAGCCTTAAACGTCGTGACTAATGGATGTACACGGTCAAACGTTAAAATGCTAAAGCGAAATTACTAGCTTGGAAACTTGTGTTTACATTTATAATAATATTATTCTAATGATCACAGATAGAGGTAAATAATGAAGCAATGGAAATAGAACGTACTAATATGTACCTACCTAAAAATGTCTCCGGCAACTGATTACATCAACAATTAATATCATCATTATTGATTTATTGAGAGTTAAAATCGTTTGATGGGCTTTGCGATGTCAATGCTACAAAAGAAAAATAAAACTTAATTAAAAAAACATATAAGTAGCCACTAATGCTACGCTGTAAGTTGTAATTATCGTGTCTTTAAATCTAGACCAATTACTGACAGAGATATTAAAGTTGATATACTGTCGAAATCAGACAATAATTCGACATGACCACAAACGTAAAGTTGCTCGCAGCAACGTTCGCTTTAACTGCCACTTAGCATCGTTCGCGAGTGATTGATTTCGGCGACAAGTAAACAAAGTTCCGCGCACCTTGCGGTCCTTGAACATGAGCTTTCCGACAGTATACATGCTTAGACAAATTGTAAGTTAACATGAAATGTTTAGAATCGTTATCCATCTTCGGTTTCCGATCCTAGTTCAATTCCTGCTTGTGGTAGAGTTTTATCGTCTGGTTTCCTAGTTTCTGTTATCAGCATATAAGAGCCGGAGTATTCTGGGCGAGAACAGTTCTCTATCCACGGCCGCGTTATCATTGAACACAAAATCAAATTTAGGTCAAGCCAGTTGTAGACTATACGCTAGGATAACCTCAATTTCTGTTTTATGTACCTACTGTAACGTTTTCCAGATTTACAATTGACTATCAAATAGACAAGCCTCGAACGAATCTCGTAATAACAAACGTTTCATAGTAAGAACGGGTACAGAATGTAATTTGTAACTTATTCGTTTCTGTAAGTTCTTGATTATTGTGTGCCCTTTAGCGTGTCTGCGGCTAATCGAGGCTGGGCGAACATTGGATTGCGCACAAAATTACATCAATTCGCAATGAGTCAAAGTTACATTGAAATTACTATACTAAAAATTCTTTATATGATCTATATCCTATAAATAGTTCTTCTAAGGAATTAAATTTCTGATTCGTTTTAATTAACCTGTTATTTGTAATATGAAATTTGTTTAGACCTACTTTAGGTTGAATATTTTTGTAAAAATTATTTTGTTTTGTTTACAGGTACATTCCATTTGCTGTGAAGTTTATATTGAAATGTTATGAGTCATTCTATAACCATGGTAATGTATCCACTTAAACAAAACGTTTAGTGTTAAGATCTAATATCGTTCTGAAAGAAAGAAATTAACGGTTCCACTATTTTTCAATTTTTTTCGTACATATACAAAGCTGTTGTTATGAGAGTCACTTAACATCTCAAATTTATCATTGTTACGAGAAGACGCTATTATATCAACGCCTAAATTAGACATAAAACTTATTCGTCATTCGCTTCGAATATAAACAATACAACTACAGTTTGGTAACACTTTTTCGACGACGTGAGTCATTTTTATCGTCGTCTTTGTATATGTCCATTTGTATTCCGCAACGGAGCCGCGCAACTGATGAATCAGGACGTAGGAATCGACGATGGACTAATAAAACATATGTGGCCCTTTTGTTTTTTCTCGCTTTCTAATATGTTATTCGGTATAAATGAGGTCGATCTGTCAAAATATGTTTGAATTATATGTCTGATTTTTTTTTTTTAAAAATAAACCTAAGATTTAAAGGTACATTACACTGTAAACAATAATTAAGAAACAATTGCTCTTTAATAACTATGACGTCAAAACATTTGTCACCTCAGTCCTACTTTGATCGAGGCAGCTGGTCTCAAAAAGTTGGAATTATAAATAATTAAATAATCGCAATAAAATACCATATATAATTACTGAATATCAATACTAAATATAGTTATAATAAATTATTACAAGTGCCAAATTCTAAGAATCTTTTGTTGTTGAAGTGTCGCTCAAAGTGCGGCGCTGAACTAGTCTTATTCGATGAATATAATCGTTTTTATTATGAGTACTTCAAATCTACTGCTTAATTCTGTATATATGTTCATTGAGCATTAAACGCATGAACTCATTCGTATATATTAAATATATCGTAGTAATGTTGTTTTTATAAAGGTGAGGTTATGTACACTAAAACAAATGTTGCGTATCAGTCATAGTATAGTTATGTATGTTCCAATTTACTTTACCTTAATCTAGAATAGATCAGTTTTATAACAAAATTATAAAGTTTCTTACTAATGAACAAAGCTGTTCCTTTGTTAAAAATAGGTTTTTTTGTAAAATTGATCTAAAATTTTATCTCTCTAAATTTCTCCAAATTGCATTACGTTTTTGCCTTTCTCGAATTTCCAAGCAATAAATCGTTTTCGTCTATAGTGTACCATACCTTTAGTGAAGGTAATCAACTTTAAATTCCACCACAAATTCGTTGCCTGCGGTTTTTAATATAATACTCGTGATTTATTATAATGGCTCAGCTAGTGAAAGTGTCTCAGTGCTGCCAGCTGAATGCCCCTTACAAGTCCTCCCATGATTGATGGACTCACATTCAATTGTATGTACTCATCTTTTTTAGTATTTTTCCTTCGTTTTCAGCGTTTATAACGTCTTTGAATAGATCTCTGTACGCTTGCGGTGAATGGATGACATGAGGTCACTTAACTTTAGGTTTTCTCTTTCATTTCTTTTCTTCTCCGTACATTTCAATTTGCTGTGACAGGGATTTTATTGCCTTAAATTAAATCTAGATTAAGAATGTCGTAGAAAAAATCATCATAAGACACGTTAACATTTGGATTATTACCATATTTAACGTTTTGGACAAAAATCTGGTACAATTATTTTAGCTATTAAACAATTTCGACGCATAGTATCTAAAATGGTTTACATATATGATAATAAAACCTATCGAGAACAATGTTGTGTAAATATTAATAAACAATGTCAACGTAATAAACCAGTTGATACTGTTCATGTTAGATATGCAAAGAAACTAAAAATTAACGAGTTCTAGTGAGCACGCAACACTAGCGCCATCCGCTTGTGCAAACATCGTACTAGTGTATATATTTGAATAAATAATCGTAAACTTTATTAACTCTTGTTATTATCGAAATGTTAATTGAGTTTTTATTGCTTATATTTTTTACACCATTAAAATATTTATTGCGTTGTAAAATTGATATAAAATTTACGGTTTCTTTATACATGTTCGTGTTCATATGCTTTTGTGTTTTTTTAAATAGCTCACCCGGGAAGCAAAGCACATCTATAACTAAAAGCGTCTCGTAAACGTATTATTTTTTAGGTATTTTCGTTAATTTTTTATTCATCTATTACTTTCCTGTATTGGAAAAGTAGATACTTTGGAAGCTACTGTTGCTTTGCAGTGATATATACGTTTCGTGTCTATAAGGCAGGCTCAGTAATTTTACTGTAGCTTCTAAAATTACTGGGCTCAGCTTGTTTTAGCTTCTTTGTATATTTAAGACTTGATGCTCGTTTCTATATCTTCTTCCTGTAGTCGTATTTATATTTATCAAATGAATTTAAGTAGAGCGAAAATGTATGGTTCAAACTTTTTTACTGCTATTGTTCTTTGTTGTGGGTTCGATCCGTTACGTTTCCGCTTAAATTATGCATGCATGCATTCTCGTGATTTCCGCGAAGGAAGGTTAAATTCCACAACTCGGTTTCAATTAAGTTAATTTCGTTGTATATGTTTTAAGATAACATCACAAACAATTTCTTTCTTAAACATAGTCTGGAACTTTCTAAGCGGCTGTTGTTACTGCTTTGATTTATGGATATTTTCCGTCTAGTTATAATGTTTTCGTCGGTCATCTATCCATACGGGAGTTGTGATTGGTATTCGTGGTGGGGGCCCGTCGGTTTGTACGTCGAATTAACGAGCAATTAACAATTCAAACAGCGCTTGTGCAACCGGTGTTACGCGGAGTCGTTGCACTTGAGATGGCCGCCGTTGCGTGCGTGACCGAGCACTTTCATACCGCCGTAACTAAATAAAAAAACACTTTTTTAGGGTTCCGCAGTGGCAGGTTTACTATTAATTTAAGTTGCTTTTAAGGGCCTATCAAATTTTCGATTGTGCTTATTACAGTAGAAGTAATCCTACAAAATTAAAACAAAATACTTGTCCCTGTTACAGAATTTTCGATCAACGTATCTTATTCGAGCCTTTTGCGGATTTGTGATTTATTCTGCAACAAAAGGAAAGAAATGCTTTGCAAGTAATTAGATAAATTAAATATTAAATGTATTAGATTATTGACATTTAATGAACTACGAAACGAAGCTGCGAAACCGACATGTTCATTTCAAACTCTCTCTTGGCTAGTTCTGACTGCTGCGCATCTCGTTACACAATCTGATGAGTTCGCGCACGCAGTTATAAATCGTATTTGATAAATGGAAAGAAGATCCATGTAATTAATTGAACCTTAGAACGAAGCATTTTAGAAACAATATAATGTACAATAACACCAAATAAACACATTTGTTAATTTATGCTATAGTTATAGAATTAACAACCACTTACAACTAGGTCTAGAGTACTAAGTGTTGTATGTTATAAATCAGTGTTTATATATGGATTACTTTTGCTAATAATTAGTATTTATTAAATAATTGATAAGATGACCATTTTTTTTTCATACAACAATGGTGTGAATTTACTATTCCATCCTTCAAACAAAAAAAAGGTGTTTTTCAACAAATCATAACAAATATATATTGTTATGAACAAATATAATGTATCTTATTGCTATATATCTATATATATTTTTAATAGTAACATTGTAACGAGTGATGCAACGGTCCAGTGCTAATTTCGTTTCATGTTTATAAATGTTTACGTTACGCTTTCAGATTGTTGCATTAAAGCGAAGCGCTAATATAATGTTATTCTTCAGTCATTTACTTATATACAAACTGTATCGTTTGCGTTTGTAAATGTTTTCAATGTTTTCTTAGCATTCCCAAACTAAAAACGAAAATATCGACCTTGAAACTAATCTTATTGAAACTTGATTTTTAATTCATTTAAAATTACTAAGTCTGCCTTATGTTTATATGTATTACATTATATAACGTTTCTTAATAAAATCTATAAATTTAAGGCCACGTAATATCCATTTCCTGTCTACTCGTCTGTATGTTTAATGAAAAGATAAATTTGTATACAGCGTTATAGTCCGTCAGGTATTCGGGCCGTTAATGCTAATGGGATTAGCGTAGAAACGTTGTAAATAGTCGACTTCCGCGGGCATTACGTTCAGCTCTGCTTGACGCGATTAATTGTTGCAAATGCTGCCCATACACTGAATTACCTGTTTATACGAATACAACGCTTTTACACTTACCGAAGTACCCATTACTGTGTTCATACAAAGCTTGCTCAAATACATCAATGAAATCTCTTGAATAGTAATGAATTTGTTGATAACTATAGAAGATGTTAACTACATTAATAGTCTGTATAAATTTAAAATGTTTTCTGTAAAGATCAAAATTCCGAATATGACAACACCGTTTTTAGCTGACTACCCGTGAGTTTCTTCGAATGTTTATTATCGTGTAGCCACAACCACAGGCGTGGTTAACGCCACATTTGTATGTATAACTTAGCAACGACTTTGGCTTAATCACAAGCTGACATAATGTTACACTTATTAAGTAAATTGAACGAAACGAAATCAACCAAATATGTCTATTTAAAATGTAGATGATGCTAGCTATCTTAAATTTGTAAATTTTGAAGAGCTTTTTTGTAGATCAACGACCTGGCGAAGTATGCACTAGGCAGGGCTATGTCCAGCAGTGGGCATTGGACTGAAACGATGCGCTTCCGAAATTATATTCAACGCTGTAATTTGTGAACCACAGCGCTCATATAAACTATGCTTACACAGCAATTTGCATCTTATTACCACACTTTGCACAGACAGCACACCCATTCAAAATATCATTTGTTTAATGTAAGCAGAGAACACTTGCATCAAGCTACAAACATAAAGATAAGCGAAACTCATCCCAAATGAAAGGTTTTGTTGATTTTTAACAATAATAAAATTTCAGTTATTTCGTTATGCTTCTTTGTAACGGCATATAAATATGACCGTTACCTAATACTAGCAAGTTGATGTTGTGAAGGAAATTATAAAATAAATATTTATCGAGCTCCATGTATACCGGGTTCAATCTTGCCCACAATGCACCACGTGGTGAGGAACCACGTGTCGCTGACGTCACACGACCGGGAGCTGGTCAACTGACGCCCAGCGAACGATGTTTACATAAGTAGGAAGACGATTGCTTGCATAACACCATCCACGTATCAATGTTTGGACTTGTCGAAACATACACACGCTTCGTCACTGTCTTCTTAATATAAGAAACTGATGTTTTAAAAAGAGTTCATTATAACGTCACATTTCTTATTACATCACGTTGCTTAATAGTTGAAAAGGTGTTATGATTTATAAAGTAACAATGCAGAAATAGAGCTTAAATGATTTTTAAGTATATGACAGTCTTAGTATTATGAGACGTTCCCCACTATTTTTTTTTTAAAATTATGGTGGTCTGTAATTGTAAAGCGTACTTACTTAGTAACAGCCCATTCATTATTTTGTTAGAGAAATGAAAAATCCGGTTTTACATTGGGGTATCACAGCGTTTTGGCATTTACATCCAAAGTTTATATTACACCTTGTGAGTGTTTTTCAGAATTCTTTACATACTTTCAGAGATACAAAATCATTGACTGTTTGTTTTTATATTCTCCTACATTATTTCTGTATATAAAATGTATGTCGATTGTGGAATTTAAATTCGTACGCAAGCCCTTCTCGGTGTTTGTGATAAAAGTTGAACGCGTTGGAAAGAGTTCCTTTATATGTATGTGTGTTTTTACGTTCGATGAATGATGTGGCTGGGAGGATCACATTAAAACACCTCGAGCGGCCGAAAGCCGAGCAAAAAGCACTCGGTTATTAATAGGTACAAGTCCCGACGCCTTTGAGTTCATTATACGTTTGGATGTCGGGGCCAATGTGTAATATATACACTGAATTAATTTTAGATCTTTTAATTATTTCACGGTCATGTTTCTTATCAGTGTAGCTGCCGCTGAAAGTTCTTACTGCATTATTCATGTAAAAAATCTCATCATTAAGATTAATAACATTAGATATACACAATCATTGACAGTTAAGGCTAATTAATAGTCGTTTATAGTGTTAGCTTCGCCGTATCTAATACTAATTATACAATAGCCCTAAAGCATATTGTTAACAGTCGTACCATAGTTTAAGTTTCATGTAAGTGTCAACTTTACAAAGTGTAAGTTGGTTTGCAGTTGATAAATCGCAGGAAGCGTGTAAGGCTCGCTAACGCGGCGGAATTCATTTGGACGATAAATTATTAACGCACAGCTTACCTTCGTAATCTATGAGAGGAGTAAGGCGCCTGCTGGATACCCACAGGATTGCCACTGACACCCACTAATATTTATTACTTAAAAACCATTTCGATTATGCTTCTACAAAAAATACAAGAACATTGTTTGCAACAAAATATCTTCATCTTTGAAGTGATGGTAAGTTAAGTATTTTGTTTACAAAGATTTAACAAAAAATCTAACTAAACTAAAACTATAACAAAGTTAATTATATACGTAATACACACATACAGGTACACGTACATATTTTTGTGTATTGTTTGTATACAAGTACATCCATACATATTTTCACTTCGCGAAAAAATATGATTTAAGATAAGTTACGAAGTGTGTAATTTTTGTGCTATAGTTAAACACAGAGAACATCTCTTTACATTCTTGCTGGTATTTTGGTTTAAGCTTATTTAAAACTTAGCCATGACAACCCTAGCTAAATGCGTGTCTAGACTTCAGGTATAACATCGCAGCCGCAGAATAAGCTGCGACGTATAAATTTTCATCAGCGAATACCTGATTGAATCACACTCCAGTTTTTCGTAGCCGTTTCAGTTTACAGTGTCGTTTTAATGTATTACTTGTAAGGCATAACAAATAAGTTTAAAGTTTTAGACTAGATAATTCAAAAAATACAAAACATATTGTATATATACAATTTTAAAAGATTTGCATATAATATTAACTGTTACATTTAACTATGTCTAACGTTGTGCAATTTGCTGCAGATATTTTTATTTCAAGTTTAAGTTGGTGCTTATCAATAATTAGTCAGCTATTATAAAGTACGGGGTGCTGACCAGTAAGAACATGACTCCGCACTTCCATTTTATACTTACGATTGCTTCCAATTTGATAAGAAATTTATAGTTCTCTTTATCGCTGAAAGATGAAGTAGATGCATGCTTCAAATGAATTTTATTACTAAAGCTTCTGCGGCGTTATAAAGATTTTTTTCGTTTAAGTTTAGAAATTTAACTTTTAAACAACTGATTGTTGTCTTGCTTTCTCAATTACCCATATTTATGAAAAACACACTTTGGACGTGTATACGTCACAGTGATGTTCATAGATTAATCTTGGTGATTTAAATTCATACCATCTTCTAGGCCTTTACAAATTATTCACGTAGTTACGTAAAATGAGAATAATAAATAACCAGTTTAAAGTTAGTTTGTAATAGCATATCTCACTCCAAGCCACCTACACCAAGGTCAACCGTATCTTGAACCGTTTGTGAGCGTCCTGCGATTGTCGAGATGACCGTGAATGATGTCAACGGACTACGGGATGAGAGATGACAAGTGTTTACTATATGAGACACGAAAGATTCGTTATTTTTTTATGTATTTGCTTTGATTTATTTTAAGTCTTTAATTCTTATAAAACAAAACGAAAAATAAATAGGCAATGGATGTCTATGTGCCAATGTAATGATGACGAATGTTGAACTTCTTATCTGTTAAATTTTTGATGTAAAGGGATTAACTCTGAGTTGGTTCGTACAATTGGTGTTTGAAAAAAAAAATTCCTGCTTTAGAAGTGATAAAATAAACGATCTCGTTGTATTATTCAGCAAAAAATATAAATACAACAGAGTTACCATGTTATTTCACTTGAACGGTAAACTGTAGGTAATATCATAAAAACTTAATTTGATAATAATTTTGCAAATATGAAGAAGACACGGTTGCCTTCCAAGTTGATTTTAGAGGAGCTTTGGATAATAAAACGCAATTTTAGTATCGCCAAGAGGACGAGAAGACGTGCCCGGAATCGTAACGAGCTCTCATCTCCACGAGATGAAAAGGGGACGGGTAAGTAACAATATGTTCTTTAAAGTATCAAAAGTTTTTTCTTTTTTTATACTACTATGCGACGAAACGAGCAAGACGTTCACCTGATGGTAAGTAATACGCTTGCCCATGACAACGTGGTGCTGGTTAAGATGGTACACACTACACCACATTGCGCTCGTCGCCTGAGACATAAGGTCTCGTTACCCCAGTAATTACACTAGCTACAGCGCCCTTCAAACCGGAACACAGTAATGTTTGCACACTACTATTTGGCGGTAGAAATAGGAGCTGCGGTGGTACCCACCCAGACGGTCTCCGGCAACAGAGACCTACCACCTGGTAAACTCTGGTTTTCACCTGTAAAAAGTTATGAAACTAATGATTACAACTACAAAGCCGTATTTCTAGTTTTATTTATCAAAATTAGACTATATCTTTTAAAGAGCGATGATCTTATAAAAATCTAGCCTTAAGTTTTCTAAACCCGCGTCAATCATTGTATAGTTATAATGATAGTCAGATATAGATTATCTTATATTTCCATATATGGGCATTAATAAGCTAAAATGATCGTAATAATAATTTAATATGTAATGCGTAAAAGATATTTATAGTTCAAATCGTTTTGTTATATTCATGCAAAAAAGTAGAATGTAATTTCTAGGTTAGGTTACCACCTTTGATTTTGTTTTTGTACTTGTTGCGCCCGCATAAAACAGCAAGCAGACTCGGCGATGATATTGTCTAAAGCACTGAAGAATATAAACAATGCGAACTTGTAAGACAAGTACAGAGACATTTGAATGTTCAAACAGTCTCTTTTTGTTAATAAAAAGGCTGCCCTCACGATATATGGACTATTCAATGGCTATTTTTATCTGAGCCGGCATACCGCGACATGCTTTTTGCCTATTTGTGCCATCAACTCGTTAAACACAATAAACCGTGTAACATAATACGCGCATGTACAATATGAATAATTTTTCATACCATAAGGAATGGTAACAGAATTGAGATTCTAATTTGAGAAACCGTTAGATTCGTATTTGCGTCGATACATTGAGCATAGTTTTAGTAACATTTCGGAATGCGAAATCGACACAATCCTATGCATTTGCTAGATCGAAATAGCTATCCGATGACTTTCTAGGAATGTTGTAGTCTTCCCTAGTTAGTCTCGGTCATTGACACGCGCGCCGGTTCCTGCCGGCGCATTGGACTATATTTTAAATATACATTATGCAATAAATATTATGCGAATGAGCAAAATTTCAACAGATTTATACATTTCATTATTCTAATAAAAATTCCTATAAAATGAAACATTTCGTTAATAATTATGACAACATCTTGTTTCTTTCCCTTATTTGTCTCATGTAATATTAATTATATTCTAATCTCAAATGTTTACCGGATATAGGTACAAATTGGTTCCAATGTTTATATATTTTTTATTATTCATATACTTTGTAGGTCTCTTGTTATTTGTTCCTCAAAATACGGTCTCGTGCTGCTTGAGTCCAGGGACTCCCAGCGATTCTTTTTATGTCGTCTGTCCATCTATGTCCAGCAGTGGACGTCCATCGGATGAAATGATGATGATGATGATATACTTTGTATTACCTATTTGTATATTTGCAAAATGATTTATTGCAGTAAGTGCCAAAATTCTACTTTATTGTCTTCGCAACTGTCACGTTGTCAATTAGATTATAATGTGTATGTAGCATCATCCTAGTGATGCTTATCCAAACTTCCTTATTTTACAATTCAGCTAAACAATCAACAGCAGTATAATCAATAATTTTATCCATATACTGACTTTCACACAATTTAAAAACGCGGTTTTTTATGAATAATTCATAGTCAAACGCTGTGAAATTGCACAGTTGTGATGCTTCCGTCACCGAGGGCTGCGTCGTGTTGGTTGTAATTAATTCATACAACCAACTTCCGCTCAAATACATGTCACACAAACACAGCCGGTACTTTCTCACCGATTAGTTATTTAAAGCTGGATTTAAGAGTTAAAATGTGTGGTAATCACGATTAACATCGACGATTGTGGTGTCATGTTGTAATTTGGTGTCCACTTCATACCAAAAGTTTGTGATATTTTGTGAATAGTTTCAGCAAAGACCATCTCAACCGCTGGACATAAGTCTCTTGTAATGTATTGCATAAAATCTGGTACTATGCTATTTGTGTTCCACACTCTTTGGGAATATACAAAATTAGGTATGACGTTTCAACTACTGTCTCAGAACTTGATAAGTTGCTATTCACAATTGTTTTTTTTTTATTTAAAGTACAGTAAGTATATGTAGTAAATGATGCTATTACGATCTGCTCTGTTTACTATTATTCACAAGCATGGCGTGCGTTACCAACAAACAAGTACGCAACACTAACAATGACCTCGGCAATTAAATCGTGACTCGGCACATCGTGTGAATCGTATCTATCTGGCTGCCGGCGATTTATCAGGGCTGCCATTTAATCCCGATCCAACCACTTCCTGTTCATGTCTCCATTCTGTTCAAGCCGACGGACGGGCTTAGTTTTTATCCATCCCAACACTCCGATCCCGTGCTACGATTCCTTTACTTCAAGTTGATCAAGAAACATGAAAAGCTAATATTCAATTTAATAGTTTTCTAAGTAAAACTTTATAATACCATGGACCTATTTACGTTTCAAATTATAATTGAGAAGATTGTACTAATCTTCTTTTCTTTCCCATAAAATAGCAGTGCGTCACACGTCAACAGGACTATTGTATATATTGAAAAATTGCTGTTAAAACTAGCACTAGTGATAATGTGTTAATACATAATTCATTAATAAAAAAATAATTGATCATCATAAGTCAATAGACGCTCCTGTTAGGATCTCCACATCAATCAGTCTTATGCTACCGTCTTTTATGCTTTCCAGTGACAATCACAAGATGTTCGGTTCTCGTCATAGAAAAACTTCAAATAAAACTGAGCTTCCTTCCTACCCACCCACTTGTTTTATCTCAGTCATACCATTAGTCTAGTTTAATGGCTTCTCTTCCTTCACTTCTTTCTATTCTTACCATCATCTTCATTGACTTTATTTTCTGCCCTCACATTTATTTTGTCATTATTATAATATAAATAGTATTGACTCTAGAAGAACGTTACTCGACAATTGAATCGTCAATGCACGTCGGTTGTAATTGACCTCGACATTTCGTACATACGCAAGCAGAATATCATGCTGACGTGCACCAGATGGTAGCCCTGCGGTGTCGGGCGGGGCAGTAATTACTCCGCCGTCCCGACAATTTTTTTTTACCCGACAATTCAGCTGTTGCATAACTGTGCCACTTCCCATAGTGAAGCAGCAGAAACATTTTATAGTTTTCCGCTACAACAACAGTGTTTTATATCTCGAAATTCTGAACAACGTATTGTTATAAATGGAAACAATTGTATATCATCAGGCAAATGTTCTTCATTACTTTTACATGTGAAGGAAGTGAGTGGCGATGCTTTATGTTCAGCCTATCACGTATTAAAATGTCTTCAAGGTTTACTTTAACAGTTTTCCTGCATCGGACAATGAACATCGACGCTGCCAATAACCGATGGTTAATATTGTGTTGCAAACAATTTTGTTTGTCTCTGAGTCATTTACCGCCTGTCATTGGACCATCAACGTAAATATATCTTTGGCAAGGGCATAATGGTGATGCGAACATTTGGATACCTAACGTGAGGAAAGTTATTTAAACACATCGTCAACAGGAAGTGTTGTTTAAAGACGTTATAAAATCAAAAAGGTTCTACTTCGTTGTATACTAAAGTTAGTTATTTATTATATTTTTTTGAATGGAACTGAAGTGATGATTGAAGATTTCTTGAAAGATCTATTTAGTATAAAATGCGAATAGTAAGATATACTAGTAAAATTTTGATTGATCAATAACTAATATTAAATATAGTAAATAAATAAAGCGTCTATTAGAAATTCTTCTTATTCTTAGTCGTATTTCCTAATGGCTGAGGGTCGTGGTCATCATGGCAGTTATAATGGAGTGGTTTGCCATTGCCTTCTCTATTTCACATACTAGTCCGAGCACGAATGGTCATGGCATAGATATGTAGGATTCCCCATGATGTTTTCCTTCACCGTCAAAGCACGTTATATTAGTTGGTGTTATACCATAATTGAAAAATTCATTGGTGTAGGCCGGATTCGAGCCCGGTACCTTCGGATTAGAAGTCCGCCTTATAAACCACTAGGCTATCAAGGCTTTAGAAATAGCGATGTCTTATTTTATTTTCAAATGGACTACTATGCGACAACTATAAAACCCTTGACAATTTCAATAGATCTATTAAAGAGGTAATTGCCGGCGTAGAACAGCAAATTGCGGTCATCCGGGCGCCCACCTGCGCAGGCGCCGCGCGCGTTTCAATGCAGGCGCGTGCCCAACTGTCTTCCCCATTTTAGGGTTCCGCGGCCGCGATCGCAAACACCATTTACAGAGAATTCACGCTCCGATACAACCTACAAGTGTACTGCTTTATACATACCGGCTGTGTTTAGATCTTATCCTACTGTTCCCTGGATACCCAACTACTTTAAAACGAACACCAATGACATTACACTCTAGAACAACTTCATCCGCATATTTTCATACAAGTGTATTAAAATTGTATGCATTTCATATAAACTATATCACAATAACGAGCAGAGATATTTCATTATCGCTATTGTCGTTGTATTTATTTAACATTAAACAACATTGGAATGTCGGATGATTATCCATTGAAAACAATTTTTATAATTTATTGTCCGTCGACTTCATATCTATAGTAAAGGTCATTTATAAACAAATTAAATTTGCAGCGTATATTTAAATTTTGACCTATCCTGATATCACTTAGTAGGATCAATGTACTTGTACGTAATGTAGACACTAAAAGCTGATATAATAAAATAACATTAACGAAAGGACAGTGAAGATAAATAACTTTTAATCAGTATAAATGAAAATGTTACAGCGATTTCATGAATGACGTGAGAAATAATTTTTGAGTAGTTAAATATTAGCATATCATATCAAAGCTCGAGATCTTGTATCTCTTACTTAGAGACTACACCGGTGTCTTATATTTACTAAATAAATAATGCCAGTTACATTGTTACGAGAGAAAGTGAACCTCCATACATTTTTATATTTACTGTTGCAATAAAACGATTTCATTTGAGCGCAACATATCGATATAATTCACAATTTACTATGCCCCCGACGCTGACTAATTTCTCCAAGGCCGAAGACGATCCATTATTATTTATTGCCGTATAATATAATTCCCTTGACTATAGCTTACACAAAAAACATGCTTAAGCCAACAACAATAAAGATCCATTTATTTTAAAGTAATGAATTGAAATCCCATTCGGACCTTTTACTACTGCACTGAGTCACTAAAGAATTACAGCGCATCTAAAAATAGTTCATCTGTAGCTAAGGATTTATTGTCCTCTGTAAAGAAACGCAATTTTGTTATAAAGATAAAATATTTATTATTTTATACTTTGAAATCTTTTATTCGTCTACATACTGAATACATTATTATGGGTTTTATATGTAAATTTTATGTGTTACCATATAAATTTTAATCTTGCATTAGTCGGAAGACGCCCACTGCTTAGACTATCTTCATGGCTATGATTCTCTCAAGGATCTTCACACTAATCCTGCCCTGCTCATACTCAGTGGTTTCGCGTAATCACCAGACTAATTTTACGCAACACATCCTTGGTTATTGATGCTATAAAACATTAAGTAACGAGTAATATTACTTACATTTTCGCCAGATGCTGCGGACTTGAAATATGAAGAGTAATATTTATGAGTATTGTTTTTTTCTTATTCTACGAGACGAGCGAGACGTTCACCTGAGAGTAAGTGATACGCTTGCCCATAACAACGTGGTGCTGGTTAAGATGTCATACACTGTAATACATTGCGTGTTAGTTTACCAAACAAGATGAAACTTGCAAAGAAACAACCATTAGGCGTTATAATTATAACTGCTCAGCCGCTCCGTGCACTGAATGAAGAGCTTCCGCAACCGGTCGCGTTGCGAAACGGCTCGAGTGCGTTTGGGCAGGTTCATTGAATCCAGCTCCACTCGTACTTCCCGTCGCTTACTCCTACTACTGTTACGGCATCTGCCTTTATGATCTCCCCGTCGGCCGTTTGTTTACGAGTCAGGTTTATTTCTGACGGAGTGCGTCGCGGCCGCTCCCGCTCCTGCCGTCTGTCCGTCCGCGCGCGCGCCTCTTGTCTAACCTATAATAAATAAACTACACGTAATCGAAACCTATGGCGGCATTAATGTCATCATAAGCTCAACCCGAAAGCTTTTTATGTTTACTCGCTTGCTATTGTATTAGTAAATATATCGCGTTTAAGTGCCGTTTAAATCACCAAACAGTTTGATCTAAAAAAATACATCACGCGCATACGTACGCATCGCTTCTTATAATTGCTTTATAGAAGAAACTTTGTCCGAATGTGTAGACTGATGTATACCTTCCTTGTTCCATACATATAGATCTAATGGTAGAACAATTTTAACACTTTATTGCTTTTGTTAGTAAAACATGATTTTTTTATAATACAATAAAGAAAAGATCGCCATTTCGTTTTGTGTTTTTAAATTAAACTGATGGTTAATACGAAACTCGGTATGGTCATATTATACTTACAAATTAATTAACAAAAAAACTGACTTAAAATTTTAGTCAAAATTCACTGCAGTTCAGGAAGATACGTATGCACTTTTTCATCAGTATTATTACGGCTGAGGGCTTCTAGTGCCCTCCGAAGACACTTACCTCTCCCCAGCGAAAAGTTTAAAGGGTCGTATTGAGATCGTTGTCGCTGGAGCACCGGACACTCGACAACAAAGCAATGTAGAGTGGTACCCTGGTGAATTACTCATGCTGTGAGCAAAGCCCATGCACTGGAGCACCCATATGCATAACTGTGGGGTTAGGCATTGAAACCGGTCGTACGGAATTTTTGGTGATTAATGAAGTCCTAAACAATAGTGAGGGTGTCGTTTTGGTCTATATTTGTTGGGGGAGAGGACTATAGAAATATGGTGCAAACAAATGTCGATTTTCGTTTTATTTATTCAAGGTTGGATGACATATTTAACGCGTATAATTACTGTATTTTGGATAATACATGGCAGTTGTTTTTTGAATATTTAAATTTTTATACTAATTATTTTTTAACTGTAAATGTAGTAAATTACGAAATTTGTATTGTAGTTATTATAGAAACGTATACATTGCGATTGACTTCCCATGTTGTATAAATATTTCGAAACTATACTTTATTTATATATTAGAAACAGCGTTAAAAATGTATATCTTATATTCTAATAAATTACAATATATAAGGCTAAATGAGGTTTCACTGTACATTCAAAACGTACGTTGGTGAGCGCAGAAAAATTTTTGAATTAATTAATTGTAACTATAGTAAATGTGGCAAAATCTATCTAACAGTAACAACAACGTTTAAGTACAGATCATACAGAATCAGAATATAAAAACTACTTAATACTTATTTACAAATTAATAACTTGTGATAATATTAAACTTATGTAGTTCACATACAAGTTTCGCGGAGCATTTGTCACAGCGCAAAGTATTCTCCCAGCCGCTCGCCTTCGTATTCTATTATTCCTCCTTTTTTGCCCACTCCACCTGCTGAGCCATTGTGAATAATAGCCGCGTAACTTGTCCAGGCATTGTTAGAATTACCAGGGTTGGCACGCAGTCAGCTGGTAGTAATTTAGTTTCGTTTTGTACACGTCGCTTTAAATGATAAATCTTCAACTTAGAAATGGACTAGTACGCGCATCGGTTAGTTATTGCAGTCGAGTTAATTTATTCGAATTTGATTTCTTCGTTGACTTACTAATGAAATAAATAACTGATGAATGAAAATTTTGTTTAAAAATTTACTGTTTTTGTCAAACTAAAAACTATACTTAAGTAAAGTTTTCATGAAATAAACTATAGATAACAAATTTTCCGATTTGTATATTATGATATAATGTAAGATCTTTTCCCGTTACAGATAAGTTGTTTATGTTTTATGCCAGGTTTCTAGTGTTATTGAATAATATATGAAAAGAGTGAAAGCCAAAAACACATAGTCATAAATCTGTAGTGTTATACGGTCACGGGCCGTAACTTACGCCAGTCTATAAAACTTGAAGCGTCTGGCTTTCTACTGCTTACTATTAGTATTTACAAATATCTTCGCTTTTCCGTGTTTTATGTTTGTTTTATTGGTATTACTTTCTGTCGCCGGTTGGAAGAGACACGCTTGTTTACCGGTGGCAACTTGATTTCTAATGTGTTTCGGTAAACGTTCTTTTATATTTTTTTATTATCCAATAAAGCTACCGGAAGTGTTAAAACATAAACACGGTAACTTATATAATAAATCTAAATTTGTCTTTTAATTAAAACTGAACGCTTTAAATTAGTCCAAAGTTTCCAAAACGTGTGATTGGGAATGGAATGGAAAATTTTTGTTAAGAAAATAATTAGTTTTTCCTTTGTACTTAGTAATGGTTATTGGATTCTAAGATATATGCTGGTGGTAGGTCTGTGTTGCCGGAGACCGTCTGGGTGGGTACCACCGCAGCTCCTATTACAACCGCCAAATAGTAGTGTGCAAACATTACTGTGTTCCGGTTTGAAGGGCGCTGTAGCTAGTGTAATTACTGGGTAACGAGACAACACCTTATGTCTCAGGCGACGAGCGCAATGTCGTGCAGTGTGTACCATCTTAACTAGCACCACGTTATCATGGGCAAGCGTATCACTTACCATCAGGTGAAGTTCTTGCTCGTCTCGTCGCATAGTATCATAAAGAAAAATGTGTACTATCCATCATCAATTTTTTTTATTTATTTATTATAAACACCGTTATTAAAAGTGTAATAATATACTTATCCGTCTGTTTATAATAAATGAAATATGATTCTGTTATTACATCGGACCTCAGGTTAGGCTGGTTATAATTTCCTCCCGACCTGCCTCAATCGCGCGGTCGTTCACCCGGCCCGTTCTGACTTGTCGATCCCCGTCACACCCCTGCAGCTGACGTCGGAGGCTGCATTCGAGTGCCCCCGCCGCCCGGATGGAGCAAAAGCCTCCTCGAGCTCTCCCCGTCTGCCGCACACTGCTCTATTTCTAAATGCGCGATGAATTTTTCCCATTTCCATTTTTGATGCACTCGGAGCGTCAGCGCATAACCTGCCTCCCTCGCTCTCATAAACTCCATCGGATAACATTACAAACGACAACTCTAATACCTCGCTCTACGGCTCATATTCGCATAATGCGAATGACCGTTTGTTTGTTTTTCACATGCAAATACTCCCTAACAAGTAGACATCGTTAGCCGCTGCATTTCAAACAAAAAAGTCTGACTCCGCGTTTATTTATTTCTTAACAGGAAAGGCGAAAAAAGTTGTCGGACTTTTTTATTTCGTAGTTAAAACGATATTCACTCATAACTTCTTATGAACTAGTTTTATTACCAATGAGTATATTCTTAATTAGTTATAGCCTTAAAACATTTTAAAATTATAAAACTTACCAAGAAACGTAATGTTTTTTTTTACTAACGGCGGGGCTACATCTAATCTGGATATTTTGTAGTTTTACGAGAATGAAGCCGTGGTTGAAATGTGCTCCAGAAGACCCGTTCTATTATATTAACATCAGAAACAAAACAACACTATTATGCACACAGATTTGTATTATACAAGTTGTAGCTAATCTGGCTTAAAACCTACAACAATCAAACTCCAATAGTGGCTATAGAATCGAACCTGTGCTCTACTTAAAGTTATTCATTTAATGCGTCATTGTTTCACTAATAATGTAGTATGCAGGTCGCATTGGATCGGTCTAGTTATAAATCGATTGTGGAGCTGATCAGTAGTGGACATCGATGAGAAGAAATAATGAATTTTGCTGGCAAGTCTCTGTTGCCGGAGACCGTCTAGGTACCACCGCAGCTCCTATTTTTACCGCCAAACAGTAGTGTGCAAACATTACTGTGTTCCAGTTAAAAGGCGTTGTAAACTAGTGAAGTAACTGGGGTTACTAGACTTAACAACTAATGTATTAAGGCGTTGAGTGCAATGTGATACAGTGTATGTTAACTAGCGTCGCGTTATGAGCAAGCGTATTACTTACCATCAGGTGAATGTCGCGCTCGTCTCGTCGCCCAGTATAATTAAAATAATAGTGCATATATTTATCATGTATTACAATAATTGTTGAATATTAGATATGTAGTTTGAATTCACTAAAGCCGCTACGAGCAGCCGTGGCGAAGGAAACCAGCTCAGCAGCCCCGCGATGCGCATGTCACGTTGAATTATACACAGTGCTTCCGTTCCATTTACACACATCGCCGACCGGCCGGTAATGAATTCACTGTGCACAGCCCAGATCTAAGATATGCGCGTGCATGCGTGCATGCCCCCGAGCACATGCGTCGCGATCACCCAAAAGTCAACTCTATTACGATAAGCATAAAACTTGATGTATGTGTTGCCTTAATTTTAAATATTGATAAATAAACAAAACTGAATCTAAAACTTTCACCTTACTGTTAACTATCTTCTAAGTCGTATTCCCTCATGACTGAGGGTCGTCGTCATCATGTGTAATACACACGACGACTTACTTAGCAGTTATAATGGAGTGGTTTGCCATCGCCTTCTCCATTTCACATACTAGTCCGACTACCTATGGTCATGACATAGATATGCAAGTTTCCTCTGGACGTTTTCCTTCACCGTCAAATCACGTGATATTAGTTGGTGTTATACTAACTGCACATAAATTGAAGAATTCATTGGTGCATGCCGGAGTCGAATCCAGTACTTTCGGAGTGGAAGGCTGGCGTTCAAACCACTAGGCTATCACGGCTATTGTCTATATTAACTTCAGTTATAATTTCTCCGATCGTCACTCCTGTGTTGATGATATTAATAGTTTACTCATATATTTTATCATCTATTAGACAAAGTAATAGAGAAGGTAGACATTAAACGTTTGAGGCGAGACAGCAGTGGAAGCTGATGGTTTATGGAGTTGCAATTGATTGAAAATATACGAGCGTCGCGCAACTCGATAAATCAATCGCCGCATAAATACTAAATACATGAGAACTATGGTGGTTAGCAATGTATTCGTGTAGTTAATTTAATGAAATTTACACCTACGTTAGTTAAAATTTAAATGACACTATTGAAAGCAGTCGTTATGTCGTCGGAAAAGTGGCTTTTGAAAAATATACTTACACTACAGATTTACAAAACAACAAACTTCAAGGATAAATGTCTGCCAATCCCCGTTGTGATTTTACTTCTGAAATACGTATGAATTGGTTTTAAAATATATTTGTTTATTGTAAATAGCCAATTTCCATTGATCAAAGTGACCTTAAGAGCAAATGAGCTTTCGAATAAAATAAGCTGAATGTATGCCACGTCCTGAGGGCTTCCGCTGGGCCGGCGCCGGCCCGCCGCTGACACTGACCCGTTCCCACGGCGCCAAAAGGAAGTGCATCTAGTGCGATATTATGTCTAGTACTAATCTAGAATATAACATACATATTTTGCTTGAAACTCGAAATAAAAAAAAATTGCGTTTTCGGATCAACGTATAATTCTTGTTAAAGACTAAATGAAGACTAGCTGAAGACGAATATCAACTTGGTTCCAATAGTAATTTAGATGACTTCAAGAGATTCATAACATATTTAATAGTAGTTAATAGATCAATAGGCATCCAAAGAATAATGGAAGACGGCTATCCTCAGAGTTGTGTCATCAAATTTGAAATGAGGAAATCCATAAAGGTAACTGACACAGCATAGATTGGTCTAAGGATTGACAGCCGATGGTTCAGCAAGTTTCCGGCGAATGCGTACCATTTAAAGTAATACTAAAAGGTTCTCCGTAAGATGAACCGACGATCTGGTAAACGGGAAGCTGCTGTACAGTGCAGGATCTATCGGTACCTTTGGGGAATGCTTAGGATTCTTTAGGTTCTGCAATGGAAGTCTATTGGCTGGCGATAAATAGACTAATCACAAAAAAGGCTTTTTTATCACAATCATAAAACGTGACAATATAATATAATTACAGCGGACATATAATATCATAACATATAATACCTTAAACACGACATCGCTTATTGCTTTTGTAAGTTCGCTAAGCCGCTTACGGCATGTCGCATACTACGGCTTCGTCTGGCTTCACGTGCGATTCACGCGTGAGTCCAATTCCGCCAACTTGTCCCTTAGTATTCAAATGAGATTAATGCGGATTGTTTACTTGTTACCGGGTAATAAGAGTTAGTTCTTACACGTTCAAGTTCAGTACTTGTTTATAAATGGCACTGTATCGATCGCTTCCTTCAATGCGAATTTATATTTTTTGGTTTCATATGTATTGTGCTTCCTATTTTGCTCTACTAATATTATATTATTTAAATTAGTTTGTCATGTTACGTTTTTTTTATGTTTGTGTCTGTATCTGAATCGTCAAATTCTGGGATATTGCTAGGCACTTAAAAGCACTCATTTTGATTCTAGATATCCCTAAAACATTTATTACTTATTCCTTTTTATACGAATCATATTTCGTATAATGTTTTATTTTGACTTAACTGATAATCGCATGAAATTGTAGTTTAAGCTGTAGGTCAGTGATTTTGTTATTTACTTTTAGATAAGGGGTCAGCAGGTCCACAGCGGTTCAATGCAAGCACGCTGGTGTCTGCGCGACCTCCTAAATATAACTCCTGAAGGGTTCCCTGCTAATGTTTATCAAATTTATATACGCAACATTGTTTGTATACGTCACGTGGGCCGGGGCAATGGACTCCGCGCCACTGATATATTTTTATTCGTATTTTTCTGTTTCTTAAAATAAGAAGGATGTCCACATGTGGACACGCTTCGCATATTATATGTTGCTTTATTTCTTTCTCACGCCATCTGTGTTGGGATTACAGTGTTGAAAAATCATTTAAAAAGATCCACATAAAAAACAGTTAATGGTAATTGTAAAATATGTGTAAAAACTATTAAAAATTATATATCAGTAAGTACTAACTCGTGGTACTGAACCATCTAATTACTAACTTTCAAGTGAACAGTATTAGCAATGTCGCCCCTCCAATTTGTATATCAGGCGCTATACATATTAATGTGAACACTTTCAAAGTGTATCGATTTATAATCGAGAGAAAATGGCTGCCGAGGCGTTAATAATTAATAGCGATTTACGGTACGGGGTGTTTTAACTGCTAGGATTCCTTGCTTAATGTCGAGGTGAATTAGCGCTTCGAATACCATAATTATAAAAACGCAAGAGGGTTTAAACCATTAGCGTGTAACTGAAGTATAGATTTTAAGTTACTAGATTAGAAATTTTGTTTTTGACACAAATCTTTCATGTGCGTAGGTCGTTCACCCGATGGCGAGGAATTAGTGCTACAACAATGAGATGTTTGTTAGGATGTTTACACAACTATTGACATTTCTAAATAGTACTGTTTAGGAGGAATTAATAATTTATAGGCAGTCAAAGTCGACGTGAAGCAGAAGGTCTACTGTCTGTGTGACTTGTAGGTCGGTGAGACTAGGGATGGTTGATAGCTGGTCATACCAAGTTTGGTCGTGGTCAAGCAATATTACATTTAACTGAAAAAAACACTGTAAATTACGTAATTCACCAACATTATAAAAATTCTTTAGAGAGCATTACAAAATAACAGTTTATGTAATCAAAAATATTGCCATTTCTTTGTTTGGTTATAATTCATATATAAACGATATGTAGATTTAAATATCTAAATTTCGAAACGATGATACTGGCAACACCTAGACAGTTTAAACGTACGCTTTCTATCCTATTGGCGAAGTAATCGGTTTTCGTGGTTAACGTGAATATGAAATTCTACACCGCACGTGGTTAATTTCGCGAATGAATATTACAGAAGATGTACACATGTAAACATACTTTCGAAAAACCGTAACTAATTAACTAATCTAATAAAAAAATAACCATTCGTTGTTGTTTGATACTTAAGTTCTGTATAAGAACAGGTTAAAATTATTTAAAGGAAACTAGCTACTTGATTAGTTTTTAAAACTTGATTCTTTTATCCTGTCATGTTAATTTATAAATTATAACATCGATTTTACATACACAGCATATAATTAGGAAAAAGAATACATTATGTAAATACGTTTTTAAAAGATTGTGTTTCTTAATTACATATAAATTTTATTATGTAATAAGCATGTTAAGTCTCAACGCAAAATACCCAAATTGATGTAGTACTAAAAGGTAAGTAGCAAAGGTTGACATTAACTTTACCTTCTTTAGTTCTTTTATATAAGCCCGTTTATGCAACCGTTTGAAGTTAAAAAATTAACATAGATCTTCCCAATTGATTATCAGCGCCACTGTTCCGATGTCACCTGCATTCAAATCTTCACCAAATCATCTTCACTAAAGGATATTTCTGCCCTGTTGGCCCTTGGTCCATTTCCACTTCTGTTTATTAATTAATTGGACTATGACAACAAGCACTGTTTTACTACGGATCTTCTCAACCCTGATTCGACCACGTAAAGAATCACCGGGAGTATCCCTCACCGTAGCTCAAGCTACTTAGAATTTTTTGACATGACCCATGGTTATTACTCTGTTTCGTTTAAATATTATTATCCCCTACCATGCTAGCGTAACATAACGCACTTGCACAGCAGATGACTACCGTGAGAATTACTATATGAACAATTCGAGAGCCGTTCGCACGCTATTCCACCGTGCGATATTGCATCACCGGCTCACGCGAACATTATCATAAAATTTTCAATTGTCGCCCGTCACAACGAACGGAATTGTTACAACTCTAATCACCATCTGGTACGTACAATTAACACCACTGTCCCCTACGGAAACGGAATCTACTTTCCTTTATATAGCTCTATAATTATTTATTTATTTCTTTTATTCGCATAAATAGTTTTTTATACAACTACACAACGATTATATTGCTTCACCAACATTACAAATTTCAATAACCTAATACAGTAATAACGGCACATAGTAATATCGTCTCCTCTCACAATCTTAGTGTTTAACTCAATCAGAAACAAGACGAAGAAATCAAAAATGTATGTTTCAAAAAAACAAAACAGTAATTATGTTACTAAATATGTCATTGATACAATATACTCTGTAGTGCTAACGTTGAAAACTTTGTTTCCTAATATTTTTTACGCACAAGACTAACAAATAAATAATTTGGAATAATTGTAATTATTAAAAAAAAATTTTAAGTATCCTTGCAATCTGAAATGAATCTTACTCATCATTCAATCATAAAACAGCTGTTAACTTGGATAAGTTTAAAGAATTTTTCGGGGCATTATACATATGGTTAAATTGGTATAGAAATAATGAAATTTTGTATGTGTAGACATTTTTTTTATATTTACAAACACAGAACAACTCGCCTAAATGAATTGTACAATCTGTCTGTTTCGCTGGCTTATCTTTACATTGTCTGCCCGTAGACAATGCGTGACGTACCCGCGACTCGAGATAATTGGACCCCAGTCTAGTGCTGTTCCGAGGTCCAACGTAACAATTATATCATTATCGTGCTAGTCTGCTATCTGTTTGTTTTTTTTTTCGATCGCTGCTTTCATTGGTAAATTGGCCGTCCCGTGTTCTAATGGCTCTTTCACTTTTGTTTCTATAGTCATGTGAATCGTTATCTTTACGTAACCGAGATTAAGATAATGATCGTATTTTTTTTTAAGTTTATTTTGTGTGCATTGACCTTAATTTCTAATCTTTACCTTTCCACCAACTTTTATTTGGTTAAAGCATGCCTAGACAACTTCATCGTAAATAGAAATCTTTAAGATATATATAGCCAGTAAATCTGTATAATATAACTAAGAGAAGCTGAGAATGAGATGTTATGGACATCGTTCTTAACTTAATTTTTCTCAAAATGATATTATCACTTTTTTGCCTACAATCATATCGCACAAATTTTAAATGTTTCAGTAATATTTAGCAATCTTATGTTAATATTGTAGGTGACTAGAAAAAAGTCTACAAATACAGATAACTGTATATTTATAGCATAAAACAAGATATGCAGCGGATTGTTCGGATACTTAAGCACTGTACTTATCGCCCAGGTTGCAAAATTTCGCACCTCGCCAACGGCCATGCAGGAAAGCAATCGACGTGCAGGATCACGTCGTGACCATCCCAATCCTCCCAGCACACGACCAGTGGCTTCTAAATGTTTACTAGATGCGTATCCTTGGGATAGCCTTGCACGTTGAACATTGCTAGCTTGCACCTAGCCAATTAGTTGTTGAACCTAACAATCAGTAATCTCATTATAGTATAAAGAAAAAGAATTTCATGGCAACTTCTCTAAGACAAGTGTAGATTTTATATAGTACAAGTATTCCTACTGTGTGAGCTTCGCATTATTAGTAAACTAAACCATTGTTGGTATGATAAGATTAATTAGAAAAGGAATACCTAACCTTTCTATTAAGTATGGGTGTACATCTAGATTTCACGTAACATTGAGACCGTAGCTCCTTATAATATTCTGACTCTTATTTTGTCAGCAAAAAAAATAGCGATGTTGTTACGGCGGTAGATGTAGAATAAGGGATAGTTAAACTTTATTATACTTCAAACTCCACAACATGTGACCCGGAACCGAACTATGAGCTCCGTGTTACAAGGAAATACTTTTTTTTTTATTCTACGAAGCTACTAGAAAAGCAAGACGTTCACCTGATAGTAACACGCTTGCTCATAGCAACGTGGCGCTACTTAACATAGTATACACTGCACCACATTGCGCTCGTAGACATAAGTTGATGTATCGTTACCCCAGTAATTTCAAAGTTTACAACACTCTTCGAACCGGAACACAGTAATGTTTGCACACTACTGTTTGGCGGTTAAAATAGGAGCTTTGGCGGTACCTACCTAGACGAATTTTGTAATAAAAACAAAATTGTCGTTTCAGTTAACTTATTCACTATATAAACAGACGATAATTAGCAGTTAATATAGAATATTTCTAATCAAATTAATAATTTCTCATCAATGTTTTCAAATAGGTTTTTAAATTGATATTGCCGTGAGTCACGGTGTCGGTGAACTCCGTACAATAGAGTTTTTACTATTGAAGATGCCTCATTGAGATTTCTGTAGAGGTCTGCTTGGTACATTGCGTAGATCAGTCGTGTAGATAGTGCCGCTGCGTTGATTCGGCATATTACAGTACATTTAAATTGTTTTAACAATAAAAAAAATACCCGCAAGCCAACTCGATGAGCTCGTTAAATGGTCACTTGTCAGTTTAACCTTTAGTTATTTGTTAAAACTGCTTTCCTCTTTAGTGATATAAGTGATTTTGTCTCAAATCAGGTACTATCATGGCTACTATGATAATATTATATAGGTAAACTGCAAAAGGTTGTGGATAATTGTTTTGAGTTGACTTACCATAGCATATTATTTGCTTTAATAAATTACTAAAATGTATCTAGATTTTTCTTTGATTCTGCATTTGCTGTATACCTCGATTTCAGTCAATACCTACAAGATGCTATATTACAAGACGATGATGAAATTATGATACTTTGCTATTTATACGAAGTTGATATAAATTTCTACGAGTAATTTATTTAACTGGATTCTGTTTCATTTCATATATAGCTGAATCCTATTGCGAACAACCGATATCTAATACTTTATCGACTACCGATAACAGATCGGAAATGTCGTTAATCATGAAATACGAAATTCGCGAACTTTAAAAGCGTTATCATAAAAGTGATCGAATTGCACCCGTATCCAAACCGGGCGAGCACGAGCGCTTTGTCCAATTAGCGATTGCTAAACACACAGACAGTTTAAATACCAATTGCCTATGAATTTATATCATTATTTTAAATCGAAGTCAATTTCCTGTTAACGATAAACGCTCGCGAAACGCATATTCATGAATCGTTACAGCCAATGGCACGGCCTCCATAAAAATAAATAATAAATGTTTGTTTAAAATTGTATAAGTCACACATTTTAGCGCATTAAGACGTTCAAGATGGGCCATTTCGCGAACCATAAACCGTTTAACGTGCAAGCAAGTAAACAATGCAGTTTCAAAGATTTATCTCCGATTAAATCTGCAATATCCATCTGGCGCGATGGCGAGCCGTGGAATCGTAAGTTATCTTACTTTACGACAACGTACCGCATGCATTCGCACATTCGCCGTATCGCAAATCAACGGTTAGCGCATCGAGTAAATCTTTAAGCTCTGCTTACTATTAACTGCACCTGCCTCATGTTAAAACACCGATTAATTATCATATTAATGCGCAGAGAGATGGTTTAGAGCAGCGCGATATAACGGTATGCTGACGTGTTTAATCTGATGACGAACAATAACCTGTACTTCTTAAACTGAATTGGATTTGACCATTTACTGGTTAATTTAGGGCAGGATTTTAATCATTGTTATTTCACCATAACTCAGAGTAATTCCCAAAGGCAATGAAACCTCATGCGGATTGTCAACCTACCCATAATATTAACCTACTATTCCACAATTCGTAGCAATTGCAGCCGGGTATTCACGTGGAGAAATGGGAACGACCCGAGCATTAAACATGGTCCCGATGGCTGCAATGTGATCATTCATTTCTATGAAGCTTTTATTAATTAAAAAAAAAACAATTGCATATTTTTCTCATAAATAGAAACTAACATGGTGCCATTACCGATCGGAAATTGTCGCGCCTTGTAAGGTAGGCACCGCGTCGGACGCACTTATCCGACCCACTTTCCAACGTAGTGTGCAAGTGAAAAACTTTACGCGACTTTTACAGGGTTGAGCATAGTTCTTCATGCGTCTATTATTCCAAAATATTTTCAAAATCGGCACATAACCCACAACATGCTTAAAAACTCATATGGATAATGGATTTTTTTTTGAGAACGAACCCAAGTGTGTCTATTTGAAGTTGTGTAGCATTTTTTTGACACTTGCTGAGGTTATAACGTGTGGGACTTCCCAATTATAACATTAACAGACACTGAACACATTCAGTTATATTATTTATCGTGTTAAATACTCAATCGGTTTTTGTACTAGGTTATTACCATAGTTGTCACGCAAGGTGGCGCGAGCGTTAAAAGTTTCGCGTTAGCTTTCTAAAATTTTTTAATGTGTCATTATAAATCACTTTTTGTTTTCATAGCGGACGTGTTAAGTTATTTTTTGTATATCGAGGCGGCATTTTTGCTGTAGGTACATATTACAGGCGGCGGTAGACATTCCTGTATTCTACTATGTAACCGTAAATGGAAATCAAAGTTGCAGTCGTTTGCTAGATGTCAATTTAGTACTCGCGAAATGTATTCAACAGATACGTTTCGTATGGTTACCAACGCTAATTTTAATTTCAAATTTACAACTCCTCCCGATTGCGATTTCAAAATAAAAGTTTGTATATAATCATCATCATTGAGTATCTTTATATCGAAATTGAGCGATCAGTCAAAGAAAACTTTTTTTGATCTTGTGTCATTCTCATCAGTGGATATTTACTAAAAAATGCCCACTCTCTCTCTACTCTTTATATTCTCGTTTATATAATACGTAAGTCATTCGTTATGTACATATAATTTTCAATTACCAAAATATTATTATCTTCTTTGGAAACCTTAAAAATCAATACTGGACCATCTAAAAGGTTAGCACTCCACTCAATCATATAAAGCTATTAACGCACGCGATGCAATATCATAGATACACTATAATCGCGTGGTTTCACTAGAAACCTTCTGAAGTACCAGTTTCGCCTCTGTCAACTCTATCCATCAATCAGACATGAAATGAAGTTGCCACTTGCAAGCCACCGGATTAGCTGTAATAGGTAACCGAGGTGCTCAATCCGCACTATGATGATCTGTGAACCTTACACGACTGTGCATCGTAACACTGTGCCGTAGGTGCGATAGCCGCATGATGCATTTGGACAGATGGCCCCATAACTCATGTTGGTGGCAGCACAAATCACGATTAACACGTGACAACAGATGGTGATCTCACCTTATAAGCGTGGCGGTTTTATTACACTCAAAGAATTAATGGAGACATAAGTAAAGCGTCCGTGTAATTTGAACTACTGCCTTGTCTAAACAACTGTGATAACTACTGTTAAGAATCTATGTAATATTTGTGATAAATTTCCCGCCTCTGTAAATTTCTACCGGTCTTTCAACATGTACATAATTTATTTTCGAAGTTTTGAATAAAATTTCTCGTCAAAAGAAATTTTTTAGGAAGGTTCTACTAACATGTATTGAAAATTTTTTGTATATACAAATAAAGGAAGAAATTAAACTGCATATCGTATCAAAAATCTCAAGGTGTCGGTTATGACTACATTAGTTTCTGATACGAAAACACAGCAGTGGTAAAGGTTTATTGGTAATTGTCTCTTGAATATATTCCGGTGCTCAGTCCCTGATACTTTTTTTATGGTCCACGTACTGACGAGATGAGCAGGAAAGCCCATAACGTGGCACTGGTTAAGGTAATAAACATTAGTACAATGTTAATCTCTTGGAGACACAAGAGATGAGGTTTCGTCTCCAGCAATTGAGAGCCATTAGTTTGCACATACAACAGTTCATTTTATGTAACACTTTCACGAGGTCCATATGTGATAAGTCGGCCGGGTCCGATTGCCTTTTGCGGCGCAATAATTGACGTTATCCGCGGGCCATCTTTAATCGGTCCCCCAGTTCCTAGGCGCGCTTGCGCAACAACCTATTTATGTAACGAAAGCGCGGGAGGGCGATCACCAATTAAATCCGAATTTTTGATACATTTATACCCTCTTTTTATGACCTAATATTTTGAAAAAATAAACGGAAAAAATCTTATGCAACATTCACTCGGACAACGGGATTGTATTAAATTGCTTGGAGGTACATAATTTAACGTTTTCCGATTTCCTTGGAAAACTCGTAACTCTTTAAAATTACTATGTATATATATAGAGAAGAACCTATTAAATCATTTTAGCATGTATTCATAAACAGTAAAAAATAATTAAAAAGAGTAAAAACAAGTTTATAATAAGTATGACCGAATTACGAGATTGTAGTGTTAATTTATATAGTATATAGTTAAAAGAAAAAATATATATATGCCGTTAATATATTCATTGCAGTCTTGAGCTCTCTACGCATATTCAATTAGGAAGTATATGTTTCCTTCTGTTTTATTAATATGTAATAATGTTTAAAGAGTGTGATTATATACTGAATTATTTAATTTCACATTTGTACTCGTATTATATGAAAGCTCCGACCGTCCACTACAGACCGATGGTTGTTACGCATATGCGTAAGGTCGTAGTTCGACGACCTCCGGTTACGAAATCCGTCGGACGCATAGAGATCGCTAATTCGAGCAGACGAGCGCCTACGCGGTCCGTGAGTTGTATGTTACTATGTTTAATATAAACCGAGTATTGTTTAACTATCCGATGAACTAGTGTCGATGGGGTCTGCATGCGCCGTGGACCCCCCGTGGCCGCGTGGGTCATTCTCTAGCGATTTTTTACATGTGTTAGTTAAAATCTCTAAATGTTGCGATGATGAACAGAAAATCTGTTTGTTTATATAAACATACATTTATTTACCAATCAACAGTCATCACTGTTTATTTTTATCTGCTGATGTTTACACAACATTGTAGACACTTGCTTCTGAATGCATCGCCGTTGTTCTCAGATTTATATGTTGATTTTATTATTCAGAAGGCTTAATTAATGCCTATAGCACGAAAGTATGATTCAATAAATACCTTCATTGAATTCTTTTATGCTATATAACATATTTCTTTCATTTCGTCAATGTAGTCATGTTATAATTAAATACAGGCGACGTTCACAATCAATTATGTCTATCTAACATCTAATTTTTGTCTACATAAAAATTCTGTTTTAACATTGTTTAATTGTAAATCTGACATTTATATTATAAATAGCCCATTGCGTGATTTTACTTGAGCAAGATTTACGGCGACATTACTCCGCCACCTTAGGCGCAGT
Organism: Byasa hedistus; assembly: GCA_029286795.1. Taxonomy (NCBI): domain Eukaryota; kingdom Metazoa; phylum Arthropoda; class Insecta; order Lepidoptera; family Papilionidae; genus Byasa; species Byasa hedistus. The sequence continues at coordinate 2,268,391 of JAGSMW010000016.1, forward strand.
GAGCACATATCGCTCAGTAATAATCTGTACACATAGTAAATGAAACTTACACGGGTAAATGATTATCATTCAAGTTAACTAACGAGCCTTACATAAACCGAGTCATGGTGACTGATAGTGTCTCATTACGTATCCAGCTCACTGGGCAAGGTTGCCCGAGCACACGTTTTTGTGCAAGCTTAGTTTTAATCTGTCCGTGTCGTGTCTTAATTTTATGTCAAGTTCACGACTCGTAAACTCTGAAGTTTTATGCCGTAAATCGTGTATAATAAAAATATAAAGAACTGCTTTTTATTTAGGTAATTAAAAAAATCGCGGTGAAGCCATTATTTTGTCTGTCACAGGATAAGCTGACCTTTCGCCTGGAGCTATTTCCTCGTTTGTAGGATTTTACGAATTTTATTAATCTTCTTCCACGCCGAGAATTTTGTAGATTAGTTATAATAATAATTAACACAACGAAAGGACTATGTTTTATATAGGTTTAGTCACTAATTTATATTACATATAAACATAAATAAGTATTACAGCAAATGTTTGTTTAGCTGTTTCTTCTCTGACAGTCGAATATATGGAAGCGGTGGTAAACTCTGAATTCTGAATCTGTTTTGAATAAACGAATTTGACTTTGACTATTAAAGAGCCGCTAAAAACTTTAACACTAGAACTGCCTGGTCATAACGACTTGCATCAATAGCCCACAAAAATTCTTTATTTGGAAAAATATAATATTTTTGGTACAGTTTCGTAGTAATGGTTATATAACAACTGCAGGTACATCTAGATGTAAATAGTTTGTTATTCACATTAGATTATTGTAAACAGAACGTGCTGAAGTAGGTGAAGTGAATCCACATCAGCTAACAACAATACATTACGCGCTTTGCATAACAATACGAGCCGGTACTCATTCACCTCTTTGCTTAAGTCCAACTTTAGCCGGAGCACGCTTTGCTCCATTTGCATGAGACGCATTAATTACACAGAAGCGTGGCAACTTGTGCCTTAAATGAGGCACGCCTTCACCTCCTGAATGAACCGCTTTTTATCACAATGTCTAACACTAGTTAGAAAAAACCTACGAGAAGTAAAGATTATATCATAAAAAAAAAACAAACAAAAAAAAAACCTATATCTTTTCGCCTTTCTTCTTCTAAGTCGTATTTCCTCATGACTGAGGGTCGTGGTCATCATGTGAAAATCTAACATACGATTACTTTCTTGGCAGTTATAATGGATGGTTTGCCATTGCCTTCTCCATTTCACATACTAGTCCGATCGCGGATAGTCATGGCATAGATATGTAGGTTTCCTCGCGATGTTTTCCTTCACCGTCAAAGCACGTTAGTTGGTATTATACTAACGGTACATAAATTAAAAAATTCATTGGTGCAGGCTGGATCGAAACCCGGTACTTTCGGAATGGAAGATTGGTGTTCAAACCACTAGGCTATGACGGCTCAAACTCTTTTCGTCTAGGATATATGTTTTCGTTAAATTTCTTATTGTAATAAATTATGTGCTTGGGTCAATGCCACTTAATAATTCCTTAAAAAAAAGAATGTTTTGGTTCCGTTAAATGTACTCTGCCTTATAAAGTTACCGTTGTTTAAAGTTGATACCGATATGGTACAATAATGGTATTTAGTAATTTGTTGATAATACTTTCACAGGTTGATGTGTTCGACCGTTTCCCAATGCGCGGAATGTGGCCGTTTACCTTTTTGAATTTTGTTATTAGCGATATCGCCGGGTGGTCTGGTCTTCTTGTCTCGTGACAGCATTCGTTGCGTAACGCGATGGTAACACGGTGCCGATCCGTCGAAATCATGTAGATCCTTATCGCCGTTGGGTTTAATAAAAGCGACTGCTTTCGATTTTCTAAATTGCAGAAGTGCGGAAGCGTAACACCACTTAGATGTAAAAAGTTTTTATGCGATCATACTGCAATGCACACCCAAACAATTTCTTTGTCGAAAATATGTTTTACTTTTATTTAATTCTATGTCTAGTGAATAAAAGTACTATAGCCATAATCTTGTTTGGTATTTATTGAATTCGAAATTAGGATACTTCAAACAGAAGCAGACATTTTGTAAAGGATATTTTCATATTTCAAGTATCCGAGATGCTCATAAAAGTTTTTTGGCGCCGACTTATGTCTTTCGGTGGAATTCGTATTGGCGCGTATTTATATACACTGAAATTGCTTTAATAAATTTTGTCACATAAAAAATCCGAGCTTTCTCCGAAACAGAATATCGAGTGAAAATTAATGATACGTCCGTGATTTGTAGATACGTAATTTTTATTATAGAAATAATATAAAAGAAATTAGTGAATGCTGTACTTGTTTTTGGAGAGTCGTGGGTGTTCTGAAACTTTGTTACGTTACGTTCAGATCGTTAATATGAATGGAAACAAAACAAATAAATCGATTGAACAGAAAGACACTTCACAAAGCAACCGGGTGTACGGAGCTATTGTGTCTGTAGAACAAAAAAATAATGCAAACGCTATTTCTTTCCCCGAATGCTATTTTCAAATTGACAACCGACAATACGTTGTGAGGCACAGCATGAATCAACGTCCGGCATATATTTGCTTTGGATCGCGGCCAATGTGAGGAAACATGAGAAAAAATAATCAAGCCGACCTTGCTTACCATTTTCAAGTACTGATTGACGTTACAGCAGCGGTTTGAAACGCATTGGCTACATACGGTTCTGTTTTATAACAAACCATAAACATAATTAAATAGCATTACATAATTATCAATTTACACATGCACATGACCATCATGATCCGATGAACTATCGAACCACAGCAGTGCTAATATAGCAGTGGATGGTAATGGAACTGAACCCTAGTCCCAGGTATTGCTATGAAAGTTAGAATTTTGTCCGAATACGTGTAATCTTGTTAATAATTTTAAACAATGTACACATACATTTGCATAGGCCAATTAGCAATGGAAATTAGCTTTTAGATTCTTTTTTTGGACCACTAATCAATCTAGATTGTGTACTATTCGAATTGTACAAGCTATTGATAAAAAATATGACGAATCGGGCCGTCACAAGCGATTGTTTCACTGTACGCTAAGAACCGATTAGATTGCCCGGAAAGGTCAACTACCTCACGTCGTTAGTATTGTCATTTGACTACAAACTACAAATGAAACTTTTCTGTACATAAAAAATATCAAAACTAGTAAAAAATGCGTATGCTTACGCACTTTACATATGTGTTATAAATAAATCTGATAATATAATATAGTTTAATACTAATATAGAAAGTAGTCCACTGACCTGAACTTGAAATAGAAAGACCTCTGTCCCATTAGTAGGAAAAATACAAGGGTCTGTTACAAAGGGTCCTATAAAATATTAAATAACATGATCCATTGTGAAATGATCCCGATCGATATCGAATACAGGTGTGTAATAAAATGGTAAAGAGTAAAGCAATCGAAAGTAATTTAGCGCCGATAACAATCTTCAATCTAAGGTCAGAGCCTTATAAATGGCTTTGCCGTTGGTACTCCGCGGTGGCGACATTGACCTCAGGAAAGCGAGGGTTGCGTCACAATTACGTTCGCGTAACTCTAACCGATGACGCCATTTATTACTATTTTTATGACTCCGAACTCATAATCTGGATAATTCGACTGATGCACGAAGTCATGGACTGGCTTCATGAAATATTGTGTGGCGATTACGTGAATTAATTACGTTAGACGGAGGATGAAAATATCATTACGTTGAATTAATATGCGATGTAACGGCTCGTAGACTCTTTGATGTTTTTTTAGTTAGTCACTTTCGTCGCGGTAATAAAATGTTCTGGTTTCGGCTGACGGATATACTACTAGTACATGCGACGTATTGCTTTGACAAATTTCGCGTTCAGGAGTACTTCTAGCAAATTTGCCAAATGAACTTTGTTTTATAAATCTTAGCAGTTTATTTTCGTTTATTACGAATGTAAGGTGTTTCGTTATATATTGGTTCAATTCATAAATTTTTTGTATGATGATCGTGAAATAAAAATAATTCTTATCATTGTAGCTGCTGTAGTTTGTTTTCATGTATTGAATAGAGTAAAAACACTGAAAATGTTTGATGTTGTTTAAGATAATTTTAAATATCATACCGAAGTATTTTTTTGCAAATTCTAACAGTTAGACAAGTGGTGTTTATATTTACACCGTGCTGAACTAGAACATCCGAGGCTCCCTAAGTGGATAATGTCAATTGCACGGAGCCATTCCGCATTCCAGCCGAGGGACGGGCTATTTGACATTAATGTGGGGACATTAATTCATTAGGCGGCTGCGAACGCTTTCAGAAGGATCGTGAGTGGCCAGCTGCCGGGACCGGGATATCTTACTTCGTTTCGTAGGTGGACACTTTCCTGCTCAATGTTTGCTTTAGAAATTTTTTACACTTTGTGATATGAAATGGAAACGGGTATACCGCAGATGGGTTGGTACGTTTCATACTGGAGTCTTCAGGTAATATTGACAACTCCTATTAAATTTACTCACAAACGATTGCACACCGCAATATCCGCAACACTATTCGCAGCTCAATATGAAAGCTTTTATACCTACCAATCAATTTAACAACTATGCTCATAAATCGATTATAATGAAATGAATATTATTAATCACTCGATAATTTATTGTAATACATATTATTTGTAAATTAGCCAGGATTTATAAACTAAATATAGTTTAATACAAGCTAACAGTGGTATGTATGAAAATGTTACTCTCTTCTAAACTACACACTAGTAAGTGAAGTTACTTGTCTATAGAGAGGTGCGCAATACTTTGATGTAGGCAGTTACCTAACGTAACACCAAGTGATCTCATCTCCTCAAACTTATGGTTAAAGAACAAAATATATGATTATGTGTTTTATAACATTTTGTGGTTAGATTTTTTTTCAATTAGTGTATCTAGCGTTATTGTTATCATAATACCGAAACCATAAAAATCGGTAACCGATGCCTATTTATCACTTTTCGGTACGAGACGTCCGACAGAAGTAAGAAGAATTTTCATTATGTGTTGTAACATAAAGCAAATAAAACATCGTACATATTACAGTTTTTACGTTTCCGGCACTTAATTCCTCGTAATTTCATAATGATTCTCTGTTATTTTGCAATTTCGGTTGTAAAACTCCGACATGGAAGGAGCGGCGACATCGCGATGATGATTTTAATTGCTCTATAAATAAGAGCCGGCAAATTGTATACGGACAATTACCATCCCACCGTCGGGCAACTCTCTCCAGCTTTTCACTTTGCTTTTACATTAATAATTGATATTTTTTTCTTGCTGATCTCATGCCCTCGTCATCGAAGCCTCGTTTGTCAAAACAGCGCAAATAAGCGTTGCTTTTAATATCGATCTACTTTCGCATTTATGTATTTGCGATATCATTAAGTACATTTCACTTGTGTTTAATTGGCGGTGATTTTCCATTGGAGGAAATCGTTTAATGACACTGTGTACTTATTTTATACGCCCAATATTAAAACATATACACCAAAAAAACTAGTTTAAATAGTCACATTAAACACAACGATTTCGCTATTATTAATAAAATTGAGATGTAGATGTGAAATTTTACTATATTTTTTGTAGTGTCTTGAGTAAATAAGTTCATCAAAGTTCACAAACCTTTTTTAAGCCTTATTACATAATATTCTTTAACAAAGATACTTAATTACAGGTTTAAAGTCTTGTAAAAATATATTAACACCAAATATGTAGAATTGTGCAAAATCAGCAATTGTTTTACTATTTTAGTTCAACGAAGACATTTAATTAATATTGTTTTAATTTTTTTCAGGTATGTACGACACTCAAACATTCAACCTGCGTAGACACTAATGTAAATCAAAAGGTAACATTTAAATATATAGTAATGTAAAATTAAAAACAAAAATGGAGTCAACTAGATCAGAACATAATATAATGTAAATGATATATAACAATCATTTTAATAAACCAGCACTCTGACCGTTACTGATATGTTATAATCATTAATATAAACAGCAACTGCTACTGGCAACACAGAACACGAAATCGCGGTCAGAGTGAGGGTAGTTGCAATTTGTTTATTTATAACGCAAAACGATGAAAGGGGCACTCGCCGCCGGCACTCCAGCGAGCACGGACGTGTGGATAACAATTAAGACATTGTGAGAACATGTCTCATATTTGCATACGAGTGGAATCAATTACAGTAATATTTAATACATAATGAGAGATGATAAAACATATATGTTACTGTTTCGTAAATGTTGGGCTATACTGTGCTGTAGTATAATAAACTTTGTCATTTAAGTCCTTTTTAAAAAGTCTGTTTTTGTGTTGTTGTTATATTTGATAAAAATGCTAAAATTAAATAATCGACTTGTTTTCATTTGCTTAATTGTATGCCAAGCCTATTAAAGATACTTCTGTCTTTATGTGTGTGTCTCACGAAAGTAATGTAATCATTATGTATTTAGCCGACTTTAATTTGCGTAACGTTATCATATATTTTATTGAGACATGCACGATGACGTGTTTGCTCTCCTCTACTTATCTCCCAGCACGCGATACTGAGGTTACGAAGCAGGAAAACAATTGTTAGTTGCGTGAAATCTCTCAAATTTCTCACAGACACGATGTTTGTTTATAACCTAGCGTTTATTTTTGGTTTCGAATCCTAACTATTCCTATATCACATAACACTTCTTACGGTACGTTTACCGTAAACTTCGGAGAGGAAATCTTTAAAAGATACCCTGTTTCTGGGAACAAGACATGTTTTTTTTTATTTTTTTCTTTTTTTTTTTTAATCGTTCCCCTGTAAAGGTGAGCAGGGCTTTGTCATTTATTTCTTTTCCTTTCTTTCTTATTTTATATTCTTTTCTTTTCCCTAATATTTATACATTTTATCTTTCTTCTTTTAGTCTTCACTCTTTCATTCTTTCACCAGTTTTTTATCATTTCCATTTCTTCTTTCAGGCATCACCTCTCAGACTACCGCCGCATATTCTACTTATTCTACGTACATTTCCTTTTCCTTTACTTTTAATTTTACACTTTTTACACTTATTACATTTTCCACAACACACAAAAACCCACTTCTCATTCTTATACATTAGATAACATCTTTACAATTTCAATCATTTCTTTATATTTACAGTGCTTTACAAGACATGGTTACATGAGATTGGTATCCACTAAAACCTTTTATATGTTCATCTTCATTGTATTGAAAGGATTCTCGGGATTTTCTTCAGAGGGTCCGTGACCCTCGCTGTGCTAAGAGACCACCTCTTATTTTCGAACCAGAAGACTCTTTTAGTCGCCTTCTGCGATGGACAGGACTTATCTTAGTCCTATTAATATCTAGAGGTTACAAACTACCGGTACTTTACTGCGCCATTTCTTTGTATGACGGTTGGTAATTAATGCATCGCTTAATACAGCAATAGAAAATAGAACCGGGGACCTTGAATACGATAACATCGGGCTATTCACAACACGAACGGGGCACATAGAGCCGCGTCACTCGCTGGTCGCCGCTCGGTTTATTTACGAGCGGGCTAATATTATTTATGTGTGTCAAACTGGTCTATTTCAGAAATCAGCGCATTGGATGCGCCGGCGCAGCGGCCGCGCATTCCCAACACGCTGTACTCTCTTAGCGGGAACACTCATTTTACCTATTACAAACACAGTAAATATATTAAAACATTAGTTTTTTTAATGATTGCGATGAAAACTATATTTATAGCTATCTTATAAATTTAATACGGGATGTCTACTTTTATTTATTTAGGTAACAATGCTTAGTAATTTATGTCCCCAGGCGAATGTACATCATCTTAAGCGTAACATTGTTAAAACCAAGCGTATCATTTACCACCAGGTGAACATACTGCACGTTTCATCGCCGACAAATTATATAAAAAATGTAATTATATCATAAAAATCATAATTTTATTTGGCTTCATGTGAAGTAGCCCTTAATTGTGTTCCATGAAACATGGCCGGTCGTATTTCACAGGTGCCTCGTGTTATTCGCGAATCCATCAATAATCTCTTCTGTGTTTGCGTCGGCGGAACACCTTGGCAATAATTGACGTGAAAAATATTCCACTGGCACGGTACACATCTGCTGGATTTTCTACTTTGATACGTGATATAGCTTATTACATGTTTATTTTATAATCTATATGATAAGATCTTATAATATTTAAACCTGTAAATACTAAAGACAGGGCTGTTTAATTTTCATTATGTTAATTACCAACGAACGAGTCTTTAAAATATCTCGTAGAAATACTGTATAAACACAGATATGGTGACATAAAATTACTTATTAATAAGCTAATAAAAAAACTTAGTACTTTTTAGTAAGTTTACATTAGTACTTTGTACTTGTTATAAATCGCTTTTCATATAACATTTTATAAACCCTATAGTGTGTCTGTAAAGAGTAGTTTATGATCTAGTTTCGCCGTGCTACCAACACAATGTATCAATAGCGATCTTCAAAAGTTCCCTTACCGCATTGAAGGGCAACCGCATAGCTCCACAGGCTGATAAATGGCCCATAATATTTCTCGTTTTTATAATTTCAACTTGATTATGACTCATGCCAATTTATTAAGCGTAATTGTAATGGTTTGAAATTACAAACAAGAATCGTAAAAATTATAAACGTCTTATTGACCTTTTGGTTCTCATCAAGTGAAAATTTTAATATTATGTACATATTATAAACTTAAAAAGGTTGTTTTTCTTTTAGTGAATAGGCTTCTTCTATACGAACGCGCTTTACAAAGAATACATTGCCACTTACCATCAGGTGGGATTGTAGTCCAGCGTTAGTCCATACATATACTACTACGCGACGAAACGAGCAAGATATTCACCTGTTGGTAAGTGACAACGCGGCGCTAGTTAAGATGGTACACTGCACCACATTGCGCTCGTCGCCTTGAGACATAAGGTGTTAAGTCTCGTTACCCCAGTAATTACACTAGCTACAGCGCCCTTCAGACCGGAATACAGTAATGTTTGCACACTACTATTTGGCGGTTGAAATAGGAGCTGATACCATTCAGATGGTCTCCGGCAACAGAGACCTACCACCAGTAATACATAACTAAAAAAGACTTATACTGATAATGAGCAAGAATAATAACTGCATAGTTTTATATGTTCCAAAAACATATCTTACTAATAGATAGCACATTACACTGTTCCTCGTTTTTAGGTTATGCCGCGATGAAGGTGGTCGAACTGTCTCACTAAGTTACGTAAGTAAGGGCGGGAGCGCTTGCCGACTTTGACACACGCAGCTTGCGTACATTTCGTCCTTCGACCGGTTAACCGGCGCACGCACTTTAGAAAGTGTCCGCAGCACATAAATCACAGTGATAGACGCAGACGAAACGTAACTAGCCCACCACTGTGATTTCTAGCCGGCAGATCTCATTAACTTAATTGACGTCTGTACATGACGCTCTGTTTTTATTTTCATCTAAACTTGTTGACATTTGTCACTTACGCGTTACTACGAGTATGTAGGTTTTTAATGCAACTATTTATCCAGGGAATTGGTGTAGATATTTTTACTAAGATCTCAACACATTCACCGACAAACGTTCGTTTGAACAAAACCGCGGGTTCGAGATGACATTGTTTTTCCGTTCAGAAAATGGCGAAATTAAATAATAATATATATACAGACAGAAACGAAAAGATTCATTATTTCGTCATTCGATTATCCTAATGAGTGGTTTTGATGATGTCCCATCCCATTAGTCAATCAGCAGCAGTCGAAACGCACTATACTAAAACTAACAAAGTTAACGCAAAACCATTTATTTAATTAATAGTATTCTTCACATATTACTGTTATAAGTTAAATTCTCTTAAACAAAAGATCATGTTGATTGCTAAACCTGTGAAGTGTAAAAATCATCTTAACTGCAGTTCTTTTGTCATGAAATATTTTAGATTCTATTCTTTTTCACCTGCTTGTGAATAGGATAATTTTAACATGGCTATTGTGAAAATTATAAAATTTACTTTAAATCAATAACCCAACTTTCACAATAACAAGTTTCTTTATAGCTTTAACAATTAAGTATGTTATAATGTGAATAATGGTTTGTATGCGGACGTCGTGTATTTTTTTAGTGATCAAGGATTTGATGCAGACGGGAGGCAGTTTTGCATGGATCGGACCGGTTTATCATTTTAATGATGGTGAACAGGACACCATTTAGGTACGCCTCGACTGCTTTGATTCTTCGGAATGTCATTGTTCTCATGCGTTCGGTTGTTTTTTAACCTCGTTAGTTGAACAAATTGTTTTTAAATATTCGATGTTATCCGCTCCCCCGGCATTTACTCATTGCAAAATGTTTTGAACTATCTCCAATATCATTTCTGCAATCGTTTTACAAGTCGTTAGCATTTCTTTGATACTTAAATATTATTGCTATTTGTAAAATAAATTGAATTGTTTAACTCCGTATATTATTTTGCTTTGGATAATTGTTATACTAATTATTTAAACAAGGGCTTCTTGTCTCAAAATTAGATTTCTCGTAAATCCTTTTAGTGGTCACCCTCAACAGTATTTGGTTACCTTAGTCCAATTCGTAGTAGTTCGAGACAACTGAGCTGTCGTTACCCCTACAACGTATAAACTACTTGATAACTTTCGCCGTTTGCTTTTCTAACACGGGAGCGGGTCTCCGAGCTCTACGCGTGTTTACACTTTCATAGCCCGAGGGAGAGGTGTTGCGTGCGCACAACCTGCCTTGGAAAACTCATTTGCGTTTAACGCTGTGTTATTATTTTCTCGTAGAGTCCCTACTTATAAACGAGGAGGGCTACGTGTACACCCCGTCCTCTCATTAAACGCGGCCTCCGAGCTTTATAAATACCCACGCCGGCGGCTTGCGTGGATCGCAGATATTATGCTGCCAATAAACTAAAAAATTACATTTATTACCAAAAGTATGCTGATTTTTTAAGTTCCTAACAGAGAAGAAATATATAATCCTCGATATAAACTTTCCCCTGAAGTACACAGTGTCTTTCATCAATTTCCTGTTTTATCTCGATGCCAAATTTCATCAAATTTGATATAGTAGGTTATGCAAAAAACTTTACCTTTTTATATACGATGTTTACATTTTTTTCTCTTTATCATAAATATCAATGAATAAGATACTATCAACATTGACAGTTGTGCGATGTTGAATTAATGCAATCAAAAAGTCAGTGAATGATAATTATTATGAGTGAATAAAATAAAATATGTGACGTCAGAAGAGTAACATATTATTTCTCATTGCAAAATTTTAAACTGGATATTGTCATAAAAATCTATCTTCTAGAATTGTCATATTTTCATACGTTGAATAAATACTTCAATGCTTTATACAAATTGTTTGTGGTGAACAGACAAATTATTATTGATGTATGTAATGTTAACAATAAATGTATTAATTGTAAATATAGCGGAAATTTCAATAAACATATCATACAGACAACAAAGTGGTTCAAGTCATTGATAACTTCGAGACGGTTAAATTATTGGCTTACACCTTGCAATCAGTGTTGCCGTAATCATAATCATTGTGCTCGCAATTTACGTTTTCTTAGTTTCGATATACAGGAGTTAAGTTGTTTAAATGTCTACCTGTCAGCCACAGGGAAGTACTTAGCTGGTGTAATTACATGAGTTTTTAAGCTTCAGCTCTGGTAGAAGTTTTTGAAGTTCTTTCGGTAATTCTTCTTTATTAATATTTTTAAAACTTAAAGTACAAAGCGGATCAGGAACGAATATCTTAATACTTGATAAAACTGACAATCCTGATTGTGGTAAAGTAGCTTTACTGTTCGCTATGTTTAATGATAAAAAAATATTAAGTTCAGAAATTTTGTATCACAAGAATCTGTTTTAAAGTGTTTTAAACTATTTATGTTTTGTATCCAACTCCAGTTAATTAAACTCCTTTGGAATGATATCGATATGTAAGCGACAAACGATTATTTAAGTGGAAATAAACCTTTTACATAAATATAAGGATAATAAGGCTTTCCTCAAAAGCCCGCAATGACGCATACAATGAGTGCCGCGGCAGACAGCTTGTCTTCTGCAGTCCGGTTACGACAGCGGTGACCCTGGACGGTGTCAGTTTTAACGTACCACATCCTCAACTTGAACGATCACGTTTCCTGGTACCTGCTGCTCCATACGTGACATTCGTGACCTTGTCACTGGTGAAAAGTAAGCACTATTTTTTTGTTTCCTTTCCGAGTATGTCTCATTCTAACTTCAACTAAAATATCGTTGAATTATCAAATATAATTCAGCGTTTACTTATACACTTCTGAACTGATATAAGTAAATACCTTATATAAGCATTTGAATAAAGATTTTTTTTTTAAAGTTACAGGATAACTAAGCTGGTTTAAAATCCGTTTAGATTAATGATGACAATAATATGCGTAATGATTTCTTATATTTCCGCAAAAGTTACACATTAGAACTAAATTTTACGGATTTTATCGCGTTTATTTACTTTATTTATTTAATCCCGACTATTCTACACGCAGAGCGTGGATCGAAACATAAACAATATATAAAAAGTTATTAATGCCTTGTGATAGCTGACTGCTGCAAAGCAGTCGACACGTCGTGATTAAATAAATAAAGTAAATAAACGTGACAAAAACTGTAAAATTTCGTTTTAGTAAAAGACACTAATATGCGTTACAATTATAACACACTATATTTTTGTGCACAGCTAAAATTATGTATGTATAAGCATATCACTTGCCATCAAGTGATCGTCCTGCTCATCTTTTAGCTTCGACAAAAAAGGTAATGCTTATTTTTTTCTGCTCTGGCTTTATATGCATTCCGCCAACAATTCCGGACATTTTTTTACTATAAACTGCCTGAGTACAACCCCATCTGATGGTAAACGATACAGACTTTTTGGTGTAGCGCACTAGTCTAGAAATAGACTATTCATTCTTGTCTTAAAAAAAACCTCGTTAAACCATATTTATTTAGAAAAGATGTTTCAAGCTCTCTTTGTTAGTAATAGGTAACGGCGGTCCTAAAAAATTATATTACTTTATTGTCATAAATGTAGAAATTTTTGTTAAACAGAACCTCGAATTTATTTTTGTAGTTAAACATAAATATTTCATTATTAACTTACACGTTCTTTTTTCATTATACATATATTTGCGTGAATGCGTTTCAAGTTACTTATTAACTACCGCCCGTTCAAATGTCATGGTCACCGTGACGCAGGTACACCCATAGAAAGTAGATAGGTCCCGACGCGGACGGGTGGAGCAAGGTCAATTCCATGACTCAGCTGTAAAAGAAAAATATTATGTACACTTTTATTTTAATCCTTATTACTTTATTTGTAACTTTAAACGTGAACCTGTCCAACTTGAATTGTGCCGCTGATCTCGCTTCACAATCTTTAATATCGGTTTCTTTATGAGCTTTAAATTATATATTTCTGTTTCTATGGAAGCCTGTACATCGAATAATAACTTTTAAGTTTTACTTTATTTAGTGTCAGTGTAATTTACTGCTTTTTTACTTCGCGTTTGAGTAAAATTTAATCTTTTGCTTATCGGATGATTCATCATCGTCCTACTTCAAACTGAAGTTTGGCGGTCATATTAAGAAAACTAATCCCGTCTTAAGCTATCATTTGATTATATCAATTCCTTTCTAACAAATATAAACTTTCACTTTTCATTTCATAAGTTATATTTGTAAGGTTTAAAATAAAAATAGAATTATTTAGATACGAACCTATGTAATATAAATTCAAATTCAAAAAAAAATTGAATTTTATGAATTTAGATACGAACCTATGTAATATAAATTAAATTAAAGAATTACTTTTATAAACTAACACTCTTACTGTTACTGATATGTTATAATTTAAATAGTTACTATACACAGGTATCAAAATAGCGGTCAGTGTGTAGGTAGTTGCAAGTAGTTTATGTATAGAAAAAAAGACAAACGGGCATTCGCCGCCGGCACGCGAGCGAGATCGGTCGTGTGTCGATCGTAATTTGAGAAACAACCTGTGCTTTGCGATTGTAAGAACGTGTTGTGTAATATTTGTTAGAAAGTGAAGTTTTATTATAGATATATATATGACTTTAATATGATTTTTTTTGTAAGATAATGTTAAAAAATACTCTTGCAGAAGTTCACGATGAACTAAATGTTGCGTGAGGATTTTACGTTATTATAGTTAACTTTACCGTTGCTTCCGGTAACATTTTCGTAAATAGATTTACAGTCGGGTTTAATTCCACTCGAAATATATTAAAAAAATATTATTTATTTAACAAGTACAAATAAACATTTAAAAAAAACGCTCTATATTAATATGCTATAAGCAACCCCAGTCTTCAAATTTTTCATAATCCATTTCATCGGCAGCGCACTTAAAGTGATATACACTTCGACGTGTATAACATTAATTAATTACTTAACTTTCGTCGACCAATTTCCAAATATGTCTCTTAACACCTTTCATCACTTCAACTTTCCTATTTTATCGCCGCGGGAAGTGTTTATTATGAATTAATTTTCATCGTCTACACCGGAAATAAGATACCAAATTAAGAATATTTACATTACATATCTACATCACTTAAAGTAGATTGGGATATACATGTACTATATCTTACAGCTATTAAAACCAGAATTCAATTTAAATTAGGGCAACACAATAGGAAAGGAGGAAATAGGTTTTTTTATGAGTTAAACTGTACCCTACTCGAAAGCATTAACATAATCGTAAGTTATTTAAAATACTTAATATTTATGTGAAAGTAAATTTCCGTTGCGAATAATTTCTAAAGCTTACTATAAAATACGTAACTGTCAATATAAGTTGCCCTAAAGTAGAATTTAACGAGTCCCATTCTCGTATTGACGAGCAGTCGATCCGTTAAATGTAATTTTGTTACGCGACATTTGACTTTATAATCAATGTTGTAAGTTTGAATATAACAACGTCCGGATGATGTAAATATTGCGATGTGGATGAGTCTCTACCTTCACAGTTTGTACAATAAAGAGTTGTTATTACAAAGAAAGTAGATCCGATGGCAAATGAGGGATAATCTAATTCCCGTGTCGACGAAACGCGGTACTTACGCGGACGTATAAATTTAGTATTCAGTGTTATTAAGTATTTAGAAGCATGAAAGAAGTTAAGTTACGACCCGTCCGTCTTCGCTGTTTAGTTGATTTTGTAACGTTCTAACGTTATTCTTATAACACACAAATTTAAGTATCCAGATCTAGAAATAACACCGGTAGAACCTTCTTCTTAAAGTGCCGAGTTCTGCCTATTTGATTTCTCTTTTCTCTATATCATTTATGAACATTCGTTAGAAATGACGAAAAATTCATTTTTATACATCCTTTTTGACTTTAAGATTTTAGTCAATCTGTCAAAACCTTTGCACTGTCTTCATAGAAGAATTTCTATTATATAACAGAATATCCTCGCGCGATATTTACTTTAACATATAACATTATTCAGCTACATTACACTTTTAAACTTATATACGACTAGTTATGCAATGTTTATATTTTCTAACTTGTTAAATTCGTCATGCACGTTAAATAAGTTATGAATATGCAACGTCGGTTGTGTTTATCAATATTCTGTCATTTCTGTCTGTGTTTCGCTTGTTCCACCGGTAGCTAGCGTTTAGCGCGAATTATTATTGAGATATCGGTTATCAGTTGGTTCAGGTTTAATCGCGATCGTTAGCGAGTACTTAGTACTTGTTTGTATTACAGCGCAAGTCCGCGGGCTTAATGGTCACCCGCCGCCGTTTCGCGTCCCGTGCCGTGTTTTACATAATTATTGTAAATTCATGTAGAAAGGAGCCCTCGGACGATCAAATCGTAAAAGCGGAATTATGTGTATTTCTATGTTACTTTCTCATTCAATAATCCGCTTAGCTAATGGTCCGCTGCGTTGGATTTCTGTTACATTTGTAATTTAGATGAAAATCTTGATGTATGAATACCTTCTGGCGAGCTTGTGCAGTAGATGTGTTACTTGTTTTATTGCTAAGTTATAACTTGGCTATTTGTTTTTAGTGTTTATGCTATGATTATTTATATTATTAAAGTATAGCTGTTCGTGTTATTTAGTGTTGCTATTTAATTTTATCACTGTAATGATATACATAGGCGAGTTTATTAACGGTTAGGTGTAAATGTGCGAGTCAATATTTAACTGCACACCTTTAGTTTACAACTACTTAATCGTAATTCATTCAGCGTTCTTGTAATATATGAATAGCTGTAAATTTATGCTTTTTACAACTTCTGTAGTATATTACTTTTTAATGTTATTTCATATAATTGAAAGCGACGTTGGTCACAGAGAAAGACGTGAGAGTCCATGTAAACAAAGCTTTCAAATTCTTTTTAGGCAACTTGTTTGTCAAAGTCGTCTACTGTGTAGTTAGTGAAATTACTAAGGTAACGAGGCGTAATATCTTATGTCTCAAGACGACGAACGTTATTAGGTACTGTGTATACCTTCTTCACTAGTCACGTTGTTATCAGCAAGACATAACATTGAACAAGCCATGTGTTTTTTCTCTCTGTATCTGCGCATCTTACTTTCATTTGCGCCTTCCCAAGTTGTACGTAACCCGAGGTAACCCGCGACCCCTCGACCGACAACCGTGGAAGGTTAAGACACGACGGGCCACGGGGCCATTGCTCGATCGTAAACTTAACTTAATTAGACAGAATAAATACATTATTAGTCGCAGAAATAAAGCCGTTAGCGGATTATTAAGTCTCCATTATGTACACAGTGTTTCGAGTCGCGGACACGGCAAGTTTGTTGTTATTGTGTAAAGTATTACGTATAGCTACATTATTTATAGTTGAAAATACATTAGACTACTATAAAGCTGTCCGGTATAAGGCTAATAGTCCGACTTGACATAATGTAAGTATCGGATCGGGTGTCATTGGAACTAATAAATTTAGTGGTCCATTATGTAATTGCATTTTAAATGTATATGAGAATGTTTAGCTACTAATTTGTTATAAATTGATTACACGTTATAAACGAGAACAGCTAAAATACATAATTCATTAAGTTGCATCATTAGTTTAATAGCGATGGAAAGTTAACCGATTGAATTGATTTTAATGCTTATTATGTTAATATATCTTAACAGATATATGTAGATGTATGTTGTGGTAATCACAATGTATTCATACTAAATATGGCTCATTATTGACACGATTGAATAGTACAATCGGTAGTGAAACGCGAAAGTGCGTGTTCGATGCTCACTGTTACAGCGGAGAGCACTCGGCCCACGTACATCTAAGTTCACGGCTTTCCTCGTGTCGACATGATAAATGGCCAATTTAGCGTCTTCGTGAGGTCCCTAGCCTCGCTAATGCCGCGAACGGGCGAGGAGTGCACCTTCCGAAGACGTTTCAATCGTCTTATTAATGTACACTGCACTTCGTTTAATTGGTCTTCTATATTATTCTTCGATAGATTGCAATAAACGTGGCTTATCTTTTACATATTACATATGTATCATTTGGATCACATACTTAGTGCAACTATTTGTAAATTTTAGATAAACTTTATTGAGTTTCTTATTATTAGTTTTTTTTTTTATAAAAACAATACAATTCTTTGTACTTTCTATACAAGATGTTATTATGAACTAATCGTAGAAGCATTTAGTAAATATGTTGTTCCTATTTAAGGACTGGGTCATTTGGGGAAGTTATTATGTAGTTTGTCTTAAAGTGTAGCCCTACAAAAACGGAACAAAGGAGGACAAGCTTAAATCACACCTGACGTAAGATTAGGGGACGCTTCTTGTTACACGATACGTTTGTAGAGTCCGTAGCTGCGGGGTTTCCCCGAAGCTGATCCGGGGTTCATGTACGGGCTTTGACTTCTGTCGGTTATTGTTAATGAAACTGCAATCATTTATCCTATTACGACCATAGGGTTATATAATACAAAGTAGAATAAACAATGTTTACTGTTGAAAGAAAAAAATTGAGAAATGACGAGACACAAATTTGAAATATCAATATCTTTTCGTCCGAATTTTCATCATCGTTAAAACTTTTGTTTTCTGTTACTGTATTTTGATATCTCTTATTTACAGTTTAAATATCATTTTATTTCTGGACATTTATCGACAAGTTTCAGTGTGCTAAATTTAACTCTCTCAACTAAACTTTGCAGTATTGTTTCACTTAATTTAGTTTAGCATGAATTGAGCACATGAATTGTTTAACTTGGCTATTGAATGATGTTATTAGTTTCTAAGAAAGTGAGTTGCGATATTAGAAATATTGCCTAGTGGCGGCTATATCTTATTAGTCAGAAAATTTAAAAAATACATACTGCTGTTTACTTATACGATGTAAAGGATTTCGTTTTGTATTTTTGCAACTTAGACATACGAAGCGCTTGTTCAAATATTGCTTTACACATATGTTTGTAATGTCCATGACGTTCAGTGCCGGAGACATAGCTTGTTGTGGAGACGTCGCGTTGCTCACAATTCTGGTTTTGCGCTGAAAATTATTTCTGCTTCTGTGGGTGTCGTGTCGGAAGATTATCTAAAGAGACTTATGTATCCGCCCGGCGTGCCCATCGATACGGGCAAATGAATTGCATGTCGCGGCCGCAGACGATGATTGCTGCGTCAGTGCGGGCTGGAGGTGGATTTATTATCATCGTCTCGTCGGATAACATCCGTGTTTAAGCGCATGAGTAATGTGTATGTATGCGGAGATTCCATTTTGTCGGCAATTCGCTCTTTACTTTATTAATGGTTATCACCGCGCATGTTTTATCTGTATGGCGGAAACAATATTTAATTCGTTTATATTGATTTATTGAAAGTAATGTATAAAGTAAAAAAAGTCATAACTTGGTTTTTATGTTTTGGCGACCGTCTTGTTTACAGTACGCTAACGCCGTAGTAGATATCAATCAAATTGATTATTCACACAGTAAATGTTATTTACCTATTCCATTATCGCTAAGGTGTTATTTACATGAAGAAGTATTGCGTATTTGTTTTCAACATTAACATAAGTAATTGAGATGTTGTTCTGTCTGCAGGCTCAACCGGTGAGTCAGGCCCCTGTGGCGCTGCCGCCGCCGACGTCTGCGCCGGCGCCGCCCGCCGCGCTCTGCGCAGCGCCTCGTACGATCGTCATCCAGCGCCCCGACGCGCGGCACGGCTTCGGGTTCACACTTCGCCACCTGGTCGTCTACCCACCGGAATCACTGCAGGTGAGATCCTTATTCCTAACAGTTTGGAAACCTACGTTTTTTCTCATATGACAATAAATGGAAACTAATACGCCGTCAATTATAAGCCAAATGATACACTGGTCAGGATGTTTATACAAAACCACATTGACCTCATCACCTTGAAATAGGAATAACGTCTTTAGAAGACGACAAATGCTGGAAATCTACACTCCCGGACACATCTATCGGCCCACCTAGTGTTTAAAAGTTTTAACGGTGCCTAGCTAAAAATAAATGTTAGGTGGAGCAATAAGTTTTAATGCAATTTTAAAGCTGATTTTTTGGTCAACCTTTATGTATGTTTTTTTTTAATTTTGAATTCAGGTTTTTGAAAAAAAAACGAAAATTCGAGTCTGTTCATTGTTTTCAACGACCCAGGAATGGAGAAAACTTTTTTATTTCGCACAAGTGGAATTTTTTTTTGATGTGTCCGCTTATTGGGTCCTTAAAAAGGCAAATCTAAACTTAGAGCCAGTTTTGACCAAAAAATATGGATACTCTGCCTGAAATTGTCGCCCAAGTTGTAAAACTTCTGCCGGCCAAATCAATTCGAAATTACAAAAAAAATTTAAAAAAGCATACATAGGGGTTTACCAATAAATCTACTTCAAAACTGCATTAAAACTTATTGCTCCACCTAACATTTATTTTTAACTAGACACCGTCGAAACTTTACAACACTGGGTGGTGGGCCGATAGATGTGTCCGGAAGTATATTTAGAGGTTGACCTGCAGTATCCCCCATGAGTAATGTATAGCGAACAATATCTACGTTATAAGATATATTCAAAACTTGTTCAAATTATATTGCACTGATAATTGCAACTTCGTTACTATTTTCGATGATTTTATAGGCTCATAAGAAGCTTGCGCGATGCTGTGGGTTGTACACAGCCGGCATATTTCACACGTCCAACGGACAGGTATTAACGACCGTTTTCCGGCGCTCTTTTGAGGGCACTTACACGATCGAAACTTCCTTTTCAACCCGCCGTGTAAACAAAGAATTGTGTCTAAAAATTGGCAACTGTTAACATTATTCTCTATGCTCTTCAAATAAATATCTACAATATTTATTTTTGTTGCAGCAGTATGTACTATTTAACAAATAAACAGCATACGCATTTACTGATATTTTATCGTATGTTTTTACTAATTTTTTATCACGAAAGAACACGTATAATTTATTATAAAAAATATCAACAATAGGTCCTTTGCCGTTATTTTGTACGCGTGTTTATACAAGGTGGGGCAAAAGAAATCACTCTATTGGAAGCCCAAATTGAATCGCCAAATTGTGCGCCCATTTGGCCGATATCATTTTCTCGACTTTACCAAAAAAGTTCTTAAGGTTCAAATAAACATAATCAAAAATAGAATCAAAGTTTTTTCATTTAGGAAAAAAATAGGAGCCGAACAACATCGGATGAATTCTTTTGACCCACCTAGTACAACACAATCATACTAAATAGTGTCTCATTCTTATTGACAAGCGCGTCGCTTGCCACCAGGTGAACCTGTTAGTTTTATTGCATCATTGCATTAAGAAATATAATTTCTTTGCTAAAATTTTCAATATTGTTTAATGTTGTCAATTCTTATATAAGTCTAATGTTAGATCTATAAGATATGTAAATATATGTAAAGGGTATATTGCGCAGGAGCTGTACGAGGATGCGCGCCACCTGGCGGTGGGCGCGGTGGGTGCGCCGATGGACACTATCTTCGTGAGGTCCGTGCGGCCGGGCGGGCCGGCGGCGGCGAGCGGGCTGCGCGCCGGCGACCGCGTGCTTGCGGTGAACGGCGAGCCGGTCGCGTGCGGCCGCGCCCGCGCCCCGTACGCGCGCGTCGTGCAGCTGGCGCAGCGCGAGCCGCGCACGCTGCGCCTCACCGTAGTGCCGCGCGACCACGACCTGCTGCAGAGAGTAAGTAAAGTACGCCTTTACTACTCACCCATCTTACTACTTTTTTCTCATCTAATGCCTGATTATGATGACACCTGATGGTATGAGTAAGTGATGATGCAATCTAGGCTTTGAAGGTGGGGGCTCTCATCGTCTAGCAAGTGAGCCCAGAATGGTCGGCGAGTACGAGGTGGTCGATTTTGGCGTAGCAATACGAGCGTGTTGAGGAGGGTTGTGACCTTCTGTGCGTTGTTTGGTGTGTTCCGTAGGAGATCCCGGGGCCATCTGAAAAGCATTTGTGATGACCACCGAGGGGGTTTTAGCCGGTATAAATCCCACATAACCCAGTCTTTACCACAGAAGCAGGATATCTTTTGAAGATTTCCCTCCCGAAAACAAAAAAAAATAAGTGGTGGTAAAGCGCTGTAGCTTAGATGAAATTTTTTTTCAACTATGCGATGAGATGATGGAGACTTTCACCTGGTGGTAAGTGATACGCTTGCCCATCACAACGTGGCGTTAGTTCAAGTCATGTACACTGCACCACGAAGCGCTCGTCGCTTTGAGACATAAACTGTTAAGTCTCGTTATGCCAGTAATTTCACTAGCTTACAGCACCCTTCAGACCGAAACACAGTAATGTTCACTCTTCTCTTGAATATTAAACTACTTACCGAACCAGCACCTGTTACGCGAGAAAACAAACCCATGATCATTTGCCATGATCACAAACTAACTTAATCATCAGTATTATCATTTAAACATATTGATATCCAGTGTTGAAATCAGGGCTCGCCAAAATAAAGTATTTGTCGTAAAGACTGGTTCGCGGGCGCAGAAAAATTGGTAACGGACTAAGGGAAACCTGTTTATCTTAAAATCCGCCCCTTAATGGTTTAACATTAAATTACCAGTGTTTTTGTGTAATTGTAAAGGGGTGTACTATTAGCTGGTGCACGGAAGTCTGTTGCAAAAATTCGGATCTTTTTTTTAATCTTTACAACATAACATCTATTGAGAGGATATAGTATTGAAAAGCCGTCCACATGGTAGGAAGACGATTTGTAGACGGTCTTGATCTGTGCATAGTCGTTTATCGGCGGTAAATGATGATGATATTAATGTTAAAAACCGAATAATATAAAAACTTGTTTCTTTAGTATTTCAGTGAGGCGGCATACAACCCAGAAACAAACCAGCGACTCGATATGCCAGCGCCTACTAGTGAGGCGGAACCGCAACGCCGGCCGCGCGCCTCCCTTCCTGCGCCGCCGCGTCGTGATGACCCTGAGTACGCGAGCGTCGCCTCACTAGCACCCTCGCGATATCTTGCCAATACGCCACACTACATGCTGCATGACGGGTAAACGACAATCCTACACTTTTATGTATTAATCGGATATGTACTTCGTGAGATGTATATTCGAAAACATACTATCTATACTTTGTTCTAAAACAATGTCCAACATTTGAACTGTATCAGTATTTCGTCTCATGTCGTCCTATTTTATTTGTAATGTCCGATTGTCCCGAAACATTTGATAACTCTAAAAAATAACTTTCCATTCCTTTTTCCATAATTCAGAAGGAGGGAATCCGACACCTCGTTGCCGTCATCAGCTGCCGAGAGCAAAGACAGTCTTGGCTCCTTCGACTCCAACTCGACACTGACTGGCCGTGAAATTGACGACTCGATCATCCTGTCTCGAATACGAAAGAGCCTCGAGCAAAAAGAGGCCTTCCTGAGACGTCCTAGCCAACCCACAGGCTGGGTGACGCCGGATGCCCCGCAACCGATCAAACAGAAAGAGTTTTACGCGAGGCCGCAAAAGTTACAAAAACCGGCGTGGCCCCCGCCTCCGTCATCCCCTCCGCTCGCCGCATCCCCACCACCCTCCATGCAACAAAGCCAGGAGCAGAGCCTCAAGAAAGAGGAATGCTCGGCGAGTGTAGACAGTGGCACCTATAGTGGCTATGGCGAAGTTAACGGAACGAGCGCAGATAAAAATAGACCGAAACAGGATAAGAGCCAGTTCGTGGCGACCTTGTCGAAGATACAGGAAACGGCACCGAGCTTACAGAGCACTAACGCGGGAACAGTTCCTAACGGCGGCGCGAATGAAGCGAAAATTGAGAATCAAGACGAAACCACAACAGGCAATCAGGATAGCAGGTCCGCACGTAATTTCTTCTATTACTAAATAAGTCTTACGTTGTTTTCTTCTGTAATTACGCGACTGATAAATGTTTATCTTAATATTACAAAATTTTTACGTTACGCAGTGACATGTTAGTCAGTCGCTGATTAAGTGTTCATAGACGCCGACGTCTTCAACATTTTGAATTTAGTCACATAAAAGCGCAATTTCACGAACTGTTTGTATCACGTACTAGATGGAGCGACGATCTACGTAGAAAGGCTGGTAATAAGGATCAAAGATACTACGTTAGGGATACCTATTTACAACTTTGTATAAGGATGTTGATTTTGGTAATCTGTAACATTGGTCATCTCAAACTAGATACCCAGTGCCGGAGTTGCAGCTGGTGACTGCGCGCACTCGGCAGCTAGAGGAGGCGCGTGGAGGTGCGCGTCGTATAGAAGTAGCACGAAGCGAGCTGGCGCGGCTCAGCAGCACGCGGCTCGAGCCCAGTGTCGCTCTGCGCCGCAAGGAGTTCGAGGGCCGCGCCGCACGACGCGAGGCGCGCTCTCTCGACGTGCAACCGCACCAAGGTAACAACACAAGTCGTATAACCAAAATTCATACTTGAATGCTGTATACATGCTGTATTCCTATACACAAATCCAGGACATGGTATCGTTTGTACACTATTGTTTATCAATTAAAATGGACACTGCGGGATCTACACTTACACAGTTTTGATAATTCGCTATTCAGGTCCGATTTTTTTTTTTATGGAAAAAAGTTAATGCTTGACTGCGATCCCACCTGATGTTAAGTGGTGATGCGATCTGTGGTGGTAAAGCGCATTTTTGACGCAACTTAGCACGCAATTTAGCGCAACTTTGTTATAGCCTATTCACTCTTCTTTTGCACTAAGGCACCTACGTCGTAATTGGACGGGAACACTGACGCCGGCAATTTGTTCCACTCTGTTGCTGTTCTTATTAAAAAAGATAAGAATGCTAATAAGAACAGATAAAAATCGATGCTGATGAATCGGTATGCTTCAGATTCTGTTGAAGGAAAGATTGTTAGAAAAACAGCTTATGTAGACACGTGACCTCCACCTATGCGTACTTGGACTGGTTGGTGGATAAATGTTTCTGACTAACTCTTTGTCAAGACTCTGTGAAATCTATAAGACTGTTAATTTTTTAATCTACTCGCTTCTAAGATGACTTGCCTACATGAATGCGTTTTATTGTGTCTCCTTTTGCAAAACTTGCTTCTAACAGAATAACTAAAACAACGTTTGACGGGTTATTTGTTTTTCTTACAGAGTTAGAACATGATACGACACCCCTCGGAGGAAGTCTCTCAGGAAACCAGTTAATGATCACAGGCAGCAAACATTTACATTGTCCGCCTCCAGAAGGATATGCGCCCGGTAAGTTATAGTTCCGTTATGCCCTAGTTATACTTTATTTAGTATCGACAGGGAAGTCTTCGTAAATATACCATGCCTTCGGAGATAATGATAAGAACTATGGAAATTTAGTAAACTTCTATACATATATAACTCTTTATTCGGTTAAATTGATTTGTTTTAAAATCAGCTATTAAAAATATGTTTTTCAACTAATGTATGAATAAATATTTCTTTCAGAAACGGAGAAGGTTCAAATGCGAACTAGGTCAAATAGCACCGGAAGTGAAGGATTACCCATTAGAAGACATCATGCCACAGGTTAGAAATGAGAGCTGTAATCAGACGAAACGTCAATTTGTGTTTTACAAAAATTTCTTTTTAGATGTAATTCAATTTCCTAAATTAATTTCATTGTTATTGGAATGTAGTATTTTTCACACATGCTTTGCTGCATTTTCACACTATAATTACAAAAATCCAACAGGAAATTGCTAAGATAAAACTAGACGCTGATGGTGGCGAGACATGTTTATTTACCGATAGATGGCGGTAGTAGCCGCAGTTGTTTTTATTTATTGCAAATGAAATGTATGAAAGTTATCAAGTTTTGCATATCATTGTTTAATTAGTCGTGACTATTCTGTGTAGTTGAAATCAGATACAAAAGATTTTGTTTTCATTACTTTATTTTAACACATTGATGTAAATTTAATATTAAATATTTTCTTGTGTTAAAAGATCTATGAGCATATATTTGTTTCTGTAAAGTTTATCCCAATTTCGATTCTTTGCACACCTTTCAATCATCATGCTGTGTCCTGAACTACGCTCAATATCATCTATCGGTAAACCTTTACGAACACACGAAGCTTGCTTCCTGGGCTTTAATGAAAATGCAACAATAGCGTCTACGGCGGCCGCTAGTTCTAACGGCACTGTTACCGCCCCAAAGATGGCAGTCACGCGAAGCGACGTATGGGGCTGAACAGGGAGCAAATGGAGGAGATGAGCCGCGTGTCGCTGTGCGCGGGGGCGGGGCGGGCGGCGCGGCCCACGCAGCTCAGCCTTGCGCCGCTCTCCGCATCCACGTCGGCCGCCACCTCGCCCTCGCCCACGCCCACGCCCAGCACGCCCCACGACTCAGGTCCCACGCGATGGCCCACTCATTGTTTCGAACGCTCCCGTAACCTGCACGAATTTCCAATACCTGAATCTAACTCCTGTCTTTCTCCAGCTCGAACTCTCTTTCAAACTCTACCGTTGATCTCTAACGATCTCTACACTGTTTACTTTATCCAAAATTATCAGATTTTGTTAAGCTATCCCGAATATCACTTCTAAGTTGTTTTGAATACTTAGCTAAATTTATATCTCTACCAAGTTTAACCTTACTCTTACAATAAATAGCCCTCTTAATGTTCCCGCTTCATGGACACAGAGCCTACTCTCACAAGGAAACAGACAAGGCCATTTATCCGTCTCAATCCCAAAGTGCGGTTGGTGGATGTCACATGTCCACGAAAGCTGTTGTTCTTGGAAATTTTCGGTTTTCTCACATTGTCCCATAGTCAAGGACTTAACCTTAACTCTGAGAGAGAGTTTAACTACAAATAAACATTTCTTGTATCTCTGTTACATGCTTAAAGTTAACTTCATTTCGTCAAAACTGTTTGTCATATTCTCTCTCATTATCTTTATCTTCTATTGTTTACTCAGTTGCCGGTTCTAGAACAAACCAAACCTGAACAACCCAAAATTTTCTTATGTCTTGTCTTTGTTATTCTTCATCTCTTTTTTAATTTACAAATTGAGCAGTTATTGTTACACTTCAAAAATGCTTGAATTTATTAACAATACATTTGACTGTGACTTGACGTTTAAGTTGCCTTATTACTAACTTAAAATCACAATAAGTAACGAACCATAACTTTAATATTAACCATTAATGATTTCCATAGACAAATAGTTACTAATAAATTTGTTCGTGAATATAATAATATGCCGCTTTAATAATATCAATAGCTTGCTCGATTTGTGTTTAAACTTCAATCCATACTTCCTTCGGGAGCGTTTCAGCCTGTTTCTCACTTAACACAGCCATATTAACGGAATGCGTTTGTGTGCTTCTGGGTGTGACATTAATTCCGACTAACCGTTGCGCGTATTATCGGTGTGTATTACATTAACCACCGCCACAGGCGTCAACATTTTCCAGCTTTAACCGAACGGCTTCTTTTGCAGGTTTTGCTGACGATCTGGTAACGAGACGACAGAAGAAGGAGGCACAATTGGGCGGTGAGTAACTCAACCTTTTTTTTTAAATAGTCTATTTTCCCCTTATATATTTTTAAATTTATTTTCTTATTAAACAGAAGAGGAACGCGCCATGCGAAGGGTGTCGTACTTAAAGGCGACTTGGGGTGATAGGCTGCACTTGGACAGCGACTTGGAACCCGACTCAGAACATCACGCTCTCAGAAGGTACGCAATCAACTGCATATTGTTTATAATGTAAGAGGAACTGCATATTGCAACTTTACATTCCATTTTCTATCTATACAAAATATTTTCATATTGTGACTGGAAGTCTTTTAGAATTGTCGAGTAGATCTGTTACCTGTAATATTTAACATCTGATGTCAATTAACATTATGTTAATATCTGTTATGCATATTTTATTAATTTTATATTCCTGTGTTGTAGATAGATATCAACCAAATCACTTTACCTTATATGTCTAGACTGTAAGTAACCAGTGAAAAACCTAACATCACTTTGTACATTGTATTTACATTATTGTTTGATCTTCTTCGGGAACGTGCAATTGGATCTTACGTATGATATTTATAACGACCGCAGTGTATATCGCAAGTGGCGCCCTCCTCGATTCACGGACGACATTACGCCGCTGCTGAGAATTTTCGACCCCAATGCAACCGTCCCCGCTCGGTATGTTGCATGGTGTCGCCACTTGGCTATCGGCCGCTAGATGGCGCTTGCGGTGTGCAATAAAACTTACTAGAACATAGATGGCGCCGTTAACAACCGCGTCTAAAAATGTGCAGTTTTCAGTTTTTTTAAAGATTAATATTTTTAAAGCCCTACATTGCATCCGCCTACATGTGCCGTATCATCATCACAAGAATCATTTTGTTACTATAAACACCGAAATTTCAAAGTATAATAGTCATTATGGAATTTAAGTTTGGCGCTTATTCACAACTTACAAATAATTCAACAAAAGTAAACATGGTGTAAATTTAATAACATATTATACGTACTATACGCCGTGGTAGCTCATTTTGGAAGGTGACATACGCGCTGTACGTCTCGAAAAGGCTTTGGTTCAATTCCCACTGAGCTTAAGCTTCCGGTGAAGGAAAACACCGCGGGGTAACCGACATGTTCCAAGAATCCGAAATTGGTCAATGTGGTAACAAAATAGTCATAACCCTCTCTTTGTGTCATCACCAGGATTCCCAAAAGTGGGAATATTGAAAGTGCTGTTAATTAGTGTATGATAAATACCTTATATGTAGCTGCATGATGTCTGATTAGATTGCAACCCAGAGCATTGTATGTTGACTTACGTGTTTGTGGCATGTTTGTTAGATGTTGTGTGTCTTGTTTACGTTCTAATTATAATGTAGATTATAAATGCAGCGTAAAATAATTTTTGACTTTTGACTTTTTGACTATAAAACATTTAAAAAAACTGTTTAGTATTTGTTCGTCAAAAACTAAATTATTATTATTTCTCAAAAGAATCCATAATTATAAATTATGTAAGATAGACTCTTCGTAATAGTATATGGAGACTACAAAACAATGATGTAACGTTTTTTTGATAACGATTTTGTAGCTACAGAAAAATCTTATCTTTTATTTAAATTCTGTAATATTTTCATCATATTTATAAATACAATTATTTAATAATAATATACATGTACTTATAAAGAAGTAGAAGTCTTAAAAAGTAAAGTATACCTCGAACATTTTAAAGTTATCTGCAATGTGTGATGTAGCCCGGAGAAGAAAGGTGATGAGGAGGCGGAGGAAGAGGGCGCGGCGGAAGCTGAACCCGACGTACAGGGTCACGTGCAGATCAAGATGGTGGTTAGCAACGGGAAGGTACAGTTTCATAACTTTGAGTTCTTATTCTACTTTATAAAGAAACAATCCGTAGGACAAGCAGGAAGTCCACCTGATGATGATACGCACTAAAATAAGATTCCAAGTTAAAATTTTTGCACAATACCATATTACGCACTTTGCTTTGGTTACGTATACCATTGGTTCGATTCCGAGGCAACATGTTGAGGAGTTTGGTTCGTGGTACGATTTTTGTGCGCTGACTAACACTCATATTTTTAATCTACCGACATAACACCATTGGTGTGTTTCGGCTGCTTACGTATAAAAGCTAAAGACTCGTTGTCGCTTAGGATGTTAAGTGTATACCTATCTTTGATAAAAAAAAGAAGTATTATGTTGTATCTTGTGAGAATTTGTATCCATTTTGCGATGCTGTATTATATCTGGTTGTCGGCAGCGCGCTAGCGACAGGTCGTGGAAGCAAGTGTGGGCGGTACTGCACGGCACCAAGCTCTACTTGTACAGGCATCATCCCAGTCAGGTCAGTGATCCACTCATTTAATTATTATTTAATAAATTATTTAATGATGTGAATAGCTAATATACTCATGTCGTCGATGTATAGCCATAATAGCATTGCTGTTTCCGGCTGTCATCATAGGATATCGGTCATACTCTTATTATGCCCTTTAGAGTCATATCCTCTTTCACACAATCCATCCATCTCCTCTTTGTCTGCTCTTCCGCCTTTTAGTTTTATTTAAATATTTTGAACTTTCGTCTAAGTTCTAAATACCTAATTTAATGTCTCGGCTTTGAAGAATTTCAAAACAATTTTTTAACAAATTTTGGTTTGTTCTTTTTATATCTTAAACAGAAACCTATTCCCGTTCGATCTCTATTCTATTAATAGACCTTAAAACTTTTAACCTATGTATTGTTATAAGTAGTAACACATTAAAAAGGTATACATTTGCGCACAAATGCAAAACAAATATTTTGAATCCACCACAGAACTATTGTTGAGAAACGTCTTTTCTTTGAATTTACTAGTGTTTACAGATTTTTTTTGGTCTGACTTTAGCTGGGAAGTTGACATAAGATTGTCAAATGTTTGCTATATGCTCAGCACTTATTTGACTTATATTCATCTATTGTTTTCGTTGCTAACGTTTAAATAATATTACAAATATTAACACTTGTAACTTGATTGAAAATTTAAGTTTAAGAAAACGGGTATTTAAAAATAATATTTCTTGCTACATTTAAATACGGAAGAAAGTGTTAATAAATACCGTTATTGTATTATTGCGTGTTAAAAAAAATAACTGTTACATTAATATTAACTGTTAAATATGCCCTCATGCTTTGATGATGCGATCCATATGTTACCTTATCAATATGATAACGTCGTACTTCCCGCTCGCTTCCTTAACCTTCTGTAGGGTTACCATACGCTTGTAACATTTTTTATTATATTTAATTTAATTATTACTTTTTAAAGACTAAGAATACATTTTTGCTAAAGAAAACTGGTTAAATCCGGACGTAGCAAAGTGGACAAGAATTGTGAAAGAGGCACGAGTATTGTGTCACTTACACTTCTTAACATTAAGTTTACGGTATGAGTCATTATAACGTTAGTTGAAGTATACTTTAAAGTAGCTTACTTATCTATTTTAAATAATCAGTTTTATTTTTAAGAAATATGCGATTTGATCGTTAATACTTTATTAGAATCTTCCAGTAAAATTTTTCATTTTAAATCACGTCAATACCTACAAATCACATTCTGCGGTCTTATCAAACATAAATGTGAATGACATCAATTTCAAAACATAATTCTATATATGTCTTGCATACTAACAAGAGTTTAGCGATGTTTCATTAACATCAATGATTCCGGAATATATCTGGAGTAAACATAATTAATGGTTTACTTACCGCAGTTGAAGCAACGGTTTACGTAACGGACATTACCGGGGCACGCAAGTTAACATCTGGTCGCACGCCTTACGAGTTAAATGATACGTTACAGTTGTTAGGGAAAATGTGATAACGTTGAGTTTTTTAAACGCCTTTAAAAGGTGGTGATGGGTTATAAACAACGCCAAGGTCCATACTAAATTCCTTTAAAATCAATCGATACTTCAATTGGTATCATTCTTAGAAGCAAATTAATGTCATAATTACATTATGATCCTAAATTATTACAAATAAAACCTTTTCCTTCAGTAGATTGATAAAATATTTATTTTTGTCAACGATCATCCAATATATGGTTACATTGTTCGAAATTGTCGTTGATTTGCGATCGTTTGATCAATGAATAAAAAACTTTATATACTTATTCAAATATATTAATGACACACAATTACATAAGTTGTATAAAATCGTCGATTACGAAACAAGAATTCAGGCGCCGAGGGGTTGTTCGGGAAACCACTTATGCTAATTTATTACAATTCCATTTCGTTCAAAGAAAGCGATAAAGTGTACCAGCGCCCACGCCCCAAAAGTTCTTCGTCACCATCCCGACACTCGCGTGACAGCACCTCGAGGCTCTTCAGTCAAATGTTATCCTTTCTTCATATCATGAGACCAATTACAAACAATGTAAAACGTATACTTGCGCGATTGTAATATCTATTCGGATAACGTTACGTATGACGTTTCAACGTCGGCACCAGGTAATGTAACTTGTAATTTGGAGTCTAATTGGCTGTAGATCTTTCGTCTCATCCGTGACACGTTTACCGCCACATCGTTATTCCACTTTTACTTTCTTTACTTTCTCTGACGTTTAGAAATATTGGCCAATTAAGTGCTTGCGGTTCGAATGAGTACCAGCTATGTATCGCTAGATGTTCGGATGCTGCATCTGTATAACTTTCACGTTTCTCCATTGTCTAATTAGATCAATTCAATCTTAGCCCAACTTATTATCTGTGCAAATATTACTTATCCATTCATCTCACCAACTTTTACCTGGATATATTTCTACTGGATATAAGTTAATTGCTTTCATGAACTAAGATAATTCACTTGATGAGTTAGTAAACATTACTGATGTTCAAGTCGTCAACAATAATGAAATCACTTCACGAGTAACTGTAAATAGTTTGATTAAAGATGTATTCTTTCAAGTTTCAGAGTATTATAATTGTATCAAATGTAAATGAATGTAATAAGGAACAGGATGTCTTTTTTTATAAAAAAAGACTTATCTAAGAATGTTAGTATAATAATATCCGTTATAAAATCTTCCGAATGAACTTTATATTAGACTTGCTCTTAACTTTATCTACGTATATTCTCAAGATAAGAGTATATTAGTTATATTTAACTGCTTTATTACTATACGTCCAATAGCCAGCGGTGATGAAAGGAATCCAGAACTTGATAACAAATTGCAATAATACTTTACATCTCTTACGGTAATACCGGGCCGTCCAATCTAATGTTAGTGTAGATGAGGTTTATATCATTCTAAATATTAAACCAGCTTCTACGGAACACATTCCATTCACAAAATATATTGTTGGATGTTCTAAGAAACACTGCGTTTCATGCCGCTGATATATTATTATTTGTAATATACGTCAGCTTTTATTGGCGTGTAACTGTACCGCAGGTAATGCGGAATGAAAACAACTCTTACGTTGTCTATTCTTCTTCTTCTAAGTCGTATTTCCTCATGACTGAGGGTCGTGGTCATCATGTTTTTATTGAAACACACGACGACTCTCTTGGCAGTTATAATGGAGTAGTTTGCCATTGCCTTCTCCATTTCACATACTACTCTGACCACTGATGGTCATGACATAGATATGCAGGTTTCCTCACGATGTTTTCCTTCACCCTCAAAGCACGTGATATTAGTTGGTGTTTTATGCTAACTGCACATAAATTGAAAAATTCATTGGTGCAGGCCGAATTCGAACCCGGTACCTTCGCATTGGAAGGCCGGCGTTCAAACCACTAGGCTATCACGGCTTATGTGTCTATTATTAACAGTGAAATTATAATAATGATGTGAAGTTTATTTTGTTGATTCGGGTATCCGAAATTTGTTTCGGTTGTATAGATTTATACAGATAACGTCAGAAAGTAAGAGAATTATCTCTTATTTTTCACTGATTGAAATTCTGTTGTTGAAGACTAGATTTTTCTGATACTGAACGCCAAATTTCAGTTTGAAAGCACTTGAATTCAATGAATTTCTACGACTTTTAATAATAATTAATGTGTGCAGAAATAACTAGAGCAGTTAACAGTCTTAAATTTATTGTAATCCAACTTCTGTCGATAGTAACATTACCGGTCATAGAAGTTTGGAAACAAAAATATTAGAAGAGGTTTTAAGATTTGAAAAGATTGATTAAATTTTAACTCGCGGACAAATGTAGTTGTTCTGAAATCTATTACTGCTTACAAACAACTTTATAAAACTTATATTCTGCATCTTTACTAAATGGCTTGATGAATAATTCAATGAAACACTTATCTCTTCACTTCACAAACAATCTATAATTTAACCGCCGTTGTCCGAATTAAATATGAACAATCGTTATTGGTATTTATTTATGGCAACTTTTTGGCCACCGCTCAAATATTTTTCATTATGGTAATACGTGATTCAATTATTAACTGACACAACGAATTCAAATCGATTTGTTTTGGTCGTTAAAATAATTCCGCTTTGAGAATGGATACGTTTCATATCATTTTTCACCTTGAAATGATACCATGAAAGAAAATATTTAATATTTAACACAAGCACTGGTTTTTATTGTGACTTTAACTTGTGTTGCCTAGTAAAGCGGGTTGAATTTATATATACATAATTTATTAACCGACTTTCAATGAAACACGAAATGAAATCTATAAATTTAGTCGGTGCAATTATATCGTTAAAATGCATTCTTTGCAATCAAGAAATTCCTCTGTTAATTTTGGCGGCAGCATTTTATCCACTTAGCAATATTAACTTCCTATATAAACATGTTTGCCTCTTTTAATCAATCGCTATTTTTCATTAAAATTTAATTTAAAATTTTATTCCTGTATTAAAGCACTGCCTACTGATCCTATTAATATAATAGGTAATTAAATATTTTTAATGATAATCATGTCGCTATTGTTCGTCGCGTTATGGGGGCCCGACGTCACTCACGTGACCCTGAGATCAAGATTCGATTAATCATTATTGTGCTAGTATTTAGTCGAAGTGGTGATAGCTTAGTTTGTAAAAAGGTTGTTTGTGCTATACGTCTCAAGAGGCGAGGGTTCGATCTGAACTAAGCTCCAATCCTGTCAAGGTAAACATCGTGAATCCACCGACCGAACGTCCAGTTCTGATTTTCTCCTTGTGATTATGATTAACAAAAACCTTTTTCGATCAAGTAGAAATACATACGTCGCTGTCCTTTCGATACAGTTTAACTAAAATAGTAAATTTAACTGTACATAGAAGCTCACTGTTAAAGCAATGGCGCATGAGTAATTTCATAATAAATTTTATTTAAACAAAATTTTGTCTGAAAGATATACGTCTTTGATTTTATTACTGTTTCGAGTAATGGGTAATAATGGCCTGTATATAAACGAGTGCAAGGAACTATAAATTTATATTGAGGGTTTTTCCACTGAAGGAAATAAACACCAAGGTGTTTATATAACGCGTCCAACCACACTAATGAAATCTAAACCTGCATCATTTATATACATCGAATAAGTATAAGAGTAAAAGAATAAGAGAACTTGCTAATCCGAATTGTGAATACTTCAAAGTTAATTTTCTAAAGTTTAACCAAAAAGCGCTATAGTTTTTTGTATGAAGATGTACCTTGTGGTCGCACGCAAATATCAAAATATTATCAATGACGTTATCTGTATGGTACTCGTATCTTCATAACTATCCTCCGCAAATATTTTCATGTTAAATTATAACGCTTAACGTGCAATCAATTTAGTCCGGTTTATTTTTATTAGAGTAAAAACCCTCGTAATAATGTTCTTGCTGTAAATAACTTGTAATTCAATTGTGGAATAACTGGAAATGACGTCGTTAGGAGGAAAATGGGAGAGACGCTTGAAAGCGTGGGTGAAAATTGTGAGGGTGAGTGCCATGTTTTAACGGTGCAGATTTACAAATGTGTACAGATGATATTTCGTTTGCTAATTGTGTCTAGGAAACTGTCATATCAAGCGGTTTTTACATTGGTTTTCCACAAACGAAATCCAATGATTTTTACAGTAAGAAACATGTTTCGTTGAAAAAATATTTTGTAGAACTAGTAATTGAATACTGTCTGACTTGACATTAGTAGTGCTTGGAGTTGGGCAAGAAAAGGCGAAATGAGTAACAATGGGAGCCGTGATAGCCTAGTGGTTTGAACGCCTACCTTCTACTCCGGAGGTAGCGAGATCGAATCCGGCCTGCACCATTGAATTTTTCAATTTATATGCAGTCAGTATAACACCAAGTAATACCACGTGCTTTTTTTTTTATTTAGGATAGACTAGTGCTTGACTACGATCCCACCTGATGGTAAGCGGCGATGTAATCTTGGTGGTAAAGCGCACTAGTCTAGAAAAAGCCTATTCACTCTTTTCTTGAAGACCCCCACATCATACCTGGACGGAAACACTGACGCCTGCTTTGACGGTGAAGGAACACATCGTGAGGAAACCTGCACATCTATGTCGTGGCCATCCGTGGTCGGACTAGTATGTGAAATGGAGATGGCAATGGCAAATCACTCTATTATAACTGCCAAGTAAGTCGTCGTGTGTTTGATCACACATGATGAGTAAATAACGCCAAAATTAAAAGGAGTCGTCTCATCAATTTAATAATGAATTCACCCGAAGTTGCTTAATTAAAGCGAAGGCGTTAAAATAGCTTTATTCGGGAGGTCCGCGAGATGCGATTGATGTCGCCGCCGGCAGCACCGCCGGCACCGCCCGCGGAGCGCGGACTTCCTGACACGGCAATTACGAAAATAAACAATAATCACTTCCTACGGTGTTGTGGCAGGTCGTTAACGGCCGGCGTCGGCGGCTTTTTGATTTAAGAGCCGTCCTGTTTTGCGCAATCCCGCTACGTGTGTGGCGGTGCGGCCCTTATCGGGTGAGGACGGCCGCCGGTGCGCACATCGATATACTATTTTTTTTTTATACTACTATGCTACGAGACGAGCAAGACATTCACCTGATGGTAAGTGATAAGCTTGCCTGTGACAACGTGGTGCTAGTTAAGATGGTACACTCTGCATCACATTGCGCTCGTCGCCTTGAGACATAAGGTGTTAAGTCTCGTTACGACAGTAATTACACTAGCTACAGCGCCCTTCAAACCGGAACACAGTAATATTTGCACACTACTATTTGGTCGATCTATCGATCGCAAATATATATATACTGCTGCACAGCAGCTGATCGCTCGCCTTGTGTCACGGAGGTCCCTAGTCCGATTCCGGGCCCGCATGCCAAAAGAACAGCATTGCTGTGTTCCGGCTATTGTATTAGAACCAAAATTCTTGGCGAGTCATATTGTTATTTAACATCATGTGAAATTGACGCCGATTGTAGATAAAAAAATATCTCTTACTCGTAGTTTACTTCGTTCAGTTCTCGTCTTTTTAAGGTGTCGTATAATTATTTCCGACACTGATCTTTGCAAAAATTATTGTTTTACTTTGTATACATAATTTATTTTTATCTCATCGATGGATGGTAATATCTATATTTTGAATATTAAAATTAAAAAAGTAGATCGAACCTCTTTGCCTATGTGATATTTTCAACAGAAAGCTCAACACCCAGTACTAAAACCCTACAAATAAGATTGGCTTTACTTCCCAAAAAAAAAAACTACATACCCATTACTTCATCTCAATCAATCATAAGTAAAAAAAAGGCAAAATCAACTATTATATTACTAAGTTAGAAAACCGATGATAACAGTTACGTGGAAAGTATTAAATAATAATAACTGGTATTAAATCAAGAAGCGTTTAACAATTTAAGTTACATACAACTATCGTAAAAATCTATCGTTAAGCTGTTAATCAATGTATACTATAAAACGAAATATAAATACAATATCGATTAACAGTGCGAAATACATTTATCATTGGTAACACTGAGCTCTGTTAAATATCACCGAGGTATTTAACCGTTGCATTACGACGAACAAACAGACCGTCGGAGTAATTATATGAAACGTCTGAGTATGATTTGGTGATGGGGAGAGTGGGGGCGTGGGTTGCAAAATTTGGACAATTATAATCGTGAGGCGAGTGGTGCAACTGGGGTTCGTTTGCCCAACGCCACGCCGGTTGCCTTATTGCAGGTGATGATTGACGAAATATTTCAAACAATATATGTTGTACACTATTCAAATTGTGTACAGAAATCTAACGCGATGGATTTATACTTTATTCTTAATGTACACATCACGAAATTTACTTACAAATTAGAAAATAAATAAAAATCGAAATGTATGGAACAAAGGCGAGCTTAACCCTAAAAAGGGTTTTCTTCCATCAAACCCTGGCAAAGACAACAAATATTATATAGTGTGTATGTGTACTATGGAATAGTAACAACAATTACAAAATGACAACAAACTAAATACATATAAAAATATGCAATACTTATGTAGTTAGTCCTTCACTCTTATATAGATCTATTTACATATGAAATGAATATTTTCTACAGTCTTACGTAATTTGTAAGAATATTATTAAATATCTTTTTAACTAAGTATATAGATAAGTAATTTAATGGCAATCTTTATTATGGCAAACCAAGATACGAGCTAAGTTTTAGTGCCACTAGTAAATAATGTAATTTTTTTTATGTATACTTCACTTGTATATACTTGAAAGGATAATGTTGATGAAAACAATTACAAAAAACGTTAAACTGATATTTTTAAATTCGTTATTATAATTCCTTCAGAAATCGGTAAATAATTTATATTTCAATGAAATCAAAGTAAGACAAAAGAAACGCAATAAATCTTATTAACTTTTAACGATTATATTTAGTTTAAGTAACACAAAGTTAGAAATTTTCTTTGTTTAACTTACTATAGAGATTTTCACTATTTATACGTAACAGGGATTCGTTATAACAAAGCGAACGGTTTATGTACGGATGACTCTTACCCTGTTTAAACGTTGGCAACAAATTGTGTTGAACTCGTGAAACTAAATAATAAAGACTTTTAACACATCGTATGACGTTCGCGTAATATCTGAAATGCAATAAACTGAATACAATTGTGCTGCTGCCCAAAAT
This sequence comes from Byasa hedistus, assembly GCA_029286795.1. Lineage (NCBI taxonomy): Eukaryota > Metazoa > Arthropoda > Insecta > Lepidoptera > Papilionidae > Byasa > Byasa hedistus. The sequence continues at coordinate 2,306,706 of JAGSMW010000016.1, forward strand.
AAAACTAAGAACGTGTAAAACTTTTGCGGATAGAATATTTACGATTATGTTGTATTTGACTTGATTTAAGCGAAGTTATACAAATGTATGTTAAACTTTGCGATAGCTGTCTTTTATACGAAATAACCAAAGTTCCATAGATTAAATAGATCAAAACAGAATGCACAAACATATAATAATGTAAATAATATGTTTAAGTGAATATAACAATTTACAGTGTTGTAATACTGATTTTCAGCTGCTGTCGATGATACTTTCATGCCTGAAGGGCACATAGCTTAGTTTACGATAAATAAAGTCATAGTTCCATTACTTTTACCCGAGAAAAGATATAATTTATTACCTTCTTAAGTTCTTTTGGTGCCTATGAAATGTTAGACACAAAGCAAGTAAACGAACCAAGGCCATATTATATAATGTTTTCAGAATTTGATTTGCCTTATTCTGATAGATCGTTGTCTCATGAGTTGTAGTTTTGAAAATACTGTAAACAATATACATAGCTACCATTATCTCACTATGACAAATCAATGCATCGATACATCATCATTGCTTACTATATGCTAGAACGGAATCACCATCTCGAATATATTGCCTGACAATCTCCATTCACCTACTTACAAAACTTGTAACAAAACTAAATACTTTAAGCAGAGTTTCATTTCTTTTCATTCTGTGACACCCTTCAATTCATGAATTTATCGGAACATCTATCCGATCGCATAGCACTATCACGATAGTCGTAAAATCTAGATGAAGTATTAATATAACCTTTAGGCTTCTCAACTTTTTGATGAACTTTTCAGAACTAAGCTTTAGTTACACAAGATATATGAATTTTGTTGAAGTATGAAAGTATATTATTTATTTTCTTTATTGGGGACAAAGAAAAATTGCAAAAATAGTTAAATTTGCTTCCTTAAAAGCCTGACTAAGTATAACTTCAATTACGTTTTCACAATAACAGTTTTTAGAATTTGCTTTACTAAGATAGGGATTTTGTTTGAGTAAAAACGAGTTTTCGAATTCGGGTCGTCTTTAAAAGGTTCATAACTCAATTCCAAATTCAGACGAGACTCATTTTCTTTGATCCTTTATTCTACTTTTAGGCTTTAGACAATATAAAATTTATTAAACATAGATTCGTGCGCCTAGAATAGGCCGTGATTACGTAAGTAGGTATTTGATGTTATCCAATTTGGAGGGGTTGCTCCAGATAGGCGAGATGATCCCAATCGCCTAATCCCCACTTGATCGGTACGCCGGGGTACTGCGGGGGACATCGTCGCTCGTCCTATATACGGCGCGTTGACGCTGCGTAGGCCACATGAGTTATATTTCCACTTTCCACATATATTGTAATAGCTTTTCCGATAATCGTATATGTAACACTTAATCATAGTATTCCGTGTAACACATCCAGTCATTTTTGTATCTGCGTAGTATTTACTTAAGTCTTGTGAGGAAGATTAATAGCTTGACATTTCTTATCATATTTTACACTCTGAACTAAGTTCGTTTATAGTACAAAAACGAATTGTAAGTTTTAGATAAAATTTAAGCTAAAATAGTAAAGACTGCTTAAATAATATGGATTTGCTATTTCATTGTTTTTCTTTGTCTGTTATACGTAGGTCTAGTTTTAAAACATTTTAGGGTATATGTGAAGTAATTTAAAATTATCTTCAAAGTACATGAATCACATAGACGTGGACATGACATAGTTTTTGAACAAATATCAATTGTCATAATTTGTTTTCATCGTACACTGAGAATATTTATCATTCCTGACAATTGTATCGACAACATGACAATGGCAAAGTCATGGAAATTAATATTTTTTGACTATGATATCCATGAGAGTTTAAACTACAATATCTATAATAGATATGATTTTAGAATATGTTATAATAATTATTAACATTTATTTGAGTATTTCAGTTAGAGAAAATAAATTTACGAGAAATTTATGCAAGATGCGTAAGCTAATCCATCTGAAAATAATGTATATGATCAATGTTCCTATATTTGTTAGCATTAGTAAGTTTATAGGAATCCTGAACCTTCTCTGATCAGTATGCACATGTCGATGTTAACGTTTGTTAGCTGTCCATATGTTTAGAATGATTTCAATCTTAAAACTAACAACATTCCGTTTCTCACGAATTTCCCAACAGGAAAATACCAGAACAATGAGTTTAAGAATTCCTTAAACCTCTACATCCGCAAACTTTTATGTTGTATTTTGTTATGAATTTATATTAGTTTGTAAAAAGGATAGGATTACTGCGTAAGTGTTTAAGTGAAAATGCTTTTATCGAACAAGTTACTAAATTCAATTTCACCGCTTGTCACTCAGTGGTGAGTGCTCAATCGTCGCTTTCCTCGGCCCGAGAACATTTCGCAAGTATATAATCGTGTCGCACCTCCGTCTCCGGAACGGATCGGTTTCCCGAGCATCGTACCGCAACTGGAGCACATTCCATCAGCGCCAATTCACCGACATTCTCATTAGCTTCCTCGTATACATTTTTTTTTTAATTCTTTTCCGAACACACGCATATCTCCGCGTCACCCGCGTCCCAGTTCCGAAACACTTTTCCCGAAAGTTTTGTAACGGATTATTCAATTTCACCAACGATTAATGATTACTCGGTTATCTAATTCGGGCATCCGGCGCGGACTAGACGCTCTGCTGACAAAACAACTAAGAAGTAGAAATTGCGTGGGCTTCAGATGCTGAAGACGCGCCTTTTATTACAGCAAAATCTTGTGTTCATCATTTAGAGATAATCATTATTCATCGCCTTCACCAGATTTAGTTAAATGAAAATTAACAATCAGATGAGCTTTCTGCCTTAACTACGCACACAGTTTACTGTTAGCTCAAAAACATATACACTTACGTATATATTTACAATGAAACGAAAATTGATTCATCATTCTAAATTGAAGCAATGCGTATTTGTTTAAAAATATTAATATTAATATATGTCCTGTTAAAGTTTGTATAAAAAAGTTTCATAGATCAACTGATGTCACCTTTATGGTACTATAACATTATATTTTTATAATCTTACAATCTTTCATATGGTTTCGAGGCCAAGGACAAATTTTACCGTCTTCGTGTCATAGTGCGGGCGTTAATTTGACAGCGCTATAAAGAATGTTAGCTTAAGGTACAGTGCTTCGAATAATAAATTTTAAGGTGGAATAAATACATCGTAATGATATTTTCATTTAGCAAATTCAATAAGCAATCTATAATGATAAACAGATGAATGATTTAAAAATGAAATATATGATTTATCTACGTACGTAATGCTCAAAGCTTAGTAAAATTGGAAACGTACCAAAGGCCCTGCACTTGGGCAAATTTTCCACCAGCCGGTGGGGGCGGTGCCCACGATACGGACGGGGCCTCATTTGACCTACAATCTGTTTTTGTTTACGAACGCGGCCCCATCCATAAAACTTTGACAGCACAAACAAATTGAATTTAAACAGTACAATAATTACTAGATCCACATTAAACATTTCTAAGGTCTATCTCGCTCTTCTTGATAAACATAATTTATTTTTTCTATATCACTTGCGAACTAGCTCTGTGATAAACTTTCGATGTATATGTAGTCAGATTATATAGACTAAAAAAACTTAAAACCATTCTCTTCATACAACTTAAATCATAACTTTTCTTATGTATTTATATACTATATAAAATTATAACTATTTTTATAACGAAGTCCCACTGTCCTAATGAACTGATATGTTTATTTAAGAGATTATACTTCCTATACAATATCTTCCGGGGTGGATGGAGTAGATGCACCTGTTTTGAAAGTCCGCATTCTCAAATAAGCCTTAAGTGGTCTGGCAAAAGGCATAATATCAATTAGCCGTCGAATCATCATTGGCAAGCGTTGATGAGTCGCCTCCACGACCCACTGTGCCGGTGACCGTCCCCTTTGTGTCCGAAAATAAATGCATTGTCTTAATAACTGTGCTGGCCGTGTTTGTTTTGACCGTCGGCCCGCGCTGCGTTGGTCTCGTTTTCCTTTTTATACGGAACCGAACTTTCCCGACCCTATTTCATTTTGATTAGACTCCGCAGTAATCTCGCGCGTTGATTAAGCGTCCTCATTTCGTTTTCCCGGTTCATACTTCATAAACATTGTATTAACGCGTCCATAAAATTATGTTGTTACAATAACAAACGTTGCATTGTCTGAAATAATATTTGAAGACTTAATCTCGGCTTTGTTAAGACTATACGTATAGAAAACAATAGAAGTAATTGTGAAAAGACTAATTCAAAATAAGGATAAAGGATAGAAGATATTTAAATATAACTACGTCAGTCGGTGCTTTTTGGGACCTAAAAATAGCAAGGCTTAATTGCTAATGAACTTTACTCTCATTATTGTTAATGTCTTTATAAATGTTTCACTGGTGGCAGGTCTTTGTTGCAAATGACCGTCTTTTCAGTTAATTTCGTAATATTTATTTTTATCACTGAACAGGTAAATTTCGAATATCTTTGTAGTTACTATGGGCTAGTAAAATTTTTGGGGTACCGATACTTATATCTCGGAACCACGAGCGCAATCTGGTGCTGTTTAAACATCTTAATAACACATGGAGGTATGCCCAATATCTCGTCTGGATCTTATTGGTACTTAGTCGGCGTATATCTGTAAAATACTTCGCTGTAACTCATATAATTATATTTACTTTGTTTGTTACATTATAAAAACTAATGGAATGCAAATAAAACAATGTAGAGGGCGTTGGCTTCAAGTTTCCTTGGGCCATGCATAATCAACTGATTGGAACTGGAAGCCACTGAGTTACGGTAATGCATTACAATTTGCATCGTTACCGCAAATAGCGACGTCGCCATTACTCGAAAGTGAAAAGTGCGAGCTATTTTTAACGTCGCAAATGATTTTATCACCACTTCGCGTATTAACACTCAGGCTTGGAATTAACTACATTATCTTATAATGCGTGAGTTAAGTGATGAGAAGATGAATATCGCGATTTTTAATTAGTACCTCATGAATTCAATGTATATAGCACAACTTAACATATTTAACTCTGGGTATCGATCAGTCAGACTCGACCCTCATTTAGTAGCATCCGCGACCATCACCAAATCGTCTACTTTTATTGAAATGAAATTACCTTCAAATACGTTATGTGATTTATAAAACCAGAATACATTTGAGAGATTGACTGAAGAGGTATTTCCCTCTTGCTCTCTTACCCAGCTTCCTAAATGCCATGTCACGTTTGTAACAGCTCCCGAATTTAATTAACAAACGGTGGTTTAAAGGATAATAAATAGTGTAATTATTATCACGTAACCCGAAGCAATAATACAAAAATACAGATAATCAAAATTGATAAAAAAAAATTTAGTTTGAAACTTTGTCTATTTATTAGCAGCCCGCCCACTCTGCTCTGTGCTATAATATCATCTTTTAATTACACCTAACCTTGATTCACCGGAAACCACGCCTTACTGAATATTAGTAGATAGTGTTGTTGTTTACGTTATAAATATCGAATCATGATGTTTTTACCGACAAGGAAAATCTTCTGAATAAGATGAGTATCTTTATTTATTACAACACATAACTAAGTTTGAGTGACTCATCAAGTTAACGTTAAAAATAATGAATCTAGTATTCACTGTTTATAGAAATTCTTACTGATCTCTTTTCGGTCATCTAACTAACCTCTAATATATAAATGGCCAATGTATTCTCCAGCCGGGACTAAGAGTCTTCACTCATAAGAATAGGTTATACTTATAAAATTTTCTAACAGGTCAATTTGAAGAAATTTCGTAATAAAATAGTGCTAATTAAAATCTATGTAAATTGTACTTGCATGTTGTATTCTGGTTAAATATTTTAATAAAAAAAGTTGAGGTAATGATAAAATTATCAACAAGTTGGCAGTTGTCACATGTCCTGGAAAGCCTGGAAGTCGTGGGTCATTTCTTGAACTGGAACTCGCGCATCTTCGATTCGAAAGACGGCTAACCTGAAATTGGTCACACCGTCTACCCTCTCAGTATGAAATGAATATAACAATGTGATGTAACGAAGAAGGTATTCCGATGCAGTAATTTTTTATAAAACACGCGGCAAGCATTCGTTTTGTCTCGTATATTATACCCATTACGGTCCAGTGACGAATGCTGACCGACTTACCAAGAATTCGGGAAAAGTGAAAATAACAAACCAAATGTTTTCCCAAAAAAAAGTGGGTTAACCTTTTTACAAAAAGATTACACATTCAATGTATATCATCTTTAAGCTTTTTTTTAAATATAAAACAACTTTTTCACTGCGACAAAAGAATAGAAACGTTAATGCTTTAATGTTTTCGTATATTACTGAGTCAATATTTGACCTAGTAAAATTTTCTTATTTGCACCTGAAGTCTATTTTAAAATACTTGAAATTTACAGTCTTTAAACTGACAATATAACAGTTGAATAAACTATTGTGTTAATAGTTATCTTTTAACATATCACACTGTAGAGGATAATTTTAATATTTCAAAAACCAACCTTTGCAGTAAGACAATTTTAGAGTAAAAAAAAATTATATTCTTTCATAAAACTCAAGTGACCTATTAATATTACTGTTCTGTTGCAAAATACAATCAAACTAATTTCGGTACCTATTGTATTTGTTAGCTAAAAATATTTGTTCTAATTAAAAGTAATTTTCTACCTTAAACCTCAAAGGACGTAAACAATACGGTCGCAGGGTTAATACAATAATGGTATAATAAAACCGGTAGCCAGACCAGGGATGGATGGGGTTGCAATGACGTCGGCAACTCCCCGCATGACGTGCGGGCAAACAACGATATTTATATTAATTGTTCCCACCCAAGATAAAAAACTCTATAAGCAAGAGCTATATTTACCGAGCAATTCTTCGTTGCGGTTATTTAACTACTGGTTAGATATTACCGATTACATAATAGATCAAATATCAGAAATACAATCATTACTTCTAAATGTATACAAGAAGTTAAAGACAGCAATTTTTATATAGAAGGGGAAATTTTCAGAGCACACTTTTCCTTCGGGAGGAGTTAAATCAAGATTTTCATGAACAGGCAAACATCTATAAAACCAATATAAACCTGTCTCTTAGAAGTGGGAATGTTTAAGTATGATTTGAATTTTATTTCATTGCATGCTTTTGACACTGTTAGCTTTACAATATTGATGTAACGAAATTTCACACAACATTGGCGTAGATGTAATACATTTACGTGAAATTACATAAAGATGTCAGAATCATCAGATTTCTAACTGTGAGTTTTTGAATAACGCCTTTTAAACTGCGAATACCTCCTGTCCAATATTCGCAGTAACAACTTGTTCGTTATCTTTATAAATTTTTCTATTGTTACATTATTAATCAAAGAGTAATTTTGAATTGTTGATTAAAAGTATCCAATTCAAGATCTTTCAATTATACATCAGAATAAAACAGTTGCAAACTTCATGAGCTCCTTTTAATTATTCGTTAATCGTGTGTGAAGGGACGCGAAGAGGGTCGCTTTGTGAACAAAGTGTAACACAAGCGAGCATATGTCAGCCTGTCAAACAAACGTAGCACGCAAACTTGTCAGCCAGCTCACCGCCGACTCCCCGGCGTAGGATCATGCCAATGTTGACACGCCCTTTTAATACTGTCCGCTCGTAAATCTCTCTGCGAAATGGACGCGATTAAACCGCCTTCCGACATCTCCGTTGGCCGACGTTTGCTTTATTAAAAGATGAGAAACGCCAGCCATCAAAACAATTTTGAGTAAGTTATGCGGCTACGGCTCGGTGAAAATTCAAAGTCATTGTTAACTTCTTTACAGCGTATGCTTCCGCAATCAGGGACGGGATCGGTGAACCTTATTCTTTGATCACGTGGTGACATGAGAAGAAACAAAGACGTTCTTACTCGATAACAGTTCTATTCTGAGATAACTGCGCCTATATTACACACCGAGAAATTTAAATTTTTCTTAATCAACTATTATTTTTTTCATCGTCTTATATATACTGTTTTTAAGTATATAATCAATCATCAGCCTTAAGACGCCCTCTGCTGAACAAAGACCAAGTATAAGTATATAAACGCCTTATTTATTATACATTTATATAATACAATCAATCTGTACAAATATACAGTACAGTTTCATACTAAAATACTACAGTAGAGCTACGCCCACTTTGCCATTCCAATCCCATATTCATAATCAAGGCTTCGATTTGACAGTCAAATGGACAACTCGATTAACTACCATCTGTATGGATTATCGCTGAATGAATTAGATTACGACGACGCCTTTCCAATTTCTCTAAAACTATTTCCGTCTGTTATTACGTCACTTAAACCAAATAACGTCCTGTCTAATACTATCATATATAATAGCGAACTTACATTTCTTTTTATACATTCTTTCTTCATAAGTTGAATTCCTCATACCATCATATGTTCAATACCATGTCTATTCACAACTCTTAGAGAGACTTATAGAATATATTGACGATTTAACTTTTCTACTACAGTGCTTATTTATTTTATATATACTTCTTACTTACAATTCTTATATACTTAATTTTTTTCTATCGATTTTCCCTTTATCATTTTTGAAAGCTCTCATACGAGTACTGTGCATCAAATAATATTAATCACACAATACACAATTAAAACAGTTTATGGATCAAGCTTACCCGGATAAAGGATAGTTCAGCGAACCCGCGACAATTTCCCAATTAATTGTTACCAAGTTTAGTTATTTTCGTTTATATTGTGCCTTCAATCTGAAACAATTCGGCGTTATCAGTGAACCTTTTTAATTAAGTCTGTAAAGTTATAATTGGGGTCTAGTCAGTCAACTGAAACTTCGAAACGGAAATTTATTTGATCAAACGATGATATAAATTTATTGTTACTGCTATAATAAATTCCTGAACCTTTTTAAAGAAAGGATTGATCCTTTAATGAGTTTATTAGTTTGAAAAGATTTATTTTAGATATTGATGATACATAATAACAATGTTAGAATGATAAACACAGCAACACATTGTGTGCATTTCGTCTTACGAGACAAGATGTATAGTTTCGTTAGGCTAGTTAACTTCACTAGTTGCGCACTTCTGCTTGCCGGCAGAAATAACCGCAGCGGTGGTATCTAAATATAAAATATTTAATACTAAATAAATTAATTTTACTTGTTTGCATAATAAACGAAACGGGGCCGTAAATAATTACAACAGAACAATATTATGCAATTAACGTTCTCTTAATCAGTTTTACGCGTGGTCGGAAGGACTAGATTATGTATGGAAGAGCGGATATTGCCCGAAGGCCGCGGGATTGTTGCTCGTTACTTCGCCTACGTTTGGCAATTCGTTTTGCCAGATGTGTGAATTACACACGCGATAACATGCATCGTATTGTGCAATCGCCCAATGATATAATCGTGCTGCTCATCACATTTGTAACGTAACATTTGCGACATCTTCCGGGCGACGCCTGCATTAAATTTTTTTTAATTATGACTCAGCTATACTACTTTGAGTATATACTGCTTCCATTGGTTTTCAATTACCCAAAATACATGTATAAATAATAATGCCAAACCATACTGAGAGGCCTATGTCCAGCAGTGGACTGGCTGTTGATGATGAGGATGATGTTATTGAGTAAAAGACAGCCAATTCTATAGTTGTAATATCGCCGGTACAACAAAGTTCGGAATTTTTATTGGACGACCTCATATGTGAATGTTAAGCATACCTTTAACACTCGTTACAAACTGAACATTAACCTTTTTCCGAGTGTGTAAATTAATAATCAAATCGGAACCAGCTACGATTAATACTTAAGAATGCAATTAAAACATACCATGTTAAAGCGATTTTAAACTTAAATTTTTTGCGTTTAGCCAATAAATTTAATCTGGAAACGTAACAAGAAAACTATAAAGAAATAATGGATATTATTTTCATTAAGAGTTTTGTATTGTTTTTAGCAGACATTTTTTAAAAAAGAGTTTTCAGCTATTTCCATTATATATGATGTCTTCTGTAACCTATAGCCTTGACTTTTTTTAAAAATACTTGGATTTTGATTTACTTTTTGTGCATAAAATTCGAAGTCTTAAAAAATATTCTGACTTGTAAGAAATACTGACCTACCAGAATACCAGGTTCCAGCTGTTGTTCTCTCTGACGCGAAATCAATTCATTGGCAACGGCTTAATGAATGTGCGTACGCGCATTGTGGATTATAATTAGGACACAGATTCGAACCGTTAGCCACGTTAAATATACAACATATAACAGTATTATTTACATAACACAACTATCAATATATATAGACGTAGTATTTAGTTCTTTAATAAGCCAGGTCTTTAGAATATAATTAAGACCCCCAATAATCGAACCTAAGACTATGTCTTAGGTAGTTAGGCAGTCTGTGACTGTGATTTATTAATATTTGTACATATAAATTATTTGACTTTTAACTCAATGTATATTTACAAATGATTAAATCACGAGTCTCGTTTTCATATGCCAGTGAACTTTGAGTATAACAATTTGTACTCAAACTTCACTAACTGTTAATGTCGTATTTCTTCATAAAACATATTTATTATTATAAACTTTATTCAAGAATTTATAAGTTTTCTAGCTCTTCGCTTAAATCTATGAATGTTCACACGTTAAAAGTAAATTTCATCAAATACATAAAAACGTATATTGTTGTTTAATGTTATACAGCTAATGAACTCTTGACGTGTTGACGTTTAAAGCGATAAAACTGCAATTACGATTGTGGGAAAAATCGTCAGGTTTACATTGCGCAATGCATACTGCATTAAGGCCAATGCTATTTGAGCCTTTTTTTTTTAAACTTTGACAATAATCAATTATACACAGTGTAAACAGGTTAATTATATTTGATATATATATCATGACGGCTCATTTCACATTATTCAAAAGCGGTGTGTATCTTTTAAACAATCCCTCTTCTTTATTAACGGAAACAGGGCGAAAAGGTGACGCGATTATTTTCTGGGTCTCTATAACTTGTAAGAATTACTGACCTACCAGAATACCAGGTTCCAGCTGTTGTTCTCTCTGACGCGAAATCAATTCATTGGCAACGGCTTAATGAATGTGCGTACGCGCATTGTGGATTATAATTAGGACGCAGATTCGAACCGTTAGCCACGTTAAATATACAACATATAAACAGTATTATTTACATAACACAACTATCAATATATAGACGTAGTACTTAGTTCTTTAATAAGCTAGGTCTTTAGAAAATAAATAAGAAACCCATTAATTGAACCTAAGACTGTGTCTTAAGTAGTTAGGCAGTCTGTGACTGTGATTTATTAATATTTGTACATATAAATTATTTGACTTTTAACTCAATGTATATTTACAAATGATTAAATGACGAGTCTTGTTTCCATATGCCAGTGAACTTTGAGTATAACAATTTGTTCTCAAACTTCACTAACTATTAATGTCGTATTCTTCATAAAACATATTTATTATTATAAACTTTATTCAAGAATTTATAAGTTTTCTAGCTCTTCGCTTAAATCTATGAATGTTCGCACGTTAAAAGTAAATTTCATCAAATACATAAAAACGTATATTGTTGTTTAATGTTATACAGCTAATGAACTCTTGACGTGTTGACGTTTAAAGCGATAAAACTGCAATTACGATTGTGGGAAAAATCGTCAGGTTTACATTGCGCAATGCATACTGCATTAAGGCCAATGCTATTTGAGCCTTTTTTTTAAACTTTAACAATAATCAATTATACACAGTGTAAACAGGTTAATTATATTTGATATATATATCATGACGGCTCATTTCACATTACTCAAAAGCGGTGTGTATCTTTTAAACAATCCCTCTTCTTTATTAACGGAAACAGGGCGAAAAGGTGACGCGATTATTTTCTGGGTCTCTATTACTTTATAAGATTAGAATGTTCTGAAATGGCCTAGGGGTTGATTTTCATGTTTTGAAGTTCGATAATCATTAAAAAATTTCTTGTTTGCTTTCTCCTCTTTTTATGTGCTTTTAACCTTTCGTATCACCTTAACCGGAAGGGCTATAGACTTTTTGTTTCCGTTTTCTCGTCTCCTTATCCTGTACTTCATTTTATATTGAAAGAATACCCATGTAACTATTGCTGTTTAAAAGTTCTATCGTTACGTAGTATTCAAATCAGCGCATCAGTCTGTTTTACGCTGATGCATCTAGGTAATAAGGCCTGAAATAAGTTAAATGGATAGTGTTAAAGTTCATTAAAAATAATAATGTGTTTATAAGAATAGAGTGACTATAAGTGTGGTAATCTGCTGAGCGCTGCCAATCATCATCAGAGATCACGTGGTATCGGCCTTAACTGTGCAACGTGTCGGAGACCGCGTGGCTGGGAACGGAAATAGAACAATCGGGCGACCTAAATAAACCTGTACTTGAGGTGATGCGAAAATTGTACGCGAATTAAACTTGCTCGCGTCAGTGAACGCCTGGAGAGTCCGGCTGCGGGCCCCGGGGCACGGCGGGGAGTGCTCCCGTACGCGCGGCTCTGACATAACTCGGCCGCGCGTTTCGCAACGCGGTTATTTCTAACGTAAACTGTTCCCGTCCGAGATTATCACTTAATTTTACACCGGCCCACTATTTTAGTTACCCGATGTCTTTAACCGCCAATGAGGTCTTGCATCTCGCCTCGTTTCGCGCACAGAGCGGATTGTTTCCTGACGTCTTCTGGGAACGCGATGTTATGTCTCCGAGTTTGTCACATCACTCATCGGACTGTTTATTGAAGCATTAGTCGAGAGCCAATTAAAAATATACTTATTTACACGCAATAATGAAAATGAAAATATGGCTTGTTTCTTAAAAATTTTGTATTAAAAATAATTTGAATTCTTGGCTTCATAAAGCAATAGTTTAAGATATGCTATTAAAAACAAGATAAACAGGTATGTCGTCTGTTTCAGTATAAGATAGCTAACAATTAGATCCTTGCAGAAGTTCACACAGCATCGCAATTACGCGAACTACAGCGCCATTTAAATCGTAAAACCCGTCGCAACTGTTTAGCGGCGGAAATATCACGGGAATGTGCGAAAAAAGTCCTGTCACATTGTAACGAATGTTATACTGAAAACCTGATACACATTAAGAATTAGGACGCTGCCTGACAAAGGATAGCTTTATTTGTCGAATTGCAACGAACGGGGACAGCAGATGGTGATGAGTCGTTTCCTGGTTAAGATAAAAGCGGTAAATTTCTCAACGTCACAAACGATTCCAGCGATATGATGCAGCTTCTGCGGAGACGACTTCTCCGAACGACATTTGTTCTTGTTTAGACCGGTTTTTTTTAATTAACACATCAACTGCCTCTGTGGCGTAGCGGTTACCCCTCGTGTAACTCGGAGCTCACTTCTTCGATTCCGGGACATCATATGGTAGAATATTGATGATTGTATTTGTACCCACCTGGCGTAGCTACTCTATTTTAAATCTGCTAAGCTTCGAACTATTCTAAGCGAAGCATCATCACCATCTACGGTTCATCTTATCTATTAACACGACATGAAATTAAAATCAAGTGCTAAGCTATTATAGTTAAAAAAAAAACATGTTTTTACAATACCATATACATTACTTCAATAATTATAATAGCTGAAGTAACTTTGAAACTGTTTGGGGGCTATAAATGCTTCTTGCTTAGTTCGAGACCATCTATACGAGAAATCGTTATACAGTCGTCTATCAGAACATATTATGATGTGCGCATAATAAAACTAACCCCAGACACTGCTAACCGATTGTTTAATATGGCGCCGAAAGGTCAATTAATATTAATTGACTATCAAATCGAATTTACAGTTCCAAGAATATAACACCACCGCCGATAGACACAGGGGGTTATGATTCCGTGAAATTATACTCAAAGTCCTGCGGCCGCATAGGCTCGCTTCTGAAAAACCATAAACCTACATCTGATAGACGGTGGATTTCCAGAAAGTGCTGCTATAGCTGCGGTGGCAATATGCCGCAATATGGCTTACCTTGAAAATGTTTCATAACGGCAGGATGTATCCGCAGTAACTTCTCGTTTTACATCCATCGTATTTCACATCGTTATAGATAATCAAATAGTTATTTTTTACAATATTTTCATTACGTGTGTACATCAATGCAAAATTTGCAAAACAGTATTGGTTAAATACTAATTTAATGATAATCAGGCCATTTTTATGAAAATTTTGAAAATACATTTTTTTTTAAATTTCATGTGGAAATCATGAAATTGTCAGTACGTTGAATGAATTATGTGTAAACATGCCGCTTCGCCGCAAAACAATTTCTTTATACAACGGCTAAAAGCGATTTCAATGCAACACCACCAAAATATTCTGAACAACGCGTGTAAATAATAAACCGCTAACAGCGGACGAACCAGGAAGGGAGTTCGCATTGTTTTATTTGCTTTAGACTGATATTCGCTGGATCAGTGTTTATGACGTCTCACTCGGCGGACGAGCTGATCTCTGACGCTGAGTGCTCGTAAAGCCGCCCTTTGAGCGTTTATTGCACCTTCAGCCCGAGACGCAACATCTGCCTTTTGTGTTCGCTCCCGAATTGAACACAATTGAAGGTGACCAAATAGCTTTTAGCGTCGTGCTGTTTGCTCGTTTGTTCTCACGTTATTAATATTAGTAACGAGATTCAACATATTGTGTTTCTCAAGGCGACGAGAATGATATGAAGATCTTAGGATACTAACCAGCGCGATATTGTTAAGGGCAATTCGTATATCACATAGTAAACGTCCTGTTCATTTGCTACATGGAATAAAAATCCGCGTCTTATATGCGAAAGGGTATACCAGGAGAAATTAAAGAAACGTCTAGTTGTGATTAAAAAAAACACCGCTGCAAAATGGTATACAATAATCAAAAAATAAGCAAACTCTTTGTTTTTGAATGTAGCAATAATTTCATACATAAATATACTCATTACTTAATTTGGAAAATGCTCTTATTTTCGATTAATTGCAACACAAGCCGATTATCTTTTTTACTGTAGTGTTACAATATCTGCATAACATAAACTTCAAAACGCACTCGTTAATTGGTGCTTAAATGCACCAATTCATGTGAGCGTGTAAAGCAGCACTTAAAACACTCTTTAATGGTCATGAGGCGAGGAACAAAGTGCTTTGGAGCATATTTGCAGTTGAAAACAACGATACTGGTATCTCTATTGACATAACACTTTCGCGAATTTAAATGCTCATAAGAATCTTTAAGGGAATTATTTTTAAATAGAATTTTAGTTCGCGGAAGATATTCACAGCTAAGAACAAAATTATCTTAACTGTAGATTACTTATATTAAAACGTAACATTTTGTAAGTAAAGTTTGCGATTTTGAAAAGCTCTGTTTGATTATACTGTACTAAAGACAAGATACAAATATTTTAATACACTTATTAAATAATTTCATACATATTTTGTAATACAATCATAATATACTTAATCTTGAACTGAAACTCTACAGCCTCTGGTTGATTTATACCTTGTCCATATCACCTATTAAAATGGAAACATAAATAAAAAAACCTTTATTTTACATGATTCGCATTAAGCGCTTTGTGATTACCTGCGTATGATTAAGAAGAACGAAGATCACTGACGTAGCTCAAAGGATTGTTAGACTTAAGTAGCATTGGGTAAAACGTACTTTTCTCGAAAGACAGTCGGGTGGTAGACGAAGGTCTGAAAGGCACTATATTAGATAAACCGACGATCTGGAAAAGGTTACGGAAAATCTCTAAATGCGGTGTAAAATCGATAGATATAAAGATTTTTGAATGATATATATACAATGGGCGTCTATCGATTCTTTATGACGGTTACTTGCAAACTCCGTTACATATAAGAAAAATCCATACATGTTACATTTATGATTCAACAGTTTTGTATAAAGCTTGCGCATCTGTTAAATTGTATTTTATTATAATTAAAACAAATCACTATCTATACACTCATCTTTGATGTTCGGACCTTTAAAAATAACTTTCTTGGAAATACGTCAATTATACTATTAACTGTTTACATCTCCGCCCATGCTCCTCTCCTCGAGTGAAACCAGGACGAACATCGAATGCAAATTAGGGAAACCCGAATACGTCCCCCCTAGTCGGAAGTCTACTGTCTATTCGAGAACTGCTCTTTATAAACTCTACATCATCAAGTGGAAATTTGACTCACAATTTATATAATTTCATAACTATAACGAGCTCCGATTAAAGTTTTGATGTTACAAACGAAATAATGACTTGTGTATATATAATGTTACATATTTAATATACGCCATAAGAAGTAAACGTAGCAGTGAAATTCACTCATGAGGATATTCGGAGGATTATTTAAATCGTTTCCAAGAAATTGAATCTGAAATATGTTTTTAAAATAACTTTAATTACTATACTAACATATATCAATTAATATAATCTGAGTTTCGGATTTTATGAAGAAGCATTCATTTCTTCCATACTGTATTTTTTACCTAAACAATTAATATTTATAAATACTAGACCAAGTTTCTTATTGCAAGGAAAATATCAAAAATACTTAGTTTAACAGATTTAATATCTTGTGTTTTGAAGTGGTGCACACAATGTGATATAGTATTTATCATCCTATCACTTGAAAACTGATTGTCAAATAAACATCGCCAATACACATTAAGGTGTAGTTTACAGCTGTTTACGATTCGCAAAACAAATCATTGCCTTTATATACTTATCTAATGGTGAGATTTATTATGAACTGTGTTTCGTTATGAAAACGTCAAACTTGGCCCCATTACAGAAACGTATCGCGTTAATGCGCACCGTTTACAAAACCAAAAAAATTCTCCTCCGTCATCCAAATCGGTCCGGAGCAATTTTATCGTTTGTTTTTTATTGTTGGCATTTAACCTACATGCTCGTAGGAGACGGTGAGACTATTTCACGCATCAGCGATATTGTGTTACATATGTTACGAGTTGTTAGATCAGATCAGAGGCGTCTTGTTAACGATACTGAGAAGCGCGATGTGGGCTGCGACGACGCGCACCGTCCACCGTCCTACACCTCATACATCACTCCACCAATGCCATTGTCCCTCTCATGCTAGGCTATAAACTCTTTAGCCTCTTAATAGATGGCATCGATGATCCGGCCTCCGCCTTTAGGATATCGTCCCTTCGCCATGATAAAAATTCTCATATTTTCCTATTCCTCGAAGTGACGATACGGAGCAGGAATTTCACTTATTCCGCTATAATGATAAACACTTGTAATCATCGCTTTGAAACACGAGATATTGTCTCATTACCTCTGTAATTCATTAACTACAGCGCTTTCGAAACTATGACATAATAATGTCTGAATACTAATTATCAGTACAAACAGAATAGGTATACGTAACATAAACATGATATTATGAGGGAACAATTTAATTAATAAATACGATTATTTTAAAAACTGTCAGTTTTTAGTACTAAACTATATTTAGTGTCATATATATATGAGTATATTAGCCGTCGTGTGAGTTATACAACGGCGGGGTATGCTCTCGACATCCCATTCATACTTTTTTTTAACCAAAACTTTGTCTGAGAGGCATTATTCTTAAGCGCTGTCGCTGCACCGTGCCTGTTTATTTTTCTTTCAATTTTTCTTTTAGACATATTCATTTTGTGCAAATTACAAAACATTTTTAAAGAACTTTAAGAAATTCCGTTATTTTCTTTTAATAAAAGTAAAAATATCTTTCTGTTCACGAAATATGCACCACGATTTGAAGTTAGCAGGTAATTGTTGGATGTAGGCGATATCATACTGGACTCGCTGGAAATTCAGAAGGCCTAGAATAGTCTGAAGTATTTATGATATTGGCCTCTGAATAAAGTGATGTTGACTTCTGAATTAAACATATTGATTTTTTTTAAAGTATTTCTATAAATATTTTGCTATAAACATTCGCGAAATTAAGACTTCATCATCAAAGAAATGCGGATCATCATGTTTTACACGACACCTTTGTGAAGATTTTTATCAAAGTATTTCGTGTTCTAGATCGGAGACAGTTATGTTCAATTATTTCTTGTGAACACAACATGCCGCTGATGAAATTATAGTTTTTTTATGTCACGGTAAAGCTGATGAGGTGCCGACGTTGATTTGCGTTTACTCTAAGATTAAAACGGTTTTGTTTCTGTCATAACACAGAATTCATTATATTTATACGAACGGTATTGAGGACATTTTTTTTCAGTATTCATAACTTGCGCTCGTCGTCGAGCGTCTCACATAATTGCCTCTAGAAGATAATAACTAAATTCGTAAATTGTTCTTTTGATCTATTTATTACTTTTATATATTTTTTAAATTATGCCATCGCGACTATACTTATATAGTAGTATGTCTTCTTAAATATAAAAACTAAACATTCAGCTCGTTTGCAATTCGTCATGCTTTCTCTCTTACTCTTTTATCACAATTTTCTTAATTTTTCACTGTTACTGATTTTGTATTTATTTGTTACAGGTAAGCATCTTGTTTTGATTTATGAAAGCGCGAATTCCTCTGAAGGTAAGTTTTGTATATTATATAGAGCAGATTGGTACGTCACCGGTGGTGTCGTATGGTACGTCACCATCACCCGTGGCAGTGTCCCGCGATAGCAACCAAAATTACCAGCTTACCGAGGGCGTTGCTTGTCTCTCAAATAGATCGCGGTTTATTTATACCGTCGCACGTCAAACGGCGGCGGGTGCAGTCCGAACGGTACGGTGGCGTCCTTGCGGTTCCGCCGGCGTCACGGTAACGCGTACCAGCGGTTACTGCTGAGCAGTAAACACGGGAGATAGTTGGAAACGCGTGAAGATGAGCAGATAACGAGCGATGGCCGAGGCCGGCTTCCGTTTAACCGAACTACATCAGATGATCGAACGTTTTTATTTATTTTTTATTTGATAGTAATACACTGCACCGCATAGCTCATCGCCATAAGAATCGTTATCGCAGTAATTTCACTAGCTACAAAACCATTCAAACTGGAACACAGTAACGTTTGCATAGTACTTCTTCGCAGCAGAAATAAGAGCTGCGGGTGGTACCTGGACGGTCGGCAACAGTTACCTGCGAGTAAACTTAAATTACATTTAAAATGCAACCTCTTTGTTATTTTACTCCATAGTTTTTTAACTATCTTTAGCTGATAGTTTGACATTCGTTTTAGAAGAAGTAATTTATTTGTACGATGAATTATTTGCGTCCGAGTATTCGTTTGATATTAAAACGTCATACCATACAACCACCATGATTAGACTAATAAATGGTCTGCTCTAATCTTTATTATTGTATGACTGATGACTGCCTCTTAAATCGTGTTAGGTATCCTTTTGATATATCACTTTAAAAATTAATTGTCTCCTAGATTGTATTACGCTCCAGAGAGCTATCGTAATTGCTCTTCGATTCGTTTGACGTACACGAGACGTCAGATGAAAAGAGGAAAGTGAATCTACGTCAATAAAATGACGTAGTTCCGAAGTTTTAATGGCGCGGCCGATGAAACTTTTGACAAAGTATTATTACTTAAAATACTACCCATTTTTAACGTATAACATATAAGGAATGAAGGTGGAGTAATCGCTCATCTTGTCGGACCTTAAACGCTTTAATTATGTTTGGGTTTGTTGACTAATAAATAATACTTGCTGACTTTAATAATTAACGTCTAACATCGCACCAAATAAGGAAGTAGAAGAGAAATCTCTCTTGATTTATGTTACACGCGGTTTGATAAGCGCGGTAAACGTTACTCACTGATTTTGTCAGTGTAAATAAACAACAGGCACGTCGATGTTTGTATACGGTGATCCTTCCCGAAGGTGAAATGTCAAAATTTATCCTTGAAATAAACGATCGGTTAAGCCGGCCTCGTGATATGATCGAGCGATTCTGATTAACATAATTTATGGATGCTAACAACATATTGCATGTTTCAAGCGGAGCAAACATTGCTGTTTCCGTTTGATTATCCTTGTATCCTGATTTTTGTTGAATTTAAAATATCTTCTGGAGCTATCTCAATCAGTTATGTGATATTCAATAATATACTATTCCTTGTCGTTATAATATTGGAGCCAAAAGCTTACTTTACATTAATGCTATACTTTATCACTCTTGACATGATAGTTGGTAAGTGCAGTGTTGATAATAAGTTACAGAAAAATCTGCTGATCTTTTCTTAGAATTTTTACCTCTCTGTCAACTTTGGTAGATTTTTAACAATATTTAGTAAAGTATAAGAGTTTGAATTAGATAGGCGAAATTAATGTTTTGAATATGGTTTCTCCAAAAGTGTCTTGCGTTTTATGAAGTCTAGAAATTTAAGGGACCGACGAAAGTTTTGTAATCATTTCAAGAATAAGCATATTGAACGTTATCTTGGCGGTCATCATCATGAGGTGCCTTATATCGTGACGGTATTAAACTCTTAATTCATGGGATCTATTTCAGTATATTCGATTTGAGTGAATCCTCTGCCGGGTTGTCTACGTGATACGCGGCACGACGAGTGGTGAACCGCCATGAACAAATCACTGTTTCCTTATTTATGTATAATAAAAAAAAAGATCTAATACTCTTGAACTCTTGATAGCTAACGAAATCCATTAGATGAAGAGTTTCTGATTTACAGGGTGTGTAAAAAACGTACACATCTGAAAGGAAGCGTCCGTTTTGTATGATCTTTGTAAACGGTGAATGATTTACGATCTATCAAAAGCTTACACGTGTGTGCTTTTGATATTACCAACATTTATATTTATTATTACAACTTTAAACTTATTTCGAGCGTTGCTGTAAAGTGAAAGGGAGTGAAATACTAAAATAACAATTTCGCTTTTGTACTGACTGGGGTAAAGTTCGATCGCTTTCGTCGACATCGTTGATAACTTTGTACGTTTTAGATACAGCATGTATGTTAGTGAATTAAGGCGTGGAAACAAAACAAAGCAGCGATGGACGCGTGCGAGCAATATTTATCGCTCGCTGGGATAGCGTAGAGTTTATTTATATTCGGCGGTCGCACCGGCACCGCGGTGATTTAGTGCGCGCGACCGACCGATCTAATCGGACGATCGCACTCATTGTTGCAACGATTTTATACGCGATAACAGCGAAATAAATTTATTAACCCCCTCACTAACGTATTTCTAAATAACTTCACGATAAAGAAAATATATCAAACTTATAAAACGGAGCTAGATCTTAATTAACTCACTAGGGTTTTGATTCAAACAAAACATCGCCATCATCATTATTTCAACTTATTATTGTCAACAGCTTAACATAAGCTTTTTAAGTTCACATGTAAATGAATTTGTATTAAAAAATTCTATTAAATAATCCTATTTAAAAATTTCTCAGTAAAAGCGTTGTTAAGACATATCGCACAGTATTATCTTGACATAATGGACCGTTTCGTTTTAGATTCATGAATAACTTCTAACATTTATAATTTCTGTTGATTAATATTCTTTTAGGAGTTCGCCATCACTTAATGGGCGGTTCGATTAGTCACTGTTACATTCGGTGACCGGTTACCGCTATTTGTCAAGCCTCGTAAACGAGTCCCGTGCAACTATTTCCCATCTTTTTCTCGTGAATCTCTTGGCAGATGTCAGAGATAATATTCGAAAGATGTGATTGTTATTATAAGAAACGGCCTTAGCCTAATAGCTAGGCGTCGGACTGGCGTACCGTTCTGTTTATGATTCTACCACTTTAAAAAAAAGCACTAATATCCAACTTTATTGGAATATAAATATCTTTGCAAAACCCGAAATCGTTATTCGGTCATAAAGACACTGTTTACTTTTATCATTATTATCATCAGCCGATCATAGGTCTTCGAAGATCTCCACCAGGTCTGTTCAACTTGTGGAGGATACGCATTGCGTCTAGTTTTAACATATTATATACATGTAAAGCAATGTAAGTTTCGCACATTACACGCGTCCACGTGTGAAGGTTTCCCGCTCACCATGTACGGTTTAGCAAGTTTCCGCTTTACTTGATCTCTTTAATTAGCGCCCGCTTACACGGACCCCGACACCATTTCTTTGTTATTTCAATTATCTACCAACCGCTGTATTAACACCACACACTCACTATACTATAAATCAAGAATTTAGTAAATAACTTCGTGAAACTGATAACTGAATATTGAGGTAATTAAACATTACTCGGGATTGGTTAACGAAGTTTAGAACTACCACAGACTTAATATAATTATCACAGAGATGTCTTATATAATATTAATATGAAATTTTAATTCTTTTTAAGCAACAAAATTTTAAATGTTTTGTGTTCATCATTAACTATAGCTTGTCATTACTAATAACAGTGTTTTCGATCATATTCATTGAGTATATAAAACAGTGTAGTAAACTGTTGTTCTGTAAATTAAATTCTCTTCAGCGTCTATCTCTTCAGAAGACATTATCTGTAGCATAACCTCAAAATATAATTGTATATTCATTAAGCTTTCATTGTAATGTATTCTTGTTTCTGTGTTGAGTTTTAGGATATGTTCACTAACGGATAGTGGAGATGTCTGGTTATTGTCACAATTACGACATAGAGCCAGGCTTCTGATGCAAGTGTGTGAAACATGGCTCTGTGATCCCCGATACGCGTAACAGACACGATATGTTACTATCGCGACAAACAATGATAAATCAATTCTTTTGTATACATTAATTATATGTTCGACGTACGACAGAGGGATTGCACAATCGCTGTATCTTTAAAAAAAACTATTTTCACTTATGTAATTTGCTACTTTTGTATATGTTATGAGATGTATTACGGATGGACAATCTAATATACCACATTGTTTTTTTCTAATTCGACCTACTGATACGATGATTCGGAAGTTGACCTTATGGTATTTAGGATGATGCACTACACCATATTGTGCGGGTTGTAATTCGTTGAAGAAATATGAGTTGATGTGGTATTTATGTACTTACCGCTAGTAAATAAATAACTTAAAAACCATTGAAATCTTAACAAAACATTCAAAACTTTTTTTTCAAACACAAAGTTTTTTTGAAACATGTGTTATATGAATATCGTAATTGTAGTTCAGACTTTATAAAAGTTATTAAAACGAATTTTTAATTTTTTTTTTATTAATTTTGTGGATCTTACACAATTATCCGTAGTTTATAACGGTTTCACAAAATTTTCCATCGTCACCTTTTTTTTTCATTACATTCAAAAGAAAGATTGGTTGGTGCCACTTTCAACGAATACTTAAAGCTTAAAGTGCGTATCGAATTACAAACGGGCTTTGTAATAGTCTTAAAAAGCTTTGCATGCGTAAAAGATTGTCTAATATTCGTCGTCTATAGGCCGCGTCGTCCCGGCCCATGACCATGACCGAATTGGCCCGACAAAGAGCGCCTGATAATGGCCTGAGAGCCTCTAGCTATGGGTCGCGCCTATAGCCACGATTTATAATAGCTATAATAGTTGACGCCAGTTTATAGGCGTAGGCCAGAACCGACGTAGGTTACAAATTTATGACTTCTGACATTATATACATTATCAAGTAAACGCCCACAACTGAGCATAGAAATCCCTTAAGCAACGAGACGAGCAAGACGTTCACCTGATGGTAAGTGATACGCTTGCCCATGACATCGTGCTGCTAGTTAAGATGGTATACACTGCACCACATTGCGCTCTTCGCCTTAGACATAAGGTGTTAAGTCTCGTTACCCCAGTAATTACACTAGCTACAGCGCCCTTCATATTGAAACACTGTTTGCACACTACTATTTCGCGATTGAAATGGGTGCTGCGGTGGTACCCATCCAGACGGAGACCAACAGAGACCTACCACCAGTCCTGGACCTGCACTACTTGCGACCTTCACCAGATAGTTTGTTTATTCCTTGATAATTTATAACATAAAACATTCACCGCCGATATCGTGGGTGTGATTTTAAGTATTAGGAGTTACGTTTTTCGTTTTTCACAATGTTTTGCGTCAGAGATTTAATAGAGCACGTCATCGCCCCCTAAATCGTGTTACGGATACGAACCTAACGCGATTCCATTTAAAAAGAAGACGGTGGAGAAAATTGCGCGCTAATTGGGAGTTTGGGCGGGCGCGGAGACTTTCCCGCCGCGTGGAAAACGGACCGGCTCACTCGCGTCGCGCAGCCCGTGGCGAACTCACGTCCCCCACAACTTACCGCAGACACATAAACCGTGTTTATTTATACATCGACGCGTATTATACCGATTGAATTCTGTGCGGTATATTCGCAGTCGATGCGAGCATCAATGGACGATTGTTCTATAGTGCGATACGATCAGTGACATTACGATGACATTGGACAGGGGTGAGAATTTCTGTGGCAAGATACAGCCGGCCACGTCCGTGTCTTGTCTATCGCAATGTCAGAATCTCTTCGGCAAACGACTGAAGCGATGGGGCTCCACTGGCTCTTGGGTAAGGCTACACTTATATATTACATAGACGTTGTTTAAAATTACATATTACTATAGCTATCGTTTATTACCTCCGCCACTTTACTATCAATGTATCGTAAAAAGAGGAAATTTCTTCAAGAGTGAAGACAGTCTAAAGCCTTTGATGGATATCAACATACTGCACTCTTTAACCCACGGCGTGTGATAAATACCGTTGATTTATTTAACCATAAAATACAATAGCCTAAAATTATAATGATTTAATATAGTTAAATTAAATTCATAGTATTGGAATTCACCTACTTTATTTATAAAAATACCTAAAAAATATAAAATACGCTTTTATAGATAAAAAAAAAAACTTGATGTTACTAAGCAGGTTTTGTATCAGTTCCGAAAGCTATACATAAGAATTGTAATACCAGAAATTAGTACACAAAAAAACTTTTTTTTTCAAACTTTTAACTTACTTATAAACCTCCTAAATTGTTGTAATCAATGCTTAATGCAAATGTTAAAATATGTTATCGATAAACTAAGTTTTGAACCTTCTGCTAGTAGAGATACCAAATAAGAGGTTCGATTTATAGTTTATGCACTTTCTGATTAAATTGTTACAATATTATATTCAATGGATTTCATCGAAGTAAGGCCAAGTAATACATGTATCATATAAGCAAAGAGTGTCTACAAAGAAGCCGTAAAAGCGAGGGTGGAAATTGTTGGGGGTGGTGTCCACCCGACGTCTCCGTGACGACCACGCGCCACCCCCGTGCTGGTCACGTGAACCCCCACTGACCACTGATTTGTTTGAATGTAGTCACTCGTTTGATTATAACATTTCACTTCCCCTTAGCACTTAATTCTTCATGTTATTGTTTTTTACATAACAATATTTATACTGAATTTCGTTTATATATGTATATAAATATTTTATAACATATAAAAACTTAAACTTAAACGTGTTAAAACTTTGAGCCTTGATTCGTTTAAGGTAGTTGTTTTCATTGCCGTCCGTTTCAGGTTATAAATGTTTTCATTTTGAAACCATACCCAAATAAGGATACGTTGTAAATGATATTCAATATATAAACATATTAACGTGTCATATATAATGTTTATCCAATTTCGTTACTTCATTGCTGAAAATAGGGCGTGAATTTGTTATACAAATGTTTAACGCTTTTCCTGCTGATGTGATATTTTTGAAATATGACCATTTGAAAGCTAAATAATAAATTACGAACTACAGAAACAAAACTTCAGTAATGATTAGTTAGTATAGTTTCTCTTATCAATAAACGTCGTGTTTAAAATTGGTCGATCATTAAAATCGACAAATCGAAAGTAGTGGCGCGGCTTTACGACTCTGGTAATGAGTTCGAAGCTCGTTAATAAGCTATTCACTCGGCGGCAGAGGTTGTTGCGAT
The DNA here is from genome assembly GCA_029286795.1 of Byasa hedistus. Lineage (NCBI taxonomy): Eukaryota > Metazoa > Arthropoda > Insecta > Lepidoptera > Papilionidae > Byasa > Byasa hedistus. The sequence continues at coordinate 2,332,806 of JAGSMW010000016.1, forward strand.
TGCAAATGAGTCAGTTACCATTTTTTTTTATGACCCCCCACAAATGAAACATTTCGTCCGTTTGTTACTCTAGTACCATTGTTTCACAATTCTCACGCGCTGTTCGTTCACCGCGAATTGAAGATCGCTTTTAAGTAATTTTATAATAAACTCAACAATGGTTTGATACAATCAGTACGCACTTAAATTACATATTAGTTCAAGTTTAGTCACTTGGTTTAATGTGTTGAGGTCGCACGGCGTTTTCCACTAATGATTTTTTCGTAACATTTCTGTTACGCTCAGATTGCTTACGATAACAATTACAAAACCGCAACTAACTTGTACGTTGTTGTTTTCTTCGTATAATCTTTAAAATAATAAAATTATGCCCCGTCTTTTTAACCGACAATGAGAGAGCGTGTTCTCAATTTTACGCATATAACTTTTTTGTTACTTCAGTATACGTAAGAGATATATTTTTATTTTGCATTATTTATATGTTTCTTGAAAGCTATCTATGTTTTAATCTGATTTTAGTTAATGAATTTCTATAATAATATCGAATACTTAGCACAGTCTAGCTATTCTAGTTATAAGTTGGCTTTGCCCCGCTCGCGTCTATATATAAACCTTCCGTCGAAGTTTACATTCGTAATTGGTTTGGATTATCGCTCGCCGATATGATTTGCAGGCCGTATGTAAAAATAAGGAACGGGTTGCCGAGGGTAACGATCCCCGTCGCGGGAGTGGAAGTCAGCGGGTCCATGAGACCTTGCGGAACTGGTATGGAGTAAACTGGTTCCGAGGTATCGGACGGATAGTGGTGATCTCGACACCGTTCGCGTAAGCCGCCGACGTGTCACACCTTCCAGTTTTATAATCGCGATACTGATAACGAAATCGATTTAAAAACACAAACAGCCGATGGTGGACGGTACGTACAATGCGGTTTTTTTTCCACACGAGACAGATATAAAACAATGCCCGCAGTTATTCTTCGCATCACGTACAGCTTCGCGCCAAGGACTAACATCCTTATAAATTATATCATGTCTATAAATATTTTATCATCATACGATCTTGATTATATTTATATGGAAAGGAATAGCGTTTGTCGTAATGATTTGTTGTAAAAAATTTAATGTGTGATTTGGTCATCGCCGTCATTGTCCGATATTTATTCACTCATAAAATAGGGACATATCTCATGATAAACTTGGGGCTCAAGTAGCCGGTAGTTGTTATCAAAGGTTAGCTGAAAGTACTTTTTAAACTGATGAGGTGGTAAACACGGCGCTTCTGATGGTGAACGGTTACACATAGCCTTTGGAAGGCTGTTGTGTTGATCGTAAGCAACCATTACCGTCAAACATACACGTTTATAAATAAAACATTCAGCGCATTAACAATGTAATCGATACCTCAATCCAAGCACCCCTTCGGCCTTGGGTATGTAATGTCGGTTTGTTTATAGCACAATTTCGCGAAATTGGCTAATTGCTTTATTTTAAACTCCGTCACGGAGCGAAATTAATAAGAGCTATTTCCGAACCTGGTGCAAACCTGCCTCCTCAGCTCCAACCAGCGCTCGTACGCCCACACTCTTCGATAAACTACGAGTAACATGTCAAGGGTGAAACTAGAAAATACAACTTCTATAAAACTACGTAATAATTATAATTTATTTATTCTACGTAGCGACGAGCGAATTTCACCTGATGGTAAGTGATACGCTTGTCCAAAACAACGCGCCGCTAGTTAAGATGGTATACACTGCAGCACATTGTGCTTGTCGCCTTGAGACATAAGATGTTGTCTAGTTACCCCAGTAATTTCACTAGCTACAGCACCCTTCAAACCGGAATACAGTATTATTAGCACACTACTGTTTGGCGGTTGAAATAGGAGCTGCGGTGGTACCTACCTAGACGGTCTCCGAAAACAGAGACCTACCACTAGTAAAATCTAGATTTAGTATCAAACACATTTTACCTGATGGTAAGAACTTTCGCTACTGATACGCCATTGTGTTGTTTGTTAGGATGTTTCTGCAGCACCACATTGTGTTCGTCGCTTTGAGATATATGTTAAATCCCGTTAGCCTAATTTCACTGGCTTTATCGCTCTTAAAACCGACACACGGTAACGTCTCCACATTACTGTTTGACGGCGAAAATGTTTACTGTGCGTACTGGCAGTGATCAAAGACAATCTGTCAACATTACTGATCCATCTACCCTCGTGCTAAGAGTCGAATTCGTAGTCACAACATTTGACTTTAAGCTATAATAATGTTAAAAATTGCTTACTGCTGTTACCAATACTGTTATAATCCGTTACAAGTAATCGTGTGGTCGGAACTATACTCTCGAACGGTTTGTTTACGGAATTATTTAAATGCTGTTTAGTAACATCGCGTTGCTTCGTCTTATTGAGTGCGCAATGATTTTTTTTACACACGCAACTATGTGTGTCAGTATGCGTACGCAAGTGAAAGTAATATCGCACCCATGTACAACATACAACACCGCAAACAATAGCCTCTGTGTTCAGCGCCGTGCTATGATCTACTGTATTTGAACTGGAGTCATAAATTCGAAACCAACACTTCTTTTTAGTATACATTGCTTAAGTGATATTGATTTTGTATATAAAGAAGGTGACAAGCAAGTGGTCTCCTGAAATTAAACAAACTATCCCTGTTACGCCACTATTTTTAAACTAAACTTTTTTTTAATTTAAAGTTAAGCACTTCTTAAAATAAATACTCGTCAAAGTTTCTAAGGTTACGCAGCCAAAAACCGAATATAAGTTGTTTTTGTATGACCCGTAAACAGTTCATTTTACTTGCTCGCTCTCGGTTAATACGAATGTAAATGTGAAGCGTACTATATATGTTGATTGCACTGGATTTACCTGCGCTTCGAGATAAACAAAAAAAAGCTTATGTTTTCTAATGAATAAATTAAACACAAGCGATCAATGCAACGATTTATTTTTATCTATGCGCTATCTTTTTATTTGCAATCTGTTTTACATCTGCCTTATGAATATCCTTTATTAATATTACACAAGGACTGGAATTAAATACTATACACCTTTTTTTTGTTTATTGAATACTTAATGTATTTACACCCATACAACATTGGAGTCTGTTCCTGTTTGTTGACAGTGGAACCGCTAACGCATATGTATATCGGCGCAATCGCGTTGTAAAATTATTTGTTTGTTAATATTTTATTATTTATGATTTTAAGTTCTATTTATAGGTGACTCATGTTTTTGTAATTCTTGTGCGGGTACAAAAAACGCGCCGGCGTTGTAAAAACAGTCGCGCTGCGACCGCCGGAGTGTGCAGACGTGTTAAAAAGTCGTTACGCTGTCGGATAAATGTAAAATTCTGCAAAATCACGTTTTATTGAATAATGAGCATTCCTCAAAATGATGTTAATAGAGCCATCAACGTTGACATTATATTTTAAAAATACTTCAGGGGTTATAGCTCTTGTATGTATATATAAATACAGTGTTTTATACATATGTAATACAGGATCAGATTCGTATGAAAATTTTATAGTATTTTTAAAGAAAAATGCGTGTATTGAATGAGGGAATATTTACGCAACAGGCGAGAGGCGCCGAGGAATTCGGTTTATTTGAGCAGCTTTTCGTAAAAGATTGACCCGACTTATATGAGCCAGGAATGTGCGCAAACACATTGTGGGTTACAACAAAAATGTTTACGCGAGCAGCTAATCGGGAAAATTAGTAAATATTTTCGATGAAAATTTTTCATCGGTTATTCCAACTGAAAATATTTGTTATTCACAAACGGCCCTCATGTCAGTAATGAGTAATTTAAAGCCCTTGATCTTTCCTATAGCAAAACATTATCGTAAAAAAACTCAATTCTGCGCTTCTGAATATCAGTTGTTTGTTTTTATCCTCGAACGGGTGTACTCATCTTGTTTGTGTTAAAGTAATACTCCTCGATGGAGTATTATTTGTACGACGAACCTTCGCACCGAGGTACTTTCCCACGATCGGTTGGAGCTTACGATTCGGGGGGTATCAGTTAATTCCTCGAAATCTCAGATTTGTTTAGATTGGATGTGCGTGTTTTCGATTGTACGCGAACGATAGTTCTATTCTCGTACGTGTGATATATTGGAGGTGGTTCTCTGTTGCTTTGTAGGTTAAAAAGGCGTTGTAGCTAATGATCTTACTGAAGTAACGAAACTTCACAAGTCTACAAGTGACTAGTCATTCAGTGTATATTAACTTGACTAACGCTATGTTCTCATGAGCTTGTCACTTACTATCAGATATAAGTCCTACTTAACTAGTAGCTTCATTGAGTAAGAATAAGTGTAATAACAATTTCTCTTAAAACTAGAATAGTTGTCTAACAAAGAAATTTAATTTCAACAACGTAAGTAAGCTTTTAGGGTTACATAAACGAAGAAGCTTTTGCAACAAAATACTTTCATAGCCGCGGATCAAACCAAGTACCTCTTTCTTACAAGGCAAGGGTTATACCACTGTGCTACGGAAGCTATATATAAAACAAAAAGGATAGTTAATAGAAACAACTTAAACGACTTTACTGTTCTAGTTAAAATTAAGCGTCGGTAAACCCAACGAATGCATATCTGAATAAATCCATCACCAAACAGTCGTTGCATATGCAATGGAAGTATCGAGGTTAATTCGGTTTTACCACTTGTCTCATTTGCCTTCTCCACTGTTGATTACCGATGTAAATACAATGTGTTATATATATAGCTATCTCTGAAACTGTAGTAGAATTATTCATATACGCGTTTCCGTGTAAGCAACACTCAAGGTTAAGTGTGCTCGTGTAGACAAGACAGTCTCCCGTTCACTGTTTAAATAATTTTTATATTTTATTAAGACTTATACAAGGTACTAAATAATTTTTAGGCATTAAAATACTTGGGTAGAATAACACAAAACTCTTATAAATTTATACGTCATATTTCTATTTCATAATGAATGGTATACTCAGATTTTTTTTTATATTATAATGATAATTTATAAATTCCCCGCCTACCCTACAATTTTAAAGTCGCTAAGTGCTCCTTTATCAGTTTGCATAATTTAAACTGTCGTATTACCATAAGGAACACATTGCATCACCAGGTGTTCCGGGTGGCCTTATCCGTTCGATCTTGGCCCTGACCAAGTCAACGATTGGAACATTTTTAACCCCAATAAATGTAATTAATGCATATTTAGTTTCCATACGGCCTTAAGTTTTTTAAAGCGCTTACATCGGATAAAGCGTAGAGGCATTTCCTGTAGTTCTTCAGTATACAATAGCTGTTTATATAAAATATGTGTATACTAAAATCTTGAAGGTTCTCTAACTGTAATCAACTCCAACACTTGTTTATTGGTTTCATCATCAACATTTCAGCCTGTCTTTCACTATTGATCATTTGCCTTTCCATTCAATATTTTAGAGCGACCACTCCCAACGTGAGGAACAAAGAGTAGAACATTATTAAAAGCCTACATTATATCGCTCGATGCATATTTTTGTCTTTAATAAAAAGCTTTGACACTAAACTAATCACAAGAATTATTTTCACGTGTTAAACCTCCGCCTTCATCCATAACGGAGCAGACTACAAAATCTAGAAGTCAGTTGTCCCCACTGATTTATATAGCGGTTGTCAATAATGCTTTATCATCGTCGTTGCATTAGCTGGAGATATAACGGCATATTGCTGCAATGCCATTTCGTCCGCGTGCCTTGAATATAAAGTGACCAACAAACTGATATTCTATTAATATTAAGGATTGACATTGCGTTGTATACCCGCTTAGTGTCTGTCTCACAAATTACTATCGCTGTATAATATAATCGTAATGAAATATTATACGACATTCATACAATAAAAACTACTCTTTTTCGTACTAGATTTATTATAAAAATGATTACACTAGCAAGACGTTCACGTATCAATAAACAATATAACAACATCTTAATAGTATATTTACACAACGCGTGGTGTATAGATCTATCCAGAACACTGGGTTGTGTTATTATGAATAGTTTAAAGCTTACTTATTCGTTAGACTAATGGTCAGGTTACATGATATTTAAATAGTTACTAAGACCTGGACTTTAAATAGTCCTCTCATATGAATGCTTAAATGCTTGTCTCCGTTATCCGGTCACAGGTAAATCGTTTATTATATTTCTTTACAACGAAATTGTTCCTCGGGGGCACAATCTCACTACTTTACATGTGTATTCTAAAAATAGAAGATCACTTTCCACCCGCAAGGCATTTGTAAACTCAATTTGGGCCAATTGATGGTCAATATGCAGATTTTTAAAATAGCCCCGCAAAGTTACGATATCACTGTAGCCGGCGGACTTGGTTAAGGTGATATGTGGCTGTATAATTATACTGTATATAGTTTATATAAAATGTGTATAGATTGGGATTAAAAACTGCAACGAGAGCTGGTTCAATGTGTACACCATCATAGTTTTTCTTTTTAATAGTAATTTTCGCGACAATTTTCAAAAAGCTACTGAAGAAAATTAGTGGAAAAATCGTAGAATGTCAGTTTAACTACAATTTCAGTCTAGGTTAAGTGACAATGGACTCGGAAATGTTGAAACCTGCTCATTCAGAATATTCTAGCTCTCATATGTTGTCTGCCGAAATACAGCAATACTGTTAAGGCGACAGACTACATAACGGTAGTAGTTAGAAAGGAATGGTAGGAGAGAGTTGTTGGTACTTTTTGTTCTTACGTAACCTGAGAACTAAATTAGGAACCTTTGTGTCGAAAAACAAGCGTCTAGCCGCTGAGCTACGAAAGGAGAAGTGAAAAGTAAACTTCGGCGTCTAGTCACATAATATTTTTTACTTGATACAATTAAAGATTTTAAATGAAAGCTTTTTACATTATTTGCGGTGAACATATAAGAACGGGACTTAACCATGATCGGATTGGAGTTGGTCAGCGGGTTCATCCGAGACTTGTAAAGCTCGCGGTCACCTCCGCATAGTGCGTACCCACTGAGTCGGTTACCATGCGCAGTTACACAACGGAATAGCTCGTTATTATCTCGACCCGGTGAACACCAGTCTCAATGCAATGCCAGTGGACATCCGTGAGACATTTGCGACCCACCCGAAACGACCTTACTTTTATACATAGATAGCGAACTGAATTCGCACGAGACCCGGCGCCATGACATTTATCAATATTGTAGCAAAATGCTTAAAGCTCGTATGACGAATCCGACAAGAATTCGTTTCAAGTAATTAATATCGTTTTAACTTTTTACTTGACATTTTGAATGTTCAAAAACAAAGTTCGGAAGCCTTTGTACTAAAAGGCCGATTTTGCCTTGAAATAAATACGCTTAAAAAATATGCCGATGGCACTTAACATGCTCTTGTTATTATCGTAAACTTATTTTTGCTCCGACGACAAAATGCGTACTTGGGATTTTCTGGTACAATAAGACAGGAAGTTTATAAATGATTTAATTGTAAAAAATTATAGTCCCTAACTATTATCTCCCTTTCTCTTAATATCAAAAGAAAATAGAAAACAACGTTATACTGCTTTCTCGTGAAGATATTGTACATTTTTTATAATCATTTTGCAATTATATGAACTAACACGGTAATTCATTCGGCATCAAATATTTTGTTACAAGAAAAACACATTTTCCATGTTAATAAAAACATGCAAACAGGCGCTGCACTTCCTTCAATAAAATTAATTATACATATTAAACATACAGGGAAGCTATATTAATTAAAAACGAATGTTAATCACAGCTTACCGAATGATAAATTATTCACTTTGAAGTTCTCCTTTGTTTATAAATATTGCTGATTGGCGCGATCGCTGTTATATGAAGAAAAAGTGCAAGACTACATTCTGTTTAAAGTTACGTTCGCGCATTGAGTGGTAATTGGTGCGAAACTGCGCTATGCTCCCCGAGGGCGACCTGGTGGGGCTCATTGGGGCCAGCTGTCAAGCACACACGCAATTATATGCGCAATTTCTTTAAATTGCAAGCGCAACTTGCGCACATTGTAATTGACAGATTTATGATATTGCTCGAACCAGCGACAACTTGCAGTATATTTTCACTGCAACTTTAACGCTCGGTGTGAGGACGAACCGCAACGTGTAATTATAATAATTTGTTTGTAATTATTAGTCGATAGCTTTCCAGTGCTGGACAGAGGTCTTCTCCAAAAATCTCCACACCGATCGGACTCCGCCGCGACCTTCACCAGACCTTCGGCCTTCTGCCGGTACGCGGTCGCCACTCGGTAATTTGTCTGCACCATAAATTGATTTCAATTTGTAAACACTTAGCTAAGTTATGACTAACCAATATGGTTTTGTGAAGCGAAAATAGCTCATTTAATATAACATTTCGAAAACACATTTAACTAATTTTTATCCATTACATGACTGAGATTTCAGGGAGTTTTTTTTTCTTACTAGTAGCTTCGTAATCTCTATAGTAGATAAGAGTATTTAGAGCTCTGATCTAGAAGTCTTTTAGTGATTGTTTGATTTAGTAACATAACTTTTACAATTTATAAATTAAATTCCTTAGCAGTGAAAACGTTTCAAAAAATGTCTAACGCAAATGTAAAGGTATTCGCTAAATTCTCTCCATTCATATATTTTTTTCATTGAATATATTAATAAAAGCCGACTTTATTTGATACCTCTGGAGATAATCTTCGCCGCTTTCAGTGAGCTTCAGCGCAATTTTCCAGCCCCGTCATTAAAAAATTCCTCTGAACGTTAAAGTCTCTCATCAGGGCTCAGCGATTTAGCCGCTTTTGTGACTTTGTGTAATAATTACTCCGTTCAAAAGTTCAACGCCCCTGTACTCTATTACTTTTAATGGATCTTTCTGTGTGCAAATGCTTTCTTCTGTTATTAATTTTGCAACGTCAACGTGATGAAGAATCTTCTGCTGCTAATATCTTTCGTTCGCTTTAGTAATTTTAAGTGATTATTAATTTCTGAAAACAAAAATGAGGTCTTTGAAAATGTTCCTTTTTATATTGACTTTAAACTCTTTGATCTAGTCAAACCGTGTTGCCGTCGTAATAATAAAATAATTTCATATCTGTTATAACTGATATGGTCTTAGATTGTGTGGTAAGTTTACACTGAGTTATAATTTAGTTTTCTAAGATAAAATTTAAGTTTTCTAGCTCTTTAACGGTAACCACGTTGCGGTTAGTTGATAGATACAAAAATATCAGATACCCACGCGACAATAACAGTGAAAGCGATTGTTTTTATTGTTGACAGTCTAGTGACTTACATCACAATGACTGAACGAAGAAAGCGGTTTCTTGTATTGCATTATACTTAAAAGATTTAATGACAGTGCACACCGTCAATCCAAATGTGTCTGCGGTTAGACTTCTTACACAATTTGGGAAACGTTCAGTTTGACATTGCTGCACTAAGCAGTAAAAAAGATATTCGCAGAAGTACACACTTATTAGTGTTTATAATGTTAATATATATATGTTTTCTACCGTATATTGTGAACATGCCAATTAAAATTGAAGCCCGGAACGCCTGGTGGTGGTATTTAGCTAAGCTATATATATATGCCGTCGCGAAATGTCGTCTTCGTGTACGCGAGGCACGCTCCCAATAAAGCCTTAAACGGATCATGACCTGTTATGTCTAACACATTGATATTTGATGCTCGACGGGTGTACGACGTTCGTCACTTTACTATTATGATGTATTATCGTACGATGTAATCGACACGCTTAAGAAAAGGAAAATCGGATCATTCTACAACAGTTTTTTTTAACAAAATCTAGATCCAATTTCTGATGTTTAAAGTCGTACTTCAGAACATTAAACGAGTTATCCATATTTTAAAACTTATATTTTTTCACAAACTAGTCCATGGATTAATATGAAATTGTTCAATACTAAAAAAAATTATCACTATCAATCACATTCCACACTGCCTACAATCGATCATCTGTTCATTACAGAACAAAAAAAACTATTAATCCTTTGTTACTTAAGTACAGTAAATAAATTAGGAATGACTTGGAACAAGCGCGGCCTCGACAACCTGTTAAGGCTTCGTCAGCCGGCGCATAATAGGCGAGCGATGACAGCTTGATTAGCAAGGGATGGAGCCTGCGAGGACCACCGACATGTGACAGCTTAGTGGGACCTTTGTATGACTTATAATTGTACTAGTAAATATTACTATATCGCAATATGAATATAAATGAAGAGAAGTACAGAATACTTCTAGTAAATACGATCTAACTTCTGTTGGAATAATTTTTGAACCGAACGCATTCATGAGTTTGTTTAAGGAATTGTAAAATTTTGATTGGCTTTAGGCTGCCAAAATTCTGATGATTCAGGAACTAGGAATTGGATTCCGTCCACAGTGGTGACAAGTACATAGTATTCAATCCCCGACGCACGTCAGGTGGTGCGTCAAAGCTCACCGTGCACTGCCGAACATAGCATCGCCTCGGAGACGCTATATTTTTATTAATCGCCGCGGCCAATTGTTTAAGGATGTGACGCCATGACGGCGGCGCGTGAGCATCCTGCAAATCGATCCTTCGTCACGCAATACTAATTCATCCTTCGAAGCTATGAAATAGAAACTATATTATTGTATAACACAACGCCCATTAAACGTTGCTCGTCATTTTGTTGCGGAACTCGAATTAAATTTTATATAGCACTTTATTTCATAGGCGGTTTCTGATAAATAATCATCTAAAAAAGTAAATCAAACAATATTTGGGGGATTGAAGAACGAGTCTTAAAATTTTAATATAGTCCTTTGGTGTGAGTTGTTTCAAAATAAGTATCGTTAAATAATAATAATTTACATGATTATAGTCTATTGGCGAAACGCAATGAATCTATCTTCAGATTGAGAAAAAAATAGATAATGGTTTTATCCCAATTCAGAAGATATTTTCTTACAGAAATATAATAAAATATTATAACGGGGAATACGTAAGTCTTTAGAATATATATTATGTTGGTAACGTGTCTGACATTAAATGTGCTTACATGCAGCCCCGTGAGGTACAGGGAACGGTGATAAATCAAAGTATACCACGATGGGATGTCTTCTGAAAGGTCACGCGACCCCGGCCTCACCGGGGAGCTCTCGCTCACGTTCCACATCTGCTTCTGACCCAATTCTTGATTCGTATCCACGAATGCACATCGTTTAATAATTCATTATTGTACTGAAACTACAATTTAAAAAAATAGTTAAACATAAAGCAATCAGAACGTAAGGTAAGTTAAATAAAATTGCAATTAGTGATTAATTATATTTGATTGTTGATGTAGCAAATATACAATGCGAATGAAACGGCAACGCTGTAAGCAAAGAATCCAATAAACTTTAATACAGAAAGCGAAATTTCGTAGTTGAAAGTACATTAAAATTCAAATAAAGTAAAGAATTAAAATGTGGAACCACTGTTCGTGGATGATGATCTCGTGGCTAGGTAATCATTCATCCACATTCACGTTTAAGAAGGCGTGGCAGAGACTGACAGAGCAGATATCGCAGCAAGTCGTGATGCAAATTTAAACCCAGTTATTATCCTTACACGTTTTTAACTTTATACTTGTTATTTTTTATATCCAATTCTGCGTCGCATAACTCGATCAATTCTCATTTCATTGATTTTCTGAGATCGTTACGATGTTATCGAATAGATCGATCGGAGTAAAAGAGCGAGATGAATGCCGAGGGCTCACAGTTACATAGAAAAAAAGTTACATAAAATTTAAATTGGTCACTTTCCTTACATCGCGATTTAAGTACCCCGTTTCTGTAATTTCTTTAACGAGAAACATAGCTTAGATTAGAAATTACAAACTAATACGTTTTTTTTATATATTTGTGTAATAGTTTTGTAATAAATGATAGATAATAAGATAGCATTCGTTGTTAATGATAATATCAAGGAAAGCGGGAAAAAAAACATGGTTTAGTTTATTTATTTAAATTAATGATTTTAAAAGCGTTCATTCAAAGAGTAAAATTCTCAACCTGTCATGCAAAGGGTAACATAGAAAGAAAGACTAACGAAAATGTTCTTCCGATGGAAGAAGAGGAAATAAATATATACAATATTGAGAATAAAAGATAGGACATCTGATTGAATATGAACTCATGAAAAATATAAAAGAGAAAAAGATGTACATGGATCAGATAAAGAACCCAATATTTATTAGCTCCTATAGTTACTGTTGCCAATGTTTTAAATTGAAATTTATGTGTATATATGATTCATATTAAGAAGAAGAGACCCCTGGTTTTCCCTATTTCCAATGGTATACAAGGATTGCGCCACGGGCGCACAGTGGAATTATAAAATCGTTTCACAACACCGAAACGCTGACCCCGGACAAATTCATTCGCATACCGCAGTTTATTACCGAACCCTTGCCAGAGCTATGAGTGTTTCTTAACGCGAGAAATACTTTACTGTCACCAGAAACACTGGTTACGTCGAATTACACGCATGCCATTGGCGTAATATCTACCGCGGTGGTGAAACATCTTTGACCTGCATCTCAAGGACACGAGAACGCTGAATGAGCATCACTAATATCCATTAAACAGTCACATTCATTATAAAAACCGTGTGAAAGATTTATGAAATCGTAAATACGAAAGTAACTTTTTACATTAGATAAACAGTTTTTAGTTTTAAATGTGTCGTAATACATAACAATGTTGTTTGTTTATATTGTAAGCATTTTTGTGTTTTCTTCATTAAATGTAGCAATTTGATGAAGGTTAACATATGTAGAATATTAGATTAACTAAGGCCACTCAATGATTTACCGAATGTTTAAATATAATTACTGTAGTACTAACCGCAAGTGTTCCACCTCGAAGGTAATCATTCTAATCTTATATTATATTAACACTTTAACATTGATAGTACAATTAGCTACCAACCAATTTTTTTTACGGGTGACTCATATTAAAAAGAGTGAACGCTAGTTACATATGATGTAAGTATAGTAAGTACTATTTAAAACATTAGTAATAATGAAGAAATTCTTGTAGCTAATTGTAACATGTACTAATAACAAATGTATACAATATTCAAAATTTATGCAAAAGTATTTATTTGTAATTGTATTTATAAGTATTTGTTTGTTCTCTCCAATGCTGGGCATAGGCTTCCACCAAAGACGTGATGGGAACTAGCTGTTTCTCGCAACCTTCATCAGATCATGTCCACCTTATGTGGTACTTTCCAGCGTTTCCTCGCCACTCGGGAACCTTACTGTCTCATCGGCCGTCAGTCCATCGAGCAAAGTAAAAAATCTGAATATTTATATTCAATCCGAAGACAGGAGCAGTTCGCTTGATGATCAAGGATCCCTGTCACGTCTAAATCGCGCGACGCGGTGCTGTAAATTGTTTCTAATAAAAATATGTCTAATAAAAGTACATCTTGTACTAAGAACGACTACACTACTAAAGTTGTGCCGAGCTTTCTTGGACGTCATGTCTATAAACCTTATTAGAATTCTTCATCTGACTCATCTGAGTTTCATAAAAGTATGTCATAGTTTAACTTATTTTGTTATCATATCTTTTCAATCTCATGTTTTATATGTGAACCTAACATTAGTCGTTTATTTTACTATAACGATGAGAATCATGATTAATGGATAAACGACAATTTGTAATCACGAATGTATAAATTGTTTATCAAGGTAAACAAGTAGGACAAACAAAAACCCATAAGGTCCATCAATTCATATTAAACACGCGTGTGGTCCACGGATTTGTGTTAACTGCACTTAGATATCGAATCTGGTGGGCTTAGAAATTCTTGATCGTTCCCATTTCTCTTATCTTTACTGTAACTTTTTAACAACTTTCACGTTTAAACTTTAATTCAGAATTATTGATTGAGGTTTAGATTATGTTTAAATTTTAAACGTTAAAGTAACCACTCCTTCATCATCTCAACTGATTGACCTACACTGCTGGACATGGGTATCTTGTGTCCAGCTCCCATCGACGCTATCACTTAAATAGGATTATAGTACTGGTTAAATTAGTAGAGTAATCTAGTGTCTAAGGTCCATAAATTTTAATCGTGTATTTAAAATAATATACGTTATCCCGCAGCCTATATACAGTATATTTAAAACGGTGTACATACGGTGCGGGTACGGTGGGAGCTGCGTACTTGCAACACAGCTGATCGCGCTCGCCCGCATCGTAACTGCACGCAAACCCACTCGTATGGATATCCCATTAGGGTGCTTCCAATAATTGACGCACCAGCGCACTAGGAACTCACACAGCAACACATAATCACATCGGAACAACGCCGCGTTCAACTCACGCCTGTTGCACAAGCAGGCAAATAAAACGAGTAAAGGCTTTTGCACACTAAGCGTTCACATTTGAAACTTGCAACGATGGTAATTTATACACCTGTCTATAACGTGACGCCACTTAAGATGATATACACTACCCCGCGTTGTTCTTTAAAACATACGATCTCGTTAAAGATTCTCGATTCTCTGTTACTAGGCAAACGATAAGTCGCTACGCTATAGATGCAGTTAATTTGCAATGATCATCGACCATTTATTATTTCATCTTATTAACATTGTCTATAGATCTGCTCGTTTCTGATACTATTATATAGTTGAAAATGTACGCTGTATACCATTGTTACGAAGACAACGAGAATTATGTGTGCAAAAACTCCACAGCTTCCTTATCAATTCTTTTCCATTTCTTTTCTTATGAGCAAAATAACGATTAATTTCTAAAGAGGCTAAGTGGTGACTAGAGATTCGGTGTCAAGTCAGTGAGTGTATTGATAACAAACGACATCATCAAAGACGCCGCAACAAAACGGCACATTTCTGGATAAAACTGTTTTATGTATAACATTGATATATTTTTATGGCCATTTCAACATTAGTTAGTGGACCATTAAAACTTTAGTGCGTACAAACGAAATCAAAAGAATATTGTGTCAAAATAGCTTCATCTTTTAACGGCCACTTAAATATTTAATAAAATAAAAATCTCAAAAGAAATTCGCGTTGTTTTACAAACGTTTCACCGCTATAAATTATAATTCACCGCATTTAAAGCTAGAACATATCCGACGATAATTTATAGTGTTTTCTGTTTAGTGGAATTAGGAAAGAAAGGGGTCATACTTTATGCGTCTCCAAATGATATATTTATACGAAACGAGGATTATATTTGTATGATTTTTGGTTAGAAAATATTGTCGGTGTGCTCGGATATTTATGTGTCAATGACTGGACACACTCGTAAGCACATGGCCGCCATTTTGCGTGCCCGCCAGACTGAGTGTCGTCTGGCTCTTGAGAATGTTTGCATTGACGCACTATTGCATTCTGCGGCAATAACTGTTTACTTATTGACGATTATAGTTTTGACGGACTCGGGACTCGTCATCAGCTATACGTCCACTGCTAGACATAGGCCTTTCCCGAAAACGTCCACACCGATCGAGTCTTAAGTATCTAACATCAGGAATTCTCGAGTTAAAAATTAAGAAAAATGGATATACTCGTATAAATAATTTTGTTTCACAGAGAAGAGAATAGGAAATGGAAAATAGTATTCATGAAGCTAAAGGAGGGAATAATAATTTCATAAATAATATAAGAAATTAATTAGATGCTCATTAGAATTTCATTTGTCCTTTTACGTTTCGTCACACTTAACTAATGTTTGTACATATAATTGTTATCCCTGCCAAAGTATAACATAAGAGTGTTAATTTTTCCAGTTCATAAAATTCACATTTTTACAAGTATGATAATGAAATATAATTTTTTTTTGGAATGGTTTAAAATACATACAAATACTATCACCATTTTCTGGGAGGCACCTGTATAATTGTTTATATAAAATACAGTGGTAATAACATTCGGTAATTACCTACCATACGATTGTAAACACCAAAGAAGACACAATAGATACATTGTACACCGCAAATTGCGTGAAAGTTTACAATGATGATAATTTCCGTGCGACGGAAACGGGGTATCGACATGTGGCTGCCTCTCGCACGCTTATCCCACAATCACCTATGCGCACGCGCACGACGCAGCCGGACGCGAATGTCCTCATTGCATCGACAACACGAGTGGACCTACACGACTAAAACCTACAAATGATGATGATGATGAGACGTTAATGCAATCTATTGCGCAAATGACTTTCAACTACCAACAAATATATAATTAACTGCCCCCGAGTCTCAGTGCTAACGTTTGCTTTGTCCCCACTTGGCCAAATGTTTTGAAGGTAAATTGGTGTTAGGATTATTTAAAACCTGACTTCCACCACCAACTGTAATTCATAATAATATAAGATATAATTTGGATGCTCATTAGAATTTCATTTGTCCTTTTACGTTTCGTCACACTTAACTAATGTTTGTACATATAATTGTTATCCCTGCCAAAGTATAACATAAGAGTGTTAATTTTTCCAGTTCATAAAATTCACATTTTTACAAGTATGATAATGAAATATAATTTTTTTTTGGAATGGTTTAAAATACATACAAATACTATCACCATTTTCTGGGAGGCACCTGTATAATTGTTTATATAAAATACAGTGGTAATAACATTCGGTAATTACCTACCATACGATTGTAAACACCAAAGAAGACACAATAGATACATTGTACACCGCAAATTGCGTGAAAGTTTACAATGATGATAATTTCCGTGCGACGGAAACGGGGTATCGACATGTGGCTGCCTCTCGCACGCTTATCCCACAATCACCTATGCGCACGCGCACGACGCAGCCGGACGCGAATGTCCTCATTGCATCGACAACACGAGTGGACCTACACGACTAAAACCTACAAATGATGATGATGATGAGACGTTAATGCAATCTATTGCGCAAATGACTTTCAACTACCAACAAATATATAATTAACTGCCTCCGAGTCTCAGTGCTTACGTTTGCTTTGTCCCCACTTGGCCAAATGTTATGAAGTTAAATTGGTGTTAGGATTATTTTAAACCTGGCTTCTACCACCAATTGTAAAACATAATAATAACAACACCAACGGCTTCACCATCAACGAGCTTATCACTTAACAACATACGAAACTGAGGTCAAGTGTTAATCCATGGCCGATAAAAAATCAGCAACGTTGTTTTAATCTTACACTGGCCTTGGATTCATTTTAAAGGACCTACAACTATAGGATCACTAGAAAAGTAACGGACACTTAATGATGTCTCGGTGACGCTTTCCTTTCCCTAAAAAAACGTAGTGTTAATTCATTGATTTACATGAAAGCGAATGTTAATGAAAGAATTTTTTAGTGTGAACATTTCCTGTTACATTCATTCGTTTTTAACATTTGCATATACATACTAATGCAAAAATGGGACTCGGCAAATTATTAAATGATGTATTATTGTAGAAATATAATTATATAATATACTAATAGTTAAATAACGATTTGCACAACAATCGTTTATCTTATAATCGCTGTTACCAAATAAGATAGATTATATTTAGTCATGATGTTACAGGACTTTTACTTTCGCGTCGGTGATTGCGCTCCGAAACAATCGCGCCCACGTCCAGTCCCTTCCAGGTCTCGATTTATTTCCGCTTTCGATCCGTTCAATAAGCGAGTGGGCTGACGAACTTACACCAATTATTATGGTTTACTTTCTCTGACTAATTTACTGGTGGTACCACAACAACCCATATTTCTGTTCAGTAGTTTGTTAAGTATGTTAACATATATCGCGATGAGCACAATGTTGTCGCCATCCTAAATAGGCTCACTTCAGGTCCCTTTGTTGTTGGCGGGCGTATCACTTACTATCAGGTGAGTGTTCGACTCCTCTGGTCGCTTCCTCAAATAAAAAATTGTATATTTACAGTGATTGATAGCGTTCCGTCGGTCCGTGATTCATGCGTGCGACTCCTCAGTAACATTACATCGATTGTACTCACTGTAATAGATCCCAATGCGCACGCGAATACGAGAGACAATAGGCTATCAGTTGATATTCATGTCAAGTGTATATTTGTTATGTACATGGAGCAATTAATTATTTTTTTAATCTATGTAAAAAATGTGTGAATCATTTGTTTCCGGTTGAAAACGCTGAATTACCGCTCAATTTCCGGTCAAACTAACTTGAAAAATAAAAGACGTATCTCGGATTGGTTTCGGTAGTCGCGATGTTTATTTTGAGTTTTAGCCTTAATATTGAATCTGTGGTTCCCTTGGACGGTGGAGGCGGTCCGAAGTTTCCGCGCGGACGGTCGCCGATGAGGCGTGTGCTGCGCCGCGCCATCGCCCATCGCGGTCGCGTCGACGGCACACAGCCCACCGTCTCCGCTTACAAAATCAAACACCCGTTAAAAGCTACCGCAGTAAGCTTAACTGAATATTCATACGTCTTATTTTAAAAAAAATATATCATTATTATCCTTTTGTAACTACATTTATATCGCGCACGATTCTAATGTTGGATAGACATAAGTCACCGGTCGAGATCGAACAGAACAACTCTACCCTTACAATCGATTTACAAGATATAAAATTATGAAAGTTTGTTAACAAGACATTAATAAATATAATAACAAACAGTTATTATAATGTGTAAGACATCGACAGCGTTGAAAACATTAGTTATAACTATTATGATATAACATTACTTGTTTCCGTGTCAACATATGTAAAACTCAAACCGATTTTCAATTCCTCGTTATCGGGTTAATAACCTAAAAATAGTTTGAATTGCACTTGAAATGCAGCGAACGCGGCACAAGGGTCTATTGACCAATATACTTCAAGTCTAGGCTTTAGCTTACCACGACGGTTGCGTAATGGCAACATGCCAAACATTATAGCAACCCACTGACCTCATTCGTACAATGGTAACAATCAAAAGAGATCTCTATTATTTGTTCGTGTAATCTTTAGTAATTTACTTTTTAATTAGCATACCGCTTTAGGTACTAAAATCTCATCAGATTCGCCGTTATTCACGAGGTTTTTTTTTAATGAAACATAAAACTAATGGCCCGGGTAGCCTTAAAATGTAATTATCGCCGTTGGCTACTTTTTTATATGATCTCAATTAAAAAAAAACATCGACTAGACGATAAAGCTCTTCGTATTATCTTCTTTTTAACAAACAGCCCATTTATTATCCCCACTACTGGGTCTCGGGAGTCTCCAATCACTAAGACGCTGGTCAAGTGCGAGTTGGTGAAAGTCCATGAAAACTGTATTTGCCGGTTACCTAACGATGTTTTCTGTCAGCGGATGGTAAAGCTTTATGGGAATCGAACCTGCGCGTCGTCGAAACATACAGCGCGTACGACCACCTCGCAAACAGCTCACACGGCTGTAATGTAATGTAGTGCAGGTTGTAAACAAGAATGTAATATCAGTATGACCCCGATACGCGGTGACGTCCGCGTGTGACGTGACGTGATGAGCTCAGCTGATCCCATATTTAATAATGATACATCAACCGTCACCAGCTTAGATAGCGATCGAAAACAAGAAAAATCCAACGAAGAAACAATCAAATATTTTTATATTATTTCATAGCAAATTTCATTTTATATTTAACAATTGTTACTTAAGGCGCAAAAAAATCTGTTTTGCAATGGGTATGTAAAAGAAATGATATAAGGATAACAATAAAGGAAACGATTGCTCACCATAGTAATAAGAATAAGGGTTCAGTACATATAATTCACTATCACTATGCACCACTTTTTACAAAGTCTTCATTAAGTTTTTTTCAACTTCAATCTCGTCTTTATATTTAATGAGACACCAGCTTTCGTTTCTTATTGTTTTGAGCAACGATGAACACAACTTTTATTATAGATTATATTAGATAATTACAGGTGCGTTGTATAACTTGTGTGTCATTATCAGAGTCGCTTTGTTGTAATTTATAACGTTCTTATCTACCACCATCAGCTAAAATAGCCCTCACCAGAGTAGGAAACCGAAGAGACTTTCTATACGATTGCGCAATTATGACTCCGTTATTACCAAATTTAAAAGCAAGGTCCGGCAGTAATACTACTGCACAGTAGTATATTTATAGAGTTTTATCGCTTCATTAACAATGGTTATTAGTTACTATTTCATTAGCTCTACATGAATAGTTTAATAAGTTAGTTTTATTATAAAAATCGTTAATTACCGTTTATGTTATACAGCTCGAATAAAGCTATATAAACTTGTATCACAGTTTTTATAATTGTTTTATTATTAGACGATAGTGAATCAATTATTTTTCAAGGTTCCAACTAACAACGATAGAGGTCGTTAACTTACGTTTCATGCGTGTTGAATTAACAATAATAAAATGATCGCTTGTGGTGACTCGCCACAAGTATTCGGTCTTTTTGTTCCTCCATCTGTTCCTACTTCCATACACAGACGGGATAAATGTTTATGCTACATTTCATGTGTATTTTATTATCACTATAAATCTTGATCCTTCTGCTGTATAAGGATCAACCCTTTTATAAGTTTTATGTTTCGATATGTCCGTCAACGTGATGCTCTGTAATCGAGAGCTACCTCACATACAATCGAGACATCGTTGAATCATTGGATTTGTAGAAAATCATTCGTTGTTTATTCGTCACATAGTCACTAAATTAACGTTAAAACAACGCTGTTTAATAGCAACGACTATATTATTTATATATATTAGAAATGCAAGCATTGCTAAATTGGAGTGCACTCATCAAGACTGAGCTTTAAGACATCAACTATAATTAACAACATTAAGGTTTTAACATGAATTTGATATAGAATTCACGGACCCTGATCATATTATAATTATTTAAAAAAAAACTGTTTTAGTTCTTACATTATTAGAATAACTACAATCGCTTTGAATGAAAATGTTTAGTATTATTTTCTTTAATGTTTTCCCAAAATACTATTATTTTTTCTGAATAGGTTAAAAAAAATTTAAAATATTAGTCACTATGTCGTTTCTTTACAATTATTATAACGAAGCCAATAATAAATTTATTTCTAGTAAAATACAAAGTGTTACAGCGATTATTAAATAAGATTAATATGAATGAATAGTTATTTTATAGATTTAATTCATAACTATTAAAACCTTAATAACTAAACTTTATAGACGAAATTTATTTTTCCAGTTTTATTACTTTAGATAATTAAAACATAACGGAGTTTTATCTCCTTATCTATTTACGATAAAAGTCCTGTTTGTATATAGGTTTAATGTTTTACATTTTTTTTAAACTGCCATATATAGTCAAATATTTACGTAACCTTAAACAACAACATAGACACAGTAAGGTTTCCTGTTAAATATTCGGTAAGTAATCAATTTAAAATGATCGCCTTTTATTTTCAATTTGTTTCAAAAACTTTTTGTCTGTACTGTGTAATATAAACGAACAATGAGCAACGCAACTATAAGATAAGATACAGCTGAAGTTAAAGTAACTTAATAATAACATCGATAGAAACTACTTGAGTGAGTCACGCGCATTTTTTGTTAGTAGCCAAATCTTACTAAAGGTATAACGCGATGACACATACACCGGTGAAGTGTTTCGTCACTTCCTCTTGCGAATAGTTAATAAAAGTAAACTACAATCAATATTATTGTTGTTTACATTTTTTTTAAACCTTCATATATAGTCAAATATTTACGTAACCTTAAACAACAACATAGCCACAGTAAGGTTTCCTGTTAAATATTCGGTAAGTAATAAATTTAAAATGATCGCCTTTTATTTTCAATTTGTTTCAAAACCGCTTTTTGTCTGTACTGTGTAATATAAACGAACAATGAGCAACGCAACTATAAGATAAGATACAGCTGAAGTTAAAGTAACTTAATAATAACATCGATAGAAACTACTTGAGTGAGTCACGCGCATTTTTTTGTTAGTAGCCAAATCTTACTAAAGGTATAACGCGATGACACATACACCGGTGAAGTGTTTCGTCACTTCCTCTTGCGAATAGTTAATAAAAGTAAACTACAATCAATATTATTGTTGTTTACAGGTTTTAATAATATTTTACGATTAAAATACACGCGCTGTTACTATACAATATCCTACGGAAACTATCTCTTGAGGGAAACGAGTGCGGAAAATGGCAGGAAATTTCACGTCCGCCAATTTACTATCTTCCGTATTTGTCTTGCCAATCTCCAGTGTCCTGAATGCATTAGGAAAAGAGGATTTATGTGTACAAATTGGTTTTAAAATTAATCTCGTCGAAAAATTTGATATTTCCGGCGCAAGAGTTGGCGGGATAGATTGATGAAAAATTAACTTCGGGAATTTGTGTTAAATTGAATGGTGAATGAATTTAAAATGGAAGAAAAAATTATAGCAATTTGTTAGATTTTGTGTTATAAGTGTTAACAAATAGAATTTGATAACTTCCGCTAAACCTGTTTGCAGTGATCGTAATGTACAATATATTTACGACTGTCGCAACGAAAATACAATAACTTATCCCAAATTTATTTACGGTGTTATATGGAGAAGGCAATGGCAAACCACTCCATTATAACTGCCAAGAGAGTTGTCGTGTGTTTCACGACACATGATGACCACGACCCTCAGTCATGAGAAAATACGACTAAGAAGAAGAGAAGAAGATATGTTTTATTATCTCATAAAGTTATAGATATGACAGTAATTCTGTATGCTTAAAGTTTAATGTAATAAAAATAATTATTAGATGAAATTTGTTGTTTGCGATTTCGCAGAAGTGAATGTGATGAAGTATTGAGAAAATTCGAAATAAACTTTCAAAGAAAACGAAA
The DNA here is from genome assembly GCA_029286795.1 of Byasa hedistus. Classification (NCBI taxonomy): domain Eukaryota; kingdom Metazoa; phylum Arthropoda; class Insecta; order Lepidoptera; family Papilionidae; genus Byasa; species Byasa hedistus. The sequence continues at coordinate 2,355,741 of JAGSMW010000016.1, forward strand.
CAAAAAGGTCTGCGAGTCGTCCCCATTGTAGCTAACGAGTGGTCCGGAAAAGACGATCAGTTTCCGAAGCGTGAAGTCGACGTTTTGGCAGACGGCGCGGAGTCTGCGCGGGCACTTTCTCTGCGCAGACGCAGCGCGACGCGCGCCAGAGTCCTTCAGGCGTGCGCACGCGCCGCCCGCCCGCACTCGCGCACTCGCGCCGACCCATCCGCGCTTCCGATACATTTATTTTGCTTCCACATCTAATACATTACAGACGTCTTTGTAAATTCATTACTCAATATACCTAATTGAAACGCGGTACGTAAACTGAAGCGGTGACCGGTCAGGTTATCGATCTACACGCTGGACGACTGCTCGTCGGAACTTTTGGTGTAATCGTGTGACAATCCTTTGCGGCTGAGTGGTTCGGGTGTAATTGTGAGAGATTGAAGTTGTAAACAATTGCACCATTGTGCGGCCGCCGATGCCGAGCGTTGACAATGACCACGAGGCGTCGTCACGCTCAACTTTGACGCCAATGGACTCCAGCCAAGCCATGACGCTGTGGTACACGGATATATTGGTGAGTTTTCCGCTCTCTATGTTTAATGTCGTAAAGCTTTTTTATTCTTGCGCGAATGTTTACATGTGTAGTGTCGGACGCATCGATACGTTGTTTTAAGTTTATATTACTACATTTAATTGCGACGAAACCGTCTCCCACGGGTCGGCGTGCGTATTTTTCACTCAAGGATTAAAGTTAAAACGATTTCAGCGCTCTGTGAATTTTCTTAAGACATTTTCTGCCTATTCAACTTTGGGTGTGATTAAAAGAGAATGTATTGTTATAAAAAGTTTATTATATTATAAATCAAACATTTTATTAATCAATAATTCATAATATATAATTAATTCTGTTGATTTAAATATCATTGATTATGTTTGTATAATCGACGAAGCTCTTAAACAGACATCTAAATCTAAAAGTAAGAGTTGGAAAGTGCACAGAGACGCAGTAGAGCCACGCTATTCAGAATTCAATTAAGAGTTTAATAGCAATTTCTTTGCATGCCGCATTACGAGTAATTACAACGGATATGCAATTATTTTTTAGTCGGTTAAATGTTATTATGCTTATAAAACCGGCGCGATACGTTTCTGGAACATCGATAAAGTTAAACTCGACGAAACTACTAATTGGTTAAGTGGGTTATGAACCTGATAGACGCGAACTGAACATGTAAACACGAAACTAACGAAGCCAGCACGAGGCGACGGTTCAGATAGATCGCGTGAAGAAGTATACCAAGATGTTACAACTGTCTCAATATTTTAGCAATCACCTTTTAAAAGTTTATTATATTATAAATCAAACATTTTATTAATCAATAATTCATAATATATAATTAATTCTGTTGATTTAAATATCATTGATTATGTTTGTATAATCGACGAAGCTCTTAAACAGACATCTAAATCTAAAAGTAAGAGTTGGAAAGTGCACAGAGACGCAGTAGAGCCACGCTATTCAGAATTCAATTAAGAGTTTAATAGCAATTTCTTTGCATGCCGCATTATGAGTAATTACAACGGATATGCAATTATTTTTTAGTCGGTTAAATGTTATTATGCTTATAAAACCGGCGCGATACGTTTCTGGAACATCGATAAAGTTAAACTCGACGAAACTACTAATTGGTTAAGTGGGTTATGAACCTGATAGACGCGAACTGAACATGTAAACACGAAACTAACGAAGCCAGCACGAGGCGACGGTTCAGATAGATCGCGTGAAGAAGTATACCAAGATGTTACAACTGTCTCAATATTTTAGCAATCACCTTTTAAAAGTTTATACTATTGTATGATATTGAAAATTTCGGAAAGCTCTACTAGATTAATCGCATCAACTGCCATCAAATATTTTTACCATTGTTAAAGTTAATTTATAAATATCTTTCAAATTAGGTTTTGCATAATCGTCTACAGAATGAAGCTGTAAAATTTCATTGTATTCAGGCCACGTGTAGTCAATCCTTGTCAATCGGAAATAACCATGCGTTATGCAAAGACGACCTTCGACTTCCTAAACCTACTTTCACCAATGTATCGATTCATCCTATCTTCAGACGTGGCATATGAATTTATTGGTTTGTTGGCGTTTAAAGTTTTACTATACCTATTGAAGCAATCATATTATATTTCTCTTAATATCATAAACATTTGTTAGCAATAGTAAATACGTATTCAATCAGTTCTAAATACAGAAGTAATATAATATTTATTTTAATGAAATTCATCTCGTTTATTGGCGTTATTAAATCATGAATCACCGGCGCAGGTAATTTAAAATTAAAGTAAACAAGGTGCACTTGATCGACTCCTTTCTCCTTAACCAATCGCCGATTAATCAAGACCATTTTCGACAATAGTTGGTCTCGAATAGGCGTAAATTAATTTGCACACAGAAGCGAACTTTACCTTATAAGGTAAAGCATAATGGACCGTTCAAAACAGGAACAAGATGAATAGTCAACGTTTCGATGTCAAGTTTTATTCCTTATCTCATTACATCAACCTTTAAAATATCGGTTAACCAATATAATGAAAATTATATATAAAATGTCTGTAAATGAAATCGGTACAAGAGTCTATAACAAATATTGTGAGATATACATAAAGATGATTTTAATGTTATAATATTTAGTTGGAAATCTCGTCCACCAAATTCTATACGGTCAAAAGAAACGCAATGGACAGTAAGATGGTAAAGACTCCAAGTGCAGCCCTTATGTTAACTAAGATTCTCAGATCTAGAGAGAGAAGAAGTAACCTCCCTTCTGCACTTTATGAATGCCTCTTCAATATATTATGATTGATGTAAACGCCACTTAACCCGCTGTTTACTTTTCCTCGTCTGTGACCCAGTTGCGCCGGTTGTCAACTCTCGCTTGATTAATACCTCTTGGAGATAATAAAGCCGAAAACACTACATTCGAGAGCTCGCCTTATTCACGTCTTTTCTATTCGTTATGGCAAGCTAATGCCCATAATTAGGGGGTGAAAGCGAACCGAGACGTTTTTATTTCAGTTCCGTGAGCCATTCGGTTCGCACGAGCACGCTGAAGCTAAACGGTGATCATTCTTAATTTCAACAAAAAGCGTGAAGCCGCTCGTTTATATTGTTTTAGGGTATTGCTGTGAAAATAATAGACTACATTTTTAAATCAGCTTTCATCTTACATACCTTTTCTTTAAAACGATAAATAAAATAAGCAATCACCGAAGTCGTCAGTTTTTACAGCGGTAAAGGAATTTGATAATTTGATTTACCCGACACTTAAAACTACAATTAACTGACGAGAATCGAATTCACGTTGACACATATGAGTAATTCCTCTCAAATCAATGATAAATTTTGTACAGTCCGGTAACAAACTGGCGTCGTTATCGTTTCCGTTAGCGATGTCATCTTTTATATCAATAGTGTAATAATAATTACCGCGTTGGCGATTCAAAGAATTGGCAACGGTTCAAATGAAGACGGACTAGTGTTTTAAAAAAGATACAAATTCCGTTCGGTGTAGGTTTTCCAATCATCAAGGTTAGCTACCGGGCAACGACCAGGATTTAATAAATTACCATTAATTATGAAAAAAAAATGTTATACAAGTATAAACATAACTATTACATTTGTTACGTATTCATTTATTAAATAAAATCTATAATACATTAATAAATCACTACTCTCGCAGGAGGGTGTTTGACTATATCTTGTTACCCCAGTAATTTACTGCCTCTGGCAATAGAGAATTATTACCAGTAATTGTCTTAATTCCTTTAGCTCTTACATAGTAACTATTATGCTTTTGAAATTAACATAACTTATAATACACAGTCCTTTTATTACTCCTGCTGCCGGGATTTGACCTCTTGTCTCATTAGAAAAAAGTTATGGGATTTATTCACTAAGCGCGGGTTGGAGGATGTAACAGGTCCAGAGGCAAGTTGTTCATAGAGCATATTTTGTTCACCGGAATGGTAAATGATAAGTACAAATATGGCTACCCTAAGCTGAAGGTTTTCTGTCGCGGTGTCGGAATGGAAACCATTAAAGAATTCATTCGACGATTGATTGAATCAGTTCACGTGTCTGAACGCTTGTAATTGTTTAGTTGTTGCTAAAATAGAAACGACTCAGTAAACAAACGTTCAAACACCCGCATTACTGTTCAAATTTAAGTTCTCTTTTTATTAATCTCGGATATCAGAGATATAGTATACAAGAGTGATGGAGCACGATGAACGAATCTCGAACGTAATTTCTCTTTTTGCGTCATTCACATCCCAGACTCGTATCACTGTTGCCAACTGATTTTTATGCACTATCACGTGTCTCTTCACGTCTTAGACTGGACGAGCACTAATAACATGTTATATATCACTTAGCATCACGTGAACAACCGATGCTAATTATATGTCCGCCCATAACAATGTCAGTAAGAAGACTAGTGTTTTAAAAAAGATACAAATTCCGTTCGGTGTAGGTTTTCCAATCATCAAGGTTAGCTACCGGGCAACGACCAGGATTTAATAAATTACCATTAATTATGAAAAAAAAAAAAAAAAAAAAAAAAAAAAAAAAAAAAAAAAAAAAAAAAAAAAAAAAAAAAAAAAAAAAAAAAAAAAAAAAAAAAAAAAAAAAAAAAAAAAAAAAAAAAAAAAAAAAAAAAAAAAAAAAAAAAAAAAAAAAAAAAAAAAAAAAAAAAAAAAAAAAAAAAAAAAAAAAAAAAAAAAAAAAAAAAAAAAAAAAAAAAAAAAAAAAAAAAAAAAAAAAAAAAAAAAAAAAAAAAAAAAAAAAAAAAAAAAAAAAAAAAAAAAAAAAAAAAAAAAAAAAAAAAAAAAAAAAAAAAAAAAAAAAAAAAAAAAAAAAAAAAAAAAAAAAAAAAAAAAAAAAAAAAAAAAAAAAAAAAAAAAAAAAAAAAAAAAAAAAAAAAAAAAAAAAAAAAAAAAAAAAAAAAAAAAAAAAAAAAAAAAAAAAAAAAAAAAAAAAAAAAAAAAAAAAAAAAAAAAAAAAAAAAAAAAAAAAAAAAAAAAAAAAAAAAAAAAAAAAAAAAAAAAAAAAAAAAAAAAAAAAAAAAAAAAAAAAAAAAAAAAAAAAAAAAAAAAAAAAAAAAAAAAAAAAAAAAAAAAAAAAAAAAAAAAAAAAAAAAAAAAAAAAAAAAAAAAAAAAAAAAAAAAAAAAAAAAAAAAAAAAAAAAAAAAAAAAAAAAAAAAAAAAAAAAAAAAAAAAAAAAAAAAAAAAAAAAAAAAAAAAAAAAAAAAAAAAAAAAAAAAAAAAAAAAAAAAAAAAAAAAAAAAAAAAAAAAAAAAAAAAAAAAAAAAAAAAAAAAAAAAAAAAAAAAAAAAAAAAAAAAAAAAAAAAAAAAAAAAAAAAAAAAAAAAAAAAAAAAAAAAAAAAAAAAAAAAAAAAAAAAAAAAAAAAAAAAAAAAAAAAAAAAAAAAAAAAAAAAAAAAAAAAAAAAAAAAAAAAAAAAAAAAAAAAAAAAAAAAAAAAAAAAAAAAAAAAAAAAAAAAAAAAAAAAAAAAAAAAAAAAAAAAAAAAAAAAAAAAAAAAAAAAAAAAAAAAAAAAAAAAAAAAAAAAAAAAAAAAAAAAAAAAAAAAAAAAAAAAAAAAAAAAAAAAAAAAAAAAAAAAAAAAAAAAAAAAAAAAAAAAAAAAAAAAAAAAAAAAAAAAAAAAAAAAAAAAAAAAAAAAAAAAAAAAAAAAAAAAAAAAAAAAAAAAAAAAAAAAAAAAAAAAAAAAAAAAAAAAAAAAAAAAAAAAAAAAAAAAAAAAAAAAAAAAAAAAAAAAAAAAAAAAAAAAAAAAAAAAAAAAAAAAAAAAAAAAAAAAAAAAAAAAAAAAAAAAAAAAAAAAAAAAAAAAAAAAAAAAAAAAAAAAAAAAAAAAAAAAAAAAAAAAAAAAAAAAAAAAAAAAAAAAAAAAAAAAAAAAAAAAAAAAAAAAAAAAAAAAAAAAAAAAAAAAAAAAAAAAAAAAAAAAAAAAAAAAAAAAAAAAAAAAAAAAAAAAAAAAAAAAAAAAAAAAAAAAAAAAAAAAAAAAAAAAAAAAAAAAAAAAAAAAAAAAAAAAAAAAAAAAAAAAAAAAAAAAAAAAAAAAAAAAAAAAAAAAAAAAAAAAAAAAAAAAAAAAAAAAAAAAAAAAAAAAAAAAAAAAAAAAAAAAAAAAAAAAAAAAAAAAAAAAAAAAAAAAAAAAAAAAAAAAAAAAAAAAAAAAAAAAAAAAAAAAAAAAAAAAAAAAAAAAAAAAAAAAAAAAAAAAAAAAAAAAAAAAAAAAAAAAAAAAAAAAAAAAAAAAAAAAAAAAAAAAAAAAAAAAAAAAAAAAAAAAAAAAAAAAAAAAAAAAAAAAAAAAAAAAAAAAAAAAAAAAAAAAAAAAAAAAAAAAAAAAAAAAAAAAAAAAAAAAAAAAAAAAAAAACGCCTAGATACATAAGATATTGTCTTTTCAACCTGGAACAATAAAGTTCGCACCACAGTTTTGGGGCTGAATTAGCCGCTGTGTTACCACACCAATGGTGCCATTACTTAACTAGAATATTTAAATTTGTTCATAAACTTAATCCCTACAAAATCTGCAATTTTTATTTGACGACGAAACGTGCGACACGTTCACTTGATGGTAAGTGTTACGCTTGCCCATAAGCGGTACTGCACCACATTGCGCTCGAGACATAGACATAGACGAGTTTAAAGTCTCATTACTCCTGTAATTTCAGCAGCTTACAGCGCCTTTCAAATCGGAACAGTAATGTTTGCGCACTACTATTTAGCGGCTGAAATAGGAGCTGCGGTGGTACCTACTTAGACGGTCTCCGACAACAGAGATCTAACCACCAGTAAATGCTCGTAAACTAAAATAGTTATTTTCATTGTTGTACAGAGTCCCGGTGCTGCGAGCGGCGCGGGCGCGGGCGCGGAGAGCGGGTCGCGTGATGCTCTGGATGTCCGCTACTCGCTGGCCGCGCTCGCGGACGACTACACCAAGCGGAAACACGTCGTGCGCGTCACCACCGCAGCCGGTGCAGAACTCCTACTGCAGGTCAGCTTAAATGAAGAGACGCATAGACCTATATTCTTTTGTATATATCATTTGTCAAACTTAGTTCTTATGTGTTGACTTTGTAACAGGCGGAAGGCGCAGCGGATGCTCAGCGCTGGCTGGAAGCACTGAGACGACACTCGGCGGAACCCCCGCCGGCGGAAACCGCGCCCGCCGCTCTCGGCACCTCGCCCGCCGCTAACACCACCGCGCCCTCTACCGCCGCCACAACCGCCCCCGCCTCCGCCAACAGTGCCGCTTCTCAGCCGGATTGCTCCTCCCCGCTACCGCCACAACGCAGCAAGAAAATCACAAGGAACAGATCGCCTACCGGTAACACACAATTATGATTGATTGATAAATGCAAAATACGCCTGCCCATAACAACGTAGTGATAATTTGTTAACACAGTACCTTTACTCCCTGTAATGACACCAGCAACGAGTCAAATTTACTAAAATACATCCATAACCCTCCAACTAACTCACTCCTACGCTATATCGGATATGAACCTAACATCCTTAGAACTTTAGAGACCCTAGATGTACTTTGAACATTTGAAACCTTACCAACAAAAAGTACATAAATGGTAGTATTATAAACTTTATGTTTCGCGTTATGTCCTTTGATATTAACCAGAAGTTATCGTCGCAGTTATTCGTATAGTCAATACGCAACGAGATAATCTAATCATCGTCAGGATTACATCAGGATTCACACAAGGATTGTTGCTCGAAATGCAACAGGGCTAAAGTTCAATTTGAATTGCAGTCGACCACACAGACAAAGGAGAGCGCTGAATGCAGCATTTATAGTGCACTAGCGATCTACAATAGTCTTTTGTGATCTATTTTATTTACGCTGCCGTTTGTATCTTCAATTATCAAACACATTCTTCATTTAGAGGAGTCTCAAAGGAATATTAGATGGTCAATGGTCTTGAGCCAGAAATTATCCTCCAAGTTGGCAAGCTTAATTTTGCTTCTCTGTTTCCAGTGGTAATTACTATGCAAAAAAGATGAAATATACTATAAATAAGATGTCAATTATCTAGAGCATCGAAATATATTGCCTTAGTGTGCCTTATTGTTTTAGATTAGTACTTACGAAGTATTGTTTTAAAAAAAATATTTAGTAAGCTTGATAATTTGTATCTCAGTATGTCATCTAATTGAAGGTGGTGGTAGTACGATGTATAACGCTGTTACGATGTTGTACGCTGTTTAACGATTCTAGTCACGCTATGTCCATTCGACCTGCATCATCAATCTCAATAAATCATTTATGTACTCCGTGCTATATTCAAACCTTAGCAGGTCAATCTATAAAGGTGAACCAATTACAGCAGTTTGTGCCTATTTATTGTCAATTTAAGTTTAAACTTGACGTTTATATCGCGAGTTTTCTTTGCAGCGTGTAAATTTAAATTTATTGATCAGGTCCACCGACACCGACGCTGCCGTCGTCGCCCAAGAACAAAACATGGAAGGGTCGCATGGCGAAGCAGCTGCGTAGGATGCAGGGCGGGACGGGCACGGGGGCGGCGCCCGGCGCTTCGCCTCCGGTCACCGGCTGGCTCGGAGCTCCATTAGAGCGGTGCCCCACAGACCCAGAGCACCCCGGCGTACCACTCGCAGTAACGCTGCCCGCCACAGCGGTTGAGGTTGGTTAACATGAAACATAACCAAAATTAACATATAATAATATAAATGAACTACTCTTTCTAAAAATTCATGTGTTGGTGGGTCTCTAATATCGGAGACCGTCTAAACAAGTAAACATGATTTAAAAAGATAAAGCTGAAGTGTTTTTTTATATGCTCCTATTTTTTTTTAATACTACTATGCGACGAGACGAGCAAGACGTTCACCTGATGGTAAGTGATACGCTTGCCCATGACAACGTGGTGCTAATTAAGATGGTACACACTGCACCACATTGCGCTCGAGACATAGACATAGACGAGTTTAAAGTCTCATTACTCCTGTAATTTCAGTAGCTTACAGCGCCTTTCAAATCGGAACAGTAATGTTTGCGCAGTACTATTTAGCGGCTGAAATAGGAGCTGCGGTGGTACCTACTTAGACGGTCTCCGACAACAGAGATCTAACCACCAGTAAATGCTCGTAAACTAAAATAGTTATTTTCATTGTTGTACAGAGTCCCGGTGCTGCGAGCGGCGCGGGCGCGGAGAGCGGGTCGCGTGATGCTCTGGATGTCCGCTACTCGCTGGCCGCGCTCGCGGACGACTACACCAAGCGGAAACACGTCGTGCGCGTCACCACCGCAGCCGGTGCAGAACTCCTACTGCAGGTCAGCTTAAATGAAGAGACGCATAGACCTATATTCTTTTGTATATATCATTTGTCAAACTTAGTTCTTATGTGTTGACTTTGTAACAGGCGGAAGGCGCAGCGGATGCTCAGCGCTGGCTGGAAGCACTGAGACGACACTCGGCGGAACCCCCGCCGGCGGAAACCGCGCCCGCCGCTCTCGGCACCTCGCCCGCCGCTAACACCACCGCGCCCTCTACCGCCGCCACACCCGCCCCCGCCTCCGCCAACAGTGCCGCTTCTCAGCCGGATTGCTCCTCCCCGCTACCACCACAACGCAGCAAGAAAATCACAAGGAACAGATCGCCTACCGGTAACACACAATTATGATTGATTGATAAATGCAAAATACGCCTGCCCATAACAACGTAGTGACAATTTGTTAACACAGTACCTTTACTCCTAGGAATTACACCAGCTACAACTGGTGCGAAATTTACTAAAATACATCCATAACCTTCCAACTAACTCATCCCTACGCTATATCGGATATGAACCTAACATCCTTAGAACTTTAGAGACCCTAGATGTACTTTGAACATTTGAAACCTAACCAACAAAAAGTACATAATTGGTAGTATTATAAACTTTGTTTCGCGTTATGTCCTTTGATATTAACCAGAAGTTATCGTCGCAGTTATTCGTATAGTCAATACGCAACGAGATAATCTAATCATCGTCAGGATTACATCAGGATTCACACAGGGATTGTTGCTCGAAATGCAACAGGGCTAAAGTTCAATTTGAATTGCAGTCGACCACACAGACAAAGGAGAGCGCTGAATGCAGCATTCATAGTGCACTAGCGATCTACAATAGTCTTTTGTGATCTATTTTATTTACGCTGCCGTTTGTATCTTCAATTATCAAACACATTCTTCATTTAGAGGAGTCTCAGAGGAATATTAGATGGTCAATGGTCTTGAGCCAGAAATTATCCTCCAAGTTGGCAAGCTTAATTTTGCTTGTCTGTTTCCAGTGGTAATTACTAAGCAAAAAAGATGAAATATACTATAAATAAGATGTCAATTATCTAGAGCATCGAAATATATTGCCTTAGTGTGCCTTATTGTTTTAGATTAGTACTTACGAAGTATTGTTTTAAAAAAAATATTTATTAAGCTTGATAATTTGTATCTCAGTATGTCATCTGAAGGTGGTGGTACGATGTATAACGCTGTTACGATGTTGTACGCTGTTTAACGATTCTAGTCACGCTATGTCCATTCGACCTGCATCATCAATCTCAATAAATCATTTATGTACTCCGTGCTATATTCAAACCTTAGCAGGTCAATCTTTAAAGGTGAACCAATTACAGCAGTTTGTGCCTATTTATTGTCAATTTAGGTTTAAACTTGACGTTTATATCGCGAGTTTTCTTTGCAGCGTGTAAATATAAATTTGTTGATCAGGTCCACCGACACCGACGCTGCCGTCGTCGCCCAAGAACAAAACATGGAAGGGTCGCATGGCGAAGCAGCTGCGTAGGATGCAGGGCGGGACGGGCACAGGGGCGGCGCCCGGCGCTTCGCCTCCGGTCACCGGCTGGCTCGGAGCTCCATTAGAGCGGTGTCCCACAGACCCAGAGCACCCCGGCGTACCACTCGCAGTAACGCTGCCCGCCACAGCAGTTGAGGTTGGTTAACATGAAACATAACCAAAATTAACATATAATAATATAAGTGAACTACTCTTACTAAAAATTCATGTGTTGGTGGGTCTCTAATATCGGAGACCGTCTAAACAAGTAAACATGATTTAAAAAGATAAAGCTGAAGTGTTTTTTTATATGCTCCTATTTTTAGAAGTAATAAACATTTTTTGTCTATCATATTCTAATTCTTAAAGAAGGTTGTCAAAACCGCGTAACGCTGCTGAGGAGTACCGTGACGATGAAATACACTGTGAACGGTTTATAACGTGTACTCGGTTACGGTTTTCCAGACGTACGGTTTGCGAACCGTGGGCGTGTACCGCGTGCCGGGCAACGCGGGCGGCGTGGCGACGCTCGCCGCCGCGCTCGACCGCGGCAACGCGCCCGCGGGCGACGCGCGCTGGGCGGACGTGCACGTCGCCTCCAGCCTGCTGAAGGCCTACCTGCGCCGGCTGCCCGACCCGCTGCTCACGCACCGCCTCTACCCCGCATTCATCGGTACGCACACACACTCCATCATCCACTAGTTAACTTACCCACGGTGTTAAGTAACAATGAGGCCGAGGAGGATGAAGCCCAAAATATTCCGACTCTCATATGTTGACAGCCAGAATACAACAACGCCGGAATAGAGGCTAAATAGAGGCCATAATTCGAAAACCTGGCTCTAATCACCTTTCACATGGGCAATAAACTTCACGACCATGCAACTTGTTCATGGACGTCTATGAAAATGTACTATATAAAATGTATGCTGTAAATTTCAATATTATTATAAATAAACACAAGTTAACTACATGTAGCGTGGGGCTTATTAGGGATTAAGAAATAATATTACTATAAAAAGTCAACTAAGTTTTACAATACTTGTATTTTTCATGCAAATGAGCAAAATTATATTGCATTCAAAACTAAATTAATGTAATTTCTTAGGTCTGCGTCAAAATATATAAAATGTATGCTGTAAATTTCAATATTATTATAAATAAACATAAGTTAACTACATGTAGCGTGGGGCTTATTAGGGATTAAGAAATAATATTACTATGAAAATACAACAAAGTTTACAATACTTGTATTTTTCATGCAAATGAGCAAAATTATATTGCATTCAAAACTAAATTAATGTAATTTCTTAGGTCTGCGTGAAAACATATAAAATATTTGAAAATGTCGCTTTGCATTTCAGCGGCGGACCGGTCGGCGGAGCGGGCGCGCGAGCTGCGGCGGCTGGTGCACGCGCTGCCCGAGGCGCACTACGAGACGCTCAAGTATCTGATGCAGCACCTGCGCAGGGTGGTCGCGCACTCCGCCCACAACAAGATGGAGGCGCGCAACCTCGCGATCGTGTTCGGGCCCACGCTCGTACGCGCCGCCAGCGACGACATGCTGGCGATGGTCAACGACATGTCCAGCCAGTGCCGCATCATAGAGTCGCTCCTCACGCATGTGAGTGTACACCACGCGCTCACTTGAACACTGTTTACTATTCAACTGAATAGAATTTTTATAATAATAATCCTACATAGTTCAGAGTTCAAACCTTAGCAGGTCAATCTTAAAAGATGAACCAATTACAGCAGTTTGTGCCTATTTATTGTCAATTTAAGTTTAAACTTTGACGTTTTCATTGCGAGTTTTCTTTTTAGCGTGTAAATATAAATGTATGCTGTAAATTTCAATATTATTATGAATAAACATAAGTTACCCACATGGAATGCGGGGCTTATTAGGGATTAAGAAATAATATTACTATGAAAATACAACAAAGTTTACAATACTTGTATTTTCATGCAAATGATCATAATTATTTTGTATTCAAAACTAAATTAATTTAATTTCTTAGGTCTGCGTGAAAACATATAAAATATTTGAAAATGTCGCTTTGCATTTCAGCGGCGGACCGGTCGGCGGAGCGGGCGCGCGAGCTGCGGCGGCTGGTGCACGCGCTGCCCGAGGCGCACTACGAGACGCTCAAGTACCTGATGCAGCACCTGCGCAGGGTGGTCGCTCACTCCGCCCACAACAAGATGGAGGCGCGCAACCTCGCGATCGTGTTCGGGCCCACGCTCGTACGCGCCGCCAGCGACGACATGCTGGCGATGGTCAACGACATGTCCAGCCAGTGCCGCATCATAGAGTCGCTCCTCACGCATGTGAGTGTACACCACGCGCTCACTTGAACACTGTTTACTATTCAACTGAATAGAATTTTTATAATAATAATCCTACATAGTTCAGAGTTCAAAGCTTAGACAACATATACCTTGGTATAAGTTAGTAAATTTTATAAATGGCATCTCCTTAGATCGCACTATCTTTGCGTCAACAACGTTTTTATTATCGAATTTGTTCGAGTACTGTGTTTCAACATTAAACCATTAAACGTTTGACTTTTTTCTTATTAAATTTATTTGTATAGTATTTGATACTCTTTTATATAATATAATGTGGTTGATGTCTGGCAGTACTCGTGGTACTTCGAGGAGAGCGCGGGCGAGCCGCCGGCGGAGGCGCAGTGCGGTGACGCGCCGCAGCCCAGCCGCGACCTGCTCATACACAACGTCAAGAAGATTGAAGGTATGCCTCACAGACAAACCAATAAACACTTGATAGTCCTATATGTTACTGGTAAAAATCATGGTTGTTACCACATCGCTTGCTTCCAATTAAAATGCAAACGTTATTGTAATCAGGGATATTGTATAAACGTTCTAATTCATATCTCTGTTATATGTCATTTTATGTTCGTATGCAATTAAGCCATTAATGAACGATTATGAATGATTTCACTTTTCGTTATTTATGATAGAGCGTTTACTTTAATATATGTTTAGCGAAATAATAAAATAAAGAACTCACCAGGTGGTGTCTCTGTTGCCGGAGACCGTCTGGGTGGGTACCACCGCAGCTCCTATTTCAACCGCCAAATAGTAGTGTGCAAACATTACTGTGCTCCGGTTTGGAGGGCGCTGTAGCTAGTGTAATTACTAGGATAACGAGACTTAACACCTTATGTCTCAAGGCGACGAGCGCAATGTGGTGCAGTATGTACTATCTTAACTAGCGACATGTTGTCATGGGCAAGCGTATCACTTACCATTAGGTGAACGTCTTGCTCGTCTCGTCGCATAGTAGCATAAAAAATAAAAACTCAACTTGTAATTTGTCGGCGACAATTTGATTGTGAGTACAGTATACGTTACTGAATATACAGGCAAAGACGTATCGACCCGCGACATCGTGTCGTCGATAATATCGGCGGCGAACCGCAAGATCCAGCGCAAGCCGCGCACCAAGCCGGCCTCCGACAAGAAGTGGGCGGAGTCGGACAAGTCGCCGCCCTCCTCCCCGCCGCACCTCACCACCTCCCTCGCCGAGTACGACGGGCTGCCGCGCTTCGCCAACCGCGTGCACGACACCGCCGACAAGTGAGACTGCACATACCTGGATCGTTATCTTTAGCTACGTTACCTAAGCCTCTTGTAGACTAATGTCTGTAAAGCAATCGCTTTACAACGTGTCAGAAGAACCAACGATCTGGTGAATATATAAAAGTATCGTTCAATGCTTGCAGCATCGAACCGGTGGCCCCCGAATTTAAAACGCCTATGTTAGCAGTGGACGACAATAAACTGAAATGACGATCTAGCGGAATCGTGGTCAATAGTTAATGATAAGAATATGTGTACATTAAATTAATAAGTAATTACTTTCCTGTTTCAGGATCGAGATAGAGACGATGACGATGAGCCGCGGCCGGCAGGAGGTGACGCGGCACGCGCACACTCTCAACAACTTCTCCATTGACGGTAAGAGTGCTGACCACTCCTCGCGTCCCCCCCACCCGCCCACTACCCGCGCGCTCCGCGAACACCGCTTGCTTCGTAGCATCGTCGGTGAAAGCATTCTAAATGTATCACAAAGCTTATCCGATTTATTTATTTTGATTTATTTTACGTAATATCCAATAAATGTGTCTACTATTTGCTCCATTAGGTGTCCAGTACTGACGTCAGAGAGTAGACACAGCAATCTCTTTCTTTTGTCCACGTCAAAGGTATAGGATTGTGAGCGTGCGTGTTGCAAGTGTGTGCGTGTACCCGGGCAAAGGCCGCTAACACGGAGCGCGCTTTGTTTGTTCGCTCTCTTTAACCAGCATACGAGAGCGGCGTGTTGAAGTTCAGCATTGATATGTTAAACGGAAACTATGAACAAACAATTCGCTCCCAACAAACTAACGCTTTGAGCAGCGGCTGCTGACAGCACGGCTTGCGATCGTGCATCGTTTAGAGTAGGTCGCAACGTCATCGCATACTCATGTACATACTCCATATCATCCATTAATAAATATTCAATCGAGTCGCACGTAACCGCGCGAACACACACCTCTAACACGCTTGCATATGTGTCGCGGCGCCGGCCTCGCCGCGGATAGCGCATTAACTGTGCACATTGTTGTAGGAACCGGAGATCTGGTGTCCTCTCTCACGAGCACGTTCGACCAAAAGCTGCGCACGCTGAACAACTCGTCGCCGCTGGACGACGGCAGCATCCCGTACGCGGACGAGTGCCAGGAGGACGCCGAGGATAAGTCGAGCGGCAGCTCGCCGTCGCTCGGGCACAGCGCGGAGGAGCGCGAGGACGAGCGCGCCTCGCCCTCCGCGCGCGCGCACCAGCTGAAGGCGGCCTGGCTCGCGCGCGACCTTCGGCACTCTTCCTCCAGCAGCAACGAAGATGAGGCTCGTCATTGGCCGCGCCGCTCGCACCCCGAGAAGCCCCTCGACAACGACGATTCCGAAAAGGAGAACTGCCTCGATCTACGGCGACCCGTTGACGACGACAAGGATGTCGACACGCGCTCGCAGGCCTCTAGCGGTGACAGACCCGACGCGCCGGACAACGACAAGCGCGTGCCGTACTATAACGGGCACCGGCTCACGAACCCGGAGAGCGTAAAGAGAAACAGCGCGGCGCTCGAACGCGAGCTGAACGCAGGCGAGCGCAGCGACGACGACTGCGCCAAACTGAAGCGCTCCGAGTCACTGAACAGGGAGCAGGAGCGCAGCGAGGCGCGGGTCTTGCGTTCCGAGAGCCTCAACTGCCGCGCCGAGCGGCTGCAGCGCTCCGAGTCTCTGAACAAGGGAGACCGTCCCAGCAAATTGGAGAAGTGCGAGTGGAACGTGGCCAGAAGGCGAGAGACCGGCGCCTGGCGCTCCACCAAGCTGAAGCGCAAGAACGGTATGCCGGAGCGCGGCATTAAGCGACGCCACACGGTCGGCGGCACGAAGGACTTCGACAAGGACGGGTGGGGCGCGCGCCACACGCGGACCTCCTCGCCCGACCTGAGTGCGCCGGTTCCGTGGCCCAACAACCTCGTGCCCCCGCCCCGGCCGCCGCTCGAGTCGCACGTCTGACGCGGCTACGACACGCTCTGAGCCGCGCCGGCAGTGGTGTCTGCACCCGCGCCCGCTCCCACTCGCGCTGCGCGTGTACTCCTCGCGTTGCTCGATTGGATCTGGGGGCCCAAGCCCTGACAAGTGTGATAAATAGCTTTTCCCCGCGGGTGCCCATGAACCATTTGGTGCTGTTTTATTCGTTTACATTATTTTTGTGCTAATACGAAACGAACACAAGCTGCAATGAATTTTAACCGAATAACGAAAATAATATTTATAGCGTATACTTACTTATGTCTGAAGCTACACAAAGCTTGACGACTGGAAGCTTGCATTCTGAGAGAGGCTATTTATTTTGATCCAATTCAATTGACTGAATAGAGTTAGCTCACAACTATCTAAATGTTACGTATTTTAATAATTACAACGATCATAATACTCAATACACGTACATTGCTATTGCTGGACGATGCGGTGCGCCCGCGCATTCTCATATATACTAACAATCGATTTCATGTTTAAATTAGCTAATAAAATTTATCTAAGTAAAAACCAAGCAAAGTGTTTAAAAGAAAAAACGATCGAAGTGCAATACATTTGTTATAATATTGACGAGATTGATTACTGTCCTTTAGTAGGAGGGGAGACGTTGGAAGCGTTATTGAACTTAGCTCACTAAATAATGCCAAAGAATGTTGAAGGAAGTGACGTAGGGGAGAGGGGGGGAGATCGCGCGGAACGCACAAGTGTGGAGGGACGACTCGATGAAGGGAATGCGAACTTTTGTTGTTCAACAGAACAATACAATAAATACTACACGTGAGATTATACATTGTGTATGAAACAATACAACACTACTTGTGGGACAAACGTTATGTATAAAACAGTAGAACACTACACGTGGGATATACATTATGTATCAGTACCGTGCGCACGAGTTCCACAGACCTGCGCGGCGTAGCAGCTCCCTATGTAGGTATTTAAACTACTTTTTACGGAGTTGACGTGGAACTTACGTTCGTTTGTTGGTTAAGTGCAAATCTACATAATAATATAATAGTGCTACTAGTGTAGACGCAAGAACGGTAATTCCGTTAGTTCTTTAGCAACATTAGGTTGCAGTGTAACGCCACTATAATTTTAGGATTTTATCGCGTAGGAATATTATGAATTAGCACCCCCTTTGAGGTTACAGTGTGATGGTGTTTTAGATAAGATGATATTTGTATAATTGAATCCATGCGTATACACCATACAATGCCTTTTCTTAATATTTAGCGGATTCTTATGCACAATTCCCCGAAGGCACGATTGTGTGATGAAACGAAGTTACCTTCCGCTGTCTCGTTGTGGTGTGAACGCTGAAGTTGTAAGACGCGAAGTATGAGTGTCATGTGAGTGGACGTAGGACATTTTAATGTACATTATATTAAACCTTTAACTGTATGTGTCGGGTGATGACCCCGCTGCACTTGCGTGGGTGATGCGATGATGTGACGTCACCTCGCGGGGCGATGACTCGGTGATTATTCAGGTGATCCTTTAGACTTGTATAAATTGTACATTAAATTTTATTATTAATTTATATTAAATTTGTTATTGTAGCTTTGTTGAATGCAATTATTTTTTATTGTTTTGTTTATTATCAAAGAAAAGTATTTTTTAGGCTAAATTCAATTGTTATTTATTTGCGAAAGATGTAAAACGTGATTTGGTGCAGTTTTTTTTTTCCTCCTTAAAAATTTCGTACTGTCGTCCATTGTAAATAATTTTATTATGCAAAATGATGTTTTAGACTTTCGTTCATTGACTTTTTTTTAATTTTTTACCATCTTTACGTTAAGACGATCTCAAGTTTGTTGAATGTTTGCAAAGCGTTCCTTTTAAAGTTTTTATTTGTAAATATACCTTTTAATGTAGGAACAGTGAATTTACTAATTTTACTTGGATTATATTGTGCGTAGACGGTAGGTGCTCGCGCAACAGAAACTATAAAAGACATGTCTCTGATCGAGGCAACTCGCTGGAGTGTCTGTTCAAAGAGATTTGTATATCAAACGTTCTCTATTCGTGTTCTTCGTGTATTCAGCTATTGAAATGAAATAGGCGTCATGCAAATGTGGTTCAAACCACGTCTGCAGCACTTGTCGTTGTGTATATTTTGATGAAACGAAATAAAATATTGAATCAATTTGTGGCAAATCTTTTATTTACCTTCCCCACCTTATACTTTTTGCTCTTACCCACAGGAATGCCGTACGAGTTGCCTACTACGCGTTACTCGCTACTTTGCGTTATATTGTAATAAACATTATGACAGCTGTTAATCTTATATACAAACTCGCTTTCAATAAATGGCATCTTAATATATTTTTTAAATTACCACACAAAAATGTACTCCTTCCAGTAGCGTAGGACTCTAAAATTACTTTATTACATATAAGGTAGAGTAAAAAACAGTAATGTTTTCAGACATATAATCCACACATAGAATACATACAAATAATTGCAACACGAAATTATAAATACATAAAATTAATCGGCTAGGAGTTTCATTTCATAATCAGTTGTACCTCTCTTTATTATATACTAAAAGGTAAAAGGAAATATTTTACACAGAATAACAGATCGCCCAAAGCTAGTGCTACGTGGGACTCCTTAACTAGCACACATTTGAACTTTTCGTAGGGAACTATCTATTCTATTCCATATTTTTAACTGCTTTAAACATTTATTTGAACTATAATCAGCAAAAATTTAAGAAAAGGCGATTCGACTTAAAAATTATTAAAGGCTACTAGATAAGGCTGTTCTATTTTCGAGTACGACTACAGTGTAGCTCTAAACATTGCTTACGTGTGGAGCGACGTAGCCGGATCAGTCAGGCTCGTAGGTTGTAAAGCGTATTATGGTATATTCAACAGATGTCTTTTTAAAAGTATATAACTTCATATGCAATTATTACTAAATTAACTGCACAAAGGTTCGGAGATTAGGTAAGACTAGTGAAAGCCGAAAAGTAGAATATACTATTTAGAACCACATCAGTTGTATATTTTCTACTAAACAATTCCTGGCCAAAATTGTATGATGTTTTCCATTAAATATGTCAATATCTTATTATAATGTATTTATAATAAAGCGTTAATCTTATTTCATAAGCCATTTTAATTTTCAATACAATGGTCACAACGTGGTGCTGTATGGTGATTGAATTGCAACTGAATATGAAGATCTTTGGTGAAGCCCATGTTCAGCTGTCTATAGGCTGATGATAATGAAGAGATATAAAATACATTTAATTTTTTGTTATCGATGTACAGTTTATAAGATTTTATATTTTCTTATAAAACATTACTTTCGTTCTTAAGGACCGACGATTTTTTTTTATATGACGGTGACGCAACTGTCGTATTATAGACTATTACAGGTTCATTAGACTCTGGCGCCGCGGATCTGAAAATCACTAAGGACAGGACCCGGCGAACTGTCTAAAAAACTCTTGACATGGCCCGCAGATCGCAAAACATCGCGTAACTAATACTAGCAAATTCATTTGACATGTCCTCTCTATTAGCCTGTAGAGGAATGCAAACAAATCTCATCTCCTCCGAGACTATATTTCGACTTATAATTAAGAGATCGGTAATTTCGAGTGTCACACATAATGCCCGAAACAAATACACACTTCACACACATTCATATTCTCGATTTTTATAAACTAAATACTAGTTATGAATACGACTCAAGCTAAGCCGTGGCAAGTCTCATAATTTCTAAAATATCAATATTGAGTATAATTCAAATATTACGACATAGTATTGTAGAGATTTTGAGGAAAATTGAATAGCTTCTGACAATAAATTCTCGCGCTGCTCTATTACCTTCTATTCTTCTACACCTTTGGTTGTATCAACATTTCCAAAAAACAATTTTCCTATTTTTCCTTATGGTAAGCACCAGTTTTTATAATCCACAAAATTTAGTCGTCTTACAGTTTCGTTTTTGCCAGTACAACTTCACAACGTTCTGATAATATGAAGGGGGGCGATAGACAAAGTCCCGTGCCATTATACGGTAGAAAAAAAAATATTTTTGTGTCATGGGGTGTACTCGTTCTATCCAACGCGACGTTATGAGCGAAACCACCGATAACGAACTAACGTGAACGACCGATGTTCATTTTAACCCCATAAAATTAATTCCAATACATAGTGAGTATTTTACTTCATACAGTCAATACTTAACAACTCTATGACAAGTAATAAAAAGCTTATATTGGCTAAACTCATGAAAGTACCAAATTAAAAAGATTTCAATGGTAGTACTCGCGGCGGTAGCCCGGCGGGCTGCCGGACTGTGACGAGCTGTTGAGGCGGCGCGCGCCGCGCTCCTGGTCGTGCACGCAGCGCGTGCGCCGACGGGGACTCCGGGGAGCGCTCGATCTGCGCTGTGCATGCTCAAAGTAATCAGAGGAGCGGAGGCCATGGATGTCTATTCTTTCGGTGTCGTCGCGTTCGCAAGCGGACAATGGCCACTCGTTTAGAGAGCAGGGGGAGTGGGCCGCGGGGAGGGACGAGTGCGACGTGAGGGGAACGTGCGGTGTTTTAGAACAAACAACATTATCTACGGAATAGCAAGCGCGCTCGCTTTGGGAGGTCGTACCAAAACCGTCTAAAAACTCAAATAAGTGATCACACGGGAAGTATTGTTGGTGATTGAGGACATGGCGCGGGGAACGCGTGGTTTGCGGGATGTGGGTCTCGTGCACGTGGAGTGCACGTGCGCCGCGCGCCGCGTGTCAGTCGGCGGCGGGAGGGTCGCGCGGCGCCGCCGGGCTCCACGGCTGGACGGGCGGCGCCTCGTCGCACTCCGCTGCGCTACTATCCAACGATAAGCTGTTCAGCAGCATGTCGAATAGTGTATCCTGCGACAAACACATACAAATCTATGACTACAAAGTAAAAATTGAGTTATAGAAAAGGTTACTACCATTTTCAGTTAAAAACCCATGTACAAGACATAAATAAATAATATCACCATGATAATGTTAATTAACATTTTCTGGCGCTTATGCTTTTACCGCTTCACATATACTAAATATATGTTACCAAAGAGTGTTGTCTGATAATGTAGTGTTAACGATACATATTGATAACATGTGTTAATTCGGATAAAGTTCTGTACTGCCTTACGACCTTTACGCTATAAAGCTAATCTGCGCGTGATGCTTACATTGTAGTCCAATATAGCGTCGACGTCATCGGCATCGTTGATAGACGAGACGGATGGCCAATAGTCGTGCAGGGCCTCCGGGGAGCCTCCCGCGACAAAGCCCGCTCGTCCTGTTAACGGACGAATGGTATACATTTATTAGATCTCAAGGAGTTTCTAAAAATCACAGAAGTACTATTATGGTATCAATTAGTAAGGACAATTTGTGAGAATCTTAAATGTTCATAAATGATTTTTTTAACAGTTACTTTTTTACAGATCAGATGTTTCTTTTAAAACTGAATTGAAGAAACACAGGTCAAAGTTTAAAGTAATCGTTCTATTTAAATTTAATTTTAGGTTGATTCTTTATTATTATTTTTTTTGTCATTTAAATTCACACACTACATAATAATAAGTTGCTATACACCGACTTGTTAAGTGACTATAGTGTACAAATTAGATCAAATTATTACTAATGACCAATATGACAGTATGTAAGTTCTTGCAGATTTATAAATTTGAGATGTTTTTTATATCTATAGCTAGTTATAACTTGACCTCAATTTCACATGAAATTAAGTAAATGGTGCAGAAAGTCCGGAACGTAACCAAGAATCACAGCTATAAGGCAAGCAGTTAATCACTGCTACTCGGAGGCAGTTAAACTGAGGTATTCGGTTAATTTACCGTTATTAGACGGAGAAGTGTGAAGCAGTTGCCCGGGCGACAAAGGCGGAGCGCGATGCTGGCGAGCCCGCGGCCGTGCACTTGTGCCTGCGCTCGCTCCCGGTCCTCTGCGCTGCGCCCTTTGCACATTGGTGCTGCGTCCTGGTTCTGGTGACTGCGTGCTCATTGTCCAATTCCGTTTAGGTCCTGATACACAGAATCATATATTTAATGAGTAAAAATTGCAATACATTATATATCAAACATTGCATACTCAACTCATGAAATAATGTTTTCACTTTCAGAAGGTTTTTTTTTTATGTGAACATGAAATTATTAAATTTAAAACTTTTTGGTACATTGCGTTCTAATAACTATACTCTTGGCATAAATCAAACATCTCACCGTGCTTGGAATGTTTCGGCGTGAGCCCATTGATGCGCATGAGATTGAGAAGCAGCATGTCGGTGTGCGCAGCGGTCGAGAGCTGCGGGTCGCTGGCAGATGGCGCGGCGGCTGAGCCGGGCCCCGTGGCGGGCGGGGGCGGGTTGTAGCCGTCGCTGCCCGCCGGGGTCACCGCCCGCCCATGAACCGCACATAACAGCCTGCTGAGCGCATCGGCGCCTTCTTCGGCTGACACACCGCACGCACCTTCTATATCGTTTTCACCTGAAATGTTATTATTACTCATCATCTTTATACGTATTAGTGGCAAAGTTAAAAGATTAAAAAAATAATAAATTCAAACAACTTACTATTCGCATCAGAACTACCAGTACTTAAATCAAACATCGACAGTGTTATTTACTGTTGTAATGTTACGAGGGAACAACACTAATTTATGAAAAAACTAAAGTAGGGAATGACTTCTTCCGAATCACGTTTAACTCGAGAACGTTCATGTTCTTTGTTATTATTGATAATTAGGTTCGCAAGCATTGCAACTGTGAGCGCGACGCGACACGTAGGGCTTCGTCCGGAGGCGCGCTCGGCGGTAGGAGGCGCGGCTGCAGGCTCCGCCCGCTGAGAAGCCTTGCGAGACACCGGACGCGTCGGAAGTGGGTGAAGCGGCTGAGGTAGGCGAAGCATCCAGCGCGCACCACTCACACGAGCCGCTGCCCGATGAGCCGTCTGCAGCAGGGAACCGTGATTACGGAGAGGGGACAAGGACAGAAAATAGGATGGAAGGTTAAAACATTTAGTTGACATACAACAAGGATTGGGTTTGATGGATGTTGGAGAAAAGGATTATGGTGTAAATAAATATTCAAAGTATTACTTTTAAACAGACCATGAACGTTCTCAACCAAAATCGTTTGTCAGAATATATAAGAAAACACACAATACATATACATATACAGTAATTTATACGAACATAAGTTAACTCACCGGACATAGTTTCTTCGTCGACATCATTTTCTTCATTAGAGTTTTCGTCAACATGACCGGGATTGTTGTCCTCGGCGAATCCCTCCAGCTCGGTGAACATGAGCTCCTACACAATATTTACCAGTTACTGTTTATAACCTAATACATCTGTATGAACAAACAGTGACATTTCAGACAATTTATTCTACACTGTAAATATTATAACCAAATATGTTCATAATAAATATTTACCCCAGTATCGCTGCTAGATTCCGAAACGAGGTGTGCGTTTTGGGTAACATTAGGGCTCTCCGAAGTATCCGGGGCAGCTTCGGAAACGGCCTCAGCCTTCGGCCCCGACGAGTTAAGTTCAGGCGATGACATCGATGCACACAGCGCAACGCCGCCCGTCGCAATCGTAACTTCTGTCACCGGTGTGCTAGCTACAGCTGCAACACGTTTTATTCGTAACTATAACTTTAATTACTAAATAAAACATCATTCAAAATATATCTCTACAAATAGTATACCGTATAGTAGTTACTAATACTCGAATTTAGTCGACGTTAGAGCATTCGAAGCAAGTGGCATAGAAATGATAAAACGATGGAGTTGAAAGTAATGTATAGCGATTGGGTGTTCATTGAGTATCAATAGCTAGTAATTGCTTAGGAAGAGATCTCCCTGATGAATTACCGGTGAGTGCGGTGTCCTTGGCCGGCGAACGGAGCTTATCGTGGCGCGGAAGGCGGGCGGGCGGACGAGCGGCACTGAGCAGTGTGTGCAAACTGACCAATGCCATGTTGTCCGCGCCCGCCGTGCCGACAGCCGCACCGTTGCCCGTCGCTAAAGAGCTCGCCGATCTGAACACAAAACAAAATCATGATAATAAAATAGATAAAGTATAATTTTCACACACTACTGATAATACTTAATAAAACTTTTTTTTAAATACTAAATTGTCCATGTTGTCTAGCACTAGACTAGGTCTACTAAATAAATCCTCACCGCGAAGTAGAAGGCAGGTTGTACGCATCAAGCGCGTGCTGCGCGTGCGCGTGTCCGTGAGAGTGCATGCGACGGTCGAGCGGCGTGTAATCGCCGAACCCGTACGCAGACTGCGATGATACGTCATTGTTGCGTGTGTCGTCCAGAAATATGGCCGTGTTGAGTATCCCTGCTGATAAGAATTACATGTAATGTGTTGAAAAAAAGATTTATTACTATTATTACCTGTTTACATACAAATGTATTATATTATTCAAAAAAATATTAACTTACAGTTGTTAGGTATATAAGAAAGGCGGTTATATTAAAAATATGTTTTAATATTTTTTTGTTTGTTTTTTATAAGTGAACTCAAAAAGTTAGTTACAAGGCTGACATATTAACTGGTGGTCGGTTTCTGTTGCTACATACCGGGACTATTCAGTCTCTGACTGCTGATGACGCTGTGAGGCGTGTTGAACTTCCACTGATTATTGTACATTAGCGAGTCGTTGAGTGCGACCCCATCCACCGGGTTGTTCTGCGCGGGCTTGTCAGCCTCGTTGCCTTGCGAGAGCAGCGTGCCGCTAGGTGCCCTGGTCGCCGTAATCGAGTTGCGCGACATCTCCAACGTTAAACGCTGTGAATTCAACGAAAAATTTAAAAGTATTTTTTACATGACGAAGCGACAAGACGAGCAAGATGTTGACCTGATGTAACTGATACCATAAAATTTTTGCGGACGTCCATAAATATGCGGTGCTAATAAGAATGATATACATTGCCTCGTCGTGCTCATCACTTCGAGATAAGGTTATAATTATCCCAGTAATTTCACTATTTACAGCGTCTTTGCAATATACACAGTAATGTTTAGATACACATGTTTGGCAGTAAATATCTGCGCTACAGTAGTGGTACTTAGCTAAAAAGTCTTCGGCAAGAAGAATGTCAGAAGAGATATTAAGATTTTTTTCATTATTCTTTAAACAAATTATAAAAAAACGTTCTAACTTAAACTTACCTCTTTGAGATCGTTTATCTGTAATATGTGCTGATTCTGCATTGTGATAAGCTGATTGATATACCATTGTTGATCGCGGCAGCGTTGGTAGAATGTTGGCGGACGGACTTGGAATCTGTGCAATTAAACAAATAAATTTCACTCCCAATTTAAAATCATTAGTGAATGCAGATAATGTATTTTTTTTTACTGTAACATTTACTTTTATTGTCAATATGGTCAGGTTATTTAGTCCATTGACAAATATGTACTTTCTTTTTTATCTTCATTGGGTTACTACGTGTTAGTATGTAGTTAGTACGGCGTGCTCGGCCAGGACGTTACATGTTGACAATCGGAACACAGCAAGACTATTGCGGCGGCAGGTTTATAATATGCGGTACAGCATCGAACCAGAGATATCCGTGTTACACAGAAATTGCTAACTGTCGCCATAATGGCTTATAAAACATATTTACCTGGGTCTTTTAAATTAATCAAAAGATAGTAACTTCTAAAGAGAGATTTTAAATTATCTAAATTATTAAAAATTTTCTTAACATTGGTTGTATAACTTGTATGCACAAAGGATATATACGTGTAAGTGCTGAGTGGTGTCAAAATTTTATACCTGAGTATGAGGGTATCCGTTTCCGGGTTGAGGTAGCCCTCGCTGGCTAGCAGGTCCAGTCGGAAGAAACGATTGTAGCCCCAGCACTCGCCCACCTCGAAATCCGAAGCGAATTCGCGCACAATATTCTTCGATGGATCGCGAGATACCTGGTGCAGCATCTCCACGCGGTACTCGTACCTGATCACCAGCCCACTACATATTAGTAGACATAAATGAAATAAAGAACAGCTTCCAGTGTTTTTTTTTTACATTGCATCATATTTATATACTATTTATACCAAACAAAGATTTAAGAGTATAATGTTAGTTCAATTTAAGATTTATGCCATCCTAATTTCCTTTTTTTAAGTATTTATTATAATTTTTTTTTCAGTTATCCGAACACGGATTATATGAAATTGTGTGATCATCATCATGATTATCAGCCGATATATCAATGCGTGCCGTCAGTCATAAGTATGTTATGTTATCATATTTACATTTGACACAATATACATCTTTAAATAGCTTTAAGTAGATATGAAAATATCTACTTAGACAATATCCTCTAAAAACAGCATTGTACAACATCAGTTGTAAATCTAAATACAGTTTTAAGACCATACAAAAAGCAAATACTGATCATGCCTATACAACAGAAAGTAATACATATCCCCAAATATAAACGTCATAATTGTAGCAAAAATGATAAAAGCATATCAATTATGTTATGATGTGATACTGCTAGATCACTGTTGCCAGAGATTATCGCCATTACCACCAAAGGCCTACTTTCTCTACAAAACAGTAGTATATTCTAGTTGGAAAGGTGTTTCAGATAGTAAAATTACTTAACTGCAACTTAAAATTCCAAGTATAACGATAATTAATTTGTAATAAGGTTATTATAATCTATCACAGTGCAATTGTTTCGGTGGTGCCTATTCAGGGCGAGTACACTTTAACAACACCTTCGGCTCCATTGTAACTTAGCACCAAAGGAAATTGAGACCAACTTTTCGTGTATATAAACATCTTTTTATTATTTACTATGGGCTACGCTTGGATATTCTTTTCACGTGATGTTAAATGACAATGAGGTTGTGGATGATAAACCAAGCTCGCCCAGATTACTCTGGCTCTCATATGTTGACAGTCAAAACGCAGCGATGTTGTTGTAGCGGCATATTTACCATAAATTGGTGGTAGCTGACCAGGCATATTCAAAAAAGCCCTATCATGAACCGAATTCTACAACAAGTAGCCCTAGAATGGAACAGGAGACTTCCGTGTTACAAAACAAGTGCTTAGCCACAGAGGCAGTTAAATCCCCTGACATGCTAACCTGATATAGTACATACAATAATGAATGAACTCAAATATACAATGCATTTTGTCTAAAATTTGATAAAATGTAGCACACTTAGCGGTTTTTATTTTAGCACATAAAAGAGTTCCAAGTGATACCATCAGCATGCTTGCACATAGAGCAGAATGTCTATTGCTAGAACGACTATATACCAGCCAATATCTCTTGTTGCACTTACCTCTTGCCTACCCTTAATTTAGCAAAGCTTGTAATAATTAAATATTCCTTGTTACTTTCAGTTCCACAATTTGTACCATCCAGATGGTGTGGTTTGCATAAAATAAATATTTTTATCATACACAATTACAATAGTACCGACAAATATTATAACAAACGTAGTGATTGTATCACCGCCGTTATACAACATTTAAATAATTTAAATGTAGGAAAACAGTTAAATTAGTTATTCAGAGTATAATAGCAATTATGTATTTTACATTTTTGATGGTAGCTTGATGAATGTTATTAGATTCTTCCATTGTCGTATAAAATATATATAATTAGTTCATACATCATTATCATTCCCGTATACATTTTTAAGAGTAAAAATGTAGCTTACAAATAAAATATTATGAGTACAGTAAAACACAGTAATATAACTCGGTTATCAAAGAGGGCATAAAACCTATTAATGAAAAAATTGTATAAAGCAGGAAAACCTTTCATGACGTCAGATATGTTGGAAAAGCAATAGCTTCTGTGGACTTGTGACTTCTATCATCCCACAGTTGAACGGCATGATTTATAAATGTCCCTATCTCCTTAAGAAAGAAGGCCTTGAGTAACATCAGAAGAAATATAATGGGGGCTGTATTGTTATTTTATATTATTTGTTAATATAGTTAAAAAAACAGAGTTGAAATCTAATGTTTCAAAAATTATAAATTCCAGGTATTGGGTTAAATGTAATGTACAACAAAACTACATCTCAGTTTTCTGTGTTACAGACCACAAGTACTATTATGGCATAACTCACTTGGATATTTCGGGTAGTCCCGCGCTAAGCTCCAGAAAGACAGAGAGATAGTTGCCTCTGACGACGCCATTGCCGTCGGGGTAGACTTTCAGTCGCCAACAGAGGCCGTTGACGTGGAGAGGCGCGGAGTACACAGGCGCAGCAGCATGCTGCAGCTGAGTGAAGTTTGACAACGGGAAAGTGCTGCTATCGTAGCTAGGTACGATTTCACTGCGTAGAGTACAATATATAATGAACATTGTGTAAAACAGACAAAAGTGACTTATCA
This sequence comes from Byasa hedistus, assembly GCA_029286795.1. Lineage (NCBI taxonomy): Eukaryota > Metazoa > Arthropoda > Insecta > Lepidoptera > Papilionidae > Byasa > Byasa hedistus. The sequence goes on from JAGSMW010000016.1 coordinate 2,384,673, forward strand.
TGAAGGTTATAAATAATCTAACTAAAAAATTTAACCTTACATCTAAATAAAAGCTATCTCTTAACATACTTTTTTGCAGTTACTTGCCTGTGAAAGTCAGCCGGTACTGGAGCAGTGACAAAACTGGCCATGGGTTTCTTTCGCACCTGATGGATCATCTTCGACAGGTCCCCACTTTTAGCAATCAATTCAGATCTGTTTTAGCAAGTAACATTGGTTAACATAAGGAGTCATAAAGAATATTTTTAAATGCAGTAACACTTTGTATACTTAACATGTTATCTCGAACATTGTTAGAATAGACATTGTAGTAAAAAGGTGTAACAAAAGGTGAAATTACTTGAGTAAACATATAGGTGACCAAATGGGCACTCATATCACTTAAAAAACAGCTCTAGAAAGTCTTGCATGTCTCGCCGCTTTATCAAATTGCAACCAAAATAAAAAGGAAATGAACTATAACTTTTCCTACAAATTAAAATCATAAGTACATAAGGAGGGAAAAGCTACATTTCAAAAGAGAGCAGTAATGAATACAACACTGTCTGAACTTATTTGTTTATAGAGAAAAAAACATTTATCCTGTAGAATGCTGAATTTATTATAGTCATCACCTTGTACTGGAATGCATTTGATGTTCAATCTCTTGCAGCAGGTGCTCTAGCTGCTCAGTCTCTTGTGTGAGGCTGTTCTTTTGGCCCATCAATGTCAAGAGCTTCGCCTTCAAAGCGGAATCAAGGCGCGATATCATCAGCTCCACAGCATTTCGGATTTCACGCACGCGTTCATCTTTCGCAGCGCGCACTGATTCCACATTGCGTTCCTAATATTCGATAATAAAACAAATAAATAAACTATTAAAACACTTTAGCTTTCTTTTATCAATATGTACTGGTGGTACCTCGCTGCTGCCAATCAGTAATCTGTAAACATCACTATGTTCCAGATTAAAAGAGCGTTCTAGCTAGTGAAATTTCTATGGTAACCAGACTTAACATCCTATGTCTCCAGGAGATGAGCACAATGTGATGCTGTGTTTATCTTAAATAGCGACATGTTGTTATAGATAAGAGTATCACTTACCATCAGATGAACGTCTCGCTACGACGTATAAAAAAAAATGCTAACGAAAATTGATGTTATCAGTTGAGATGATAATCATTAAAAAAAATAGATAAACAAGCACTGGCAGAACAACCTCTGTCTGGTTTAACTAGTAACATTCAGCTGGTGGTAACTAAATATATAGATTGAAAGAAAGGTATATCAAATAACAATACAACTTACCACATCCTGAACAAGACTAATGAGCTCTATCAATCTCCGCCTCAGCTGAGAGACCTCGTCGCGAATCTGCGTGACGTGCTGCTCGTACACTTCCTCTAATGGCTTAAAAGTATGCCCCGAGTGTGTGCCGCCCCACAGAGCACACTGGTGGCAAATACAACGTCTGCATGTCCAGCAGTAAACCGTCAACTTCTCCTGGTGGGTTGGACACCTGAAAATGCATTTTTACATTCGAAATTTATAAAGATGAACATTAAAGTACTACAACTTCACAGGTGTTGTGAGAGTCCATGGACAACAGTAATTACTTATCATCAACTGTGAACTGTTAGCTCCTTTGCTCACTTGCTCTTTAAAAAAAACACTATATATGTTAGATTTCAATAATCATACATTTGTGTAAAACATACATACTTTTAAAACTTATGTTTATTAATATTGTACATAAATTTAAAAATCTTTATAACATTTTTACATTAATTGTAAATTTTTTATTAAAATTGTGTTTATTTCATTAGTTTGTTATTTCATTGTTACATGCCAACATAAACTTTAATAGTCTTTCTTTCATACATAACTTAAAGATAAATGTGCACATTCCTTTAAGTGTTTATTGTAACTATGACTACCTAAGAATCTTGATGATTAAACCTTTATAAAAACCAGTAGAATTTCAAAACAATGTTAATTATGCCAATAATTATCAAGATGAATCAGCAATAAGTAGTAAAGGACTTACATGCGCAATACTTTTACAGTTTATTAATTTAATAAAAAATGTTAAGATTCAAGTTTTTGTCATAAATTACTCCATAATAACTAATAAATATTTTTAAAGATATAATTAGTTGTATAAGTGTTATAAGTAATCCCAATTGTAACTGAATCAGTCAGGGATTCAGTACATACAAATATATTTACAATTATTACCATATATCTTTCTAGCGATTTTTATTATGTGTATTATGTATAATACAATCTTATATATTTAAAATGCATCATAAGAATATTAATTGTTTGTAAGCAAAGTGTATTATATCATTGATGAGTATTTAAATGACTGATGAATGTGTGAAAATCAAATGTGTTGATTCTCAAGCAGTATTTAAGTTTGTATATTTTGAAATTTAAAGAAATGTATTTACATAGATAACAATGCTGAGTTTCTGACACCCATTCTTTTCATTTCCAAGGCATTTCTTTTGTGAATGGCTGGTAGCGTTTTACAGTCAATAAGTGTTCTTATTTTCAATAACATTTTGACTTTGATGTAGTACTTAAAATGTTATTTCAAGCAATTTAATGATTTCACATTAAATATTTGTTGAAATCTTAAGATTTAATTGTTAAAACCAAATTTAAAAATTCTTAAAATTAATGAAAAGATGTACCTGTCTCTGAAGCTTTCTCTTTGGCTGGCTGAATTTGTTTGCTGCATTGTTTCAATCTGCTGGGTAACTTCCTCCACCCAACGGCAGTTCACTAGTTCGTGTAGATGCAGCGCAGCCCGACAGTGTGGACATTGCGACCGCTGTTCCGTTAGCCAGCGCCGAACACAGGCATAGCAACAGAGCTTCGAGCAATGTGGACAAAGGTGTGCGTCCACCAGCTTTTCCATACAAATGAAGCATCGGAATACCTCCGCCAATGTCTACAAAACCACAAAATCATAATTCCATACATCACATAGGTCAAGTTTAACTGTCAATAGTATGTAGGCCAAATCAATTTACCTCGACGATCTGCTCCTCGCCATTTCCATTCCCTTTTTCTCCCCTTAAAGCCATCGTTAGGATTAGACAAATCTAAAGCGGAGAATTCTTCACCATAATTTAAATCGTTTCTACATATTTCAAAAGAAGCAATAAATCATGTTTCACAAACCAAACCAAGTGTCAACAAAAGAGGTAACCAGCCACTTCCGTATTCGAATATCAATTGAAATCAAAATAAAAACAAAAAAACTGTGTTGCCATTTAAGAACAAAGTTTACTTAAACAATTGAAGCAAACTTTATTTTTATGTCAGACTGGTAAAAGGGATGTTTATAACCTTGAAGTTTAAAACGTGTTTAAATTAAACATACATGCGTAAATTCGCACAAATAAAAACAAAATTCGTTTGTGTTATGTAACTTATTTTAATTATATGGTCTAGGTGACTTCTTCCTGTAAATGTCTCAAGATGTGACAGAGGAACATGATATTATCGCATGAACTACCAGCATCCTTATTACTTGGATTATTTTTATACTTATTTTGTAATATATTTTTAAAAATTAAATTATTTTTTGATAATTAATTCACAAAATGTAGCAAACATTTATTTCTCTTTTTTTCTCTTTTAACTGCATTTCGCCCCTGTGTATCGTTAATATCAAATTATATTTGTTTACATGTATTAGAGAACGCAAATATTACGCTTAAAAGATATTTAAACATATCCTTGAAACAAGGAAAAGTTATAAAGAGCTGTAAAGACTAATAAATATTACAAGAACATGGTAAGTTCATATTAAATTTTGATGTAGTCATATTATGAGCCCTACTTTTATTCTAAAAATATTATTTTCATTTCCATTACACTTGTACTTCCAATTAAACAATACATTTACGTACACAATATTTTGCAAACACAAGAAAAAAAAATTAGGTATTGACTTTTGATTCTTTACTTATTAAATTATTTTTGATAAATTTTGGAAGACGTAAGCTGGACGATCTCTTTCTAATCTATTACGTTATGTTATGAATATCTAGAAACATATATTTGCCCTTTAGTTTTTTTATGGATGTCATAACTTTAGCTTATTTATTTATTTAATATGCACCTTCAGCTGTTGTTACATAACATAGGTACTAACGTATATTTTAGTGACAATTATCTTACTATTAATGCACAACATTTTAGTAATAATAATGAATTACATAATTATTTTAAAAAATTTACTTCGCGACCATATATCTAGCTGTTGGCGTGACAAAATTGCAATTCCTCAGGTCTTTCATTTATAAACGAACCAAGGGAATAAGAAAAATAATCATAACACAAAGAAATAACCTTAAATTTAATACATGTCTTTTAATTACGTGAACTTTAATAATGAAGGAAATTACTGTAAGCAACAAATTTATGATTTAACACTTTGCCATAAATATTGCATGTAAATTAAACGATAATCGAATAAAATTTATATAACACTTTACTGTAAACCAATATCAAAGTACATAGTCTGGAGGTATTTTGCAATTGACGAATGATAAAAGACGTCATACATTAACTGTGACGTCTTTTGTCATCCGTCTATTTGACGTATGGAGACGTTCTCCTGGCTATAGGTTACATGAATAACCTATACCATTTTGAATTGAAGTTTTATCATTAATATTATACTCTAGATTTTGCTGTTTTTAATTTTTATGATACACAGGTTAATAATAAAGTGAGTAAACAGTAATGTTACATAAAAACTATTTATGAAAATTTATTTGAAATTTGGCTAAAGGTTTGCGATTCAAGTAGTAAACAAATCAACAATATATTACATAATTGTTAGCTTTACAATTATGTTCATTTAATATTTTAGTAATGTGACAAAATTTAGGCGAATAATTTAAATATGAGAATAAATAATTCTGTTTTCAGAATGTTAACTTAAATCATAATCGTGCGCGTGTGTTTTCGCCATGTCCTATCTGAAAGTGTTGCACTGCAGCTTTTCCATTAAACATGGAACTTTCGCCGTCTCTTCAAGATCTCTGCTTTTTAAACTTGGTGTAAGTATAACTAATTTTAATAGATTGTATTGGATTATAAACTTAATGTAGTTTAATTTGAGACTGAATTGAAATTCTGTTTAGTAACGTTTTGTTATGCTTATATACAGAAGCTCATTATTTAAAAGAATTTTATTCCGCAATCCACCTTGGATTCTAATTAACCCTCTCTTGATTTTTAATTTTATATAGAATGTACCTCATAATAATGATTATCTTTTTTATTAGCATGGGAAACAGATACTGCAACTAGCAAAGATATCAACTGGACAATGTTGGCAAAGTAAACTACCTATAACAACACAAACTCAAACACCATCAAATGTTAAGAGTAAAAATGTGCCACAAGACACAAGGGTATGGAAAGAAACTCCCACACAAGATATTAAAAATAATCTAGGAAACTATTGTATGATGCTTTCGAAATTTCGTTTGACATGTAAGTCTGCCTTTATTATTATTGTAATAATAATTTGGCTTAAATTTTTGTGTATGGGTTAATCAATAGAAAATTAAATATTAGTATTTCACAAAAGTAACAAAATTTTAATTATAATGTAGTAATTACAACAAATATATCTGTACTTTAAAATGCTGATTAAAATAAATTAATTTCAGCACTTGTTGTAATGACTTCAATGGCAGGCTACACATTAGCCCCTGCACCATTTGACTTCACAGCATTTGCTCTATGTGCTGTAGGAACTGGCTTAGTGTCATCTGCTGCCAACTCTATTAACCAGTATCATGAAGTACCATTTGATGCACAGATGTCCCGCACTAAGAACAGAGTGCTTGTAAAGGGTCTTTTGGAGTAAGTACAATATTGGTTCTATTGAAGCAAGTACAATATTGGTCTCATGAAAGTAGAATTAATGTTAATTTGGTAATATTATTAGGTTTAACATGTAAAATGAAATTTGTTTTATATTTATTTATAACAGCAGAAATTTTTCTGACAGAACACAACTTTTGTGGCATAATAAATTATAGTTTTTTTGGATGGATGTACCATTGTTCAATAAAAATTCTCTGTATTTTTATTGTTAGTGTGTAACTTATAAAAGTATGATTTCTATTAAAAAAATTATTTATTTCATATCAATAATTTACAGACCCGTACATGCTATCAGTTTTGCTGCTCTTACCAGTGTAGCGGGCCTTAGCATATTATATTTTGGTGTAAATCCCCTGACTGCCGCTTTGGGTGCAGGCAACCTTGTACTGTATACATCAGTATATACACCGATGAAGAGAATGTCTATTCTTAATACATGGCTAGGATCTGTAGGTGAGTTATTTCATGTGTTACAAGTTTTTAACAATCTATTTTAGAAAAAAAGAACAATGAAAATTTAAAATAATTAGAACAAAATTTAAAATGAGGATTATTATTGTAATTCAATTCTGCTTCAAAAAAAAAATATAATTAATGTTTTTGGATCAAAATCATAAAACATTTCCCAACATTGGTATAGAAAATTTACAGACTGACTAGGTCTCTGAAAACATGCACTGGTGCAATCTGTAAATCTTGGATGTCTTTGTAACTCACTAAGCCCACTGACATCTCAGTTTCAGGTTTGAAACTAGCATAATCCAGACTTCTCTCCAAAAGCAGAGCTTTTTTAAAGATTTTCTCTTCTCACAACACCAAAATAAATAATTTCTAAAACGATGGGTATCTGTTCTTAAATGAAGAGAATATCTCAAGTGGTTACAACTCATAAAACTAAAGTTTAGATTTTTTGGTATTAAGTGTTAATTGTTCTTGAATCATTTTCCCAGTTGGTGCAATACCACCCTTAATGGGTTGGGTGGGCTGTACCGGAAGTTTAGACGCTGGTGCGCTAGTTTTGGGAATGATATTATACTCATGGCAGTTCCCGCACTTCAATGCGCTATCTTGGAACTTAAGGCCGGATTATTCGCGTGCGGGGTATAGAATGATGGCCGTCACAGATCCAGGTAAATATAAAATATGTAACACTCATTTAAGTTATAATTTGTCTTTATTGCATTAATATAACTTACCCTTTTTAATACGACGAGACCATCAAGACGTGATACTAGAGGTCAGTGGCAGAGATAGGCTCTATGGTGATGCTTGCCTAGGTTCCGGCACCTATCATCATGAAAATGAAACTAATTTGCATATATAACTTAGTTGACAAAACAATATTTTTTCATTTGTACTCCTATATTTAATTGTTTCAGGATTATGCAGAAGAGTTGCACTCAGGCACACTGGGATTATAACAGTGACTTGCGTGGCATCTTCATATTTAGGTGTAACAAATATGTGGTTTGCGTTGGAATCTTTGCCTTTGAATATATACTTCATGTACTTAGGTGAGTTGTATGCAAAGACTTTTTGGCAAAGAATATAACTGTAATTACTGACAAATTATGGTGCTTATACACTACAGCACGTATGAATACCATTCCGTTCAGTCGTCATCGTATGCGGCGACTAAAGGATGATCGCAGAATGATTAGAATCACTTGATGAGATATTGCTGCAAGTCTACACTTCTAAAATGAAGGTGGCAGTTCCATAAAATACAGCATTCCCATGAGGTGGACGTTAGGCTAGCGGCATGTCGATTAACATTTACGTAATTTTACACAATACATACAAGTCAAGACAGAAAGGAAGGTGATCATCGTTATCATAATAAGCCTGAGACCATATTTGTGACATTTTATTTACTAATGCATGATTCTTTTGCAGCTTGGCAATTTTATAAGAAATCGGATAGCGGCAGTTCAAGAAAGCTATTTAGATTCTCTCTTGTACATTTACCGGCGTTGATGTTACTTATGCTAGTCAATAAGAAGTATTGGAGTTTGAGTGATACTCAAGACCATAAGGAGATGATAAAATTACAGGATGTCAATAAATTACCAGAGTCAAAGAGGATTACAGTATTGCCACGTGGACCCGTTGTAACCGCACAACAGGCTGATGTACCAAATTGACAGTTACGAGATTACAAACGTTTAGACGCTTATTTTTCTATATGTAAATAGTGTATGATTATTTTGCTATTAATTTAGCTTGTGATGTAAGATAATAAATCAATCCCCCACGTGTTACAACAGATTAATTTATTTTGTTGCTATAGTTTGTTTTAACGGTTAAGTGTTAAATGAATTATACAAATAATAGTAAATCCTTATATTTATTTTGTTTTTTTTTTGTATAATTTAAGTTACAAATAATGCTGGAAATTTTAAAATATAAAGTACATACAAACATTCAGACAAATCAATTTGAACATTATAAGAGATGGACATTGGGATTCTGTTGGAGCTTTTCAACAATTTAAGTAAAACGAAAAATTTAAAACCCGTTTCATCAAACATTATTTAAATCACTAGTTGTGCATCTTGGTCGATTATTTCCTGAAACAAAAAAATGTGAAATTAACACTATCAATCGTAATCACGTCTCTGAAAAAAACCATTTTACGCCTTTTTGTCAACATCAACCTACAGTTCTACCACAAGTTTTAAAATGGGTCATTACATTACTTTCACAAAAAAAGTTACATCCAGTTTAGAGCAGCACAAACAAGCCACTATCAATGCCTAGTAACGCGAAAAAATGGTAACCTACTTGGCTTTTTTAGATCTGCGCTCATGTTCCCGACTGTCGTCCCGGGAACGTTTGTGGGATTTGCTTTCGCTGGAGTGCTTCTTGTGGTCGCCGTTGGATTTGCTGTGGGATGACTTATCCCTGTCACGATGCGATGACGACTTGTGGTGTTTGTCTCGATTCTTTGATGGACTAAAAAAAAAAGTATAGAATAATTAATATTTTCTTTGTTAAAAGACTATAAATTGAAATATTTGAAAAGTACGCGATTGTCTACATTTTTGTTAATGTAAGAAATGTAGCTTTGTTAGATGTAAATGTCTTTAGTATGAAGTCAGAGAAAGCAACATGTACTATACACTAGTCCATAATGTCTGTAACTCATCATCGTCATAGAGTGCGATCTTTAAAGTGAAGCTGGGCAGTCAGTCAGAGAAATTTATTTTAATTTTGAGTCATAATTTTCGTGTAGTATAATCAAAAGGTGTCTGTAACTCACCTGCTATTACTGTGTTTAGATGGACTCTTATGGTTGGAACTCTTGTGGTTGGAGCTGGAACTCTTATGACCAGAGCTCTTGTGGCTGGAACTCTTGTCATGTTTACTCTTTTTGCTGCTTCCTACGTTGGAGTCGAATGAGCGCGGTCTGTCGTGACCGCCTTTTCTTTTCCGGTCGAAGTCCTCCCTGTCGTAGTTACGTTCCTTTTTGTCCTCCTCGGCAGCTTCTCGCTCTAGATCTGACCAATCTTTACCAGACTCTTCATCTTCCTCCCCTAAAAATATTATTTTAATATTGATTAATAAATCTTTTTTTAATTAAAGAACATAAAGTGTCTAAAATCTAAAAAAAAAACAAAAATAAACTATAAACCCTCATTTTACTATAAAAATAAACAATTAAAAAATTTATCAATACCTTCACTGTCGCCAGAACCATCCGATACGTCCGATGCTTGCGAGTCATATTCGGAATCATCTTCGGACTCCTCTTCTGACTCCACATCTGTCGGTTCATAGGCATCATCCTCTTCTTCAGATTCTTCATCCTTAAATGTAAAAAAATTCAATAGTTTAAATTGAGTTCGACTCCGCAAAATGCAGGTCTCTAATAAGAACAATTATTTATTTAAAAAAAACCGTTTTTACAATAAATAGTTGTCTAGAACAATGCAAAATTAATGATAAAAAATAAAATCCTAGAAAATAAAATTTTCGTGGACATGTGACCATGCATCAAACCGAACTTGGCCTGTTTGTTTAAATAGCCTAGAATCTCTCCTTGCGAGAAATGGTCTGATTCATTGCAGTGGAGAAATCAACAGACTTGTTTAATAAAGAAAGAACATAGATTACATACTTGTGCAGCATCTTCAGCATCAGACTCTGGATCCAAAAATGACCAGCCACCATTATCAAAGAAGCCCTCAATATCATCAGTAATTGTTTTCATAACCTTTGTCCAATTTAGAGACTGTATTCCTTCAGAATATCGAATATCACAAGAACTGTAAAAAATAAAGATATGAAAGGATTATTTGTCACACTAGCAAAACTTATCTTTGCAACAATGGAAGCGTTTGTCTTGTAACGTAGTCTCTGGTTGTAGAGTTGAGTTAGTGGCAAAGTTTTTTCGATCTCGCCTTGTTATCTCCCAGTGTCATTATATAAATCTTCAGCCATAATAATATTACTATGTTCCGTCTGATGATGTATCACAAGCTTTGGATTCTGGGAGAATATATTTCACTGTGTGAAATTGAGAACACACTTTAGCCTATTGTAGATAAAACAAAATCTAAGTACTCACTTCAACCACTCTTTCACGTGATCCAGCATGTTCATAGGTACTGCATTGACCATTGCTACTTTCTTAGCATAGTCCTTGAAAACAAAAACCATATCAAAGTTCTTGAGATGGAACTGGACCCGCTCAAAGTGCACCAGCTCGACATCCTCAAGCGCAATGACGAATGGTGGCCATTCAGTGAGATTCACTAGGGCGCCGGAAGTTGGTTGCAAAAGGACAGTACTACGGAATGGTGCTCCAGGGAAGCCTAATTCTCTGTGGAGTAATTGTAACATAAGAAAAATTTGTGGGTAATTTATTTCGATGTTAGAAGTTTTTGATGCTTGTAACAATATTTATAATAACAAAGCTATGCAACAATATTATTACCATCAGCAGCCAATAGATGTCCATCCTTAGTGAGGGTCTTTACCACTACACTATACTATTTGTAGGTGGTAGTATCTTACGCACTAGACGCCATCTACTTAGATACTACCTCTTCTAGCAGCCGCTTGGAAAGAGTTGCAGATAGTGGAATTATGGGATAGGATGACTTGTATCACAGTGACAAGCAAAATGCCAGTCTATGAAATCATCCCAACAAGCGTCAGATTGTTATTGACAGTTAAGCAACCTGATTGTCCCATAACGTAATTAGATAACGTGTATTCAAAAAACATAGCAACTGTTTAATATCTAAGCTATAAGTACTGTTTTAACTTTTAAAGTCGTACCTGAATGGTGTGTCGAATTCTACTTCCTGTTTGGTCATGTTCTCCACGCGTTCGCAGAAGCTCTTGAAGGCTACCTTGAGTTTGTGGCGCAGCTCGCGCTCGCTCTGCTCGGCAGCTAGGTCGTCGCGATCGTGCATGTGCTGATGCTTGCCAAGATCTGTAGTGATCTCACCGACCTCTGTGTAGAATTGCACGTCCACATGCTTCTTTTTGCCTGGAATATAATTAAAACTCATGCCGTCATAAAAGAAAAATGGGTAACACACATGGAGTTAAGTTCAACAGATCACTATTGAACTTGGTATATACACTCGCATAAGAGGTAATGTGCTTAACAACTTACCAAACATAATAGCGTGTTTCAAATGAAAATGCAACAAAATTATCATTTCACCATCACATGGTTGGAAGAAGGCATTCTTTATGTTATTATATAAAATATCCACTTTATCTCCTCTCACTGATGTAAATCTGAAACCATTAGTATGAGCTTCTAATGAACCACTCATTCTCTTTGTGACAATATTGGGCCTTATGTATAGATCCTTAAGTTTCGGGTTGCCTTTGCTTTGAGAGAGAACCAGAGTGTCCTGTTTCACAAGATCTTCTTTTTCTCTTTCTTCAGCTTCTCTCGTTTTGAATTTCTTTTGTACTTCTTTTATTAAACGGAAACCTGTATTGAGATTTGATGAGGGAGGTGAAATTTCACCTGGTTCCTTAGTGTTTGTACTCCGGTATGTGCTGTAAGAAAAGATTACAGTTACAATCGAAATATTGTTGCATTTTTTGACGAAATGACGTCACAAATATGGCCTTAAACTGATACGCCCATTACAGTGTAGCGCTAATACGGATGAGATGGTGCTTGTCGCCTTAGGCCATAAGAGGCTAAAACTCGTTACCCACTGGGATACATTAGCAAAATTGACTATCTACACTGCCTCTATCAAACCGGAATACAGTGATGTTTGCAATAGGCACTTGCGTGATACCTGCCCAGACAGTTTCCAGTTACAGAGATCTACCAAAAATATTAAATAATCAAACAGTTTTTTTAATAATAATTTAAACTTACACTTCTTTAACAAATGTAGCATCTGGTTGAGAATAATTACCGCCTTCATTTCTTCCCATAGTTGCACCAGGGTGAAAGAAGTTTATCCTAAGGTATGTGTAGTCACCTTCTACAGATTGTGAGATGTTCTTTATGGTAGAAATATGGAATGGCACTGGTACGCCAAATATCGGCAAAATGATCGTTTCGTATTTGCGATCTGTGAACAATAAGTATATTTAAAACTAGTATTTGCTGCAATACCTATTTTTAGGTAGGTTACAATTTTTTTTATTCAACAAAGCGACGGAGCACAACATTCATTTAGAGACCCATCCATAACAATGTAGTGCCAAGTTGTTATGGGCAGTAAGGTCTATATACACTGCACCACATTGTGATTGCTGCCTTGAGACACAAGATTTAAGTCTGTCGCTCCAGTAATTACATTAACTGCAATGCCCCTTAAAATGAAGAAAATATATATTTATTTACTATTGTTTGGCAGCAGAAATCAGTTGAGCAGTGATACCTAGCTAGACAACCTCCAACAGCAGTGAGGAAGAAATGTTACATTTGAAAATAAATCTCTAGTTTCGCTACTAACTATTTTCAAAAACACATACCAACATATAATTTGAGTTCTTTCACTTCATTTTCTCTTGGCATTTGACTCACACTTTTGTAGGAAACAGTACTTTTTCTTATCTTTTCACAGTCTTTACCACTGGATTGTTTTGCTAGTCGCTCTTTAGCTTTCTCATTGAGTGCAATCGCCAGTTCTCTTTGATGCTCTTTACGTTTCTCTTCAGAGGAATGCTCTGTTCTCAGCTTGGATTCTATCACGGCAGTTCTTTTACCTCGTCCTGAAAAACAGAAAATTAAATAATCAAAACATGTGTAATCTCTAGTACTAATTACCATTTATATTATTATTTTTATACTGTCTGTTAAATATTAATTAATAAAAACTTTAAAAAGCAATGTCTATTTCCTAAATTTTTTTACATGCATTACCATAACTTGTTTGGTGAAGAAAGTGATGACTCACCTCCATTTTCTATCCATCCAGGTTTGCATGTAAGTAAATAAAATAGTATAAATGACACAGCAAATTACAAACCAAATTAAAGTAGTCTTTCTTTAAGACAATTTATACTCATGTACAATGAGAAATTACACAAAAACACAGAATTCATTTAAAACAATAATAGATGATAATATATTTTTGTATAAAATCAACAATGTAGTTGATTAAATCTATATTTTATTTTAGTACCAGTTCATAAAACATATCAAACTAAAAAAAAACACTAATAAAACAAAAAGATAATACAAAACGAAATTAATAATATTAATTTTTAACATTTTCCTAAATATTTCCAGAAATCTAGATTATGTTTTTAAAGCTTCGTGTTTAACTGAAAAAAATACTATGTTGCTATAAATAAATATCTTTATTGTATAGTAACATACAACAGTAACCATACTCGAAAAAAAAATGTTAAGTTATCAAAAACACAAAAACAAATTAATTTAGTTGTAAACAGTAACACCTGTACCATGATCATGTTATTAGATGAATAATAAATATATCAGTGGATGAGAAGAGTAGAGGAAGTCATAAATATGGATGAATTGTGTGAAAGAAAATATACATTTATATGGAGTTGATTGTTAGTTATTGGTGGATAGAAGGAAACAGAGGAAGACAAGACATGTTGTCTTCATGTGGAGTGATAATAGACAGGGACATGAAGAGACCCGTACCATGATCACCACAAACATGATATTTGGGAGGCGAAGCTAAAAGTAAATATATTTGAAAATGACAATGTAATCATATAGCCTCAAACTAAGGCGAAGCATTAATGTAATTTAGTAGAATAAAAAAGAATGTGATATTTTCATGACATAATGAAATATGTTTTATGATTTTTGACATTTAACAACAATTGTATTCCATCAGCATCTACCAACAACTCACCAAGTATTTCAGTCTTATTTTCCTTTTCCTCTTCTTCTTCTTCATCATCATCCTTTAAAAAGATGCCAATGTTCTTGATTTTCTTTTTTGATTGTGTAAGTAATGATGCAGGCTGTTCCTCATTTACTAACACTGTATCCCCAATGAATAATGCATAGGTCTGAATAAAATATTTTAAAATTTGTTAAAAAAATATGTTAATGACATTATTTATTGCATGGGTACCAAAATGACATGAAAATTTAAATAAGTAAAAAATGTTTAGTATGCAAACAATACTGTGCAACACTTTGGATGTAACTAGTGTAATTACTAGGTCAGAGAGACCTAATATCTTAGGTTTTAAGGAGAGAAATACATTGTTGCACCACAATAAACATTGTTCTATACAGTTCAACATTGTGCTATAGGTGAATGTCCAGCCCATCTTGACAATTCACAAACAACAACTTGACCATTCAAAAACAAACTTTTGATAAATAAACATATGATTACCTTTCCTTCTTTATCTGTAGCTGCGCTATTTGATAGATTGGCTAAGCCAATGTTGATGTTAAACACCATACCCTTCTTGACTATTATTGATGTTTTTGGTCCGATCACTATTGAGCTTTCACGGAACTCAATACCCATAGCAAAACTACACATAAACAATTTCAATGTAAATATTTAATCAGAGAACAAGATTTTTTCAAATAATTCATAAAGTTCAAAATTTAGGGCAAAGCTTACCCAAATGATTTTGTGAGGTTGTCAACCAAATCAGATTTTTCTTTCTTAGCCAATTCAAGTCCGGCTTCATAAACTGCTGAAAGTTTTGCACCAGCAACAAGACGTTTCATGACTTCTTCCTCTAGATTTAAAAGGAAATTATAATTGCTCTGTATTTCATCTGTAGGATTGACCAGCAATGTCCGTACAATATTTGAGCAATAGGATTTATACCTAGCACCCAGAGAGCATACAATAGATCCAAAATGCAGATGATTCTTATCAGAAACTGCACTAAATTTGAGACTGTAATTCCCTCCCGATTGGATGATGGGAGGATAACACATGTCAACCTGACTTGTATCTACACCAGTGACATATTTCTTATCAGATATTGCAGCTTCAACTCCTTCAGCAAGTTTGGAGTGCTTTACTTTCTGAAATTTTAACAAATAGTTTGTGTACATTTCATTTCTGAATCAATTTATAAATTAAATTATTACACGTGTTACTTTATATAATATACCCGCAAAATAAAATTGTATGTTTACATTACCATCTTAGTGTAACCTATGAACAACACTGATAACTATGAGTCCATTCTTCAATTCTGAAGTTAGATAAATAACACCTTTACAACTTTTGTAAATCTTGAAACCCTAGTTAAATAATTTAAAATGCATGGAGGGTACATTGTCTTACTTGCTAGTAGATTGCTTGTAACAGTGGTTATGTTTAAACTTGAGTACAATAACCACAAAACACAATTACAAAAATTATAGGAACTGGAATTTCCCAAAAGTATGATTTTTTTGTAATTTTTACTTGTAAAGGATTATTATAAAAAAAAATATATCTGAAATCTAAAACTATGTATAAAGTATTACATAATATTGCCATGAGATCATGTCTCTGCCAAATATTGATGCCAGGTATGCTAGTATACTTTGAATAAGATCAACATCTATTTCTAGCACTTAAAAAAACTGATTTATAAAGAATGTAAACAGCTTACCTTATCAGAATCAATAATTTCCATAATTTGGTCTTTTAAATATTTTGTAAAAACATCCACTGTGACCAAACATGCTTTTTTCACTGTGATAATTTCAGAATCTTCTTTTGGAGCCATTAGGATTGCTATTGATGAGCTGATATCAACATTTTCAAATTTTTCAGCTTTCATTGCAGCTTTCCAACTTTCACAAAACTCGCCTGGGTAGTTATCTTTAGCAAAAATGCCAAGGGTTTTACCTGATTTTGACCTTTTAATTTCTTGTATGAGTTTATGAAAATTTTCTTTATCCTTATCATTCTAAAAGCAAAATTAAAACATTTTGGATGTCATGATGTAAGGAAGCGGTGCTTACTAAAGTAATATACTTACTCTATCTCTAATAAGAAGCTTAACTGTGGGTAATTCTGATTCCTCTTTCCCATTTTCAATTTGTCGCAAAAATTCAATTTTTTTCTTACTGGCCAAAAAACACATACTATTTTCTGTAAGAACTGTGATTGTATCTGGTAACTCATATCCAAATAACCATGTCTGTAAAAACAAAGGACAATCTTTACTAATTGTGTAAAACAAACGGAAATTAGTAGTTCAAAAATCACTATTTGATTTAATACATCAATTATAACTGTTCTGATGAGACTTAAATGCATAAAATATTTAAAAAAGTTGTTTTACCAATAAAACATGTCCATGCGCACATTGAATAACAAAAATACACACCTGCAAAGCTGTCGATTTACTGTATAAAGTGTCTTCGTCAACTCCTACACAAGAAACTAAGCAATCTGTCTTAGCTAGTGCGTCGTCGCTTTTAGAATCAGCGGCTGCAGCCTGTAAGAAATTTTAAAATAAAACAAGGAAATACATAATGCGAACGTTAAAGGCATATGTTGTAACCCACCTTCCATGCTGCATAAAGCCTTTTCATGCGACGATAGAACGTCTCCTTGTCCAAGGATATATTAGACATTGCGAAAATTAAAAAATAATAATAATAAAATACTTTTCTACGCCACAAAAATTAAAAAATTAATCACGATCGTAGTATACATTACAAACTTTGACAGCAAACATGAATGGCGGGCGTCTGTGCTAGACTCTACATTGTCTATTATATATCTTATTTCTTTTCGAATGCGAAAGGCAAAAGACTAATTACATACAGTCAGAAATGCATTCTATTTCTATTGTATTAGTTGTTTCACAAAAAATAGCTTAATTTTAAGTGACGGAGTAAAGTATAATAGTTAACTGTATTAATGAGCTCTATAACTGTTAAGTAACTGGTTCCTATAAGATACACATGGTTTTTTCAAGTAACTAAAAGAAGTGTTTTACTACTTTGTCTCCGTGAATCAGAGGCTAAACGCTTGATTTTTAGTGCAGCTAGGATAGCGTTAGGTTAATTTTAACTCTATCCGGCGACATACTACGCTTATATTTTCAATTTGTTATCATAATAGCATTGTTGTGTCCCGGTAATCAAACACGTGAAAGAAAGAGTTTAGTGAAAACTCTTCATAATCTTCTTGTCCATTATCACTTAACATCATAAGAAAATAGGATCTACTGAATTATCAATGTATAAATAAAAAAAACATTGTAAGTAATAACATTATGGGGGGTATAAAGTAATAAGCCATGCAATAGTACGTATTACAATTATTTGGTCCTAAAATGTTATACAAGTCAATAGTTTCAACAAGTACGCTGTACTACGCTTTACTTATTGGGTATTTTTATCAAAGCAAAATTTCAGTGTTTAGCTTTTAATTAAAGAATATATTACTAACAAAAATATACATTAAAAATATAAGTAAACAATTGCGTTTATTTATTTATTATTAAAAAGTTTAGTAATTTTATTAATCATCTTACACCAGTGTTATCTACATGTAATATACATTGTTGTTCAAGTTTAGTATTATTAGATCGAATCATACTAATTTTTACTGCAAAGCTGTTTTTATCATTGTTGTAGGAATAACTGTCCCTTATACATTTTTCCATTAAAAGTACAATGGCTGGAATGTGTTGCCAGTATTTGCCCAAACAACGATTATGTTTTTCTATATATGAAATTTCCTTTGACTGATCTTCTTCTGAAATAGATTTATTTGTGAATTCAATCATTATAATAAATGCAAAAAATACTATGCCATAATAACACGCAAAAAGTTAACAATACCTTCAAACTCTAATGGTTCTTGCTCAACCCACCTCGTTTGAATATTAACACATATAATGCTAATTTCATTATTTTTACATAAAAAACGAGTATAATTTACAAAAACATTTAAATAGCCCAAACCTGAAACAATCAAACATAATAGTATTTATTCAAAATTAAAATTTTCTTGTAAAATTGCTTTAGTACAATCATAACTTATTTTAATCATAAGTTATTTATAATAACACAAATATTTAAATGTACAACCTATTTTGTTTTCATCTCCAAAGTGTTGTAATAGTAAACATGGTAATGAGTCTATTATTATCAAACTCAAATTTGGTATAACAATACTTTTATTTTTTAGTTTTCTAAAAACATCAGTTATTTCTTCCATTGTCCATACATGTAATACTTTTATTTTTAACATATTTTTCGCTATTTCCTAAAAATAGTAAAAAGCGCATTTTAGACTTTCTAAAGACCCTATATTGTACAACAATTACAAAAACATTAATTTTTTACCTGATGAGAGAAACCAATGTTATCCAAAATAGCTTGAATTCTCAAAGATGAAAAATCTCCCTTTGTATCAACATAGAGGACTGTGTTTTCAGTATTAACTGTACAATTTATAGCTAATTGGTAACATAATTGAGTTTTTCCAGAGCTAGCAAGACCACATAACTCTGTTATATACCCAATAGGTATACCTCCATCCAAGACTGCATTTAAACTTCAACAAATAATCTTATTATTAACAGCTAATACTTTCACTTTGTCACAAAGAAAAATTATTATTGAAATATTATAATATTTTAAAATAATAACAGACGATTCACCTTTCTATTCCTGTATCAAGAAATCTTTTTTTATTCAGAGAAAATAAAGTAGAACCATTAAAAACTGGAGCGGCATATTTATTAAAAATAGCATTTCTTATTTCTAGGATTTCGAAGAGCTTTAGTTTTGTTAACGTCGATAATTTTTCTGTATCGTGTTGAAGAAATTGTAAAATAGTAGTAATATTGTTCAATGTAAGAGTCTTTACTACGCTTTTTGTTAATAGTGTGTGATTTAGGTCCGTAAGTTTTTGCATTGTTAAGTATAAATTAAAACGATAAAGGTTATAGGCATATTTTATAATTATGCCGTAGATAGAAAATCTTGTTTACCACCAATATAAAAAGAAAACATTAAATTTTGATTTGACAAATGTCATTTAATATTTTTTTAAAATGTTTTTAACGCTATAACCAACAGATTTTCAGCCACTATCAAAGAAGTTGCATAAATGAAAAATTTGACAATTTTTTTTAATTTTTGTTGTATAGTCATGATTAATCATTAATGTAAAAGATTATTAATCATGAATTCAATATTAACAAAAGCACTTTATTATTTAATGGTTTCATTCGTTTATTGCTCGAGAGTGAATGATTTTTTACGAAGTACTCTGTGTTCGATATCTTATTTTTCCTTCATTTGTTCGCACGCCTGTCAGGCGATGCGCGTAGCGCTGTGATGGCCTCATATAATTTTGTTTTACATTTATCAATTTTATGATATTTATGATATATATATAGTATAAAACTTATTGGTAGTGTAATTTAGTTTCCATTTTTATTTATATATCTGCGTTTATTCAAAATGACGAATCAAACCCATAAAACTGTATACAGGCTTGTTTTAACTGGAGGTAAGTAAATTTTAACTGTACTATTTACCGAAGGTTTAAATTTTAAGAATTACTAATGTTACTTAAAAATAATCATATTGTAGAGTTGATATTTCGGAGAGCTACTTTTTGGTTTAATTTAAAGTAATGCACGTGTTAACTTGGCACCGAGATTATAACAATCCACATTGTATTTTTTTAACCTATGCAGGACCTTGTGGCGGTAAAACAACTGGGCAATCTCGTCTCAGCACTTTCTTTGAGAATTTAGGATGGAAGGTAAATATTACTTTTTAAAACACCGCATTAAAATTTCATTTGTTATATAAATTCATCATAATATATTCTGGCCACTTGCAACATGTATTATATAAAAAGATATAATTTATTATTAACAATTTCGCATTGAATAAAGTACTACACTATATGTCAATATGTACATATCAATAATAGCTTTCATTCTCCTTTATTATATTTTTGTAATTTGCAAGTAAACATTGCTCTTGTACCCAATGTAGGCAATAATATTTCTAGACAGTATTTAAGAACATGTCCCTTTTGTTTCATTCTGTGGTTTCTCCAATTGGAGATCCAGTAAAACAAGGTTCCACATTGTATTTATTTCCAGGTGTTCCGGGTGCCGGAAACGGCTACCGTGCTGTTAAGGTACGAAGCACAAACTTGACAAGTGCATTTAGACTCAAATTATGACTTGAAATTTATTTACTGTACAAATTTCTACAATTACATCTAAAATTGGCTTATAAAGCAAAACAAATATATTGTATCTATAAATGTAAAAAAGAAGTTATAGGAGAGTATAAAACAATTTATAAATATTATTGTGAAATATAATTTTATTATTTTCCATACACAATGTAAAATTTTTTATTATAGATTTTAAAATTATCAACTACTTTTTCGAAATGTATTGTTAAGCAGAAATCTATTGTTAGATATCACTATTGTTATTTTTTTCTTACAGTGGTGGTGTAAAGTTTGCAGATCTCAGTCCAGATGAAGGTGAGTAAAATTTATTAGTATATCCTTATAACATGAACAATTATTTTCCGATAATTTCTAATAATAATCAAACAAAGAACTGTTAAAAATTAAAATATAATTGATGTAATGAACCTTTACATATTAATTGTACAACAATGGTAGTTTTGTGATTAATGTATTTTATCAAGAATTATTTTTCTTGGTAATATGAGTTGATAGAAATTTAATTATATTCGTTTGAGCCTCATTAAAGTTAAATGACAGAGCTCTGTTATAATTTTTTTATACTTATTATCAGTAATCTTGTATTTCGTTGTTTTAGTAAACTCTCTTCCCATACATTATTTGTCTCATTTCAAATGATGTATATTAGACAAATTGCTTCAGTCATTGCCAAGTCGTGTATCATATAATAGTCTTAAATAAAAAAAAAATATATATAAATACGTAAAACGGTCCGTTCGTCACGAGATATGGGCTCGAGTCACGTGCTTGGTCTATTTTGATCGTGAGCTTCGCCTCGCGAATATCCTCGGATATAAAGCTTGTATCTGTATCACACGAATCCGTATATCACGAGTTTATCGATCGACGAAATTTGTTTTCCTAATTTTTTATACGTGTATTGATGTTAGAAGGTTTCACGTTAAAAATGTTATGTGACCTTACTTACTCTCACAGGTCCTGGGCTAACTGGTAGAGAATACCTATAGGCGTTAAGTCCTATTGTAACCTCACTGGTGACCGTCTGGATGGGTACCACCGCAGCTCCTATTTCAACCGCCAAATAGTGGTGTGCGAACATTACTGTGTTCCGGTTTGAAAGGCGCTGTAGCTAGTGTAATTACTGGGGTAACGAGACTTAAAACCTTATGTCTCAAGTCGACGAGCGCAATGTGGTGCAGTGTGTACCATCTTAACTAGCACCACGTTTTCATGGGCAAGCGTATCACTTACCATCAGGTGAACGTCTTGCTCGTCTCGACACATAGTAGTATAAAAAAATATATATAACAGAGATTAATATCCAGTAATGTACATCTATTTAAGATGATGATACATTGTAATAATTTTTGAGAAATATGATTTTAATGAAACTAAAGCGTAAGCAATTTCTCGCTCTAATGCTTTACACACAATTATGCATTATTCTTGTAAGTTTGGAGCGTAGCATAGCCCCATGTATAATGAGATTTAGCGTCGTATTACATATCGTTGGTATATAAATAGCATTTGTTGCGAGTGCTGTAAAGTGAGCCGGCCGTTATGGGGCTTCGCGGATGACGGCGCGCCCGCTGAACTTACGCCATGCTCACGGTCAAGTTCACGGTTCAACCGTAGTATATATGAAACTCTGAGTTTATAATTATAGACCTTTACTTACGTTATCTGTGTTGGACTGTTATCTATGTAAATAAAGATAAGACCACGTGAAAGGTAATAAACATTTATGGACGCCTTGCCTCGACGATTGTTTATGTTTCGTCGCTCATTGTCATTTTGCGCGTCATTTCTTTTTCCTGATACGATGTTTGTTTGTGTATCCAGTATTTATAGTTATTTATTCATAAACGAACGGAAATGGAAATTGATTGTATGTATTTGCTTTGGGATATGTATACCATCAAATTAATGTTAGGTAAACAACCCTTGATGGTCACGACCAAATTTCTAATCATTTCTAATTAATCGCAACTTGTAAAAATGGCGGATTTCTTCTTTTCATATTGCAATTTCTGTCTTATCTTCGAACATAAAGTTTTTATAATCATGAACTTTGATACTTACGCTAGATTCATATTTCATTTATGTTGGTTTACATTTCCAATGCCGATTTAGGTCATTCGTGTTTGTTAACATAGATAAATATAAAAGACGACAATTTGGCTCCGTATAATTTAAAACCTTGACTGAAAAACGAGCCATCAAGGCGAATAGGAATTACCTCAAATTAACAGAGGACATTCCCATGTTTGTTACGGAATTATCTTTGCTCTTTAATAAGGTTTTTGTCTGTCTTTTCATATCAATCTGATTACGAGGGATAGGAATTGTATGTTTTTGTAAAACTGGGTCATCAAAAAAATATTCTAGACGGATGCGGTTCGTGCTTCACATAAGTCAATAGGACTAGTATATCTCAATGTAATATTAGCAGTACGTTAAGGTCTTTTATTATTTACAATATTTATCAAACATCGAAAGAAACATTGAAACATATGTTGAAGTTTTGAATGGTTTTATTATTATTATATTGAAAATGATGACCGTTATGTGCTGCGCTATAATTTTCCATGCGAGCAAGCTTGTTTCCATTTCAATGCAGTAAGGCGAACTCGCCATAACCGATTTCATCTCGTAATGATTGTATTGAGTTGCAAAGAACTCGGTGTAAACGTTTTATTGTATCCGCACTGAACTGCGTAACAATTGACCGAAGTACATTACCAGATGTTCCTTCCAGACTTTATGTCGATCAATTTATAATTTTTTTATGTGTTGCTATAATTTATAATATCGATACCTCTGAACGTAACCACTATGACGTAATTGAGTTTTAAATGCAATCTTACTAAGTTCTTCGAGCCCTAACGATTGGTATACTTAAAGCAGGGATAATCGCAAAAAAAGGTGAATACTTTTGATGTCACTTTATATTTTGTTGCCGGAGACCGTCTGGGTGGGTACCACCGCAGCTCCTATTTCAACCGCCAAATAGTAGTGTGCGAACATTACTGTGTTCCGGTTTGAAGGGCGCTGTAGCTAGTGTAATTACTGGGGTAACGAGACTTAACACCTTATGTCTCAGGCGACGAGCGCAATGTGGTGCAGTGTGTACCATCTTAACTAGCGTCACGTTGTCATGGCCAAGCGTATCACTTACCATCAGGTGAACGTCTTACTCGTCTCGTCGCATAGAAGTCTTTGGTAGTTTAAAAGAAAAACATGTTTTCTTTTTAATCTATAATCGTACAGGTCTAAGAGTTTGAGAAATTTGGTCCTTGTCATCATTATTTGACTATAAAAAAATATGCTTGAAAAAGTTTTTTACGCCCTTTGAGCCTAAAGGTATAGTTACGTTACATTTCGTATCAAACTGTTTTCTGTTTTGTTAAGTATGTAACATTTTTATCACTTTAGGTATATTTAAAACATCAAAAAAAAAACTGGTGTAAAACTATACGAGTATGTAATTTCCCCTGATAAATGTTTGTATGTATTTATTTTTGTTTGCAACGTTATAAAGCACTTTACAGGTGTAAAACTTGATCACTGTCAACACAATTTTGTTTAGAAACGCCTTAAGTGTTGACGTCAATCATTATTATAAACAAGTTGCGCCCCGTTTGTTTTGTATCTAAATTATATTTTCGGTGTGTAAACATAACTATGCGATTAGTTTATTGCATCTGCGGGAATTATCGTGATGAAATGCAAGAAGATTTTGCCAACAATAACGTTTACGTTACACAAAATCTTCGGGAAGTCTTAGCTCGTGCGCGGTTAACGTTCCGCGGTTAAAAATAAACGATTCTATTTCCACAAAAAACAATGTGTACATAAAATGATCGGAATGTTACCGGTAACTTGTCGTCTGCTGTAATTGTATCGGAACAGTTGCGAAATCTCCAATACGAAGTCGGCCTCGTGACTGTTTCAGGGCCTCTGATATTTTCACATTGCTACAGCAATGGGTATTATTTAAATGTAGATCAAACAACTGCGCAATCATTATGATTAAATTCAGTTATTTTTAGGTCGTACCTGTCGTGAAGGTAATGGCTTTTTTATATGCAAAGTTAAGCAATGACTTTCGTTTGAATTCTATGGTAATTCTTATAAAATTCTGGAGGAAAAAATTACTGGTGGTAGGTCTCTATTGCCGGAGACCGTCTAGGTACCACCGCAGCTCTTATTTCAGCCGCCAAATTGTAGTGTGAACATTACTGTGTTTCGGTTTGAAGGGTGCTGTAATCTAGTAAAATTACTGGGGTAACGAGACTTAACAATTTAGGTTTTAAGGCATCGAGCGCAATATGGTGCAATGTATACCATTTTAACCACTGCCACGTTGTTATGGACAAGCGTACTTACCATCGAACGACGCGCTCATTTTGTCTCCTTATCAATTAAGAATATGGCGATGTGTATAGTTTTTAGTTAATTAAAAGTACATAAGAAGACGAAATATTTTTTAGTGGTAATAAGAATAGAAAACTTTAATCTGGTTCAATAATAAGGTATGTTGTAGGGAATTTGCCCAAAAGTGTTTCAGGCGACTTTTGCCCAACACAATGCAAACGTTGCACCGCCGCAGCGGTCGCGCAGGCGGGTCACGGTGACGGCGGTGAGTGGGTAGTGTACGCTACCCTAGGTCTTTTACACTACGTAAGCTATTTGAAAACGCTCTTCAATTAATGACATCGCTCATTATCATTCCTTTGCTCTAGTCATATTGTACATCAATAACGAAATTATTTCTTCAATATGAAACAAATTGGAATTTGAAATTTTTATGCGATCATTGTATTTCAGCTAGAGCTCTTAGCCTCGTTTTTTTAATATCATTTATTTTTAAACAATTTAAGTTCATTACACAGCTAATGTGGTCGTTGAAATGTTTATCTTTGGACTCACGTTGATTGGTGATTTCGGCAGCGCCAATGATGTGCCCCCGATGACGTAAAACAAAAGTGCTCAATGCGAATTATGAGAGCGCGCGTCACATTTGAATGGCACACGGGCTTCGTTGCCAAAAAGTCCCGGCGGACTTTGATTGTTTGTGAGATCTAGTCGATATATTGTCTGGACCACTGACACGCCCGTTTTTTTTTGTTTTGCAATCTAGGCTAAAGAAAACGAACGGCGGCCAACGAACAAAAATATACTCTTTGGTTGCTATTATACAAAATTATCTGTTAGAATTTCGAATATAGTAAAACGCGTTTATTCATGAGATAATTTCTACTTTTATAACATTACATATAATTTATATTACGATAACTTAAATAGGGACGAAATGTAAAACTGTATGGTAATAATTACATGATATCACCTACGTTTCCTTGAAACGAATGTGAATAATTAAACGGTTATGTCCCCGTGATAATTGTAACCATTTAATCTTTAGAATGGCACAATTACTTTCTTTAAAGATTAAACATTTAGACATTTATTAACGTAGATAAGTATAATCTATTTCCACTGCCTCATCATTTATTCTATCGACAGAATACGATTCGTGGCGTCGTGTAACAATATAAAGTAACGCGATTGTAAAATGACAGCTTGTTAGTTTCTTGACAGTTCTTGTTAAACGTCTCATTAATCGATAAAATAATTAAACGGATTCAAAGGGAAAGTTTAAGTTTTGAATTTTAACAATGAATTACTGACGTTGAAGGAATCCTTGTGAAATATCAAAGGTTATTCGTTCTTGATCTATTCGTGATAACTTTTATTAGATCATCATTATTTAAATAACAAATGAGACAGGGATTTATCAATTCTTAGTAAAATGAAGCATTTGACCAGTTTTTTTTTTCCTCTTTTGTATTTTTTTAAGTCGTATTTCCTCATGACTGATGGTCGTGGTCATAATCTTTTTAATGAAACACAAACCGACTTTCCTGGCAATTATAATGGAGTGGTGTTGCCATTGCCTTCTCCATTTCACATACTAGTCCGAGCACGGATGGTCATGCCATATATATGCAGGTTTCCTCACGATGTTTTCCTTCACCGTCACAGCGCGTGATATTAGTTGGTGTTATACTAACTACACATAAATTGAAAAATTCACTGGTGCAGGCCGGATTCGAACCCGGTACCCCCGGAGTGGAAGGCGGGATTTCAAACCACTAGGCTATCACGGCGTCATATATTTTTTTGTATTACTTTCTATTAAATATTGTTTGGTTTTAAATATTAATGAAAGAAGCAATAACGTTAGTAGTAATTATTAGCATGAATAATTATTAAAATAAGCTTTGATTGAACAAATTAATTGGTTTTGGCATGGAATTCATATATAATCTTTTTTCTAATGCAAATAGTATAAAAAAGCTATTTTTATTACGTTGATTCAATCGAAATTTTAAAAGAGAAATGGCAATTGTCATACTCACATGAAATTTGTTTTGAAAAGTTAAAACAAGTTTATGAGTAAGTTTACTATCGTATACAACGATTTTTAATATAAATTAACATAATTTGTATATTTCTTTTTAAAGATGTAAATATGTTTAGAACACGACATGATAGTAAGCGGTCGAAGTTCCTTTGTAAGGTTACACGCTATATCTTCATTTGATTCTTCCATCGCTGGGTTTATGCGGTACCGATATGTAAATGAAATTTGACAGTAATGTTTATAATACAAAGGTTTATATGAGTAAACAATTATGTGAAGGGCATGGCTATGTAATGGTTTATCGTTGTGAGGTCTCTGGTGGAAACCGTCTAGGTCTACTTTAGCTCCTATTTTAATCGCCAAGAAATAGTGTGTAAACTCTATGTTCCGGTTTAATGGGTAGCTAGTGAAATTACTGGCGTAACGAGACTTAACATTATATGTGTCAAAATGACGAGCACAATGTGATAGTACAAAAGTACTAGCTGCTGCCCGCGACTTCATCCGCGTGGTATTTAACAAAACAGTTATTGTAAAGTAGCCTAAATTACTCCCTGTTACATCAGCTATCTGCTATTGAAAATTTTGTCAAAATCGGGCCAGCCGTTTCGGAGATTACTAGGAACAAACAGACTGACAAATTTTAGAAAATGTGGTTTCAGTATCGTGTATACATCGAAATGAACATAGGAAAAAAGCGGTTATTTTAATGTTATGAACAGATACAACAATTTTATTTTTTTGTATAGATAATTGCTAATAAATGTTTAATGTATAGTTTGCTTGGCTTAAGTTTAAGTTTTTTTTTACTTCCTTTGAATTGTGTGATATGAATATGTCACTTGTATGACTGCGTTTTATTGCGCGGTACGTTTCGAGACTGAGATATATTATGCAGTAAAATGTTTTATACTCGGCATCCGGTTTTGCATTTAATTTACGTTGCTTTCGACGCATATTTTAAATTCATATTTACCAACACCCACACCCAAAATATACAAAATTTTCTCATTGTTTACTCTACGATTTATTTTTAAGATGCTTAGTACTTTTCATTCACAAAACTTTGTTTCTCCTCAAAGATTTTGAAACAGAAACGTGTTTTGTGTTGAGAGCTTA
Source organism: Byasa hedistus (assembly GCA_029286795.1). Classification (NCBI taxonomy): domain Eukaryota; kingdom Metazoa; phylum Arthropoda; class Insecta; order Lepidoptera; family Papilionidae; genus Byasa; species Byasa hedistus. Next base: position 2,412,735 of record JAGSMW010000016.1, read on the forward strand.
TTATTTGTGCGGTTCTAGGTAAAATACCAATAATAAATTCTGTGACTGTCGAACTGATGTCTTTATATTTTAGTGCACTTTAAATAAATTTAGTAATGATGGATGATGAACAACTTACTGACAATGACAAGTATTTCTTTTGTTATGACAATCTTCGACTTCGAATATGAGGACCGACGAATTACTAAATTTAACTTTGGCATGAAGTTGTTACTAAATATATTTAAAGATAATTAGAATTTCGGCAAGATGAAAATTATAGATAATATATTTTGAATATAAGAAATTACATTTTAATGATATGTTAAAGGTTAGATTAGTTTTTGTTCTTAGACTATCATTAATTTAATTTATTGATAAGTCACAGAGTCGTTCAACGGACACTAGATACTAAATGGTAATAAAATGTCTATGTCAGATATTTTATAATTTATCATTTATCAACATACAAACAGCTATCTAATGAGAAATCTTACAATTATCGGTAGATACATTTTTGAGTACCCTCATTTAACGGCATTCGAAGCGATAGGGGGAACCCCAGTTGGCGATAGTTATCTATTTTCCCTATAAATATTATTACAAATGTCTGGAGGATACATTCTAAGTAGAATAAGCATAAAAAAGAAGATTCTATGCAGTTTTTTTTGTCATACAGTTCATCATTATCGTTATGACTGTGAGTTAGTATTTTTTTTTCTCTTAAAATTTTCTTTTAGTTATGATGGAGCTCTGTCTGTAAAAGAGCAAACAATATAAAAGACTGGCATTCGACCTTGGCCAGAAAGTAATCTCTTTAACCTTTACAAATTCAATTACGTTTTATTGGTTTTACTCCGCTATGTATATTCATGAACCTGTGATGGCTTAAAGTAAATGCGACGTATGTAACTTTAAAAATTACTGCGAAGAGACGATGGAAATAATTAAAACCAACGCTTAATCATTGTGGCAACTTAAATGAATCATTGCAGCTTAATTGAATTGATGCTACAAAAATTATAGACGGGTGTGGTTTTCCTACTCCATCCACGGGGGAAGGAGCAGAGCATGCGTCATTGCTATGAACGATATAACTAAATAATATATATCGAACTCAAGAAGTACGTTCACCTGATGGAAAGCGAAGTACTCATAACAAGGTTCTACTCAAGGTGTACACAGCACTACATTCCACTTGTCTTGAAACATAAGTGTAGTTACCCCAGTAATCACATTAGCTTCAGTGCAACTACTAGGCGGCAGTGAATGAAGCTGCGATTGTATCTACATAGAAAATTTCCGACAACGTACATCTCACCATATTGTATGTCAAGATAATCCCTGTACTCACAGTGTTCAGAAAATATATTTTTTATACAGTTGTTATCCATAAATAAACGATAACAACTAAGAGGCCAGATTATTTTTGATTTATAGCACAAATTTGGTTACGCGTCTCTTTATCACGATGATAGCTTAATACAGATCTAGAATTTTTCTCGTTATTCCTAACAAATTTAATAACAAGTAATATAACCAACCAATTCATTTTGCTCTCATGTTTCTCCTTCCAACAAGTTTTTGTACATTTTGTTAATTTATACGAAAACCACAAATCTATTGCGGTTTCTATTTGTTTTGTACAATCGTGAAAACTGTCGAGGTATGGTATTGTCTCATTACTTTACGCAGATAAGTATTTTTTTTATTGAAAATTTATTATTCTTACATAGCAAATGCAAAAGTCGTAAAATTTATTAGAAAATATTCGGTTAATTTCTAAAACTACAACGCAAATATTCACGAGGATTCATTATCATGAAATGGATGAAATGAAATAATTTTGTCAAAACACATTCGTGAATTATTAGATTGTTGTGATATTTACTACAATCTAAAAACTTTATGTTATGGTACCTCGATTCGAAACACCAGGATTTTAAACGTATTAATCAGATAACTATTTATTATCATCTATACATTATATACAGTATAGTAGAGTTAGTATTAACGTATATATGTGTGAAGCGATAACTTCAGTTACGTAATACGTCGTCGCAATAACGTCTCGTATCAAGTTCATGGTAATTCACTCTGTACATTATACTGACTAGTTCAATCCAGCTGTACTCAACCTTCGGCTCGCCTGGATTTTATGGTTGGCTTATCTGGTGGTACTTTTAGGTTTACCATTCTGAATTTCGCACCCATTCATCATCATCAGCCGATTGACCTCCACAGCATGACGCGTTCATTAGAAATATTAAAAAATACGCGATTAATCTATTTATAGTTATTTAATTAATTTGTAGTAATTTTGAAAATCTATGTTATTATATATATATTGCTTTTTAATCATGATTAACACGAATTTGCGACGCTTATGAAAAAAAGATTATCACTGGAATAGTCCACACAAATTGTATGTATATTTTTTATATATACAAATATTTTATACTTATCTCTCTACTATCCGTGGTTCTATATAGTCTAGCTATCAGGTCTATTTTTATACAGTCTTAACAACTTAACTAATGATTGTAATATAAAAAAAAGTTATACATATATTACACGAAATAATCTACAGGCGTATTTTTTTATTAGTTTAATTTTACTTTAATTTATAGCGTATTTCGCATTAATAAAATTAATTGGTTTTAATTGTTATTAGGAATGAATGTAATGAATATACAGTAGTTATATCACGTCGTTCTATTTCATTTTCACTCACCCTGAATCTGACACAAGGTTCCCAATAAAATTATACGGAAAGCAGCAAGTGGCGTAAAAGCACCAATAAAACCAGTTCGTCTTGAAGAGAGTGCCGTATAAATAATTTTAGTATACATTAGATAGCAACGTGTACATAGGACTGGGGAACTTGGTACTATTGATCATTTACGGCTATGGACAGTTTTCGTAATGTACTCTTTGAATACCTTTCAACAATAACTGCTCTTACTTGACCCATGTAAATGAAAACGTATTTATATACTATATAATTGAAAATATAGAGTAGAGAATAAGGAGATTAAAAGTAGAATAGAGAAATAAAAATAGAGTAGAGAAGAAGTAGAATCCAGATTAGATTTATTTATGAGCCCTACTGTCATATATAGATTCAAATGATATTAGATTTTCTATCATGATAGTGTATTATTTAAGCCAACTTTATTTTCTAACTTACATAGTTTTCTTAATAACAATTTTGTATAGGCAGGAATCTCATTTTACAGCTTATTCCATTTCTCTTTAACTTTGGCCTTTTCCATCCAATCATTTCCAGTTACCTTTTTTATGTCGCATACCCATTATTGTGTATGCGACATAAAAGAGTGTTATTAACAAAGATTTTTTTTTATATTGAATGCAATAAGTTTATTTCTTCCGTTACGAAGAGATTGGATTTATAAGGTAGTTAAGATACGGATAACCTTCACGGTACAATGGTGACGTGTTTTTTTCTACAAAACTGAGTATTTTTTCCATTAAATTCATTTCCTATTAAGTAATTCAAAACAACTCAACTTTCCGGACTGTCTTTGTGGTTAAGCGTTTGTTCGTTGCCGGAGGCGCATTGGTAATTTCTTTTTTGTCAGAAGTACCGTTTCTTTTTCAATCCGCTTAGTTAATCACTTACTTCGTTATATATCTGCTGCCGTAACATAATTGCTGTGATGCGATAAACATACATCAGATCCTAGAACGTATCACCGTCGATGCTATTTGTTTATAAAAATACTTAGCATAACCCCCCTGTGCCAATCTCTAATTGTTTTACTTTCTATTAAATACATGAAAGTTTACTGCTGGTCGGTAGGTACCGCAGGTTCTATTTCAGCCGCCAAATATTACTGTGTTCCGGTTTGAAGGGGGCTGTAAACTATTGAAATTACTGCGATAACGAGACTTAACACCTTATGTCTAAATGTGACGAACGCAATGTGGTGCAGTGTATACCATCTTAACTAGCGGCACGTTGTTATGGGCAGGCGTATCACTTACCATCAGGTGAACGTCTCACTCGTCTAGTTGCCGATTAAAATAAAAAAAGTTTGGTTTCGTAATATTTTACAGATGGAAGTTGTTCCAAATATACTGCCTAAGCTAATACAAATATACAAATGAACTTCACAAGTTCATTGGCAGACGCTGAAAATAAGTTTTGTATGAAATTAAGATTTGTTGTATCCCCTCAAATCGTTTCAATGAGAGATGTGATATTATTTATGAAACAGTATTTTTTACTTATAATAACATAGAAAACATATTGCTATTATTAAGTTACAAGTCTTATTTCAAGTAATATTTCGCTGTTATATAACAAAGCATTTTTAGAATTGTTGTTCGATGTGCAAACGTTATTGTTATTAGCTTTAATTTTACTAAACAGCTATGTAATTCAATATGATTGCACAATGATATACGAAACTGACGTATTTGTATTCATCATCATCAGTCATCACTTTTATGTATTATATAACAAATCAACGTCGTTGGTTGAGTGGTGTGGCTCACTTTAAGTACTTTTCATGCAATTTACTGTAACCGCTACTTATAATTTTATAGTTGAAGTATTACAATCATACAATAGACATAATAACTCAAGTTACCTTGTGAGTTTCTTTCTAATATAATATTGGATTGATTATAGCAAGATTACATCATTGGAAATTTCAGTTGATGATACTGAATTAACACTACTACTATATAACAACTAAATTAACATTTCTAAGAAAATGTTAAATGTAAACAAATTAAATGGAGGAAACTATGGAAGCAGTTAAATCTCTGTTTATAACGCTTACTGATACGTTAGTTAACCTCAATATCAAACAATTCATTTATAAAATGAGCTGTGTAGTGTTCATGATGTGTTTTTTTATTAAGTTACGGTAACGAATACTAATGTTTTTAACACAACTCTTTGATGTGTCATAAACTGTCACATGTTTCAACATTTCATTGTTGGTAGTAATATCTGTGTGAATTATATAATAACTGTTATACTACACGAAATATATGTTCTTTTATTCCGTATTCATCTTCAATTTTTGTTAACCGGAAATATCCAGTAAAATACGACGGATTCCAATTTGCAACCGATTGCGAAGCTACTACGTAAGTTATATAAATAAAGAAAAATACAGACAAGGCCTTTATCTCGCACAGTAAGTTAATTGCCACATTTGCCTTAAACATTGTACGATAAAGAAATAATATATCTTTTAAATTACTTTTAGTATACAAAGTTCTTATCGTCTTTAACATATATACGATTATTTGTCAGTTTAATTACAGTATATTTTTTAAGTAGGAAGTTAAACATTATTGTTAAAACTCTTTACTTTTCCAATTACGAGCTCATCTAGATTTAGTTCTAAATTTTACCTTTACTCAAAGTTATCTTAATAACTTTGTTCGTGTCTTTAGTTATCATAAAGAGCATATGAATTTTCTGGTGTGATAGAAAGTACAAGAAAATACATCGGCTGTTTGCACTTATTATCACATCCAACATTACTGAGAACGTTGCTAATATCGCATCTAATAGTAACATTCCCGGTAAAGTTAACTATAAATACCTTGTATTTCTCAAATGTACACAGCTCAAAACATTTCCACTTTGCCATTGTCAATGACACCGTCTTCCGTTCGGTGTGTACGTACACAAGCTTAGTCACATTTGTTTAGGCTACTTGTTGGCTATGCTTCAATAAACCGAATTATTGGATATTGTTCGAGTAAAGTTTATATCATGTGACCTGTTCGTCCTAAATGCTAGACGCGACGACCTTTTGACATCGAATAATCACATTGTATGGCTTTAGTGTTTATATACCACCACTCAGTTGATTGATGTACTTGATGTTTCTGTTATGTTCTGTATTTATATGATACGTACCAAAAACTATTTATTCTCTTACCAACCCGTTCTTTTTCGTTAGATTTAAAAACGTTATATATTTTTAATGTCATTAAAACGGTTTATGGTAATTGGTGTTTTGCTTATATTACTTCATTGACTTCGGTTGTTTTTTGATATTTTAATATTAATAATATTTATGTTTTTGTTACAGCGGTGAAGTTTCAAGAGAATCTTTTAAAGACTATGATACAAATCGAGAACACTTTCTTCGAACTGGGAAGGACTTGCCAGAGGAATTGTCTGATAATATGTGATCGCGGCGCCATGGACGCTAGTGCATGTAAGTTTACTGTTTTAAGAAATTCTTATTGGACGAACTTCTTTTTGGTGTGCCGACGTTACTTTAAAAAAAAACCTTTGACTGTAGTAATCCTTCTATGTGATTAAGTTAGTCAAATTTTAAAACATTGATTTCGGTAGTTATCTGTTTTAACAACGACGCTAATACGTGCATGATTTCTCAAAAAAAAGTATCAAGGATTTTAACAATTCAAATAAAAACTGGGGAAATTATATATAACATATATATTATTTTGTGTATTTAGATATGCTGCATTATCGAAACGACTACATTCTCTCAGTTTTATTAGCTTATATAACTGAAGCGATGACGTAGAAACTACGTCGGAAGTTTACATTTCGTACAATGTATGTAATGTGATTATTACCACAGAAGTTAGACATTTGCACACATCTGTAATAATGTGTATTTAAAAGTTAAGTTATTTTTCTGAGAAATTTAATGTTTCACATTGCAGTTATTTCAAAGGAGAAGTGGGAGGAGATGCTGAACGCCAACAACTGGAACAGCGTTGAGTTGCGTGATAATCGTTATAACCAAATCGTCCACATGGTCTCCGCTGCTAATGGTGCGGAGGACTTCTATTCTACTGAGGTAAACGGCTATATTTAACTGCAAATATTGGAACTTTATACTGATCATTGGGGAAAGTCTGGGAAGACTTATGCTTAATAATGCTTCAACACTTTGTTTATATTGTTTAATTACTCTGTCGCAATACTTACAAGTGGATATTATTTGTAATTTTGTTTAAGACTTACGTTATACAATGTCGTTGAGTTTAAGGCGAATCTGTATCAACAAAACCAATAATTCCTCATCTATTCGTATGTTAATGACAATCAAATCTTAATGTCAATGATGTATTAATAGTTATTTTTTTTTGTATATATATTTTATTGACTAACAGTTGAACTCGGTTTAACATGATGTTAAGTGATAATATGGCTGTAAATTGCAAACTCTGACCGTCCTAAATACTAAAGCTCTCATACGGTCGATAACCAGAACACAGCAATGTTGTTACAGCGACATATTTATTGTATGAATCAAACTGGTTTGAAAAACCTTACCGCCACAGACTTCACAACCAAAAATGATCTGAAGCTTTAAAAGGGTAGCGCTTAGCCATTTATTATTAAAAATGCCATTGTCATAATATAATTGGTTAGTAGTTTATGATTTTCAACCGACATTTACTTAAATACAGTAATGATTTAAGTTTAATTTTTATTTATCGTCAAGCTAAAAAGTAATAGTATCAAAGCGCCAAGTGCAAGCGTGGCCTCGCACGTGATTGCACTCGCTGTAAACAGACTTAAATCATACCACATCGTCACAATGGGGCCACGTGCTCTAATATGATTGAAACATCTCGCATGAGTTGCCATCAATGCACCGTCCACTTTTACACGTTGACATTGATGTATCGTTGGCGACTTGCCACACTAATGCAATATCTGAAGTCTGTCTATACCAAAGATTACGATATGTTGACAATACCATAACATAGTATATCTTTATCATAATCCAAATAAACAAAGAATGATAAATTGGAATAGTATTTTTTATATGTTAGTGGTGTGACTTTTTATCACCCGTGATATTATGATGATTAAGATTACAAACTATTGCCAAAACAAATTATATAAGACATTTAAAACATAAGATTAAATTTAAGTTATATGCATTTCTATATATTTCATTATGTTTGAGCTCCAACTTTTCGTTGACGAGTAGAAAAAGATTTAAAGTGCAAACAAATGTTTACATACAAGTAAAAACAAAATATCGCAATGTTGTAAAAAAGAATAGGAGATGAATTCACGTAGATGACTTGTCTCATAAGTATTTATCGCCATTTAATATTGTATATTTAACATTTATTATACATTGTTGTATAATAAATGTTAAATATACAGATGTAAATAGATTAACTAATACAATAAACATAAATTGTACTTCCTTTATTTCCATAATATTAGTTGTGAAGTTATTTATTCAACGACCTTCATTATCAACGTTATAATGTAATCGACGCTTACTTCATATGGCTTCTTGGTGCATGTATTGTAGTTCTAATCAAATAATGTCGCAATGACACGTGGATATTACTTAGTTGATGAGCTATAGTTTGTTAAGTTAATAACGGTCTCACTGGCCCTGTGACTTGTCTTGTAACACAAAGATCCCTAGATTAATTCCGGGTCCACATGTTGTGGAGTTTGGTTGATTGTGGGGTATTTCGAAACTCTCTTGCTAGTTACTTTCTCCATATTGTAAATGTGCCACCGCTGCACTTTAATTTTTTTTTATTAAATTTATTCACAGGACCACGCTTGTCGTTCAGAAGGCATGGAGCTGGCGCGCGAGCTGGATTACAACGCAGCTGCCGCTTGGGTCGGACATCCTTACTTTGACGTTATAGACAACTCGACCGATTTCGACAAGAAGATGAACCGCCTGATCGCGTGCGTTTGCCAGCGCATCGGCATCGACACCGGCGACCGTCTCAACGTCAACTCCAAGAAGCGCAAGTTCCTCGTTAAAACACCGCTCCCACCAGACACTGATTTCCCACCGTTTCAGGATTTCGATGTCGTTCATAATTATCTGCAGAGCGACTTCCGCAAGGCGCAAGTTAGACTACGCAAGCGGGGCCAGAAGGGCCACTGGTCTTACATCCATACTGTGAGGAAGTTCCATCCGACCAACGGGCAGTCAGTAGAAGTGCGCACACAGCTGACGCACAGAGACTATCTGAATCAGCTTCCTCAACGCGACGACGCTCACTTTACTATATTCAAGAAACGCCGCTGCTTTATATACAACAACCAGTACTATCAGTTGGACATCTACCGTCAACCCACGCATCCCAGGTGAAATAGTTTTACACGGACATTAGCTTTATGGTTTTTATTTTATAGTTTTTTTTTTATTCGTCAAAAAAACTTGAGCCAAACATTCAACTGGTGGTACGTGATATGCCAAACCATAACAAAGTGGCGCTAGATATATATATATTGCACCACAATGCACTCGACCCCTTACGACTTAAGATGTTATGTCGCTTTACCCAATTAATTTCACTAGCTTAATTTCAATAACATTATTCAAACCTAAACAGCGACGATTGCAAACTGTTTCTCAACAGAAACAGCCGCTGCAGTGGTGGCCTACCTAAATGGTGACCAGCCACAAAAACCTACCATTACATTACTACTATATTAAAAAGATAAACTATACTTGTATGTAAAACAATAAAAAAGACTTTGATTTGTCTAAATTTTATTTTTTTAGGTGTCGCGGTTTGGTGTTGCTCGAAACGTATAGTGCCGCTTACGATCAAGATGCACTTTTAGAATCTTTGCCCAAGTTCCTATCCATTGAGAAAGAGGTGACCGGTGATCCAGCGTACTCGATGTACAACTTATCACTTAAAGAAGATTGGAAGACATCAAAAAAGTATTACTCAGGCAGTGATGTGAATGGCAAGTATATAGTTGTTTACCATGTCAGTTCCGATATAATATTATTAAAGGACATTTTAAACTACTATTGCAGAAACTTATCTGTAATTATGTAAATACCCTTTTGATAATACTGTATTTGGAATGACTTTTGTGTAAATCCACAAATACATTCGCATGCCGTCTTTGTACATCTTTCACAATTATGATTGCTCTCAAACGAAACGTTAGTTAAGTAATATATTATAACAGTAATATGCAAACATTACTGCATTCCGGTTTCAAAGGCACTGTTGCTAGAGAAATCGTTGGGTCAGCGCCTTGTCTCAAGGCTATGAGCGCAATGTGGTGCAGTGTATAGTCTTAACTAGCGCTGCCTTCTTATGGGCAGGTCCGTATCACTTTTTAAATGAATGAATTACTATTCGGATCGCGGACTAAAAAAATAGTAAATATAGTTTATTAAAATATTTATTAGAAAATACAATTAAAAACTAATATATAGTAAGATGGTTTACGTAATGTTTCGTTTGAGTCAAACATCATCATCATCAGTCCGCGACAGTCCACAAATGTGACGCTCTTATTTAATTTGCTTACGAAGTGATTTGTGGATAAAGATCAATCAATAATTAGTTTTCAATATCCACAAATCTACTATCGTGCACCTATGCTCGAGCACTTGTGACCTGTATACGCATTATACATAGTATGTGGAGCGCAAACGCATGTCATTTATATTTATGGTATAAACACTGGCGTAATTGTGTATAGATAGCAATAGATGTTATTCTTGTTAGTAAATGTATTTAGATGTTGTGCTCAGTGGCCATGTACCCCAACTAATGGATGGTGGTTGCACAGTATTGTCGTGGTTGTTAGCGCTAGATTTGACTTTAGCGGAAGCCCTGAACGGGCGGTCGGTGAGTTTTAAAAGCGCCACATAATTTTGCAGATTCGAAAGTCAACAGTGTGGGACAGCCGTGCACTGATTATATATCGTCCGATGAGTCGCCTAATACTGACTAAGTAACGCCATGGATCAATTTTATTTTCGGAAGTCTGTTTATGACGAACACAATTCTGCCAGTGTTTAAAATGAATATTTAGGTGATGAGTACAACAGCGGTTTATTTTTATATCCTATGTTTTGGTTTATCAGGACAAGCTAAATGGAGTATGAATGGTCACACCAGTGATAAAATCAATAGCAACGGTGATAAGATTAACGGCCATGGAGGTGATAAACTCAATGGTCATGGAGGTGACAAAATTAATGGCCACGGAGGTGACAAAGTAAATGGCCATGGAGGTGACAAAGTAAATGGCCACGGAGGTGATAAGATTAACGGTCACAGTGAAAAAATTAACGGATGTGATAGTAAGACGAATGGCCACCACAAGAAGAATGGACACGGCCCCGTCACCAATGGTATCATGGTGAATGGCAAAGCTCACGAATCTGAGCTCAATAACTTGAAGAATCATCGCATTGATTTAAGAACACCAAAGATACCCAAGAAGGTTGCTCTTAAGATATAAATATAACACCATTTGTATTTTAGTATTAATGCTATAAAATTCCACTTTATAATATTTCAATATATACCAAATGATCATTTAATTAAGTTTTTAATAATTTTCACATTCATCATAGTCATCAACATCACATTCATGACTATGATGAATGTGAAAATTATACAGAAAGAAATTACTTTGTCGCCATTTGCATATAAAACAGTTTTACACAAACACTTGTATATTATATATATGTATTCATGTAAAAGCCAAATGAAATCTATTTTTATAGTATCTTATGATTATTAAAACATAATATGTATGCAAAAAAAAACTTTGCTGTGCTGAGCAATGCATGCCTGAAATGTTGAATTACACCAAGTTTTATATTGTTTGTGCCTTCATACAGTATTTGTACAATATAATTCTAATATAAATCTTATAATTTTCGTATGAAGTTGGTGCTGTTAGTCTTTTAGACTTTTACAGCTTCATTAGACTGGTCCACGAATTAAAAATACCTCTTTAACACCAGATCAAGCAGTATCACATACATTGATGTACTTAATGAATGCAATAATATTTGTTAGGCATTAATTGAATGCATAGTGTTAAATATTCCTAATGATTATCATTAACATTTGTAAAACGCAGTGCTGGAAGGCTCTCCACAAGTTTGGCAATCGATCTGCTTTAAGTTGTGATGAACCGCTGAATGCGGACAGCGTACGATTGATTGGAGTGGAGATAATCTAGCATTGAATGTTTATCGCCTGATGATAATGATGAGGTATAAGTCGGTGGAGTTTTGTTCTAATAAAATATTTATTGTTAGCCGAAGCCAATTGCGTTGTTTAGCTAAAAAAAGTTAAAGATCTTGATGTTGTAGCGTCATAGTATCTGTAGTTTAACGTATAATTGTCTAATTATGCTGTAGTGGGTCTAAACTATTTACAGTAGATACAATGGATGTGTAAAGTTTAATCAATTTATGAATTTCCGCGATTTTATGCATTGTGATGAAAATCAAATAATTTATTATTTAAAATGTACTTACCATCTACTTATTACTGTGTTTTTCCTTTTAGAAAACATAGACAAGTTGTAAAGTATTTTTCTTGTGTGAGGCATACTGTAAGTGGCAAAGTATTTTATCCGACTTAGATTAATTTCATACTTGTATACAGTTTATGAATAATTCTCTATTTTAACTGTTTTACCAAACCCGATATTACTTTCTATTATAAAATAATACATCGTCCATTTTTAGTTCACTAGGAAATTTATCTCCCAAACTTGTTCCCACTTTATGCGTGGTCGGCACAACGTGTTTTGTCTAGCGATGTAAAAAAAGATTCGACAGTCTTAGCGACGTGAACCCTACTTGGAAATGCCGGTATTGGAGGATATTCCACCTTCTGTTGAGAAATGTGGGTATACCTAAAACGCATTTTATGACACACACGGGACTGTTCTTATCTGCTGCCGTCGCATGGCTATTAAAAATAAACTTTGTAACACCGCACTATATCATAACATTGTTACAGATTCTGCACTTTCACAGAATTCATTTTATAATGGCTGTGCTATAAAAATGTAATGTTTATTAACGTCATTGCATTAATAAAATAATTAAACGTTTAAAAGGTAAACAATTATAAAGGAAACAATATTGCTGAAGTGATATATTTATCTTTGTTACATTGTATTTATTTATCAAATTAAAAATTTGATGCTATTTTTAGCATCCGATCATTGTTATTGTCATTAATAACACACTAGACGCTGATTATGTAGAGATCGCTTCATTTTGTACGTGTTAATGACTACACCTATAATTGTCTATGACGACCATAGCGCGTGCCATTGACAGCTGCTTGGAGTTATACAAATTGCATGTACCGAAACTTTTCGATGTTTCCCAATAAAAAAAAACATGCAATAAAATATGGCTTTTATTTTACTATTTACCTAAACTGTGTTTGATGTCAAGGTCCTTTACGGTGAAAATACAGCATTAACTAAATTTACTCAGTCATCCAAACGGCGTACTTGCAGTTAAATGACAATTTTTTACAGTTGTATATCAGTGATAAGGTACTTGGTAGATGCAGGCAGCGCTAGACCGATCGGTATGAAGGCTCTTGAGGAAAGCTTATTTGAAGTGATAGGCTGTCGTCCGGATGATGATTCTCGACTGATTGAGATAAGCAAGCGATCAGTAAACTCGATACGTTCTTTTTACTTTTAAGCCTGTTTTAAAACTATTTTAAATTTCGCGTGCATCAGAAATATTGTATACGCCATGAATCTAATCATAGTTTAATAAAATTTAAGCCGTGAAGTATCAATTATAACATCAAAATATAAAGATCGACGAATTGTTTAAAATAACCAATACTGTGCGAAACAAGATTTCAAGGTGGTAGTCGGTGACAAATAAACTAGGTTTTATTAAATAAGAACAAGAGTTATTAATTTTGTAATAGGTAAATAGTTTATGTACTATAATTAATGCATCCAGGGATATAAGTACATTGTCTATATATATATTATTAGCCGGAAGACATTTACTGTTGAACATGTTCTGCCCTCTTTTGGATCTTTACATCAATTTATCTTGTTGTGACTTTCGTGGGGTTATTAGTTTACCTTGTGGGTCAGCCTGGGAATCTTACCGCTCCATCAGCTGTCAGTCCCTCAAACGATGTGTCCTGCACTTAATTTTCTTAGACTATGTCAGACACCTTCATTTTACCACCATCCTCATTTTTGATTACAAGTAATTCATTAAATCTAATCAAACTTGTGATGGTATGCAATCTTCCTAGTTTCTAATATTTTATTCAATTCAAAATTATTAAGTAGTGTTACAGCGATGTGATGGTGAGTAAAATACTTTTACTATTATTTTAATTCTGTTAAAATATATTTTTAAACTTGTTTCTGTACTGCACTGATAGTTGCTGATACAATTAGACACCCAGTGTTTATTTCCATTATTATTTTTATGTCAACTGATTTTCTTTTCTTTACAGACTAAAGATGACATTTATTATGGAATGCAAACACTTATACTTTAGCATAAATATTCAAGTACATTTCTTTATGTATTAACAATGAATTGTAAGACTGAAAGATTGAAACTGTAAGGATTATTTCTTATACTAGTAAAATTTCTTCTTTTGTACTTATTTCTTTAATGCATCTTTGAGTTTTTGTTCTTTATACATCTTAACAACTTTCTTTCCTGGAACTAATCCAGTGGTCAAACCTGGCCGTTTTTTTTTCTTAAATGTTCCACCCTCCCAAACATCATCATTGGTCAGTGATGAAGTCTCTAAGGTGACCTGTGGTGGAGGGGCTGAGGACATGGTTCCTGCACCTTCACATACTACGGTTTTTAATTTCTGGAAAAAGACCAAAATAAGCAATATTTTAATATTGATACTTCAAAACAAAGAAAAGCAGTTTTTATGTAAATGGTCATACATTTATCATAAGAAAAATTTGTCACAAATGTGTAGACAGTATGAGAATTAATAATTATGCCTATATATAAAAATGTTGTTTTTATTTTATTCAGGATAAACTAGTGCTCGACTATGAATCTCCTGAAAGTAAGTGGCGACGTAATCTAGGTGGTAAAGTGCACTAGCCTAGAAGAAGCCTCCTGTTCACTCTTTTTTTGAAGATCCCAAAAGTGTTCTCTATGCATAAGTTCTACATCGATGTTTATAATACATCATTCATGACAATTCTTTCCCCTTTCAACTCATAATCATCTCTTTTAAATAAATCTAATAGTATTTGTTGAAATTTATACCTGCTTTTCTGCATCCAGCTCTACTTCTGATTTTAGTATGTCAGAGTCATGTGCATACTTGCAGTTATGACCAAACCGACATCTGCCTTTTCTGTAGCTCCAGCATATCTTCCTCCCATTTATTATTTGCATATTGTCTTTACCTGGAACCTTACAGTCACAGACTATGTACTTGACGATTATGAATATGATCTTATACAAAATTTTCCAATTTATAATTATTTAATTAGCTACAAGTTATGAATGTTAATTAATGTATTATTTATGTTTATATGATAAAGTGATGCCTTGCTAGGATATTCACAATATCAACATTTGACATTTAATTTTAATCTCACAATAATGTTTAAACCCAGCTGCTTGGTGGCAAAAACAAATGCTATGGTAGTACCTGCTAAGACAGTCTGTTCAACATATTACGAAAAAATGATTTAAAGCAAATATTTAAACGTAATTGAAACTCAACATATACCATTTTTACATGTTTCTCAAGTATAGCTGCCTTGGCCAGCTCGGCCTCAACAAATGGATTTGAGAAAACAGAGGTCTGAAGACTGCTTTCGCCAATTGTTGGTTTCGGAAGTTTTGGTTTCGCTTCATCTTTGCTGTTCCTAGAAATCGAAAATGGTGCATTAATGATTGCGTTCAGATCGATTACTCGGTTCAAATAAAAACTTTGTTTATACTTTTCTTCATCCACAGTTTCATCATCCTCTGAATCGCTAGAAGATGATGATCCGTAGTCTAAAAGTGCATTCATGGAGAAAGAAACAACACTTGAAACACCACAAATAAAGGAAGTTTATGAACAAAAGTGAACTTGATTACACTAAGCTCAAACGTATAAATCAAATACACCAAGTTTATGTAAAGACGAGAATATTTTAAACATTTGAAACTACAAACATTGATTTTTCTACATAAAACTTCTTAAATTTCTGTAACGAGAACTGTGGACAGATAATTAATAGCGATCTACGAGTACAAATGCCATGCATCGAAATACATACCAAGTTACAAATTAGGTTAAGAAGATAATTTATTTTTATTATATATACTTACAGGAACTAGTAATATATTGTAACTAAAACATAACGCATTATTTTCAATAAATTAATCTAAAGACACGTTAAGGAAATAATAACTTGTGTGCGAATATGTTATCAATTATCATCTAAATTAAGAACATAAATAAATTAATAGCCATGAATACGAGGCTAAATTAAGTACTTGTATTTAAGTTTTTCTATTAAAGCATAAAATAATAAATAAAACATCTCTAATTAGTTATAGATTTAATTATTTCACATTATGTATATTATTCACTTGCGAGAAAATGCATTTAATAATTTTATTTATTTGACGTATTTTTAATAAAAATTTTAGATAACTAAACTTTTTAATATTTTTATATTAATTTGGGATATTAAGAAATATCATATGGCATCCCAAAAATTTCTTTTCTTCTCTATGCATGTGAGAATGAGAAAAAATATCTTGCTATTCCACGCTAGTTCGTCGTAGTGACGGCGGCATCAATTTCTGAATTAATTACCATTTGTCGCAAAAACTGCGCGTCCTTTATCTTAACTATATTAAATTTATTCATTTGTGTTCAGGTTGTGTTAAATTGTGATCTAAATGGCATCAGACGATGAAGTAGACGGTTCTTTTGCAGGTAAACGGTTAATTTTGTTACTAGCATGTCATAGGTAAGCCGCGAATAGCGGTATCATATGTTTACTTGCGGTAAGCAATTAAATATCTGAAGATTTCGGGTTCGGTGATGCTGTGAGTGTAAGAAATTACATAAATCAGAGAGTACAGTGCTAAAGGACATGTTTTAACTGAATAATGGCGAGTTTGTTGTCGTTCGATTGTAAATATTTTTATGTGGCAGTTCGTGACAGAAAAGAACATGCATTACCCCTCATTACTACTTAACAAAATGGACGCCGCCAAACAAAGGGATTAGTGACCTTACAGCGGGCTTTGCGCGTGCTTTGAGAAAAATTATGGTTCCTCATGAGATCGACAGGTGTTGAGCATGTGGTCAGTGGTTTGACCAGTTTTGCGCAAATTTATGTTGCAGGCGATGAAGACGTAGAAGAAGGCGAGGGTCAAAATGAAAATTCCGGTGAGAGTGATGAAGCTCCACCAAAGGTAAACAAATATTTTTAGTGTTTTATTTATGAATGTTGTTTATAAGATACCAGGTTAACTAGACCATAAATTTTGAATTAAACATGAAATACTTTGAGATATTTTTACTAAAAATAGTTTTTTGTAATAACAAACCTTTATTTTTATTACTTATTATCAAGCAAATTAATTATTTGAAACTTTATATTTGCTGTTCACTTTTGTCTTAGTTGTTTTTTATTTATAACCAACTGTTTTCTAAATATTTCCTGTACAATTGCATTGTATTTAAATAAGAAGTATTTGAGGGAGTTTTCACTTTTTTTTCTGTGACAAAATTATTCCAAATTTTTTGGTTGTTTCCGAAGTTTACAATATTGTTGTGTTATTTAGGAGGATGATGATTATTCACCAGAAGATGGTAGAAAAAAGAAAAAGGGTAAGAAACGAAAGGCTAGGGGAGAAGAAAAAAAGGGAAGAAAGAAAAAGAAGAAGCGTAAGAATGAAAGTGAAGATGTAAGTGGTGACTGTGCATATCGATTTCTAAATAGTCCATTGATTGAATTTTTATTGCTCTTAAAATGTCTGATTTTATTTATTTTATATATTTGTAAATAGAATGCTTTCTTAATAAATTGACAATGCTGTTGATACAAAAATTAAAAATGTTTTAGGATGATGACTTTGGTCTTGAAATTGAGGCAGAGGGTGACAGTGATTATGCCTTAAGTGCTATGTCCTCAAGTAAGAAATCAAGGAAAGGCAGAGGAAGCAAACACAACACCTCCACTCCAGCACCTTCTGATACCGGGTCTGGTGAGTGACTACATTGTTTTTCTTATTATCAATAAGAGATTGTATGTTTACTCTTATTGTAAATACTTTTATGTAATGCAAAAAAAAAGTAATGTTTCCAATAGATATGAACAGTATAAAGATGTAAAGGAGTTGTGAAGCTTTGCCATAAAATAATGCAATTAAGAAATTTAAAATTGTTAACTTATCATCTCTTAATATTATTGAAACAATCAATTAAAAAAAGATTGATCTGAAAAAGAGAGGTGAGCTGTTTCAGTGTAATTGCGCTCTTTTAAAGGTTTTTAGATCAATGACCTCATGTTCGATCGCAATACATTTATTGCTACGTCATCCGTTATATCACGTGACAAAATGGCGGCGAATTAAAAAAAAAATGATTACGTGAACAATAGATTATTCGATGGTCAACAAGATTCTATAGATGGTCATAAAACTCATTTATTTTAACAGTACAGTATTTTCAAAATTTGTCGATATTTTACTGTTACTCCAAAATTAATATATATGGGTAAATAATATGAATATAGTATTGATAGTTACATAAACTGTGCTTATGTTCTATAAATACGAATGGCCAAGGTAAACTGTATCCTTATTTGAATATGTGGCGAGTTGAATTAAATTTACATTGTTTTACTCACTTTTTTGTCACTTAAATTTAATACAGACTAAAATTCGATAAAAACTGCATACAGACTGAGATCTATCTTTATTAAGTAATATCGCCTAGTTCATTAGTTTTGAAATATTTGAAAACTAAATTAGGATCGAATGAATTCGTTAAGTCTGGAAGAGGCTCTTGCTTAAGATTGGACGTACTCCGACTAATATTGATTTTTTTTAATGAAGCGACGAGTCGTTCACTTGATACTAAGTGATACTTTTGCTCGTAACAACGTGATGCTAGTTATTATGGTATACGTATACACTGCACCGCATTGCGCTCGTCGCTTTGTGATATAAAGTGTTAAGTCTCGTTACACCAGTAATTTCAATAGCTTACAGCGCCCTTAAATCAAAACACAGTATGTTTGCAAACTATTATTAAGAGGCTGAAATATGAGCTGTGGTGTTTCCTACCTAGACGTTCTCTGGGAACAGAGACCTGCAACCAGTGATGATTATGATGTATATTTAAATTGTAGTTTTTTTAGCCTTATTAGTGATTAATCAATATTTTTCAATAATTTAATTAATGATGGCATTCATAGCTTATAAGATCTGTTTTACTGGCGTATGCGATAACTAATTTACATAACACTCATAAATCCATAAAGTGTATGATAATTTTAAAGCGCGTATACACATACACAGTACCTATACATATATCTAGTAGAACGGAGAACGACCACGCCCTCTCTGTGTACTGTAAAATAGCAACCGGAAATTATCCTATTACATGTTACCTATAACAAGAATACTGAGCACCTTCATTCCATTTTGACATTAAATATCGTTTACTTATGTAATCATACACACACGAATAGTGATAAATCGCCAGTTATGATATTTTTCCGAAATCTTTTGTAAATAGGTATGTCTACACAATTAATATTAATTATGTATCCAAAAAATAATTAGCACTTGATTTAATTAAAATTGACACGAAAATCAATAACAAAAACTTTGTTCATATATATTTTGTTGCATAACTTTATGAAGAAATATGCGTTATATAGAAGAAGGAATTTACAAAAACATGGCATTCGAATGCGGAGCTAATTTTCATTACATAATACATATAATACTTATTTTGATATGTTTTACTATAAACACTTAACAAAAATTACTAACTACTACAGAAAATACAATCATCCACATTACTATAATAGTTACTATATTTTTTGTATAATATGATTAAGCTAGAAAAATAGCTAAGTTAGAAATCTGAAAAAAAAAATTATTACCAAGAATTATGACATTAATAATTCTCATCGCGTTTATTCTTGTTTTCCTTCGAACAAAAGATGATTAAAGATTTTTTCATAATAATTTTAATTCAACTCTTGCGATGAGACAAGCAGGACGTTCACCTCATGGCAAGTTATACAACTGTCCATAGCAATGTGCTTATCGTAAAACGTAACGTGTTAAGTTGCTTTACCACATCTTTAAAAGCTACAGCGATCTTATAATCGAAAAAGAGCATTTGGTACACTACACTTTGGGGGTTTTAATAAGCGTATCATCGTGAACATTTACTTATTTTTTTCAGTGTGTAGTAATGTGAAACTACAAAAATGTCTTTGGTTAGCTCGCGGTTTCCAAAATGTACTAGCTCTCAATCCGATGATAATCGTCAATAAGACTAACAGCGACTACAATATTCTAATGTAGATACGTCATTTGTTCAGATGAAACGTAAGCGCTATTATCTAGACACAACTACTATAATTATTTATTTACTTATGTAAACAAAATTATGGATACTAAACGAAAACATTTTTTCCATTCATACATTGGTAGTGATAAGTGATTGAGTTTATACTAACAGTGTGTCTTTTATCAATATTTTTTTTTATACTACTATGCGACGAGTCGAGCAAGGCGTTCACCTGATGGTAAGTGATACGCTTGCCCATGACAACGTGCTGCTAGTTAAGATGGTACACACTGCACCACATCGCGCTCGT
This sequence comes from Byasa hedistus, assembly GCA_029286795.1. NCBI lineage: Eukaryota > Metazoa > Arthropoda > Insecta > Lepidoptera > Papilionidae > Byasa > Byasa hedistus. The sequence goes on from JAGSMW010000016.1 coordinate 2,433,355, forward strand.
CGCCTTGAGACATAAGGTGTTAAGTCTCGTTACCCCAGTAATTACACTAGCTACAGCGCCCTTCTAACCGGAACACAGTAATGTTTGGACACTACTATTTGGCGGTTGAAATAGGAGCTGCGGTGGTATCCATCCAGACGGTCTCCGGCAACAGAGACCTACCACCTGGTAAATTATAGGTCACAAGTTTTGTTACAGTAAAAACTGTAAAAAAATTAGTATAGAATATTTAACAATTAAACTCGACCAGAACTAAAGATGTGATTTTTTTTTATTACAAATTTTCAGTGTAAATAAGTGGTTCAATATAATATACATTAAAGCACTTGTTTATTATATGATTGTTGATCGATAAATGGCTACACAGGCCTTGACACGAAACTTTTATCAATACCTTATATTACTTCTCGTCATCCCGTCTCGTAGGTTTTAAATGCACATGCGAGGCTTGCTTACGTCACTTGAACTTAGATTACTAGAAACATGTAGTATTTATCATAAAAGCGAAACGAGTATGAGGAAAATTTTTATTAGTTTAATTCTTCCTTGAACAATTGCTGTAACTCGTTTAGCGGCAATTATAATTTTTTTTTACAGTTCTCGTGCATCAATAATAACATTCTATTATAGAAAGAATGTGTTTATTGCTACTACATTAATGCAGTATCTATTAATTCGGGCTTTGTGATGATATAGCTTAGCAATAAATATTTATTTTTTAATCTTTATTCGTTTTTGGGTGTTCATGTCAACTCCATTACAACTTTCATTTTAAAATCCTTGGTGAGAATTTTTTTTTTCCATTTTTGATAAAAATATATTAATTGTTTTTAAACATGAGCGAAGGCTTCATTTCCTCTCTTTTGTCGTGTCTCTTCATGTCTGAAGGTTGGTTACTTAACGTTGATCAAATGAGAAAGATTACTACTAGCCACATTGGTTGTGGTATCGATCAGAATGCTTTATTAAACAAATTTAAAATAAAGCAATAATCATTATCCGATTCGGTATACTTTTGGGTGTTTTAAAAATGTTCTTCCCGTTATATATTTTCGTAATTGTAGTAAACTTGTTAACGCATGCGTTTTTTTAGTTTTTAACGTTACCTATGCTGTAATACGAGGTGCATTAGTGTTACGCAATTGTGTTAATAATGCATTAATTGTTTATGAGTTCAGTATTGTAATAGTAATTTGCTGCCATTACGATTACTGCTTTAAAGAAATTGCAGCACAAGTATATAAACATTTGAAATATTCAAAAGTCTCGACTTGAGACGTTCGCTGCTGGATATGGGCCTCGTCGGAAATAGAGTATTTGGCATACTGGCTACGCTTGATGGCGTGCGGGTTATTGAGCGCGGTGTGCTAGTCATGGTCACAGTGAAAGCTGCTCTTTCCCTTGAAACTATACTTTTCAACCATATTTTATAATAGATCAACGTGGCGTTGAGACCATTCTAATTCATCTCCCACAAGGTGAAAACACTAGCTGTCCTTGATAAATGTTAATAATATTTTATTAAATCTTTCATTCAGTTAAAAGTAACAAACCCACCTTGTTTACTGCAGTAAATAATATTTGTATTAATAATCTAGTTACTTTCCGTGTTGAATTATTTGCCTTTGTCATATCATTTAGTTTGTATATGATAACTTATACTCATTTGATAAATGAAAACATGCGATGATATAATTTCAAGGTTTCATCTGTGATTGACAACTCCGAAGATACATCCTATAATACATTTATGTATTCACATTCGCTTACAGTCCAAATCCGATGCCTGTCACAATGTACATATATTTATATACATATATAACAGGCATCCACGAGCTGACTACAATAAAAATGTTTCAAATGTAAAAAAGCCTTTAAACAAAACTAATTTTCATTTTTTTGTTTTTCATGAATAATATAAGAGTGTTATATAAATGGTTAACCCTTATTTATTTGAAGGTTAAAGTTTTTGTGGCATGTCTGTACCGTATTTTAAAATATTCGTATGAGGTTGCTCGGTAAACCCAGCGTTGTATTAATTTCAAATAATACTTTATTATTATTTTAACATACATCCTCGTAGATAACGCAATCGACATATATTCATAGTTTTTACATCGCTGCCACAAACATAATATCCATAAATTACATAGTCTAATGAGTAATTACTGCATATGACCATATTAGGAAGCATGAATCAATAAAAAATTACAGCTATTCACTCATAGAATTGAATAAAATACTTGTTCCTGTAAACTACTAAAATTACGTATGTTCTTATTTAACTATCTTATGTGTATTTTTTAGATGACAAAGGTATATAATTGCAGAGCCTTAATTAGTTTTTCCAAATGGTGATTCAAACTGTCGATGACTAGTCCTTATACCGATTCATGAAATGTCGACTTGAATATTTTTATAAGGAATTCACGGTTGGAGATGGTCACAAGGGCTGCCATATTGGTGCGCTTGATGTGGTAATGTCACCGCATAGAATTGAGGTCCTCAATTTTTATATGGACTAATACGTTATTCCCGCAAATGATTACGACTTTTAAAACTTAATTAATTTTTTTTCAATTTACTTGTTTTGCACTAAAAAGTTTAATAAATTAAAAATATTCTTGGGCCCATAATTCTGAAGTAAAAATACACATGACTTTTTTAAATCATTACGTAATGTATTTCTCTTTTGTTTTAGGCATGCCCACAGTTGAAGAGGTGTGCTCATCATTTGGTCTCACAGATGTGGACATTCAATACAGTGAAGCTGATCTCGAAAATCTCACATCGTATAAATTATTTCAGCAGCATGTTCGCCCGCTGCTTGTAAAAGAGAACCCTAAGGTAAACCGCACGAGCTTAAAATATTAACTTTTATAGTTAGCACGCTATGTTAAAAAAAATAAACAAAACCTTCAGGCACTAAAAACGAGAGTAAATTATTTTGGCAAGTTCATAATAATGAATAAATTCTTTTGTATTGTTTTTCTTTAGTGCATATAATTACGTATTTGATTTTCTATTGATGGTCTAGATAATATAAGATTACGTCAGTTAGTCTCCATTCTCTAAATCGCATTGGGATAAAGGTTTCTTTCAATAATTTTCTTCGCAGGTACCAGTGTCGAAGTTAATGATGCTGGTTGCGGCCAAGTGGCGTTTGTTCTGCGAGACAAATCCGCACCTCAGCGGCGGCACGCCGACGATAGGGTCGGAGGAAAACACGAACACGTCCACTGCGTCCGATTACGCGCCTAAGGCCAGAAGCGCGCGTCCGACAAAAGATAGCACCAAGGTAAACATTCTCGCTGCTTACTTTAAAATTCAATTGTAAAACGCAGTATAAAGTAAAGTTTTTATGTAGAAGATATGCTCACGGAACTCATGAGTATTATAGCATGAATATTTTTTTTTGTATAATTATTGTTAAAAACAGTAATAATACATAAAATCTCAAAATGTTATCTTTTATCCCTTAACAGTTATAACACTTTGTTATATTATTTTTCTGTACAACCTAATTTTGTATAAGTTTACCAAAACTGCGTGATGTTGCATCCATTGTAAAAAATATCCGGTGTTTAGTGTACCGTGAAATATAAGTATAAATATTGTGATGATGATGAATGCTCCACGATCCATAAATAAACCCATTATTTAAGGATCGTGGAGAATTAACTTTATAAATTTCCTAGTGCCAAATTGGAGAAGGCAGTATTCCTAATATCCATTCCATTCGATATTGGAGGCTAACAATGCTGCACTTCACGCCCAGTTAATGTGTTTTGTGTGCCTAATGAAAACGTTAACATTTTTGTTTATTTTTAGATAGAAGATGCTACCGATGAGCCTGAAGAGGAAGAAGAGGAGGAGGCAAGCGACGGTGGCACACCCGCGCCCCGCAAGCGTGGCCGCCGACCGAAGCACGGTACGTCGACACCGCGGGGCAAGCCCGGCCGCAAGCCAAAAGTACCCACGCTCAAGATCAAGTTCAGCAAGAGAAAGAGGACCAGTAGCGTAAGTTTTTTAATATCACCTATCTTCTGTTTGCAAACTACACTTGTTGAGTGACAAGTACTATAATATCAACACCACTAATCATTGCTTCTGTAATTTCAATCAATAATGATTTAATTTTCCGCAAATCTTTTTTTCCGTTATTAGTATACAAAAAATTTCAATGTTATACAAGTAAACATCACACACATTGGAATAATTAACGATTTTAATTATCTATTTGACCAAACTAAAAACCTGTGTAATATGGTTGCAGTTTTCACTGAAATATTCAAAGGTATGTAGCTTATGCATGTAAATATAAGTATAGAATAATTTGAAATACCATCTATTTTATACTATGTAAATATGTGGAACACTTTAGACATATATCAATTTGTATTATTTTGAACCAAGCAGGAGGAGGAACAGGGAGGCAGTCCTGGTGCAAACACAGATTCTGATGCAGAGTTTGAACAAATGCTTGCCGAAGCAGAAGAGCCCAAACCTTCAACAGCCACAGCTACCGAAGAAGGAATTGTACAGCCAAAGGACGAAGATCCTAATGCTCCAGTAAGTAATTGATTCACCAAACAAATTACTTACTAACAACACTTAAAAAAAGTTGAAGGGGCAAAAAATTTAATACAGTAATTATTAACACTAAACAAGGAATTTTTAGATAATTTCAAAGTAGTATTTTTTTAAAGAGTGAATCGAAGTTGAACTAAGTGAAAGTTAAAACATATTTATCCATTTCCATTAATTTAAGAAAAATAATATTATAACCCAGTTAACGTTTGCGCTGCCGTAAGTTGGATACCTTCTCTCAAGAAGAGAGTGAATGCTATTTGTCCACCACATACACCAAGTGTTGGTTAATAGATGTCACATGTCTATGATAGCTGTTGTTCCTGATATAGTAGCACATGTTGTTTTTATTAACCAGAAGTTCGGTGTCAATGGGGATCGAACCCGCGCCTTCTCAGTTAATTACGATATATGAATATAATTGTTTTAATTTTACAGCAACAGCCAAAGAAAAAAGCTAAAACAAAAATCGGTAATAAGAGCAAGAAGAAGAAAAAATTAAAGACAACTAACAAGTTTCCTGATGGTGCAGAAGGTGAACATGAGCATCAGGATTATTGTGAGGTAAATAATCAAAATATTTTATAATCATCAATCAAATCCATACATCTCATGTTTGTTCTATTTTTTCAAACAATTTTTGATATTTATCAAATTGTTAATATTGAAAAAAAAAAATTATTAATATTAAAATTATTCGATATGTCATACCATTAGGATCCTATTGTAACTATTTGGAGATATTTCTTTTTTTTTTTTTTTTTTTTTTTTTGGGGCTTTTATCCCTTAGGGACATGCCGGCCCCATTGATACAAAACTTAACGAGAACACAAAAAATTAAAAACTTAAGAATAAACGCAGAATAAAAAAAAAAAATACACTTCTTGATTGAATTATAAAAAAAAAAAAATCTTAAGTAAAAAATATAGTAGTGCTAAATATAGGAGTCCTTAATCCATAAGCATGTCAAAAATATCTCGTGCTGCGTTGGAGTTTGCCTTACACAAAATCATTTGTAGAGCACCTATGTCTTGTATATTAATGTCATGCCTATGGATCAATAACACCCTTTTAGTCTTATACTTCACACATTCCATCAGCAAGTGTTGGACATCATCTATTTTATTGCAAATGCTGCAACATGGGGATGCAATCTTTTTCATTAGATATCCAAAACTTGCTGATGGATAGTGTACCAGAACGTAACCTATGGGCTTTAATTATATATGCTCTCTTTAACGAGCAATCAACATACCAGGGAAAACGAAGAGGTTGATTTTGAATAACTTTGTACCAAATGCCTTTTTCTTTACTGTGTTGGTCAAAATATTCTTTGAACTGCTTATAACATTTTATTTTAAATTTTCCAAACACTTCAGTAAAATGTGGCCTTACCACAATTTCTGTACCTCCCCTGCTCCAATTTTAGCTAATCTGTCAGCCTCCTCATTTCCCCTAATCCCAATGTGTGATGGAAGCCATTGCAATTTCAGCCTGATTCCTTTCTTACCTAGTTCATTAATTTTACATAGTATTTCGTATGATACTGGTAATCCTTGGACTCCGGAACCGCTTCTAATAATATGTTGTAATGCACTTTTACTGTCTGAGAAAATAACAAAGTGCAGTCCCTGTAACGTATTGATATATTTAAGACTTTCTAAAATTGCAATAAGTTCCATCGTCATTATTGAGACATTAAATTTATTTTTATACACTAAATAATCATTCCTTGTTTGATCATAGAAAGCTGCACCATTGCCATTAATGTTTTTAGAACCATCTGTATAAATTTTATGCCATTTAAAGTATTTTTCATTTAATTCATTTAGTATATTGAACTTAATCACAGACTTTTCATAAAATTCTTTTGACTCTTTGACACATTCCAAATTACATATTATTATATCTTTTGTGTTTATGTAATTGACCCATACATTTAAATTAAACATTTCCATTAACTTTGAACAATTAAGATCATATTTTTTGCATTCTTCATATGCTTCTAAAAGTAAAGGTTTATTTTTGTTTATCCAATAAACCTTTCCTTTTAATTTATTAAGGTGGTCTATGTATTTTATAGTCAAATTATTTAACAAAGACATATTTTTTATACAATACTTAAAAGCTAAGTACATTCTTCTCACATATAATGGATAAATACACAATGCACTCTAGATTTCACTACAATACACTCGGAGATATTTCGTACAAGATTATTTGATAATTATAGGTGTGTCAACAAGGTGGCGAGATTATTCTTTGCGACACATGTCCACGCGCTTACCACTTAGTGTGTCTCGAACCTGAGCTAGAAGAGACACCAGAAGGCAGGTGGTCATGTCCACACTGCGAGGCAGAGGGTAATCAAGACCAGGACGAAGATGACGAGCACCAGGAGTTCTGCAGGTATGTGTGATACAGTTTGGTGTGGGATACACACACTAATGAAATAAATGTTTTTTTTTTATTTGAAGCTAGTATACAATAAATTTGATAATTTTTATTTTAATGTAAACAAGTACTGATAAAAATATTGGAGTTTAATGATAATACTAAAAACGTAATTATAGTGAACAGCTTTTTGTGCTTTACTGACAAATCCTATTTGGACTAAACGTAAACCAATAAATTATTGCAAGGTTTTTTAAAAATGTAATTACACCTATTATCGATTGAGTGATTATACACAAGTTTACTTTCAGTGGTTAGTATTACTATTATGTTCATGTAATATCCAGCAGCTAACTGATTTTTGTTTGTTCTAAAGGATTTGTAAGGACGGCGGTGAACTTCTATGTTGCGACTCCTGTCCGTCGGCGTACCATCGCTTCTGCCTAAACCCTCCGCTGGAAGAAGTACCTGATGGGGATTGGAAATGCCCACGATGTAGTGTGAGTAAAATTACATACATCTTCGATAAAACTAAACATCTTTATTAGTAAGTAACAGAAGAAATGCAATTACTGTAAAAGATAGTTTTATTAAGTTTATGTAAGTATTCTTGTTGTATTTTAGTGTCCACCACTCGACGGAAAAGTGGCGAAGATATTAACATGGAGGTGGAAGGAGCCGTTGTCTAAAACTAAGGCACCACGGTCGCGGGAGTTCTTTGTGAAATGGCACGAGCGCTCATACTGGCATTGCAGCTGGATATCTGAAATACAGGTAATTTAAAAATTTGATTTCCTGCAAACACATAGCGCCGGAAAGAGTAAGATTGTTTGTAGAAAATAAATATAGCTAGCTATGATCAAGGCACTCCTTGACCATAGACCAACATCAAAAGGGCCGCGCAGCTAATCCACCTAGTCCGCTTCAAAAAAATAAAAAAAAAAGTACGGAGAACTGGTGTGTACGGAGATCTTCACTAGTTGGAGAGGCATGTAAAGAAGACGCGTGTAGAACTAATTAGTGTGCATCTTCAGGAAGGTGATAGTGAACTACTTATTTGTACAGAACGCAGACTTACGCCATTATCGTTTATTCATTACAGTTGGATGTATTCCATCCGTTGATGTACCGCTACTATATGCGCAAATCGGACCCCGAGGAACCGCCTAAACTCGAGGAGGCTATGGAGGAACGCGAAGGTCGCAGACGGGCCAAAAACAAACACCAACAAGAACAAGACTCTGATGAAAAATTACTTGAAGAGAAATATTACAAGTAATTTAACATAAACGCGAATAGACGACAGTCTTTTATGGTCTTAATTGTTGTAAATTATTAATTTTCTTAAATATTTTATGATTTTGTGACAATACGTCAACATTTTCCTGAGGAATAAATGCCTTTAGGCTTAGGAAAAAAAATATAGCTAGCTATGATCAAGGCACTCCTTGACCATAGACCAACATCAAAAGGGCCGCGCAGCTAATCCACCTAGTCCGCTTCAAAAAAATAAAAAAAAAGTACGGAGAACTGGTGTGTAATCTTCACTAGTTGGAGAGGCATGTAAAGAAGACGCGTGTAGAACTAATTAGTGTGCATCTTCAGGAAGGTGATAGTGAACTACTTATTTGTACAGAACGCAGACTTACGCCATTATCGTTTATTCATTACAGTTGGATGTATTCCATCCGTTGATGTACCGCTACTATATGCGCAAATCGGACCCCGAGGAACCGCCTAAACTCGAGGAGGCTATGGAGGAACGCGAAGGTCGCAGACGGGCCAAAAACAAACACCAACAAGAACAAGACTCTGATGAAAAATTACTTGAAGAGAAATATTACAAGTAATTTAACATAAACGCGAATAGACGACAGTCTTTTATGGTCTTAATTGTTGTAAATTATTAATTTTCTTAAATATTTTATGATTTTGTGACAATACGTCAACATTTTCCTGAGGGATAAATGCCTTTAGGCTTAGGAAAAAAATATTATTGTTATATAATATGGTGTGATATAATTAAGAAGCCAAGACAACATTATAACCATTAACCGATGATGTAGGCCACTGCTGAACATAAAACTTACTGCATCTGGCGGTAAGCCCATGCCGTGAAAGCCTTGTCATTTATAAGTCTCTTTTATTAGAGTACCTATTAAAATTAATTATATCTAAATATACTGATGCTTTTTTTGAACTAATATTTTTTTCATTTAATTAGGAATGATTATTTTAATACTGGCATTGTTATGAACAGATACGGCGTAAAACCGGAATGGTTGATAGTTCATCGTGTAATTAATCACCGCACGGCACGCGATGGCACAACTTATTTTCTGGTGAAGTGGCGCGATCTCTCCTATGATCAAGCCACGTGGGAATCTGAGAACGAAGATATTGCCGGACTCAAGAATGCTATTGAATATTATCAGGTAAACTTAATATGTATATCAGCCTAAATTTGATTTTCCGTATTGATGTTGTTAAGATTAATTATAATCAACTTATAAACTTTTGTGTTTTAATAATATTGTATTAACAGAGCTCCTTTTCGTTTTAGGATATGCGTGCATTTATCACTTCAGAAGGCAAAACAAAAGGAAGCAAGGGCAAAAAAACAGGTCGCAAAAGCAAAAATAAAGATGCTATTGATGAAGACGAAAGTAGTAGTGGATTGCAAATTAAACTGAAGAAATACAATCCGCCCCCAGATCGTCCCACAACAAACCTCAACAAAAAGTACGAAGACCAACCACCATTTGTATATGAAACTGGAATGCAGCTCCATCCATACCAATTGGAAGGTCTTAACTGGTTGCGTTATTCATGGGGGCAAGGAATTGATACTATTCTAGCGGATGAGATGGGCCTTGGTAAAACTATCCAAACAGTTACATTCCTGTACTCATTATTCAAAGAAGGATACTGTAAAGGGCCATTCTTGGTGTCTGTACCATTGTCTACTATAATTAATTGGGAAAGAGAATTTGAGCTATGGGCTCCTGATCTATATTGTATTACATATGTCGGCGATAAAGATTCCAGAGCTGTTATAAGAGAGAACGAGTTGACATTCGACGACGGCGCAAACAGGGGTGGAAGACCATCTAAGATCAAGTCTCAAGTCAAGTTCAATGTTCTACTCACTTCTTATGAATTGATTTCTATAGATTCTACTTGTTTAGGTTCAATTGAGTGGGCTGTTCTGGTAGTCGATGAAGCTCACAGGCTAAAGAGCAATCAGTCGAAATTTTTCAGACTTTTAGCGGGCTATGAAATCAACTATAAACTACTACTCACTGGAACCCCTCTGCAAAATAACCTTGAAGAGTTGTTCCATCTTTTGAATTTCTTAAATAAAGATAAGTTTAACGATCTTGTTGCTTTCCAAAATGAATTCGCTGATGTTTCGAAAGAAGAGCAAGTCAAGAGGCTTCACGAAATGCTTGGGCCGCATATGTTGCGACGTTTGAAGGCCGACGTGCTAAAGAACATGCCTACGAAGTCCGAGTTTATTGTACGTGTAGAATTGTCGCCGATGCAAAAGAAGTACTATAAATATATTCTGACCAGAAACTACGAAGCTTTGAATCCTAAAAGTGGTGGTCAAACTGTTTCTTTGCTCAATGTCATGATGGATCTAAAAAAATGCTGTAATCATCCATATCTTTTCCCTGTGGCGGCAGAAGAAGCGCCATTAGGTCCACATGGAAATTACGAAACACAGGCTCTGGTAAAAGCATCTGGAAAACTTGTCCTTATGTCAAAAATGTTAAAACAACTTAAGGAACAAGGACACAGGGTATTAATTTTCTCACAGATGACGAAGATGTTAGATATTTTAGAAGATTTCTTGGAAGGAGAAGGTTATAAATATGAAAGAATTGATGGTGGTATAACTGGAACGATTCGTCAAGAAGCTATTGATAGGTTTAATGCGCCTGGCGCTCAGCAGTTCGTATTTCTTCTCTCAACGAGAGCTGGTGGCCTGGGTATTAATTTAGCCACTGCTGACACTGTTATTATTTATGACTCTGATTGGAATCCTCACAATGATATTCAAGCATTTTCTCGTGCTCATCGTATCGGTCAAGCGAACAAAGTAATGATTTATCGGTTTGTGACGCGCAATAGTGTAGAAGAAAGAGTTACCCAAGTAGCGAAAAGGAAGATGATGTTGACTCACTTGGTTGTACGACCAGGTATGGGCGGCAAAGGCGCTAATTTTACTAAGCAGGAATTGGATGACATTTTGAGATTCGGTACAGAAGAGCTGTTTAAAGAAGAGGAAGGTAAAGAAGAAGCTATCCATTACGACGATAGAGCTGTGGGTGAATTACTTGATCGATCTAAAGAAGGTATTGAACAAAAAGAATCCTGGGCTAATGAATATCTCAGTTCGTTCAAAGTAGCTAGCTATTCAACTAAAGAGGGTGATGGCGAAGAGGAGGTGGACACAGAAATTATTAAACAAGAAGCTGAAAACACTGATCCAGCTTATTGGATAAAACTACTTAGGCACCATTATGAACAGCACCAAGAAGACCAAGCAAGAACTCTGGGTAAAGGCAAGCGAGTTCGAAAACAAGTTAACTATAATGATGGTAGTGTTGCTCAAACTGAAAATAGAGAGGATTCTACTTGGCAGGAAAATGGATCAGATTACAACTCTGACTTTTCGCAAGGCAGCGAAGATGATAAGGAAGATGACGACTTTGATGAGAAGAATGAAAATGGAGACCTTCTTAGCCGCCGTAGTAAGAGACGGCTAGAAAGGCGTGAAGAACGTGATAGACCACTTCCTCCTCTACTCGCGAGAGTTGGTGGCAACATGGAAGTACTCGGCTTCAATGCCAGACAAAGAAAGTCGTTCCTTAATGCTATAATGAGATATGGCATGCCGCCCCAAGATGCTTTTAATTCGCAGTGGTTAGTAAGAGACCTAAGAGGAAAATCTGAACGCAATTTCAAGGCTTACGTGTCGCTATTTATGCGACATTTATGCGAACCAGGTGCGGATAACGCTGAAACATTTGCAGATGGGGTACCCAGAGAAGGCCTTTCTCGACAGCACGTATTAACTAGAATTGGAGTAATGAGTCTGATTAGAAAGAAAGTTCAAGAGTTTGAACATATCAATGGATATTATAGTATGCCAGAGTTAATACGTAAGCCAGTAGAGCCGGTGAAAATAGCAGGCGCGGCAAGTGAAAGTGCAGCTCCTAGTCCAGCACCATCCACTGCGACACCAATAACATCGGCCGCTCCGTCGCCGGCACCGACACAAGTTCCACAGTCATCTGGACAAGCGCCGACACCCGGTGGATCGGAGAAGGATGACAAAGAAGAAGCTAAAGATGAAAAGCCTGACGTAAAAGAAATCAAAGAAAAGGATGAACCTATGGACACAAGTGACGTTAAAGAAACCGACGAAGAACAAAAAACAGATAACAAGGACACGACTAAAGAAAAACAAGAAATCAAAGAAGAAAGACGTATATCCGTTGACGAGGAGCCTCCGAAGGAAGACGAAAGAACTGATGATAAAAAATCTGATGAACTATCAGACAAAGTAAAAGAAGAGAAAGAAGATTCTGATAAGAAGGATGATGCCAAGAGTGATAAGACTGAATCAGAAGCATCGGAGAAACCTAAGGAAGAGAAGAAGGAAGACGACGACGATGATGTAGTTTTAGTAAAAGAAGAGGACGATCTCAAAGTAGAACGACGTAAGTTTATGTTCAACATCGCGGACGGCGGCTTCACAGAGCTACATACGTTGTGGCTTAACGAAGAAAGAGCGGCCGCGCCTGGAAGAGAATACGAAATATGGCACAGGCGGCATGACTATTGGCTGCTCGCAGGCATCGTGACGCACGGGTATGGCCGCTGGCAGGACATACAGAACGACCTCCGTTTCGCCATTATCAATGAACCATTCAAAATGGATGTCGGGAAAGGAAACTTCCTCGAGATCAAAAACAAATTCCTCGCAAGGCGATTTAAGGTAAGAAACCTTTTAAATTTGTAGTTGACAATTTGATGTCATTTTATTAGTAAAAGAGGTTACAATTCAAATACGTAAACAATTTGGTTAACCAGAGCATTTATTAGTTGCTAGAACAAGCGCTGGTGATCGAAGAGCAGTTGCGACGCGCTGCGTACCTGAACCTGACTCAGGACCCCAACCACCCGGCCATGTCGCTGAACGCGCGTTTCGCGGAAGTGGAGTGCCTGGCGGAGTCGCACCAGCATCTCAGTAAAGAGTCCCTCGCCGGCAACAAGCCCGCCAACGCAGTCCTGCATAAGGTAAAATTATGTTCTCTTTCACACATTATATCAAGACTTTTGTTTGGACAAAACTAAAATTCAATAAAATATTTTGTGCCATTTGCGTTGTAACATGGAGAATGTTTATGGTATTAGATTTTAAATACTTGCACGTTTGCGGTGTTATATAGGTGCTGAACCAGTTGGAAGAGCTGCTGTCGGACATGAAGTCGGACGTGTCGCGGCTGCCGGCCACGCTGGCGCGTATCCCGCCCGTAGCGCAGCGGCTGCAGATGTCGGAGCGCTCGATCCTGTCACGCCTGGCGGCTACCGCAGGCAATCCTGTGCCCGCAGGTAAATACCAACGTAGTAGTTTCATCACCTTGTATCCAGAATAATTTCAATCATGATAATCTAATAGTAATACAATATTCTGTTAATAATTTTAACTCTGTCAAAGATACTAAAAGTAACTAGATGGATTCAATTATCGTTATAATAATATCCAGGCCTCCCTTACCACCTTTCTCCTAATCTAGCATTTGACTCATTAATATTACTAAAGGAACAAACATTATGTCTCGAGTTGAAGAGAATAATGCGGTGCAGTGTAAACACACTAACGTCACATTTTTGTTAACATCAAACAAAGAAACATGTTAACTTCCGGCTGATGCTGTAGTGGAGTAAATCCAAATTAATTCAGCTGTTAGGACTACACTGATTCTGAGATTTAACTTGTAACACCTACTTTTTTGAAGAGGGTTAAAATAAAGTTTATTAAGATAAAAAATTTTACTGTAAATTCTGGCCAAAAAATTAAATATGATTTGAATGTTTTTGTCAGCAGCACAAATGGCGCAGTTCCCGGCAGGCTTCCAGGCGACCGGCTCTCTGCCGGGCTTCACTCCGGCCGCGGCCGCCGCAGCGAACTTCTCCAACTTCCGGCCGCAGTACTCTGTGCCCGGGCAGCCCGCCTCCGCCACCTCATCTAATGTAAGCATCCCGCTATACGAAAGCAACGCATAGTTCACTTGATTTTAAATCAACGGGTCATTAACAATTTGCATGCACTAGTCTGAAATAATTACAAGTATATTAAAAGAATTGGTTAAAATAATCGTGAAGATATATTTAAATTATTTATATCTATGATGAGCTAACACTCGACTCCATTATTACGGGTTTGTGACAATGAGGCCGTAGCTGGTGAAGCGGCTCATCCAGAATACTCTGGCTTATATATTGATAGCAGGAACAGTAATTCTAGCTTGACGGGTTCGGAAATAATCGTACCACTAACAAAACAGTGTGGCGATGGAATCGAACCAGGGATTTCTGTTTCAAATTTATAAAAGTACTGTTGACATTCATTAGTCTCAACTTAATTTTGATTCATACTTTTGAATTTTTACTAATTTGTTATTATTAAAAACTTATATACTAAAATACTTGTTCCTTTTGCAGAAATCGTAAGCCGTGGTAATTTATACATCGTAATTCAGTGTAATGCGCCCGGCAGGTAAAGTTTAGTTTATATTTTTAATTATTAGGTAATTTTTAATAAATTGATTTGTATATTGTTTTCTTATATCTGTTACAGTGGGCGGACGAGACAGTCGCATAGATGAATATTGTAGACGTAAGCTTTCCAAGAATCCTGTTCCACCTTTGGTTTGAAGTGATAATTAGTGTTAGTGCAGTTATTATTATTTAACAATTCAATTATGTCACGTTAAACAGAACTCTCACATTATTTATTTCATTCTGATCTGTGTACAAGGCGCATCTTGTATTATTGCTAAGTGATCGTGGAAAACTTTATTTTAAATTTACCAAAAACGAAAAATGTAATAAATCTTATTGATTTAAGTGAAAGTGCATTTTGAATTTAATTATCCTTATCTTTATTCAAACTAGCGGCGAGACCTACAAAACAAGTGATGGGCAAGTTAAACGATAACAACGTGGCGATAGTTAGGATGATATACACTGCACCACATCTCCGAAACATGACGTAAGATGTTGAGTCTCATTACCCAAATAAATGCCTTAGTCTAGCTGCAGCAGCCTTCAAATCGGAACACTGTAACGTTGGCATACTATAGTTTGGGGGTAGAAATGTTCGTGAGGAAGGTATCTACCTATATGGTTACTGGTAACAAAGACCTACCACCATCTTTTAAATGTTTTATTTAATTCTACGAAGCGACGAGACGAGTAGGGCGTTCACCGGATGGTAAGTGATCCGTTTGCCCATAACTTGGCGCTGGTTAAGATATAACACTGCACCACAATTAGCTCATCGCCTTGAGACAAAGTGTTAACTCTCGTTACCCTAGTAATTCCACTAGTTCACAGCGCGCTTCAAACCGGAACACAGTAATGTTTCCACACTACTGTTTGGCGGCTGAAATAAGAGCTGCGGTGGTACCTACCTAGACAGTCTGTAGCAACTGAGACCTATCACTAAGTGCCCTAACGAGTTTTTATTTTAATTCGTGTCCTAAAGTTATAAGTAAAAAGACTGAAGTTTTTAATTTAAGTGATTGTAAAACAAGTTTCATTGTTTATTTTATAAAATAAAATTATTGTAATACAACAAAACATTTTCACATAATATCACCATGTGTAAGTATCATCCTCCGAGTTGTACTTCACGCTATCCAATGACCGAACTAAACCGGGGTCTGGGGAGCAAAACAATTGGAGCAGCTCCTTATTGATTCCGCAATCTGATAAGTTTTCATTATTAAATGCTTTGTTGAACTGGTTCGGTTCGTTTTGTTTGGAGGATTCATCTGAAAAATAAAATGAAGTTGCAAATGAATATAATTTTTTCTATGCTTTTTTTTATTGTTATTGGTTATGGTTTACAGTCACGTTGTACTATTAAACAAAATAGAACAAATGTTTACCCTGAGCGATGCTCTTGGCCGCCCATGAGAAGGCGAGGGTCGGCTGCAGGTGCGCGAACGTGGCGCTTATCTGCGCGGTAGAGGTCGCTCGCAGCACCGAGAACAGCGAGGGAACAGTCGTCGGCAGCACCGGCCCGCGCAGCTCGATCGAGTAATATTTCTTACTGTCCACCAGTACTGTGTTCTCGCGGTACTGCATATCATAATAAACAATGATAAATATTTTCGCTTAAATTTGAATAGTTTTGTCGCCGATACTTGTATTAAAATACGTGATCTACAAATCCTGAACTTCTAAAAAATAGGCAGTCTGGATTTCATCAATAAATAATGAAAAAATATTTAGGCCCTCTAATAGACATTTACCCCAAATAAAGAACAAAATTAAAACAGATAAAGGAACCACGGAACAAAGCATTAACCAAATTACAATATAATAAAGTATAACGACATCATACTTGAGTTATAACGCTCACTTTTCTGAGTCCTATTGATAACCAAAAAGTGACGTATTGAGTTTAATTCATCATTAATTTCTTATTAAGTCATTATTATCCGCAAATATGTCTAGTTCAATATAAATTTGTAGAGATGTGGGTATAGATCTTGAAGGTGGAGTACCTGTAGCGACTGCAGAGTGCCGCCGTGGAAGGCGGTGGGCGAGAGCAGCGTAGGTGGCACGCCGGCGAGCGGGCCAGTGTCGGCCACTATGGACTTGCAATTAAGGAGGAAGTTGAACAGCGCCTGCGCGTCCGCGCCGCGCACCAGCACCATCGACTCGGCCGCGCTGTCCACGCTGCTCTCCGCCGTGTGCGCGAGACGCGCCTGGTAGATCATTTTTTTTCACATTTAAAACAATGCTGTCAATGTCAATAATATATCCGCATACAAGAGTCGAATGATATTTTTTTAGATCTAATATAACCGAAGACACGTGTCTTCGTGATGTTCTCACATTTATTAGAACGATTTTGCATTTATCAGGAAGTAATTATAAGACATTATTATATTAATTTAATTTTTATAAAGTAACTTAATCCAGACCTGTGCATTGTTAATTTTCCTCAAATCTTCGGTCTCGAGACCTAATTGTGATAGGAACTGGTCCGGGTCTTCCTCGTCTCCTGAACAATGGTCTTTATCCTGGTTCTCAAGCGCTGACTTTGTATCGTCCATGGTGTCGTAGCAGCTGTCGAATGACGAGCTTTTTGGACGCTCCTCCTCTGAATTATTGAGTTTCTTCTTATTATCGGGGCGAAGAGGCATCGTGAACTCAACATCTGAAATACAATAACACCATTAATAGTTACGACATGACAATGTGGACCAGTTCATCACCAACTAGTAGTGTCCATGACAAATGCAAGGCTAGGTTATGACCCAAAGTACATAAGAAAAGAAATATAAAAAAACTGACCCTCTTGTCGCAGTGTTTGCCTGAAGCCGCGCGTGGTGGGCGCTATGAGCGCGCAGGGCTCCGAGATCCCGCAGAGCCCGGCCGCGCGGAACAGGCAAGTGAAAGTGTTAGCACACACGTAGAAGTAGGGGCAGTGTAATGCTCGCAGCAGCTGTAGACATATGCCAAAATTCATTATGGCATTTTATTCATATCTGCTTCATGAATAAAAAACAACCAACCTGAAATAAGGAACGGAAGCTTTCCGTCCAGTCCTTATGTAAGGCGTCGCGCAGGGTCGCGTTGTTGGCCAGTAGCCCGGTGGCCGCGACGCGACCTGTCGCGCGCGGGAACAGCTGGAGCCATGGCAGCTGTGGATGCTGCCAGTACAAACACGTCTGATGGAAACGCGCCCGCGGGGAAGTGTCGAGTGTCGGAGACGATGTGTCCAGACATCGCACGAATCTAACAAGACAATGCATATAATGTAAAACAACTTAATATCAACGTATATAAAGATTGGGTAGCTTTAAAGAGTAAAAGGAGATTTTTTGTTTTAAACAGACATAGGGCAGTGCATGATCATAGTCCCAACTAGTATTAAAAGGATTGATCAGGTTTAAGTTGGTAAAGTGCACCAGCACATTAACAGACTAATTCCTCTTCTTTTGAAGACATCCACATCATACTTGTGAAGAACACTGATGGAGCAACAGTGTTTCTATGGTGGTTGAGGTGTTTGATTAAGATTGGTAATAAGCATACAAAATATAATTGTGGTATGGTTTAATTTACATAATTATTAAATTAAAAATTTTAAAAGAGTGATGTCTGCATGGAGTAATAAAAAAGTATAGCTATATGGATTTTCAAATTTATTTAAAAGTGAATCTATATTTCATTTGAGCTTATGATGTACTCATTTAAATGGAAGATTTATTTACAAACAAACTGAATTTAACTACTAAATCTTCTCAAGATTTGTATTTAGATTATAAAATTTTTACCTTACCCGGTGATTCCTGATGCTTCTTCACTTGCTTTTAATTTTGATGTCCATGCAAATGGTTTAGTTGACATCAACCTTAACTTAGTTTTTAGTGCCCAATCTATTGTTAATTGCTTATACTTTGTTTCAACTGTTTTCTGTAATGGGAAATGTACTCAATGATAGTAGAAGTAATAATTAGTATGCTTCCATTTAAGCTTTTATGCACAAATGTTATAACTTTATTGATGATGATTTTAAATTTAGTATATTGCAGTTAATATTATATAGATAGATATAAGACAGTGCAATCTAAGTAGTTATAGACTTAAGTAATGCTAAAGTTGCCCACAAATTTCAAAATAGTAAAAAATACAAAGATGTATGTAATTTGTGGACAGGGAATAAATCCTTTATAAAATTAAATCACATATTATTATGGTAGATTTTAATAAACTGTTTGTAGATATTTTATTTTTATAACTACATAACAGGATAGGCAGTATATTAAAGTATTGGGAAATACCACAGACAAAAACATCTTTAATATCTGAATCTTAATATTTCTCAGCATAATACCACTGCAGATAGAGACCATACTACTTATAAAAGTTGGTTGTACAAACAGTAAAAGATAGATGTATCACCAATAAAAGTTACCATTCATCAGTAATTTATGATAAAAAAAGAAAAACATACTGTTTCTATAGCATGGTCAGCTGTAAACTTCTGTAAAAGGTTGGAGAATGTTGAAAGCTTCTCTGCATCTTCTTCTGGAGGTGGTTTTTCAACAACTTTTACTGGCAAATTAAGGAGAGTAAAAAGGGTTTTGTCACTTGATTCTTCTATGTGTGTTTCTGATTCCAATTTAATTTTTTTATTTGTTTCTTTATTGCATCTGTGGGAATGAAGGGCATTTCTCTACAATATTTACACGGACATTAGTAAAAGTTCTTAAATTTCAATAAGTTATGTTGCAAAAGAAAAAGAGTTTCTAAGTTCTTTTTAACAAAAATGAGAATACTTACTTAGAAAATGGATTTTTTCTTTTGTCACCGTTGATTATTCTTGAAAAATCTAAATTTATTTCATTTGAAATCGATCTTTCTTCATTAGTTGGACGAAAGGGCTGTTTCATGCGTTCCTGTAAAAACAATAATTTTTTAAACAAATGATCATATTAAGTTAATACGTTTTTATTGAATTACATTAATAGAAAGTAAAACATTTTAAAAAAAGGATCACACTTAAAAGTACCTGTAGAGCTTTCTTTCGCCTTTTCAACTTTTGAAGTTGCATTACTTCGTTTGGTGTTTTCCATGGTGAAGTTGGTTCCATTGTATAATATTTTCTGGTAGCTTATAGTCCAGTAATTTTTTATGAACACATATCGACAAATGTATTAATACATTTCAATTGATTATTTTACAAATCGTTAAGTAATTAAACGAATTTCAAACTTGTAAACAATACACATTTCACGGACACAACTCTGTCTTACGAGCGGGAAACAGCTGCTCGTTAGTGTTGTACAATGTACATATAGTATCGACTATAAATATCGATATTGTCGATATAAATAGCGGTAACCATATTTGCATCTATTATATACGATAAATTCAATATTTTATTGAATAAGACTTAGTCGTATTCATTTGCAACAAATTTGATGTGATACTTAATAATTATAATATACTGATTACAGTTGATATTAAACAATACCATAATAAAGTTACAAGTTTGTCCTGTAACTATTACAAATTATCTATTATTCTTAATGTATTTTCAGAAAGTATAATTAAACTAGTAATCTGTTTACGGTACATTTCAACGAGCTCCTGCACCAGGGCTAGGAGCGTTTGCAATTTAGAGATTATATATGATCGATCGCATTATATTTATAAAGTAGATAAAAAGAAGTATAGTATAAATAGATAATATACTTCCTGGTGTAGTGTAATAAGTGCTGAGTGTATTTTGCTGTTAGTTAATTGACATAATAGGGGGAGTCTCGAGTTGAAAGCCGTCTAGGAATGTGGAGAAAAGCTTTAGTGGCGCCTGTTTGTTTTGCAAAATAATACTCATTATGCATGAAATAACCGTTTTCCAATTATAAAACGCTATATGTAAAGAAAATACAAGGTTAAAATAACATTTTATATTTTTAGGTGAGGAATTTGCAATAACTCTTAAAGAGCATCAGATTGTACAGTTTGACACTACTATTCGTAAATGTTATATTGTTTATTGCATTACCAAATTTGTTATTTGCCAACCAACGTCATTGTTTCAAAATTAACCATTTCGATCCAAACAAAGCTCATCTTAAAAATCGTCGTGTAGGCTATTTGTCAAATAGAAACGAAACCTAAACTGAAAAATCTCCGATCGGCGTTCCGGTGAGTTCAACACTGTTAGGTTTTGGGATTTTCAAACATAAAATTAACAAAGTTTAGATGTCAAGTATAAATTGTGTTCATTTGTAAAATATGGACAGAGAAAACTCTTTTAAGGTTACCACAATCAAATAGGGAAACTTGGTTTATAATATTACAATAAGGTTTATTAAGAATTGTTGAGTCAGCGTAACGTAGTACGACGTAGAAAAGTAGTAAATGTTACCGTACGTAAGTGGGAGATGGGGACGTCGTAAGTAGTGTTCATATGGCAGACGTGAGAACACTCATAATGTGTTACGCGTCCAAGTCATGTTGAGATAAATAAGAGAAATGATGTTATTTTTTTTAGTATTCGGATTTCTGACAAGTATTTTGGTTTTGCAACAATGTCCATAATTTTTAAAAGCTGTTGATTGCTTTTAAAATAATGTTCATTGAAATTGAACGAAAAATGTTGCCAAAAATTTGGTGTATTGTTTACTATAACGTAATTATAGTTATATCTCTGTAGCGACGTGATATGTATATAATGTATATAGTAAAAACTCCTTTCACGCAAATTCTATAATATTAATTTTAAATCATTGTCAAACTTAAAAAATAGACGTAATTATGTCAAATTAATTTTGTATAAATTAAAATATGTTTTCCAAATAAATTGACTTTTACACATTTACATTCTTCATCCAGTCCTGGCCAACGAAGTTCTGTTCTTCTGTACTCCCGAACCTTATAAGCATACACGCTGCCCCATACAATGCCCAACACTTATACTTAATTACATCTTTACAGACCATCCACGAAATCTAAGCAAAAATATTACAGTAAAGAAAAGTCACGGAAACACTGAATAAAAATTACTGAATGTGGGAGAAATTAAGAAAGAAAAACGGTTCGTCGCAATTTAATAACAATAAAATTATTTGTTTATTAAATTGTTTAATCTAGACTGATTTAAAGACTGTAATTAACGATTTCATATAATTTTGTTATTTTTAAAAGTTTTTTAATATCCGTATGGTATTTTAATACACGTGCTTATAATACATAAAAAATAATGTGGTGCTAAATGTTAATACGATACAACTATGAAATCGTCGCCACTACACCAGATCGTATATGGCCTTCCAATTTAGATGGTACATATTAATTTTTTAACTATTTCTGTTTAATTACTTTTAGCTGAATTTGTTGCTGTCACTTTATTCTTCAGAAAAATGGCAACAGAGTTCAAAAGTTCAATTAAATTAAGAGAAAACTTAAAACAACTGTTACTATTTTGTTTAATTTGGTCTACGGGAGAGTGAAATTGTGGCAATAACACAAAACCACATTCTTTTTTCAGTCTTTTCCATTTTTTTATTGTACTTACCAAGTATCTTTTTTTCCCTTTTACACAATTCCAGATAATACGGTCAAGTAACATGTAATCCGGTTTCGAACCGGTATTTAGGAATTTGATATAAAAATATTTACTTGAAGAAAAGTTGTGTAAAGTTTCAGGTAGACATACATTTCAGGTATACATATAATACAGGTTACGATGCGTTGACCTATCAAATCTCGGCGTGCTCCCGCTCGCGGTTGCGGCGGCAGTCACATGCCATCGTTCACAAGTCGCGTCGGCTCTACGATGACTCGTGCCCTCTGCATGCCTTGAAAAAAAAATATAAAAAGGCGCGAAAACCATGTGTATTCCGTAACATATTTTAATTGTACATTATTATTTAATTATCTATTTAAATGTATTTTGTATCGTATTTTAATTTAAATTTAATCTAAAACATGACAAGATTTATAAGTGATTGTTTTGCATTTATGAAACGGCGTGTTTTTTTGGTAAGTTTGTTGTTTTTTAAAAATTATATTGTATTTTGAACTAAAATAACATTTATTTTAAAAATTAAAAAAATCATGTCAACTTGCGTTAAAAATTTTAATATTGATTATTTATAAATAATATAATATTAAGTCTAGTAGTGATCCTTTATCGGCTGATGAAGAATGACATATTAAAAAAAAAAAAAAAATTCTTACACTAAAAATAGGTAAAATTAAATAAGATTTACTGTTTCTTCTGTTAAAACATCGAAGTTACTGCATGTAGAGTAAGATAGTAATATATTAACAGTTGTTATTGTTGGTTTTCGCTGTACCTAGTAACTTATAGTGTATTGAAAGTTTAAGTGAAATTCCAAGAACTTTGTGGTGATGTCAACTTTGCGATGACTAAGAAATTTAATGTTTACTCACCCATTGCCTAATTTTTATAACATGAGCAATGACACTCATCCAGTTTAACAGCAATGTATGCTAAATTTGTTTTAAAATACGCGGATTGCCAATTCGCCGACGTTCGTCGTACGTCGGTTACGTTGGTGTTCGTGATTCATGGTTTTGTTGCATTCTGGTTCATAAGAATACGAGGAGTTTAAAATTCCTGCTCCTTTAAAGTTGCTAAGGAATGCTTTAAGTCTGCTGATTTACGGGCTACTGTTGAACTAGTTTATGAAAATTTATGTATTTTGCTATAACGTTACTGTACTCAATAATAATAAATTGTATTCTGTTTTACGTTTTCCCTATATATTTCAGTTACAACATTGAAATGCATCAAATACATATTTTGAACAATGCACTTTATAAATTTAACATCTTTACGATACATTTCAAAAGTCAAATAATATAACCGTATTTAATTAAAATGATGATCTGTAACATCTGTTTTATGTTAAACTAACGCACAGCTTTTGTTTGAAACTGTTAGATGTTTGTAGAGTACCATGACTCACAGCGTGCTGCTTTTTTTGGATCTTGTAAATCCAGTTCTGGAAAGGCTTACCCTAGGGCTCTACATCGTTTGTTTTTCGTTTACGACACTCAACGTTAGACAAATGCTAAGTTACTAATGCAAACTGCATAAATGTTTCCAAAACGCGAGGATTGTTTGCCCAATATAATGTTAGATATTGAGGAAAAATAATTGTGATTACAAACATTTTGTTTGTAAAATCGTAGGTGTAACGACTTTTAAAAGACTAAAATTAAAAAAGGGAGGGTATGACGTAAAATTGTTTCGCTATAAAAGACAGATGACTGTACGTCTCGCGACATTCGTGTTTGAGCAGTGTAGGATGTGTGAGCTCTGTGACTAGCGACGTGTGAATGTGAGAACTGTGGCAGATTGAATTTACATTTGAATAGATGTTTTTGATAATAAATATGTGACTTCTTACATTTGCAAAAAAGTATTATTCATTGTTTATTAATTTTATACATTACGTACGGGTGCATATTACAATGTTTTCATCTGTATGGTATGGAATAGTTCTGATATGCAAATCGCAGGTGCGTGACACGAGTGCCGTCTGTATTACGCACAAAACCCCCTTAACAATTTTTTTTTAACATTGACGTATTACACCCCCATCACTCATCTCGTCTAGTGCAAGTGGTGTCTGTACAAACACTTTAAACACCTAGTAACTACTTACAAATTGATGCAGCCGGTATTTGAAGCGGCAGTTTTTTTCGCTGTTGTACATAACATAAGTAGCTTTAATACATAGACTATGTTCTGGGCAACGAATAAACACATTTTATTTTTAATTCAATATAATTAATACTGTAAATGTTTATAAATGTAATAATAATTATCGAATTGATATACAATGTGATCTATAAAGATAATGTCTTGTGTGTAGGCAATTTTACCTTAGTATATAGGGTAATCTACATTCTCGTCCTGGTGTTTGTATTACACGGCCACTATGTACAGAGCAGCGATCTGATGTTACAGCATCCTAAACAGTGGATTAGTTAAGCGTGACCCGTGTGCGGGCTCCGATAACGTACCGTAGTAATTATGCAAATGATTTGTGTATTAAAAGGATGATTCCGCGATTGATTATTTCCAGCAAATTGACGCAGTTTCGATGTTTTCATCGAAGGAATGCCGTTAATAGGGTATATAGATAAAAAACAAATTCTAATGATTCGAAAGAAGTAACTTATACATTTTAAGATCATGCTGGCTGTTGCTATAAAGTTTAAGCATAAGTTGACCTGTACGTGAGTAATTGGATACGTTATATTACCTGCGCGATCGCATGGCGAAAAAGGTCTCAGATTCTTGACACTATTTTTAAATCTTTCATGATATGTACCTAAGTAAAACTTTGAGCTGCTTTTTGCTAGCGTAGTTTATAAAGATAAATAAACGTACACTTTAAGAACCGAAAATAAACTATTTATACCAACATTTGCAAAAGAACATATTATTGAAATTCTCTCGATTAAAATCCCTTGAAATATTAAATCATAATGTTATCTCTGACGTAAGAAAAAACTGGCGGTAAAATTGAGTGGGACTAAATTTTAAATATGTCATGAAAAAATTAACTAAATAATTAATAATAAATCCACGAAGATTTTACTCCGTAGAGGAGATGGGTTAGCATATCTTCAACGCTCAATCCCTCAGGGGCATTTTCCGTAGATAATTTTGTAATATAATTATTGTAGTTAGAAAAAAACAAGGCTTACTAAAAGAAACTTTGCTGTGGAAACCATGTACGCAGGGAAGCTTTAATTTCACATTAATTTATGCGGTGGTCAATACTTATATGAAAGTTACAGACTCAGTCCATATTTGCAAGGGTAGGGTAGATGCAAATCTAAACAAGCATGCAATTCAATCTCTTTGGCTCAAACGTTCTGGTTATTTACTGCTACTCTCCCGTAAAATAACGATGTATATTGATGCGGACATACACGGCTCGTTATGTCTACGCTCAAGTAAATGAGATGCAAAATCTAGGTTACAGTTCAGTCTAGCTTTGCGTGTTGACATGACGATGGCTGACGTTAGGATTTATCTTAAGCTGTAAAACGAAACGGTTGACGTTATAATAAGCGAAAAGCAGAATAAAACATTTTTTTATTTATTCATCGTAGTCTCAACAGGCAGGTAATTCACCTGATAGTGAGTTATAATAAGTCTATTTATAACAATGTGATGCTTGATAAGATTATATACATTGCACCACTTTGTAATCGTTGCTTGGATACAGTAAGTTAAGTTTTATATCTCTAGTATTTTCACTAGCTACAGCCTCTCAAATAGGAACACAGTAAAATTTGCACGCTTGTACTTGGCAGCAGAAATATTGGCAGGGGTTAGTAAATTTTCTATTATTCGTTTTATAATTGTGACAAATATCCCAGAAAGTTTTAACTAAAGCTAGTTAATAATCAAAGCAGAAGTAAGTGATATGGCTTATTTATATTGGAGAGGAATCTTCGTAACATACCCTGCTGTATGAGGTCAGGGTTCAAGATATCTTGGGTCAGCGTTATCTATACACAGGGTTATTTGGGATTACATATTAGAAAAAGTCTATCGGTCGTGGTTCGTGTCTCTTAGTATACATTCGAATAAAGCACAAGGACAGCCACGGCGTTCCTCGAGTATCCTCATTTTTCTACGGAAATAGCGATGCCATTCCGTGTGTGCCGTCCTCTCAGGGCTCCCTTAATGGGTTTTGGGGTCCACACCTCCAAAATCCGCTAACCCTAAGACATGTTACAATCTAAATAAGCAATAGTTTGTTTCTTATATTTTGTTACCTTAATATACAATTCTAATTTCTACTAACTAGTTTAAATTTCTACAAGATTAGTAGTTTATTTTTTTACATATCTGAAATATGTTCTCCATTCTGACAATGTATAAATGGAATTTGTTTAAAATTGTTAACAAAAATGTGCAATAATTCAAGGTGACAACAATTTTGACACATCCATCTAACACAATTATCATAGTTATAACAAATCGGTGATGCTAGAAAAATATTTAGATTGGTGTAGAATTAAATTCATTAACCAACTACAAGGAGGACGACCTCAGAATGCGTTACTTTTTATAACACCCTAAAGTACCATTAAATAGCATTCAGCTTACGTTTTCAGTAAGCTTTTTCAAGAACTTGAACCTTGAACTGCTTTCACGGATTTTGGAGAGAAAAAATTTTAGTCTCTTCTGAAAGATAACGGAAGAATAGTTTGACCATTTAAAAGAGTTAGCCTTGCTTCACCATTAAATGAAAAAAATAGGTGATGACTGAACAAGACACCTCATGATGTCAATTGTAGGAAAAAGGAAATGCATGATTTTGTATTTCTTCGTTTTTTATGTTATGTATCCTAAAATTTGGTGAGGCCAATGTTCGGAACTTATCAATAGCTTATAATGATGTTGATAAATTTTTGATGATGTGTTTCTTTAAGGTTCTCATTATAAGAGCGACTTATTAAAAAAAAAGAAGTATAATTTAATAAATATTTTTGATGATATTCATAAATTTAATCGTGTACGACATGATCACTTTAAACAAATTAAAAATGCGGCGCTTCAGATTAATGCCGCCTCATCAAATGCAAACGAGATGCCGATATCATGGCGTTCGACATCCAGTAATTAATGCGGGACCACAACCGTTCTGTCATCGGCACCATTCAGTTCAATGGTGGTGGGTTGTCAAAGGCGTTGTACTACGTTGTGCTGCGTTGTGTTGCGTTGTGTGGCGTTGTGCTGCTTCGTAGTTACGCACCGGCGTTGAATGCCGTCTGCTCTGAAGTGTCCCCCGGCGCGCCCGTTTGACTTCCGACGCGTGTAGCGCGGAATGCTAGAATTCACGTTCATTTCAAGTTTCACAGTTTTCAAACGCGAAACTAGGCTCTCTCTAAACACTGCCCGCTTCCCGGAATAGCGGAGCTGTAAACATTCAACGTCTCTTTAAAATGTTTTTAAAAGAGTCTAATATAATAGACATGTTTCTAATATTATCACTCGGTTGCTACAGATGTTAAAAATTATTACGTGATCGTTACGCGCTGTTTTGATAATAAATTATTTGAGGAAGTAAGTAATTGCCTCATTAATAAAACGTAAGACGGACTTAATATGGGGTATTATTAAAAACCTTATTTCAAATTCTGACACGAACCTTAATATTTCTCATTGTTAAATGTTGCTTTCTTTTCATTTATTTTACGTTTAATGAATAATTATTTAACAGGCAAAGATCATAAACTATTTTTTAAAAGGGATAAAAAATAATTTTATGCTAAATTTTCTTTTGTTTCAGATATTATGGATCTCACTAGTCATGTATATTTTTTATGATTCCTTTATTTACTACAAAACGGACCGCCGTTTCTTTTTATTTAAGACAAATGTTAGGGGTAAGTTACCAACAAATTGTTAAATACTAGATACTCGTTTTACGCATAAATTCCCGTACGTTTCGTAATGTAAGAACCTGTATGTGTTAGCTAAGAAACGTCTCATTTTCTTGAATGTTGTCTCATTTGAGACCGTGAATAATTTAGGTCATCACAATTGAATCTCGGCAGCTTGATGACATACAATTTACTTTTCATTATCGTTTTAATAACAGACGCACTTCTCATTACGGAATTTTTCAAGAGTAATGTTACAGAGAATTAGAGAAAAATCTTAAAATTATCATTATTTCTTCTTAATAGCAAAATAGGAACACTGAAAAAACAAATGGGAAGATATAGAGACTTTTTAAATTATTACTTCAGTCCTTGTGAAGCTACTACACCTTGGTAGAGTCATATAACACTACTAATTTTATATTAATTTCAGTTAGGGCTGTGCATATCCCGGGGGACCGCAACTGTTTTGAACTTGTGCTGTGCACTGGTTTTGCTCCCTTTGTGTAAGAAGCTTAATCAAATTCTGTACCAGCTACTATCAAAAGTATGGCCCGGCCTCTTTTTCTTTTGGTTGGAGAGAGCAAAGAGCTTTCACATGATTGTAGCTGTAACACTTCTTTCGTTTGCTGGTAAGTTATTTTTTAAAAACTTTTCATCAATATGTACAATACTTAGTTTCAATAATTATTGAATGCTTTATTTGTCTTTTTCGATGATCGTCTGTTTTCCATCGCTTATTTCTACCGCCTAGCCAAGATTAAAAACTTTAATATGTTCTGATTTAAAAGGTGCTAGGCTTATAAAACTTCCGGGCTAAGGAGACTTAACATTTTATGTGATATGTACGTCCATTTGGGCGATTGTGTCACAGTCGTATCATTTATTATGAGGTAAATGTAAAGGTAATGTTATTGTAGATATAATTTATCTCAATTAGGAACTTCCTGAAATGTGCCACATTTAAAGGTACTTATATTAATTTACATCTCATTGCGTGCATTCAGCGACCCTAAATGTTCATTATAGCTTCGCCCCCTGTCCCCGGGGCACATTAAGTTCTTGAGACGGTGGCTAATGGTCGTCTCACACTAGTTAGAATGCACCTTACCCGACTTTCTGCCACGATATAGTGCGTATTTAGATTTTAGAGTGCTTTCGCTTTGTGTGACGAGTGTTAGGGGTGTGAAGTATGTTTATTGTCATTTGTCGTAATTTGCATCGTTTTTTCCCCCCTTTTACAGTATGTAGCAAACATGATTAACACACTCTTCTCTCACTCAATTCATCATACATATAGGTTAAACCTCATCAAGGACACGGTAAAATAAATTTATTATGAAGTTTATAATATTTCCATTAAAATCGTTTTAAATCATTAATTGTTTTATACATTTTTTATCTATTATTAGAAGTCATTTATGTCGCGATATAAATAGGTCCCTTTGTGGACAAATATATTTATATCATAATAAACGATTCAGTGGTGGCTTAAAAGGGGATATTGTTAAAAAAGAAATAATTTTAAAGCTTATATAAGCATCAAAAGTAATAATAACAAGATTTTTTTTAAAATCATTATTGATTAGTTAGAATCTTTACTGGGATATAAATTGCTTTGAAAATCGTTATCTTTTATTAATTTTGTGTGTCGGTAGCTGTTATAGTGCAATATATATGTTAAAATTCGATTACGTTTGCAGTGATACATTCTTTGTCGCATTTCGTGAACCTGTGGAACTTCTCGCACAACTACGATGACCTGCACATCGACATCAACTTGGCACGCTACAGGAACGAGGTTAGTCTTGCTTTAGTTGGTTGTAGGTTAGCTATCACCCTTACATTGTAAATCAGTCGCAATAATAACACAACGTATGAGAGCCAGTGTAGTATCTTAACCGCCGCCACATTGTTATGGGCGAGCGTATCACTTACCATCAGGTGAACGCCGTGCTCGTCTCGTCCTTTAATAAAAAATACACATATGCAGGTAAATTACAGATATGTTAAATATATACTAATAGGTATATTAATAACTACAATAAACTCAATGTGTTTGGTTTTGACTTTTGGAAATGAATCCTAGCTTACCTTCACCAACAAAGAATATAAACATGATTAGGAAACTTTTTTTTGGTATAAAATCTTGCATGAAAGTTTTCTATACAAAGATAAAATTGAAAAGCGTAACAGACACAAAATGACAGTGCAGAACTTACGGAGGAAAATACAAGATGAGAAAATTGCACAATAAAATTCTATTCCTTACGAGCATTACCACTTTAAGGAGTTGAAGTCTGTTCCGCTTCAGGAACACGGTTCAAGAAAGGCTCGCCTCCTTTTATTATTCGCTGAAGTTCAAACTGCACCCATGAGTGGCATTTCATGGAATGAAATGTTTGTAACACGTTTTCCATTTCCTACTTTACTTTATTTTTATAAACTACACGAGTGTTTATTATGCATCGAAAAGTTAATAAGAATTTACTGTTTCTAAAAAAAAGTTAAATGAAATTAGTTGTAGAGCTTTTTTTATCGACGATTTGTATTAAACATCTTGTTTTGTCAGAATCATATTTTATACTTTAATAAAAACTGTCATTATTTCTTTTTTAAATCTAGGTTTAACTGATTTTCTTTTGACGAATTGTGAGCAAAATTTTTAGCTATAATGATCTTTAGAGAGTGCTGTAACTGGAACAAACGCAGGAAAATGCTATGACAATTGAGAAAGCGGAGAGTTTCAGAGTAGAAGCTGACAATAGTGTATTGACAGAGCAAACACGAGGGTGTAAACGCGTGGTGTCCACGCCCCATCTGATGCTCATTGTATGAGCTCGTCTATAATGCACGCGTCCGTCTGGACTTGTGTTTGCACCATCATTGAGAAGAATTGATACTTGAGGGAACATCGTCTGAGGACGATAACAAATGTAATCAATGCTGAAGTTTATGTGGTGAATCGTTTTATATATTTGTTGGCAATAATAGAGGCTCGTGATGGCGATTCCAAAGGCACTCTGATAATGAGAGAATAAGAACTTAAGTACATACTTAAGAATAAGGATTCTAGCATGTTCGGTGTAATAAGAAGCGTAAGAACCAATAAACTAGAACTTAAACTATAATATTGTTATTAAAACCATATGCCACTACATAATGCAATAAATGCCACTTGCAACCTAACAAACAAGTTTAATTCTATAATCTATACTTACAATCGGTAAACAAGAGCCCGTTTTTACTTTAGACGGTGAAAGGCATTACTAGTACTTGTAAATTTTGATGAAATTCTCCTTTTATTTAATATTAGAAAAAAATATAATCAGCTATATACGCATAACTCGCTGTGGTCATAATTTTACGTGATTTACTTTAAAAAAAACTGTTGTAAAGAAAGATATTTACGTTGTCAAGAACAGATCTGTAATAGAGAAGAAAACAATGAAGTTGGAGAGCCCTTCAGAAAGTGGAAACATTTATCACAAACTCAATAATGGGCTGCAGTGTCCAACTCTTTCGTTGAGAGGGCTTCCGTGAAACTGTAATTAGTCATTATTAGTACTTCAGCTTTGTGTTGGGGGAGTTTTGTTTTTAATGAACAAAAGGGTCGTTATTTTAGAAAAAAATACGTTTATCGTTTGAAAGAAAAGTTTATAGAATATTTCTAACGGTTTTTGTGTTTGAATAAATTTGTTTTTGTTTTAATCTAACCTTACCATAGCTGATTGTTGAAGGGTATTTAAGTAAACTTTATTATGATTTCCTTCCTCAAGGTCAATGAAATAAGAATATAGGATTTATATCTACTACGATCAAGTTGAACCCGCTACAAATTTTGATTATTTCATCATTGTACTTTTTGAAAAACCATTTGGTGAAATGTGTATATCTTTGCAGAGTCCATTCCTCTTATTGATAAGTACGGTGGGATTAACGGGAGTGGCGCTACTGCTCATCGCCATCAGCATGGGTCTAACCTCCTTACGGATTGTTCGCCGAAGAATATACAACGCTTTCTGGTATACACACCAACTTTACTTGCCGTTCATGGTGTTCTTGATGATTCATCCTTTAAGGTAGGTCTCATTTTATGTTAATACTTTAGCTAAGAATAATAGAATTTTTAGGTATAGGATACCTCAAACTATAAGATTAATATATAAAGATGAAATACAACGACAAAGGAAAAAGATGTGATTAAGTCGTAGGTATGCTAGAATTAACTCTAGGCCCCCTGTTTTTAATATTAGACTGAATTAGGTAATATCACTAATCAATGATACAATATTGTACTGGTTTTATAAGTTTACTTACACCACCGGCGCAGCGATCTAAGTTGAGTCTAAGTAGGTAGTAGTAGACAAAAGTAATAAGTTTAAGTTTTTTAAATAGTTGAAGCTGGGTGTTAATATTTTCTTTATACTTTTAATTTCTTTTAGCGGTGTTTTAAAGGAAGAAGTTTCAGGTGAACATAACACTAGTCTTTTACCTAGTCATATATCTAGATGGTCGAATAATTCAACGCATCCCGCAACTAAGTTTGTGCCGATAAAGTCTAAGGTGAGTCTAACTATAAAGTTGAAAATATAAAGCAGATTCATGCTTGCACGAGCTCTTATTTTATTTTCCAAACATAAAACATGTTGGAGTTTTAAAAGTATTTTCTTGTTCCTAGCTTTTAAGCGCTTTGAAAGTTTATCAACTTAGATATCGATAAAATTTTCAGTATGTTTCGGTAGCATTATGTTATTGATATTAAATGAATGGTATGGACATGGAACTGTTGAACCATAGGTGATTTTTATGAAGTATTATGTACGTGTTTTTAATTGAAACTATAATAGGCTTAAGTGTTTTATAATAATTATAACAATTATTTCTTTGAAAAACGACTATACTTTAAAAACGTAGTAGTGAATGATAACAGCTAGTCCATGTCATGAAAATATATAGAATATAATCGGCATATACTGTGTTCTAAAACGCATTTGCAATAAACAAAGGTTTATTAATAACTGAACAAGTTAACCTTTGAAAATACAGTAAATATGAAATAATTGCAAACATGACAGTCAATTGATGTTTGCGTCATACGAGTAAACGTTAGACAACTGGACATTGTGTGATTTAATTATAGTAAACATTACTCAATGGATAGCTCACATAATGTTCCCACTGCTGGGACTGGGGTATTTATTCCCCACACTGGCCAAGTGAAGATTGCTGATGATTGCATGTCTTCGAAAATTGGTATTTTTAAAACATGTAGGTTCAGTCACAATGTCTTCCAACATATATTATCGCTTCATTTTTAATGCTTATGTTTTAGGCATCTCTTCTTCAGAACAAACAATATCTAGTAACCGCATAATTAAAGAGGTTTTTTATCGATTATTCGTAACCTGATTATCATCCACGACTAATGATATCAGTTATCATCAGGAGAACGTCTGCGTCGTCTCGTTGCAGAGTCAAATAAGTCGCATGACAGCCATAATATTATTACAAGGGTATATTGTGAATGAATTAACATAATTATCAAGTTTAATAGTGCATTAAATTCAGTTCCGAATCAACGATCCGTAGTATTTACTGTGATTGTATTGATATTTAATAAGCTGAATGGAGTTATACGTCGAAGGTCGAGCCACTCTGACAGTGGGCGCGACCGGAAATGACGGTGTCATAAACTCTTTTATAATCCGTTAGCCACTGTTGGTGACCGAAATAGCCTCTGTTAATCCTGAAATCCATTTGTGACGTCACGTTATGGATACATCAACCTCGCTCAGTGTTACTGTGACTAGAGAAGTATTACTCAGCGATTGTTAGAAACTAAATCAAAATTATAAAACACGTTTTATTATAGTTGTATTTGATTATAATGAGTTTCGTGTGTAACATAAAGTCTTTTATATCGGACATGCGCAAAATTGTGCTGATTATGCATATGACATATGGTACATAAATGGTTGAAGCGATAACGAATAATACTCACCAGTTGAGTCAGCTATGTGTTAACGGGATTACTTGTAATACTTATCAATGATACATACATATTAACAAATGTTTAATAACCAGATATATTTTTAGAAAATTAAAGAAGAGATGTAAGTAGGTGGTGGTTGATGGGAGGTAGGTCCTTGTTGCCGATAACCGTCTAATAAAGTACCATCGCAACAACAATATTGTGCAAACATTACAGAAGTAGGTCGTACACTGTATTTTTGACCATAACTAAACATAGTACTGAGGACGTTTACACTGCATCAAATTATGACTCTCATTATGAGACGTAGTGTTACGTTTTCATATACTATTTTTAACTGGAACAGTGCTGCGATCCAGTTTGAAGGGCGCTGTAGTAA
The DNA here is from genome assembly GCA_029286795.1 of Byasa hedistus. Lineage (NCBI taxonomy): Eukaryota > Metazoa > Arthropoda > Insecta > Lepidoptera > Papilionidae > Byasa > Byasa hedistus. Next base: position 2,467,929 of record JAGSMW010000016.1, read on the forward strand.
GTATAGTAAAGTCTCTGGCAAAATCTACCAATAGTTAAAAGCATCAGTTATTAGTTATCACTAGGCATATGTTCTGTTCGCTTTGTTGTTTCTTGTTGCAAAAGAAACTAGTTACAAAGTATTGAAAATGTCGGACATGTTCTGCGTACAATTCCATTCAACACTTTTTATATTATGTGTTAGTTTGTATAGAATATGTGTGTAATGAATATATGTTCCTGTTCTCGTTTACTTACCCATTTACCTTTACTTTACACAAATTATAATATAACATTTATGAGTTTCTGATAATGTGTCAAGTTAGACACGACAATGACATTAACTGTGATAGCCAATGTTTGCTCTTCCTTTAGTGTAATAAGATAAAACCGGTTCACATTATCTAATGACTCGCGTATACAGCGAATTGGTGTGAAAGTTGATACATTGTTAATTTCTTAATGATGTATATTAAATGCGTTTGATGTTCTCATAAGTCGAAGGCCACTCGAAAAATGGGACTGCGGTCACCGGTCACCGCAGTAATGGACCAGAAATATCTCGTTATTGACTCACATTTGGGAATGCGTTCAGTTATATTTTTATTGTGCTATATTTCAGTGAGTAATTTAGAGTTATTGTATTTTAATTACGTAAATTTGTTGAGACTGGTTCAGCCTTGTAACATGCAAGTCTCGGGTTCGATTCTGGGACCTATGCTATATATGATAATTACAACTCTTACATTATAATTCTAAAGCCTTAAGAGCCTTTTCTGTATTCTAGCTGTGAAGATATAAAAAAATTAAGTTTTTTATTTATTATTACAATACATATTTTATTATCTACACTCTCAACAATTTCATTGGCCTTCAACATCATGAGTAATTGAGGTGAAGTGATTACATCTGTTTCGGTTTATACAAGTTATTCGATGATTTTATATATCAAACTGTGATGATTAATGAGGTGTCCCTACTGGTAAACCATATTGTTGTAAACATGCCGTATCACTCAACAACTGGTGAAAGTTTAGCTTGTGATATCAATTTAACGTAGAAAATTAATTTGGCATTGAAAATCTAAATTTTCAATGTAGTTCCTGCGGTGGACGTCCATCTATTGAGATGATGACTTTTATTGATGTCACGTTTTCATCATTAATTCTATTTTAAAAAAAATAAGTATATCGTTTCTAATAATATACTATCAGTATTGACTTTAGGCAATATTCGGTACGTACCTATTAATATAGAGGATCTACTTCATAGTGATTAAGAGAGGCAGGCAGCTCTTGAAGCTGCGTTCCAGTGCATCTTAATTAAATTTAGGGTGATGCCTGATGTACATCAATTAGGGAACCTTACTTCATTACATTTAATTACGTACTAATTGACGAACGTACGAGGGCTTTTGTAATTTGTGTTAGCACCATTAACACATGTTAATGTAAAAGTAGACAATTTGTGTTACAATTAACATGAAAGCTTCATACAGATATGGGTGTGTAATAGATGGCTTTGATATACATACAGGAAAATAATTCTAATTAAAATCAGTTTTATATATATTTCTTTTTATGCATGGATGAAAGACCGATGGATGTGGAGATCCTTGTCGTGCTCAAAATTACCGCTGGTGATGATGATGCACGTTTTATGGATACACTATTTTGTAAATGATCTATCTGTTAATCATTATGTTAATGAATTGACATTCATTTTTACCAGGTGGTAGGTCTCTGTTGCCGGAGACCGTCTGGGTGGGTACCACCGCAGCTCCTATTGCAACCGACAAATAGTAGTGTGCAAACATTACTGTGTTCCGGTTTGAAGGGCGCTGTAGCTAGTGTAATTACTGGGGTAACGAGGCTTAACACCTTATGTCTCAAGGCGACGAGCGCAATGTGGTGCAGTGTGTACCATCTTAACTAGCACCACGTTGTCATGGGCAAGCGTATCACTTACCATCAGGTGAACGTCTTGCTCGTCTCGTCGCAAAGTAGTATATAAAAAAAAATCATCTAACATACATATTCATATATTCTCAGAAAGATGAAATCATGAGCAGAGCTCCACAAGTATTTCTTCACTGATCAATCAATCGCGATTAGTCTGCTGTTAGTTTTTGTAGCTTTATTTATATATGTCATAGTTATATTCTTACTCTTATCTTCACTATGATTCATACGAATAGCTGTTTGTGTATATGTATTTATTTGTAGCCCCATTTTAATATTTTTTTACTATTAAACCCTACAATAAGTTGTTAAGTTCTAACAGATGACAATGGTATAGTCTTATCCTGACCTCTTTTTTAAGGCTTATTGGATAAAACCGATGTTTTTACAACGGAAGTCCTATAAAGTAATTATAAATTGAGTTCTTGTAAACAAATAACTGCACGCTATTTGTAATCAATGCCGGTTGGGTTTAGTGTAAGTCTAGATTGGCCAATAACAAAACAATTATAAATAACATAATATTGAAGTTAATCAAGAATAACATGATTTAGCAAAATTCTTTAAGAAGTGTAATATTTAAAAAAATACAAAAAAGAAACTATAAAAGTGTTTATTATTGCAAAATGGTGATGGATCATGAAAAATAGAAAGATCGTGAAAAAATCGATGATGTGTGTAAATCGATTAATATACGAGACATTGTTCGATTTAAATTCTTGACAATTATCGCTGCATATAGTATACATGTACTATATGACTTTCTCGTGGTCCATTTCATATACATCTTACTGAAGGGAAATTTGATATAAACACAAATGTAATATTTCAGACGTGGATTTGGATGTGTTTGCCGCTCAGTTGTTTCCTCGTCGATCTTCTGTGGAGGATATTCACCAGGAATAAGGCGAAGGTGCAAATACTGCATGTAAGTAGTACCAGAACTTAATCTGAAACGTACAAGGTGGGCCAAAAGAAATCACCCTATTGAAAGTCCAAATTGAATCACGAAATTGTGGCGGCGCCCATTTGGCCGATATCATCTTCTCGACTTGACCAATAAAATTCTAAAGGTTCAAATAAACAAAATCAAAAAACAGATTTAAAGTTTTTCATTTAGAAAAAAAATGAAAGCCAAACAACATCGGATGACCTCTTTTGGCCCACCTTGTAGTAATAATATGTTTGACATATTCCTAACACGAATACCACTTTTCAGTGTATATCGCTTTATGATATATAAGAGGTGACATTGAGATTTTTATTTCATACCATTTTTAATATTATTTCATAATGTAGAGGGTACGTGAATAGATCTTCAAATTGAATCTGAAGATTTTAATCGAAAGCAAACAGCTGCGTCGCCGGCGATTTGGTCCGGTAACCGATTAAACTTTGCATAAGCCTCTTACGTCCGTTTGTACACTCGCAGACGGAAGTCAATTAACATTTATGTTTATTCAATATTTATAAGCCCTCTTAATGTTCCCACTGCTTGGTCTAGGTCTAGGGGCCCTTCTTCCACAAGGATTGAGTCAAGGCCGTTTATCCTCCTTCGATACCTATTGTGTCTCAATGCAATTACTACAATTTGGTGTAGTGTATCTCATTCCTACTTGCTCTACTGTCTCTACTATCACTAACCATTGAGTGAATATCTCGCTCATTGCGTCATTAATGAAGAAAGAAGTCTATGAGTAACTTTTCTTTATACAAGTGTACTGTACTCTACGCTGTATATTATTCATAGGCGATTCGATAATTTCACAGAGCTTTTACTTCTCACATGCTGGATTCTTGCATTATTGGATGCGGTGTTTTTATATTTGAACTCGCATTTAAATTATTTAATTTGGCTTATATGATTATTAATACATTTTAACTGATACTTCTAAGAAACGATAACCACATATTTACATACGACGGTAAGTGCGTATAGATAATGTACTGAAAGCTTTGAAATTTTTATTAATATGCATGTATTTAAGAATCCGTTTTAACAATCTGAAAATATCCAATTTGAATTTATTTTTTTGTACCAGGCGTGCCATATGCCTGGGAGGATGTTGAGCCTCACTGTAAGCTGCCCTCATGAAAGATTCAGGTGTCGTAAGGGACAATACATACTGTTGCAATGTTTGGACGTGTCGCTGCTCGAATGGCATCCCTTCACCGTAGTCAAGGTGAGATTGCTTTTATATACATAAAGTTATTGAGAACTCAGCTCTTACACTTTTTTAATTTATTTCTATCTCCAGGCGTAGTATAATGTACTTAAGATAGGCTTTTCTTCATTTTACATCGTGTCTGTGCCTCTTAATGTCAAAGTTGAATGTTAGAGAATTCTGAAAGGTTTTACGGCTGCGGAAACTTTTAAAGTCGGTAGGTCTTTCTTGAAGGATGTTAGGTTACCGCTATAGTTAATATTTCAACTAAGAGATTCCTTGCTGTCTAAAAGCAGCTATAGCCAGATTTATTATTATCACGACTTTATTTTATTTTAGCTTCCTACTAACACTAATAAAGAATTTGATGTTTGGATAAGAATAAAAGGCGACTGGACTGAGGCTTTGGAAAAGTCGATTTTGGAGATAGGAGCAAGTAACGTAAGGTAAAGTGTTTTTGTTCTCTTTTGGATTAATAATTGTTTTTAAGACATTTTGCTACAAAAAATTATCAGTACAGTATTGTATATACATGGAAATGCGGTTCCCTTGTCAAATTACTGGATGGATGAAACATTTCGACCTTGATCTTAAATTGGTTATTACGATGGTACAGAAAAATACTTAAATCTAATCCTTATTATGTAATATCTGAATGTATAGGTGACCAGGTTAAATTATATTACACAATTCTATGATATATTTTAGGATGCTCATCGATGGCCCTTTCTCAAGTCCAATGGAGGGTGTTAGTAAAAGTGGAATTGCTTTGTGCGTGGCAGCCGGGGTGGGGATAACTCCTTTTGTGGCTATTTTACATGACATGTTGGTGTAAGTAACTGGTAGAAGTAGTAATAAACTTACGAATTAATTAAAACATTCGCCTATGCACATTAAAAATAAGTTCTTCTTCGCTCGAGTTATATTTCTTTCATCGACAGCTTGTGGGATACCACTCGCTTAGTCTAAAATATAAATAAGTGTTCAGAGGCTTTTAGTAGGTGCACTTATTATATTACTAGTATTACTTAAATTCATACTAATTGATTGTCATCATAATTTCAAGCAATGGACGTCCACTGATGAGAATAGAAAGAATCTGAAAGAATATACAAGATTTACTGACGATCTGGTGAGAGTCGAGTGATACTATTAAATAGCGACCGCGGAGATCGATCAGTGGACATCTATCGGCTAATTATAATGATGATGATTTTAGTGATAATGATAATGATGTACTTATTACAGAAATCCAAGAGGTACCTTACCTGGAAGATTACACTTAATATGGATTGTAAGACGAGAACAAGAGATAACATGGTTAGCTGAATTAACGAACAGAGTTCTATTACAATTGCGGCATGCTAACCGTCCTGATAGATTGCATATAGAATTTTACGTAACTAGCACAAACAATTATGAACCCAAACCTGCTTGTGATACGGAGAAAAATGATATAGCACACGTTATAATGCTTAACGAAAGGGGGGTACTAACTCACATTCTGAACAAAAACGACAAAAGTAAAAATGACGAGAAAGCGACACTTTTGACTCCAAATAGAAAACGTAATGGTTACGTGGAGGTAGATAATAAAGAGACTGTTAACAAGGTGGAGAAAGGGTATGATATAGCGAAGAAATATCCTTTAGTTGGGTGTAGGGTCAGAAGGGGCAGACCCCACTGGGACCGAGTATTCGGTTATTGGGTGCATTTGTATCCCGAGTAAGTATTTGTCTTTAAATTGTCAAAAACAGTTTGCTTGGTCAATTATTGTTATTTGGCAAGTTTCACTGTAAATTTAATATTTGACAAAATTTTCTTTTTCTTTGTACTAGTAGGGCTTTTGTTGGCGACCGTCTAGATGGTAGTAGTGTACAAACTTAACTGTGTTACAGTTTTAAAAACAAGGTAACAAACATAATGTAGTGTGTCATCCTATCTACCATCACATTGTTATGAGTATTACTTACCATCACTAAAAGGTCTAGAGGTGATTTACAAAAAAGAAATATTAAAACGTAGAGTTTTCGGCAATCATTGTTTAAGATTTTGTTAAATATTTACAACTGTTTCAATGATTAGTTTTTTCTAGACTAATGCCTTTTACCAACAAAAACTACATCTGCGCTTACCATCAGGTGGGATCGTGGTCAAACGCTTGTCTATATAGTTATAAAAACAATATTTAATAATAATACATTTGTGTTACATACAAGCGTGCTTTTTCAGGGAAAACTTAAACTTGTATTGTTGTGGACCAAAGAAATTAGTCAAATTGTTAAGGCATAAGTGTAATATCGTATCGGCGGAGAGCAAGACCAAACTTACGTTCATCCATGAAGCTTTTTCCTAAACTAGTTAATATAATTAATTTATTCATGATCGTTAAATAAACATTTTCGAATAAACCATTTTGTTTGATTTCATTAATTTTGTAAAAGTTTTTGACTACTTACTTACTTTTAAGACTATTAGTTTATGGAAAGAAAACTAATAAAATGTGTATTGTATGATTGAAATATCAATATCATAATTTCAGTTTGTTGTGGTCTTCCATTAATGATCTAACTGCCACATCTACCATCCGAGTTTGTGGCTTGCACAATGCCTCTACAGAAATATAATAGATTCAGATATAATCATATGTAAGAACTTTAAAAAGAAATAAGTTTTAACCTTTTCCTTTTAAATTACCTATTGAGCTTTTTACAGAGTATTTAGTAATGAATATCGAATTGACCTGAAGTCCGATTAAAACTTTAAGTGATTATGTGTAATCATAGATTGACTATATATAAAAGTGCAAATTTCAATTGCAAATTAACAGTAATTTCAACATCAAGAGCCGATCAGTCATGGCGTTTGAACGTTTTTTTCCAACAGGACCAAATTTTTTCGAATTCAATTTAAGATTTTTATGTTACGTCGGATTATGGCCCAGGGAAGATTTTTCTAGAAGACAAGCCATATTGTACAAAGCATACGAAATAACTTTGCATATCTTATCTCTTATAAATTTAGTGACATGCAGCATTGGAATATATCAAAATAAAGATGACTTCAATCAATTCTTGAGTAATTTCGATAAAACATTTTGTGTATACCACTTTTTATCGAAAATTCTACTCTTTATGTTGAACCGGAGACAAGTGAAACTATTGGTAAAAGACATACTTTCCTCGGGTGATAAGGTTTCTGACAAGAACAAGCGGTTGATGATCCTTAATATGATCCTTGTCACAACTGGAACTACGGCTGTAGTTGGAACGTTTGGTTTACTAGCTTTATTTAAAAGGCAGATGATAGTAGAGGCATGGTTACCTTTGGACCCATTCAAAAATACATTAAATTACTTTATCTGTTTTCAAATAATATTACAGACTTTTACTGTTCCCGTATTAGGCAGGTCTATGGCCATGCAAGGGATAGTGTGCAGTATAGCCATATATCTTTGCGAACAATTTGTCAATTTGCAAACAAGGATTAAAGGATTGGAATATTCAAAAACGAACGAGACTTCAATGAGATCAGAGTTTAAGGATATTATAAAGAAGCACATACGTTTAATGAGGTAGAGTCATTTAACTTGTATTTTTTACATTTGCGTACGTAAGTATATAGTTCAAGAACTACCTGGCCTCGCCGACATATTGAAAGAAAAATTGTTGAACAAAATAAAAGTTTGTGTGTAGAATTATCTTTTATGCAGTGACGATAAAATAAATAGTTTTAATATATTTTAAAATTTCTACGCTGTAGAAGTTGGAATACCGTATCGCTTTAGATCTGGTGACAAAATGCAACAAAATAGATATTAAAATAATACGGTAAAATACGTATACATAATAGAACAACTTCTATAGTAATCAGTTCAAAGAATTCAGACGTTAAACTTCTTATACACTGTCATTTAGATTTTTATATAAGAAAAAAAAGATGTAAGTATTATACAATACAAAAACAATTTTAAATTTTTACTTATGCCATATTGAAAATGTATGTTTTTTTTCTAGATATTCTAAACAAGCATCAACTTCATTCGAAGGATATTTCTTGATTCAGATTATATCATTGTCGATAGAAATATGTTTTAACGCTGTAGTTATTGCAATGGTTGGTGTGAATTCAAGATGCTTTATTAATATATCAGAATATATTTAAGTAAAACATGCACTTTACTAATTTTCTAGGTGGGATATAAACAGATGAGGCTCTTATCTCCTTTTCTTGCTTTTTTAATAATGGCACTGACCAATGGTTACATTTATTGTTATTTGGGAAATGAAATGTCGATTCAGGTTTGTTCTTATTATTTTTGTGTGAAACTTGTTATTTTTTGTTTAACCATTCAATTTAATTAAACAAAAAAAAAAACATTGTGAACTTGCAATCAAATAATCGTTTTAGAGTGAAGGTATAGCAGTCGCCGCATATGAAACGTCTTGGACTTCTTGGCCTCTCGATATGCAAAAAGATTTATTACTTTTCATTACTGTGGCCCAAAGACCATTAAAACTTACAGCAGTTGGAATAATCAGTCTTTCCATGGAATCCTATACTCAGGTGAAGTCAAGGAGGCATAAATATATTGCATAGTGATAACAGTTATTAATAAAATAAATTAAATAGGTACAATATACGAAAGAGATTTAAAACAAATTTTCCCTTGCTAAGTAGATTACTTAACACAAAACTTACTAAAAATAATGATGCTGAATGTATACGTTCAAGAACAAACGTATAATAAGTTCGACATTAACGATTATCATTATTTTTTTGTTTTTACAGGCTTTATACAATGGTTATTCCGTTTTTGCCGTCCTCAATGATTTTGTGAAATAAGGAGGATTGTACACAGTTTTCATTACAATTAGTAGAACAAATAAAATAAAAGCACTAACCACGTTTATGATTATTATTTGCACAATAATAAATTAATTACATGTAAATCAGTATTTTATTTGGTGGTTGTTTCCTGTAGAAAACTAGCGTTTTAAACTAAACCTTATTTCGTTCTGTTTTAGATTTATTATTTGCGAATTTGAGGCTACCTTGAAAACATCATGAATACATATAAGGGAATTATATCGATTTTGTTGTAACTTCCTCGTGCGGAAGCTATTTTTAATAATCGGATATATATAAACTACTTAAAATTAGTGTAAAAAGTAGTAAATTTAGATTCAAATTACGTTGGTAATATTTGTACTTATTTTAAATAGTTTTGTTAAATATTTTTTGAATACTGTATATAGTTGAACTAAGAACAATTCTTTTTAAATTGTATCTTATTTAGTCTGGTAATGGATTTGATAATTGCCTTTTATTTATCATAGTTTTATGTATATGCTAAGGAAACATTTAAAATGTTTATATTAATTGAAGTATAAGGAAGAAAATATACTGTACAGTATGACGTGGCTGTATATACTCAAGACCTTTGTCGTTTCTCATTTAAAGGTAAAAAGAAATTGATTGGGAAATATTATTATTTATTATCATAAGTGAATAAAAAAATTACGATGAAGTTAAGTGTTAAATCTGATATGAATAGTACAGAGACTTATCAAAAATTGTTCGCAAAGTTACAAAACCCAGATGTTAACTATCAAAATTTCGTTAAGAATCTGGCCAAATACCATTTTCAAGTAAAAGCTGTAATACAGGTATTAATAATAACATTATAAATTTGGTTAAAACTAGTAGAATGACATTACTTTTACGTGAATTCACAGTTTAATATTTTTATTACTTTTATATATTTTCCGTAGAAATAACTATTGTTTATATTGTGAATATTTTTAATTTTTACAGGATATTTTGGCATGTAGATCTATGGAAAAATTAAATGCTCACAATGAAAAGGGTAGATCATTGTTAACATTACTGAGAGAAGAACTAGATAATTTGGATTTGTATACAAGAGAAACTCGTGATGAAAAATTTATTCTAGAGTTGGAAGCACAGAAACATTTACTAGCAGGGTACAGTTAAATTCATATATATATAATTTAAGTAATAATTTATATTTGATTTGTTTCATGTTTTATATTTGTCTCATTGGTTATAAATACTATTATTTCCAGTATATTACGAGAATTTAAAGATGCAAATATAAGTACTCTATTTACTATTGAGAAGGCGCAAAGAGATGAGTTACTGAAATCGAAGATTGATGGAGAGAAGCCAACAGTACGCAATAGAAATAAACAAGTGAAAAAGGATGGCCTTTTAAATACAACTACAGGTTTGTAAAACAATAGATTGTATAACCTTTAAGAAATATAAAAAGTTAATGATTTCTTTTCAATAAATTGAATACTAGAAGTATCTTCATATATTTAATTTTTTCTATTTAGTATTATATATTTTATTTGATTTTTTGAATTTTGCTAGTATTCAATTTATTAATATTAATTTTATTGATAAAGACTGGAGAAAGATTATATAAATACATCAAAGCGTGATGAACTAACAAAAATATCATAATCTAATAGAACACCATTTCATATTGCATTTATGCTCAATACAATTAAAAATACACCCCCCTTCACTAACTTCATAAATTTGTATATTAGGTTAATCATTATCTAAAGAAAATATCTCATTCTCAGGAGGCAAGGTAAAGTTTTTCAAATTTTCAATAAATAAATAATGATATAATAATTACATGAGCTACACAATGCGTTTTGTTTTTAACAATTGTCAAACATGATAAACATTTCTAGAAGACTATTATGAATAGTTTTAATATTGTTTAATAATACATTTTATTTATATCTCCTTTCCCGTAGCTCTATTAACAGAATTAGGTGTAAAATTTTTCAGGTGTGACAGAACAGTTGTTGTCAATAAGTAGACAATTAGCGGACACAACGCAGAGGAGTCAGGCTACACTTGATAGTTTAGTTTCATCAAGTTCTACAGTACATGTAAGTTTTGGAAAAACTCTGGCAACTCTTTTTATGAAAACAAGCTACTATACTGGTGTATTGCCTCTGGATTTAATACAGTTTTTAATTATTAACAGTATAAAAAGTATTATGTTAAATCTTTATTAAAGGTTTGTTATATAATGTAAATATTTATATTAGTGGTAACCTAAAAATGATGATTAAAACTATGTTCAACCATTTATACTGGTGGTATATCTCCATTGTTAGTTACCATAACAGCTTCTATTCTGCCTTGAATTAGTAGTATGCAGGATAATAAGATTTTACTTTAGAGCCACATTGCTACAGACATGTGTTTCAGTTATAATCAGGTGAATGTCCTACTATGTGCAATGTGATAATATAAATGATGTGCAATCCTTGTATTGATTTATTTCTAGGGTACACAATCAGAGCTTGAAAACACAGCGGGTTCAATCTCCCAATCAAGCAAACTGCTGAATAAATATGGCCGAAGAGAGTTCACTGATAAAGTGATAATGTTCTTTGCATTCCTGTTCTTTTTAGCTGTGTGTCTCTACATTGTTCAAAAAAGACTATTTTAAAATAATTTTTGTTTTTGTAATATTATATGTATACTGAATGTAATGATTATGAATATGTGATTATAATCGATATTAAACTATTGTTATCGCCCAAACGTTTCTTTATTTTGAAAGTAAATAACTAATACAGTGGGCTCTTCATCTCATACAAATGGACATAAGGTAGGAATACCAATGGTAGTTGTGTCGTAAAAGGTGACACTGAGTGAACTATACTAGAATAAAGTCGGTATTCGTCTTATTACCATTATTTGGAAACTGCACAATGCACATGTTCATCCCCATGTCAAAGGTCCGAGTACATCAATTATCCCCAATTATACATTATTTACAAATGGCAACATTAGTCTAAAGTGATCAATTTTCTATAGTATTATTGATACAGTTACAATATTTATTTTATAATTTTATGCAAACTAATTTCAATTTTAATAAACTTTCCTTTACGACGCGTTTAATATTTTGTTTTCTCCAGGGTTTTTTAAGAAGAGTTTATCATCATTGAGATTGTTTGCGAATGGGGAATAAGGATTTTTAATCCAGGACTTACAATATTACATATTCATAAATACACATATACTTGCTAACGTTTAATCAGAATCTTTTGCTATCTGCTGGTTTATAAATTTCATAGTAAGTTCCTAATTATTGGAGTATATTTTCCGAAAATACCACAAGTTCCGGAGGGAGGTTTTATGGAGTCATATTACTAACCAGATCGCAGGATTAGTTGCTTTTTATGATAAAGTTATGGTTTAAGTTAGTTTTAGTACATTATAATAGATCCAGACTACGTAACTTATATCAAAAGTACGTAGACAATCAGATTCACGATTTGAATAAAGTGAGTCAGATCGATAAGATGAAATCTGTATGTTACACTCATGTTGTAAATCACTGGACACGGCGGATTCTCCTAATATTTAAATCGTTTCAAGCGTCGGGGGATTCCCGCGTGCAAATGTGATGACGCCGTGTAGGAAATAGTTTCTCGTTTGCTGACAGTGTCCAATTAATAGAAAGTTAGAATATGATTTTAAGCAGGAGAGAGGGTTAAGGATAGGTAGAGATGGTATACACGAGTTTAGAAAATAAATAAATTAGAAATAAATTTATCAAATATTGTCTAAAAATATGTAATTAAACAACAGAAATAAGGACAAGTGAATATGACATCACCTATGTATGTAGTAGTTTTGAAAGTAATGGCATATATTAAGATAGCATGAGTAATAAACTTAAAGTGTAAATTAGTAAAGAATATAGAAAAGAATGGTGTAAATAAAATGATAAGACAGGCCTGAACAATAATTTCACGGAGAACCCGAGGAAAAAAAATGACACAGAAGGTTTTAAAGACTTATCAATTAGAACAATTGCGTCAGTAGTTTGTATGTATAGATATATGTTTTGTGTCATGATAAACTTATACTGTATTAAAAAGTAGTACTGACTGACAATAGAATTACAGAGAATATGTTCCGCAATATTGATAAATATACGTCACACTAGTGGAGACTTGTTTTATTTCGCTTACATGAAATAAACATTGACAGTCAGTTAGAGACAGCGGGCAGAGCTTGACCGTCGCGCGGGCCGCTCATCGAACGTTGACCTCGCGATTCCCGCTATGAGTCGACTAAGCTCATTACTGCTTATAGCGTTTTTATTCACATTTTCACAACATGCACTCGCTTACAATATCCTGGCCATTGTTTCGATACCCCTTCGGAGTCATTACATGGCCTTCCAGACACTTTTTCGCGAACTAGCGACCCGGGGACATTCCGTAACCGTGATGAACAACTTCCCTGACTCCAAGCCCGTGCCAAACTTAAAGTTTGTCGATCTCCAGGTACCGAATGTTTTTAGAAACGGTACTCCGCCGATGTCTTCATTTGAAACTATGGATTCAAGATTCTTACATTTGATTAATCTTCATCGGCATATAGTTATTGGGCCTGAGAGTACAAAAGTGGACTGTGAAAACTTATTAACTAATACGTATGCCAAGCAACATTTGGCGCAAGGAATAAAATATGATGTTATATTTGTGGAACAGTTTGTAAGCGATTGCGGTTTGGCGTATGCTGGTGCTTTGTATGACGCTCCAATAATAGGAATAACTTCTCACGTGTTGCTCCCCTGGTCTTATTCTAGGCTAGGATTACCATTTGATTATTCCTCGGACGCGTATTATTTCTCAAACTCGGGTTCTAACCCTAGCCTGTATGAAAGGGTCGAGGCAATTTTAATGGATTTATATTTGACGTATGGTAAATGGATTATCGATAAAAACATATATGAGGTATTTCAACAGCATTTACCAAATGTTAGTTTTAATATCGAAGATGTGGCAAAGAAGAGGATGAAGATGACGTTCTCTAATCAACATTATTCGATAACGGGGGCACGCCTTTTAGCGCCACAGTTACTGGAAATTGGTGGAATTCACATCGACAAACCAAAGCCAGTACCTCAGGTAACATGTCGCAAAAACTATTTAATATTCGAATTTTAGTTATAAATATTTCAACATATCTTTAGATACAATTTTGTAACAACAACTGAACTCCTTAATGTTTTTTTTTTATTTTACCTTGTAACAATATTTATAACAATTCAAAATAACTATTAATAATTGTAACTAAAAACATATTTTCAATTCTATTAATCATTTGTTTGTTTAGTGTTACTATATTGCGGTAGTTAAAGAAAAAGCATAGTATAATAAACAAAAAAACTAATAACCACAAAACAGCTCCACGTGATTTGTACAAATTGTACATTTTCGCTTAATGTAATAAGAGTTTTATAAACATGACAGATGCGCCTATATACGTAATAAATACATAATAAGTAATTAGATAGATCATGTCGACGCGTGATCATGACAATTATGATAAACAATAAAATGATATTTCTTTGTTTCTTGACATCCGAGGACAAATAGAACCTTTATTTAAATGGTTATTTAATTTGTTACTGCTTTATCACGAAACAGTAATGATTCATTCAAAATCATATTAGTGGAATCATTTAAAAACTAATACGTCTTACATCAATCGTCGATTTTCAGCGCGGCCGGTGCGATGTATGCCAATTGTATCCAATGATTTCCTATGATCTTCAACCAGGTCGTCGGACCACCTTGATGGTTGTCTAATGCAACGTTTGCAAACTTACTTTCATAAACATTTCTTTACAAATTCTTAAAGGACTTGCTTGAAAAACAGAGCATATACATTGATGATTGATTATAATCTTTATTCAACTTCGCACTGGGTCATGGTAGATAAAGTTACCTAATAAAAAAATATGTTTTTTTAAGGAAATCGAGAACTTTTTGGCTACTGCAGCGGATGGAGTGATCTATGTCAGCTTCGGTTCGAATCTAATAGCGAGTACGATGTCACCTGGCAAGATGCAGCACTTCCTCGACGCATTCAAGAGAATACCACAGAAAGTTATATGGAAGTTGGAGAACACTAGCCTACCAATTGGCAACGATAAAGTTTTCACTAGCAGTTGGCTGCCTCAGTTAGATATATTATGTAAGTGTCTTTCCACGTCCGCAAGGTAAACGGAATTTTTATAAGACCCCGATATTAAAATACGGTTGACGTCTAATTTCGTCACAACACTTTCTAAAAACAATCATGACCAAAATGATCTAATAATCGGTTTTGCCTATCAGTAGTGGACTTGGATTTTAGGTTCTCTCCTAACTTTTAACTTTATTTTTATCTTTTTTATCTACATGGTATTAATACTTGACTATTTTTTATCAACAATGATTGACAGTTGACCTCGTTTTCTTAAGCACGCTCGCCTAGAGTAGTGCCATGAACCCATGGGTTATAAAAAATGTTCTAAGGTTAAAATGTTAATGATGTAGGTATAGACATAGTTTTGTTTCTGCGGTTTTTTTTCCTGTATTAAATGTGTGTGTTAAATGATACACGACCGTAAATATTTATGAGGTTTATATGTAAACGTACGCTATGTAATAATCAGTTTTTACCTTGATGAGTTTACTTAAACTATTTCTTAATGATTTAAGTATTTTATCTAAGCATAAATCTATTCCAAAACTTTTTTGTTGACAGACATATGATTTAATAATTTTGTTAGCTTATAAAATATAGATCGTATTTTATAAGCATACTATAAAACACCGTACTTAAATATTTAGATGAAATTTATAACTATGTTATAAATACAGTAAGAAAAAAATAATCCTTTTAAAAACAAAACCTCAAATGACACACATTTCGTATAAGTAATGCAAAAAGTACAATGCATTTTTAATTTAATACAAACTGAAAAGCCGAGTACCGCATTAAATAGAACACATTGGAAAAGGCCTATATCTAACAGTGGATAGAAAGGGATTGATAATGATGACGATGAATTAAACAGTAATTGTTTTAGGATGGAATCTGTTCTCAAGTGATATTAAACGGACTGCACTTGACGCTACAATGGCTGCGGGAATTTCATGTTTATTATAGATTACAATTAGACCGCATTAGGGGTTTTAGATTTCACGAATGAAAATCGTTTATTGTGTTCTGTTTATTGTTGGCTAATTATATCGATGACAATAAACATAATTGCCTTAATAACTATTAAATATAATGGTATTGACAACAAGAATATCGGAACAAAGTGATATAAACACAATGTGTACATATATAGATAATTTTTATCAAGTTTTTCTAATAAATATTTAGTTTTAGTTGCGTTCCTATTAATTATTATGCGGTTATCTTCAGCTAGTACAAGATACAGGGAGCAAATTCACGTTGTAAAAAATTGACGTCGTTTTTACTGGAAGTCGGAAATTGCTTCTCTTTTGGGTCCTGCTAATAGGGTAAAATGCAGCACAATTACTTTGAAATTTGTTTAAAGTGTAAAAGAAGTTTAATACTATAAGACATGTAACAAGAATTTAAATATTGCATATTTTTTCATGTCATCAGGTCACCCTAAAGTGTTGGCGTTTGTCTCCCACGGTGGCATGCTGAGTCTTTCGGAGGCGGCGCACTGTGGCAAGCCGTTACTCGCGATGCCGTTCTTCGGGGACCAGTTCTCCAACGCAGCAGCAGTGAGCGAATCCGGTCTGGGCAGCATGATGTATTTTGAGCGTCTCAATGCTGATAATTTAGTGGAGCAAATAATGAAACTAACGTCACCCGAGTAAGTTTTTTAGATTCTGTTGTCTAATATTTCATTTTGATCTGCGCTATAGACAATTCTTGTAAGAAGTTTTCGTTGTGCACTAATAAACATGTCCTTCCTTCTATTGTCAAACATTACAATAGGAAACTGTTAAGATTAGTCATTATTAAACATTTCCTAGAGGCATTTTATCGGTTGACTGTTTTCTTCTGATTTTGTAAGTCTAAATTTAGCAATAAGTATGTATTATAAAGTGATAAATATCAATTATTGACATTTAATACATATTAAAGATTTTAAATCGAAGTAAAACATATTTTTTTTCTAGGATGCAGCAAAGCGCGCAAAACGTTTCAAAACTATGGCACGACCGGCCGCAACCAGTTATGGACAGCGCCATCTATTGGACAGAGTACGTAGCTAGACACGGCTCGGCGCCGCCATCGCTACCATCCAAAGGAAAGACGTTGTTTGAGAAACTGCTACTAGATGTCTTTCTTGTCTTCGTTGGGATTATGTTAATCCCATTTTTACTAGGTTACATTATTTATAAACTATTAGAGTTAATTTTAGTAAAATTTTTAGGTTGTATTATGGACCAAAAAAAATTGAAAAATGAGTAAAAATACTTTTGCTCGATGTTAATCTCTGATCAATGACTTTCAAGCTTTATTGTTATTTAAGATTTCGTGTATACCCTATACCTCAGTAAAACGAATAAAATTGTATTTAGAATGTCATATTAGGTAATTTATGTTAATAGAACAAGATTTATTCATTTAATAAAATAAAAAAATGACTTTTTATTGGTGGGAAGTACAAAATCTACAATCAACTACCGGCTCCAGTTCCTGTTATCAATAAATTAAAATCAAACGCTGCGTAAACTGCGGGAAGAAATTTAGAAACAATAAGATATAGAATAAAATTAAATAATTATGAAGAAATGAAGGTATTCCGTGACAACGATGGCGTCAAGACATCTGTTACGTCGGTCATCCAGTAACCATGGTTGCTGTAAAGCACTTGAAACGTCGGGTAATAAATATTTAAGATAAACACTATAAAATCAGTAAAGTTAGTTTCATCAAATGTGTAATATTCGCATAAATATACTTCTTCTTCTTAAAGTGCCTCTCCATTACTGGAGGTTGGCCGTCAGTTCTGCGAATTTCTGCCTATTTTGTGCCACCCGGAACAGTTGCTCCACGTTGGTGATACCAGTCCACTCCCTTATGTTCCGTAGCCACGATTTTTTTCGGCGTCCAACACGTCTTTTTCCTTCTACTTTGCCCATCATTATAAGTTGAAGCAGGTGATATCTATCGTGCCGAAACACGTGGCCAAGTTATTCAACCTTTCGCTTTTTAATGGTCAGCTTTTAAATATACTAAAACATGTTAAAAATTTCTTTTTTATTCAAAATTCATTTTCTGTATCAAAGACGTTTTGACTTGAGTAATAATAGTTTAAACTTAACGATGTTGATAACCTCAATTGTTGGAGATTTAGTTCTCGATCAGTGTTTTATATTGATTAATTCATTTTGAGTCGATTATAATGATTCACTGACGGTATATTAACATACTTAATATTAATTTAATTTGTGAAGCTAACTACCATGTATATTATGTGAAATGCGGCCTAGTTGTTCTGTCGAAAATCAGACAGCGTGGTTACTTTATTCGCCAAGAGCAGTCTCCTCTCCGTTTGACTTTAAAAGGGGATTTATATGCGCGAATTAACGAAGAAGAATGTCAATTTTATAGGCTCATGACACACATAATGATTACGACGTATAAAATGTATTTCATCCAATCTCCTAATTGCTTCAGACCTTAACCTATATAAGTAAACGAGCCGCCTACGCTACGAGCTGCTTTTACGTTCAGCGAACGCACAAGGTATATACCGTCTTTGTGTTTTATTTGATATTACAGTATTTTATAATTACCATATTAGTATTAAATTGACTATTTAGAATTTGTACATTAAACAGAAAGGTTTTTATTACCACAAACAATTGCTGCGGTCGATTTGTGAAGCAATTCTCCAAGGTCGCGTATACTGCAGTGCATGAAGGACAGGATATTCAATTGCTGCAAACTTTTCTCATTAAATACCGTAATACAAATATTTCAGGTGCACTTCGGTGGTGTTCACTTCCTTTTTACTTTCTTTGAGGCTTTAAATAGTCCGTTCTTTTCTTTATTACCAATAAATTAATTACAGTTATATTATTCAACATTACAATTTTATTCTATGGCGTAATACATTAATTTCGCGTACACACTTTCTATTGGGTTTAAAATTCATCATCATCATTTCAACTGATAGATATATAATAACTGATGGATATATTCAAGTTTAGCAAGTTCTGGTTTATTCAAGGTTAGTACCTACTAGTTATTCCTTTAGTTTGGTTAAATGGTATAGGAGATCGTATGTTACTTGTTTTTTTAGGCATTTCCGTGATATTATTGTTCGAGGCTCTTTATACTACTATTTACATCATTTACTATTAATACTTTTCTATTATTTATCATTACTGACAACGTTTACAACAATTACCCGATGGCGTTATGAAGAGGATAATATTTTATATTTAAATCATCATTGATTTATATTTGATAATAAAAGATATAGGTTATTTCTAACAAATTAAAAGTTTTCATTAATACTGTCCTGAAATCGAATTTTATATAAAATACTGCCGCTAAAAAAAAATCGCATTGAAATATTGTAATAGGAAATTGAGGGGTGCTCATGCAGCTGCTGTTCCGCATAATCATAGATACAAGGAAGAGTTATTAATCCCACGACTGGGAATGCTTCCGACAGCTCCCTGATGTCGAGTCGGACGTGACAGGGGGAGGCCGCGCGGTCCACGACCCTGGACACGCGGAACCTGCTTTATCCCTCCTCACTTCACGTTGTTTTGAGTGCAGTGCACATACAATTGATCGCCAAGGATTCTTACTGTTCACACGCTTCCTTGTTATGATTATACATTCATATATTATTAGCTTACTGCTAGATATCTACTAGTCTTCTACAAAAAGTACTTCTGCTTGCGGTAGTGAGTAAATATTAGTGTTCACGTTTATATCATTTCAAATATTAAAAAATCTTTTAATATAAACAAATATTATTCTCAATTGTAACTAATATCACTTGTCGTACAAGTTTTATTTTATTCAACACACATTTGTTTTAAACTTTACTTGTATCGTTAACTTTAATGTTTAAGTTCCTGTGTTCATAAAGATTGAAATAAATTAACTCGTCATCATTTTGGATAAATAATAATAAGGATAATTGTGATATTATTATGAAAAACAAATTAACAGTACAAATAGGCACGAACACACTTATCACAAGTTTCGGAGAATGATATGTTGTTTTGGGTTGTGTGAATAGAGATCAAGGGCTCGGGACCGAGTGTTGATAGCGTTTCATTCTGCGTCTTGTCCTCTACACACTTGACCTGATTAAAAATTATAAGAACTTGTGATGTTTTCATAAATACAACATCACATGTTCAAAATATAATTTTCGTCGAAACGAAAATTGTTGGATTAGTATATTACTTATATTAAATCCGGTTTGTGTATAGAAAATTCACATGCGAGGATTATAAGCAAAATGGAGAAAGAGAACTTTAATCGTAAGATTTCATGATGTTTCTTGCAGCTTGCTTTGGAACACGGTTCGTTCCAAAGCCTTTCGGTTATGATGTAGAGTTTTGTTAAATGTTTAGTTTATTTTATTCGTTTGCGTCTGTTTTTGGGTTGTATGCTGTATGATGTTTTAACTCTACGCTAATGAAGCCGCGGCATTATTATTAATGTTTATTACATTTTTCTATACAAACATTAAAAAAAAATGTAGGTAAAAGAAATCACGAAACAATTAATAAAATTTGACATACAATTCAGACTACTAGAATAAGCCTAAATAAAATACACTCGAGGGGATTCCATTTTGGACTAAGTATTAATCTCAAAGAATAATTCATGGTAAGAACAGATTTAAGTCGACTAAGATGTAGTGTATAACTGCCGATAGGACGCATATATCTTCAATAATTCCGACTTTAACAACAACAAACATTACCATTAGGTCAATTTAGGTTCAGTATGGGCAAGTGGTAGTTATGTGTAAGGGCCCGCTGTAGGATGTGAGTCACTGTACTTCAAGCCGCCGGCCTTCAACCTGCTACCCGTCGCCGGCATTGAGATGCAATAACAACTACATACGAGCCGCAGAGGCCGAGCCATTAGGACGAATTCGGCGATTACAACTGAGGCCGTTAAAATGATTGATGCAAAAATTAGTTTGGCAATGGTGTTTTAATGCCAGACGTCCGTTAGACGGCGGCCCCGCGAGATCTTACTAGAAACTACTGGGCGGTAGATGTTAATAATATTGTACAATTTTGAACAGGACAACAATCAAGGTCTTCGCCTGGGCTAAGTTATCGTTTACGACAATAGCCGATATCCTGTTGTGATTTATATCTAGACCTTAGTAATTGAGAATTCATGATTCAGAGAAAGCTAAGCTCTTTTTCTTAAAGTGACTCTCCATTACTGGAGGTTGGCCGTCAGTTCTGCGAATTTCTGCCTATTTTGAGCCACACGGAACAGTTGCTCCACGTTGGTGATACCAGTCCACTCCCTTATGTTCCGTAGCCAGGATTTTTTTCGGCGTGCAACACGTCTTTTTCCTTCAACTTTGCCCATCATTGTAAGTTGTAAAGCTAAGTTACATTCGATTATTACATCAAAGTTATTATTTTCGATTAAAGTTTGAATCCCTTATTAGTTAGCACGTATAACATACACTTAGTCTTGTCCACATTTATCTTTATCCTCTGACTTGAGACATTGTATATGCTTTAGATTGGAATAAGCTTTTTAAAGATATTCTTCTGTTTTTTAACTTATCAGTTGTTTATATTTCTAACTCTCCTTCGTTCTCTCTATATTTAAAGACAGTGAAATAAGCTTCTCTTCAAGCTATAAATGTCCCGTTGTTACATTAATTACAATAATATAATGATAAACATTCATTTAAAATTACTTGGAAAATAAATTAGGCGTCAAGGAAGTTATTTTCGCTGTTGTTTATTTGTGACTCATTTAAATGAACTTTTGCAAAAGAATGCAGGAAGACATTGCAGATGTTTTTTTTTTTATAATAACTTACTTATTTTGTAAACGATGAATTACTGATCAGCGACAAATATATGTACTTTTATTGTATGAATATTACAAATTTATTTCTAAGTTAGTACTGTGTAACAGTTGACGTTATTGGATGGTACCCTCCGTTGTTTTACCCGCTAAGTGAACCCGGAAGGTTAGTACGATGCGTGAGGTACACACGGCGCAACAGCTGCCGACGCAACGCGCCGTTCAGTCGATGAACTTTAGAGGTCGGTTCAATTTGCTAATGTTTTTATTATACTTAGGGTTCCGTATTATATAATATATTATTTCGCTTAACAAACTACGAAAGATATTAATTGATATTCACACTATTCGATGCCGTTTGTTATACCACGTTGATATTATTTAAAAAGAAGTATCGCCCTTTTACCACCTGATATTTAGATACATACAGTTGTTTTTTTTTGTTGTTTATTTAACTGACTCGAATTGAAATTTTTTATTAGTTAAATTAGAAATTATTATGAGATTCACAAGCAGACCCAAGACAAGGTGGAAAAATGTATTGTCAAGAGACATGCGAGAGTGTCAAGTGAGTGACGAAGATGTCGAGGACAGGGCGAAGTGGAGAAGAAAAGTAAAGAAAGCTGACCCCACCACCACATGGGATAATAGCTAGGAAGAGAGAGAGAGAGAGAGAGTTAATGAGAAATAATGTTGAAAATTGCAAGTTCCATTAAATTATATTCTACTGTTGCTATTCATGATGGTACACCTTGCACTACATTGTATTTGCTGCCTTTAGACATAAATTGTTCAGTCTCGTTACCCCCAGTAATTTCACTAGCTACAACGCGCTTCAAATCGGAACTCAGTAATATTTGCACCCTGCTATTTGCCATCAGAAATAGAAGCTGCGGTGGTTCCTACCTACGACGGTTTCTGGTAACACAGACCTACCGCCAGTAAATTGTTTTCTTTGTTATCATTATTTAAATATCACCTTAAGGGGCAAATAGAAAAATCCGAATAATGTTTCCATTTATTTTTGTTATTAACGGACACAATAGAACTCTCGTAACATATGTTTAACAAAAATCGCTTTACATCAAACCTATTGCCACGATACATTCAGCGCCATTTTATTTAAATGAGTTTCATTTACGTTGGGACGAGAGAAGCTCTGTTAATCCTTGCAAACAACCGTGTCATTATGATCTCGGGGACGCACAGACCATCAGTGCTAGAATATTCTTCGTATAATTAACTACGGACATCGAGAACTGCGAAGTCGTCACTACAGTAACTGTTTGAATTGTAGCCAATTAAACATTACAGTAGTGACTTAACAGGGCTCCTTTACATTGTACAGCGATGTTAGTTTAACTTCGTTATATAATATTAATGGTACCTCTTAAGTTTCATGATATCATTAGAGGTTATACTTAATAATTGAATTGTAGTACCGTAAAAACTAAACTAAACAAAAAACTACACACAAATGATTAGTGATTACAAATAATATATGTATCTTTTAATTATATATTGAGAAAAGTAAATTGTTTACTTACAGAACTTTCAAGACAATCTGCTTTATAGTTAGTTATGTCGAGGTAGAGAGCAATCAAATACAGTAATATAATTATTGTTAAGGAGTAAATCAATTATTAAACTCCTTGAAAAGCGGTTTACATATATTATAAAAAAGATGTTTATAACTGCATGCAGAACGAGGTTCTGTTTTGTTGTACGAGTTGAGGTAGACAATTTTATTAATGGAGAACACAAACCCCGACAACAATGAGTATATATCTCGGTGTTTCCTCGAAAGTTGCCTAATAACAAAAAACCCTTAAACTTGTGCGGGCATTCAATTAAAATATTCAACGTATGCAAATCACGACGGGCGGAGAATGGTAATTTCCCGCTTAAAAATATCTAAATTGGTGTAGGTCCTCCATGCTGGTAACTTTCTATTAGTTCAGTTAATTCTTATCAACATTATTACTGCTAATTAGTGAAAAGTTTCAACAATTATTAACCGAGATAAAACTTATTTGATTTATGTAGTAAAGTAACCATGAGAATGGGATTTGCTTTGCGAAAATAATCACGTGTTAGTTAGTACGTTTACACAATAACATTGCATTCATCGTCGTTAAACTCCTCGTTAACCTTCAAACCGTAGCTGAAATTTATAGTTACGGTTAGAAGTTCTCCAGCAAAGGGTCCAACACCAGCTTGTCAAATTGCGAATGTGTAAAATCAAAATAATTTGCTGTATATGTAATATTCGCTTGGTAATTTTGTGTGGTTATATGTATCCTAATTTCTTATATAATACACTAATATTTTTAAAATATATGCTTTATATTATTGGGATACTGATTAGAATATTTTTTAACGCATACTATTAGGCGACTATGAGGGATCTTCTTTACGAAAAGGCAGTAGCTTTTTCTTACGATTATTATTTCTAAAAAGCTTTCGCATTAGTTTTGTTTTAGGCATTTGTTTATTGAAATTGTATCAATTACATATAGATTGGGTTATTGTCATTTCGTAATATCCTTTTACTGAAACGTCACCGACATTGTAACAATGTTAGTCCAATCATAGCTCTGTCAGCTCGCTTCGTTTGTATACAAGGCGGATCGTTAGTAGGGCGGCTCCTTCCAGCTAATCAAAGCATCGGTATCGGCTGTGCGATGTGCACCATGCATATTCAACGACACTGACTGATGTCCGATAATTAGAACCACCCCCACCCGACTTCCGTTTCCATCTGTTACAATGATCAAGAGAGCAGTGTAATTTGGCTCATTAATAAATTGTCCTTTTCCATATTGAGAAGCGACGTAACTAGTAGGACGTTCACCTAACGGTAGATGATAACTCGAAGACAACGTTGATAAGGTTAAATAATAATTATGATATAAGTAAACGCATATCGCTTTCTACCACTAACATTGTAGAACTTCTGCTGGACGGTAGAAAGAGGCGATGCTGTGGTGTTAACTTAGACGGTATCCAACAAACTACTTTAGTAATTCAAATTAAAAATATTTAATTTTATAAATTATAAGCAGATTACTTTACGTCTATTATTATAAACATACACATGTGTACTATTATTTGATATTTGGACCTCTATCTGTATCTTTGAAATGTATTAATCCCGTTTTCTATCTATCAATACTGATAGCATGAAGAGGTTTGAAAAAGAGATCTTTTTATTAGAAATGCACTAAAATATACACACGATGTCTTTCTTTCCGATTTTGTGTCTGTAAATAAAATGTTTTGAAGTGCAGAGCATGTAAAGCAATGTTTGCAACAAGGACAGATTCCAATTTCCAACAGTTTGTTGAGTTCTAAAGCCCTGACATACCTTCCTCGCGCGCTGCAAATTTTGCGCTGCTTCGATAAATTGTTTCTAAACACTGTGTGAACGAGTTTTGAACGTTGTCACGTTAATTTTGTTATTAACATTACAAAAATAACCATTATATAACGTTCAGGTTAAGTGATGAACTGTAAATGTGTTGAAATCACAATTAAAATTTTGTGTATAGTTAATTGCGTAGTGTAGTAGAATAAAAAAAATATCTGGTCACTGATATGGCCCAAAAGGTTATCTAGATTTAAGCGGAAATGAGCAGGACATATTGCTCGAAGAACTGATAGTCGAAGGAGTAGTAAGGTCTTCGGGAGGCCCCTGGTAGACAGTGTTAAAATGAAATTTTTATCCTCCAGAGGGCGTCAGTCGAATGATGATGACATGAATCATTGTTAACTTTGAACAAAGAAATATTACGTTATGCGGTGATTCATTATATTATTTAAAATTCCCTGATTGTTAAACGTGGTTAAATAATAATTCAACTATAATTTTGTTTTACGTTAAAAACTAATGAAGTAGCGACAGGAGATGGATGGTGTGATATGATCATCTGTTGTACTCGGTCGATATCCTCGTCTATTAACAATGACATCTTAGACGTAAGATGTTAGATGTATACTAAACGATGATCATCAAATGTGAAGCATATGTTGTTTATTAATTAATAATAGCGTTTACTTGTAACATCTTTTACTTCATCTTTAAATAACTATAAGAAAGAAGTTTTCAAGACGATAGTTTTTTTTTGTTTAAAATTGATTCCTTAAAATTAAAAAAAAACCCTTAGGGTGGGTAAATGAGAAAGATTGTTTTTACATCAATCTGGTTAAGAGAGGAGAACAGAAATAATTCATTGGAATTAAATTCCCCGTCTTATACATGATGTATTATATAAAAAGAGTATGCGAGAAGTTATAAGAAAATACCAAATTTACTGACCTTGTTGAATATATCGTCGCACTTTTTTTATTTTCACAAAAACCCAATGACATACAACAAAGGGAAAAACCTAAGCGCCGTTAACAAATGTCCCTCGCATACATATTACCTTGTCACTGGATTGGGGATTGTACCGCGATCCCTCACAATGACAATCTTAGATACATGGCCACCGCAAAAATATATGCGACTTTTACCTATCGTCGCATTTTAGAATTATTTACTTTAAATTCAACCCAGTGAAAGAAATTATAAAGTAGCTGTGTTAGATATTGAGGATAAATAATTGTGGTTATAAACATTTTGTTAGAAAAATAGTAATTGTATTGACTGTTAATCCGTCGAAGCCCGCGGGCATCAGGCGATGTCGCGCAAAATGTGTCCCTCAGACCCATGGGCATCGATAAGCTTTTCTATTTATTGATTTTGAGGCGAAACGAAGTTTGCTGGGTCAGCTAGTATGTATATACTTTGTGTCACGATAAACGTGCATGCACTTTTTACATTTTCCTTTTTGTTATTGAACAAATATTTTATGTTACAGATTTTAAGCTACTTTTAGTTTCACTACCTTTTATAACAAAATCAAAACTCAGCACTGGCACAAAGATAACTAGTGCCAAAAGTAGAGTAAAAAAAAGTGAAGTTAAGTGTATTCCGGACAGTACAATCCTAAACTTTAAGCACGCTGTATAGCGGACCTGTGATGACGTCACGCGCTTAGCCCCGCCTCTACCCCAGCTCGGACACCGCAGACGCTTCGATGTCGTGCAAACCGCAAAGATAAGTTTGTGCATAGTATCAAATTTCAAGTGCGTGAATGACTGATTTATGTTTACAATTTCAATTGTTATGATACAGTGTCGTGTAGAGAATTTATTACTCGAGCGATTATGAGTAATTCTAGACGCGTAGTTGTGATGTGTATCCCTACAGAAGCCTAAAACCGAACGTCTTCAATTGTAGCGAAGCGATGGCCCGCGTCGGATATTTTGTCTCACCAAAGGTTCTTATACCTTTATTATAGGCTAAATTGTACAAATTTGTATTTGTGAATAAATTATCTTTTTAGTGGTATATAACAATCATACAAAGGTGCTATAGTTTCAACACATTTCGACTTTCAATTCTCGTGATGATAGCCGCCGCATACTTAACCGACCGCGCACTTACGCGGTGGGCCGTCTGTAGGGTCCGGGTGTGGGGGCCACAACGTACTTTTGACGCCCGGGCTTTGACAGGTTAAGAAATTGGAATGAATCCAAAATGTTTTACTGCATATTGTACTATTATATTTCATAGTAATATTTATGTAATAACTGTATTTATATTTCTTAGTTATATTTATGTAATAACTGTATTTATATTTCTTAGAGTGTAATTGAAATATTGAGAATATTATTAATCCATAACTTTTATAAAATTATAAGATTATTGTAAAGATGGCGCAGCTGTCATTTTGGTATATATCGTGGACCACTATGGATTTCGGGCACATTCGTGTTTGGACAGTGTACAAAATAGAGCAGATTTAATTTATATTTGAATAGATGTTTCTAATAGTTGGAAATAAATAACTAATAACACTGAGATCCCTGTTTCAGTTCCACAGCCACATGATGTACAGATTGGTTAGTGGTAACGTTTTTCCAAACCCCCTTGGCTAGCTGTCACCCTTATGTTAGTAAATCAGCCGTCGTAATAGCATTGCTGCATTTCGAGTGTAAACATACGAGACCTCGAGTGTTGGGTGAAAACGTTTTATAACGACCAATAAAAACTTTGAACTCCATAACAAAGAGAAGTTTAATTATAAACATCCGGAAATGTGAACATGGTCGGCTGCCTGAGATCCTGTCAAGAGCTTACCTTATTAAAATTATAAATTCTCCCATTAAAATTATTTTCACACGTCCTTAATATTCCCGCTGTGAGTTTAAGGGATCATGGAATAAATAAATCCTTTGAATTGTTTGTGATTATCAAAACTTTTTTCAGTTTGAGATATCTTTAATGATGTAGAAGATATTGTACCTAAAGAAGTGTGAACTAAAAAGTACCAGTAAGACTTATCTTTTTTTAGAAGCTCTGTCACAGTCTTTGTTTGTTTCGAGTAATCTCTAAAACGCCTGAACCTATTTTGATAAAGCTTTCACTGACATGTAACTAAAGTTAGAGAAAATGCAACACAATGATAATTTTAAAATTAAATATAATTAAGTTCACTGCAGAAAGTTAAAATCAATGAACTTTGTTTTCAATCGGTTTGATTAGTTTTGTTGTTATATGCTTGATTTGTGAAATTACCTTTAGATAGTTACAGCGCTCTTCGAACTGGAACTCAGTAATATTTGCTCACTACTATTTGTTGTACCGAAATAGATGCTGTGGTAGTATCTACCTAAATGGTCTTCAACAACAGAGACGTACTACCAATAGTATATAATTATCACAACGCCCACGCTTAAGAAGGAAATTTCTATCGTATATTGTAGGATCGCTTTGATTTATCTATTCTCAACGTTTGATTTATGGTAATACCGTTTGGTGTTGATTTATTTTGGGATACGTTGTTATTGTTTTGCTATTATAGCCTTTTTGCGTGTACAACCATTGTTCCGCGAAATTCATTCAATTTGATATAATGTTTTATAACGAAGTTTCGTTTTGTGCGATAAGACGTTCATTGGATATCCGGCGTATTTATTAAGTTTTTATGAGCTGTTAATGCTGGTGATCATTGTTATTATCAGTAATAGAGCTGCATTACTAGCACAAGGTTTACCTTAAACTATCGTTGCATATTTTAGTGTCAAATTTATATTATGAAATATATGTTTCTTAAGATTTGATTGAACTATTGCATTGCTGAAGCATGATTAAAATCACCTATGAAAATTAAGTAACTCTTTAATGATAGATATTATTAAAGACTTTAAAATTTAAATAATCGTTAAGTTTTCTTAAACATTTAAAAGTTGTGTTGTGTTATTTAAATATTGCAGTATTTCAAGTACTATGTATTAAAGACGTGATTTAATATTTCATTTCTAAACATTAGTGTATCAATACTCATGTTATTATCTGTTTGGATATGTTTAATGACGTATTTTTTTATTATAAATAGTACTGAGATGTTAATGATTAAATTTTTCTGGGGAAAAGTTTGCTTTAAAGTTTGTGACATTTTTTAAATAAAAGTTATCACTGAGAGTGGAAAAACAGAATCCCATTAAATATTTCTGTTAAACTTGTTTTAAGTTTTCGTTGTTGGATAAGTTGAGAAAAATCATTAAAACATAACGATATTATGGCGCTGATGAACATCTTAAGTAAGGAATAGCAACTTATCTGTTTCAGCTTTTGATCTTGAATGGTAATGTTTGGTCACCGCCTTGTTTATAGTTATATCTTCTTCCGGTTTGCTTATATTATGTCGTTGTATGATGTTATAATCGTAAAATCAATCGAAGTGCAGTCGTCATTTAGGTCAGCGTTCCGTCATCGCATCCTCTTATCTGATCTTTAATGAATCTATTATAATTCTTATTAAATTGCGATCAGCATAATAAATAAGCACAACAATATGTGTCTACATCTTTGTATAATTTATGTATACGAACAAAACAAATGTATTGAATACTACAGGCCTTTATGACAAGCCCAAACACTAGAATATATAAATATATGTGATATTGTAAGTATGAAACGTTATTTTATTTTAACTTAAAAAAATTCTGTACTGTTTGAAACATTAAAGTCAATAGTAATCTTTCTATTTAAATAAATAGGAACAGAAATGTGATTTTTGTAAATTTCTCGTGAAACAAACGACCCATTCGTTTTCGACACAAATCTGTATTGAGCCAGCAGATCGGAAGTTACATCCTTTCTTAGCTTTTTGCGCAAATACCTCTCATTTTAAGAACTGTTTCCATTTGTTCAAATCGATCTGGTATTGCAAATACTAAAACAGGGTTCTGTCTCTTTTAGTAATAAAGAAACACTTTAATTTACAAGGGAGCTTACATATTTTTAAATATTTTTCTGTAATATAAATAGCTCTCTTAATATTTTCACTGTTGGAACTATTTATTTATTTATTTTATTCGCATAAGTAGTTTTTTATACAACCACACAACGATTATACTGTTTCACCAACATTACAAAATGCAATACCTAATACAATAATAAAGGCACATAGTAATATCGTCTCCGCTCACAATCTTAGTGTTTAACTCAAATCAGAAACAAGACGAAGAAATCAAAATGCATGTTTCACAAAATATAGCCATAATTCACTAACAATACAACACAATAGCGACGCAGTTAATAAAACTCTTAAACATATAGTTTATTTTTCTTTTGTTTTTTTTTTTTTTTTAGATATTATGGAATGTAATTTATTAGATTTATTTAATTAACCACTATATAATAAAAAATCGTCAACACTGTAGAAAGTATTTTCTAACAACCACTTGCGCAGAGAGCTTTTAAATTTGTTATATGTCATTGCCTTAATATCGCTGGGTATTTTGTTAAAAATTTTATTGCACATAACATAACAATTCTTTTGAAATTAAACTAAAGACTAGAAATAGAAAAAGAAACTAAAGACGTATTCTTACAAGGAAAGAGTTAAAGCTATTTATTCAATGGGCATTCCAAGTGCGAGTTGGTGTAAACTCATAAGCAAGCAATAAAATGTTAGCAATGGAAATACCTATCTAAATATTAATATTATAAAATGTCTCAATTCGTCTTAATGTTAATTTTAGACTCCAAGTAAAGATTTTAGTGTTTTTGAATAGTGAAAATACTTTTTTTATCAACTTAATAAACAGTGTATAAGATATGTGCTATTTTTAAGTGCAGTCTGCGTTATTTGTCTGTGGGAGACGGTTTCGATGAGAGCTTTGCGAAGGAAGCCATTATGTAATGAACATAGACGTGTAAAGCTTGCTCAGTGATACTGAGCATCCAACACAAACTACGAAATGATCCCAATGTGGCCTCTTGAGTGTACTCTAAGTTGATGTCGAACACAAAGTCCATCTAGAAGAATGTGTAAGCATTATGTTAATATAAAACGATACTACTGTTTGGTTTTTCATTTAATAAGTTTTAAATAAATCCAAAGTAAACACAAAACTATATACAACAGTATATTTTCTTTTGTTTATTAAATGAAGTTGCGTGCTATTATAATATACTTTCATCTGGTGGTAACTTACTATAAGTGTGTTTTTATAAATGTATTTATTGCAACAAAATACTAAATTTCTCATAAATATTTTTGTTACTTTTTGGAATCTTTTAAAAAACTTCTAGGGCGAAGTCAAGGTTATTTAAGATTTCGATACATTAAAACTCTATTGATGGTGTGAAGGTCCTAGAATCTTCTTCGGAATGCACTAATGGAACCTAGTTATTTGGCCTAGCTTAAATGACTAACAATTATGTCTTTAAGGTTTTCTGGATAAAAAAGTTTATTTCATAAAAGACCGAAGAAAGAAAGAATGATAAATTGTAAAATAACTTTGGCGCGTTTAAAAAAAGTACTAATTTTAACTTATTTAAAATATGATGTAGGGTAAAAAAAAATGTTATAGAGGAACAAATGATGTCAGTAACTAACCCAGGTACCTAAACCGAAGTAATAATATTATATATTCAAAGTTAAAATCCGTTTGCGAATATTATTATGATGATGTGCCGAGAACTGAAGAGATCTGTTCATTTTTCGCGCAGTTTGGTGTTAAATTAAACACCAAGTCACGATTCATACGCGACCGGTTTTTAACTGAACGACACGACGCACCATAACTATATATTAATATTCAAAACATTTTTCTTTCAAACAAACCGACGATATTTATATTGTAATATACTTTAAAATGTCTTAGCTTTTTTAGTTTTTCAATAGTGTTAGGTATTTTTACTGCGATTTTTTTGCGGTAGTTACATACTAGTAGATCTCTGTTGCCGGAGAGAGTATAGATAGGTTGCAAACGTGATTTTGTTCCTGTTTAAAGGTAGCTAATCAAATTACTCATAATGAGACTTAAAATCTTGTCTCAAGGCGACGAGCACAATGTGGGAGCAGTGTATATCATCTTAAGTAGAGCTACGTTGTTATGGTCGAGTCTATAACTTACCATCAGATGAAAGTTTCTTCTAGTCTAACCACATAACAAAGAAGTTGTATTAATTGTCAAGAGATTTTTTTTAAATTCACTTCCGATTTGATGTGAATTTTAGATATTGAACTTCTCTCCAATTTATTGACAAGATTTTGTGTCATTTAATTAGTTAGTATTACATTGTCATATTGCATTTAAATGAAAGAAAAGAAAATGTCTCACAAGAAAATATTGATTCGAAAGATATAAAGTGATCGAAAGTAAGATTAATTGTTTTATAGTATTTGATTTTCATGAGGACATTTGTAAAGGGCTGATATCCATACAATTGTGCCGGCTTAAATTTATGATCACGTGCTCTGTGGCAATACACACTTACTCAAAGGCAACCCAGTGGTGGTGGTGATTGTGAAAGGAAATGTGTATAATGCAACGTATCAAAAGCAACGCCGGCCTCTATAATTAGGGTTTGCGGTGATGTTGACGCCGTGTTTCGAAGTAGCCAATTCGTAATAAAACTTAGATGTAAAGATAAACGTACTGGTTACTTACTTAAGCATACACTATTTTTAAAGTTTTTAGTATTAAAAATTTTTGCATTTACTAATTTGTTTCTGTTACTTTCACTTATTGTTGAAAGAACACGAAGATGATAGATTTTTTTTATACCTCTCAACTCAGCAACATTTTTGTTTGCAAACTGATGTATGCCACAGCATCCTTGGCGGTCTCCACCTAGTTGTCACATAAGATCAAGTTAGCCTATTGTAGATATAAATTAAATATCTAATTCATCACACTCTTGCTTCTTTAAGAGAATTACGTTTCGACCTTTTTGCAGTGAGGACGAGTTTTGTTGAATCACAGATAGAACTTGTCATCTTGGTCTACCCTGATAAAAGTTTTCCAGCGCTGTTAGGGTAATCCCTGACAGTGACACATACATTTTTCATGTTAATTAGCTTAACACTTCCGCTAAACAAACTGTAGATTAACATAAGTCAGTTATAATAGTCATAATAATGCAACATGATTAGTCATAGACTTGATATAAGTGAATTGCAATTCCGCGTTAGTGTTCCGAACAAAGATCTCGTGGAGTCTTCTGTGGTTGAGGATGATCACCGAAGGTCTTTAAGAAGGTGAAGAACTTCACTTCCTTCTTTGAAATAACCTGCCTAGTTCGAAGAAAGAAGTGAAGGTTTTCACCTTCCAGTTTCTTCAATCTTACGAAGATTAAGAAAGTACGCCACAATTAGAATTTAACTTTGCCTTTCTATAAAAAATGCTAACTTACTAAATCGTGTAAACGTGTGATTTGGTCATTTGCAAAGAAAGTAAGAATTTTTAAACACTATTAGTTACTATATAATATTGAACAGTTAAAATTTCATCAAATATTAATGAAGTTTGTCTCTATCGGAAAGATTGTTTGAAGTTGTGTTTTATATGTTTAAGACTTACTATATTACTTTTGAGAACTAAAACACCAGCATATATTTTTACTTAGCTTTAAATGCTTGAGACGGTATTGATATTGCGAATAATTGACAACGGTTTTTGATTAATTGTACGTAAACAACATAGATAAGAAATTTAATCTAACCTTAAATGAAAACTTTCACAATAGCTCTCGTTAGTCTGTTACAGATATCTGAAATTTCATACCAAAGTTTATTAAACTAAAATGCTCTTCCTCATAACATCCGTGCCTATCCCTCGTTAGTTATCTTTAAGAAGAGAGCAAAAGACTATTATCTTCGTCTCTACCTGCATATCTTATATATAATATTATGTTTATAACTATTTAAGTATTGCATATTTGTTGTTACTATTCTATGGTACACTTACACACTTTATTATAATAACTGTTTTTCCTTGGTTAGGGTTTGCTGGAAGAAAACTCTTTGTAGGGTTAAGCTCGCATTTGTTCCATACGTTTAGATTTTTTATTTCTATGTATATTTTGTGTATGTGTACATCAAAAAATAAATAAATAAAACTTACCCAAAAATACATATGAAATTTATCTTCCATCAAGTAGTAGTTTCAATATACCTGTCTACAAAAGCCGCTCGTATTTCTTTGCAAAAGTCTTAAACAAAATTCCACCGTTGAAGTTCCACATCAAAATTTATTGTCGCATGTCAAAGGTTCTGTTTTCCGAGCTGGCACCTTTTTGTACGGCGCCAGGCGTTGCATGAATTCTCACAAATAACACGATTGATTTGCGCTCTCCAAACATACCCTGCATACATCAAAGTGATTCCATGCTACGGAGTTGTGACCCGTGAATATTTTATTTGCCTCCGGGACTAGACAATACAACAGCGCGGAGCAATCCAATAAAACCGGAATTTAACACTATTCCTTTGACGTTGCATAAGAAACTGATATATCTAAGAAGGATCTTTTTAGTAGAAAATTATTGTCACACACAACGGCTACATTCTAACCTTTGCTGTCCGGTTAGAAGGGCGCTGTGATTTGCAGTTATAGGGAAAACGGAACTTTCCATGTGTTAACGTGTTTCGGAACAGGATTACGTATGATTATGTAACTGCCTTTGTGGTGTAGCTGCTAACCTTGTAGAGATCGCTAGTTCAATTTCGCGACAACTTGCAGAGGAGTTGGACGGTGCTAGATCGATTTGGCTAACTAATATTCTCACATCATAAATGTGTACTGTCTGTCTGGATAAACTGGTATTACTATATATGATCAAAGCGTTAGTCTATCACGAAACTCCAAGTACTATTCAGTATATTGTTCGTACTCACGTGTAAATGTTCTTCTCGTCCTAGCTCTAAAACAATTAAATAAATTTAGAACAAAGTTAAAGTTATTTTCCTGTTGTATATATGTACACGGTTAATAGTCGACGATACTGTTCGGGGTTTTGTTTACAATGCATGCACAATTAATGAGTAAACATATGTGTTAGTTCGTAATTTATCCTTATTATAAACACATATGGGTTCAGGGGAGTAACAAAATTATACTATAATTTTATATATGTAAATATATAAAATTTTATGTTCTTAGTCATAAGAGTAATAATTAATATTGAGCTATTTATTTTTCTAGTTTGCATACAATGATTTTTCGCAGTTAATGATGATACTAATATCGAAGAAGTCATAAAAATTATTTCTATTAACTCATGATATATTATTTGTACTATTCAACTAATATTGTTTCTTCTAATAAAATAATAAGAACTTGATGTGCCCATATCGAATAATCAAAATTCTTTCGTAAAATTAATTGAACTACAATTCAGATGCCTCGTGAGAAGATATTGAAGTGGTTAGATATTAAGTACTTTTGAAACATGAAGATGTGAAGCTATCTCCGCTCGTCTTATCGGAAGTGAATGTCATGGTCAGAGGTGAACGCACGTCGCGTCTAGAGGCTGAACTTGACACACCTCACAATTGCCCTCCCGAGTAATCGCGAACGGAATCATCTCTTTTTAGACCTCCCCCCTCTTTACTCATTGCCCTTTCGATTTGCATTCGCTGTGTCCGTTAAAAATTATTATCGTGTTACATAAAACTTATATTTACTTGCTTTACTTAATAAGATTTTATCGGTGTTTTAGTAACAATAAGTATTAAAACACGATTACACCAGTTTAAATATATAATACAATTTAGGTCAGCACCAGTTCGAACTGACCTAAAATGCGGTCACTAGAAAGTTGTTATTGCTTAATTATTTGTTATAAACAAGTACCTATAACAAAGTTTTAATGTAGTATTATTTTATCAGCTATAGTACAGAGTACGGTGCACCGGTGACGGGTTCTTGTGTGTGGTTGAGACGCTTTACTTAAATGAACCCTTTTTTTACCATCATCCCCCTGCGTAGTTGGGCCAGGGCCTAGTTCTAGCATACCAGTTCTCGCTCACATTCTGTGTTACTAACACTCATTCCGCTAATTTACTTCTTTCTTCCATACGTCGCGCTCAGGAGTGAAGACTCCGCCGTCTTGCAAGTTTTGAATCATCCAGAGATACTCGTACCTGTGGAGCATTCCTTTAGCATAGCTGAAATAAAATACATTGCAGTTATTGTTTAATTCTTAAATGAACCCTTTGATGCAAACACTTGAATGCGGCTCCAGGATACGGACCGTGAACCGGCGGCGCGAGTGCTCCGTGTTTATCAGCCGTCGGATGAACCGAGGCCGGTATATAAGCCGCGGGTATCAGCACCCGGCACCATTCGCGATTAACCGCCAACGCTGTGAGCTTCCGCAGCACGAGGCCGCGCTGACCGCCAACTGAATTGATACAATTGCCAATTAACACCCTTCCGCGATGTTTTCGATGAGAAGTTCGCTCGTCTTCGCGCTTTTGCTCCTGGCCGTCGCTTGTGTTGAGTGCGCGCCGTTCTTCGACGCAATATACGACGCGATCAACGGCAACGGGAGGAGGTCGTACGGATACAGCGGTTACGGGAACTACGGTTACAATTACGGTTACAACGGTTACGGTGGCAACGGTTACAGGCAGCCCGAACGTCCGCAGAGACAAGGAAAGACTTACAAGGAAATCTGTAGGGTGCACTACCCAGACGCGGTCGCGTTCCCTGGAGCCGGGGGGATAGTTTGTCCCTACTGAGGGTCGGATCGCGTGTTCTACGCAATGGAGCGGCTGCTCCGACGTCGCAACATCATGAGGATGGGCTGATCTGGACTAAACCACCGAATCCCTCTTTGTTTCTAAGTCAAAGTAAGTCTTGCCAACGACCGATAAATTTGTCAGTTCAACAGTAAACATAATTGCCATAAATAAACCCCATCGATGTCAATGATTCGTTTGACACAATTGTCCCGATCAACCGTCTCCAGTGTGATGAAAGTTATTCGTCGTCATTTGATACTTTAGTTGTAAACATTTGTGATACGAAGCAAAACAGTCACTGGTGATAACCTTGTGATAACGTGTTATTTCGTATAATAATGAACGTGAATTATTACGTTTTAGTTACGTTAGACTTTGTGCGGATCGTGCGGACGGTGCCTAGAACACGCGATGTATTTGAATTGTAAACTCACTATTCAAAAGTTAATCTATTGTAATTGGCTTTATGTACTTACAAAACCAGTGTTACATTGCATTGTTAAAATTGAAACACAATTGATTTCGTACAGTTGAACATATAAAATATATCTAACGGCACTTTTGTACATATAGTACATAACTAGCAGTAAATATTTGGTTTTTGTTGGTTTGAAACCTTCGCACACTATGTTAATCATTTGTAGGGAATTGTTTTTGTGTTTATTTGAACTTTACAATTCTCAGATGTGTTTAATATTTATAATGTAAAGAGTATGTGGTTTTTAGATGTATTTAAGTTAGAATTGTTTCCTATTTTTAGTCGCAGTCGTTTGTAAAAATCAATGAAATTTATTATAAACTCATTTTATATTAATAATAAGTTATTATGTCCGATTTGTCTTTCGATATATAATTTTTCTCATTTGTCTTTCGATATATAATTTTCTTGAAACAAACTACATTATACTTACGATTAAAGGTTGGTGTGTTCAACTTCTGTTAGTAAATATTTTGTCTGTGTAAGGTCGAAGTAAATAATTTTTGTGTAAATGCTTAGTTTGTTAGGAAAACAATTTCTAGCAGTGAAATGCGAAAAATAGGATGGAACGTTCAGCGTTTTTGTCAAGTCTGCAAGTCAGTTCTTTAACGTCCGGGAGAATAGCAATTTGCAATTAACATCAGTTTCTATCCCACTCTTAAACTTAAGCAACCTTGTTAATTATGTTAATTACAAGTAACAAGTTTACTGAATGCAGATCTTTTGTTCAGAAGTCACATCCGTATTTCGCAATTAAACCAGTAATGTTTGATTTTATATAATTATTTTATTAGCTTTAATCTGGTGTTATTATTAAATAAAGATTATATATCTTTTGTATGTATATATATAATCTAATGTCAAATTACTCATTTATATTGATTATATAAATAAAAGTATAATTAAAATCTGTTAAACATGTTATTTATGTAATAAATTATGTATTGCAATAGCGTTAAGAATAAATTTCTTGAGAAACTTAAGAGTGTTACTTTTACTTTTATACCTATGTGTAACTTTTTGGCCTTTGGGGAGTGATCAACAAATGTCCTTTTAACCAGTATTTGGTTCTATGATTGTCTAACTTCGTAAAAAGATAAATAAGTTATCTATTTGTTTAGCTAAGTTAGTCTGTGCATGGGCTTATAAACTGCCTGTTGTTAAATCGTAACAGTTATTTATATCATGTTATATTAACGTTACGCGTTGCTATTCAATACGAGGTTAGTTACGTCATGAAAATTATTATTGCTTTATGTTTTGCGATACAATTAAGTTCCCTATTTTTGCTGGCAGCAAACATTAATGTAATTCGAATTGAAGG
Organism: Byasa hedistus; assembly: GCA_029286795.1. Lineage (NCBI taxonomy): Eukaryota > Metazoa > Arthropoda > Insecta > Lepidoptera > Papilionidae > Byasa > Byasa hedistus. The sequence goes on from JAGSMW010000016.1 coordinate 2,506,813, forward strand.
GCCCTATAATAAGTGAAAATATTGGGAAACCGAGCTGAACATCTTTTGTCTTCAGGAGATCAGCATTATGTGAACATCTCTTTGGTATCTTTGGTTCGTTTAATATAGTTGCATCAAATTTTAGAAAATAAAGAAATTCAGAAGTTTTTCGTTCCTATACAACAGAAGAATTAAGCTTGAAGTTCGTCTGGTCGTAAATGTGTATATCATAATACAGAGCTAGTTAAAAAATTTAAAAGTCGTAGTTAAGTCTGTTATTTAGGTAACATCACAACCTACCGGTTATACATCAGAATATAGTAATGCTTACTTTAAACTGTTTATTTATTTAAAATCTTTACTGTCGTAACTAAAATTAGGTTACAAAACGTGGCTTAATGCCTATAAGTATTTTTTGCCAGGCAACCTAGAAAGTGGATAGATGTTGTGGTAAGCGAAGAGAAACGATTTATATTAAAACGAATATTAGCAGTAAAATTATAAGCATACATACATTGTATATATAAATACAAACGGTAATACATACGTAAACATAAATATAAATACAAAGAAAATAGAAAACTTTAACACGATAAAGTTATATATAAATATTGTCAGATATAATAGTCTATTGGTAAACAGTATATTCATGAGTATTGTCTAATTGTGGTCTTATATTAAACTGTATGTGGTAAAAGGCAAATAAGCTCCTCCGTCGTCGGCAACATTTCATTGGATATCTTAAATCAACATCTTTAACGTAAACCGAACACAGAATTCATCTCTCTTATAACTATTTGTTTAAAATGTCAGCTTTGGCTTGTGTAAGAGATTTCATAATTGTTTATTGGTAATAATAGTTCGTAATTGGCTTAATTTTTTTACTAATACATTTTGTATACTAACGTGCATTATAATACATATATTAGAAACAATGAACAAACTATTTTTAATGATAAAAACAGTCTTTAACTATTCTTTTCCAATACAGATAATAATAAGTATTAATAAATTTTTTGTGTTATTATCATGTAAATAATTATTACGAAATAAGAAACTTCTGCTATTCATGTCTGCGTATGTGGAAGAAGAGTTGAATTAAAACTAAAAGAAGATCTATTCATACACGGAAACATAATAAATAATCGCGAAACATTGCAAAAATGTAAGGTAATGTGAGTTAATTATATTCAATGTACTCAACAATATTTCGGTAATTGTTTGGCTGAAGTCAGACATCACCCTGTTAGCGCATCCGTGCTCAGATCCAGATAATATCTCTGTGTGATACATCACGAGACAGATCTCTTTGCAATTACGGTTACAGACGTTTTATTTAAGTGACCAAAAAGAAGTGTGCTAAAAACTTAACACACATATCTGTATATAAAATATAATATAAACATCCTTTTTTTTTATACTACTATGCGACGAGACGAGCAAGACGTTCACCTGATGGTAAGTGAAACGCTTGCCCATGACAACGTGGTGCTAGTTAAGGTGGTACACACTGCACCACATTGCTCGTCGCCTTGAGACATAAGGTGTTGAGTCTCGTTACCCCAGTAATTACACTAACTACAGCGCCCATCAAACCGGAACACAGTAATGTTTGCACATTACTATTTGGCGGTTGAAATAGGAGCTGCGGTGGTACCCACCCAGACGGTCTCCGGCAACAGAGACCTACCACCTGGTGTACCATCCTGTGTTTATATTAGACTGACCGTTTTATTATTCAGTTATCATAATAAATATATAATTTTGGTTTACTTTTAAAATGAAACGCATTTTGTATATACCTACATCATCATCAGCTGATCCACGACCACTGCTAGATGTAGGCCTTCCGGCGTATTAACGCGATCTTCACCAAATCGTTGGTCTACTTTGTGATGGATATTTTTTCGGCTTATCAGTAATTTTCTGAATAGCAAAATATGCATCTTAAAATTATTAAGTTTACATCAGGTGCATTAATCAGAGATAGATACAGTTTCAGTGACCTTAGTATTCTTCGTGGAGTCAAATTGAATTACGGCTATAGCACTAAAACGGGCGGGGGGAAGAACAGCTGCGCGCATGGAATGTAAATTATACGCGTAATGAATGAATGATGTATTGACTGTATGTGTACTACTTCGTTTTATGAAACACTTTCATTTACAAGCTTTCATAATGTTAACTGAAAAGTTTTCTGTTCCATCGTTGCTATAACAATGAAATTCCCGCGCTTTCTTCGAATATACATTTTGAATGAGTTCGATGTCTAAATTTTCATTCGATAAAAATTACTTTTTACGGAATAGCCTATTTTTTATGACTTTTCTTATAAAACGGAGTACAAATTCCTAACCAAGGTTTAGGAGGACAGAAAGAATGAATATAAAAGATTATTTCTCTTGAAACTGGTATTAATCAAATGACAAAAGAATTTAATAAGTTACGGGTAGTAAGTTTGAACTTTGGTTTGAGCGTTTTAATCACATTTTTTAAATTAACATTGAATGTACTAAACAACAATGGTCTTGCATGCTAAGCGCCTGTTAAAAATAGTATGTATACTAACCTTATAAATATTGATGAAATATTTAAGCAATATATATTTATTCCGTCCGCGTGAAACATCTTCCTGTAGGTTAGTAATTTAAAAAGTAAAGAACCGATTTACGGACACACAAATTGAATAATTTTCGTACAATACTATTGTCATTAGCGATAATGTGAAAAAGTTTTAGATTTAAGTCATTTTTATTTATTTACAATATGTAATAAGTTATGACGATACAATCAAAATGTACTAAGTATCAGTAAGTTACAGATATAAAAGATCTATTTGGTTTGTTAAGATAATTCAAGCACTTTTTAAACAACTTTTTGGGGAATAGTATAATGGTTGATCAATGATTCATATTAAAATATATTGTTTGATTTTTTTATGAAAACACATTAATTTGGAACTGATACATAGATATGAGTTGACTTTATCACTAAATAGCGAGTTCTGTTGTGATAGAACAGGATTACATCATACGTTTGTTTATTGGAACACAAGATAACTATAAATATTTGTGCTCAACTGTTATTTGCTCAGTTTGCTTCAATATGGAGTCTAGTTTCTTATTTAATTATTAAATGATTACATTAATAGACTTTTCATTATCAAAGTTCTTGTCTTTTTTCTTTATTACTAAAGGGGTAACAATCTTGAAATGTTTCTATTCTATCAATGGGGATAAATAGCGTTTTGTGTTTTAAATAAATAAGTAAGTGTAAGTTAACAAAAACGTACAATGGCCGGTCATATTGCTCTTAAAGCAAGTCACTTCCCGTCTACCCCTTTTGGGATGGCGGTGAATTACTTGTCTAATACATTACATAAAAAAAAATTATCAAAAATTCAACCACTTAATCCGGAGTTATTCGACCGCTTTGCCCGATGAAGTCACAGTTATGTTGTTACATTTGTTTTAAAACATGCCAACGCGGTCCAACTTGCTAGGAGAAGTAGTCTATACCGTATGTGGTCTATAAGCGTTCGTGTATTTGTCAATTTGTTATAAATAGTCGACTCCATAAGCATGCTGTCATGTTACATGTTTAAAACATGAGCTGAATTAAGATTCCTTAAATAGTATACCTTTTTCCTAATGTGCAATTAACAGGGTAATAAAATTAGCATTAAAAGTATTACGCGCGTAACATTTCTTTTAGTCGGTTATATGATTGATAACACTTGTGATAAGGACCGATGAAAGCGTTAGTTTTGTTATGATATAGATTCGATGAGAGATGTCTTTGACGGTAAAGAATAAAGTTTTAAAGAAGAATATCACCTATATCTAAAGGCCTACTCATGACATATCTAGACGAAAAGACTGGCCTGAATTGATTCAAGTAAATCCTGCGCACGTCCTCCCAAATTAATTGCTACCCTTCTATGGTTATCTGAATTTTCGTATTAACATATCTTCATTTAGTACATTGGCGGTATTTTTACATCCACCGAAGGCTACTCTTTTTTACGACTATTCGTAAGATGACAACCTAGACCGAAGACTTATAGTTACGGAAGCGCTTATTTGTAAATGTCAATACCGGTCACCTGTTTTAATAAAAGTATATTCGGAAAATGATTTAAATGTAGATTTATGGTCCTGGTGTTAATAAGGTTTTAGTCAGTTTGTGTCCAGGAAAGCCGTATTTCTGGAGTAAGCATATTATTTAACTAAATCACACAAAGTGAAAGCTGTTTTTTATTATAGAGTACAAAAAAATTGTTACCTTTTCCTTTTTAGATTAGTTGATTCCTTAGATTCAAGTTTAAGTCCAATTTTAGGAACCGGGGCTTTATGTATATGATACTTGTAAAATTTACTTAAATATGTTATCTAATTTAAATTTTCCCATCTTTTGTTATCCTCGTGTCTTAAAAGTATGTAATTAAAATGTCCTTCTCGAACGTGTTATAGTTATAATCAGGTTAGGAATGTGCAAGATTTGCTAATGAAATGCACGCAGAATAAAATTGAATACCTTTCTTTTTTAACCAGTTGTAAAGTACACCACATGGATGTTGATCTGATCCATAATGTACTAGTGTAAACCCAATAACCAAATTTGCTTATAGCCTGAGGTTTTTGGCTAAATTTGATGACGGTGACATTTAATGTACTACTTTATCTATCTTCATTTAAATTTTTGTTAATAATAAGCAATTAAAAAGTATGAAAAGATTGATATACTTGTTACAGTTAAAATCCAAAAAAATAGAAATGTCTTAAAATATCTATACAGTATGAAGCGAGTAAAGTAAAGGTAAATCGCACGATTCTTCTAAATTTACATAAATCTGTAATTTTTATTATAACAGATAGCATGTTAGATGATGTAATACGATTCCGACATCCTAACTCTTGTCATTCACATTTGAATGCATGCTGTCAGTGCGTAAGTCAATTTCCGTTGTACTTACGTCAACAGATGGACTGACATGTGTCAATAATAGAAATAATTCTATCTGGGGTGAATGCGAAAATCGGGAAAAAACTTATACGTCAAGAGGAATAATAAATCTAAATATTTATAACCATTTTTAACACAACTAGGATGTTATAAGACAGCTTTCGTTAACAAATACCGGCAGCCTGTACTTTGCTACTGATTATATCCTTATGACGAAAACTTTTTTTATTTATTAATAAACGAAAATAAAACTTTGTATAGTCTGTAAACAGTTTAAAACACAGCTAAAGTTCACGTGAGATGCGAAGAAAAGTATAATTTTTACTTGTGCCCTACAAATACTTTAAATAAAACGTTTACTGTTTACATGTAAATGTTAAACACTCTCACTTGAAAGAAGTTTATTAAAAATATTTTATTCCATACAAAATTTTTAATTTTTTGAAAAATTATAATACAACGGTTTATTTATTTGTTAATTATTAACTACATCAAATATTTTTCATAAATATGTAGTTTAACGAGTTAATGATTAAGTAGTAACAAGCTTTTCGCTATTGTTAAGTAATATTACGTAGATCAGCCCAAACACCATCAATCTCTAACATGGATGACTCTCTTAACTTAATCTAAAGTTCATTACACAATATACCATTTTACACAAATTTTATTAGGCTTCAGGTCTAGATTATTGTATACGTCAAATGTAAACCCCGGAGCCGGAACCAGACCTGTTTAACGGTTATAAAGTAGGCTAGCGTTTTGATTGTTATCGCCCTATTTCGGCCCCACGGTGGACGTGGTAAAACTGCTAACATTTAATTCAAAGGGGGTCTATGACAGCTTAGATTAGTGTACCATTAGCTAAATAACACATCTATTAAAACAGTTGTCACACAAGCTTGCTTATTCAACTATATTATTCTTGTACTAGTACGATCGCAGTGAGTATATACCGACAAATAGTAGGTTATAAACATTGCTTTGTTCCAGTTTGAAATACGCTGTAACTATTGAAATTTATAAGGGACTTACTTCCGTCAACTCGCACTCTTTCCTCGTGGGAGAAGACTTCGAGACCCAGTTATGGAAAGATAAGATAAGCTGTTCATTTACATATGAGTATTTAGTGGAAGTAATAAGCAGTTCTTTAATAATGGTTTTCATATATATAATATAACACAAAATGTTAAACAAATCAAAAATTAATTTCCCAAACAATATCTAAACTAACAGTTTAAAAGTTAAGTTATTCAAGATTTTTTTTATTGCTTAGTAATATAGGAAGTTGATTACGTATGTAGAATTTAAATGCCTCATATAGATGATAAACAATAATGTTATAAATTAAATTTTATACAGTACATACGTTACTATTATGTGCAAATATTTGGTGAATAAATTTATATGATTTACATTAAACACATAATGTTATATGTTATATTCAAATTAAAAGTAAATAATATACAGTATTATAAAAATTAGCAATATATGTATGTACAAAAAAACTCAGTTTAAGTTTGTTGTGTTTTAGAATGATTAATACTTTATTAAAATAAACAATACTATGCTTTGATTGGAGGGGTATAGTTAAATTACTGGGGTAACTAGATTCAAAATCTTGTCTAGACTGTTTATGACTAGATTGGAATGAATTTTGATGATTTGTTGGAAGAAGTATAATAGCGTACTTGTCATTGCTATATCGAGGACTTGGATTCTTTTCTTATAAAGAAAGAGTCAAGCTGTTTATTACCATAGCTCTTGGATCTTTGGATATATCAATTACGTTACTATCTTTTTCGCCAACAGCTTTAAGCTTTTAATCGGAATTTAACACACGCCTACTAGTAATGTGTGCGACAACACTTACATCAGATCCATTGCAAAATTTGTTATAAAAATACGAAAGAATAATTTAGTAACAGATAATTTTTTAGAAAGTTTTTGTTGTTTGTAAGTTGTATTATATTCCTGTGCGCTTTTTTACTTGAGAAACTGTTTAAGTAGACGCGCGACAAAGTGCCATGTTAACATTCTGACTTGATCACCCAATTGCTTGATTGTATCTGGGATCTAAAGGGGATAACCGGCACTGTCCAATCTAGTGAAAGTATTAGATAAACCCTTGCTAATGAAACTGTTCATTGTCGAGACAATCTAATTAAACGGCGTATAAGATAGTTGACACATGGTCTGACTTTGTATTGGAATGAGAACTTTTAACTGGACGAGAAATGTATACAAATTTGATTTGGAATACTAAGCATTTTCGTATTATACTAATTAATATATTAATTCAATTTAAACTGTAATTAACGATAAAATAAGGTTCTGATATTTCATACTATAACTGCTTAGAAAATATGTTAAAAAAATATTTAAATGAAAAATATTGTATGTAAGTTAATAAGAATTTCATTCGGCGTAGATCTATATTATTATCTGAAATTTTCTTATAATATAATTTGTCACATAGAATTATTTAAATAAATATTGCCTATATATTTTTCAATATGTTCTTAGTAACGTTACCAATCTTTTGGGGAGGCCTGTTTTGTTTGATGAGATGATGAGTGTTGCCACTAAGATTTCAACGTTGGCTAGATTAGAAACAATTTCAATTTGCACATTGCAAACCTCTGGTTCAAGTTTAACGATCGGTCTTTTAAACTACTTGATTGCAGGCGTATTTTAATTATCAGGTAATCGTCCGCTGATGGATATAGATCTTCAAAGATCTTTTCATCGTTCGGTCATGCGCTGTCTTGCAGGAGTATAGTTAAACATCAAATAAGTTAAATGATGATAGACAGTATCCAATTTAATTGCTATAAAATCATTTATTACTCGCATTTATAGGCTCTTTATTAATTAAAACTGTAAACAAAAGTTAACTATTATATATAGTTAAACGCGTATAAAGATCTCCGAATTCGTCCTAAGCCTTCGTAATAGATTAGGTGAAACTATAAATTCATTATAATATTTGTGGTAAAAATTACCCTACGCATTAAAAGTTTGTTCATCGTTTCGAATTCGTGAACTCTTCTAGATCTCATCAATCAGTACAAAGGTTGAACAAACTTACGATTATCTTGTCGGCATCACGCCTTCGAGTTCAGAAGTTAAATAAATTTACGGCCGAAAATGTTCAAACAATTAGCAGTTCCCTGATGAATGGAGGTAACAACTTTGAATGTTATACATGAAAGTAAAATTATTAACTTCCATACAAAAGTATTTTAATTCGCAGATTGTTTAATTTTATTAAGTTAATACTAAGTTCCTTTGTTGTGGAATGTTCTTCTTGATAAGTTACGCGCTAAAAGTTTTATCAAAAAACAAAGAGGTTCACTAAAATTAATTGATGCTTTTTAAGTTGCATTAGGCGATAACTTTAGGAACTGCGCTATTGAAGACTGAAATTATTAAAGTAAATACCAAAAGTAATATTCAAAAAAATTCTTAAGATTAAACCCATCGTGATCATAGTCAATATTAAATTAATTATGATCATATCTACTTGCGCGACTTTTACTAATCGATTGCAGTTTTGTAGTAACCGAATGTAAAAACAAACTGAAAATAACATAGTTTTAACACAAATTAAGACATTCAAATCAATTGTTCATTTTCTTACTCTTTGGGTTAAACAAAGTTTAAAATGTAATACGAACTACTTCAGAGTATTCTCTTTACAATAAAAGAATTAGATTCTCGTAACACTTTTTAAAAATTAAATATAACGTTAAGATTGTAGTCGACTGTAAATAGCTGCCAAAGTTAAAATGAAGGCGATATGAAGCAATTAATTACAACAATTGTGCACAGACCTCAGAGCACATACCTGTCATTGTCTATAAAAGAAAGAAATTAGTGAGGAAAAAGAAACGGCGGTTTAAAACTTCAAGAACGGTAAAGAGTAAATGACTTCTGAAACAAAAATAGGATTTCGCTTTTATTTGAATTAGATTCATATTCTTTGCCTAAATATTGCGTTTATTGGTGTTGGATTGTTGTTGTGGCAATCATACGTCGTTATGCTGTTGTTGTTGTTCGTATGTATAATTTGTATTATATATAATACAATGATAAGTGGCACGAAGACTTTAATCATAAATGACAGTAGTCAACTAACTCATGGCAGTCCCATTCTTTGTTCTGATTACTGTATTTAATACTATTCAATAGAAAAGTAACTAGTTATAAATTATTAGTTAGTAAAAAATAATTACTTAAATGAATATTCAAGAGAAAGTTAATATTTGTAGACAGCAAATGTTTAATTTGTCAATCGGATATACTTTATATACAAACAGTTTGCAACTTTATGATTTGATCAGTAATATTGATTGTATTGATTTATTCATACCTGTCTGATAAAGTAAATACTTTACTGTGCGCGACAGGTAACAGTTAGTTGCCTAGATATTGATTTATTTATGGGTAAAGCTTCTCTCACAGAAAAAAAAAAATATGTTAGTATTAATAACAATAGTAAATATTTCTTTCGGGCTGAGTGGTCCATATAAAATACAATGTAAGTAATAAAATACAAAAGTGAGGTGAACTATTTAAAACTGAAGAAGCATCTTTGTGTAAAAGTTTACTTGTCGAAGTTTCTGTCCGTCTCACTGCTTGGTGGTTTGAGAAATAAATATTTCTTTATACTTATTGCAATTCGAATAAGGTATATATATATATTTTAGATGGTTTTTCGCTTACAAATATTGTGGAGGCGAAATTACGGCACACCAAACTCGTTGCGGCCGCTGCAGCGAAAGCTTTTGTTTTTAAAGCTAAATTCTTTTCTTTTATCTTAACAACAAAAAAGAAGCCTGTAGCTAACAATAGGAGACGATTTTCTTAGGTATTTATTATTTTAAGATTTTGCCTTATAGTTGGACGGGTGAAAAGTATCTACAATAATTTTTTAGCAAACATTTTTCACTGATATCTATAAAGTTGGATAAGTGATATATTTTAACTTTATGTCTAGAATTGATTTCAAAACTGAATATTTGTTGTAATGTTCTTATATACAACCGCTTTTAAATGATTGAATGGATTTCGATGATTCTTTTTTGGTGTACCTTATAAGTAGTTAATGTGGTAGTTATATCTCAGATGATTCTTAAGTAGATGTGGATGTATTGGAAAACGCTTGCACAACTGCTTGCCTGGTAAACGGAGGACCTAAAGTTCTCAGAGAATCTTCGGATGAACGTCGCATTGTATTGGTTGTACTAAAAATCGACTGGGGATATCTGAGTTCAGCAGTGGCCAACAATAAGCAGAAATTATGATAATGAAGGTATATAAGTTACCAAAAAAAAATGAGAAATGGGAACAACAAAGAGATTGATTTAGTGTGTGTTAATTTCTGATATAATTTCCTTTCCTTTCATAACGTTGTTTTTTCATTACATGTGAAGATTTATTGATTGATATAATTTATATTATTACACGCATTGAAATCGATTTAATATGATGAACAGACGTTCAGGAAAAAAAGACAATTTACAAACGTTATGACTACAATTTGTTAGGACACACCGGTTTGGTTTATTCGTAATTGTGTTCATTTGCGGTGATAATTTGTCACGGATTTAATTAAGAGCAAATTGTACAGTCAGCACCGTTTTGTAAATTGTTCTTCGTTTTTCAAAAGCATAATTTATATAAATATACATATACAATTAATGAATATAATTTAAAGAAAAACAAAATGAAATAGCATAATGTCGTTAATAGGTAACAAATTTTTGTAAGTTGAGGTCGTTTGAAGGTAGGAGACTAATTTTGTTTGTTCGTCTTCAAGCTATATCGCAAATATACTTAATTATATATTTATATTTACAAACATATAGAAATAGTAGTCTAGTATATACGTCTGTAAAATGTGGTAAGCAATTCTGCGATATAACGTTAATGTAAGATATTTTTTAAGTACTGACTTATTTTTATTTACTATACTTATCACCCAGATTGAAGAAAATTGTAAGGCAAATAACTTTTTTTTTGTATTTCTTTCGCTAACTTCATAAAAGAATTTTTTAAAGATTTTTCTGAAAAATTTGCACTAGTTTTGGTTGGAATTTCTTTAGAGTGGTATCTTCGAGAACTATTTTCTACCAATTTCATTAAAATAACCTATAGACAAAATAAAACGTTTAAAATTAAGATCCAATTGAATTATTATAATAATGAAAATGAGTATAATTTTTATATAATTATTGAATGTTTTGTTGTCGTGTGAAAACCGCGCACATGATTTGTTAAATTAATGAAGAGTTGATTTAATAAACATGAATCTGATATTAATTTGGTACATTATTCATTTGCTCGTTATGAATATTTCATTTTGTGCAATCGCATTCGCAAGGAATATATATTTATTAGTTTGAAAAGAAAAATATTTCACTAAAACAGAAACAACAGCATCTATAAAATGTTTATATACTTATCGTGATTAATCATTGTTAGTTTTTGTTGATCATTAATGTTTGGATTGCTTCGCAGCATCCAAAAGTATTATAATTTCAATAGAATAGAATGTTGGGTTGTGATCTTCATTATAAATAAAATTAAACCCAAAGCATTCCATTAGAAGACTTCAAGAGAAAGTTAGCTCAATATACATTAATCTGACTTTAAATATATACAAACAATAATTAAAGAAGAGGTAATCTGTAATACTTAATTATGATGAAAAGATATCTGTGCAGCTCTCCTGTGAAGCTGTAAATCACGTAAAATTTTGTTATATTAAATGTGTAATATTCGCTTAAACGTAACTGTATCAATGCAATTTCTAGCTGCTGCAAGGTTCTATTGCGTTTAAGTTGTGAACATAAATATAACTTTACGACGTTATAAAGTAACTAGGCTTATTGCGGCATGATATCAGTTTCAAGGAAGCGTTCCTTTGATGCATGTGGCGCTAAAATGCTGGTGCACGCTTCGGGCCCATTGCCCTGCGGCTATTTTCCGCCATGCACACGGCGCCTCCCTCATTCCGAACGAATAGAATGTTATTACAAAATTTATCTTAGTGCAGTGTTTTTTTTAAACATATTTTTAAAGACTAAATTAAAATGACAATCATGTAATTCAGTGGTCGTTCTGTTTTGTTCTAATCGTGGTACAAACCCATCAAAAAAGGAACAGTTACGTTAGCACATTGCCGTTTGGCGGAAGAACTATGAGTTGCAGGTATCGTAACTCATAATATTCCGTAGCCAGTACTAGCCACTAGTAAGATTTAAAAACTTAGACGTTGCACAACATTAAAATTATAATCATATTAAGCCAGCACTTCGAAATAAGTTGCATTATGTTACAAATAATTTGTATAAGATAATCCACATTGCGTTTAGTTTGAAGCCAACATTACTGTTACCACATTACTTTTCGCTTAACTTGTAAACTACAATCCGCGGTACACAGATTGATTATATAATTTCAAATGATAAAATTTAGTTCCTAAAGTAAATAATAAAAACATATTTTTTTAATAAAATTATCTAAGATTTCAAGGTTCTTAAATAATACTTGTTTATGTTTATCTAGTGTAATCAATTAATAACCTGCAATAATAGTTTTGTTAGTAGGAACACATTGTTCTATTATAGTCGAGCTATATAACATTTTGATAGAGTATACCCAATACAGACCTTTAACAGATGTTTTTTAAAAAAATAAACAGTGGTTTTATAAGGTCTGTGTTGTATGAAGAGTTATACTACACTTGTTACGTCTGCAGTTTCGATTTCCTATTCCAAGTTAATTTCAAACGCTCGCAACAGTTGACACTACAACTGAATGAACGTGGCGAAAATAAAAAGTACCATTGCAACAACTTTGATACGAAGCTTGATTTTTTAAAAGCACCGAGCGTAGGGACTCGGTTTTTAATTTTCGCTCCTGGTTCATTGTGTTTCTACTTTTTGTTGTCAACGAAAGATATTTTACGTACAGATTTATAAGCTATTTTAAAACAAATGTATAATCGCTTTAGAAGAATCAGTTACACAATTAAAGAGATGTATAAACAGCCCTCGTTAGTCATTTTCATTTAAATCTATTATAATCTAGTTTTGGTAGGTTTCTCCATTTCAAAAATGGCAGTGGTACATCAGATTTATATTTACAAAACCAATCCCACGTTTAACAATATTAACAGAATGCTTTTTCACAAAAATTTGCACTTTAAAATTGAATATTCGTTCAATTCATACGTAGCGTTGAAGTAATCATTCCGCACAGTTAACTTTTAATAGAAATCGAATTGCTCGTATCCGCTAAAAACCAATCAAACACACAAAATATTGTAGCATTTTTACGTGGGAATATTAATGTTGGAGTAACACTTAAGTATATGTTATTATCGTTATAAAATAGGAGTCTAGTAGCCTGTCTAGGATCAGAACACTTTTAAATAATAGTGGTTTAGTTTTTTCCAAACTGATATATGAGAAATAGAGTTTTCTTTGCGAACACGCTTCACCACCCACAGCCTTGTTATCGCTTAACCTCATATAAAATTATTGTCTATGGTTAGCCTTTTGGCGATTAAAAAAATGACGGTTAAGTTATACATTTTGTTAAATTATCAGCTAAAAAGATCACAAATAGTAAACTAGTTGTCCTATACCGCCGTAATGAGAAATAATTATAGACAAATTTGATTGCACCTTTACGCTCGTCTTTGCTTAAGTTAAGGGTGGGTAGTTTGACAGAGAAAACATATTGATATACTTTAGGGTAATCTGGCAGATAATGCCAAACGACAGTGAGTCCGTTTCATTTACAAAATATCGTAACTTCATCATCATCATTCACGTCCAGCGTACATAGGCCGTACCTTTAAATTTTAAAATAAATAATTCTTCTTTGTATGATTTTGCAAATAACTTTTGAAATTTTTAACGGAATACATATAGCTTTATTATTTAAAACCACATTAAACTAAGGCAAAATAGTACAACTGTTCGATAATGAAAATAAGCAGTAGTAATAATCATTTTATCATTGACCCGGAGAAAAAAAAGATGTATATTTAACTATTTAACAACTTACTGAGTTAATATACTGTATTAGAAATCTCACTAGAATTGTTAGCATGATACTTAACCAGACATTTTTAGGCGGTAGAGACTTAACGTCACTAAAAACTATAAAGGTCGTCCGTTCCTATTGACAGCATCAACTTCATCCGAATTTATAGTAATGAAATAACAATATCAATGAAATAATACAATTGTGCACATTGGACCGTTGATAATTGAAGTTGAGGGCTGGTTGTTTTTCCAATGCGCCTCATCAGCTGCATGCGATGCCCGCATCCGGTCAGATTCGATTGTAATCAGTTTAACTCGCGGATAATGTACGGATAAAGGTTTTACTTTTTCTTTTTTATATTTTTATCTTATTACTGTTTCTGTCCGAAAACATTTTGATTTTTTTATGTGAAATGTACGAAACAGGCTCGTTAGGGGTTCATGTTCAGCAGTGGAAGGACTTCGATCGGCTGATGATGATTATGATAAATTTGATAAAAAATGTGACTATTATCATAATTACGACGATGATGATTGTGTTAACGACGACTGTGTTGATGATATTGATGAAAACTACGAGGGCGTTGAATATGATGATGATGCTGTCGTCACTTACGTATGTACATGTGTAGAGACTTAAATTTGAAATAAATAATTTTACCTACAAACGTTTAACAGATCAACTGCGAGTATTGAAATAACATTTGATCGTTATTTGTTGCGAATAATATTTGGTGCGCTGTTTATGAAATTTGAATATCGCGAAATGTAGATAGTTATTACACAGGTAATTGGTTTGCATTGGTGTTAGCTCATATTGAAACATTCCTTTAAACGTCCAAACCGTCGTGTTTAACGGCATGTAGTAATTTTAGCGAATCGCTTGAATGATTCATTATACGATAATGTCGGACGGCGCGCAATCATCTCGTTAAAACTATGAACTCTATTCAACAAGGCATCTGAACTGTTTAAATATATTTAATCGGATACATTGAAATCTTAAACACATAAATCTTTTGATAACTTTGCGATTCCAGTACACACAGACGAGGGTCTTCGCAATATGATTCGACATAAGCATGTAACATGAAGTTCGAAGGTAAGCGTCTTCCTCTTCATCCCCTTTATCGTCTGATGTATATATATCCAAAACTTAAACAATCTTTGAATATTTATGTTATGTATTAAATTATATAGTACAAAGGAATCCTTGAATAAAGGAATACATATTATTAAACTATTTAAACTATAACTCTTTGTATTTAAATTCTAATCGAAATCTTTTAAATATTTCTTTGTCTTATAACAATGATTACTCCATGCTCTTTATTACATAATACTGCAGTATTATATATACAGACAGTACTTGGACCTTCTGCTACATGCTGAGTGACGAGACCTAATCAACATTATACCGCAATGTCCTTTGCTTTTATTTTACAATTGATTTGTTTTTAGCGACTTTTTGCGAACGAATGTAGAATAAGGTTACTTTATTTCTATTAAAATTTACTTAATAGCTTATGTTTTGTTAGAAAGACTTATTGATATGTTATAAATGTACAATAAATTTTGTTGAAACCTCTACAATCCCTCGCGTGACAGTAAGCTCGGCGCCGCATTACAATGTAATCTCTTAGTTTTTGACCTCGGGACAAACACGGCGAAGCTCCGCCCTCGGGAATCATATTTTATTAACGACTGATACCAAATATTTATAATTTCTCACTATCAATAAAAACTTAGTAAACAATGTCTATTATTAACACAATAGTAATTGGAAAGGTTTTAATGTATTTATTTTATTTCATTGTAACATATGTAAGTTTCTTGCCTATTTTGGGAAGACTAAAGTTAAATATTGTAAAGCGGGTCTTCAAATAAAGCTCTGCTTTTTAAAACATATTTAATTTTTTAAAACTTAAAAAATGAAAACACTAAATCGCCATACTCGCAACGTCATCGTGAATCAGAATTATTTCAGCATATTGACGTTCATTCCGGAAGATGGGGAGATGCATATTGGTAAATAGCTTCAGAGAAATTTACTGCCTCATTTTCGTAGTGTGGCGGTGATGGTATAACATTCTGTCTCTATGGCTCGAAAGTTACGCTCCATTTTTATAATATTTTAGAGCCGAAATGACATTTTCATATCAACACATTAAAATTTTTTGTGATGCTCTGAAACTGTATGCATAGAGAAATTTATGATGCTTTTTAGATGTAAAAGTTCAAATAACCACTAACATGCACATTCATGGTAACAAACCAACTTCCTACATTGGATGATGGATAGAGGAAACAGTCAATACCATTTATCCATTTAAGTTGATTTGGAACAGTAAAGCCAAAAGTTAGGTACATATTTGTTGTGTTATTTGTATATAAAATATTTATATTAGACAGAGAGAGCCGTATTACATTTTTAATTACTTTTTAGTGTTTTGTGTAAGGAGGCATGTCTAATATTTGTCATCTTTGTTCATAATAAATGAAATTCGTCCTTTGATCAACAACCACTTAAGTCGAGGAGTTTGAGAGCCGCCGAAAATTAGCTCTTTACATATTATCTTGTGAATATATAACTGAAGCGATGATCGTTGTTATTATAAATTCAAGTAATATTTTTTATCAAATCTTTCCAGTAAATAAAACAAAACATATACGAGTAAAAAAAATGTGAAACAAGAAATAATAATTCTTAGAAGAATATTAGCAAGTAATATTGACTCATCGCCAAACAATGAATGCATATCACAAATTATCAAGATATAGTAAAAAAATACTTAAGATGTAGTGTATTAATGCTAGAATAATTAGATATTTAATGAAATTACTTCCCGGTATTTTATTAAACACAAAATTAAAATAACAAAATAACAGCTGTTATTTTGCTACTCCATCAAAATAACAGCTGGTATCTTGACGTTACGAGTTTTACTTGGTATGTTATGTTCTAACTAGCGCTTTTATCATCAGAAGAACGTGCTGGTACGTTGCTTGGAATGAAAAAGATACCAAGTGTTTTCTCACGTAATATATACGTCATTTACAACGATGAAAAGGGGCGACAGGAAGTCGGATAGACAAATAAGGCAGTTTTGCCCGACACGAAAGAATAAGACGATGTTCCCGTGGGACGGTGAGTGGAGCGACATGCCCGGCCGTAAACTTGCGCGGATTCAGCGGTAAAGCTACTCTGCTACACTTAATTAAGAGATTACAAGTTTGTTAGATTATAATCTTTAAAATGTCTACTCCTTGTTCCCTCAAAAGCGTTGAAACGAGCGTCATATTTAGTGGCAAGCGATACTACTGTACAGAGGAATCTGATGGTGGTTAGACATTCACATTTTGCGCCTTGAGACTGAAGCTGCTTTCAAATCATAACATACTAATATTTAGCGTTTTAAACTGTTACGTATCTATGTTTTTCATAAGCAGTATTATAGATCTAGAATTTCTCGTCCACAGTATCTCCGCAGATTCGTCTGAAAAAACTATTGACATTTTTTTTAAAAAAATACAAACAACACACAAATATGATACGCAACCTTCGAACCGCCTCACAAAAATCTGACTTTATTGTTTCATGTCAAGAGAAAACGGTACAATTTTTCCGACCGGATTGAGTCACCTTTTTTATCTGCTCCTGGTTTGATGTACTGAGCTTATAAATTTATGTACACTTTTTCACCGGCGGAAATTTGACACACACGATTTCACGTGATCCATCATATATATGTACGTGTGTTAGTTTGCTGATAAAAATGACTAGTACTTTATTTTAGCGGACACGCTGATCCTTTCAGTGTATTCATGTAGTTTTACCGGAAAGAACTGATCACATAGATATCTACGTTAGCTGTTGTATAATATTTCTTTTTTTAACATTTATCTCACAAGATGCTAAATCAAAATTTCTTATACACACAATTCATTATGGTACGATTGGTTTAGAGATCTTGTGGGTAGGTATATGACCAGCAGTGATTTTATCCGTTTAGAAGTATACATATTCAAATGAGAAAAAAATATCTTAATATGCTTACTATGTAAAAAGGTTGTACGAGATGAATCTCCTCTGTATTATACTCGATTTGTTTATTAAAATTAACCGTTTATATATATCCTCGTATAGGAGTTGAATGGGAGTGTTCCCCTACTACTAAATAAAGGGCAATAGCTTTTCCGTGACCGTTATCTCCATACGATGTTCGCCAACTTGCACGCCAAGCATGTTGTAAACCGTAAATGCGTACTCCCTTTTGATGACTCCCATTTTCAGTAGTGCCAGAGGTAAAAATGGTTTATGTATATACTCTAATGTATATCGGACGGTTAACATTAAATGCATGGTTATACGATTATATTTCTCCTTAACGATGTAATTCAGTGTAATTTGCGTTAGCCCGCGCGCTCGTGCGGGGCGGAAAATTGTTGCGGCGCGGGACCGGGGTATCTATTATACATACAGAAACCCTTCAGGCTCTCAAGATTAGAAAAAATATATTATATATTGCATATTACGAAATAATTAGTTATTTATTACAAACAAAAATTATTTATAGTATATTCAAAGTAATGAACTATACTAACTAACAACTTAATTTTTACACAAGAATGTTTTGAATATGAAGACTTTCTGCTACTATAGCTCTTGGATTAAAGATTATCGTCACTAAAGAAGTAAAGCTTCTTGTGATGATTAAGGTTAACATAAAGCTAGTAATGTTAATTAGTTTTATAGCTACAATTTCATAATACATTTTTTATCGTAATGAAAAGATCTCGAAAAACTTTAGAACAATTATGGAAATTTAGTTGAGAGTGGTCTGGAAAAAGCGAATGTATAACTTAATTCAGTCGAGGATCGACCGACCGACGATATAACTGAGGTAGCTAAGTTTGAATACAGATTGTATTTTTGCCGAGTCCGTTCAGGCCGTCAGCTGCTGTGAACGTTAGAAATCAACACGAAACAGAAAACAGAAAGAGTATAAAAGTTTATTCCAATTCCACCTCTCCCTACGACGTTCAGTCGGTGTTTTGAGTTACCAAAAAACAGTAAAAACTGTTCACAGTGCTTTTAACTTCATAGAAAACAAAGCTTTTAATGTTGATTAATCGGGTACTAATAAGTATTTGTGCTGTCTTACAGCTACATGTATTTTAAATGTACTTTTTTATTTATTGGCCAATGGGTGATCCCGACGTAAAGTTGTGACTAAGTATAAATCTAAATCTTTCGATCATTCACTAAAACTTCTAGTAATCTTGTTACTAATAATAGACAAAACGATTTAACGTTTATTTACGCAAAATATGTTTTGGAATTACATGTAGAAAAATGTAATAAACATTTTCAAAAAATACTATAAGTAATGCTATTAAAAAAAATTGGAGAAATATTAGGAGGGATATCAGTCCTTATTTAACGTACTGTTAATAAAGTTATATATCTACAAGAAAGATTATAGATGATTTGTGTTGTTGTAGATATTCTAATATTTCTGCAGATAGATATCAATAGTTATATACTTTTCGATTTTATCGTAATATCAAATATTCTGCTCCACCCTCTTGTATAAGGAAATATTCGTTCCAATCACGACCATAATTTTCTGCTTGATAAGCCAGTCAACGATATAGCTTACTCTTCAATTATTCATTTTCAGATGCAGGGACAGACGCATAATGAAATGCTACCATCGGGCTGTATATATTCATGCTTTGTTCTCATTTTCAAATATTATTCCATGTTATTAGAATATTACTGAGAACTGCGAAATAAATATTTAAACATTTTGTCAATTTAAATACATTTGTATTTTAACTCATTAAGTCAACAATTTCTGTAACGAATGTGCTAATATACAATTGCAAATTAGAAATAAAAATATAATTAGACTAATGAATTAAAGATTATTACGATATTTTAATAAGAAATAAATAATACATACTTGTTTTAGAGTATTGGCAATGTTGCCATGCTCAACTCAACTCCGGGCATTAATGTGGGTAGTGTGATAAACAATAAGTTAAGGTATTTTTAAATCAACTGGAGCGTCAATAGTGCAGTGGATTTAAATAATTTTGGTTATTAACGTTCAATTTATAACTTGCACTTTTTATCACTTATTAAGAGTGCAACAGTAGCAATAATGTTGTTTAATCTGTTTTTAACAAGTGTGTCAACATTCACAACAAGTTTGTACATGTACAGTTAGCAATTAGTTTGTTGAATGAATCTTTGCATTTACCTTTGAGATTTCAGACACAAATACTGCCATAAAACAATATCGTTTAAAGAAAATTTATGTGTAATAAATTAGATCAAAAACATATAATTAGATTTATTACTAAATATTAATAAATTAAAATTTAAGAACACAACGGCCAAATGTGTGAAACTATAATGAAATATATTTCGCAATGTATTATTGTAGACTGGATTAAAATGGTAATATTCGTTAGTGAGAATCGTATAAATGTAATAGATAGTACTTAAAAGGTTTTATACAACGGCAAAATATGATAAGGTTTCATCTTACTTTCAGATATGAAGAAGACACGAAGTCTCGGTTTTAATACATTGCTATTGTTATTAGGAACATCTTCCGAAACTTTTATCTTTTGTTTCTATGTTCGTACGAATGCTTTTTCAATTAGTAATAAGGATTGCGAAATGTGTCCAACTGACGGCCTGTCCGATACTATTGGAATTCGCCGATCGTAAGCTCTGCTGGCGTATTTGTGTCGGATGAATTTTATATGAGAAAAACGCTTCTTTTATTTGAGTATCAAAACGAAAACTTCCGTTTTGGTAATGTACATTATTTGATCACAAATTTTATTTCTTCTAAAATAGTTAATTTATACTCAATTATTTTGTTCTGGTATATATACATTAAGAGCCATTGTATTTCAGGTGACCTTCTCCTTGGACTGAACATAGTGTAAAATTGAAGTTCGTGTTTTAAAAAAAAAATACTGAAATATTTAGCTATAACTTCAAATATTTTACTTATAGGAAAGCTACGGCGTTGTTTCGTGTGAGGCGGAAAATAGCCGCGAGGCAATAAAGTCGGAACGAGCAGCGGCATTTCAGCACCATTTGCATCATTGAAACACTTCTTCAAAGTTGATACCGTGATTTGAAGGTTTACTTTCTAATGATATGAAATCAAATGAATATTTTTTTAATTTCTTCTTCTTTTCTTCTTAGTCGTATTTCCTCAGGACTGAGGGTCGTGGTCATCATGTTTGGTGAAACACACGACGACTTTCTTGGCAGTTATAATGGAGTGGTTTGCCATTGCCTTTTCCATTTCACATACTAGTCCGACCACAGATGGTCACGCCATAGATATGCAGGTTTCCACACGATGTTTTCCTTCACCGTCAAAGCACGTGATATTAGTTGGTGTTGAATGCTAGCTGCACATAAATTGAAAAATTCATTGGTGCAGGCCGGAGTCGAACCCGGTACCATCGCATTGGAAGGCCGGCGTTCAAACTACTAGGCTATCACGGCTCTTTTTAATTAACGGCGTTTTTTAATTTAAGCATGAGACGTATATCGTTAATCGATTTTAATAGGTTTTTACTATATATTCCAAAGTATGTTCAAACGAGTAAGACGTTCATCTGATGGTAAACAATATGTCAATTTACATTATTACCTTTGCTTTTCTTCGTCATACTTTAAGAACGCAAATCATAGCACCGTACCTAACCTTTTGGCGACAGAAATAGTTCTTCTAGTGGCACCCCCATCAAGATATAATTCTACATGGTAACTAGGTAAGATGTTCAAGGAACTTTATTGCGTTTCTCATGATTTTCAAGGAAGTTTCAGACGAACTTGGTAACAAAAGTGTTACAATAACGGCTCAAATTGTACTTTTGAATTAGTATAGAACCTTTATAACATAACTAAAACAAAAGAGTTATATAAGGTTATAAATGACATGCAAACTTATTTGTATTATTATTGGCGAAATATGTCAATGGGAGAGATGTTTTTTCATCATAGTAAATACTAATAACGAATTAGAAAAAAAGGATCTTTTTTCAGTAAGCATTTAGCTGTAGTTATAAAAATCTAGACAGTCCTGGATGATAGTCATTCCGTTTTATCTCGTATGGAGAGTGTTGCGGTTAAACATAAAAAAGTTTACGCGGGCGCATGAAAGAACATAAAAACACTGATAACTGCAAATGTTGGTGGTACACCTAATGCTTTCAATCTGGATAGTGATGTTTTATAGCAATGGATACGGATCAGATTCTTAATCCGGTAAATCGGAATTACAACATCTCTACCAAATAATTCCGTAATTATCTCCTTAATTATTTATTTGTTCATATTTGTCGCTGTAAAATAATGACACCGTATCGAAGGTAGGTTATATTTTAACTATAAAATTAAACAAACACTTAGATAACAGAGAGGTAGTAAAAAATGTCGTTGTGCAGTTGAAGAGCAGACATGTAATTTGCTGTTGGTACACGTCGTATCGATCACTGACAACGCAACTGATTGCGTTTGAGTTTCCTTTCAAATAAATGATCAATACTTGAGTGTAAGGTTTTATTTTCTCGTTGTGAAAGGCGCTTGACTTTTTAATGTACACCATTATAAAAATTTAAATAAATCTTTATAGTGTTCATAATAATAAGCCACTAGTTAGAATATTTATGGAGAGTTATAATATTCTAACGGCTGTGAAATCTAATATCGTACATCTTTCAACATTAACCGTCTCTAGTTCGAATTTTTTCTATTAATAAGAGCCAGTGTACTGAGGAAGTCTTTATCGTCTTCAATATCATTTTAAGATATATTGTAAAACACAAAGTAATTACACTACTCTTAAAACTTGAGCGAAGTATTGTTTACATATTACTGTTTAGGTTATGATTTATGTTCTGTGGTCATTCATATCTTACCACCAGTAAAGTAATACTCAATTCTATACAGAAACTTTAAACTTAAGTCAAAGTAATGTAAGACAAAATGTTTTTGTTACAGTGAATATGTTTGTTAAAAGCCACAACATTCTGATTTCGATCACGTATAACATGAAAGTATTATCATATACAAGGTGTGAAAGTTAGGTTAAAGAAATTTAGGAAAAAAAAACCCTCTTGTTTAACCACTATTTCAAAAGAACAGAAAGTACTGAATTGTAAAAGCTTTCGAAATTTAACAACGCTTGCTTTCGTCTTCTTTCGATAAAGACAAGTTTTGTAAAACGATCGTGAGTTGGGTTTTGTATGTTAATATATAAAATACAACCTTCAACTCAAGTTTATAAAACTGAAACGCGAACGCTGCGGTATAGTTTCAAATATTTACATTATTATAAAGAACAGTACAAAGAAGCACCAAGTTTATAATTTCAACAGTTCTATTTGAAGAAAATGCTTATATACAGTTTTATACGAAAAAGTGTAAAAAATTTAAATAGTTATAACAGATAGTCTGCTCAATGCGTCTAATCAGTTAGTATATTTATACAACGCCACAATGATATTTATACAACGCCCAAAGGGCAATGGAGAGGGCTATGCTCGGAATTTCTCTGCGTGATCGAATCAGAAACGAGGAGATCCGCAAAAGAACCAAGGTCACCGACATAGCCCTTAGAATTGCCAGTCTTAAGTGGCAATGGGCAGGGCACATTGCTCGAAGGACTGACGGCCGATGGGGCAGCAAGGTCCTGGAGTGGCGGCCGCGCACCGGCAGACGCAAGCCTGGAAGGCCTCCCACAAGGTGGACTGACGATCTGGTGAAGGTCGCGGGAAGCCGCTGGATGCGGACAGCGCAGAGCCGTTTGGAGTGGAGAACGTTGGGGAAGCCTTTGTCCAGCAGTGGGCGTCTATAGGCTGATGATGATGACAATGAGCAGATCAACTTAAGACATCAAGCATATTACCTATAGAACGGAAACATGCAACATGCATGTTACTGCTTGGCGGTAGATAAACGTTAAATTTACTTATATCTAAACGTTATCTAAAGAGTGTATATAGGAAGGTATATAAATAATATCGTGTAGTATAAGGAGAACACTACGTGTTATCCACAGCATGGCGTTACTTAGTAGATGATAATATCATAAGCAGATTTCAATTAGTACGACTTACAAACCTGTTTTTACTGCCAAGGCTTTGCAGCTAATGAAAACAATTTAGGGGCTGAAATAGGAGTTGCGGTGGTACCTTTTTTTTTTTTTTTTATACTAGTTTGCGACGAGACGAGCAAGACGTTCACCTGATGTTAAGTGATACGCTTGCCCGTGACAACGTAGTGCTAGTTAAGATGGTACAGACTGCTCCACATTGCGCTCGTCACCTGAGACATAAGGTGTTAAGTCTCGTTACCCCAGTAATTACACTAGCTACAGCGCCCTTCAAACCGGAACACAGTAATGTGTGCACACTACTATTTGGCGGTTGAAATAGGAGCTGCGGTGGTACCCACCCAGACGGTCTCCGGCAACAGAGATCTACCACCAGTACATCATTATTATTATCACTTACCATCACGTGGACATTATAAAAAGAATTTGTTGAGGAATAACTTTACAACGTAAATGTTTGTACATTATATCACGATTCAGCATTAGAAAATAAATGTAAAGGCAAAGTTAAATGTGTAATTTCCGAATACGCCGTAAACATAAAAACGACGAATGCTCGTTATAAACTCACTCTTTAACATCTATTTTACAAACATACGCTCAAACGTATCCCGAGTTTTGATGTTGTTACCATAATTTATACACAAATTAGCGGGACATCAAAAAAGAAAAGCGAACCTTTCGCTAAAAGGTTATTTTACCAGAACACGTTTTGGTAACAAACAAAATAGAAATTTAGAGGTTGGTAATAAAACACTGTGGAAGAAGCCAATGATCAGACTCCGGTGGATGGGCCAATACTAAGGATGGAAAAAGATCGTATCGCTAAAACAGTATACCTAGGGACTACTACTAGTTTACGATCGACTTTGGTCGAGTTTGTGTCGGTCACTTGAAGCAGCTGATAAGAGTCAGCCCAGGACTTACTTTGAGTTACAGCGCCAGAGCAGAAAGTTTTTCTTCTACGAAGCGACGAGTCTATTTTACATTCGACTTTCTTTTGACTTTCTTTTGTCTTTTTTTTTTAATTTCGACATTTATCTAAAAGTAAGTGATATGTTTTCTATAACAATATGGCGCTAGTTAAGATGGTATACACTGCATCACATTGCGCTTGTCGTCTTGAGACGTGGTGTTAAGTCTAGTTACCCCAATAATTTCACTAGCTCACAGCGCCCTTCAAACCGGAACACAGTAATGTTTGCACACTACTGTTTCGCGGTAGAAATAGGAGCTGCGGTGGTACCTATCTAGACGGTCTGTAGCAACAGAGACCTACGACCAGTAAATAATAAGTACGAGTACATGTTCGCAAACCTTCATTTGCAGTCACTGTATTACAGCGTAGATAAAGTTTCACCTGTATCCCGTTTGGGGCTCAGCACAGTGAAATAGCTGAAGGTTGTCGTTACATTATGAACGTTTAAATGCTAAAATTGTTTATAACCGGCATTGTTATTTTATAGCGCTGTTTTAGCAGTATTTAACGTTAGACGCTATTTGAGGTAGTATCAGCATGTATTACGTTTAAGTGCTACATTACCTTGATTAAATTATGGTGGCCATTAAATGTATTATATCTTTATACATTGATTTTTCCCTGAAGACCTTTTATGATAACGAAGATATTGTTAGGTTAGTATTGCCGAATTGTACATAGTTTAAATGTTAATGAAAGCTTTGAACTTGTATATTTTTATTATATTTTATGCTTGCAACACAGTTAAAAGTATTTTAATTAATTTTATTTTAAATCTTTAAAATTTTGTGAAGTGTATATTTATTACTTTTAAAGGTTCATTAAATGTAAGGCTTTAAGGTTCACAGTTTGAAATTATAAGGATATAAAAGTATATGACTATTCTTTCAAATAATTTTTTTATAGTAATTCAAAATAATATATCATGATGAACTTCAAATTGGTGCAAAGGTTTATTGAAACGTTTAATAATGTTACGATAACGAATCGACACCGCGCCGAACCAATCGTGAACAAAGGCAATAAATCAGTACGAAATTTGCAAAGTACACAAAATGGGCATTAATCGTAAACTTGTTAATACCATTGAATAAATCAGCGGGTGTCTGTGCGAAGGCGCGAACTAACTTACGCGAAAAGGGCGCGATGGGACTTTGTGGACGAATAAAAAGTTTTCGAAGGCGGGACTTGACGGCGCAGGCGCTGTGCCGCCGCCGAAGAGATGCTTCTCCGTTGACAGAGGATGACCAAGCAGTGAATAACCCAGCAGTAGTCGCGGGAACACCGGGTAATGCGGTCGCATTCGAATGCATCCCTGCGGAGCTTAGACTTGTCGTAGTGTTGCAAGTACTTTTTTTAATCGGCCTCTTCGACCACGAAATACTACAGGCTATCTTAACAGAGTACAAACAAGTTGCGAAGTTCGCACAAGTTCCCCCGAAGTAAGATTTTAACTTTGTTTTAATGAATATTCGTCTCTCTCTTATACATAAATTATTTGGTTTTTATTTGATGATAATTGACTTCAATCGAACAGTATAATAACGTTATTAAAAAATTAGGTTCAACTTATAGTTTAAGTTTCACAAAATTACATAGAACTTATATTACTTTTAGATTACGAGCTTTCTGGTTTCATTTTCTATACTTATTAAGTTTATTTAATATGAACACTAAAGTAAAAAAAGGATTAGTAGTTAATATTACTTAATATTAGTAGCTAAACTTTTAATCATATATGTTACAATAAAAGATTTTTTTGGAATTTTATGTAATGCAACTGAACTAAGCGTAATTTTTTAAATTTTAAAAACAGATTTTTTAAGTGATCTTTTAAATATTATTACTTTTAAAAAATTTGTTGATAATGCTAAAAGAGTTAATATACTCGTAATAGTTTCCAGCAATCTTTAAATGTTTAGGTATTTTTATTTTATATTAGTTACAAGTATTCTTATTATAATATGTTAAGAAACACTTTCAAAATATCTTACAACTTAGGTTCAAATAAAACGAAATCGAACCAAAGTAACTTTAACTCATCTAATTTGAGTTGGTTCAAGTTTAGTTTAATAATGTGCTAAAATATCTGCAACAACTATTTCGATATTCGTCTATCGGATGAGATCATCATCATATCGTTATTAAAAGTAAATATTATTAATGAAGGATATAACCATAACGATATTTTTATATATAAATAACTTAAAAAGGTTATATGCTATTTAATTCTACTCAAACTTACGAGGTTGATCACAATGATAAATTAAAGTAGATGATGAATTAACAATTTACTATACAAACATTGAGGCTAATATAATTTACGATAAAAAAAAAGTATTAGATAATACTTTTGTTATTGTTATTACTTAACTTTTATTTAATTGCATATTGAACATAGTCTTATTTCACTAACGATGTTTAATCGAATGAATTGAACTTAAAACTTGAGTGACTGTATTTATAAAAAAAAATGTGTTACAATTAGTTAAAACAAAATCTTTTAGTTATCATTGTATGTATTTTAAAACTAATAACATTACCACAAGCAAATAACTTTAATATATTCAATTGAAAGAAAGCACAAGTTAAGCAATTTTTAAAACTTTATTGCCGTATCTTAAAGAATTCTTCAGTGTTTTTAAAGAACATATTTTTCGTTATTTAATTTTTTTAAACTTAATATAGAAATCTTTAAGTCGAAGAATAAGTAGGCTTCTTCTAGTTTAATGCTGTTTACTATCAAATCATTAAATACTGAAACAAAGTCTCCTCAGGTTACTATCGGGTGGGATCGAAGTTTAACGCTAGCTTATATAATAAAAAAAACATAATATTTGCTACTAAACCTAAAACTATATTTTTTATATAAAATATATAATGTAAGGGTTCAGGTAGAGGTTTCATGACCGTAATATTTTCAGGTCCGTCGTGCCTTTACGTTATAACACTGCACACATGTCAATGTAACCGTAAAAAAGTTTCAGTTTTACGAGACGACAAAACAAAATATTTTGATTGTTTTCTGAGTGGCGTATTATTTATTTAGGATTTCTCGTTGTTTCTCAGTTGTTTTGATTGGGGGATATAATCTAAGTTATAATAATATGTGTAATATTAACGTGCCCTGTATCACTATAAGACTAAGTATTATTGAGATAGACCATCAGGTGAAGATCGCAGGAAGTTAGATCCAGGTGGCAACAGACCGGACGCGTCGGAAATCCTTAAGGACTAGGGTCAGTAGAAGACGGGGGTAGGCGGAAATAATGAGGATGGTGATTATTGCGACTTAACTGTCTACAGGCACCAATTTTCAAACTATCGATACGTATAATATTTCAGTTGTAAGGTAAACGTGAAGTTCTCATCAAAATCGGTCCGACCGATTCTAACATTATCTGGACAGTCATATGTGTATAAATTTCATGTATTTAGTTGTTTTGATATAACAGACAGTCGGAATTTATTTGTTTGTATCGATTTATTTGTAAATACCATCAGAGTGGTGTTTCCTGAAGCTGTGTACAGCCTGAAAGGGTGTATCTCTCTGCGGAGTAAATCCGACAAAACCACCTCCGTCCGGTTCCATGCTTTTAATCTGTTCTATAGGAATTACTATGCAAAGCTCGCTTTAGGGGTCAACAGCAGGCTTAAGACACAATTCACGCTTGTCAGAATTTTGTTTGGGTAAGGGCTGATCTTTTACGTAAAATCGTTTTCTGTTTCGTAAGTTATGTGCTAACATTTTAATTCAACGTTGAAATGATATCATGATAACAGCCGGAATTGAGATGTTGGTTTAGAGGAAGATTTACAATAATAATAGAAACACCCTACTAGTATTTTAACCCGGAATCAAATAATGAAACTTAGAGTTACAAGCAGTTAGCCGGTACACCTCAGAGGCAATAAATCGTGTTTAATACTTTCCCCATCTTTGAATAGGAATAGATATGAATAATGTAGAATAAGTGATTTAGTCAGTTTCCTGTGAGACAGTATACTATTTTCAATGTCTATCAAGTGCAAATGTTTCCTATGTTACGGTTCTTGAGTTTTAGTACGGTTTCTCCTCAACTTACTTCTCAATTCAGGGTGTTGGGGTCTGCATATACTTCGCGTTGTAAAGTGGCATACGTAATGCGCATGAATTACAAATGACCTACCGTTTGTGTTGTGAAAGAAAATAATTCATAAGTTTAAACTATTCATTCTGTAAACTATTAAAAACTTTGTTAATTTTTTTAAATGTTTCTGATTAATGTTAATATATTACTATTTAACTTCGTAACTATCTATAAATGTGATAATGTAGATATTACTTTGTACAGTGTAAAAGCTTTTTAAACTTTAAAAGAGACAACATTTTCTTTTCTCCAGGCGATACAGGTGTTAGCTTTTTGTAGAGTTCGTTCCAGTCAAATAAAGGATAGACAAAATGTTTTTACTTTACACAAGAAAATACTTGTAGTTGTTCAGAGGAATTCCGAGATGGACTTGTAATTGGACAAACGCGATAGACCTTTCTCAAATTGAGGATACATAGACGCTTATTGGTTCGGCACCTAACAACGGGCGTTAAAAAAAATGCGAAATAAATTGAAATGTCACACAATTGACGCTATTGAATATTTCTCTTTATAGAGTGCCCCTAAGTTATTTTCCGATTGGCGTTGACAAGCGATCGACGATGAATTCATTATTTTGCTAAACCACAGAGGAAAATATGGTTATCAAAGAACTTTGTGATGAGGTGTCTGTAACATGAGCGCGCATCCCGCTTTGACGTTTAATTTACTACGGGCAATTATTGCGAGGATGTTGCCTCTAGAATGAAGTTATTGGGGCAATCACGGCCCTCTGGTGAATCGCGATAAATCCTTTATAACTTCCTGAACAACATAAAATATCTATTTTCGTTTGTTAAGTTCTCATGTCGAGCATTCATCGCTTTGATATTTTTGAACTTATCAAAAATTCTGTTTGACGTGTGGGAGTCCGAATTACGGATAACGAGATGTATGCGGTGTAAATAAAAGATATGATTTTATCGAGTATCAATAAAAAATTCGGGAGGAAAATTGATTAAATTAAAATGAGAAGGGACCTTACGAATCGCTTTTTCCATTTTTGTTTTTCTTTTTAAATAATAAAAACACCTTTGATAAATGGAAACTGAAAAAAAATTATATTTTCAGAAGGACTTATATTAGGTGAAAAATGAGATTTACTAATTTGTTAACCCGAGGTCTGTTAATTTCGTTTAAAAGTTTTAAAGGACCTGATGCCGAAGTACATACATATTTTTTAATATTCATATCGGAAAAATTAACAAATCTTTTAAATCGGATTACTTTGTTAAAATTTATGCGTCGAATAGAATATTTCCTCCATTTCGTTGGTTAACAAACGTAAAGTTTGATATACAAGAATGTCAGTTTCATTAAACTGAAACAATATCAGCATTACAAAATTATCTCTTGTTTTTTGCTATTGAATTATGATTGTATCTTTAGTTGGTAGGTGAATAAGTAGACAACGTGATAACTTTGTCTACCTTATCCATAAGGCGATTAAATAAGTTTATTTCGTAATATATTTCATAACAGAATTTCGTGTCCGACAACAATCGCGCGGAGCGAAAGTGGATAAGTGTCATTGCGCGAAACTTGGACAAGATAAGCGCCAAGTTTAACCCCGATCTGTTTCCTTTGACTGAACTTAGCGGAGGCCTATTATTGAGGGGCTTTGTTTTGTCCGCTGCCCCTCAAAATATTGCCTCATTATTATATTTTTTTCCGTGCTGAAGCATCTTTCGTGGGCTTTTGAGGATAGTGGGAGAGTTCGCTTATTTGAACAGGGGACGTTGAAGGATAGCCGATTATTCCTTTGGATATTACCGAATATGATTTATTACTCGTAACTGTTTTGTTATCATAAGTGTTACATAAAACATCTGTTTGTTTTTCAAGTATTTGATATTCTGAATTTTATCAATATAACCATTGAAGAATTATATGATTTTTTTTTAGATAATCATCAGTTTCTAAGTTTAGTTAATAAGTCTTAAAATGCGCAATGACGCGTTATTAATCTTTGTTAGCAGCTTTTAGACAATTATTTACTATGAGGTTCGAGGTTATATCTCTAATGGGGTGTGATCATTTAATGGAAAAGAAAATAAGCAATGTATAGCGTTATTGATAAAAAAGCAATTTTTACGTCATATTTTTTTATAATAGAAATGTAATCTTCTTTGTGTAACACATTCCTCATCACAAAGCTTTAAGCTTTCTCTGCGCTCATCTGTTATTGTCTTGGAGCACCGAATGTGTTCTCTCGAAAGATTTATCTCACTCAGGAACTTAATTAGATGCGTACTAATGTAATATAGGAAGGATTGTTTTTGGAAGCTACGCTAAGATATTTTAGATTAGTAATTTAATATTTCAGTACAAATTTATGTTTCGTTGTCAAAAATATATTTCTCGGTCCTTTGGTATGCTTTTGTTCATATATAGGCAATTGAATTTGTTTTAATGTTTTTTCATATTTCGCACAAATATCTAATACAAGTCATGTGTTGTTAGGTGCTAATATTCTTCTTGTTAAATAGTATCTTTTTTTTTGTGTAACATTTTTTTAGTCTTTACTAGGTTACTAATATAATTACTAATATGCAAACCCCAGCTTAAATAAGAAATACGTTTTTAGATAATGTTACTACCTGAAATTTGAGTCTCGTAGAAAAAATTAAAAAGCGAGAGGAAGAACAAATTGGTCTACGTAAATGCGTCGTTATTTTTACATAAATAGATTGTAGAAAAAAGTAAATTTAATTGAATGAAATTTGGAGATGAATTTAAAATGTAATTTTTGAACGTAGCCCACCCCGTACCCTTGTTAAGACAAGTTTCCTGTTGGAGAAGTAGCGCCGGATTCGCGTGACAGTATCGCTGTTTGTGACGTCATTGTTTCACACCGACCCCGTTCCAATGCGACGTGAACATTACCGGCAAGCAGTAACTTTGTTTCAGCTGTGCAATATGAGGGTATAGACTTCGAGAAATCATGAGTCGAAAGTCATTAAAATTCGACTCCAATACTACAATAATTTAACGAATTGTTTCCTACTCGTGTTACAGTAGTTGATTGTAAGTTAAATATTTATTGTACCTTTAATACAAGACAGGTTCTGTACAAGTTTTTCAAACAGAATTTTTGAATTTAAGTTATAATTTTTTTGAAATTCATTCAAGAAATTAAGTTTGCAAAATTTCACTTACGAAACATTTAGAGTTTTTTAAATAAATATTTGAATTTTGTTTCAAAACTCACATTTATGTGATTAAATGTAATGATGAAAAGCAATTTGCTAATAGAAATTAAAGCAACATCACCGTGGTAAACTCAAAATAAATTGCCTCGGTGAAATGGAAAAAACATTTTTAGACTTAAAGTACCAAATTGTATGAAATGTAACGTGTAATTTATTAATCGAAGGGAGAGACGAATCTTCTTTGAAACGCGCACGCTTTTTTTTCCAAGAACTGTTTATAGCGCTGAAAATAAATATTCAGTGTAGTAGAAGTGATATTTTCAGTACATGAACAATAGAAATGTCTAGAGCGATCTCACGATCGTAAAATGCAAAGCCGCTTGTTCGAATTCGGTTGACGAAGAAAAAGAGTAGAAAGCAGATATTTCCAAAATGATGTCCCAGCACCTTACCAGCATGTTCGAACAGATCGGAAACTTCACGAAGAACAATCTCGTGCATAACAGCAAACTGGTGAAAGAGAAAGAGAATAAAGCAAACGCCAACCACGTAAGCGTCGGTGGAGCCGGAGCAGGTGGTAACCAGCAGGCGTCTCCTTCCCACAAACATGGTCAGCCACCGCCGCCTTTGAAGAAGCCTTGCAAGCTGAGGAATGTCTCATCAAAAGCGGAATCCTACGACACCTTATACGGCAACAGTATTTTGGTAAGTTTTCGAATATACTATATTTATATTATAACATTGAAAGTAACCAAAAGCGCAGGCTTTTTGTTACTTTCAATGTTTTTCTTGGAAATTCTAAGTTTTCTGTATTTATGAACTTTTTATGATATATTTGATGGAGAAGGCAATAGCAAACCACTCCATTATAACTGCCAAGAGAGCCGTCGTGTGTTTCAATAAAAGAAAAACATGATGACCGCCACCCTGTCATGAGGAAATACGACTTAGGAGAAGAAGAATGATATATTTGTGAGTATACGAGTATAAGAGTGTAAGTGATCATAAAGTATAAACTGTCATAGTTTCAATTCATGCTATGACAGTGTATTTGATTGAATAAATTTTTTTAAAAATGTAGTCGTGGCTTGAAATATGACTGGAGAGATAAGAAAACTTCACTTTTGGCTCTTATGGTCTCTGGTTAATGTATTCGAGTAGATCCGTTGGTCAGGTGAGCATTAGAGACCGAGAGAAGAGCGCGCTGTGTTCCGGTGCACCCTACAAGAACGTACGATATAGCTTATACATCCTTCCACGAAGGTAGTTATGAGAAAGTACTTCCTCCGTGTGAAAGAAAAGGTGGAGAGGATAATATTGTCACTTATTTATCAGGTAGTCACGTGCGATATAATAAATAGGGTCTTCCCCGTTTCGTCCCCGACAGGTAGTATACCGCAACGTGCACTCACCGCAGGCATTCCATACATGTTTATTCATTTTTATCTGAATCATACTTCTGGGTATTATCTAGATTATACTTGTAAAAAACGATTTATCTTTTGGATAAGTTTTATTTTTTTTTGTTTATAGGCTGTATTTCAAAATAATTTCTGTTGCATGCGACCGATTTAAAATGGAAAATTTATAACCTTATAATGAAGCTGACGAGTAAGTATGACATACAACGGAACATAATTAAATTTGTTTCATAAAGATTTGAATACAAATAGCGCTGTAACATTACAATTATGCAGTTTAATTAATTTATATGTTATAACTTATCAATATATATACTAATACAGATATAAAATGGAAGGACCGTTCATATCGTTCACAGGGTTTATTTAATTTGCACATGTTATGAAAGTTAGCACATATATGAGTTTTTATTTCTCGAAGAATAAACAAACGTTAAATAAACATCTTTGTTACTTTGTAGCCATAAAAACTAGACTAATTGTATTACCGATAGGTACTTCTCCAGTCAGTTGCATCGGAGGTGGATTATCTTGCTGATGCAGCGAAGCTAAGCTGATGGAATAACACAATAATCTTTGAAAAGTATAGTCCAAGTAGATCCAGTGGTCTGAGACTTACTTTATACTGTATTTTCAAGAGGATCCTTATTAAGTGCTTTTGCGGGAACGAATATTGTTTGCGGAGTAAAATTTTGATGACTTTTATTGCTTTATATCAAATGTAAATTAAATTTATTTGTAATAGTAGATATCGCGTTTGGTAATAGATTTTTGCTTAGTGAGTTAGGTATTTAGTACTGCTGTATGTTATTGATGATGAAGCCGACGAAGGTATCAAATGTTAATAATAAATTGTTTAATCTTATTAGATCTGCCGTTGTATATTTCATTACTTACATTATATCATTACAAAGTGTTTTAAAGTTGTTTTATGAAGTTAGATCTGCGGCGATCAATGTTTATGAAAAAGAAATTAGATTTGTTTTGTGAAACATTACAGAGTCTCTACAAAACAACAGAAAAATAGTTATCTGTGTTATAATTACAGTGTCATTTATTACTACAGTCATTAAGAAATTTAGATATAAAATAAAAAAAAAGACTTTCTCAATTTTATCTTCGCGCAGAAAGTTATCTGTTTTGAGCTTGACCGATAAAATAATTTTTACTTTTTTCATTTTCTATACATAGTTTAATAATGAATACTAAAGTCTAAAATTACATCGCACGAAGGAAACTATATAAATGTTTTCACAGCATACAGAGTGCCAATATAGTTGTGTACATATTTTCAGGATTTCATCGTGCTCTGAGAATGTATTACTGTTCAAACAATCCGATTCGTGCAACAAGTGAAATCCGATGCGATGTCTGTGCGGTCACGATTCATCTCGGTGCTTTCCATTTATTTTATTTAGAAAACAAAGCAATCGATATTCCCAGTTTTGTATTGAGCTTTGTTGAAGTATACTTTTGTAAAATGTGAAGTAAAATGTTTCAAGCGAACGCTAATCAACGTGTGCATTGTGTTTGTATGTGACCTAAATAAATCGAAAAGTAATAGTAACATACAATTCAAAGCGTTAATTGCTTGAACTTTTTTCTGTTAGTAAATGTACGTTTAGTTGTAAAGGATGCAGTCGCTATTAAGGATTAGTCCTGTATCTTAAGATGAAACTGTGTCGAGGTGTTTTCGAGAAGAATTCTGAATAATACCTAGATTCCCATGAAGCAGGCGTTTCCGAAACTAACAATTTTTCATCGCATTTCGAAAAGAGTAATTACTTATAAAATTAAAAGAAAAGTCTTAAAAAATAGGTTGATACATGTTCAACTTCCAACTAGTTTAAATTGAATAACCTTCGGATACCTGTGCAGACGGGAATAGAGAAATTCATTTTTGTTCTCACTATTTGACAGCTAATTATCTAAGGACTACTTGTTGGATATCTCGGCCTTATATTTTCCAAGTCGACCAGACGCTATTTTTATGAAAGCCTGGCTTTATGACTGCGCTTTTTATGCGCGTAAGTGCACTCGCAATTAAAGCGATGAAATTTTTCTTATCGAGTTAACTTTAATATTAACTTTCAGTTTTAAGTTTCGCCATATGTCGTGGTACTGTTATGAGTTATCAACGTCTCGGCTATATATTTTATAACAAGGAGAAATTCTTTAACCGTTGGACAATCTGCAAAATCTAAAATGTTGATGTGAATTCAAATATTTTCTCCAACTGCTTTCACTGAAACCGCCGTCTTTGTATGAAATCGATAGATTAATCATCAAACGTGAGTGTTAATATAACCAGCATAGAAACCTGGAAATCGAAACGACAATTCGATTTTAATCTAAGCTGTTAATTTTGTAGAGCGTTCAAGCTTCAATGTACTTCTATATAATACGACGTCATTCCATTTCGTTGAAAGCAATTTCCTATATTTTAATTCAATTACAAAATTTATTCTCCATTACTAAATTAATTTATTAACTTAAAGAACATTCCATCTTAAGGTCAAAACAGTAAAATAATCTATCTTCTTTTGTTATTTTTAGTTACTATTCAATGGTTAATGTTTCTTAAGTCGTTTAACTAAATCATTGGTTCGTTAAGTAGCGCATTGCAATATTTTCCTATACAAACTTTACTGCTGAAGGATCCTTCTATCATCATTAACTTACTACATAAATCTTGTTCAATACCTCAGCGAATAATGAACACTTATAAATAGAGTAATAAATATGAGGAATATTCTTAAGATTAAAAATAAAACAGTTTGTGTAACAAGTTAATAGGTTATTTTTCTCAGTCAGTTTTGTTATTCAATTAACGTGGCTTTACCGCCGCCTTGAGACGGCTAATCCGGTTACAGCACAGTCTAGAAATAGCCAACAATTGAATTAAACTCTGTAATAAGTTGGCTGTAACGAAATGTTGAAAGGAACTATTCGCCGCCCGAGTTGCTGCAGCGGCTTATTCATTTTATTTACTACTTCCTTTGTGTGTTAAACTATATTTTTGAAATAGCTGTATGAACATATATCCGTGAAATGAGAAGGTAGAGTTAAAAGGGTATAAGAGATGATGAGTGACAAAGAGAATTAGAATGATAAAGAGAACAGGAATGGAAGAAGAAGTATGAAAGGTAGTAAAATTAGATGAAATATTTTGTAAACGAATCCTTGGCCCAAACGCACCAAGGGGGAACGATTATAAAAATCAAAAAAAAAAAAAAAAGAACATATATCCGTTACACAAGCTTCTCTGACGCACTAATAGCGATACTTCTGTGAAATCGTTAGAAAAACTTCTTTTTTATACAACTAAATATTTCATGTCATTAAAATAAGTTCCTTAGTTTTATTTCTTCCAGCTGTTTATTGCTACAGCACTGTTAGAAACAGCTTTTTGTTTGTAGGGTGTAGTTAGTATGTTGAACTAATAAAGTAGATAGAGATATCCTTACGCTTTAACGAATTGATGGCAACGTAAGAAACTCTGTGATGAACATTTACGCTAACAATATTGCCATCTATTCATTCGTCGGAGAACAAAGTCGCCGTGCGATAATTAAGTCCTGCGGGCGAATAACGTAATAAGCCTTAGTAAACGCAGCTCAAGTGGGCTTATGGACTACGGCTTCTATTGTATGGATAAAAAGAGCTCCATTTTAATTATGATTTATATATTTTTATTTCGTTTTAATCGTGAAGGACAACTGGGAGAAACCTTAAGACGCAAAATTTTAAAACGTTATAAAATTGATTACAATTTTAAAATCTAACAGATCGTCGACTTTTGTATCTATAACAATATTAGATCCTAAAGGAGAGAACAATGCTATGTGGAGCGAGGATCGTGTAGATCACGTTGTGGTGGAAATGAATCGAGGAAGATGTGCATCATTATACATCAAAAGTCTGAAATGACGATAAAGTGTAATTAACAATTATACCCTTGTATACTGAAGGTAATATTACAAACTAAATACGAACAATGTTAACTTAGTGACATTGTTGTGTTTTCATTCTGAAGCTAAAGTTAGCTCTGTCACGAAAAACAATTTAAGTTTTTCAACTCGTAGAGAGAACACAATAAATATGTTTGCACTAAATAAACTGAATCCCGCAGTTCCGTGTGACTTCGCTTGAACCGCGGGGAGAGCTTTAATCAGCGACAGAGCTTCAGCAGTTTGCGTTGATTAGACACTGTGTTGTTTTAATTAATACTGTGAGCCAACACTTACGTAGTCGCCGGTTAGCGATGTTTCGGAAATTATGTTTACGTCGAACTTTCTGGAAACTGCAATAATAGATAATCGCTGTGATACTTTTATCCAAATAAGCGACAAAAGGTGCAGGAGCAGTAGGACGTTTTTATGATGACAGTAAACATGTTTACACAATACCATAGTGTGCTTATAGCTTTAAGATATAACATTATACCAGTAATTTTACTAATCCGAAGTATAATAGTTAAAAATGATTTTATTTCTTATAAAGAACTGGCTAGAAAAAAATGTAAGTTTTAACCTTCAAAGTTAAGTATAAAACTTGCTAATAATAGTTGTTAAATCAAAACAATCATTGAATCAAAAAGTTTTTACATTACCCAAGTAATCACACTCAGCCTTACGCGAACAAGTTTTGCCAATCATTATATACATATCACAATTAAAGTAGAAACCGACGAATATACCTGAAACTAACTGTAAATATAGAACTTTAGCTTCACTTCGTTCGCTTAATTCTCGTCTATAGATCTCTGAGTGATATTATTTGCGGAAACGATTCAAAGACGTTGTGTGCATTGGCTTTGATACTTGCATTCAGTGCTTTCACTGCACACCGATTGCGGAGAAGATTAACTTGAAAGTCTGTAAATATCATTCAGGACATTTCTTTGCTCGATGAAATTATCCCTCTTATAGTCTATCACATACTATTTTAAAGGCAGAGAATTATGCTTGAACTTGTGCTAAGTAATGTAAGATTTTGATAGTATAGAAAGTAAAGAAGACTGCGTTGTTTTTTGCTTATACTGTATAAATATGAATTAAATACTTGATTAGAAAAGAGTATTTGCTTTTATATAATGTAAACAAAAACTCCAATGCAAGTTCTAACAAAAAATATGGACCGGGGAAAGAAAATCTTTTTACATTCAATGCTTTTAGGCGGATTTTTGTTCAGGTCGTAAATTTACGTGGTAAGCGGTAGGCTGTTTCAGTCGTTAAATGTTTTTGTTTTACTATTATTATAACAAGTATTACCCATACGATATTTATTACCGAACATAAAATGATTTATTTTTACTTAGCACCGAATTAGAACTTCGCCTAAAGATGTTATACTTCGTTATGTACTTTTACATGAAACTTACATCAAATCTATACATAGAGTAATTTTCAAAATGGTTGGATTGAGTTTAAAGGATCCATCTTTGAAAGACAGCTAGACCTTAGTTCTTCGGTTATTTACAAGCAAAAGTCCTGTATAAAGATCACCAGGTTAAACTGCTTTAAATTATATACGATTCAGGATTCGTAAGAAAAATTTTACTGTTACTAACAAGTGTTTTCGTTTTCGATTTCTTCCGATTGGTTAAGAGAGCTGAGAGACCATTTATGAGCATGATCTCTGAGCTCACATGGGTTAAAAGAGATCTACCAGCAAAGTATTTATAACTTATTTAAAATTCTAAATTTATTCGCATTTAGCTTGCATTATTTTATGAAGATTAGGTGGGCTGAATATGCGTATGAATTATTTTATATTATACTCAGTACACGAGTAAATGTTACATGTTTTTTTAGAAAATTTTGTGCTTTCCTCTATATGATGAAATAATTTTTGAATTATGCTCTCACAGCGCTAAGTATTTTTTTATTGGTGCTAAGTCTCTGCTGCTGGAGAACGTATAAACAGCGGCTATTTCTACCGCTATAAAGTCGTGTACAAACATTACCGTGTTCCGGTTAAATGGGAGCCGGGTGTAATTACGGATGTAATTTACTTATCTTTTTGTATTAATTACCACCGTGCGCGATGTGGTGTTGTGTAAGTATTTTGACCAGCTCTTTTAACGAGAATATCGTAGAAGATCTCTTCTGTATTTTTATACCTTTATTATATATAGTACTTATAGTATATATTTAGAAATTTAACATTCACAACTACAATAATGTTATGAAGTTCTTTTAAAAAACTTATTCCTCGTTCCGTGATGAATGTTGAAAGAGCTATTTATATTACAGCTTCAGTCGCTTAATGTTACGTTAAGGCTTTGCATAA
Source organism: Byasa hedistus (assembly GCA_029286795.1). NCBI lineage: Eukaryota > Metazoa > Arthropoda > Insecta > Lepidoptera > Papilionidae > Byasa > Byasa hedistus. Next base: position 2,546,955 of record JAGSMW010000016.1, read on the forward strand.
CTACACTGTTTTCATGTGTTTGTTAATATTTTTCTTTATGTTTAAATGCGAAATCTAAATTACGCTTCGTTTAAACTATTTGAAATGTTTGTGAAATTATTCCATTTTATACTGTGTTGAATATACGGTTTATGCTGTATATAATTTATAAGTAAAGTTTTATTTAAACGGTCAAAACGAACTTTAAGTTAGATTTATAAAAACATTAATAAATAAATAAATATTGCGGAGAATATTTCAAATATTGTCTAGCTAAGTATCGAAGATAATTTATTACTGTTTTCTATAAAAGGAAAAATTTACCAGTTACCAAAGTATTTCTTATCGAATTGAAATCTCTTTCTATAAATTTCAATGTAGTTCAATTCTCAAACGTCTTCCTGGAACAGGTCGTTAAGAATTTACACAAGGTGGAACATTTTTGAAGTATGGAAGCAGTTTACCTTGTGCAAATAATGTACTTCAGGCAAATAATATTTAGTGATCTCCTCGGCACTGGCTAGTTCAAAGAGAATCTAGATAGAGGCAAATAAAAGAATGTTTGAGTGTAAACTCTTTTCGATAGGATAAAGTTTTCACTTGCAAATCGTCCGGAAGAAAATTCCCCGCGGAAAAGGAATCATACCGCTGAAACTTTCATTCGTTATTTATTTTTAAGTAAGGCGGAAGATTAAAAATGAGAAGTTACGTATAATCATTTTTTTAAATGGTATTTTATTACAGAAGCGAATATATGTATTAAACTCTTTATTAATTTTTGCAAATGAAAAAAAGAGTTTTTAAATAAAAGATAATAACAAAATATATAAAGATTTGTAAAGTTAATATGTCATAGTTAACTTATCATTATTTAAATTGATAAAGAGATAACAATTCACCTGTTTTTGTAGTAGTTTGTACTACAGATATAAGTTAATCACTAACGAGCTCTAACTCACCTTAATTACAACCTTGCGGTACGTTTCTGCTGAGCTGAACGGCGGATGTTCAGGAAACGAGCAAATTGTAGGACAATTCGTTTACTACCTGATTTACTGTACAAGCTTACCGGTCTTTAACTGCATTTTAACTTATTTGATCTTTTTCTAACGCAGTGAAAAGTTGTTTCTTTCCTTAACAACAGTTACTTTAACAATTTAAAACAGCTGTAACATATTTTTGAATACAATATAAATATTTAAACAACTACATTACGTGGATAGTCGTTTTAAATAAGTTAAGATACTATTGATATTTCATTTTAATAAGGAAAAAGTATTTTTGAATAAAAATTTTAAATCTAACTGCATCATACTTTATATGTGTGAATAAACTTAAACTTGTAACATAGGTATGATATAAAGACATTCTACTTTGTCATTTAGTAACATCAAATAACTTAGTAAAATATTTCTTAAATTGTTTAACATGATTTTATATAAAATCGCTAAGTAGGAATAAAATTAAACATTTACTCATTCGAATGTGTAAAGAAGGTATGTTATTGTAGTGTAATGTTGTTGTTGTTGATGTTAAGAACTTTTATATCCCAGTGTGATTATAATAAACTTGATAAATTCAATATATAAATTTCAATACCGCTTTCAATTGTAATAAAAATATCCTACCATTTTGCAAAGGAGAACAAAGTAGAAGATAATATTTAGTGATCTCCTCGGCACTGACTAGTTCAAAGAGTCTGAGAATCTAGATAGAGGCAAATAAAAGAATGTTTGATGGTAAACTCTTTTCGATAGGATAAAGTTTGCACTTGCAAATCGTCCGGAAGAAAATTCCCCGCGGAAAAGGAATCATACCGCTGAAACTTTCATTCGTTATTTATTTTTAAGTAAGGCGGAAGATTAAAAATGAGAAGTTACGTATAATCATTTTTTTTTAAAAAAAAAAAAAAAGAGATAACAATTCACCTGTTTTTGTAGTAGTTTGTAGTACAGATATAAGTTAATCACTAACGAGCTCTAACTCACCTTGATTACAACCTTGCGGTACGTTTCTGCTGAGCTGAACGGCGGATGTTCAGGAAACGAGCAAATTGTAGGACAATTCGTTTACTACCTGATTTACTGTACAAGCTTACCGGTCTTTAACTGCATTTTAACTTATTTGATCTTTTTCTAACGCAGTGCAAAGTTGTTTCTATCCGTTAACAACAGTTACTTTAACAATTTAAAACAGCTGTAACATATTTTTGAATACAATATAAATATTTAAACAACTACATTACGTGGATAGTCGTTTTAAATAAGATAAGACACTATTGATATTTCATTTTAAAGAGGAAAAAGTATTTTTTGAATAAAATTTTCAGATCTATCTGCCTCATACTTTATATGTGTGAATAAACTTAAACTTGCAATATAGATATGACATAATGACATTCTACTCTCTCATTTAGTAACATCAAATAACGTAGTAAAATATTTCTTAAATTGTTGACCATGGTTTTATAAAAAATCGCTAAGTAGGAATAAAGTTAAACGTGTCCAGTTAGCAGCAATGAGTATTAACTTTTACTACAATTGTCGGAGGGTACGTTCTGTAAACAGCGATCTGTATGCAATGCTGATGTGGAAATTGTCAGCAGTGTTAAAAAACTTCTAAAGTTTTGGTCTCTAACTATAGTTTATACGGATATAAAAAACAGTTTTATTAACTTTGTGTTAACACAGATCTTTTTTAATCATTTAAGTCTATTTAGCCTATTAGAGGCAATCGCTGTACTTGCTACGAATTGCTAAAGTTAAAAATATTGCACTTTGTATAGATTTGTTCTCTTACTCGCCTAAAGCAAAGTATGAAAGAAAATTGGGTGTATTCTTACTAGTCTATAAAGTCAATAGTAATAATAAAATTAAACATTTACTCATTCGAATGCGTAAAGAAGGTATGTTATTGTAGTGTAATGTTGTTGTTGTTGATGTTAAGAACTTTTATATCCCAGTGTGATTATAATAAACTTGATAAATTCAATATATAAATTTCAATACCGCTTTCAATTGTAATAAAAATATCCTACCATTTTGCAAAGGAGAACAAAGTAGAAGATAATATTTAGGACGCTGTAACTTTAGCATGCTGTTATTCGCTACGTCCGTTCGTAGCGGAATGTTTAAAGGCATGCTTTTACTTCAAGAACAACTTTACTAGCGGAATGTGAACGTTACTTACTCCACTTGCATTAGTCTGTACGTGCTACGTACATTTATATCACGACGTAGACTTGAAACAAATTTATATAATTAGTTATTTCAGGTCACCTAGTATGGTATGAAAGTTTTTATCAATCAAACAAAAGCTTCTAATTCAATAATTTGAAGGACGCTGTAGCTAATGTTTGATTTTTAATGAAAATGTGATGAGTCGTTAAAACAAATTTGCAGCTAATGTCTTCGTTTTGTTATTTATAAAAAATCTAATTTGTTTCATACATCTAATTAGTTTCGATACAGTAATAATCTTGCTAGAAAAACCACTCTTATATTTATTAATTTCGTCTTTGTGTTTCCTGTAAATATGACAGTTATTTAGTGAGTTATGTATAATATAATTTGTACAATAAAGTGTAAAAGCGAAAAATTTATATTTAATAACTTTTTGCAAGTAAAGGCATAGACGTAAAAAAATTTAAATATTATCCGTTCAAGTCAAAGCAGCAAACAATGCTATTATTCAAAATGACTTAAATTAATCGGCAGTTCAATGCGCTGTAAACGGAAATGTAAGCAACGCAAAGTAGCATTAATTACGCCATTTGTCTGCGACAAAGATCTTATTAAGCTTTTCAATATCTCTTGTAGCGCAACTCCGAATGGATTTCTTGTTTTACATCGGCGACACGAATAATGGAGCAGTCCGCTCCATCAGGGCCCACAGGAGAATACTTCTTCATGAGATCAGGATGAAGTTTAAATATAGAAAAAGAATAAATCAATTAAACATGTGTTTCTTTTAGTTTTTGTTAGTTTAGTTTTATGTTTAAGTTTAGCTTCTAGCTCTAGCATTGTTTGAATCGTTCGGCTCCAACGTAGGTTGTTTCTCTTCTTCTTCCATCCAGCTCAATATTTATGTCATACGTACATGTCATACATTAGTGGACTTAGTTGTGTCTACTGTCGATACATTGCTATGTCTTGTCGCTTGTCATATGATGTGTGTTTGGTCGTATATACACATATACAGCATTGCGTGGCAACTAGCTTAGCTAAATATGTAAAAATGAGTTGAAGGAAGGCGTAGTGTTTTAGAATATAAAATAATTATATTTACGTAATTTCCTACATTTGTGATACTTTTCGATTTGAAAAATTTCGTCGATAGTAATATAAATATCAGAGTAATTTTTTCTCAGATACAATATACGATTCATACCATCAATCTTAAAGTTTAATTATTACTACTTGTTAAATTCTGTAAACGTTTAGGACTTAACCGTTCTGTGGATTTAAATATCGTTAAGCATTAATTAAAGATTACTTAACGGTGGACTGGACCGATGAAAAATAATTACGAGGCATGATTAAAAAGTTGGAACTCTTTCAATAACGATTATGTTGAACGAATAATTACCATATTTATTTTTAACGTGTTATAATTAAAAGTCTGAAACTGATTAATGCTTTTTCTTTATAAAAGTATCTGTTTCCGGTTTTACTGTCAAAATGGCGTCGCGGTTAAACATGCCTACGAATGCATGAATCGAATATTCATTTCTGAACACTGATAATTTTAAAGTTACTTTAACTTAAGTGAAACATAAGTTTTAGGTTCCGTTGTTAAAGAGCGTGCATTCAGTCGACAAGCGTTAGTTTGCAAACGTTAGTGTTTCGTTCTGAAAAGCGGGAACTAGGTTATAAAGTACCATCTTGATTAAAGGTGATAAGAACATGGCAAGTTATGTGCTGTTATATCTTTTGTTACTTCGCTTTGAACAAATATACAAGTCGACATATAGTGATTGCCTTGTTTATTTCGTAGCTGTTCAAAACAGAAGCGCAGTGTTGTTACTGTTTGCGAGTTCATTTTGTAAAATATGTCACAGCATGTTTCATTCTACTTTTTGTAATCCGTGATGTAATCTCAGCGCGTGAGTTAATATAGTGTCTTGGTAGCTGAAGTGGAATTTTGATGATTTCTAGAATAATTGAACTTGTACGTTTGAAATTTGTGTGGGTTGGTGTAAAATAAGTGGCTGTTTGCGGCGTTGTTCATGATTTACGCAGTATCGGGCTCGGGTGCCGTTAATGCCTTCGGTATAGAAAACACAAATTTTGCGTAAGTATGATTAGTTTCTTTTTACAAAGGTACACGTGACGTTAGTAACTTCAGACGAACAAAACTTCCCTTTGATTAACAAATTGTTGTTATAATATTCATCAAATCATCTTTCTGTAATGATTCTTATGATTATAATACTGTTTTAACGTTGAATCGGAATATATAAAACCTGATTCGTTATTAATTTCGACCGTATGTGCGAAGATTGTTCAGGTTCAGGCCATGCGTGAAGAGATATCCTCTTCAGTTCTAACACGACAATCCAGAGAATATGTATTGTAAGCAATGGATATCTGGATCATCACGTAACCATCCAGTTCCTAGTTCTTAGGTTGAAGCTTTGGGTTACTACACAATATTTGTTAAAACGTACTAAATCTATTAACATACATGATTTACGACTTGCACAGTTGTTGTTTCTGTAATTGATAATATTATTGTTTGGCTTTTAGTATAACAACTGGTCGTTTCTTAAAACAATAATATTTAAAATTTCATGTTGAGTGTTTAAACGTTTTTGTTGATGATCTATTCTCTTATAAATTCTATTAATTTAGTACGTACTTACTGTTTAAATTTACCATTAGTATGCATAAGGTATCAGATAACGTAAATTTGAAGAATCCAATCAGTGATAATGAGAAACTCCGACTTAGAAATATATTACTTTTGTTCTACGGCATTCTCATGGTAATGTTATAAGTTATAAGAAAATAAATTTTTCTAAAAAGATCTATTGTTCTTTAAAGTAATTTCTGCATTAATATTCAATATTCATACTTATCGTTTCGATGTATGTCTGTGATGATAAAGCGCACTAGTCTAGAAACCAAAACCTTATTCACTTTTAAAGATATGTATAACGGAAACTGACACTGACAGATTATAACATTTCTTCGTTCTTCTCTATCGAGTTCAGAACAGGTAACAGTTAGATCAGATCTACTACTACAAACTTACTACAAACCTCTGTGGTTTTTTAGTTGCTAAGATATAAAATGTATTGAATATTTCTGTTTAACTAATATTAATAAATTAAAAAAAAATCTGTGGTTCATCCAAATTAGATGCTGCTCCGGAGTGAATTTCCTTCATACTCTGAAAAAAAATTACCAGTTACTTTATAGTTATTTGCTTTAAACTCGGTGAACCACTAATAGTAGAGGTTCAATGATATTTCATAGTACTCTTAGTCTAGTTGACATTCGTATGGTGAATAAAATTTTCTTTTATGGACTTGTGCATGCGGTTTAAGACGCGGTGCAGTTTGTTTTTGAAATCAAAATTAAAGAACTCGTATAAAGTTAAGTGTGCTTCATTTCCGCTTTGTATTATAAAATCACACAGACCAACTCCACAACCAACTTTATATGTACACTTCAAAGAACTTTCCCATTGTTTTCGTATTTCAACGGTATAAAAACTTATTCAACAAAAAAAATTAGAATTTTTGCTCTATAAACTGTTTGAAGTTTACCTAAGGCCTACTAAAGTTTACGAATTCAGTTCCAAGAGTTAAAGGTTCGTCATCATATTATGCATTTGACCAACCCTGTCGGTTTGTTGATATTTTAAATGTTTATACTTCTGTTAAAAGTTTTTATTAGTAATTTTATTGGTTTGGTTAGTGATTTGGATTTTCAGTACCTATCTGTCTAGTTATCATCGTTGTATTGTAAACTTTCCGAAACCACAGAATTGCTGAGTTTCGGCTGTTAACGTATGTGAGTATTCTAAGAGACAGAAATTGAAGTCAAGTAGTAGAAAACAATGAAGTAAACATTATTAAAAATACGTCATCAATGTTGTTTAATTAACTTGCAGAAAAGGAAACTAAGAAGGGCTAGCGTGGTCGGATCTTAAGAATTTATACAAACCACACGGTGTAAGTTTTGTTAAGTATGTTAATTATTAAAACGAAGAGGCTTGCCTGAAAGATGTATTAGTTTGATCTTTAAGTTGAAATAACTTATTTACAGTTAATTTTTTCTGTGAAAAGCCCGAATTTAAGCTTTTTTAAATAAAATACGTTTTCAATTTTTAGGTTGTTTCTTATACCCAAAATTAAAATACTTAATTTGAGTTTTAACATAAAAAAGTATTTAATCTAACAATAGAGAGTTTGCTACGTTTTTTAAACTTTTCATTAAATAATATTGAAAATCAAAGTTTAGTTAGCTTCCAACCTCACATTGTACAATTCTATTTTGGCTGGTTCATTTAACTTCAGTTAAAAATGCGTTAACGCTGCGACTACTTGGTTGTAACTACCACTGTGTTCGAAATAGAGGTTCTACCTACTTCAAGGACTGAAAACTCTATCTAAGTATAACAATAAAAAATATAAAAGAGTACTGTTAAATATTTACCGTATTCTGATTACAAAGAGGCGTGCTTACGTCTCGTGTTCGTTTCAGTCGGCTACGCGGTCTGAATTTTGTAAAGTTGATATAAAATTAATGCTCCATTGTTTGTACTTTTGTATACATTTCTCTGTTTGGTTTAAATTGTGAAATCTTATAGCACCCGAAGAAAACAGCAATAGTCTCGGGCGACCGATTTAATATTAAAATAAACAGAACTCCTAACATTTCTGTTAATGAGACTTAGGGCCTTCTTTCACAAGGAAAGAATCAAGCCCTTCACTAGTTCAACTAAGTGTGAGTTGGTGGACGATTTAATATGTTAAGGATGAATCTAAACTCATAATAAAAGTTTTCAAAAACCCGTCTGGCACAAATATAGTAAGTGCCTTGTCGAAAATAACGAAAACAATAACCCAATGACATGAATATTGAAAATCGGAAATAAAATTCACGTGAATTGAAAACAATACAACCAAACATATTGTATTTTCGTTTTGTGATTCGTTACACACATTTCTTGTTATTTAATTGCAGCTACAGTAGTATCAAAGCATATTTTTTTCTACCCAATACATTTTGAACATAACAATTAATTCAGTCATATTGTAATATGATGGGTTAAAGATATAAATGTAATAATAAATTTCAGTTCCTTTAGAAGTGATAATGTAAGTTCAGTGTAAGTCAACATTAGTCATGATTCAATTTTATATGAGTAACAGACATAAACGATGGATTCATTTTGATTTAAACAGCCGAGGTTTTCGTCTAGACTTCAGCACTACTGTCTTGTGTCCATCTGTAACTTCCCACGGAGCCTTCAATGAAGTGTTGATTTTTTGTACGCTGTCGGAATATTCCATTTGAAGATAATTGTGAAACGATAAATAGTATATAATATGTACATTTTGTGTGTATTCGTAAATTTGTGCCGAATTGATATTTTTCTGTACCCCACAACATATTTAAAAGCAATCATGTTTTGATTTTGTGTAAACATTTTAACAAGAACCCGATTGCTGTAGGTATTACTTACTACCAGGTGAATTCATGCTCGTCGGGAAGGAATGACTATGTTCATCGGTTAATATTATTATGCTAAATTAATGGTCATATAATCAAATAATATTTTAAATAGTTAATTTTATTTCGTACAGTAAAAAACTACTAAATAAAGTATATTACGAGTATAGTTCACGTCCGTTTTCTTACTTTGATACATGTTCTACAATTAACAGTAGTACATATTTCTTATTTATTTTTACAGGAGTTACGTAACCACAACAAAGAATAAGTGTATCTTAAGTACTGTACAATTTGCGATAACATTCATTCTGTAACATAAAGCCCTTATTGTTTTTCATAGTGTATTTAAGAAATAAGTTACATGTAAAGTTTAATCCGCTTGCCAGTGTACTACAGAGCCTGTAGAATAAAGTATTATTTTATAAAAAGCTTCTTTATTGGTTGCACAACATAACTAGTTCTCTCTACACCATTACATGGGACAGTACTCCCAGAGTTTTATTTACAAAAACTCATCCGCCCGATCGCCCAACATAACTCAGGCGTCAAACTTTTTTTTTGTAAATAAGTGGAATGTTTAATAATTATCATTTTTTTTATACTACTTTGCGAGGAGACGAGCAAGACGTTCACCTGATGGTAAGTGATACGCTTGCCCATGACAACGTGGTGCTAGTTAAGATGGTACACACTGCACCACATTGCGCTCGTCGCCTTGAGACATAAGGTGTTAAGTCTCGTTACCCCAGTAATTACACTAGCTATACTATATAATGGCGAACACTTTTTCTCTGCTTGGTTCGTAAATTTTAACTTCCTTTTTTAATACTGTAGATTATCTTATAAGCGGATATTTTATTATTATTATAAGTATGTTAACGAAAACGGGTTTCATCGGAAACTATTTTTTTTACTATTTTTGATTTTTGTCGACATTTTTGCAATTTCTTTAAAACAAAAAGAGAACATATGAGAACTGGAGTGTTTTGGCAAAGCATGCTTCACGCTTTTCAATTAAGTTAGGTTTAACAAAGATGGACTTTTTATGTCTATATTAAATGTATGAGTTAACAAAACCCTTAACTCATAAAAAAAAAAACTATAGAAACTAAATAAATTTAAAAACTACTTTACGGACTATAGTCGTGAAAAGTTACCGCGAAAAACTAAGTGTGCAAAGTGGTCTGTTAGTACAAATGTTTGAAGTATAGACAGTGGGTACACGAGCCATTTATAACATTCGTTCACTTGGAGCACCCATGTCCGTCCCTTTGTAAAGCGTGAAAGCAACTTGACAGAATTGGATCATTGTTGTGCTTGAAGCGATTGAAACGGGAGATGTATCATGTACCTACTATTTTATTATATATAAATATATAAAAAAAACTTTTTATCCAGGCAGTCTTGCTGCTCTTATAAAAAAGAAATTTCTTGTTTTATGAACTTGACCTTTTACATAATGTTAAGATGCTATTAGTGAAGCGTATTTACTTAAAATACTTTAGCTCTCATGTATTAACAACCGGTAAAGCTGTAATGGCGACTGATTTACAACAAGATCGTGGTAAGTTAGGATCGAAACGCTACCATTCAAATTGATCATCTGGAGATTAAATCAAGGCCATAGTTTAGCCACTGCAATACGGATGTTTGTTAAAAGCTGGGGAAATTTACTCGGCAGGTTTTAAAAGGCTTAATGTTATAAAAACAATATCGGATATTGTATAATAGATACGAACCTGTGGCCTGAGATTAGTAAACCGCACTACATCAAGCTTTTAACACATTTTAAATATTTCTTCTTGGGAAATATAACAGAGTTTGTTTAAAATGTTTGTTAAATACTAATACGGCCCTGTAACTTTCATTTAGATTTTAACATTGTCATTTCCATATTGAATGTCAACTCCCGTATGGGGTTGAATACGTCCAGTGCAGGTGGCGCGCACGTCACACCGGTGCTCTTAAAGCGTGTAAATCCTATTATCCGTGTTGTTCATTATACTGAGCAGCTGTATTGAGGGAATGCACTGTGTAACCGTGTTGAAGTTTCTCGAGACTTTTAACAGAAAAAAACAGTTAATTAAAAAAAAAAATTGCAATCACTATATTGCCGGTTGTTAGGTTTTTTTTTCTATGAGTCGACGAGACGAATAGGGCGTCCACCTGATGGTAAGTGATACACTTGCCTTGAGACATAACTTAAGTCTCGTTACCCCAGTAATTTCACTAGCTTTCGACACCTTTCGAACCGGACCATAGTAATTTTTGCACACTACTGTTACACCACCGCAGCTCCTATTTCAGCCGCCAAACAGTAGTGTGTAAACATTACTGTGTTCCAGTTTGAAGTGCGTTGGAAAGCTAGTGAAATTACTGGGGTAACGAGACTTAACATCTCATGTCTCAAGACCACGAGCACATTGTGGTGTGTATACCATCTTTACTAGCCGCACGTTGTCATGAGCAAGCGTATCACTTACAATCATGTGAACATCATGCTCGTCGCTTAGTAGAATAAAAAAAGGTATTTGCTTTACTCATCTCCTGACTTGTTGGTGACGAGATAAATATATTAGTAACGGTGAAAGTTGCTGCTTTTTCTCTGAAACAATTACTCTTTGTCACTTTTTACAGTACGATGAGGTTAGATACAAATAGGTGCTTTCTGTGTACGAGTATGTCAGGTTTTAATAGTTCCATGCGTTGAAATTCTAAAGTGTATTAATTTCTTACTTATTAACATAAACGCGGCATTACATTATGGGTCTTAAAACACGACTTAACTGTTTTTTAATACCTTATTAAGTAGGTTGAAAACATATTGCATTGAGATCAGCAAAGTAGGCCACATTAGCGCGCATTGCGTTAAAGCTTTGCGGCTATTTCTAGCATGAGGGTAAGCTGCTAAGAGAACGTGGACTTGCTTCGGATCTCTTTAATTATAATTATTATTTATACAAGCAAAATATCATGAAAAGATATTTCATTTCGATACATTTTACTAATTACTAGTTGAAATTTTTTTGAATAGTTAAAAAATTATTTAAGTTTAACTCATGTTTTTGATTAGCTTACGCGAAGCTTGATCATAAATAATATTTTACATTGGGAAGAATAATTTTACACTATTAAAACACGAAAATTGATTTTTTCGAATATTCTCAAAGTTTCTAACAATTCTAATTTAGTAAATTTGAAAACAAACAAACGCAAACAATTTGACTATGTTAAATAAAAATAACTCGTGCTTTGTACAAAACGTTAAAGCGTTATTTACAACTGTCGCGTATTATATTTTGGAAAGTATTTACGCTGAAGTAGAACACAGTGCTTTCCCTTTGACAAATAGAAATTTCATTTCGTCAAATTAGTATCTAGTGATTTAAACTACCGTTTCGTTTGACCTTACTCTTATTGTTACAAACGACTCCGTATTAAGAACTGGAACTATTGTACTTAAAAGCGCAGAGAAGTTTAAAGTTCATACTACTTCGTTTCGTATACACTGCAGTATATTACTGGAAAACGTAATTAGTGTTAACTGTGAATTAGAAGTTTAGTAACAAGCTCGACTCTTAATAGGAATGAAATCTAGAACTTGTGTTCATGATGTAATTGCAATGAAAATTAACATCGATTTGATGGAGAAGTTGAAGTCATAAAAATTATAGACTACAATGTCATCAGTTGGCATGTTACATACAAAACACAAAGTTCAAAAATTACTATGTATGCATTAATATCTAATTTCATAAAGATCAGAATAATCTAGAAAGATTGGTTTAATAGTCATGGATTACATTTGATTATTAGATGCATATCTGACATATTTAATATTATACATTTATATAGTAACTAGTTACAGATGACATGGTCAGTATAAAATCGCGCTTGCACATAATATCAATGTGATTGAGACCTTAAATTTAGACAGTGTGAACGTTGTTCGGTGTCTGTGGTATGTTCATCATCAAGGATTCTTTTATTAAGTATTGCTAATATAGGATAAAATTATGTTTGGTTTTTAAGGCTTCTAAAACTTATTACAATATTTAGGCATATAATATCGCTGAATGTAATTAAAAGGATAAGTTTAAGGATGTAAGAGAGGTGCGTCGTTGTAGATGTCAAAGTGTTGATTTTTTTATCTGAAGACTTATTTTGCGTTACATTTATCTGAAGTAGAATGTATTTTCTTTTTTAGTGTACCGTCGCCATTGTTAGACCTTATGAAGTTTGGCGGTAGTTTAAGAAAACTATTTCGACCTTCAGCCAATCTTTCAGTACGCCAATAATATATCATTGAATAGAAAAATCTGTTGTTGCTTAGTCTGTGGCAATGTTTCACGAATTACGTTCATTAGTCTCGACCGGTTGATAAGTGCTCTAGTAAAGATTAATACAATCGATTAATCAAGTGAACAACATCGAGTAATTGGAGGCACACATAAATATTCCCTAAACCATTAGTATATGTAAGTATGCTCATAATTTTTTTTTACCTAAAAATTCAGAAACGAATATTTACTGGCATATTTATCAACTATGAGATGTCGTAATTATGAGGATAAGTTATGTGGGATTTAAACCCACTTATATCTCTTCGGTGAACATCTTCAGTCCATAGCGAAGGGCTCTAGAATCTCCTACTAAACTTTTAGTCGCTTTCAAAGTCAGGCAGGGACTTATCTAAGTTCAACAGTACAAACGTAATTGCCTAGTCTATAGTCTTATATTATTTAAACATTTCCAATAATAAGAACGACAAGAGCGAATTTCATTGTAACTATAAATAAATAGGAAACGAAAACTAGCTTATCCATACTAATATTATAAATGTGAAAGTAACTCTGTCTGTCTGTCTGTCTGTCTGTCTGTCTGTCTGTTACTCTTTCACGCCTAAACGGCTGAACGGATTTTGATGAAATTTGGTATGGTGATAGATGATAACCTAGAAATGGTCATAGGCTATAAATAATCACGCCATCGTTCTTAGGGGGTAGGAAGTAGGCAGATAACTAAATTGAGTTAGTGATTTTTAGTCGTTTTGTTGGGACTTTTGCTCTTTCACGTATAAAAGGCTGAACAGATCTTGATGAAATTTAGTAAGGTAATAGATGGTTACCTAAAAACGGATATAAGATCAAAATAATCACGTCATAGTACTTAGGGGGTAGGAAGTAGGCAGAAAACTGAATTGAGTTAGTGATTTTTTTATGGTTTTTGGTTGGAGTTTTGCTCTATCATGCCTAAACGGCTGAACGGATTTTGATGAAATTTAGTTAGGTGATAGATAGTAACCTAGAAAAGGATATGCGCTATTAATATTCATGCTATCGTACTTAAGGCATAGGCAGTAGGCAGAAAACTAATTAAGTTAGTGATTTTTAATAGTTTGGTTTAAAAGTTTACCTCATTCACGCCTTAACGTCTGAACGGATTTTTATAAGACTTGGTTAATATAAAGATAGGATCCTAGGCACGGACACAGGCTACTTCTTACGGCGGGAAAATACCTCATTCCCGCGGAAATCTAGCGTGATCGTGTCAAGAAGCGAATGACGCCATAGCTACTGAAATGATTTTGATGTTTTTTTTTTTAAATGAGTGTTACTAAGACTTAAAGTTAGTATTTGATCACTTTTCTAACTTAGAGGGTCGGTAGGCGCCATAATTTAGGGAATTTATTATAAAATTTTGGTGCATCTGTCTTTATTTAACAGTTTTACTTGGATCGAAACTTAGCGAATACCATCACACTACTTAACTTATAGGGTAGGAAGGTACCAAAATTCAGACTACTTTTTACTTCGGGAAAATATCTCATTCCCACAGGAACCTATACACAGCTACCTATCTACAACATTAAAACTCTGTCTAGAATCACATTACGCCATAGCTATTGATCTGATTTGTATACGATTTTTTATTCAACTGACTGTTAAATTACATACAGATAAAATCTAATTACCTACACCACAGAATTAATATAGTACTACATAACTAGCTACGCTTTAAACTTGAGGAGGTAATTAGATAGACATTTATACGAACTTTATGCTCAGTAATCAATCATAGTGATAAGTTAATATAAGATAGGTAATCAGTTCATCACCGAAATTATAACACCTACACTTAGTTTCTTTATTGAATAGTAAATTATACTACTTACATTAAGTTAGTACTTCCTACGCAGACGATGTTATGGATGTCACACTGTCTAACATCGGGGGTTGGCAGGTAGGTAGTTAGTAGTATTTTAAACCGATTTACATTATTTACTTTTTATATTTACTAAGGAAACATTCGGAGCTATCCATTATGTAGCTTAGGTTGCTTTTGAACAAATTTTGATGTGAAGTTGAGGACTGGAACACGATAGTGGGACATTGTTGCAGGGGGACTTATAGCCGGGAGAAAACAAAAAAACTTATGCGGACGAAGTCGCGGGTAAAAGCTAGTGTAAATATAAATACGTAGTTGTATGTTGGAATTAAAGCTGTAAAACAAGTTCACTTTATTAAGATTCATGTCGTGAGTTTACACGGATTCTAACTAGGACATAAAACAGAGGAAAAAGCAAGTGCAAAGAATTTAAAAGTTTAAAGCTCGCACTGGATTTATTCAGACGCATTTGCAATGATAGTTGTATTGCTAGTTAGATATAAGAACAACTGAGACGGTATTTTAATAGTGAATTATTTATATTGAAAACTATTTCAATGCGGAATAAATGAAATGGTTCATTGTATAGTTCTGAACAATGGGAAAGGACAACAAAATGGTGTATTCTATTTCCGTCGGTTACTTTGCCCGAAGACTTAAAGCAACTGTTGACTGGAGAGTTGCTTGAGTAAATTGTAAGGATCGTTGTGTGTTCGTTTTCTCAGAATATAATTTCGTATTTGTTCAACTGTGTTTTTCGAGTACACAGACTATCGTTTCCCATTCACGAATACATTTAATAAATTGCTATTGTTTTTAAACTGTACATAATATCAGTAATATTATAAATGAAATATGTATGTAATTTTATTTACAATAATTTGTTATGGTTTTAGATGATAATGAGAGCGTAGATAGCGAAGCGTGATAACAAAGATTAATCTAGATTTGATATCTCGACTATCAAAACACAGAAATGCTAATTGCAGATATACAATATGAAAGTGGTAGTGAGAAATGCTAGTCCAAAACCAAACTTTACCACATAAGGTCCTGAAATCTAACCTCGACTTCCGTGTTACAAAGCAAGCTTAACCAGGGGGTTATAATTCAATAAATGTGAGAGATGACTATGAAAAAATCTTTATTAACTTTAGATTATTATCAACATAGTATGTTATATATAAACTGCATACAACATGTTTAAATGTAACCATTTTAAATATACTTTTTGGTAGAATATTTACAACAATTTATAAAAAATTTCCAACAAGAACTTCCAAAATCTGAATCTGAAGATTACCTTATCAACCGTTTTATGAAAAAAGTCTGTGTTTTAAAAACATTTTCCATTTTTATATTTAATATGAATGGAATATTAAAATTGAAACGTTCTTAAGTCTAAAAGGAATTTCTAAATCCGGAATAGAGTCGGCTTTTTGTAATTGATCATTTTATGAAAGCTGTTCTAAAAATAATTTTCGTTTAGTGTATATAAACAGAAGGAACAGTACACAAGTGTGATGTTATGAAATAAATCAAAACCTCCTTTATTTTCGGATAAAATTCTACGAGCCGCACTTTGGGGCATTCTGATTTTCTCACGAACAGAAAATTAACAGTATCAAAGGCTTATTCGGGGTCTCTTCGGCGCATAAAATAGAATTTAACGACATCAGCGTTTGCCCGGTCCGCTTTTATTATTTGTTTTATACGTCCGGTGCTTTATTTAAGGTTGAAACAAACGCGAACTTAACCGAATACTTGTTTCTGGAGGACAGTAAGTTTTTTTTATTAATTCAATAAAACGACGATAAGAGCAAGATGATAACATAATAAAGTGTTATTTATACTCTTACTACATCGTACCTCCGGTAACTTTTTCAAAATATATTATATAATATATTGTTCAGATTTTACCTTAACTAATACTTAACAATCTTAGCTAGTAATTTTGTTTACGTTGTGAATTTTAAACGGAAGAAAATCTTTGTATGAAACACATAATCAACTTAACATTATAGTTATCAAAATTTTTATAACTAACCGTGTAATATACACAGGTGACCTGAAATCAGATTACAGACCAGTAATTTCAAAAGTCCTACAAAAACTTTATAACTAATATAACCTACATAGATATCTCGTGTAGTAGTAACATTATCAAATGAGAAGTTTTCAAACAGTGGTTGTGTTTGATACTTTGTGTTTGTGCTTGTGTCGTCAGGTGTATAAACAGGTTACCGGGAACAGAGCAACAGTGTCAGTTTGTTTAGGACACAACGAACAAATACTTCTGTAGCTATCGCTGCTTGAATTAGGGATTACATTGTCGCTGCATTTTCACGATTTGTTTTTTTTTTGGATTTCATATACAAGGAGGTTTTATTCCTTCTCACTCACAGATAATACAAAATGGATGCAATGCTAATAATTTTCGACACGACTGGATAAGCAGAACTTTAGCTGAATACTTATAAAACTATAGACCATCTAGGTGTAATGTGGTGCTGTACCAATAAACCATACCGAGAACTGTTTACTAAAGTCCTGTTGCCAAACAGCAGTGTGTAAACATTACTGTGTTCCAGTATGAATGGCGTTGTAGCTAGATAAATTACTGGGGTAACGAGGCTTAACATTTTATGTCTCAAGCCGATGAGCACATGTGTATATCAACCTAATAAGCGCATTACTTACTATAAAGTAAACGTCTCACTCATCGAGTCATTTCGCCAAAAAAATAGGTTTAGTTGTTTGTAGTACGTTGTTCAATTATAATAAAAATAAATTTCGTTATTCAGGTATGTTTAAAGTACATAAAAATGGCATATTATTCCGAAATATTCGGATCAATATCGGTGACTCAACTCAAGGTTCATCCTTACCCTTCATACAGAAAAATCTAGTGATATATATGATGAAAATATTTCACTTGATCACTTATGTTAATTTTAGAGTATTTATTGATATTTATATAATCAGTACAGATATTGCGAATAACCTATTCATGTTTAAATATAATAATGTTGTTAGTGAAGTTGATATTATCTCACAGTAAAAATTTTCTTTTTAGTGGCGATTGATCCAATAGGTTTCGAAATAATCATACCTAAACATTTTTCGCTTTCAAGTTACATGTATATATAAATAAAATTAAATTCTGTATGAATATGTTGTAATGAACAGTAACTTTGACTATTAATTTGTCGAAAATGTTTTTGTAAAGCAAACGTTTGAACGTACGAGTGTCGAGTTCATTCATTTCGTCCTAAACAAACGTAAAGCGTTTGTAAAACAAATATAATCACACTATACCGCTGTACCGAGTTGTTGCTTGTTCGTCGGTTTGTTTGTTGTTACGACTCGAGTGCCAAATGGTGCTTTTTAAGCTCACAGCGCATTTGTTAATTATGTGGGACAGTTATGTCACAGGATTTATTGGCGTAATAAATTAACATAACAAATTGTTTGCAACGCTTTCGGAAAAAGGGAATCGGGGTCTTTTTCAAATTTAAATAAACATTATTTACCGTGAACGATGTTATGTGCCGACTTTCACGAAGACGAAAAAAGTATATATTGTATATACGTATATCTACATACTTATTACTTATACTCGGCTGTGACTCGTTGTGGGAAAATGCTCCGAATCCCAGCTGTGGGAGTATTATGTAAGCTACTAATTATTGGAAATATTAACATATTACGTCTTTAAACTTATACGATTTCATTGTTATGAAATTTTTTATTTTTCCTCATTTTTCATTATCAACGCATACAATTTCTTTGTAGGTTATTTTTTAAAACTAGTTTTGGGCAACATTTTTCTATTCAAAATATTAGTTGTCTAAATCACCATACATAATTATATCAATTTACATTCTTATAGTCAATTAAAACGATTGTCTTTGTCCCTTACAGCAGTTTCTAAAGCTGTTAAAAGACCACACGGAGCATACATAAACATTCATACCATTTAAGCATAATGATGGTTAACTCCTATAAAATTGATGTTGTACGCCGGGAAGCCATTTCTATCGTAAAATTCTATTTATCCTTAAAACATGAGCGGAATAGATATTAGCCATAATCTATTTTTGGAATTGTCATTGGAATTTCGCTTCAATATTTGTTTATTTACAGTCAAACAATCAGACGGAGGCAAACAGTAACGAAAGATTACTGTGTTCCAGTTTGAATGGCGTTGTAGCTAGTGATATTACTAAGGTAACGAAATTTATAACTAATGTGTCAAGACAGTGAGCATGATGCTGTGCTGAGTCGTATCACTTACCATCATGTGAACATCTCGTTCATTTCGTCGCTTTGTCTAAAGTCCGCTGTAATTTTTTTAGATATTTATTCAAAAATATTTTGTATATTTACAGTCAAACAATCAGACGGAGGCAAACAGTAACGAAAGATTACTGTGTTCCAGTTTGAATGGCGTTGTAGCTAGTGATATTACTGAGGTAACGAAATTTATAACTAATGTGTCAAGACAGTGAGCATGATGCTGTGCTGAGTCGTACACCTACCATCATGTGATAATCTCGTTCATTTCGACGCTTTGTCTAAAGTCCGCTGTAATTTTTTTAGATATTTATTCAAAATAATAATTGTCTAAATCACCATACATAATTATATCAATTTACATTCTTATATTCAATTAAAACGATTGTCTTTGTCCCTTACAACATTAAAAATTCTTTCTTCAACGTTTTTCGTTGAAGCTAACAATTATAGTTATTCTCTTGACACATTTATTGTTGCAAAGCTTTCTGATGATTATGAAGAAACATTTTAAACATATCTAGTTTTAATCGAGAATGGCAAAAATAATGCATCGTTCCCATTAAACTTGTTAGGTATCCATTCAGAGCTTTACCATATTTCACCAGCGCGATGTTTTAATTAATCGGGGCACCGGCGACGACGCCCGGGAGCGAAGTAACCGGATATTGTGAGAAAAGTCAGTTAAATCTACTGCAACGTTAAGAAACGTTAACTTAATAAATAATGGATATTTCAATGCGAAACTCGTTCATGCAACTTGTAAATGAATAATGTTTTACTTGCCTTATTACTTTAAATAGAGTATGTTGTTTTTTTGCTGGATAATAAAAGGTTTTGTTGCTTCAACATCTGAAACCAATTCCAGCTTTTTCTGGTGATGTTTTAAATAAATCTATCTATATTCTTATCATTGACAACAACATACATAAAAATAAGAAGCAGAATGAAACAAATGTTTGATATTTCAAAAAGTAATTTATGATACTATGAAATACGTTATAAAAACAAATTAAATGAGTATATTTAGAAATGTTACATCAAAAAGGAAACTATGCTTCTTGAAACAACAGCGAGAAGAATAAGACACGTTAAGTAAAATATATTTGTATGTTGGCACGATGTTAAATAACACTTACCGAGGAAGCCATTGTATTCCTCACAGGTATTTTCGGTGAAATTTGTCCGGGACGAAAATAACATTTTTTTTTGTCCTTACACTGAATTTTATTTTTGCGAGATTTAGAAAAAGGTACTTATTTTCAGTTATTGGTTGTGTGGCCTTGTATCTGTGTTCTTATAAATAGCTGTATTACAACATCTAAGTAAAAACTTAATCATGATCTATGATAGTCGTTAACCTTAATTTCTCTTATTTTTACGGAAATTTATGTAAGTTTGTACTTTTGTGGCTCCTCTAATTTTTTTTTAATCTTATGATAATTTTATTAAACTTCTTTAAGTATTTTTTTCTGGGTGAAAATGGAAAACAACCAATTTTGTCTCCTGGTGGCAAGTGCAGTTAATTACCATGCTTACCTTGACACCAGCTTGTTATGGCGTATAATTTGTTATCGGGAAAATAAGTTCATCTATTCGCAGCAATATTTTTCAAAAGAGTGCCAAAAAAGATTTCTTGTTTTTACTCACCTATTTGCAACGTTGCTTTTTCCGTGTAACGTACTGTTATATTGGACGGCTAAACAAAGATTTGCTAGCTTACTTAGCGGAGTATAAAAGCTCGCCGTTATAAAAGCCGCCGACGTGTTAGCAACACGAGAAGCTTTTAATAATTTTAAAGTGGATAGCGTACGAGTGCTTTCGATGCTTTTAAAGTTATCTATATAGTGGTTTTCGTTTTTGAATTGGAAAATATAAATCGATTAATTATTAAATATATATATTTTAATGTTGCTATAACAACATCGCTGAATTAACCATATGAGAACAGAGTATTCTAGGGGAGTACTCTTTACCATCTACGGGCTTTCATTTAACATCATAGCTAAATTGAGGTCAAATGTTAACTAACTTAAGATAATAAATATAACATATTAATCTGTACGTCGCAGAGTAAAATTTTTAACATCATTCTGTCATCAGAATTATTGCTCACAAGTTAAAGATTTATGTCAAGTTGTTAAATAAATTGTGTTTAAAATATTCAAGCTGGTATCCGTCGTATTAAATACGAGAAACTTGGGAAGGGTTAGATGACAATAACTGTACTAATTGAATTATGCAAATGCAGTACCCTGAACTTTGTTCTGTTATTGAATTTAATATGCTGCTTTTACAACTGGGATACCATCGTCTTGGTAGATTTAATTTTGATTCTATTAATTATTTAGTAGTATTACTTATTACTATTTATTATTTCTTTGTATTAAATCAAATAAAAGATCAATTAAATATAGTGTGCGTTAGAGGAGAAGTTCAGATTGTGTGAAATTTCTACCTAAACCATCTCAGTGATATCTTTTGATGCGTTTGCCATTGGATATCGTACGTAACACCGGTGCCTTTCAGCAAGGAAACCTTCAAATAAAAGTAAGAAAATATAAGCTCTTCTTTATGCCGCAAGTTGGCTGGTGAAAAATACACACTGGCTTTAAGTCTGCGTAATGTTTATAGGCTTATATGAAAAGTATTTATAAAAATGTAAACTATAGCATACATGTTGTATATTTATTAGATACAACGTATTCGAAATAATTTCACTCAGTTTGTTCTTACGGATCTAAACACTGGATCGTGTTTTTTCTGTATTCATTGCTTATAACAAACCGTACATGAATACATATTAGAAAAGTTATTGGTGGTATTAAAAGATTCGTGAATAAATTGCACACGCGGTTCTCTGCCGAAAAAGCGAATCAATCCATCGTTTCCCGTGGGGTTATGAACGGTGAGGTTAATATATAATGCACGTTGAATGTTAAACTGTAACAGATACAATCGCACACAACAGATATACGAAGTAGTATATCATATATTTTAAATCTACAATAATATAAATATTAAGAAAGTTTTAGAAGTTATCAGGAAGACAAAAATTTATCTTTTCCGACCCTCAGTGGGTACCAACAAAAAGGCAATCGTTTAAATCGAAACGCTTTGAAAAAAGTTATGCGTGATCATTTACATGAAAAAGGGGAACAAAAAGATTCGCGTGGAATTGAGATGATCCGTAGAACTAGAAGAAGCAGAAAGAGTTTTTGCACGAAAGGAATTAATACAAATCCATTATTACTACTATTTATTTAAGTACGCTCTTTACTTTTTTACATCTCGTTAAAGATGGCGGTAAATGATACGTACCTATATTAATGCGATGCTTTGAAAACTTTCGCAAGATTATCTTTGGTTTTGTTTCTATTAATACACGTTATCATTAGTGACTGGAGGAAATGAAGTTACTTCTCTCTTGAGGGTTTGAATGCAGGTTCGATTCTCTAAACGTTTAAGTTATTTATGATGATAATCATTTACAAATAAGCTCTTTGCTCATTGGTTTACATTTCATGCATGTTTCGGTTTTAAGTGCTTTATACAATTTGCACTCATTGCTTCGTTAAATAAAAAAAGCTTTTTATTATCAACATACAGTTATAATGTTATTGGTGTTATTTACAAAATATAAACAGTTTCATAAATGATAATATCAATAGTCTCTTTAGTTTACTGCTGACACTTTAGCTGCGGCGCACTTGTCTTGCAATGTTCCCTAAGCCGTTGTTTTATGTATTAACTTATTTATTTCACTTCCACGATCATCGTAGATAATGTTTAGACGAAATTAAAAAGCAATGGTAGTCGTAAATAAATGGATAAGGTTAGAATTAAATAGGTGTAAGCAAATTGTAAAGTTAATATGATAAGAGAAAAATTTCAGCTGCTCATATTTCATCGTTATTACTTGTAACAAACTGTATCTATTTAGCTTGTTCTACACTTGTAGTTGTAAAGATAACGTAAGTTGTAGTAGGTTGCTCGCGACAACTGTTTGAAAGCACTGCTGCGATACGATTCAGGGATATTACAAAGGAATTGTGTAACCGCAGAGTCGCTCTGCGGTTGCGGTATAACACTGATGAAAATGTATCGTCTGTCAAACGACAGGTAGTTCTACGTGTAGAACATACTAGCCATAAAAGTGATAGATAACCTTTGGTGGCACTGCATACAATTTATATTAAGTTTATTCGAGAGCAGATAGTAGAGGATTACAGGGTCCTGGCCCAGGGACATAATCTCGAATGAGTTTTTTTAATCATAAAACAAATACTTATCAAAATGTTGAAATATAGGTATTTTTCCAGATTAATTTTTATTCTAAAATAACCTTAAAACATGGTTTATAGCAGTACATGTCATAAATACTGCTTACTTTATTAAAATATACATTACAGCCATAGAGTCTCGCACTCGAGTAATGCTCTTGCAATGAAAGTTCTCTTTCATTGTAAAAAATGCACAGCTTTTCGACTGAGAGCTTTTTAATGCAACTGTAATAGAATTTTTAAATTAAGTTTTTGTATGTTTTCTTTTTATTCTTCATTGCATTATTAACCGAAGAAAATAAACGGAGTGTTGAAGTAAAATGGAAAAATACTATTCTATCGGCTTGATCGATATTATCCAGATTTTTGTTGTAGATCCAAAACTATATAATTTTTTTTTGTTAATGCCACCTTATCATAAACTGCTAATATTATATTGTACAAATTAAGATATATATTTTTTAATTATTTAACATTAACACTGAATAAATAAAATACTGAATTAGATTTGTGGTAAAAAAAGGCAACGTTTATTAACATTTTTAGAAATTCGTGAAAATATCATCAAAGTTTATTTTTGACGCAAATCGATATATGTAACCCTATACAAATCACATTTGAGTTATATATCGGATTGCTCGAACCTGTATATAACTGCAGCAATAAAATTTACAGCAATCCATCTAGACCTAACAAAATAAAAGAGGTTTTTTTTTGAGTACGCTTCGTTCAAATAATATTTTCAAAAGAGTATTCCCCGTGCAATCGTTTCCTGTAATTTAGCTTCATTACAGAACGAGGCGAACGAGAATCTCATACTGAATGCGAAATTTAAAAACACCTTAGTACGTACAGAATAATATATTAATTTTGACTCAATTTATAGGTTTTAATTTCAGTTCAAATCTCCTGTGATATATTAATAAACTTTAATATATCTCAGGAGATTTGAGTTTTTTTTAGATCTAAGTGTTTGTTAGAACTTCCATTTCATTAAAATTTATTAGTATTTATTTTCCTTTTTACGTATATGTATAGGCTATACTCTAAATGTTTCATAGTATCTTTTTAATTTTTTTATGAGTTTATAATATTGTTACAAATTTACTTTTTATAGCTTCATTCTTTTGTATTTAATTACCGCTGCAATTTTCATCCGTTTACAACGAGAGGTAGTTGTATAGTGGTTTTGGAAATTAATTTTCAACCACTTTGTAGGGGTTAGTGAAGGAAACCTCTGGAAAGCGCTTCAGTCAACTTTAAAACTTGTGGGATTTTATTACTAGTGAATATTTTTATTACGTTATTGTTTACGGTTTGCAAAGATATGAAATGGGTAAACACACCTCAAGTTTTCTTTGATATCAATAATAATATTAGAAAATACTTTGTATCGAATAAATTTATACTACTTAGTTTATACATAATGAACTAATTAGAAAGGATAGAAATATTCTTTATAAGAATGTTTATTTTAAAAAAATTAATAAAATTAAAACAGTAGAAAACTCTCACATGGAGTTTAAAACAAAGTTAACCTAAGTAGGCAAGAGTAACTTCAGTTATTATGCCAGTTTCAACTTGGCTTCTATTAATCAGTGAAGTTTAATTTAATTTCCTTTCGCTTATTACAATTAAGTACGGGGTCCAGGTGAGCCATAGCTTTGCGAGTTTGTGGTAACTTAACTACCGAACTTTAGAAATTTTAAACCTACAATCGATTTAATTTACAAATTTCATTTTACGGATGATATAAAGAGTTAACACATGAGACAAAGTTTTCGTAATCTAAACTCGACGGGGGAAAGTCTAACGATAAAATGTATTATACACATATAATATATAAATAAATTAAAAATTGATTTGATTAATGTGATCAGCAGCGCACGCGTAGTTATATTTTTCTTACTTAAGAAACAAGGGCTGAACTATTTAAAGATCTATTTATATCTAGAAATATTCAAACTTCCATGGATTGATATATACAATATATTCCCGTTAACACGTTAATTTAAAAAATTTCCTGTTCATATTTCTAGAAGTAATTCGTGCTGCTCGTTCGGAGCGAGTAACCCTGGAGTTATACGACGTAATTCGTAATCGTCCCGCGCTCATTGCCAAGTGCTGACGTCGAGGGAAATGGATTCAGCGACTTTACTATGAATTACAGGGACGAATTCCAATAGCACTTGTATTTATTTGCCTCTTACTCAAAAACGAGGATAGTAACGAACTTTAGAAATAAAAAAAAAAACATTAAAATGGCTAAATGTTATTAAAGATTAACATTTAAGGACAAAGGACCAAACCCAATGAGGTGAAGACTGCTCGCTTAAAATATTCTATCTCTCATATATACGATGACTTCGCAATATCTTTCTATTGTGAATTGACAAAATACTTAACGGAGACCAGACACAGAAAGGAGAAGACCTTAGTATTCCAGAGCATATATTATATGTTACACATTATTTACCTCAACAAAACCCTACCAACACTTAGCTACGCAGAAATTTAATTTGTACTTCTGTTGGATATAATTACGGTTCAGGTTTAATATATTTCTGTTATTTTGTGGCCATTTTAACTGCTAAACTTCTAAATTAATTTGGTAGTAACGTTTTAGATTAATTGAAGAAAGTCCATTAAAATATAAATTGTTCTACCTGATTGTAATAACGTTTTTTTTTACTATTCACTGTGTTGAAATATGAGTGTCTTTTTTATTTAATATAATGTAAATAATGAAGTCACTGTAAACAATAATATGGTGTAGCTAGATATGTTTTTCGACAGATCATTTCTACCTTTACGCAGTGAAAAGCTTATCTAGTAACATTGAGGACCCTGGTTCTGTCTGTTTTGTTGTTTGTATTGTTTGGTTGTAGGTTTACATTACACTGTACGTATGTATTTAACATTTAAATACTTTCTTCAAATTATACTTTACGTAAAAAATTGGACAATGCAAATACACAATGAATATTCCAACGGGAAAGTTTTGTATGTGGATTTTCCCGCGTATCCATTTTATTCATGCAGTATAACGCTCGCCCGAACGCTCCAACTTTTTAACGACACCTTAAAATTTACTTAACTTTGAGTAATCTAATATCCAAATTGAATAAATAAACATACACAAGATTTTTTCTCGTTTAAACGATTAAATCAATTACTAAATGCAATCGTCTTTAGAAAGACCGAAGTACAATCCTGCTTTTGACTTAAGTATATATATACAAATGTATAGACACATTGAGCTACTTATAATACTATATATTATAATACAAAAGTAAATCTTGTGTAATGTTACTAATATTTATTATTTATTGTTATTAAAAAATTATTTAGTCTTATTAACAAACAACGATTATATGATGGCAAATAATATTCAACTCTTTTAAATAGTTCAATAGTATTTAATCAGAAGTCTATAACCGCTTTTTTGTGAGTAATAGTAAACTTTTTCTTAACTTATAAACAAGTAAATAACTGATAGTTTACTAAAGAGTTTATAATACTCGATGAAAGGAAACTTTTCAAGATTTGTCTTTAATGGTCTTTAAAGTCACTTCCAATAGCTAAAAGCGATGTAATGGTCAACAGTAAGTAAAGCTAATTGCAGGAAGCTTAGGCTATTAGTCGCTAGTCTAAGACAAGATAAATGTTCTCGAAATCCCTGTAACCATTAACTATATCCTTAAGTCTAAAAAACTAAGTTTGTTATAGTTTTGGAAATGCAACAACAGTAGAAACTTTAAATTTATGATAATACATATTCAGCTGATCACTATCCTTTGTACTTGAGAAAAGCGTAGTATATCAATCATTATTTAACTACGTCAATAGAAGTTTATTTGTTGATAGTTAAAATATTTCGAGAAACTACTTTCGTTTAATTGTATAAATAAGGATTATTGTCATTACAATTTTCCTGAATTTTAGTTCATTAACATATCATACTTACAATTTTATGAGTAAGTAATAGTTCAAGAAATGAAATTTTAGATATAATTTGTTATCTTTTTAAATGTAAATTATCCAAGTTATCGCAATCTTCCGAGGTGTTGAACAGATTAATAAGCAATTTCAGACCCCAGGGGTAAGATAGATAAGACACGTATTGCCTGCAGCCTAATCTACGTCGTAAAGGTGATTTAAAAATACCTGCCCCTAATAGGCCGGGGGTACTTTAATAGGACAAGGTTTTCAATGAGCAAACCAATTGATGGACTATAAACAAATCTAGGACTCAAAGGTGTTGATTATGGAAAAATAATTAGAATAAGAAACCTACCTTCTGCCAGGTGGTAGGTCTCTGTTGCCGGAGACCGTCTGGTTGGGTACCACCGCAGCTCCTATTGCAACCGCGAAATAGTAGTGTGCAAACATTACTGTGTTCCGGTTTGAAGGGCGCTGTAGCTAGTGTAATTACTGGGGTAATGAGACTTAACACCTTATGTCTCAAGGCGACGAGCACAATGTGGTGCAGTGTGTACCATCTTAACTAGCACCACGTTGTCATGGGCAAGCGTATCACTTACCATCAGGTGAACGTCTTGCTCGTCTCGTCGCATAGTAGTATAAAAAAAAATCTCATTTTTGTTAAACACCATTGGCACTCAAAAGCATTACAAAATTGAGTTAGAGCGTTGATATCTGAAATCCAAGTTCAACTCCTTTTTTAGGAATCAACAGCTTTTCGAGTAGAGAGAAAGAAGAGAGGCAGAGAATAATCAGAATGTATTTTCTTAAATCATTAGTTTCTACTTAAAATAATTCATTAACAATCATTCAAATCTTTGCAATTTTATTTTATTTAAACTTTTATGTAGTATTAGTAAAAACAAAAAGATGGCGGCAGATCATATGTTTGCCCACTCCGATTAGAGTGAGGTTAAATTTCGCATTTCTACAAATACAAATTTATTTTATTTCTATGTATAAGCTACAGCGCCATCTGATGGCAAGTTTTTTCATATATTACGTTGCCTTTCTATAGAGATTTAAATGTTAGGAGATAAACGTTTTCAAACTATTCACACCATTAAAAGAATATATAGGTGAGTACATATATAATAGTGTTTGAGTCTTAAAAGACATTCTAGTATTGAAGATATATTGTTATGTATTTCAAACTTATATTTCTAATATATAATATTATCTAAAAATTAACACTACAATTGTTTTGATGATATTTATCAGTATAATATAAGTATGTATATATATGTGTATGTTATTTATTAATTTGTGATTTAGCTAGGGTGAACTTTGTAAAGCAGTGTCTTATACAAGTTAATTTAGACAATAAATTGTTCCGTCTTTTCCTAGTCATTTGTTCACCGCCAGTTTCTTAATTATAATTTCGTACACGCTTAATAAGATGTAAATCAAGATGATACGGTATGTTATTTATAACGAATACATACACTAAATTAATAAATTTAGAAGTAAATGTATTAATTATATATCGAAGTAAAGTTTTATTCAGATTACATAATCTTTTGTAGAAAATCTGTAAAAGGTTTTGTTGAAACGCTTGTGATAAATTCTGCAAATAAAAGCAATAACCAAATTCTTCATCTTTAAGTAACATTTTGCAAGAGGATTTTGTTTGTGAAAGCTTTGTCGTTTTAATTGAATAATATAAAGAAAGTACTTTTCTTGAATAAAAACAATTTCGTTGTGACTTTTCGTCGAACCGTATAACGTGAAGGAACGCATCTGACACTTATATTAATTGTTATCAAAAAAGAAAATCATTTGTACTTGATCCATGATCAAGGGAATTCTTTTATGTTGTAAGGCGGGTTTTTCACAATTGATTAAACCGCAGTCCGAAAAGGGATCAAATAGATTCTTTAGCAAAGCAAGTCTTTAATATTCATGTTTTATTTATGCCGCTTCGTGTTTTTAAATCTTGATAATAGATGGAGTAGCGGTCTAGGCACCTTGCTAAAACTTAGATGTATATAGTTAAAAATGCTGCTTAGTTTTGTATACTCGAAAAGGTTTGTCTCCACCAGTCGATTAGTACGAGCTACTCATGACAGCACTTATCAATAATTCCTGTTAACAATCTGTTTTTATTTAAGTTCCTACTTATAACATGTTATATATCACATTAAGTAAAAGAGTAATGTCTTCTATTTAACTGTTACATTAAAACTTATATTACGCGTTGAACTTTAATTAAATTTGCCGAATAAACAATTTGTAGGTTATGATTTAGTACTGAACGAATTTCATTACGAAGCACTTTTATAAAGGACTCCGGCACGCGTTGACACGCGTGTGTGTAATCACTTCGCACTCATTACGGAGTGCTGACGACGTCTTGACAACTTGATTCACGGACTCCAAGTGACGTTTTCAGTTAACAGGAGCATTGTAATTACTGAAATTATTACAGCGGAGCGACGTATTAAGAAATTTTAAATGTGTCGTCATTATGAGACTACGTGCGTTATACTTTAGGCTTTTTAATAAAAACAGATCAAGGATAATTTATTTTTAACCTTTAATTCATGATAGACTACATGAATCAAGAATAACTTATGAAATTGAATTGATAACATAAACTTTGATAATGATTTCTTTTAATGATTTCTTATATTACCGCGAATGCCACACATTTATTAAAACTAAATTTTACGGGTTTTAACGCGTTTATTTGATGCGTGATAGCTGTGACGTTAGGACATTTGTCGTCCCAGTCCACCTGTGATTATGGCAGCTGCAAAGTGGGATTAAAATAAACGCGATGAATTCTGTAAAATTTAGTTTAATAAAAGATATATTTCATATTGAGATTATTTATTAAATTTGTGTTGTGAAATTTGTTTATACTTAATTTCAGTATGAATTCATTTGTTACCATTCCAGATACTTAATGGTCATTTCAGAAAGTAGCTATAGAATGTGATTTCGACATAGCCATATCAATATAAAAACACAAAATTAAGAAATAAACGTAAAAAAAAACTCTTTAGTTGCTAATTCCAGAGAATGAGTAAAGTTCGCTGCATAACGATAATCTTCAGCGCTGGTGAAACCTATTAAGAGCTTATATAAAAAAAGGGATTTAATATGTAAGTCTAGGTATTACTAATATTTGGTTGAATAGATCAGTGAGCCGTGCCAATACTATCTAGGTATTCTACGCTCAATTGGCTAGTGATTTACCACGAGCGTGCGACGTACGCCAATCTTACGATTGCGCTCCGAAACTTACTGCTTCAATTCGCTACATTAACTGCCTTCGGAGCCGTAGTTAACCACTTACCTTATAAAAAGTTCCCTAGTTCGATACCGGAGCCACAAGTTGTAGTGTTTTATTAGTAATATGTTTTTTTGAACTACTTTTCTTATAAAGTAAATCTGTCGTTATAACACCACTCCTTACCGTGTATGGTCATATTGTCATTTAACAACATGTGAAATTTAGATGAAATACAAATTGTGAATAAAAGTAAAGAAAAACTAACGAAAGTGTTTGTTTCAGTAAAAAATTATCGATTAATTCGAAAACTTCGATTTTGTCGTTTTAATTGAAGATATGATCTTTATAATTCGTATGTTGAGAAGATGGCGTTAAAGTAGCACTGCGGTGATGTTTATGCTCTGGGACATGAAGTTCTAAGTGTCTTTAACTTAGTAATTTCCCTAGGTACAGTGCCCATTTAATGTTTGCGTACAACTGTGTGAAGTTATGGAGAATGCAATGGCAAACTACTCCATTATAACTGCCAAAGAAAGTCGTCGTGTGTTTCATTACACATGATGACCACGACCCTCAGGCATGAGGAAAAACGACTTAGAAGAAGAAGTGTGAAGGCAGAATATGCGCTGCTGGTACCTGGATGGTTTCCGGCAACATGGATCTACTATTACAGATAATATTACACCGAAATATTGGTAACTAGTAATAGTAAATATCATCTTAATTTTATTAAATAGTGGTAGATCTCTGTTGTCAGAGACCGTCTAGGTAGGTACCACTGCAGCTCTTATTTCAACCGCCAAACAGAAGTGTGCAAACATTACTGTGTTCCAGTTTGAAAGGCGCTGTAAGCTTGTGAAATTACTGGGGTAACGAGACTTGACAACTTATATCACAAGGCGACGAGGGCAATGTGGTGCAGTGTATATCATCTTAACTAGCGCCACGTTGCCATGGTCAAGCGTATCACTTACCATCAGGTGAACGACTCACTCGTCTCGTCGCCCCGTAGTATAAACAAAAAAACAATTTATACTATTGAAAAATACATACGAAAGTATAATCTAGATGTACATTTCTTCCGGCACATTTAGATAAAGTAAAAACTAATAATGTTACGAAAATGTGTAACTAATTAGACAATGTACATATATCTTTTCACAACATGAAAAGGTATTAAAATTTTTGTGTAACCAGAGACTATAATATTTACTTAAGTATCACATGGCCTTGTCTTGAACGCTCGTAATAAGATTGATATTAGTTTATTAGATAATTGTTAGATAACCACAATTTACTTTAGCGTTAGATTTGTCAGTAAATATTAATTATTATGTTAGTAGCCCACACAAGTACGTAGATTTTGAACGAACGTTAATTTGACAAAATTTTCATGAAAAAGACTATAATTTAGCTTTGGGCAAAGATCTTTTACATAAAGAAATAAACATATTACATTGACTATCTTTGCCTTCATCATATGTTATAAATTTGTAGATTTCTACACAGCTGTAATGAAAATTGCAATATTTCCTTTTAAACACAAGCTTTAACTTTACAAAGATCCTCCAAAAGAAAGAAAACAAATATTTTGTTTATCTTCTGCGAACCTTCAGTCGTAGATATCCAAACTCTTTAGGCGGTCAAGTCCAGTAGTGGGAAGATTGCGTGAGCAGTTGTGCTAGTATTGTGTAGTACTAGATTGTGTGGTTTCACCAGGTGGTAGGTCTCTTGCCGGAGACCGTCTGGGTGGGTACCACCGCAGCTCCTATTGCAACCGCCAAATAGTAGTGTGCAAACATTACTGTGTTCCGGTTTGTAGGGCGCTGTAGCTAGTGTAATTACTGGGGTAACGAGACTTAACACCTTATGTCTCAAGGCGACGAGCGCAATGTGGTGCAGTGTGTACCATCTCAACTAGCACCACGTTGTCATGGGCAAGCGTATCACTTACCATCAGGTGAACGTCTTGCTCGTCTCGTCGCTTAGTAGTATATAAAAAAAAAAATAGTAACTGTTAAAATATAATGTGACGTGCGTTTGAAAAGTTATATTTAATAATAAAGATATGAAACTCGTTTAGGTTCATTTGCTTGACCTGTGGTCAGCCGACCGTCGTGTCCCGGCTGCATGCGCGATTACCTTATTTATTAATAACCATAGCCAACGGCCAAGGCTCCGGCGGCGATGTAGGGGGTAGAGGGGATTATGATCATAATCCACTTCGTCGAGGCATCACTTTAATCTAGAGCAACTAAACATTGGTGCGTGTTTGAAATATAAGAAAAGAAAAAAGTAACAAACAAAAATACCATCATCATGAGATGTTTTCTTTAATATAGAAGTTTACAAGTAAGAAAACTATTCCGGTCTTCTGCTATTTATTTTAATTTTAAATGTAAATTTGGTCCTCTCCTGAAAGAAGGATTTCGTCTTAATGTCTACAAAGAGTAAAATTTATACATACAATTGTTTATAATAAGCTAATATTTAAATTGCTTGTCAGTTTCATTTAATAAATATAATTAATTAATATTAAGATTCTTATTACTTTAATGTCATAAACAAAAATCATTTAAACAAAGTCAAGTCCAATATTGTCTTTTGAAACACGACGACGTTTCTCTGAATTTACGAAAAGAACAAAACAGTGTATTTGCGTCCGTACTTTCTGTTTAACATCACAAAAATTTAAAAAGAAAGAAATTTCGAAATTACCGTAGAAAATTATACAAACTTATTCAAATGTTTAAGGGTGCTTTAATACGAGTTATATTTTAATTCTTATTTTGCTTCGTACCTTAAAAGATTAAAGCATTTCATCAACATCTTAATCAGCCTTCATTTATCAACCGTTGGTTTAAAACCGTCTCCAATACCTTCCATTTCATTAACCGTCGCTGCTATCAGGTTGTCAGTCCAGTTGGGAAGAGAGCTTGATGCTTTAATCAAGAGTAACTTATGTTAGTGTTTAAGAGATTCTTTAGTTAAAAGTCCCATTTTCGATATAAATTACACATAAGTATAAATATAATACTGCTATGTGTATTTTAAAGGAGATTTTTCATAATCATTACAATACTATTCATGTAATTAAAGATTTGTTTTGCTGCCTAACTGCTTAGTAACTTAAGCATTTGACTTGATTCTAAGCTACACTAAGCAGAGTTTGGTTGGTGTATGTTTTATAACCCTAATTTTAAAAATCCTTCGTCACTTAACACAAAGTGGAATTGTTGATAAGAAAAACAAATCTAAAATAAATAAAGTTATTGTTTTGTATGAACAGACTTTTAAACATATACAGGGTAGTTTTGTGATGATAAAAGATCACATGTTTTTGTATGACGGCAGTATGACTTCATCAATGTGCAAAACTCGTGTTTAAATATTGTGAAAGGGGGCGCATGACTTGAAGCCGTACTGTGGCAGATCACACGGCAGATAAGAGGCACGCGAACTATCCGTTTTATTGACGGTGATATAAAACAAATATAAATAAAACTGTTTAGGGATCAATATGGCTAATAGATATTTTTTTAAATCACCTCATATTAAATAATATGCACCACCATTACATTGACGCTAGTGAAAATTATACACAGCACAACATTGCCGTCGTCGCTTTGAGACAAAATGTTAAGTCTCGCTAACCCAGTAATTTCCATAGCTACAGTATCTTTCTAACTGAAGCATAGTAATGTTTCCACACTAATGCTTAACGGCAGATGTAGGCGTTAAGGTGGTACCTACCTAAACGAACTCTGGTAACAGAGACATATTACCATAAATAATTCAGAATTTTATAGAATAGATAGATGTGGAGATAAGCAGGATACTGTAATGATGCTGTAAGGATGATTACTGTGTCGGATGAGCAAGATTTTTTTACAGCACCATCTTCTCAGGCTATTAAGAATGGGACTAAAGTTGTTGTTGAAAGCGACGAATAGTCTTAACCCTGGTGTTGCTGCAGCAGATGACAAATACGAAGAGTGCAGGACATGGCGAGTATCTGATTAAGCATATTGCTCAAGGCCGTTTTAAACTCACATAAACCTTTCCGTTAATTATAGGAATTAGGACACGTGTTAGAAATAAGGTATCTTAATGTACGAACGGATGATTGAATGTCGAAGACCCTGCTGTAGAGTCAGAATGACGTTATAAAATAAAAAAAAACTCTTAAGATCTCCCACCGCCGATATAAAAAAGGAGTTTCGTATTGTATCTTTTGCAGTAAATTTTTGTAAGAACGTACTATTCATAAATCATATAACAGGTATTCAATGATACGCGATTTTTTTTATTTAATGTTTGTATTTTTTTTAATTAATTCATCAATACAAAAATTCGATTTGTTATAAAACAATGTCGGTGTGACTCGTTTGATTATTCGGCACCATCTTCGAGAACTTGATTTGGCTTGTGGCATTAGGTTGATGATACGGATACTGGAGCAGGAATGAAAATTTTGTTAGAAGAACATATTTAAGTTAAAAAACACACTTTAAAAAAGATGAAAGAGTACTGTCGCTATTTAGTTACAAACTATTTCCGATATTGTCTTTTATTCTTCCCCTGACATCATGCCTTTCATACTTTTACGTTTAAATACATTTATTTATTTTCTTTCAAACTTTTGTCTATTTTCTATACCCTTTACTTATTACAATCTTTTTTACCCTTTTCTTATGTTTACCATTTGACATGAATCATCTTAATAATAGATGGTAATCTACATTTTACTATGCAAGACCAAAGATGTTATCAATGAGCCTAAATAGTGTTTATTAAGTGATTTTTTTTTACTTCGTTGTTAAAACAAAGCTCACCTCACGTGAATCCGTGTTTACTAACACGTTGACTCCGATGAGTCCTCACATGATAAAACTGTTATATATACAACGGCAGCACATTTTAAATCAGTAGTGCGAATACACTTAACATTGGTCATACTGGTTTTTACAACTAAAAAAGACAATTGTTAAATAAAAACAAGTAAAAAACAAAAATGGCACCCGGTGTCGTACAAAATACTGATAACATAATCGAAAGTCCTATTAATTCCTTATCAGTCGATGGTGGAAGTTTTATAAATCAGTTAGTTTCAAATAAATCCTGTCCTGTCGAACACACTGAAATTATAGTTAACAATGTGACGGCTATTGATAGAATAGATGACTCTAGTGATAACAACTTAGGAGTTGGTAGAATTGAAATAACGAAACTGGATAAGAAGTTGCCGCGTAAAGTAACGAGGCCGAAGGTTCTGAAAAACATCGAGTCTAAGGAATACTTGTACGATCGTCTTTATGATACTACTTGCCCTAGAATAGTAAGTGTATTTTTAATAACATAGATTTTTTTAAGAAAATTATAAAGTTTTATATTTTACGCTAGATTATGCTCTGTTCTAGTATAAACATAAATCTAAATATATATTTATGTGAAAAATTAATAACCGTAAAAGTAACGTAGGTAGAAGTTTTTAGAAAATGCTATTTAAAAATATAGCAAAAAATTTATATGTTAAGTTAAAGTTCAAATGTTGAATACTGTATGTAATTATAAAGATTTTTTTTTAGATATTAAACAATCCCGGAAAGTATATTAAAATCATTAATGATCCAAAAAAGTAATATGCTACTAACATTAAAATTATTCCAGATAAGCCTCAGTTGAACTTAGCACCTTTAGAATATAGATGTTAACAAAGTATTTAATGAATTGTATAATACTGTAATTAAGTAAATTCTAAAGAGCTAATAAAATTAAACAATGCAATGTTTGCATAGAATTTACGTAATTGCGCGTGCGCAGCAAATGACCAAAGTAAAACGTACAACAAACTCTTTCACGGCTCGTCGGTAATTTTATTATTTGATGATTTAGTGTGTCCAAGTAATAAAGCTTCGTTTGTTTTATGTTTTAATAGTTTGATTTCGTACAAAACAAATACTTGGACCGAGCGCACTAAAACAAATTATGCATAGATAGTATTTTTCGTCCAGTCACCTAAAATCATCATCTTTTCCTAGCAGGAACTCTACCAAAATTTTCTTACATTCTGAGAGAAGTCCTCGGTGCGTTACGATATTGGCGCTTTTAGTCGTTTTCATGATAGGCAATGGTTACGCTAGTCATATTTAGAATAATTCTCTTAAAATAAGTACAAAAACGCATTCAGAATTGATATACCATAAAGAATACTATTAATTTGTCTTTTATGGCTATAGCATCGTCTTTATTGCCAATACGGATCTGAAATCTAAGCTCTGAAGATAGATTGATTCTTACTCAGAAGTTATTTCAAATCCAAGCCAATAACATGGATTATAGAAAAAAATTTTGGTACCAATCGTTTTATTACTTCCTGGCCTTTTTTCAAGCGCTCAGTATAGTTGTGCATTCATCATTACTTTGTTCAGTTCAAAGAGCGCTGTTAGTGTTCAAAATGATTAAACAATCACTACTGCTTTAATATATTACTTACGAATATCTAAGAATTTGTAAAATCTAATTATTTTTAATAGTAATTAAAAACACAAACACTGTATTCAAATTTTCACGTGGAAGACGAGTTAGAATAAGTTCTTCGCTATCTACCACAAGTCTGCCAAAAAAGGCGAAAAATCCTAGAAAGTCGGTAATAGGTTTTTTATAAACATTATCAACGTACTGCGGCCACCAACACGCAATGATGATGATGGTGAAACTTAAAGATTAACAGATCAAAGTAAATAACAAGAATTGAACAGTTAGATTGGATGAATTTCAACACATTTGTTTACCTAAAGGCAATCAGATACATATAAAGCTAACAAATTAGGGTTTGGAAATAGTATCGACAAATGGCGTAATTTACCGATACAATTCCTTCAATTACAATTTAATGCTATTACTCCCGAACTTGATAAATTGCTCCTAACAAGTGATAATCTGCTCAATTTGTTACGACGTTTTCCTCCAAGTTATTCGGAGCTGTTTTCACGTAAAAATTATTTCACGTGATTTCGTAATTTTTCTTAAGAAAATCTTACTAATACGTTTCGAATAAAGAAATAAAATCCATAACTAATATGTCATCATCATTTTAGCCTATTGCAGTCGACTGTTAAACATAGGCCTTTCCAATCGATTATGGCATTAAATACGAGTAATCAAAATAATTTTCTATTAGCATTAACTCGCAATTTCGCACATAAAACCTTTTTGCTCATTAACGCTGCTTTCACGTATTAAACCAAATCAAAATGTTGATCTAAACCGAAGAAAATCACATCAAATACGGGTCAGTTTCTTTTGACACTCACGCAAACAAATATAGAATTTTATATAAATTCTATTAAACTTTGACTTTTTAATTTCTCAAATTTATATTTCACAATCGTCCGCATTTTTATGTAACATAACAGAATCTCCATATTCATAAATATTATGGTATTGAACCGAATGTACGCTGCGTCTCTAAAATCTCGTTTGGGGAACGTTGTGCTACTTTAACCCACACATTTTCTTGCTTTTCAACAAGCACTTTATACGTCCATTTTAAAGTGATTCATTCAGTATTATTCTTTTTCATATAAACCTATTTCATTCTGTATGGTTATTTTCCCGATTATGTGCTTTTGAGCATCCCTTTTAGTTTATTCGCTAAATAAAATTTAGCGCTGATGCGGCTTTTCATAGCTACTTTTTTTTCGAGAGGATATCCTGCCGATACTCCTTCGGTTACCTTTACAATGCGGGGCGACGTTTTGCCAGAATCTTACGTTCTACCCATTTTTTTACTGTCTTATACTAATAAAATAATCTTGTATAAATATTATTATACTATCTAGTTTTAGCTTCACACAGGTATTTTAGACTTCATTTTATTCTATACTAAATATTCTTGTTATTGATCTGGAAAGATAAGCAGGTTTATAATTTATTTTTACATATGGATGGACAAACTGATTTTTGTGTATAATTTTTGTTGGTAAAATGTAACTGATTCATGACAAATTCGAATAACTTTATTTTAATAGTTTTTACATCAGGTGTTTTTAAATTTTGATGTTGTAACACATAAGACATAGGTTATACCAAAGCAATCGATGCTTTAGTAAAGATTAAATTAACGTGGAGCAAAGGAGTGGAATCATCGAGCTATCTTAACAAAATCTTTTCTTTGTTCCCAGCCCACACTATGCAACGAGAGGGCATGCCTCGGAAGTGTGATGGCTATCCCCGGCCGCGGTGACGTGCCGAGGGAACCTGAAGAGGTGCTCAACGATGCCAAGGACTTTCTCGGACAGTATTTTGCATCTATACGTAGGTAAGACTGCGAGAAGTGAGAGTTTTGTCTAATGTTATACAACCCCTCTTAGTATTCCCTCTACTAGAACTCGGGGCTTTCTCTCTCAAGAAGAGTCATGACTTTGTATCCACAATGCTGGTACGGGTTGGTGGGCTCCCTCGGATGATGTATTTAATTAAAAAATCGAAACTAGGAAGTTTAAAATTTCTTGTTCGCAACTAAGGAGTATTTGTGTGTATATGTAGACTTGTTTTAACAATGTTTTTGTGACAACAAACAAAACACTTAAGCATTTACAAACACATTTGTAGTTTTTTAGAAATTTTTAATTATGTATATATTATTAAACATGTTGTTTTGTAAGTTTTGAGTGAGCATAAATGTGGTTAGCCAAATGATATTGAGTCAGTCAGTATTGGTTAGCCAATAATATTCAGTCTATTTTGTCAGACACCTAGTGAATGTATTCCCTTGCAATATGTTTTTGTTTGTGTTTTCTTTCTTAAAGTCGTAGGAATACTATTAAAATAATTGGAGGAAGTTTATTTCTAAAGTCCAATCTAATTTAGTCAATTTCCGTTAATCGCAAACTGTATAACATCTATAGATTGAAGAAGTGTTTTATTATCTGCGTTCGTTTGTTTAAAAGATTATGTTCGCATTACTAACTCCATATTTCGTTTTATCAACTTTACATATGCTTAACGTATAAAGATCTGTTATCAAAGTTATATTCAAACGAAAATTCCAATTCGTAGTGTGGTGATCTTTTGAACTGTTTTATTATGTTTTATACGTTTGTAGAAATTAAATAAATAATCTGTAGCCGCCATGATTCAATTGCAATATTAACATTTTATAACTGCCATAACTATAACGCGGCAGTAAAATAGCTATCAAATATTCTTCCATTTGGTAATAGGAAAATTTCTCAGTCAGTTCCTTTTCTAGAGCTGTTGTGTTTAATTTGGGCCGATTGTACTCATAAATTTTCTGTGTTGATTAAGTCGAATAAGTACAACTTATTGCAAATTGAAGTACTAATAATATAATTATTAACACAACCTGTTAGTGTTGTATGTCTCATAATGTATTAAATTATTTTTGTGATGTATTCACGTTATTATTTTTGGGTAAACATAATGCGCTTGCGGAGATAAAAATTAATTAAGAATATGTTTTTTATTTTGATCAAGTTACGCTCAAAAGATTCAGTGACAGAACGCTAGTATCAGTATCGATTACTGTAGCTTGTGGATATGTCTAAGCATATGAAGTCCTTTTCATTAACGAAAATGCCGCATCCTTTCTGCTATGAACAATAGCGTACATATTTTATAATAACTCTGTAACATTTAGATGTGACTCTTTGGTCCAGGGCCAATACACCAGCTCATGAAGCCAGATGGAAGGTAGTTCAGGAAGAGGTTATCAAGACAGGCACTTATCAGTTAACAACAACTGAACTAGTGTTTGGAGCTAAGCTCGCCTGGAGGAATGCCAGTAGATGCATTGGCCGAATACAATGGTCCAAGTTGCAGGTAAATTTATTATCTTATTACAACTAAAAAACCTCATGAAAACAGGAGACCATATTATAATAAAATATTTACAAATAGTTTTTAAGTACATAAAATAGATTATAAAATTTACAGTTAACGAATTGCAGCGTGTCTAAATTGGAAGAGAAATGCCTTCGTCATTAAAAAAATAGTAAATAGTTTAATAAGTGAAAACATTTAAACATAGAGGAATAAACTATGATAACTTAGAGAATTCTTATTAGTATGAGTTCGCTTTTAGAACCATTGTCGAAAAGTAAACATTATGTATAGAATTAACTTATTTAATTATTTAAATGACAATGCTTTTTGATTCTGTTGTCAATATTTATTGAAATTATGCTACCGCGATATTCTAGGAAAATTTAGTCATTGTTGCCAAGTGGAATAAATGGGCGCTGAAGTAGTTGTTTTTCAGACGGCGTCCTAAAAGAACTACATGTGAATTCTTAATTGAATAACTTCCTGACATTAATGTTTGTTAGTAGATTAGCTAATAAAATCGTTAAATGTTTTAATATTAATATATATGCAATGGTATTACTTGGAGAAATAGTTTAAACCGTTAAAGAAAATGTAAACAGCGTAATCATTGTATCAAATGCCTATCTTTATCTTTAGAAATAATATGCAGCGTCTATATAGCTTCATCAATAGCTCAAACAATCAAGCTTTTTTTAGAATAACTTCTTAATATTTTTAATTAAATTAAATGCAAAGTATTATAAACAGAGATAATTCCAGGAAAAGGAAACTTGTCCGTATGACCTTTAACGAATATATTATGTTCGCGAATATCACGTCAAACGTTTAGAATATGGAAACCTTCTAATTTTGGGGATCTATATACATTAACGTTCTGAAATAATATAAATAAATGAAATTGTTAATAAAGGCGAGTATTTGATTAAAAAGCTAGTAATTTAAGAACTCAGTGCCATCATTATCTCCGTATTAATCCGAGCTAGCTTATCCCAAAAAGTTTTACAATGTTCTGAGTCTTCTTGAACAAAGGACTGGAATAAAAATCCTTATTTGCATATATAGTGATCACAAACTTTAAATTATTTAGCAGAAAAAAATTACATATTTTTTATAACGTACAAGAGTATCAAATGATAATAAAAAGATATACTTGTTAGTTAATTCTGAATGTAAACTCCAATAAAATACGGTTGGTTATATTTACTATTTATTTAAATATTTTCTATGACATAAGCAATGGAA
Organism: Byasa hedistus; assembly: GCA_029286795.1. Classification (NCBI taxonomy): domain Eukaryota; kingdom Metazoa; phylum Arthropoda; class Insecta; order Lepidoptera; family Papilionidae; genus Byasa; species Byasa hedistus. The sequence continues at coordinate 2,588,684 of JAGSMW010000016.1, forward strand.
AAACTACAAATAAACCTTTTGTTGATATACTGGTAAATCTTTTTAAGAGAGCGGATGATTTGTTAATACTTAGATATCTTAATTTTGCACTTATCAAGCTGTTTCGTTCGTTGAATTATTTTTCTTAACTGTTCGCTAAGAGTTCGCCGGAAGAGGAGGTGATGTCATGGTGAATCGTCACATATTTTTAGTGCTTGTGACTCGTTTAAATATAAAGTTTCAATATTTGAATGTTTAAAATAATTTAAGACACCATAAAAATTATTTACTTAAAGATTTTGCGCGGTATTATTAAATTGCGGATTTATTTTGTTTTTACACTACCAAGGAGGCGGGTACTTAATGATACGCATGACCATAACAATGAGGCGCTAGTTAAAATGTTTACATTAAACCATACGGCGCTAGTATGTTAACTCATAAACCTAATAACTTGACTAGCTACAGAGCCTCTCATCCTGGAACTCAGTTATGTTTGAACAATTCTATTTAATCAAAGAAATTGAAGCCAAGGTGGTGACTGTATCAGAACGGTTAACAACGAAAGACTTTTCCCATCCTTTATCAGGGTTGAGGGCATAAAACTTGAAAGTTGCTTAGTCAATGATAAGTGTCGTGAAATGGTTGAAATATGAGTGAAATTATTACATGGGTAAATGGCATTATTATTACTTGGCCTTTCTTAAGATTTTACTGTTCAGCTAAGGTCGTTTAGTCTTTATCACCTGTTTGCATCAGAGTAAAAGAGACTGATGCGCTGACTTAAATACTCCGTAACGCTAGTAACTTTAAACCGGAAGAGCTACGAGCTATGGATATTCTATCAGGATAAGGCGAGAAGAAATCCGAAATAAAAATTTATAGCTCTTCCGGTTTAGAAGATATGAAAATTCAAATTAGCACGGTGGAAGGGTGTGAATAATTTCACTGAGAATCGAACTCATGACCTTTCTGTCCAAAGCATAAAAATTAACCCCAGGTCATTCCGTCACATTCTAATTTAAAAGAGACCTGGGTAATAAGGTGACGCATGCGTCGTCATACCGGCTTGTTTAATTAAGAAAAATAATTCTAAACATGGTTATGTTGGGATCAGTTAAATAGCTATGTACTTTATTAAGATATAAATAAGTGTTTAATTCTGTATAAAATAAGAAAGTTAATTCTGTATTAATAAGTTAAGCTAAACGAAAAATAAATTAAGATGACGAACGGAACATCCTTCAATGATTTCGAGATTAAACGAATCGCGCCCCCGAAGTGGTTTTGCATTTCAATTACTTTAGTATCCGAGAGACATAACAGTTTAATGCTTTTTTTTCTAATTGGGCAGCTTGATTGAGCTGCAGAACGCGTAACGACATTACAGTTAATCCATTCATTCGTTCTCATTCAGTTTTCTCAGCGGTTGGCGGGGATGAGCGGGACTTAGAGCTGGGTTTACGGGACCACTTTTAAGTCCCTCTGATGTTCACGAGTATTTTCATTATCGCGCTCTTTAAATGGATTGGGGTTAATCAGAATGAGAGATTTGGCCCGGTTTATCTTGTTTGGTGAATTTCCAAAGTGATTAGATGTCAAATCTGTCTATCTGCTTACAAGAAGCCAGCCATTATAGTTTTCGTTTAAAGTGAAATTGGTGTTTAAAGAAAATTTGGCGCTTAGAATAAAAGACTACAACGTTTTAGTTTTCAATTTTGTCAATCTGCCAGATTTAGATCGAGGATTCGAATCTGTAACAATATTTTGGGATCAATTGAGATCAAAATCCTTATAAGTAACAGTTTTCCAGAAAAAAATCGCTAAGTTGCAGCAAGTAAATTTCAGTGTTCATTTACGGAAGTAGTCTTTGATAAAATATGGTTCTTATACGGCGTAACTTTGCGTTTGATATCGAAGGCGGTGTCATGTGGTTACCTTTGTTGCAGGTGTTCGATTGCCGTCAGGTTACCACCACAAGCGGCATGTTTGAAGCTCTTTGCAACCATATTAAGTATAGCACTAACAAAGGAAACATAAGGTCGGTACTGTTAGAAGTCTACTACAAGAACACTCAGCTAAGAGTGAAAACATGTTGCGAAAAATCGAGAGCAACTTCAAACATTCTTAGTTGTTTGTGAATTTATTATAAACAGTATTGTGGACATATTTCAGATTTAAATAGTAAATGTTTTTTTTTAAATAAATCAATTAGCCACTTTTTTTGTTGAGTGATTTTAATCTTCACGGATCTTTGTCTAAAAAAAAACTGTTGGTAAGAATCTGTCAAATTTTGAAAAAGTTACATTAAAAATTTACTATTTGTTAAACATCTCTCTCGGTATCTAAGTCTATACGCGTATCTATTTCGTTCTGTCTTATATATAGTAGATATCTAGGAAGATCAAAACGTGATCATTAAAATGCTCTGTTATATTTATACTTCTGTAAATTTTAATTTCGATCAAGATCGTGATTCTAAAGAACTACAATTTTTCAGGTCGGCCATTACGGTATTCCCACAGCGCACGGACGGCAAACACGACTACAGGATATGGAACAGCCAGCTAATAAGCTACGCCGGCTACAGGCAACCGGATGGAACCGTGCTGGGGGATCCGATGCATTGCGAATTCACAGAGGTGAGTCAATAAAAAAAACAGAACCTTTTAGTTGCTGATGGAATGTGAGCTGAACAAGTTATCATGAATGTTTACGTTATGCAAACTGAACGGTTCAAACGAATTTTGATATTATCTTTTCTACTTTTAGATAGTATTACTATTTTTTTTGTCTTAATTATGTTTAACATACGACCAGATTAATATTACTTTTCAGTACAGAAAGTCATCAAAAAGAAGCCTTTTGTATTTTTTGAAACATGTCGATAAGTATGTATGACTAATATTTATAATTAATGTATCACTTACACAAAATATGTAAAAAAAATCTATTTGCTATCAATGATTTTATTATGTATTGATAATTTAGATTTTTGTAAGCGATATTGCCAATAAATAAAAATGATATATTCCTTATTTATTATACTCATACTGAATTAACAGGTGGCTTTTGATGAACGTCCGCAAATAGGCCGCTTCGATGAAAATGAAAAAGTTCAATTTACTCACAGCCGCCCATTAATCACTCAAAATTGAGTTATTGGAAATCGACTGCACCTGACCCATTGTGTTTACAACACTTTCAAACTGTCGTTTATTTTTCATGAATAGTTGTGCTCGATAAATCTTTCACATAATTTTCTCTGAACTTATTCACTGCCGTGTAGTATTTAAATATTACGAAGAGCCGATACTGCTTGTTTGTTATCTATTATATAACCTTCAATAACTCAACTCATGCTAGTGAATTTAGTTTTTCCTTGTTAAGGATACATACTATGAAAATAAAATAGCAAATTATAATTCCTAGGTCTATTAGGTCTTGTATCTTCTCTTAGTGTAAGACTGAGTAATTTACTGGTGATAGATCAGCAGCGCCTGAATCTGTCATCTAACAATACTGTGTAAGTAAATATTCTGGTTTGAAAGGCGCTATATCTGAAGTTACTAATATACAGATAATTTAAAATCCGTCTAGGTGGCTTCTAGGAAAAAGAACATACAACCCTCTGTTAATATTATCGCTCTTGTCCCTACATAATATCTAACTTAATCGTCACTAAAGAGTTATTACTTCATAATAATTCTCCCAATTTAAGTTACAAATATGATTTATGGTATCTATTATATTTAAGAATGACAAAGTTTACGATAACAGATTATTATACATTATTTTTTTATGCAGTTGTGTCTCAAGCTCGGATGGAAGCCGCCACACACTGCCTGGGACATATTACCATTGGTTTTGTCCGCCAATGGAAAGGATCCGGACTACTTCGAGATCCCGCGAGACCTTGTCATGGAGATCCAGATGACTCATCCGACGTAAGTGTACGAATTATTTTAGTAAAATCTTATATAGTTTAATTCAATTGACTAAGCACCATCAAATGCAATTATTGAGAAGAGCTGATTTTAATAAAATACTGAATCACTATAACAACCACCGAAAGTTTATTTGCCACAGTGACCAGCGGCAGAAATCTTAACAACGTTTACTCTTATTCTGATAATGTCGTGTTACAAAGAATTGTAGAAGCAGAAGCAGGAAACTACCTCATTACCGCTTGTCTCACGAAATATGACTCATTAACAGTAGATTTACTAACGACAGCGCCTTTCATACCGGAACTCGTAAAACATTACACACTATTAGTTTTCAGCGGTGTGTTAACTTTAATGGGGCAGACCTTAGTTAATAAGATGGTACATTTCAACTGTAAATAACTATTGCTATTTTCTATGCAATTCTTTATACAGTAATAGTAAGTTATTATTAGGATAACGTGTAAAAAGTGTATTGGGACCACTGAAATACTAAAGAAAGTGTTATGGAAGTCCAAACCCTTTCAGAGAAAAGAGAACATTCATGAAATACTAAATAATAGTATACTTAAAGAACTTGATTAAAATTATTCATTGTTTATATTTAATGATCATTTAACGGAACAAAAACAAAATTGTTGGTTCGCAACAAAGTCGATGGGTATTTAACCCGTTAAGTACCAATTTCATCGTTTACGATACGTTATTACACGGCTACTTATAAGCAACATGCCATTGCTTTCCATCAGAGATTTATGCGAGCATAAAAGGGCGAAGAATGCATATTGTGCCACGTGGGGCTGGTGCTCGCAAATAGGCGACGACAAGCCGCCCATACCGAGTAGATTGCTTATCGTAAAACCGTGGTCCAGTGATCTCCAATCTGCGTTTATTGCCCATAAATCCGGTGCCATTCAATAATGTATCGCCATTGATATTGTTAACAGGCGTTAATGTGTTATAAAAAGCGTGATAAGTTCTGATTGAGACGGCGCTGATGGCTCTCGGAGCAGAAAATGTTTGTTTAATAAATATTGTGAGCGCTATTACAAATGTTATTCGTTGTATTAATTATTATCTGGGTTAAATCCTTTGTCTTTGTCACTACACAATTCTGCCTCGTTATTCGAGAACATTTATGAGTTAAACAAAAGGTATTTAAGAGTTGACACTGACCGGCAAGTTTATAGCTATACTTTATTAACTCAAAATTTTTAACACTGCAGTCTAGAGCGAAAGAAGCAAATAATTTACTGAAATTTGAATCCAAATGTTATTTCTGTTTTCATTTACACATATTTGGGGAAACGTCAGGTTAACTTAAGCAGTAATAACTCATGTAAATTAACATAAATAATCGAACAGCGTTTGCGTCATATAAGAAACTCTGTTAAATCTCATTTGGCTCGTAGACAGTGTTTGCTTTGCACTTTGTCCTGATTCAGTTACAACTTTGACTTGAAAATCTTACACAGTCTTGTTCTTAATTTTTCAACAACGAAACAAATGTGCAAAAAAATTATCTAGGGAAAAACTGTGATTCAAGTCAGAGATATTTGTCTGAAAAAATTGTAATTTATTTAACGTAGATGGCGCTAAAACTAATTAATTATTTCTATACATTTTCTATCTTATTAGTCGAGACATATGGACAAATATATATTGTTTGTTGTCAATGTAAGTAACATTTTTCGTTGACGCAGACATCATTGTATATAGAAATATTTCCTTAGACTGGCAGATATAAGTAAAGTTAATAAAAAAACGTTTAGTAAGAAACAAAAACAGATTGCTTTAAATTGACAAAAACATCATTTACTCTTTTAGCTCGTATGATGTGGGAATGTTTAAGAGAAGCGTGAATACGTTATTTCTAGTCTAGTATGCTATAACTACTAATGTATCTAATGGGATAGTAGTCAAGTGCTAGTCTAATAAAAATACTTATTGAGAAAGAAACTATAAACAACTTTAACCACAAAGTACTGTATAATGTCTTAGATGTCGTGAGCTGTATCACGTAGAGGTATGACACATAGAGTTTAGGTTTTCCTGTGAATTAACTAAGTTTTTCCTTGTAGTTACGAATGGTTCGAAGACCTGCAGCTCCGTTGGTACGCCCTGCCCGCCGTCTCCAACATGCGTTTCGACTGCGGTGGCATTGAGTTCACTGCGAACGCATTCAACGGTTGGTACATGAGTACCGAGATAGGATGCCGCAACTTTTGCGACACCAACCGATTGAATATGTTGGAGGTAAGTGAAAAAAAAAATCTGTAAACAACAAAATCTGACGAAAATCTCTGCAATAGGCTCGTCACATTGTATTTTATTCCAAAACTTATAAAGAAGATTGATTAAGTATGTTAGCCCCTAAACTCTTTGTTACTTTAATTTAACTTAACCAATCTAACATTTTTGGGAATCCCCGCAATAACATACAAAAGTTATTTATTCTAGCCAACAAGCTAATAATTCAAACTAAGCTTTTTAATTTTTTTTAAAATGCTTACATTAATTTTATCTGAGAGATAGAAGAAGGTTTACTTTATTTTTCTGAACTATTAACTTATGTGAAGATACGACTTTACGAAAAGGTACGTTTTAAAAGAGGTAAATAAGCGCAAGGAATTTAAAATTCTCTTCAAGAACGGAAAAACTCTAATTTAATCTTCAACACACGGGACCAACTTCAATTTACTCGTGTCGCATGCCAGAGTCGAAATCTTAGGAAATACGATTCGTCGGATCTTCTTTATATTAGACGTGGTTCTATTACAAAGGTTCTAGTTCAACAACATCCATTTTTACATTACTAAACTATCTTTAATTTAACCTTGTAAAAAATTATTCTCCTACAAAGATATTTTATAGTCACCAATGTCTATAATTTATTTTTATTTCAAAAGAAAGTAGCGCAAAACATGGGTCTGGACACGCGGACGCCGGTGAATCTGTGGAAGGATAAGGCCCTCGTCGAAGTGAATGTTGCAGTACTGCACAGCTTCCAGCAGCAGAACGCCACCATTGTCGACCACCACACAGCTTCTGAGAGCTTCGTCAAACATCTGGACAATGAGAATAGGCTGAGGTAATAATTTAACTACAAGAAAATTACTTTTTAACTTTTCTTTCAAATTCCTGGACTATAGTTTTCTAAATTATTTAATTTTTAAACAAATTTAAACATTTTAAGAAATATAATTGTATTTAAAGACTAATCATTCATAACAAATGTTGACAGAGGGTTTGTAGACAGTTAACCAAGAAGACGGTTGTCTGTCAATGAGCGATAAAACAGTCAACAAAATGGCCTCGCAGTGCGGTTTTGTGGAGCCAATAAACATCAATACACATGTGTCGGGTTCAGTACAAACAAATAGGCCACCATCGTGTGATTGTTTATGTGTAACGACTCCATTTGCAACTACTTTATACGTATCACAAATAAGGTCCAATTAACACATGGAAAACGGTGCAGTTAAAGTTTTTTTAGAATGTTCTCGAGAGACAAAGACTTTTATTTTGGATACTTTACAAAATCTTTTCCATGTTCTGGTGAAGAAAATCATTGTAAAAGGCATATTCCTTAAACAGTAGTTTGCGATGACATGTTACATCCACTACACTTCACCAGCATGGTGGACCTTGATTGTCTCCTTGTGGGAGAAGACTTAGTCTCCGTTATTGGAACATTAGCTGATCATCTTTATGTTTCAAATTATTTACGCATTATACTGGTATTGTGTAATTGTTTATTTATGTTACACAATGTTTGTTTTATTTTATTACCACCGTTAATAGGTATGACCAATACATTATTAAATTGTATAATCGTGTCCTTTCCGGTTATTTATTTTTTATAATATATTTACACATATTGAACATTTCTTTATATTTAAGTCAGTTGGTTCAAAATAAATAAAACTTATAATTTTAACTAACAAATGTAATATAGTAATTTTTATGGTCACAGTTAGAAATCAAGCGATAGATAGTTTTTCTAGATACTTAAAAAACAACTTTAATTCAGATCGGGCTGTCCAGCAGATTGGATATGGATCGTGCCACCCATGTCATCATCAATAACACCCGTGTTTCACCAAGAGATGGCGTTGTATTACTTACGCCCTGCTTATGAGTACCAGGTAAATGTTTATTTAATATCAATAAAGTATAACAAGCAACTGACACGTTCCTTAATATTACTCTCACCGACATTTTTTTAATAAGTAAATGTCCAATTGTCGTATTCATTCGTCTTATGGCCCAAAGTGAGTCGTGGCCTCTGGAACAAGATAGACTCAACGTCGCCAACATTCCTGAGTTTGGTAAACTCTAATTATGTTTTTAATACTTATAAATACATTGATATGCTCAGGAACCGGCGTGGAAGACACATCAATGGCAAAAATCGAAGCCGATCAGCGGTAAGAGGCCTATCAACAGAAAATTCCACTTCAAACAAATTGCGCGCGCCGTGAAATTTACGTCGAAGCTGTTCGGCCGGGCGCTCTCTAAGAGGATTAAAGCAACGGTTCTGTATGCAACAGAGACGGGCAAGTCTGAGCAGTACGCTAAGGAGTTAGGAGTCATATTCGGGCACGCATTCAACGCTCAGGTAATTAAGTGCACCAGTGGCATTGAGCCACTGAAAAAACTTTATTGTCTGGTTTCCCAGTTCAGATGGACAAAACTGAAAAAATTAGTTTCATGATAAACTTATTGCATTGAAAATTGATTTAAAACTGAACACAGATTGAAGTCACATCAAAATATTAAATTTAAGTTTCCATTAAGTGTGGTAAACTTATTATCATGGGTAGTAACCGACATTTAAACTTCTAAATCGCCATCGTTCTCTACATTGTCGAAAGATTTAAAATAAACAAGACGATACTATTAGGGAAGATGAAATGTATTTTACTTACAAAAGGGTTATGGTTATTACAAAATTTGTAATTTCAAAAATGTAATAGTATCGTGATGGTTATTATTTCTTTTTAATAGGTGCACTGCATGGCAGACTACGATATAACTTCTATAGAGCACGAAGCGCTGCTTCTAGTAGTGACATCAACATTTGGAAATGGTGATCCGCCTGAAAACGGAGTGGTAAGGAAGCAGATATTTTGGCGATTAAATTTTAAAAAAATCTCGTATAACCTTAACAATTTAAACTTAATTCAAAACAATTAAGTAATTGTTGTTAAGTTAGCCTACTATTTTTTATCTCCACGATCCAATTGAATTGAATACTACCTAGCATAATGTCTTTAAATTTAATTATCTGGATTTCTTTCTAACATTATGTATTATAACAGTTGCTTATTCTTTATTTTCGTCAGGCCTTTGGGGAACATCTATGTGAAATTTTATACGCTGATCAAGTTGGAGGTGAAGATTCTACAGGGTAAGTGCTTTTATGAAATATTTATTTCTTACAAATTTAGTTAAAACATTAATTTATTTAAATGTTTAGCAGCTCACAATTACTGACACCGAAGTCGTTTATTAAAGCGAACAGTCAAATAGAGCTACAACGATACACGTCTGGGAACCCTAAACAACTAAGCAGATTGGAGTCCCTCAAAGGTAATAGATGCTGTGAAATTTTAATTCTGTTTTTGTATCTCATAGTTTATTATGTGATCTATTAAATTCAGGAAGTGCCACAGATGCCACATCGATTGATAGCTTCGGTCCCCTAAGTAACGTGCGTTTCGCTGTATTCGCGCTCGGCTCAAGCGCCTACCCGAACTTCTGTAACTTCGGCAAATACGTAGACAAGTTGCTCGGCGACCTCGGTGGTGAACGTATTCACGACGTTGCAACTGGTGACGAAATGTGCGGTCAAGATCAGGCTTTCCGGAAGTGGGCCTCGAGCGTATTTAACGTGAGTTAATTAACTTTTTTTTTATAACCATTGTTTCCTAATAGACTGCAGAGCCTTTAATTATTCTTTAAAACACGATTTGGTTGAGCTCATTTTATCTTAAATAAATCAATTATTATTTACATTTAAAACAGGTAGCATGTGAGACGTTTTGCTTAGATGATGACGAAACTTTACAAGAAGCAAAGAGAGCACTGGGTTCCGTAACACTTAGTGAAGAGACCGTCAGATTTGCTCATTTAGCAGGTCGTCCACAGACACTGCCTGCTGCTTTACAATCCGCTTTGAATCGACAACTAGTCACATGTGTTGTAAAAGCCAATAAAGATTTAGGCGATTCTTCTGCGGAGAGATCCACGATTTTCATTGATCTAGAACCAAAGGTAAATAAATCATATAGAGACTTATTTTATAAGTTTATAAACTAATAATAAGGCATATATTATTGACTCACAGAGCGAAATCAAATACGATCCTGGGGACCATGTCGGGATTATTGCTTGTAATCGCAAAGAATTAGTGGACACATTATTGGCGAGACTGAAAGATGTCAATGACTACGACGAGCCGGTGCAGCTCCAGTTGATGAAGGAGACCCATACTTCTAGTGGTAAATATGTAATTTTTAAGCTAAATTGTAACAAAATAAGATATTAACAATATGAACTTTACAATGTAAAATACACATTTTAAGGACCGGTTAAATCCTGGGAACCTCATGAAAGACTCCCTGCAATAAGTGTACGGGATTTATTTACAAGATTCTTAGATATAACTACTCCGCCTACCACAATATTGCTACAATATTTGGCAAAGACATGTGACAACGAAGAAGAACGGAAACAACTTAATATTTTGGCCACCGTAAGTACCATTCTGTTTCTTCTCATCGCGGTTTATGGAAGCCCTTTAAAACTATAGATTACATTCATGTTATGTCCAGGATCCGGCGTCGTATGAAGATTGGCGTCATTTCCGTTTCCCAACATTACCTGAAGTGTTAGAACAATTCCCATCGGCTAAGCCAAGTGCATCACTGTTGACTGCACTTTTGTCACCGTTGCAACCGAGATTCTATTCGATCTCGTCGTCACCCATTGCACATCCGAAACGATTACATCTAACTGTTGCTGTGGTCACATACAGAACACAAGGTGAGGATACAATAAACAATAACTAATTTTATAGGCAAGGCTTTCAGAGAATAGTTTAAAAGGTTATAAAATATTTGTCATTATAAATCTTCACTTATTGTTATATATTTGAGATAATCTCTTGTGGAGTGTATAAGGTTTTATTTCTATATCATTAAAATAATATATAAAAAGTATGAAGTAAATATGAAAACGATGTTTGTTTTCATTAGACGAGGAAATATTAAAATGATGTCATGTTCAAACAGATGGTGAAGGCCCTATCCATTATGGTGTTTGTTCAAATTATCTTATGGATCGTAACCCCGGCGATGAGGTCTACCTATTCATACGGAGGTAAACGTTTCATCTCAAATAAAATTTCGATTCACCAATTAATGCTTGTTACGTAATTTTTGATGTATTTTAATAAATTTTAGCGCTCCGAATTTCCATCTACCTCAAGATTTGTCGGTTCCACTCATACTGATCGGTCCCGGAACCGGTATCGCGCCGTTCCGTGGATTCTGGCATCACCGGAAGGCTCTGCTGAGCTCACGCACCCGGCCCACCGCTGGTCCAGTTTGGCTGTTTTTCGGATGTCGAACTAAAACAATGGACTTGTATAGGGAAGAAAAAGAACAAGCGCTTAAAGACGGCGTCCTGTCAAAAGTTTTCCTCGCGCTGTCGCGAGAGAAAAATATTCCGAAAGTAAGTTTACTGATCTGTTTTAAACTTTGTTTCAAGAAAAGGAAGCGGATTTATACAAAATATATGATTTTGCATCACAAAATTGTTATATTTTAAAATATCACATTGAGTATGTTAATCAATTATTTGTAAATTTTTAAACGATGTCTTTTGTATAATTATACTCTTTTATACTCAAAGAATACATTAATTAAAATTGGTATTAAAATTGTAGATGTACGTACAAGAAGTAGCTGAAAAAGAGGGTAATGAAATACACGATTTGTTGGTTAACAAAGGCGCACATTTCTATGTTTGTGGTGATTGCAAGATGGCCGAAGATGTCCACCAGAAACTAAAAGGAATCTTAAAAAAGCACGGCTCAATGACAGATGAACAAGTGCAGAACTTCATGTTTTTACTGAAGGTATATAACAATTTTCATTGCACTTTAAAAATCTTCTTCTTAGTCGTATTTCCTCATGACTGAGGGTCGTGGTCATCATGTGTGATGAAACAAACGAAGACTTACTTGGCAGTTATAATGGAGTGGTTTGCCATTGCCTTCTCCATTTCACATACTAGTCCGACCACGGGTGGTCATGGCATAGATATGTTGGCTTCCTCACGATGTTTTCCTTCCCCGTCAAAGCACGTGATATTAGTTGGTGTTATACTAACTGCACATAAATTCTAAAATTCATTGGTGCAAGCCGGATTCGAATCCGGTACCTCCGGAGTGAAAGCCGTGCGTTCAAACCACTATGCTATCACGGATCAATTAAAACTCTATGGCGCTCCCTTGTCTTATTCCTCTCTCCATTGTCTTATTTGATCTATTCTGGTGATTATAAAACAAGTTTATGTTCGATCTTCGTTACCCTTTAAATTGTAAATAATCAATTGCAACGCATATTAGTAATTATTATAATGCTGTGCATAAATGTACTGAAAGCCGTATCTCGGAACAACTGCATGTGCACCAATTAGTGCAGTACCCATTTTAATACAAATAACAGGTCAAGGTTACAAGGATATGGATAACAATTATTGTGTTTACAATGTAACAGAAACAGAGAAAACGTTTGTTAGTTATATTATTGACTTGCATCATTATTTACATTACGTTCGTATCAATATTTACTGAATTCCGATGATTTTAACTGGCGTTGTAGCTTGTGAAATTGTTGTGGTATATATCTGAATAATCTCCGACAACAGAGGTCAAACATATATAAAATATGTCCTTTCGTTCTCGTAATGCAAACTCTCTGGTTCGTGGTTACTAAGGAGAGGTTTTGGAAAAGCTGACTTAAGGATTTATATGTAACAAAAATGGTACTGATTACTTTAATGATAATGTATCTTGCATAGGAGGAGAACCGTTACCACGAAGACATTTTCGGTATAACACTTCGCACGGCGGAAGTGCACAGCGCCTCTCGGGAGTCAGCTCGGAGGAACCGCGTCGCTGCGCAACCATGACGCCGGTCCTCGCGCTTCCGTCCCGACACGCTCCTTTAATCGATTCGCTCCAGATAATTCGATGTCGCTTTTACAAATTTAAATTTTTAAAATTATTAATCGATTCGTCGAAGCTCTATCAAAAACGTTTACTAATAATTAAAAATATTTCCATATTACAACATTTTTAACGAATCAATCTCGCTTTGTATTGAAATTTAGAATCTCATAATCATATATTTAAGAGACACGACAAGAAGAAGAAGAATTGTCATTTGATCGAATCTTTAACTGTTATTGGGATTTCTCCTTATAAAAACACTGTATTATTCTTCATTAATTCGCAGAATTAGGATTCATTTTAATTTACTTAAGAATTATATTTTAGTGTGATGTGATTATATAGATTAGTATTTTATGCAGGGATTACCTATATAAAAACGCACAAGCATACATTTTATTTTACTCATTATATTCCTTATTACATTTATGTTGTGTTAAATAATTTTAAGTCAATTACTTTTTTAAAAATATTAATTGAAATTCAACGATTAATGTGTATAAATATCATCTGATAATGAATCTTCACTTCTTTCCTATTATTAATCCTTATGATTATGAATGGGAGGATAACGGTAATCGCCCCTAACCTTGCTAGGATAGTTTCCAAACCAACGATTTGATTTTATCAAATTGCCTAAAATTTCTAACTTCATCTCACGAAGTTAATGGCTAACTGTTCTACTTTATTTCAATTTAATTGTTATCATACTTAGACGATAAACAAGAAATAAAGATTTATTCAATAAAATTTTATTGATATCGTTATCGACGTCTATTTACATAAAACATAAGTTATTTTAATAATAATATCGTAATGTATTTTTTCCGCTGTTTAAATGTCTCTTTTGCTACCGTCGTATATTGAATGTCTTGAACTTTGTGATTGTATTCTAGCTGATAAGAAATGTATTAATATTTTCTATTATATCCATATTCAAAATTTAATATAAATAAAAAAAAAAACTTCCTAATAACCAATACTTCTGTGTTACTACAATATAAATATGATAAACATTGTACTTGTCTTCTTATATCAATATATACTAATTTTGTGAATGTAATATTTTCAAAGGATCATTAAAAACTTACATTTAATATTCATAGAGCATATAATTATAATCACACATCCGATTAAGTATTGCACCATAACAACCAGCAGCCAGCAACCAGTGGGAGCTATTTGGCTGTGTTTATGATAGCTGATAAAACGATCGTATCTTTCTGAACTATTCCAATAATCGTCTGTTATTTACGAAATAAAGTTCCTTCGTATTCATTATTAGTTTATCTTTTACACCTTATACCATTTAAATAGTCACTAAACAGCTTTTGATGTCTGTAAATCAAATAAAAAAATACACACCAAAAAAGATTTGGTCGGACAGAATTCCCGATTGTATTCTATATTAAGCAACATTTTATGAAAGTTTTTAAAAGAAAATCTGGTGATTTGATACTTACTGTTACTTATTTAATTATTTGCTGACTAATTATCAGCTTAAGTCTTAAACAAGAAAAACCTATTGGTTATAAAAATATCAAATCACAAACGTTTTACATTTACTTCAAATTTAAAATTCGTTATTAATTTTTGTAAAATTGTTTAATTATATTAAAATAAAACTCCTTTGACAACAAACTAAGTTTTATCCTGTTAAGTACTTGTGTATATGTCATATATGTATTACATACGTCATCTGTACTAAGATCCGAGGTACGGAGGTTAATAAGGAGTTTATCATCGTGTTACAAGTTAAAACCTTTGTAACGGGTAAATACCTGTTCCAAACTGTATATGCGAATACAGACTTCAATGAACATGATAATAATTACAAATGCAAACTTCCTGTTTATTTAAGGATATAAGTATAATAATAAAAAAAAGCTTTGACAATAACCTGAAGTTCAGATACAAAATTTCGGATTTACAAATTCTTGTAAAACATAATCTGCTTCGTGGCGTCTAGGCTTGCTTGTAACATACATTTTCTAGATTATGTAAAAAACTAAGCAAATGGCGGGTTTCACTTACTAAATAAAAACAAAAAGTGGTAATGTAAAACTACAAGTACGATTTCAGTGTGTAAAGTGCGAAAACCTACTAAAGAAAACAAACGACTCACATGTTAAAGAAGAGTATGGCGTGTGGGTACATGACCATACGCAGGTAACATGATGAATAAGTGAAGGGATTCCCTGGTGTGTTCAGTGTTATCGATGATTCAAATTATTTCACCTCTGAATGCGTATGAAATTAGGTTTTCAAACGAAATTTGTTTACTTAGGGTTTTCATTATTGCGGCAAAGCGACAAACAGCATGACGCTTCGCTTTCGGTGGTAAGCTATACGCCTGGCCATAACAATGCGGTGTTAGTTGGAATGTTTACTCAACATCACTGCGATATATCTATGTGGAATTGGTTATTAAATATCCTTAGTCTAATAATTTATTGAATGGCGTATTACAAAGTAGACAATATAAACCGGTATTTACATTAACTCCAAACCTCATCTTACGATAAAGTAAAATCGCTGCATAAACAGCTGATAGGGATTATAAGTTTTTATATTTAAATGAATGATAGTACATAAAATTCTTGATAACTGTATAAGCACTTTGTGAGATTTGAACCTAAGTTCTAGACAAACCAGTTTTAAAGATGAACGGTAATTTGATGATGCATGAAAATTTTTAACCTGAAATTGTTTATAACTAATTCATGTCAAAAACAAATTCATTGCGTATCAGGTTTGATGTTTTTGACTATGTAAAAAGAACCGGATAGATATGAACCGGTTTCAATTACAGTATTTAATATATGAACCAGTTTTATGCTCTACATCACGGCTTCATTAAAATCACACATATCACAAATACCTAAAAAAAAAGTAGTTGATGTTAGTAAATGTTTATTAAATACAAAAATTAGTATTGACAACAAAGATTAACTATTTTTTGTACTTATAAGTATATAGTTTGTTGAATGAATTAAAAAAATCTTAATTTTTTTACGTATTACTGAGTGGTCCGAAGTTACAATTTTTTTTTTTAATTTTAAAATAACTTACCTTTGTTGTATTACTGTTAGAATTAAAAAAAACAAAACTGAGGGTAGAAAAATGAGAAATATTTTTTTCTGTGCTAAAGAGCGAATGTCAGTGTTTATACCATAACTATAAACTAATTGCTAAAATAACTCATAAAGACTGTACAGTTTACTAAACAAGCTAACATAGAGTTAGATGACTATTTGAACAGTCAATACTTTTAAAACTCTAATTATGAAGACTGTTTATGTTAATTTTTAACCTCGAAATTAGTTGCGTTATAATTTAGAAAAAGGAATTTGTGTGTTAATAAATTTTGCTAAAGCCTATCGTCTTATTTTCAGTGTTCGTCGTGGTTGTTTTTTTTTTTGAAAAAAGTGTCATTTTCATCTGTAACCTTGGGTAGGGGCGACGGCGTCCGGTTCACCTCTCAGTTGTTTTGTTACGTTGGCGTGACGTCGGCCTGTTGATTGTTTTTTTTTGCTAGCGATGCTTAGAAGCTGGGCCGGTTGCCGCGACAACGGCGTACAGTCAGTACAACTCCGGACGGACAGCCGTATGCGTATATATTATGCTGCAGCTATTGTTGACGCCAGTCCGCTTTACGTTAATTTCAGTGATCGCGTCCCGTACGCGCCGGATTGATTGACTTCAAACCGTACGACCAGATATGTTCAAATACTGTTGCGCTGAAGACGAAAACGATAGCCTAGATTCCCGCGACATGGATCGCTTTAACGGCCACCGCGAAGCGCCAGTTTGCCCGTTCCGTAGTGATTTTAATGTTGACAATCATCAAAAGAATGGGAAGCCTAATTTGCGACTAAAAGTGCCGATCCCATTAAAGCTGAAAAATCACTTGGTCTTCGAAGAAAACTTTGACACACTGTACACGCGTATTGACGAAGTGGCAAATTTTGTGAGTACATATTTAAATTTTTTAGTTTAGTCTGTATATACTTCTGATTTTCTATGTTTTTAAATATGGTAAAATCAATAATTACAAAAAATCACACAAATTACCAAGTAAACAATAATTTAATTCGTAGAAATCAATAAAACTAGGAACTAAAATAACATATTAGGTTTTATTACATTTACAGTTTGTCTTTAATTAATGTACGCCCACTGCTGGTGCAGTGGTTTGGTGTAGGTCTTACATTAATTTTAATTCTAAATAAAAATTTGCTAATTATAACAATATTTAATAATAAAGTAATGTTAATTTAAAGTTAAACTCTTATTGAATTTAACCAAACAGGTATAGGTGAGTTGACTGTGTAATTTTTATAGACAATAACAAAATTATCCTACTCTTTTATATGGTAAAATTTGATAATTTAATAGATTTTCTTGAATTGTTTACCAAGTGACATGATACAGTAAGAATTTGACAAGTATCTTTTTTGAAATCAGAATAATCATTAATTTATTACCTTTTTTATAATTTAAAGTATAATCTTTTATACTGTTAATGTGTAAGAGTTAATTTAGAACAACTAATTGGTTTTGGTATAAATCGCTGCTGTTGATGAATCATCAATTCACTACGCATCCCTCTAAATGTTTAACAATGCACAATATCTAACGTCCAAATTTCAGGATAGCCGTTTATAAAGCAATGTTAGCAAATTTGTACTAGTTGTTAAATTTAGATGTGACGCGTATCGGAACTGCTTATTTCCACATAGCTTTTGTTTATGATCTAAATTAAAAAAAAATTGTTTCGTACATCGATCGTTAAATTGTTTACGGTTTCAGCAACGCATCAACTATGTTATTATTGACTCGTGATTCTCTTTACGTAATATTATAAACGATGCTTTCACATGCTGAGAAAATGGATAACGTTTCATTACTTACCGATATTTCCACATCATTATAATGTGCTTTCTTTAACCCGATGTTTGATGGTCAGATTAAGAAAACTATTCCGGTCTCCAGCTACTCTTTTCAATTAATATAATTTAAGTCCATTCAACTTCTTTATATCGGTAAACTATTTCATCCATTGTCTACCTGGAAGACATTATCCAGAATTTTCTCTCTTAAGGATTATCGTTTGGAATACATAAAGGTATCTTCTTTGTATAGAATAGCAACCTTTCTTTTTATAAAGGATACTATCAAAACTTGATTATTTGAGACGAACTGCATCAAACGCTAGAATATATAATAAGAAAAATCTCGTGTGAACTGTATGTTAGTTATGTTAATTTAACTGTCTACACATAGTAAGAAAAAAGAGATTTTAGACACCAAACACTTCAAACAATACAATATTAATATCTTTAGCAACTCGACAGATTATTTTCCAAACTACATTACGAAATTTTGGAACATAACAATGAAATGTTTTGTTCAGTGACGTTCATAAACAAAAATATTTTTTAATATTTGAATAACAGGAGATTTTTATTAATAATATAACTACGTTTGAATCATTTGATATCGCTAAACATTTTGAATTTTCAATATATAAGTCATATTATCCTTTGCTGTCATCATATCATATGATGCACTGTGAGCAGTAATTAGTACGTCACACAACACATTATATTGTCATTTAGCATCTAGATACCAAGTGAACACAATGGAGATCATAAATTACATGTGAAAGAATAGATTAGGTCATTCCGGCAACTAACAAATAATAATAGTCTTAATTCCGTGTTTAAGTGTAATTCCAGAGAACAATTTTCAGTTACGTTACAAACGAAGGAGAAACTTAATTATCTCAAGAAATTGAACTAATTCATTCATTAATACGTTTATGTTAGAACACAGAGGAACCTATCATAAATTTATCTCGAAATCAGATGAAAGACATCATCAATTTTACATAAATACTAAATTGAATTTGTTTAATATAGAAATTATTAGTTTGCTTCTAACATAAAGCCAGTAGAAGGAACTCGGCAAATAATTAAACAAAGATTTTCATTCTGCATATCAGTAGATTAGAAAGGACGAAATATTTTAAAACAACCCTAAGACAAATACGAAAAAATATATGAATTGAAGACATAAAAAATATTGATGGTACATTTGTAACGTACTCACAGAATGCTTGTACCAATACATGCCAAATACGCAACATATAGTAGTTGCTTAAAAATATTATCTTGATACTTAAAACAACTGTCCTTCACATGACCTTACGAATATTGTTAAGATAAATCGCCAGTCTATGGGAACATTTCCTAAACACTCCAGATTTGATGCCCGTGAAACATACGGCAACAGTATGTTGTATATTTATATTATTTTAATCTAGTCCCGTATGTTATAAGACGCTAACTACATGCCAGAATGATTTACGAAACAATATTTATCGTCCGCTTTACGATTTGGAAAGCGCTTTAATTTTTTTGGTGACAATTTATTATCTTTTGACTGCGTTCCCATTTCTAAGAGAGCCAAGAAAATAATCCTTATTAATACCTTATTTCCTTTTAAATCACAAATTTAGTCATAGGTTCCTTAATACAGAATTGTATTCATAATTTACATTTAACATCAAATTGATGTATGTGCCTATGTGATGTAAACTACGGTATAAATTATAAGAAATATTAATGTTTCGACAATTCATGTAAATGCTGTAAAAACCCAAGAAGCCCATTTCTCACAAATACAAAAACATAGATGTAATAAATGTGAGAAATATTTTACCTCCGCTATTAAAGTAATTTTTTAGATATACTTGCGAAGGTTCAATTTGGGAAGGATTTTAATATTCAACACAAAAGATTTTTCAAACTCGGTTTAATACAATAGCGATACGTACATAATCAATTTGATAAAATACTAGGTATATTATATAATAGATAGTATACATGTTTTTCATTATAAAACGAATTGATATTATAATGAATACTGAATCACGAGGAAGACTAGATTAGGCTCTATCACTCTCAATATGTTTTAGCCATAGGGGTGAAGGCTTTTCCGATATATATTATATGAACTAGTCTCGTTTTTTACCTGATTTTAAATTAAAAATCTTTTTATCTATTTTTAATGAAACTAAAGTTTAGTTAAAAAAAACATAAATATGATTTTGTTATATGATTCGATTTTAAGACAAAATGTATGAAGCCGTTATATATTCATGATTTGTAATACATAATACCTCTGCTGCCTCTAGTGTGATATTGTGAAAATTATTTCTGTATATATGTGTTTAAGCTTCTTTCTCATCTGATCTACAACTGCATCTATCCACTTCCTATGTAAAAGAATGTTGAAAGGGATTAATTATTCTTTAGTATTATATTCGTTTAAGTTTTCTTTAATATTACAAGACTAGGAATAACTGAATAATTTATAATTATATGTATGTATTAAAACCGCGTTAATGGTTACAAAGCATTCATATTATTCGATGTGTTCACATAGTTTCAAATAATTACCTGTCGAAATTCCGCTAAAGATATCAACATTCAAAATCAAATCACCTCCGCTTGTTATCTTTAAGATGAATGGCCCATAGTTCGAGTAACTATTGTTAATATTTAGAGGTGATAGCTCAGTTTACGCGATCGTCCCGTAGAGGCGTGGATTCGATTCTCACTGAATTAAATTTCCGTTAAATGAAAACATCTTAAAGATACCGGTTTATTCCAAGATGAGATTCCGTGGACTTACTTTTCCTCAGGAGAGTAGACCCCAATTCTCAAAAATGGGAATACAGTAGAGTGTATGTTTACTGTTAATAGCAAACAATAATAAAATTAACAAATTCATTAAAGTAAACTGCTGTTTTATAAATATACAAGTAATTATTGGATTTGTAGTATGTTAACAGCATAGGCACAACTACTAATCTCTCACTTTGTAAAACGGATTCGATTCCAAGGCATCGCTGTTGCGATTTTCAAAATATATGACCTAGAGTATTCTAGGAAAGCACTTTATACCATCTTCAGGCTCATTTTAACTACACAAGCAAAATTAAGATCAAGCGTTATAGTTACAGTCATATTCAACATAAATTTGTATTGACCCTAAAATTAATGTCAAAAAAATTTTCAATAGAAATTAATGTAATTAACTTTCGGGTTTAAAAGTATTTTTTTGGAAGAGATCTGTATAAGAAGATTCATTTCAAAACCACCCATTCATGTCGTCGGTTAACAATTGAGTAAGGGCGTAAGTTCAATCAAATTTAAATTAGCTTAACGAACAATACAGTTATTGTCGACTGTTAAGTCACTAAGTTCTCACTTACTTTTACGAAAACAATTCTGTCGGGCGTGGGAACAATGCCCGTGAGTGGACCGCGCTAATTTATTAACAAAGCAACTCTTGTGGAGTCAGGCGTTCGCATTAAATAACAACGCACCAGTTTCCCGAATACCTTGTTAGTAAGTTATTAGTAATTTATTGCACCACAGCGAACGGGTATCACCGGCCGAAGGAATTCCAACATTATAATAAGATGATAAGACCTCGACAAACTACCGCTAGTCAAAGGATATGCCGCTACATTTTAATTAAGTTACAATAAGCAAATCCTATAAATATTCATAATTAAATATTAACTCGATCTAAGTTTTAATTTGTGGTTACCTGTTGCTTGTATCAATAGAAAAGATATTTCATTATAAACTGTATACTGGGATTATTCTTCTTCTTTTCCTTAGCATTTGTCCCGTATTTAAACTGGGTCTGCTTTCCTACTTCTTGCCCTCCACTTCGCTCTGTCCCGGACGTGACTTTCTTAAGGATCAGAGAAGAAGAAGATGAAGACTGGGATTGTATGAAGTTGTTACTTTTTACCTATACAAAGACGAACAGTACGTTGACCTGATGGTAAGTGATATGATCATAGAACAATGGAGCTAGTTAGGTTGACATAGCACCACATTTTCCTCTTCGCCTTGAGATATAAGATGTTCAATCATAACATTTGTTACGACACTCTTTAAACTGGAACACAGTAACATTAGCACACTACTGTGGTACTTACCTACACATTCTTCGGAAACAAAGGCCAGTAAAAAATTTTGTCATCATAATGAAGAGTTTTGTATTTTTGATATGACGAATATATTCGTTACAAAATGATGACTAATAACAGACAAATCAACATTTTATTGTTCAGAATAACAATATTGTTAGATAATATCTTTTCGAGTTATTTTACTTATATCAGTACCTTTTGTTTCGTGAATTACTCTTCACAAATCTCGATGGGGAACTTTGTTAGTCCCCTGCTTAGTACTTCACGTCGACGCTTCGGGGAAACATTTCACAAACGCGAAGCTTCCAAGTATCGGTGCAGAATTAAGTAATCCTTATCGGAGTTGAATAGGATGACGAAATGGCCGGTGTAATAACGAGACGGTGTCGAGGCAAGCGCGACTAATCACGACGGATCATGGAACCGGATGCTGGGAATACCCTGTTCAATATATAATAAGGCGTCTGCGGCCTGAGGGGATACAATGGAACCAACAATTTACGAGATAGCGATCAAATCATTCATACAGTTTGATAGTTATTTATATAACATGCAATAGTAAATATTTTTGTTTATTTATCTACACTTGATATCAAGTACATATGTACGTAAATGGCGACGGGTGATACCCAGTTTTTTTTTTAATTACTATGCGACGAGACGAGCAAGACGTTCACAAAGTCAAAGTCAAAATTTTTATTCAACATGGGAACAATAGTTCACTTATTGAATGTCAAAATCTACCACCCATTCGCAAAACAAATGCCACGGACCTGAGAAGAATGCGCAAGAAACTCAGCGGGCTATATAAATATAAATTTTTGTTTGTCTTCTTCATTTTTAAATGTCTTACACGTACTGACACATACTGCTTGAGAATCAGCGCCATTTATTTCCACACATCGTTATCATTTAAAAAATCGTTAACACTATAATATGATTTACTTATCAAAACATTTTTAATTTTATTTTTTAATTTTCACCTGATGGTAAGTGATACGCTTGCCCATGACAACGTGTTAAGTTAAGACTTTCTTGACGTTTACACTGCACCACATTGCGCTCGTCGCTAACATAAGTTGTTAAGTCTCGTTACCCCAGTAATTACACTAGCTACAGCGCCCTTCAATCCGGAACACAGTAATGTTTGCACACTACTATTTGGTGGTTGAAATAGGAGCTGCGGTGGTACCCATCTAGACGGTCTCCGCCAACAGAGACCTACCACCAGTAATGAAGAAGAATATACAGAAATTGAGAATGCTATTATCGCGACAAACTCCACTACTTATGTGGCCCCGGAATCGAAACAGCGACCTTTTCGTTAAGCAAAATATTAATTAAATAGGTTAATAAAGTAAAGTAAATAAATTAGTACCTCTTGTTATGAAATTACATTGAATCTAAGATGATTCTATTTATTTCTTTTATTAGGTTTTTATTATTGTATACTGGTTATTTACAATGTGTAATGTGAAACATGTGAAACTAATTCTAACACTTCACTTATACTCGTAACAAATACACACAACGACATTCAAATTCTTTAATTCTTCTAGATTCATTCAGACCATAAATGTATGTAATATAGAACAAAAGGGTTTCTAAAAAGAAGATGATTAAATATTCTTTTACAATACCTCAAATATATATTGCGGTAGATATTAAAATAAAAATTTAGGTCAGTAAAAACAAGTACTGCGTAAGTAATTTACTAGCAGATACTAAAGTACTAAAGCAATAAAATCGTTATCATAACTGGTAATTATAGATTTTATAGGAATGCGTTTTTTTTATGTACGATTATGACATTTCTTGTCATCAATTATAACTTCTATTTACTGATTGCACAGTAACATTTTTCTAAGTAATATCGTCATTATTAAATTTTCAACATGCTTCGGTTTTTACTTGATCCGTATTTTAATGATGATGTTTGATGATTCTTATTCGTAACTAGTAGAGAGTAGACCTTTGTAATATGTAATAACGTTATCCTTAAATGATTTTTATGATATTTATATTAACAGAAAGGTTTTTCTATAATCAAAACTAATAAATAGACAAATAGTGGGTTCAATAATAGTTTTCTTAGAATCTTAGGATTATTGATGATATATTATCCTCGGTTCTTACATTTATTCGATTGTATAATTTCGTGAATACTATTAGATTTATCTATTGTAGATATCATATTAAAACCGAAGCCGTGTAATTTTAAATAATAATTTGAATGAGGAAGCTAACCAGCTCTTACTTAACTCACTTCATCTATGATATACATTTTATTTATTGGTTTTTCTTAAGGTTATAAACAAATTAATGGCCGGTCCGCCAATTGGAAATGAATTTTGATTTCACGGCGATTAGCTATAAAAAGTTAACGGATGTCAAGCGATCGGTTAGATAAAAACGGGTACATCATCATAACATTTTGTTCGACTTCCACGTATCACATAATGATGCCGCGTTCATTGATCGTATATCATAATGATGTAATCATGTTTTTATATCTTATCATACAGATTGTTTGCGCTGTGACCAATAGCAACTAGTGTATGACACATATTTCGTTAAAAAAAATCAAAGCATCTATTTTTATGGCGATAGTTAATAAGATGTTTTTTTTTTCGAAACGTTAAATATACTAGATGAAATATCAAAATTAGAGGAAAAGGTTTACATAGTTCTTTAACTACTCATATAATTGTGCTTATAAACAATTTATCCGTTACATTCATAATTCCTTTTGGACAAATGTAGAGTTGCAACAAATATAATGTATAATAAATAAATAATGATTCATTATAAATCTTCTTTATGATATATTAATTAAAACATTACGTATGTATAATTTTTATTCATATAAGCAATAGAGTAAAAGAAATATTCCATTCATATATATTTTGATATTGCATGCATTTGATTTGATTTATTTATAAGCTTTTATTCCTATTCAACGGCTGAAATTATAATGATGATGATTTATGTTCTAATGAATTCTAATTGGAGAACTATTTTGACTTGGTATTTGTACGAAATTTGATGTTGTTTTTATCAAAGCAAATTACTGAATCAAAGTTGGACAAAGTTTTTTTTTTGCTTTTGGTATAACGTTAGCTTTTGCACTGTATATATCGATATGTTTTTTTTTCTACATCGTTCAGGCGAGTATTTACTAATGAAAAAAATACTAATGAATGTTCCGACCGAAACTATTTTCATGAATGGAATGAAATTGGGACTTATATGTTTCAAGACGTCGGAAAGCGCTGAGTCACGAAAGCAGTTAAATTTAAAGAATTTTAACAAAATCTCTATACAACGCCATCCTTCATAATTGAATATTATTGTAAGGCAATTACAGCATAAAGTTGATCCCAAATAAAAATAAAATTTGACCTGATTGTTAATTTTGTCGTTGGTAAAATTATAGCAATGTGATTTCACGGTAGGTACAAAATCTGATATCAACCAAGGCCTTAATGGGCGTAACACAAACTGGCACGAATTGATGGTTACACACTAACTGCAAAATAGACTTAAAGTGAGGAAATAATTAATGATACTTTAACGGCTGTAGCTGCAGATGTGAAGAACGAATCAAAATCATCAGAACCAAATACTAATTCGCTTAAAGAAAACATGAAGCTATGTCAAAAGTCTTCTTTAAGAAAACTGCGTCTCCTATCGATAACTGTAGTATTCATTGAGCAAAATCAAGTCTGACAAAATAATATTATATATCTTCTTCAGTTAAAGAAGTTAAGTCGAACCATAATACTTGGCAAAGTATTTTAAAGAAATGTACGTAAAATAAATGATTATAAAAAAAGATTCAAGCTGGTTATTTCAATATTACAAACAAATACTCCTATTTCATTTATTTGCACAGATGTATATTTACCAATTGTTTTTGGCGTGTTAAATAAATTACCTTGGCTTTCTCCTAGTGAAGTCCCAGTTGTGGGAACGTTGAGTGGATTAATTATTTAGGGATGTGTACATGAACTAAAGATCCCTTGCAATGGTAGGAGAACGAGTAGTATTTACCAATTTAAATAGACAAACGCCGCAGAGATGTTTTCAATGAAGTCATTAGTTTTGATTTGATAGTATCGTTTGTGGAATTAATTACGTTAAATGATTCGCAATGATCATTTTGCATCGAAGCTATTATATTAAGACTGAGATGATCGTGTTCAACATGGACTGTAATGTACAGCACACATTGTTATGTTATCTATACTCGGCTGGTACTGTTTAAAGAAGCACTTAACAAGTGTATACCGACAATAATAAACTGTATAGTGTATAATTACATTGAAACGTTATCCATTAGTAAAGACAGGAAAAATATGCTTGTAATTAACACAGTGATATTCAAACACCTACTGATTGAAATAAAATTGTATTATTTATAACAAAATCGTCGTTATGTTATAAATACTAAAGTAAAATTGTTTGTTAGTTTGTTATGCTTTCAAGACTAGACCACTGAATCGATGCTGAATTTTAATATTTAGGCAAATGAGATCTCATAAAATGGATATAAAGAGGCATAGAAAAGACTATGGAAAAATCGTCTACTAAATATACTTCCTACGAATTAAATAAGTTTAGAAAACATACATGAGTCTTGATAGCAAATAAACAAATGTTTAATTACATAAAAAATCACTGCAAACGTTGAATAAATAAAAATTAAAAATGTATAATATAAGAATACAAACTTTGTGCTTGCTTGGCGTAATTATGTAATTAACAGATATTTTTTCTTTACAGAATACAAAATGTACGGAGAAAATTTGCCAAACAAGTATTATGGATATTCCAAACAGAGGAGATACACCGAGAACACCGGAAGAAATATACAAAGACGCGCAGGCTTTTCTCAAAGAATACTTCGGTTCTATACGCAGGTGAATCTTTCTTTTCTAGTTCTATATTAAAAATAAATGCTTTTTCTCTGAGTGTTAGGGTCCTGGTCTCAACTTCAGATTGTTAAGTGACAATGAAGCTTAAAGTTGGAGGATTATAGACTACATATGTTACAAGACAAATCGTTAAACGCTGGGCCACCGAGACGTTCTTAATCAGTGTATATTATTAACATTTTCAAAAACAAATATTTATTATTCAAAATATTGTACAGTTAATCAACAATATTAGAATTAAAAAAAAAAATCACTAATTAAACTGTGAATTTCTTTATGTCTTTAGTCTACAATATTGATGATAAATACATTCAGAACCTATAACCACCTTCCTATCAGTCGATTGATTCTTTAGCGTTAGACTGTACATAATTTCAAAATCGATGTTATATAAACTATAATGTTTATATTTTCATACATTTTTAATTTCAATTGTAAAGTCTGTATGAATATAAATCAAAATCAATTCGCAATGAATCGTAAGCTCTCGACTGATTTCCGGAAATCACTTTCAAACGGGATTACTTACTGTGCTTCTTTGTTAAGCCTAAATTGTAATTTAAGAATTTGAACTCGATTTTACATTAAATTCTACAAAATTTGTTGCCATTCCGCTGCTGGGATTAAACGTTTAAGCTTAAATGGTAATAATGAGATTATCAACTGTTTAAAATGTATTAGAACATGCGAAAACTATATTTAAAATTTCACAGTACTCGAATTAACAAGTTATGTTTGTAACGTATAAATTAATAAGTGAATTCTCGATAAAATACCTAAAATTAGTAATTGGAAAAATTATCGAGAATAATGCTTCTATTCAATACTTCTTCAATTTAAAATATTGCTTATGTTTTTCACAAGCAAAATAAAGTTTAAAAATTTATCCGAGAACAGAATCTTAAATTTTAAAGCTATTTTAATTGTCGTTAATTCTCATATTGCTGTTGTAGGGAAAATTCAGAAGCACATTTTGCAAGATTAAAGGAAATAGAAACGGAGCTGGCTGAGAAGGGCAGCTACGATCTGAAGACGCCGGAATTAGTGTTTGGCGCAAAGCTGGCCTGGCGCAACGCCACCAGATGCATTGGACGAATACAGTGGAAGAAATTACAGGCATGACGTTTATATAACTTCGTATAAATCTACACAGTGTGCATTGATTAATAATATCTCATAAAAAGGATTAGACTAAACTATAGGAAGTAGTTCGTCTATTTTTCTTCGTAAATACCACTTACATTTTTGGTTCCAAACATAATAACAAGTTACTAATAAACTTGTCGTAATAATAAATTTAGATATCATACCAAAACGATAATATACTTAGCTATTAAAAGAAAACTTTCCCATATAATGTTGTACAAAAGAAAAAAACAAATTCAGGTTAAAAAAGTGTATAACATTTTTCCAAACGTAGCTTCTAATAATGCCGCATTCAAACTTTTAATTGGGGTCTTAATGGCTTTATTTGGCATGTAACTTGTGGAGTTAGTCCTTTTGTTAACCAAATTACTTTATAAATGTTGTTTGTGTATTTAAATAAACAAACGCAAATAAAATGGGTAAAAGGTTTAAATTAACATTCATCGAAAACATTAAACTTTTATCAGGTGTTTTCATTGCACGTATTAATTCATCCGTAATTGTTGCAATGGTATAAATCATTTCTAATTCTGTTCTGGTACTGGGAATGCAAAAGGAAGTACATCATCATCTTCTTCATTAAGATTTTATTAATTCGTAACGATCACAGCGAAAGTGACTACTAACAAATAATTTTGGTGGTAGCTAGATATGTATTTAAATGGATTATTGATCATGGATTATTCATAACACATAACGATAATAGTTGTACAAGAAATTCTAAAAGGAAATGTTATTCTTCAGATATTTGACTGCAGAGAAGTAACGACTGCCAGCGGTATGTTCGAAGCGCTCTGTAATCATATCAAATACGCAACGAATAAAGGAAATATAAGGTAAAACTTTTAACTTTATCACTCACCTTTAATTATTGATAAAAGTAAGAATAAATAAGGAAAAAAACAAATTATTCAGAGCACATAAATTTCGAAATTCAACCACTATACATATATTGCCAGAGTTATTAAAAAAAATGAGATCATTAGATGCAAAGAATAAAACATTAGCAACGCCTCAAAAAATGTTTTTTTGATGTAGTAATGAAATAGAAACAGGTTAACGCAATTAATTCAGATAAGTCACCAAAAAAAGTAAAAATTGAAAACAGATTCAAAAGACTAGATTGTTCTTATAATTATAAATATACTTGCCAAAAAATATTGTTAAAATTGAGAAAAGCCGA
Organism: Byasa hedistus; assembly: GCA_029286795.1. Taxonomy (NCBI): domain Eukaryota; kingdom Metazoa; phylum Arthropoda; class Insecta; order Lepidoptera; family Papilionidae; genus Byasa; species Byasa hedistus. Next base: position 2,618,139 of record JAGSMW010000016.1, read on the forward strand.
AAATATTTAAGTTTTTCTTAAATTACAGATCAGCAATAACAATATTTCCCCAGAGGACTGACGGCTGCCACGATTACAGAATATGGAATCCGCAACTTATCAGTTATGCTGGTTACGTAGAACCAGATGGCTCTATAATAGGAGATCCGGCTCGCGTTGAATTTACAGAGGTACCTCCTTTGATTTCACGTTATAGAATTTCTTTATAAAAAAGTCTTATAATAATTCGTATGATTGAACTCGTTAAAATCAACTCAAGATTCGGACAACCGGATAATTAACGAACCACACTTTTTATTTCCACTATTTCGTCGTCACTTTCTCTCACATGTTGAGCTCTTCATACCATTCTTTATCTTTGTCGTTGTCACTCTTGACAGAGTGGTCATGGTAATCACTTCAGGTGTTGTGGAAAGCTTTTCAACGCGCCGCCACACTTCTCTGGTGGCCTTTCTCTTCATATCATTGGCCTGGTTTAATAGATCTTGGATATCCTCTATGGTTTATTTTTTATCTACAACAGTCTAACACTCAATTTCAAATGCTGTTAAGTGATAATATAGACGTGGATGGTGAAGCGTGTTCGCCTCTTTCTCTCATATGTCATCAGCAGGAATATAGCAGTTCTGTTACACATAAAATATGTGGATGGTATCGAATGAGGCAGGTTCGTATAAACCCTACCACCAAGAATCTTAAGCTCAGTAATGCCAATACACTTACAACTCAGCCATTCCAAAAATAGATCATCATAACGTTATTTAAAAATTACAGAATGATGATCTAATATAAATTGCCTCTTCACGTACACCATTGTTCGGTGAGATCCGGTTGGATACAACATAAAAACTTGAGAACAATTTACATTCAATATTGACAGACTCTATATCTATAGAGCGTAGACGCAATTGTCATTTTTATCAACAAAACATGTCTGAGTACACCAGTTAAAGAAACGTATATTTTTTTTTAAGTAAATGTAATAAAAACATGCCTGGATTGACTGTTTTTTTATGTTTCGTTAATATCGGCTAAGTTATTGATACTTGGATTTCTTTGTACCAAACCATGACTCGACTAAATACGTATGTTGTATTCACCATGATTGTTTTAGATCTGCATAAAACTCGGATGGACATCACCGCGAACTGCGTGGGACATACTACCTCTGGTTTTGTCAGCTGACGGCAAAGACCCAGAGTTTTTTGATATACCACGCGAAATAGTGATGGAAGTGGAAATGGAACATCCCAGGTGGATTAGATTTTTAATACATTTAAATTAAACTATATACATATTATAAATCGGACACTAAAACTCTCTGTTGAAAAAGTAAATAACTAAATATTAATAATTTAAGTGTCCATAATATTACTACAAGATTTTTTTTATTAATTGCAAAAGATGCTGACTTGTTTACTGATACAAAAAGCTTAAAACTTGTTTAAAAAATTTTAGCTTTACAAATTTCATACTGTTTATGAACTTATCATTGCACGATTATAACATTATTCGTCTAGAATCATAGAGACGTTATTTTAAATTCCAATTCTGAGAAGATTGCAATTGAGCACATCTAGAGAGCTAAGGTCAATAAACTCAACAATGGAAATCAATTGATGTGATTAATTACAGATATGAATGGTTCAAAGATCTCGGATTGCGTTGGTACGGCTTGCCGGCAGTTTCGAATATGAGATTGGACTGCGGCGGTTTGGAATTCACTGGTACCGCTTTCAACGGTTGGTACATGGGCACAGAAATCGGCTGTCGCAACTTCTGTGACGCCAATCGGCTTAACATCGTTGAGGCAAGTATCATTCATGTCTTTAATCTATTATTTTTCAAGGATACCTGGGTAAATGTCCGTTCTTAAATTGGTCAATTTAGATCGATTAAAGTTCGTTATATCGCTGTCAATAGAGTAAATTTTTTTCTTTGCTTCTTTACGCTTGAGTATGTACTTGTGTAGAACATTTACGCTGTTTAGTAGTTAATGTCGGTTTTCGTGGTATGGAATTGTTTAACTACAGTTAGTTTATAGAGTCTTCATCTAACGGAAACACAAATATATTGTTTATTAACGACATAAAAAATTGCATCTCTTTATAATCTTATAAATTGAAAATTTTACTATATATTAGATGCTTGACAAATATTAAGTATAATTTTTTAAACCAGGTGGCGCTAGTTAAGTTGTTCACATATCACCACATAGATTTCATAATCCTGAAACAATTGTAGAAGCGTTGTTGTCCTGGTAATTTCATATCTGCTTATTATTGTTTCACAACAGAAAGAGGTACATAACGTTATGGTCTCATGCAGTGATGTATTTATTAATTAAGTTATATTTCAGGCTGTCGCTATTAAAATGGGTCTTGATACTAACTCATACGTATCGTTGTGGAAGGACCAAGCACTGGTTGAAGTGAACATAGCCGTTCTCCATAGCTTTCATCGGGACAACGTTTCCATAGTTGATCATCACTCGGCTTCCGAACAATTCATAAAGCATTTGGACAATGAAAGCAAGAGCAGGTGAGTTTGTAAATTGTTGATATGAAATAGTTTAAATGTAGAGGCGATCTATAAACAACCTTTTAAACTCCAGTTAATGTTTGTATATTGGAATGCAAAAATATACAAATACCAGTACAGTTACTACATTGAAAATTTAAGTGTGAGGTTTATGTGTAAGTTTCTTTTGTAGTACCATATAAAAACAAATCAGCAGTTCACCGCTTGTGCAGTTTAAGATAACTCTCAATCTTAATCTAAGGGATACATATATCCAGTAAGCATAATGCGAAATTTTAATGTATTTATATAAATGTGTCGAACTCATATAAATATATTGTGTAAGTCCCCCATTATTACTAAAATGGCATTTTATCCACAGAGGGGGATGCCCAGCTGATTGGATTTGGGTAGTACCGCCAATGTCTTCTTCGTTGACGTCCGTCTTTCACCAAGAGATGGCCTTATATTATTTTAGGCCGTCTTACGACTATCAGGTACGTATTATCATTAATGTAAAAACGTCTACTATCCTAAGAAAACAATCAAGACCGTCGGTCGGTTTTAAGAACTCTCTGAAATGAGGAAACACTTAAATGTAAAGCACTTTCAAAGCGAAATCATCTAATTACGAAGCATCGATGTTATTACATAATTTATAACTTTTTTTTAATATGTAGCGGGTACATGAGTGGAATGTTCACATGACGACATGTGCTCGTCTTGCTCATACCAACCATGCCAGATGATAGACATTATATCGCAAATCTAAAAAGATTAAACGTATTTCAAATATAATTAATAGAATATGATAACTTTTGAACATTACTGAGGTAGCTAAATATCATCCCACACCCGTGTCCTTGTCAGCAGCAATGACAATCTGCTATGTAAATTTATGTTTATATTTGAAGTCACAAAAGCATGTCTCTCACAAACAATCACTATTAAAATATTTTTCAAATATATCTCCAATACAGATGCGACAATACGCATTGTGTGAAAATAGATGTTATGTGAAATTGCCATTAACAGGAGCCCGCGTGGAAGACACACCAATGGTCGAAGTTGGAAAATAACGGCAATGGACATAGAAAGTTTCACTTCAAGCAAATCGCCAGAGCTGTTAAGTTCACATCGAAGCTGTTCGGGCAGGCCCTTTCGAAACGCATTAAAGCGACCATTTTGTATGCTACGGAAACCGGAAAGTCGGAACAATATGCCAAAGAACTCGGTGTTATATTTGGACACGCTTTCAACGCACAGGTACCTTTTTATAACATGAATAAACGATTGTTTAAACAATTTGAAGACTTATGTTAACATAAGTAATATGTACATACATAAGCAATAAATCACAAGTCTGAAATGATCATTATTTAACACAGACATGCGATTACAATTAGTTACTACGAAGTCACATACAAAGTATTTAGCAAACGTAGTCTCATATTTAAAAACAGGAATTTATTAATATTCTTTTCAATACATACTCGTCGAAATGGAAGGTAAAAATATAAAGCGTGTGCGCTTTTTTTTTCAAACAGGTTCACTGCATGTCTGAATACGACATGTTCTCAATAGAACACGAAACTCTCGTTTTGATCGTAACTTCAACCTTTGGCAACGGAGAACCTCCTGCAAACGGCGTTGTAAGTAGCGTTTATATTTTCAGTGCTTCTAGAATTTTCTTGTTTGTTCCATTGAGGAAGTCATATTCTTTATTTTATATCACTTGCACCTAAATCTTTTTATTTAATTATTTGAAATAACAAAATTTCTTTTACAGGATTTCGCAGAACATCTCTTCCAAATGCTTTGTAATGAAAAGAAAAATCAAGAAGATCAATTGGGAGATTTATCAGGGTTAGTTTTTTATTAAACTTGTATTCTATTTTAGAGTTAATACAAATAAAAAGAAAAATTGATTATATGAACATAATGGAATCATTTTAAATTGATTAAGAGGTTACTGATTTATCTGATATTTAAGTAAATAAATATAATCCCTATGAAATTTTTTATTTATTTTTTTAAACTTATAGGAATAACAAAATGCCGACGCCTAAAGCTTTAATGAGAACGAATAGTATGATGAATCCAAACAACGAGAATAAAAAGCAGTTGTCGCGTTTGGAATCCAATAAAAGTGAGTATTTTGTTTTGTAATTAATGCGCGACTACAAAGGAAAGAAGGATCTACAAAAGCATTTTATTCCTTTAGCTTGACTAGTAATTGCTTCAGAGGTTTTTCAATAAATTTTATAACTATCGTCAATCTCCTTTTCATTAAATATTCTTTTGTAGTTAAAATTTATTTGTTAATAGTAAATTATCATTTCCAGGTAGCGTTGCAGGCACCTCATCAATAGAAAATATTGGACCGCTTAGTAACATTTGTTATGCGGTATTCGCATTAGGTTCCAGTGCCTATCCGAAATTTTGCCAATTCGGTAAAACCGTAGATAAAGTACTAGAAGACTTGGGAGGAGAAAGACTAATTGATTTGGAATGCGGCGATGAAATGTACGGACAGGAGCAGCAATTCCGCAATTGGTCTTCTAATATATTCCACGTAGGTTACTTGTTAAAAGCTCATCATAATCATTACATATATTTTGCAGTGGTGTTATATATTAAATATTAATTAAATTTTAGGTTGCTTGTGAGACATTCTGTTTAGAAGAGAATGAAATGGTAAAAGACGGAAAGAAGGCATTAGGTATGATGCCGCTCAATGAAGATACAGTAAGATTTGAAAAACCTCACAACGTTTTACCAATGAAATCTGCACTTGAGGCAGGGTTTAAAAAGCAACTTCTAACATGCGTAGTAAAAGAAGTTAAGCATTTAGGGGATTTCGATGCAGATCGGGCTACAATCTTTGTCGATATGGAATCAGAAGTAAGTGTATATAAATATAATGAATGTACAAACTATTGAAAACTATGACGGTACTGTTATTCATTAATATTTATTTCAGAGCGAATTAAAATACGAACCTGGTGATCACGTCGGCATTCTTGCCTACAATCGCAAAGATATCGTCGATGTTGTATTAGAAACACTAAAGGACGTCGATGATTATGACAAACCTGTCCAACTACAAGTATTAAAAGAGACCTATACTCCATCAGGTATGGTACATTCAATTTTGTTCTTCAGCTCAGTAGTAACGTTAACGATTTTACAAACTATTTATTTAATTTCAGGAGCAATAAAAACTTGGGAGAATCATGAACGTCTACCAGCTGTATCAGTACGAGACATTTTTACAAGATTTGTTGACATCACTACACCGCCTTCTACAAAAGTTTTAAAGTATCTTGCAACTGCATGCAGTGAACAAACAGAAATTGATTTTATAAATGAATTAATAGAGGTATAATTCGATAAAATATGTGTTAAGAAATTTATTGTTCAAATTATAGCAAACTTAATTTTTCATGTGTGTACTATTGATCCACAGGATTCTAACAAATATGATGATTGGAGGCATCATCATTATCCACATTTAGCGGAAGTTCTTAATTTAATCCCTTCTTGCAAACCACAAGCATCTTTACTCGCCATATTGTTACCTCACTTGCAGCCAAGATTTTATTCCATATCTTCATCTCCATTAGCCCATCAAAAGAGTATTCACATAACGGTAGCTGTTGTTGTATATAAAACTGAAGGTATGATAACCATATTTGATAAGATTACATGATATCTAAATCTTAATACAAGTAATCATCCAATGATCTAAAATGCAGGTGGACATGGGTCAACTCATTATGGGGTATGTTCCACATACTTACAAGATCGGAAACCCGGTGATGAAATTACTATTTTCATAAGACGGTATGTTTTTATTAAGGATATAATTTTAATATATTCGCGGAGTACATAGTAATACTATATTTCACGGTTTTAGAGCACCAAACTTCCATATGCCTCAAGATATGTCAGTACCTCTTATTCTAGTAGGACCCGGTTCGGGGATTGCTCCCTTCAGAGGATTCTGGCATCATAGAAGTAGTCAGATCCAAAATTCTCAAATAAGAAACGTCGGAGCAGTTTGGCTATTCTTTGGCTGTAGATACAAAAGTATGGATTTATACAAGACAGAAAAAGAGGAAGCACTTGCTTGCGGTGTTCTTCATAAAGCTATGGTTGCACTTTCTAGGGAAGAAGGTGTTAGTAAGGTAATTTGATACAGAAAAGAAAATATAACGTGAATTTGTTGCAATTGTAATCCTCGGGTCATTTTCAAAAATATTTCTGTTTATATAGAAACACGTACAAGCACTTCTAGAAGACGAAGGAGCAAGTGTGACACGTATGCTTCTAGAAGAAAAAGGCCACTTTTACGTTTGCGGTGATTGCAAAATGGCTGAAGAAGTTAAACAAAAACTAAAAGAAATAATAAGCGTAAATGCCAGAATATCAGAAGAAGAGGCTGAAAATTTGATTCTAGATTTCATGGTAAGAAATATTTTAACATCTTTTAAACTCATCAAAAATAACGACAAATCTCAAATGTTTAACTAAAGAGGGATTTAAAGGAGGAAAGCTAAATCAATCGGAATTTAAGAAGCTTTACGATTTTGTTTTCTATTTTTTTAGGATGAAAACAGATACCACGAGGACATTTTTGGTATTACACTGCGTACATCTGTTGTGCACAGCAAATCGCGAGAATCAGCAATACGGACAAGACTTGAATCACTGTCAAAACAAAATAAATAACTTTATCCTGGACAAAGACAGAAAGCGAAGTCGGTTTTACGTTATAGATCAAGTTAAAAAATGTCTAAAACAATTAAGTCGTTATTGCTGTAAAATCAACATATAGTTTTAGTAAAATGTATGCATTTATTTTGAAGCAATAGATATAAGTAATGGTAATTTAAAATTTTGATAACTTGGTTATTAGTATAAATGTTACGTTACTCTGAAGTTAATACATTAGCAAAAATTAACTTTTTATACAAAAAAATCCAACCACTGTTATAAGTTACCTTTACGGATATTACGTCTCTGTTTCGCCATTGTCTGGATACACAAATAAATGAAAAAGTTTACAAAACCCCTCGTATTTATTTCTATCTTGATTACAAACGTATATAAAGAACAAAACTCGACTGGCGTATTTCTCTTTTATCTATGTAATCCAAAAAAAAAATAATGTATTTGTAAAGAATATTGTGGTATTTTACTGTTAAATTTGTTAATAACATATTATCAATAAATGAATATAAAATTACATTAGCTATATACCACTTTTTAGCTAGTAATTATTTTTAACAAGTTCTGAGTAAGTTTTAAGGCTTCAAATGTAATAATACGGCATTTATAAAATTTATAAATTTTATTCAAAAGTCTTTGAAAAAGAAATTGTTACATATAAATTGTAAATAAAAACTGTAAACACCGAAAGTTTGTTATATTTTGTAACTAGATGGCGCTGTTACTTCTGAACACGTTTCTCATTCATAACTATTTCATTGCGATTATTTTTATTGGTGCTAAATGAAAACCCGCTGTTACCCACAAATTTAAAGTCTCCCCTGTAAATATCTAATATAAATTAAGTTATCTAAATCTGTATTAGCTCACATTAATTTTATATTTAAATCTTTTTTACCAAATTTACGTTTCGTATGTAGATTTTAATGTAACTAACTTAGATACTGTTTATTTGTATAATTAAAATAAATATACATAGCACTGACTGGTTCAAATATTACAGTCTACTATAAGTTTTTTACTTTTGTAAAATCAAACTTAACAAATATATTTTGAGAAAAACAATGTTTAAATTTTTTTATAAGTAAAAAGGCTAATAAAATATGTCAGTATGCTTTATGACTTTTTGCGCACAACATGATCGTAGATCTCTATCTGCGTATACATTGGCGTGTATATCCGTCTCTTCGTAGAGTTTTGCCCGGGCTCTTGATCCGGATTGGGACATATGATCTTGTGGTCATGCCGATTTTGAAATAGAAGACCCTGTTCTGGATCCATTATGGGCTGAAATACAGCACACAGTACACAAACGAAGTAATCGCCTTTTCGTAACACTTCAAAGATTTAAGACTTTTCGGATCTTAAGAAATCTTATATCTCAGAAGGTTACAGATACAAATTTGTTTGTAAATGTTCACTTTTGGCGTTAATAGGACACCAATTTATGCTAATTATTTTCTTTTGTAGTAAATCTTTATAAGTATTTCTGATATTGCACACCGATAATTCTATTACACAAAAAACAACAGCTATAGTGCTAAAATTCAATCCCCAAGTCTTACCTAACAGTCTCTAACAAAAGGCAATTAAATAACAGATTTGATTGGAAAATCATTATCTTATTTACCATTTAGACGAATGCAGATAAAACAAGATACAAAAAACTGTAAAGAATGTACCTTATAATTTCGGCTAATATTGCTCCTAACAGTACCATGGCGCCAATGGAAATAGCCAAGATCGTCGTCTTTCGGCCACAGCATCTTCTTCGTCCTGAAGAACGGCCCCCAATCTTGAGTGAGTAGTCGATGTGCGTAGTCAATGTATCCAGATATTTCAAAGCCGCTTTTTGTAAAATGACGTATAAAAATAATAGACTGAAATATCACGAAAACAGTTAATTATTAAAGTCTTAAAACTTGCATTTTTTTCTGGTAAAAACTACGTAAGTAGTAATTTTGTAAGGATCTGAACAATTAGCTACTCATTACAATGACTGTATAAATCTAAAATACTATCATGTAAGTCAACAAGAACTAAATTAAACACATCATAACTGATAGATTTTCTTGCGGACTATTGAATAGGTTAAGAGAAGTAAAACTTTCATTTATTATAATTTATTTCAATACACTTTTCTTTAAGTAGCATATTTGTTGTGAAGAGAACAGTCTTCTAGATCTACTCACTTACTTCTACAAATATAATCAATTTTATTTCATATTATCAAAACGTATAGACGCGAAAGTGTTGTGCCGTAAAACTCTTCATATATTCTTACGTATACCTGTAAAATACCAATTCTGTTCGCGCGTTCCCTTATCGCCAATTCTCTTTTGAAGGGATCCTCCAAGTCGGCGCCCTCGCTCACCAGAACGTATGGTTTTGTTATTGGGTACACAATGTTATGAATAACGAAACGTCTGGCGTAGAAATCCTTTTCCGAGAGAGTGTCGCCGAGAGCCCTGCGAAGACGTAAATCGATTAGGCATTTAAAAATATATACGAATGTAAAAGCTTATATATAAAAATGGTTTAGAGGATCATTTACTGTTCTTCCAATCTTTTATTAGAACAGATGTATACTGATGTCTACCGCCCATGAATGAACATTTGAATTTTATAGTAATACTATAAAGTTAGTTAAGCCGTGATAGCCTAGTGGTTTGAACGCTGGCCTTCCAATCCGAAGGTACCGGGTTTGAATCCGGCCTGCACCAATGAATTGTTCAATTTATGTGCAGTTAGTATAACGCCAACTAATATCACGTGCTTTGACGGCGAAGGAAAACATCGTGAGGAAACCTGCATATCTATGACATGACCATCCGTGCTCGGACTAGTATGTGAAATGGCGATGCCAATGCCACTCCATTATAACTGCCAAGAAAGTCGTCGTGTGTTTCATTAAAAACATGATGACCACGACCCTCAGTCATGAGGAATATGACTTAGAGGTATATAAAGTAATTTTCTAAACCTGAACGACTACGTTGAACATTTGACATGAATGGAAGGAAGATATCAGACAAATTCCACGTAGAACAATTAATAACAAAATTAAACCGTGTACAGTACCTATAACCAAGAGCAGCGATGACCCTAGCAGATGGTATGCTTCTAAGGTTCCTCAGATCAGCGACATCGATCAGCGAGTCTAAATAATCCTCCCACGTTTCGAACGGCAGCAGTCGCCGATCTGCTTCTACTCCTGGAGGGTACTCGTTTTTCTTCTCAGCCATCGCCATGTTTATCGCCTTTTATTATCCTCTTTAAAAAACCAAGGATTTATTTACAAATTCATAAACAAAGATATATTGATTACAAATTTATTACACAAATGTCAAAATAAATAGATTTGACGTTTTAACGTGATTTGCAATCCTCATAAATATTCCCTGTTTTTTTTTTGGATACTACTTTAAAGAAATAGATCCCAAAGTGTAGGGAAAGAGAATAGATTTATTTTCGCCTTTTAAAAATTTCTATTGAAACTTTATTTAATTTGGACGGCGGTAAAATTACTGGGCTCATTATCTTAGTAATTTTACCGCCTTTTAAACCGGAACATAATAGTCTTTGAATATTAATGTTCAGGCGAAGAAGTCCGCCAAGATGTTCAGTATTTGTAAACTAAATGGACCAGTATGCTGTATGAACTCAATGTACTTTTTGTTTCTCTATTTAAAGAAGTTACGGTAAACTTACCTTCATGCTATCAAATAAAATTTTGGTTTTCGGTTTTATAATAAAAATAAAGCACACGATTTACTTGGATGAGGGTCAAGGGTCCGCATAATTTACCAATTTTATTTAGACTATGTCGGCAATTTTTAGCCGATATTTGTGTTTTATTCAGACTTTTCTGGCGCTCTTCGTTTCAAAGGCCGTCTATGAGACTACTGCTGATGAAGACAAAAATGGAGAAACGAAGTTTTTTACTCGATGGTAAGTTATAAAACCGCACGTAACAGTAAAGTTTTAGAATGTTATCACCGTAAGAGTGAGATGGTTCGTTTAGTTACAAGAATATTAGAATTCATTTATAAACATAGTACAATACTATACTAAGTATATTACTGCGATAATTTTTAGACAATTAGGACATATACTTAACAATTAGTGATTTGTATGCCTGTAATAATCTTCTGATAGGACATTTGTACCATGTAACCCAACACCACGGCGTCCTTGAAACCGGAAATAGTATATTTGCATACAATTGTTTTATATTTCTATATCCAACAAAAACTAATTACATTGCACATGTATTAAAGTAAGTATTAATAAACCATTCTTTTATGTAATATACTATATTCTAGTATTTTCTTAATCATCTCTCTATTTATTATTGTTTCTTTTGTAAACCTACTTGCTTTTACTCTTGATTGATTTACTTTCATTCAAAGGTTTTCTGGAAGACAACTGTTATATAGTTAAACTTATCTGTGAACTTAGCTATATTTGTTTTTCTTTGTACACTGTGTACGAATAAATAATAATAAAAAAAACTGAAACTGTCTCCGGTAAGAGACTTAAAACTTACCTAACTTGTTGTCTAGGTAGAAGTGTTAATAATACTAATTAATTCATAATTATGAAATCAAATTAATATCGTGTTGATTTGCATATAAACTAGAAGCATAGTGCTCTGTTATTAAACAAACCCGGTGCAGCATTAGCACTTGAATGCCCTGACGTACATCTGACAATAATCCGGACACGGCAGCGGGCGCCACAAAGGAATACATTAGCACCTAGGTACCTGTTACAACGCGTTTTAATCATTCATGTTTACATTCGCTTCGTAAATCTGTTGTCGGAGGAATTGTTAGCAACAAATGTAATGACTTCCGGTGAAGAGAATCCCCGTGAGGAAAGCGACAAGTTCTAACAACAGCCATCGTCGGTATGCGACGTTCGTCGACTCGCAATTGGCCACTGTAGTGAATAAATGACCTTGGGAGGAAAGATTAAGAAGTCCGAATCATTTAGTACAACAAATATTTTATTGGAATTATACACTCCCGGACACATCTATCGGCCCACCTAGTGTTTAAAAGTTTTATCGGTGTCTAGCTAAAAATAAATGTTAGGTGGAGCAATAAGTTTTAATGCAGTTTTAAAGCTGATTTTTGGGTCAACCTTTATGTATGTTTTTTTTTTTAATTTTTAATTCAGGATTATGAAAATAAAACGAAAATTCGAGTCTATTCATTGTTTTCAACGACCCAGGAATGGAGAAAACTTTTTTATTTGGCACAAGTTGAATTTTTTTTTTGAGGTGTCCGATTATTGATTCCATAAAAAGGCAAATCTAAACTTAGAGCCAGTTTTGACCAAAAAATATGGATACTCTGCCTGAAATTGTCACCCAAGTTGTAAAACTTCTGCCGGCCAAATCAATTCGAAATTACAAAAAAAAAATAAAAAAAAAACCTACATAGGGGTTGGCCAATAAATCTGCTTCAAAACTGCATTAAAACTTATTGCTCCACCTAACATTTATTTTTAGTTAGACACCGTCGAAACTTTAAACACTGGGTGGTGGGCCGATAGATGTGTCCGGGAGTATAGTTGGGTATATTAAAAAAATATGTAACTTCGTGGCGTAATGGCTTACCGCTTGCCTTGTAATAGTGTAATCCCTGATTTAGTTCTGAAGCCAAATGAGATAGTTTTAATGGTAGTAGAGTTTTGAAACTCGCCTGGCTAGCTCCCACTTTAATATTGTACATCTACCGCCATTACAGCATTTGTATATTTCAGTTTCGTTTCACCTTTTTCAGGCGTATTATAATTTAACAACTTGTGAAAATTAGATCTAGTGTTAAGATAATGAATAAAGAAAACTGGCAGAAATTACTTTCACGGCAACAGATGCAGTAAGTAATAATGTCTGATAGATTGTAATGAAAAAGACCTATAATGAAAGACTGTTGGAAGTAATCTGAACTTTTGTAAGAAATTGTTTAATGACGCAATGAACGGTTATTAGAGTTATTTGTATGTAAAACTTTTCTAATAGAAATTTTTAATCTGAAACTTACTTCTCTTCGGAAACTAAATGTAATTGCAACTGATTTGAAAGTTTTTCAAGCCAATTTCAATTTGCGAACCTTATGCAAATTCCAACTGTCGAGAGGGGACTTTGGGAACATTCCGCGGCTTGTGAGGGTGGCAGAGCGGAAGTGAGAACTTCCCACATTCGTAAGTTAGAACCTTCAAAGGGAACCGATAATTGTTTAAACTTACTCATCGTAACAAATTTGACTTACTGAATTTTAATTTGTACAAAACAACAATGACAATTTAAAAAAATTATATACAGAACAATGCTTCTATAGGGTTTTTTTGTATGTTTAGAAAGATCAGACACAAGACAAGATCACAGCGTTAGTGGGAAAAAAGTTATAGCATAATCCTCCATATTTTCCTGTTTACAAAACATAAATATGAAGAAAATAAATCTTCATTTACGTTGCTTATGCACAGTGCCAGCAAAATCCAGCGCACAAACTTTAAATTGCAGGGATTTTTACTAACCTACAAACTCGAAGTATACAAAGACTGGAAATAAAAAAGTACCCGCTCTTGATGTACTATAACGCTTTATGTCATGTACGTTGCGACTTAGTCGATACAAAATAAATGACGAAGATAATAAATACAACGAAAAAGTAATGGGAGATGGTATGTTAGTTACAAATTTTACTATATCTGATATATACTGGTAAAGCCACACTAAACAATATAAAATTTAAATTTTATTCGCTGTATATCAAATATACAAATAATAATTCCATAAAAGAATACATTATACAGAATTAGTCGATTATTTTATAGGTTGTAATGAAAAACGTACTAACAGATTTGCAAGCCAATAATAATATTAAAAGAATGTTATTTTTAAAAAGTAAATTGATCGTCTAAACCGGAGCTATTTGTTAGCACTAATTAATGAAGCCATTGAATTTAAACCAAGGACAAACAAACAAAATGCTAGCAAAGTCAAATGGCGTACTACAAACGGCAAAGCATCTAAGCATCAATTGAGCAAACTGAAAAATAATATTCCATAAAATTGAATTTAAAGCCTGCAAAAGCACAACTGCAAGTGAGCCGGTATAAAACTGAATGCCGAGGACTGTGGATATTTGCATTGGAAATGGAGATATGCGTATGGATTTATCAGAAACTCGCCAATGTAAGGAAATATTGTAAGACAAACTGCATACGGAACGAGTTGGAGATAGTACGTAGACGGAGATATTCACAAGAACGCTTCGACGATTGTGATATTTATAACAAAAATTTGAATAGTAAAACATTTATAATATTCACAATGGTGGAAATATTTCGTAATTTTGAAAATCATAAATTTAAGCTGACAAACTAATCACGTTTTCGGATAACTAAACGAGCAAGAGAAATGCTGAAACTAATTAATAATTAATTAAAATTGCGGTGATCGTTAAAATTGTGTTTGCGTTAGTAACTATAATCTATATTATATCAATATAGTTAGCGTAATTACACTTTTTTTTTTAAATCGAACCGATGTCAAAGGTCTGTGTGCTTTTAGGAAATTAAACAAACTTTATTTTATGACGAGGCGACGAGATGAGCAAGACGTTCACCTGATGGTAAATGATACGCTTGCCCATGACAACGCCGCGCTAGTTAAGATGGTATACACTGCACCATATTGCGCTCGTCGCCTTGAGACAAGGTCTTTAGTCTCGTTACCCCAGTAATTTCACTAGCTTACAGCGCCTTTAAAATCGGAACACAGTAATGTTTGCACATTACTGTTTTCCTACCTAGACGATCTCCGGCAACAGAGACCCACCACCAGTAAAACTTCTTTCTACTTCAATCTTTTTTTGTCTACGTATATTATACAAAATACGTGAATTGAAACAATGACCACATAAATTAGTTTTATTACAGCATACTAATCAACCTTTCTGTACTTCTACTTCCACACAATAAGTAAGTTGGAGTTAGTAAGTTAAAGTTAAGCGCGAATTGAATCGACTGCCGAGTGGAATGCAATTCATGTTACGAAAACCGAATTAACAACACTAAGTTACTATTCACTACATTATCATTTCACATTCGACAAGAGTGATTATTGAGTTTTAGTGGGATTAGTAATAACTTCAATTAATTACCTGATATATTACCCAATTTTATTGTTAGAAATTATATCCTGAAATAAAAAGAAATGTAAGTATTTAAATTGTAAAAGATCGGAATCTCTTGCGCAACTAGTGACCCTTGTTTCGTATATTTGGCTTGGCTTACTGCTGACTTGCTTATCTAAATAAAATACGTAATTTATTTCTACCCTGGACCCTTGTCTACGTAAATCATAAGGATTTTCTCGTTTACTAAACGCGGCACTGAGCCGCAACTATCTGCTTGTGTTTTGCCTGTATTAGGATTAACCGTTCGATGTTTTATTTTTACTGCAAGATTAGATAAATCAACACACTGAGTTCAGATAACGAGTTATCATTTATTTAAAATATTCGTAATTGGATGAGTAAGATAAGAAATACAATATTAAAATTAAGATTTCAAAGTATCCCGTAATAAGAAAAAACAGCATCTCTAAAACTAAATAAAATAACTTACAATATTTAGGTAAGAAATTTCTAGAAGTTTTTACAAATAGCAAAACTTTTTTTTTTATTTGTATTCTGTTAATAATACTAGTAATCCTTTAAATGTCACTTATTTTTTTTTAATATCAGTGTTGTCCTATTAAAAAAATCTTTTCAATTGATAACAAATTAAAAAAATGTCAACATTTTTCGTTCAAATGATATATGCAATATGCAAACAAAAAAACCTTGTTTAAAAAGTGAAATTATAGAATGATATAAAAACTAAAACAATACCAAGTAATACAATTCTGTGTATAATGAACATTTATTTGAAACTCGTTTATGTATCCTCGGTAGTATAGTGGTAAGTATCCCCGCCTGTCACGCGGGAGACCGGGGTTCGATTCCCCGCCGGGGAGATTTCATTTTGTTGTATGGTTTTGATCAAATTTCTTAATAAACTGCAGAAGTACACTTATTATAGTTGTGTTGGCGATTTAAATTTATCTAATCGCAAATATATTTTTTGTATTATTTAGCACAGTGTACCTCTAATAATGATAAACATTAAAATCAATCTAAGCGAATATATCGTTAAAGCTAAAATTACTGTACTTGAACTTTAGCTTAGATGTTTGGTATAAAGTTATTAATCCTTTGTCTTTTTTGCTTAAATATCTACTTGCGTAATATTTGCATATTTTTATTGTTATTTATTCATTGAAAAGGACTCGAAGCTAGTCCCGAGAAAATTTTAAACATTTCGTCTGCAAAGTAAGGAGATAAGGTTAATAGTGTTTTTATCAAATTCTTTCTAAGGTCGGTGTTATTTATTGTTACAAAATGTTCTGAAATAAATAAAATTCTTTAATTTGACTTATAATTTGTAACAAAATTTTTGATAATGTTCAAATTACATCTTCATTAAACTGGTCCTTTGTTAGCATATCCGGTAGCTCGTTTGTTAAGTCTTCTATTCAGCTGAGGGGGAGTTTGATGAGAATTAATTGTTTTGTCTAAAGATTTATATACAACCTAATACTTTCTTCTTCTTAAAGTGCCTCTCCATTACTGGAGGTCCTAATACTTTAAATATACATTAAAACATTATATTTGTTACTGACCTGAAAAAAACGTGTAGTCGTTGTAAAATAGCACTTTTATGTAGTTGGCAAACGGTTGGGGAATTTCGCTAATCTGCAGTTACAAATTGAGCCGCCTCCACACGAATTTGTATATTTTGTTGTAAACAGAAAATTTACAGCTTTTTAACATATTATCACTGACAACAATGATAATATGTAATAAAAACATATTATAAAAGAAAATTATAATACATAACCACAGTGAAGATGAAGTACACAAATATAAACATATACACAACTTTAAGTGTTTTCCGTTTTAAATTCCTTTTTGGCTACTAGTTGTAACTTCTTCTATATCTTCTTCTTCACGTACTCTTCTAACTAGTGAAGATTGGACACCATTGGATTGATGTTATGCATATATATAAATTTATTTAACAAGGAAAATATGTATTAAATTCTATATTACTACCGACTGGAACATAAATTCATTATTTCACATTGTGTATAAAATACAAAAAGATTTCGTTTCATTAGTAATTTTATGTTCGAACTCGATCTACATTAAATCGATGATAATCATATTATAATAATAACAAATTTTAAGGAATTTAAAGAAACTTGTTTTACGGTGGACGTTGGTTAAGAGTTACTTCAGCGGCTCGTTGAGCTTATATTCTTAACACTCATGCCAAATTGCCAAATACGAGATATAGAAGCAAAACGAAACATCACATCATGCAACATCGTTATAAATGAACTGTCATGATTTGAATTATATTATTTAACTTAACATACATAGCTAAAAAAATTTTATTTGTATTATGTATAGTATGTTTAGAATATATATTTTAGTAATCACAAACAGATATTTTTAACGTTCATTCACAAGAACGATAATTGCTTTGATCTAAACAAAAAAAATGTCTCTTATATTCATAGAAGCACAAATATGTATTAAATAACTATGTAAAGTTAAACGTTAAGGTTATTTACTAAAAAATGGTTACACACTTTGTGTTATAAAATAGTTCAATAGGTAAAGCTTATAACAAACTTTAAAGCTTCAACTCCACAAACGATTTTTTTTATGTTAACGGTTCTTAAACCTTTGTTATTAGCGACCTTAGCAAAGAGTTTTCGTGAAAATTATATGCTCATCGAGGAAAGCAATTTTTCCGTATTAAAATTAACTTAAGTCTGCTAATTATGGATTTAATACCTAATGCTTAAACAATTTGTTATGCACCTTTTGCTAGTGGTGCGTTGTCACATTATCACAACGCACAAGATTTTGAACAGAATATATCTTCTATCTTCTGAATTTTCAAGTTTGTTTTGTCCGTCTATTAAATTTTCTTGAGTTTTTGGGTGATTCCGTTTAATCATCGCACCCGCTTATCCGTCTTCGCTTCTTCAATTTTGCTATTAAATTGTTGTTAACAATTATATTTTTCTTGTGCCTAATAATATCCGTTCACGAGATACCATTGTATTACTATATATCCCTAAACTTGATGTTTCTGTTGCCTAGATATATATGTTAATAATGAAACTACAAGATTAAATCTGTTTGTATAAAAATCTTCATAAATCTTAAACACTAAAAATTTATGTAATAATTTTTCTTAGTTACTTGAGAAATATCTATTAAAAATAGGGAAAATAATTGAGTGCCCACGTTTAGTTTGCATATCTGAGAGCTCATTTATCAAGGCGTTCTTCGGAGACACCGCTATTTCTTTAAAATATGATTATTCTTCCAAACGATCCATCAAGTGTATTGGTTGTATTTTTAGCCTACTCTTACCACCTTCTTTATAGATATTTTCACATGAAAATTATGCACAATTAAACAAATTAAGAGCCATGCATTTTTAAAATTTTAAATCTTATCCTTAATATAAATTAGAAATAAATAGTTTCACTTTCTGATCCGAATCTGTTTTTCTTATTTAAAACCTTCACCCTTTTTGGCGACGCTGGTGCTTCTAAAAGACACCTTAATTCAGTAATGACTACTTCATAAAAATACTCTTAATCTCTCATTTAACTATAGGCAAGTCTAGTTTGTATTTTATTATAATAATTTCTAGGATTAATCATGAATGTAATGTAAGTTATCGAATCATCGTTAAAAACAATTTTTTTTTCAATTCTTATTTTTTATCGTACTTTAAAATTTTCTTTAAAAATTAAAAGAGTTTTTTTTTAGTCTTATAGATACTTTCCATTTTCGTTGTTTTAGTTAAAAAATTTATACCGGGAAAATTTTGATTGTTTCCTATACTTCTAAGTGGTTGTACGATTGTGCAATTTGTATAAGAAAAGTTTAAATTGAGGTTAATTAGTTTGCTAAGAAAAATACACTTCCCTTAACAACTTTTTTGTTGTTTGTTCTGCATCGGTTTGATAAATTATAAAGAAAAAAATACTGCGGTTCTACTTATAAACAATATAGAATATGAAAATTTCTGTTTATTAATAACAAATACGGTCAAAATCAGCTATTGAAGAGTCTTCAGAGATCTTAAAATTCTCGTTCTCTCTTTAGCTTAGTAAATGAACTATAAAAAGGATACCTCATAATTTTTGTTACAAAAATTAAATTAAATACTTTATTACAGTAGATTCTCGATCAGGAATTGATTGCTGAAATACAAAGTGTTATTTTTAACACAAGATTTATTTAAACACACTTAATAATATATATGAAGAAAATAAAACCTATTTTCTTTGCAGTTTATTTTTTTATCTAACATTTTCAATGTCAGTCGATTGAGAGCTTTATGTAAAAGGAATTTTGTAAAAAAGAAATATTTCTTTCTTAGTAATTGAATATGATTATTAACGTTTCTCTGTTATCAAACGAAACTCATGGATTTATTTTATTGGATTCAAGTTCAAATAACTATCATACATATAAATAGTAATTGTAGGTTATAAATATACAGGAGCGCTAATATAGAAAGTATTGCGAGCTGTATGTATAGTTAAATTTGTATTTTATATACAAAAGTTACTCGGTAAAAGTTCAATAACGCTTTGCAAATTTACACAGACGTCCCTTGACAATTAATTTCAAATCATTCTCAAAACTGTATTTACATTACAAAGATGAAGATCAAAGATTGACATAGAAATTCTACATTAATTAACTAACTAATAATTATAAATATGTTCTTCTTCTTTATCATTTGTCACGATGATTGGCAAGTACGAAAAGCTGGTAGTTTTCACAGAGAAAACTGTTCCTCTGAAATTATTTCTTCATTAGCCTAATAGCTTTTGTCCCAAATATTACTACTCAAACAATGTATACTTTCTTCGGTCTTCCCCTACCTTTAAATCTAACCACTTGAGCCATCCTTGTCTATTTATATAATGATGAATATTTTGTTATTAATATACTAGATCTTTAGGGGGAGTCTATGTGATGATGATGAATGGACTTAAACACAAACATTTATGCACGCGTTAGTCTTTCTTGATGCTGCCAATAAAGATAGATCATCTGTTTGATTTTCTACTTTTATCTCTTTATTCTATAACAGATAAAAATTAGTTCGTGCAATTGACCAGTGTTTTCTTGTGACTTCTTTTTATTAACTTCTATAAATATACTCCCGAACACATCTAACGGCCCACCACCCAGTGTTTAAAGTTTCGACGGTGTCTAGTTAAAAATAAATATTAGGTGGAGCAATAAGTTTTAATGCAGTTTTGAAGCAGATTTATTGGTCAACCCCTATGTACGTTTTTTTTTATATTTTTTGTAATTTCGAATTGATTTGGCCGGTAGAAGTTTTACAACTTGGGCGACAATTTCAGGCAGAGTATCTATATTTTTTGTTCAAAACTGGCTCCGCGTTTAGATTTGCCTTTTATAGAACCAATAATCGGACACATCAAAAAAAAAATCTAACTTGTGCGAAATAAAAAAGTTTTCTCCATTCCTGGGTCGTTGAAAACAATGAACAGACGCGAATTTTCGTTTTTTTTTTCATAATCCTAAATTCCAAATTAAAAAAACACATACCTAAGTGTTGACCAAAAAAGCAGCTTTAAAACTGCATTAAAACTTATTGCTCCACCTAACATTTATTTTTAGCTAGGCACCGTTAAAACTTTTAAACACTAGGTGGGCCGATAGATGTGTCCGGGAGTGTAGTTTAGTATTACCACGGTAACAATGACTTACATAAGCGACACTTCATTATAATTTTATAAATCTACTGGCTTTGTTACAGTTTTCCCCCTCCTCAGTTATTAATGGCGAGAGTAGCCATTTTAATTATGCTGACATTCTGGTGCGTAGATTTTTAATTATTCTTTATCCACGTACTCTTCATTGTTTGAATCAATTGTACTTCAATGTTTTTATAACCAACTGCTTTCCTCTTTGTTTTATTAAAGCTTATTCAATTGTTGAAAATGTTATTTATTTTACTCTATGAACTGTTTTTATATAAAATATTTCGTGTTAATCGGCACAGGAAATTATTTAATCCAATAAAAGTAAATGTCTTTTCTTTTAAATAAAAAGTATCATTTTGTATTAAGGCAGAAAGCCTGTTCTTGTTTTCAATGAATTTATTACAAAATTACAAGCAGCCGTCGTAGAAAGCTAAGAACTGATAGCTTTTTATTCACATTGTAAAAGTTTGAATATGAAACAATGCTTAAGGATTTTTGTAAATAAGTTATATATAATCAATGTTTATATTTGTAAGAATAAAAATCATTAAAATGTTAACAAGAAAATTTTGCTAATTTATGCAAATTTAAAGAGACTTTGACTTTGAATGAGAAATATGACACTGGGAATTTTGTTAGAAAACTTTTATATCCGTAATATATAATGAAATTCAAATAGTCGTTATATTCGTAATATAACTCTTTAACTTGTAAGGTTTTTGTATCCAAAACTTTTATGCCGTCACCTTTTACAATGGTAATCACGTCCAAATCTCTAAGGCGAAGACCCGTCGTAATTCTAATTTTACTATACCGTAAGGTATTTATGTAAACAAATATCAAAGCAATATCAGGAGATGAATATCGGTACAAAGGAATATAGAAATAGATATAAACAAAGGAGAGACCATTTTAATTATTTAAGACATACATCAGAAATGGCAGACCTTTGGATCGAAGTATGAAAACAAGGAATAGAATAAACGATTGGAAACGTGTATTATTTTACCTTTGTGAATCGACTATACGTATTTTTTCAGGGTAGTCCAATATTTCTGATCGTGAATTTCGAATCCGCAAACCCAGTGAAATCATCAATAAGACTGGAATGGATGATTAATGTTTTCTCGAGAGTAGGTATAGTATAATCTGTCAAAGATATCGTCTAGTTAATGAATTTGAGAAAAACAAATGTATGAGGGTACGAAATTAACGAAGTTTACTTTAGCACTTGTTAATTTCTGTTGAAACTTTGTAAAAGCATGAATGACAGTTTCATGAACTACTGTTACATTAAGTAAACTATTGCATTGTATTTCATTTTGTTTTCAGGGCAGCAGATATGAAAGTTTTCACATAGATTAGAAAAAAGTTGTAAGAAGCTTACTGAAAGCAGGTAAATATATACATTATTGTTTGTGCACTCAATTTTGTCACATTTTATTGTCCGTGATTGATTGATGATTGACATCTCAATTTTCTTTTTGAAAGACATCGTAGGTAAGGAAATTATTTATATCACGAGATTTGTCATCGTGTTTAATTATATGCGTAACCTTTGCATTAACCTTCCCCATTTTTAAAGATTCTTGTTTTTTCATAAAACAGGAAATTCATAGAAAATTTTCTTTTTCTAGAGTTTGTGTTTTTAGAAAAATTTATAATTTAGATAAATCAATTAGCACATGCTAAAACTTTCTGTTGAATAATCGTATTTTTTCAGTTTTTTTTTTGCTTGCCTGTTTTATGGTTTTTTTTTTTTACAAAACATCATAAAATTGTACGTTAGGTAATAACAGAAAAATGGTGCTTCAGTGTTACTTTTCATGTTTTACTCAAATTTACTAATTCAAGTTTATGAACAATATTTAAATCTATAACTTATAGTTAATTAATAACAAAAAATATAGCGAATACACATTTAATAACTAAAGCCTGGGAGTAGCGATGAGAAACCAGGCTCCTTAAATTGGCGAAACAGTTTCCTACTTCATGGCGTGGAAAATTGGACAGCTCTTATTATCCCTCCCTAATCTCGAATATAGTTCATTGTTGCGTTTTAGTAGTGATTTATCATTGTTCAACCTATGAATATAAATAAATAATATTTCATTATAAAAATAAAAAATAAATGATACAATTATCCAGCAAAGAAATTCAGGCTTCAAATCCTGATTCAAATTGCTGTGATATTTAACAGACGACGTACAAGAGATAATTTTTTTCTTCCATCTCTCTCTCTTTTCAGATTATGTTTACTCTTATAAATATTTCTAAATAAAACTCCAAATAATAGCAACCATTCGAACTAGCACCGCTTGGTTTTAGACTATTTATCTATATTATGCTAAAAATATATTACATACTACTCTAATAACATATTTCTATTTCCATAACTTGACCAGTCATTAAGTAATTCAGAAAATAACAGAAAAAACCCTTTAAAACAGACTACGCTTTTCATTTGGAAACTTCTCGATTCTCTCGCAGCAAACCCATTACGGAATTTAGTTACATTTTGTTTCAAAGGTAAAGTACGCATAAAAGCGTTTTGAAACTTTTATTAATACATTAACAATTTTTGAAGGTATCGACGGGTGTGTTTATAAGCTGATTCGCGAGTTAAAACTTTTCCATTATGCTTAGTTACTTATTATTAATACACCGAAATTTCCTTAATTTTAACCTAACCATTATTATTTAAGTATTATTTGCCGAAAGTTAGGTTATATTTGTTAATGGCAAAAAAGGTTTTGTTTAAGGTCTCTGCACAATTGGCTAAAACAAAACAAGTTACATTGTTTTGAATAAGTTATCTATTTAAATTTTCTGATACTAATCCCACGAGGATTAGTACTATATTTTTAACAAACAAAATATTTTTTTTTATTTAAAACCTCTATGCAGTTACCATATATCTATAATAAAGATATAAAAAGTTTCACGCTTAGCAATTTTGTTTTGTATAACCGGCAAGTTAAGTATGTAGACATCTCGACGTATTTTGTTTAGGTACTTAATGTATTCGCTTACTGCCAAGTCCAGTCTTCAATTGAAGCTGAAGGTAACAACTTTCAGGTGGAGGTAGTTTCACGTCGCCGCTGTAGTAATCGACATTTGCATAAGTGAGTTCAACACGTTAAACTTTACTTGAATTGAATGTAATTTGACTGATATTCAGAATGCTTTGCCCATATTCTTAGGTAGACCATTATTTAATCCAAGACTTCTACGGAGTTGTAAAGTCTTAACATATTACACTACTCATTTAGTCAGATACATGAATACTTAATAAACAAAAAAATTATACATATGAGACAAAGTTTCAATAATATTTACAATTCGTTAGTAGTTATCGAACAGAATTTCTACTAAATGAAAGCGAGCTGTTATTTTAAAACTGACTTCTGTTCTGTTCTACTAAGAAGAAGTCTTTAATCAAGAGGTGTGAAATCAAGCCATAAATCCGAAAGCATATGTTCATTACAAGAATTAATTTACTTGTTTTTTTTTAAAAAAATTGGCCGTTGTTACTGACTTGTTATTCTCAATTACTAAATCTAATATCTCTAATGTAGAAATCGATGACATTTTTAGTTTTTAATCTATTCTTTTATGAAACATCTTGCGGTGTTTTGAATATACCAAGTGTATGCTCAGAACATTTAATTCATAATGCTGTACCACGTGCATATGAACCACAATCACATCGTCGTTTATAAACAAATCTTCGGGATTTTATGAAAAGAATCCAACAAATGTTATGTAACTTAAATGGCGACTTATTAATATAAAAATCGAGTAATATAAATGTTAGTTTAGTCGTTTTATTTATTAAGGAGGATTTACACTAACTTACACATTTGTAGGTAGGAAGTTCAAATTAAATGATTCGAAATGAAAAGAGCGTTATTTTTTCTTTGAAACCGTAAACGAAATGAGGTCAACATCGTAGCAAAAATGGAGGTCTATTATTCCTGTGTTCAATATTAAATTATGCAAATGTAATTATGTGCCTATATTATCTATTGTCGCAAACCGAACGCGTGAGGGTCGATGTAAATCTTGTCTACAAATATTTGACGAAGCGACGACGGAAACGTTTATTGGCAATTATGTCGATACTTTATTTGGTAATTTAATTATCCATTTAAATTGGAGATTTACCATGCTCACAGCCACAAGCGAATTTCTCATCAATTGGTTATACCACGTAAACTTTAATGGTTAATGGAACATCATGTCAGAGCAAAAGAGAAATCTTTTACATTTTTTTACATTAAGACATTAAAGGAAGGTGAATGCTAACTGTATACCAGTCGAATCGCTGACGGGTTATCTAAATAAAGTTCGTAATATATACAGACCCCCTGACCCTATCCACATAAATCACGTGGTTTATTTTTATTATGAAACCGAGAGCCAACTCCCAATGTATATCAACACATAAATATTCAAAACACGCGCTTAATATCGAAAGGTGCATATTCATAGAATTATAATTGATGAAACACGTGTTGAAGGAAAATTCAAATTTACTGCAAATTGAATTAAGATGATAAAAAATAATGTAAGTACAATATTATTATGAACCACCCTATTAGCTATATGCTGGTATCCTACAATAAAGCTTTAACTGGTGTTAAAACGACCAACTTAACTTTTAAGTCGATGAGTGTACGATATTTTTAAGGGAATTGAGCTTGTGTTGATTATGCCAGATCTTTCATATACTAAACTACTAAAAAACTATTATCTATTGCACTAATTACTATGCATGTTTACTGACTAACAAAAACCAGACTTGCGTCTATTTTAAAACACTTTTGAAAGTATACATTTCCTTTCTCAGAGGTTTAGTTTAAACACATTCTGTCAACAAGTGATGAACGTCTTCCACTATTTCACAAACGTCACCAAGCGGGCAGTCCACTATTTTCACCAGATTTTTAAACTAGTTGAGTAAACCTGTAAAACATAAACGCTTCCACAAACAACTTTTAACAAAATACTATTGGAAGTGTAATATATGTGTAAATACTCTAACTAGCTTCACATTTTTATGATAATTTTTATTAATACCAGAAGGAACTTTTTTCGTTTCTCATACAATTTTGTAACATAATAAAGTAGATGCATATGTCAGCGTTATTACGAAAAATAATAAAATATATTGTATTTTATATTGTTGACAACACTACGATATTATTGTGTTAATGACTATTTATTGTAAAATATAAGTGTAATCTCTGTTCATGTTAATAGATAATACATTATTGATAGATTAGTTATAACGTCAATTAAAGTTAATAGCAAGATTATGTTTTAATGAAATAAGGCTATATATACTCTACCGTTATCAGAGTAACTTCTACATCGTTGGCTGCATAATTGTGTCAGTAAACCTTAACATTAGGACGTCTAGAAATAGTTTGCATGCGTTAAAGGATTATTTACAGCGACATGCTTGTTTACAGTGCAATAACTTGTTTACCTCTTGCCTAAAGGTAACATAAGTTATAAATATAATTTTGTAATTAGAGATTTAAACCTAATCTGATCTTTTATTACTATACTTATGATTGGTTCACCATGGAGAATATTGTTTCTTCAGACAGTTTTACAGTTACTCGTAATATTTTAAAGCTATCATTGGGTATATTTTTTTTAAATTTTATTTAAATTTCATTTGTGTAAATTATTCTGTAATTTTCACTTTTTATATACTCATCTCTTTACACAAAAATTTTCTGTTAACTTTCCTTTCGTGTTTTTATGAACGATCTACAAAATGGAAATGAAATTCATTTATAGCTTTTATTAGGACAATTCTAAGGTTAAACTAAGCGAGGAATCGAAACGGTGAATTATTCATAGAATGAATAAAATTGAAATTTCGATAATCGAAAATAAAATCTCTTACTCACAATTGAATACTCTAATATAAAGTATAATGGAACTAGGTATAACATTTATCTTATCATCTCGCCATTCTATTTCAAAAATAGTATAGTCATTCTTAAAAAAATGTTATTGTATTTAAATACTTTTTGCGTTTTATTATTTCACCTAACTTAGCACAAAAATTTCATTTTGTATATGATTTTTACAGCAATATTAAATCTTTCCTTAATTAAATTGAATGTAAAATATTGGCAAAAACCTCCCCGGCGGGGAATCGAACCCCGGTCTCCCGCGTGACAGGCGGGGATACTTACCACTATACTACCGAGGATAATATATTAGAATATATATATAATAGATATTATGAATGTTGTACTACCTGTGTAAATTTAAATTATTTATAGTTGTTATCAACAATGATTTTTTTTAAATCACAAACATTAAAATATCAAACTAAGGTAGCGGTGCTAGTAGTTGGCCACTTTCCGTAAAAATGCTTATAACAAGAGTTTTATTTAAGATTTATTACGCATTGTTAGCTTATAGGCTAATGTGATCATCTAGGAAAATACCAAAATAGACGCCGTCATGTTGGTAGCCGTGGCATTCAAAATGGCGAATTTTTACTTTTGAAGCGGTGGTCGTCAGAGAAAAAAAGGTAATTTCTTAAGTAATTTATTTAGGAAAAAGGTCTATCATTCGAAAGATTTTGATGTCAAATCATATTATTGTTTGAATAATTTTGATTTAGGATTTAGTGGGTTTGAGTCAACATTTGTTTTAAAAATTAAAAATGTTGTTTGTTTACAGTATGGTTTGTATGGGGTGGCATATTACTAGCATCTGTTGGTCAAAGTAATTTAATAGTTGCCCGTACGGGCAACTATTTTTTTAATTTTGAGTAATGAGCCGGGTGGGCAACTACTGACTATTATTTCGGCCAATTACTAATTCTGTCCATTTGATTTCTACGCAAGTTATTGCATTCGGAATGGAAAGTGACTAAGTACTTAGGTACTAACTTAATAATACATTTTTTAGATGCCAGGAAAAAAAGGAGATAAACTAATTCTAAAAATTACAAACAGTTTAATCTCTTTAAACCTTTAACATCAGTCCAGAGCTTATGCGGTAAATTAATTGGAATTAAGAAACAAAAAAATTATTCATACACCAAATAACACTTTAAAAGTTAAAAAGAATAGTAATTGAAAAACATACAATATACCATAAACAATGACATTATATAGCTGAAAATGTTTCCAATTCAGAAAAATGCTCTTGCTCTTTGTAAGTACCTATACAATAGCCTTAATTAATATTTTAAAAATTATGACTACATTAGTCTCGACACAACCGTTAAATTTTAATTTGCAATATATTTTCTGCTCTTACGTATAAAACAAGATATTGTTTTATATTAATTTAGCTCACTAACTGAAATGCTAAACTAACATGACTAAAATATCACGTATTGTGAGGTGGTAAACATGTAGAATCGTAGTATTAAAGTTTCAAATAATTATTTCAATAATTTATTTACTTTTAAATTTGGCAAAAACAAGTATATTATGAAAGTAAACATTCTTATATGCTCAGATAGTAGTTTGGTTTCACTATAACAAGCGTACAACTTAAAGAGGGAGACAAAAAAACAACAAGTAAGATATAAAGTTTATTGAAGTGACAATTTCTCATAATGATTTCTTATATTTCCGCGAATGTTACACATTTATTAAAACTCGATTTACGGATTTTATCGCGTTTATTATTTGTTTATTTATTCCCGACGTTTCGACCGCTTTGCAGCAGTCATGGTCACGGGAGGACTAAGATGACAGACGTCCAAATGTCCCAGCTATCACATGGTACCCACAACTTTTTAATTATTAATAATGGTCCGATCTACGCAGAAAGAGCTCACTGTATCTTGAAGTCTTCTATTAGAATTCATTCTATTTAGAATTCATTCTATTTAGAATTCATTCTATTTAGAATTCATTCTATTTAGAAGACTTCAAGATACAGTGAGCTCTTTCTGCGTAGATCGGACCATTATTAATAATTAAAAAGTTGTGGGTACCATGTGATAGCTGGGACATTTGGACGTCTGTCATCTTAGTCCTCCCGTGACCATGACTGCTGCAAAGCGGTCGAAACGTCGGGAATAAATAAACAAATAATAAACGCGATAAAATCCGTAAAATCGAGTTTTAATAAATGACAATTTCTCAATAAGGTTGTATAATTCGAGTTACATAACAGAACCTATTGTTGGCCGCAGATTGCTTATTACATCAATAGAAGCGCGTAAAAGCCTTTATTATAACTTATCGTAAGTAAACCTTATTCTACTTACTGCTAATTGGTGTATAATGAATGTAAATACAAAAAATGTCATTTCTCTTCAACTTAAAGGTGGGAGCGAGATTCAGTGTGTATTGTTTGTAGTAGATTCAAAATGAAATAATTTTCCTTTATTATTTTGTGCCCTACTATTAATGTATAGATTACAATACAAATTTCTCACATTATTGTACTTTAAAAGTTAAATATAAATTGTACATAGATAGATATATATCTAAGATCAAAATAAAATTTAGATTTCTTTCGTTGAAGATCTACAATTCTTAAAATTATTTTTTCACATTTTTCCGTGAACATTAGAGGAACTTCTGTAGACAAAAGTCAAAAAATCGAAAAGTCTAAATATTTATATTTCTTCTTTAATAGAATATTAAGGCCACTTTCAGTTTTGTTGTTCTGAATACGTTGCAGTATTAAGTAATCGCAAAATTTTACTGCTACCGATTTTGGCACTTTCATAAAAAAGGATTCTAAATCCGAATATAACAAAAATCTCAAACATTTTAAATAACAGAAAACAATTATAGTCATCAAGACTTGGGGCATTTTTAATTATAACTATATTATTTAAAAAAATTTAAAGCTCAAAGCATTTCAGCCATAGGACAATTTAAATAAGGCAGCTTTAAAAGTCTGTGATTGCACTCCAAGTTCTTTTTAGTATTGCCATCAAACATAAAGATAATTATTATTATTATTGAAGTATGACATAGCGCAGGACCCATCGGTGTAGACATCTATAAGGAGGATGTCAAGCTGTGAACATGTATCGTGATGATGGTCCTTTCGCATATCCTACCAAAATGTGTTATGTATCAGATCATATGGACGGTAAATTTTTTGTAAAATTTTCATATATTTCAAAAGCAATGCTTTATAACTGGGACAAGCCACCGACAAATATTTAGAGTAATAAAAAGCTGGTATTTGTTAATAAAATTCTAATACAGGAAATTATTCGAGATATTAATTAAAATTATGCATATGTTGTGTGCGGAGAATATGAAAACGGTAAAATTTATATATAAATAGCGTATATAAGTTATTATATAAATATAAGAATTTTAAATACTATAATAATTTCAAAAAAATTTCGACATGTAACGCAACATTGTACTGCATTCTTTTTTGCTCAAGTTATAAATCTACCAACTAATTTTCACTAACGATTTATTAGTTTGATGACTTTATTCACCAAAACTAAAAATCATGAGGAAAATAAATGCAATTTTTTTAACGCCATCTTTGTTATCATAATTGCAACATTTTTGCACACTTATAATTATAATACGAAAATTTTTTAATATATATGAGGTTATATATAACCTTTCCCCTTTCATGCTTATGTTGTTCGAAAAAGATAAGGAACGATATTCACCATCCCTCTAGAAGTAAAAACAATGGCGAGCATGCTTACCATCAAAGGTTGGAATGAAGTCAAAATTTACACTAGATAACAAAAAATCAACTGTCTTAACGAGATTAATAAAAAGAATGCAATACAACGCCCTGTGAACGGATAAAGCTTCAGCAGTACACATAGACATTCTTAATACACCAATAAAGGCAACGTGAATCGATATCGCAAGCTTGGGGTCTATTTGAGGCAGATTAATATAGACCCAAGAGTCCAAGCAAACATTTCTTGTAGTGCCCGGAACAGTCGCCCTGAAACCAAAAAATTTTTTTTATGAAAAGCTTGTCAGAGGCGAAGAGTGTTCACTTCTCCATTTTCGGCATTCCCGCAATATCACGTGAAATTGATGTTAAAAGTTAAGTCGTTATTGTAAAAAAAAATATAGAGCCATGTTAAAGCGTTCGCTAAAAATGATTCGATGATGATTTTGAAAATCAAAGTGTTCTTAACAATAATTCAAAATGATAAGTGGTACGCTTGCCCATAACATGTGGCGTTGGCTGAGATGGTATACACTGCAAAAGATTGCGCTAGTCGCCCTTGAGACATAAGACGTTAAGTCTCGTTACAATCTTGTTTCCCACAAAAGCAGGTTAGCACCAAACACGTTTACCCTTTTCTAGTTATAAATATCTTGCAGTGTTGCAATATCAATTAGAGAATATTACAAATTTCTGTTGCATTGCTTGCAGCAGTCGACTCCACATAACATTCTCACCTCAATCCAACTCTGCAGCGTCTCGCCGTACTTGGACTGGAACATGTTGGAGATGTCGCCTAAGTCGACCTCGCAGCGCGTCACCATGATACGTATGAGCTGCCGGTCGTTGGTGCCAAGGCCCTTCATCGACTTGTGGAGGCGCTCCGCGAAGAACAGCGGCTTGTTCCGGACCACTTTCACTAAAAAAGAAATTATATACTTTTGTTTCGACTATTAAGAGACAAAGCGTCATTTTACATTTTCGGATAAAAGTTATCAATATTCCAGCAACAAGTCTATTTGCTGTCAAAGGAGTTAAAATAAGTAACAACAATAACTCGAGCCCTATTTTTTTTTATACTACTATGCAATGAGACGAGCAAGACGTTCACCTGATGGTAAGTGATACGCTTGCCCATGACAACGTGGTGCTAGTTAAGGTGGTACACACTGCACCACATTGCGATTAGCTACAGCACCCTTCAAACCGGAACACAGTAATGTTTGCACACTACTATTTGGCGGTTGAAATAGGAGCTGTGGTGGTACCCATCCAGACGGTCTCCGGTATCAGAGACCTACCACCTGTTTTAACACTATTTATGTACATTTTTAGAAATAAGCCAGTCTTTATAAATAAGTTAAACTTGGAATGTTTACACGATATCTTACGGCGCTGATGCATGGAGACAAGGTGTAAAATTATTACCCCACTTATGTCATAAGCTAAAAGATGTTGGCAACAAACTAGAATTACGGTGTTTACTTAAAGTCTTGTCTTAAATAACTTTTCTTTATATTAAATGCATTTTTGTATTATTCATGAAATGAAATAAGAAAGTCCATAAGATCCACATACCAATAGCTCTAAGAGCCTTCTCCAGGTCCCCAGAGAACTCTGCCTTGATTGCGTCGTCGATGTCGTGGCCGGTGAGGAAGTGGTACTCTTGGAAGATAGCCGCCAGCTGTGGGAACGAGCGCGAGCACAGCACGGCGTTGAACACGGACTCGTCAGTTCCCAGGCGCAGCTCACCTGAAAAACACAAATCAGTATATCATATTATAATCATAGTTTCAAATAACTTATCTCCACCGCTAGACATAGGTATCTCCTATTGATTTCCTGTGCGATCGCTTCGCAGACTAAATATTATAAAATAGATAATATATAATTTATAATATTTAGCCCTATATCTTTTATTATAATGACAAGAGGATGTTTATCTGATGGTTGGTAATAAGAATATTCACACAACTTCATAGCGCTAATTGTTATGAAACATAAAATATTAACTGTAGTAACCCCAATTTATTTCACTAACTATGTTGCTCTTCAAAGTTCTAACACCTACAGATCTCGTTCTGTTAGATTACAATACAAATAATGAATGTGTATAAATACCTGCTTGCAGTAAGCTTCTTGCATCTTCCCTAGCTTTCCCCTGATCTACATGGAAGTCTTCAGATCTGTTACCCTGAAAACGACATAAAATATTTATATAGTGTACACCTTTTAAATGGAAGCAGTAAAAAAAGTAAAGTTTAAAAGTTACCTATAAACATCAAATTAATAGGCATTACTAATCTGTCAGGTTCCTGTGCCAATAGCCAACATCTCACAAATGGAAATGGTGATAAGAATACCAATAGATATAAGTTCAGCGGTGGTTATT
This sequence comes from Byasa hedistus, assembly GCA_029286795.1. Classification (NCBI taxonomy): domain Eukaryota; kingdom Metazoa; phylum Arthropoda; class Insecta; order Lepidoptera; family Papilionidae; genus Byasa; species Byasa hedistus. The sequence continues at coordinate 2,651,354 of JAGSMW010000016.1, forward strand.
AATCAATTTAAATAATGATGATGATTATGTAAATTTAATATTCTTATAAAATAAATTTGAATATTTAATGCAACGTTTCCCTTCAGCACAGTAACTTTCAAGGTCTTAAGTAAGCATGATTTATCTAACAGGTTAAATATTTTTTTAAAAAAGGCAACAGTTTAATCGATATTTGATTAATCCCAATTCAACCGAATCGGTATTAATATTTTTATGATACAAAAGTAACAGGAGTGATAGTAAGGAGGTAAACGTACCATGCACAGTGATGTCATGAGCCGTTTGAAGTTTCCGGATGTGTCACCGCGCAGCTCATCCTCCAAGAGGGTCCCGTACACTGAAACGAGAAGTTAAATTGTTATTATTTATCTTTATGTGCCTTTGCATAGCTACAAATTAAAGTTCAATTAGCATTTTAATTATTGTTTTCCCTTTCAAACTTTAACGCAGCCTTCAAAATACAAACGTTCCAGCACGTTCCAGATAATTGAAGATAACGAACCTTTGACCCACTCCGGCAAGACAAACGATTGTTAGGAAGGCATTTATTTAAAGCTGGTGGTACTTCAAAGAGGAAATGATTCATTAGCTCGACGTTGATTCACGTTATAGTCATTTTTCCAAACAAGTGATGTAGTGTACGTCACGTGTTACTCACACATGTAGACATTATCGTAGTATACGTCATTTGTTACTCACACCTGTAGACTTTTACGTAGGTTATCACATACACACACTATTTGAGCAATAGAGCAACGTCATTCGTTACACATAATTTGGATTTACCATCCTCATAATATTTTTTTGAAATACCAAAAATTATACGTTTTTGATATTTCATAAAATTTAACTACCTTTTTTTTGATCTGTGAAATCATATAAGAATAAATCAAAGTTTTGGCAGTATGGAATCCTGGCCTGTGCCTTTTTTTATTGAGGAAAAATATACGCAATAACTTTTCAAATGAATTAAAATCATGTATTACATGTATTAGATTCGACTATTATGTATCGATGTCGAACGAAACAGCCGATCAGATAATCTTCTTAATAATCGAACTGGGTTAGCAGAACCAGTTCAAGCCACGGGATACGGTTTGCATTGTATTGCAATAGACGTGAGTAATAACCGACGAAGAGAAACAGACGGTGACTCATTGACCTCGAGGTGATACCAACTATTGGGTATTAGAATCAGAATAGCAGGATAGATTCTTTGATAGGCCTTAATAAAAATAAGTACTACGAACATAGTTTATATGTTATATTGCTTAAACGAGCAAGAGGGTGAGTAATAACAGGACCAAATTTATAAAGCTTTTTTTTCGACGACGCGATGTTATGGGCGAGATGTTCACCTAGTGGTGATATGCCCGTCTATAACATGAAGCTGGTTAGAATAATATACACTGCACCACATTGTGCTCGTCGCCTTACCATAAGATCTCTTTACTTCAATAATTTCATCAGCCACAACGCCATTCAAACTTGAACACGGTAATGTTTACACACTACTGTTTGGCAGTAGAAATAGGAGCAGCGGTGGTACCTAGACAGTTTCTGGCAACAGAAACCTACCACCATTAGCTGTGTTACCCAATAGCAAAATTTCATAACAAAATTATAAATTATGTGTATAGTAATATAGAAAAGGTCAATCAACTTACTGGCGGTGTACGCCTGTTTGATGACATGTATCTCGTGGTTGGACATGGTGCACATGACCTCGATGAGTACGTCTTCGTCCGTGCCTATTCCCGCTGTCGCGTCGTGCAGCTCCTTGGCGTAGAACTGAGGCAGCGGCGTCATCAGAGCAACCAACAGGTCCTCGAACTTGCCGGTGGTCTCACTCTTCAGATCTGATACCAGGTCCTGAGAAACATTATGAAAATGTTAGTTTGCTATAAAGCACATGTTACTTATATAAATGAAATAATTTAAACATGCATTACACAGTTTAACTTTCACCGAGTAACGCACGCCGTGAATATTAAGTTCAACAAAATTAACTTTCTAAATTTACTTGTATACATTTTACAGATGTTAATTTTTTAAAAAATTAAAGCTTAACTTAAAGAGAATAGCTATTTATCATTCTATTTCACTGGCATATTCAAACATACTTAAAAAGCTAAATGTGGTGATGCGATTGGTGCCTTGCACAACACATAAGGTCACTGTGTGTATTTTTATTAATTTCACTTAATTTTACATAATAACGAAACTGCATAAAGATATAATAAATGTTTGTAAAATTTTAACCAATATTATGTTTTATATCTATTCAAAAATGAATGCAACGATAAAATAGGTAATAATCCATATTTTTGGTATGTAGAAGACTGTACCCATAGACATTAAATAGTAGGAAAATGTATTATATGTTGTGAAATTGTATATACACATTGAAAACAGCTGTCGTTTCTCGGGAAACCCCACTAGACAATTATTTCCCTCTATTGGCACGACTCCATACTGCATCAGGAAATTCAAAATTAGTTTTCGATTTAATTCCCAAGACAATATTTTTGTGCTTTACTTTCCATGTTATGTCAATAAAATGAAAGCAAAAAAGTCTAAACAGGAAATTAAACAGCCGACTTAATGTTCCCACAACTGAGACTGTAGGCATTCTCTAACAAGTAGAATCAATGGCATAGATCCACAACCTTAATAAAATGCGAGTTGATGGATATTACATTTGATGAAACTTTCGTTATTGGTACACGACGGTTTCCTTACGATGCTTTCCTTCATCAGAGGCTCAAGTTTAATAGGGAATGAACCCTGGCGCCTCTGAGAAACGTATGACCTTACAATCTAACACAGTACTCAATCCAAAAAGAATATCACTAATCCACATTGGATTCCTGTAAAAAGTTGTATGGTCATACATAAAAATTTAGACAATATTTTACAATGTAAATATAATGGGGTTTGTTTGTTGATAAAGATCTGGGTACAACCCATTAAAATGATTATTTGCAGTCACGCCATGGCGCGGTCAGGTGGGAAAAGGTAGGGCCAGACGTCAATAGCAATTATGTTATTAACTATTGAAATATAACTTGCTTTGAGCTGTACAGTAATTACAGAATATTCTAGTGCATCAATTATAAAAAATTAATACTTTATCCAACTACTTTTTATTATTACATTTTACATTATAGGCGACAATGGCGCTGCTGATGGTGTTGAGGCGTCGCCCAAAAATCTCAAAAACCGGAACACATTAATGCTGTTATTGCTGCATATTGACAATATGAAAGTAGGATAGAAAACAAGGTGGAATCGAACCAGGAACTCTGTTACAACAGTACGCAGTTAGCCGTTGCGTCTTGTAGATAAGCAGCCTCAGTATCAGGCAAAAAGAGTAAGCAAAAAAGTTCTTACGAATGATGTCATTGAAACAACCAAATCATCTACACACAAACTTTGTCCGATAAGCTACGAACGCTATTAAAAGTATACTTGAATTTTAGCTTTTTATGCATAACGTAAATGATAACGCCATTAGAATATTTACACAACATACACAGCGCCTTTATATTTGTTAATGTGTTCACACTACTGCTTGGCTGTAAGAAAAAGTCCTCTGGTTAAAATACGTTCTCCAGTAGAAGATAATTTTCACTGGTTTCATATAACTGCATGATTTTCTTTATGATTTAAGAACTTACATTACTCTCCGATAACTAGCTTAAATTAAAAAACTTACCTTTCCATACAAAGTCTTGAATTCAAAAGCGATCCGCAGTCGCTGCTCGTTGCTGCGGCGCGTTAACACTTGGATGATAGCCTTCTCATCCGTGCCGAAGCCTTTCATCGCTTTGCGAAGTACCGCTGCATCGTCGCGGGGGTCGAAGGGGTTCACCGGGACCACCGTCGGTTTGGACTACAATACATTTCATAATTCATAAATACACAATCTACCTTATCGTTATATTAAATATAGTGATTATACACTCCCGGACACATCTATCGGCCCACCACCCAGTGTTTAAAGTTTCGACGGTGTCTAGTTAAAAATAAATGTTAGGTGGAGCAATAAGTTTTAATGCAGTTTGGAAGCAGATTTATTGGTCAACACCTATGTATGTTTTTTTTTATTTTTTTTTGTAATTTCGAATTGACTTGGCCGGCAGAAGTTTTACAGCTTGGGCAACAATTTCAGGCAGAGTATCCATATTTTTTGGACAAAACTGGCTCTAAGTTTAGATTTGCCTTTTTATGGAACCAATAATCGGAAACATCAAAAAAAATCCAACTTGTGCGAAATAAAAAAAGTTTTTCCATTCGTGGGTCGTTGAAAACAATGAACAGAACCGAATTTTCGTTTTTTTTCATAATCCTGAATTCGAAATTAAAAAAAAACATACATAAAGGTTGACCAAAAAATCAGCTTTAATCAGCGTTGTGAGATACATAACACAAATAATCTTTGCATTTAATTTGAAATATGGTACGTCTTGTTATAGCAGTAATAATTATACAATGACGACCTGAAAACCAGAGAAATCATGTTTGCAGCAGCACTGAAAAACGGAGAATATCCGACGAGAGATGATACCAATGTATCAATGAACCTCGAACAGAGGGCACATGATAATACTATTGTATCCGTTTGTCAGATATTACTAGCCTAGCCTAGTTTATATCCTTTAAAAGAGTATTTATAGTAGTTTAATACAGTAAAATGGAATATTGGCCTAATTTTTTATCTGTTTATACAAAATTTTTATTAAAATATTAAGACCTAGATTAGAATAAGCGGACTTAAAGCCTATGGGCATTCTCTCTCAGTCAATCAAGGATGTGGTGATAGGTAGGTGATGATTGTGAGCCAGTATAATTTAAACCATAGCTACATGTTAGTTGTAGTCGTAGTAGAATAAATAACAGACATATACCGTGAAGCGAAACGATTTGAAACCGCGTCGTAAACCAATTGTGGCTCTGTAAGCGCTGCGCATACCCGAGTTAGATGTTACAGAGGACATATTGATTCTACAAAATAATTACTGCGAACAGTTTGGAGAAATCAAACGGATTACACTCAATACTGTAACGTCACATAACAAACACAACACAGAAATCTAACCGAATGTAAACCGAAATATTTTCGATCGCACAACACCCATTGTATTGAAGACCAAAGTCAAGACTGAGCAGTGGGTTATTGTGATAAATGTACGCGGAGAGGCGAAGTGAACATAACAATATAATTGCAGCAAAATGTTCCTTGAATAGAGCCAGTGTGTATAGGTATGGCGGCTAAGCAAGTTAGTAACTGACCACTCCTCGTATGATACACCTTCTCGTTAGAGTACTTACTACTATACTTTTCAAAAAAAAAAACAGAAAATAAAGGAACTCACTCTAAAAACTATTATTATCCAAACAATTTCTAAATAATCCATCTTCTTTATCAAAACAAAGCATCTTAAGACTACCATAGTATTATTTTATTTATTAGTATATGTTATTTAAAAAAAACTTTTTTCTTTGTACATGTTATCTCTTTAATGAAAAGTAATAAACCCACACCCTGTCTTCCCCAGAAGCAGAGTATATTTATATTTCTTCCTCGATAGATTTTTTTTTACTGTATCCACCAGTAAACCGGCTTAACTGAAATTTCGAATACATTTTTTAAGAGGACTTGTTAGTGTGGAGATCGCTTCCATACAAAAAAGAACTGTTAACGTCCTCTGATCTAAAGTGTGATGAACTAAATAAATATAGTCAAAGAACTAGACCTTTATAAGAGAGAACTATGCCTAGAAGAGGTATCACAGGTTGTTGAGTATACTAGTGTATTTGACATCCAAAACTAAACCTAAATACGGAAATGTAAACATTCTTTAATATTTGAATTTTCGTTTTTACTTTGTTAAATACAGTAATGACAAAGTACAATTCACAACAGACTACAGTCTAAATGATTTTTTCGTTTAGCAATTCGTTGATGGATAAGATCAATAAATTTAATATAGTACATTAACTTCATTATCAGAGTAATATTTAATTACAGGGTGTGGAAATAATAGGATTACTTCGGGACCTCTCCTAAAAAAAATAGTTATTCTTACGCTGTAGATCTAAGTAAAATAGAAAATTCTGAACGAACACAGAGAATTGTATTATTTTAATATTCTTCTTCTTTTTCTTAACGTGCCTCCCCGACTAACGGAGGTTGGCGGTCAGTTCATCATATTTCGCCCTGACTCTTGCAAATATTCGGTTAAATATTACAAAGTTATATTTAACCGTAGCAATTCTCGTTTAACGTTGGATGTTATTAGCTATAGTTTAAAATATTTTCCTGCCAAAAAAACCAATATAATTCATACAGACGTTATGGCAAGACCTTCACCCACCATTTCAAGAACTTAAATGCAAAAATTCTGTCTGCTTTTAATATTCAGTATAACTCAATCATCAAGTTTCGAGCTCAGTGGTCTATAAAACTAAGAATTTGCACGTGACAGCAAATAATGGGAAACACCAAATGTAAAGTAACACGCGGAACCGGTCTTCGCGAGCTTGGAGAAGCCATAATAGCAGGAAAGGTCAATGGCACTGAACTGAATTGAATAAGCCAAACTTTATATATATTTTCAAACAATGTACAAGTAAATTTTGGCGGCGTTTGCATGAAATTAATAATTATTAAAAACTTAAAATTCACTTCAACAAACCTTTTAACTTTATAATTTGATAATTTTTCCTTAACATCAAACAGTAAGTCTTAATGCTTATAGTTAACACCAAAGCTGTATTAACTTACTCTTTGATCCAGATCAATTATTGAAAATTTGATTCGTTCTACTAACAGAGAAAAATATTAGTGTAATTGTATAGTAAATTTCAATAAAGTAAAGATAATAATACCATAATGAAAAACTGAAGTTAGGAATATTTATAAAAAATAGTGTGTCAACAAAATGTGATTTATGCATCATTCACTTTTTCATTTGCCTTTTTGTCTATTTCAAAATTGGTCTAGTATTTATTATTATTTCTTCAATGGTCTTAACAATAGGAACTATGACTTAAATGATAAATACAGATAAAGAAATCATTCTGAAGTCTAGAAACTTTTGTTGAGTATGAAAATCATAAAGTTAGCCAACCAGGCATTATGCCAAGACTGACTAATAAAAGAATCAATAGTTTTTGTTGAAAGAGAAGAAACTCATATTTATTAATGAGGTGTTTATCTACAATCTCTTCTATTTTAACCATGCATTGTTAACTAAATATATAATACAAACAATAAATAGCTTTTCATGTATACAAAGTAGATAACCTCATTGTGTGTTGCCCACAGTGCCACCTCTTATCTGATGAATGTTCAACACTAAATGAGTCATAAGAGTAATATTGCACCATAAGAATACCTAAACGGAAGTACTTGAAGTTGTATTGTTCATGAATATTTTGTTATCAAAATTATTAATGTTTTTAAAGGAAAGCAAGTTCAAATACTTTCCATTTAAAATGCATCAAATGAAATATTTAACTTTGTACAGGACCCAAATTCTTCTTAAATTAATGTAGCATTTTATTAGATGGAAGCATTTTGTACCTCGTATCGTCAGCTATGAATTCATACATGTTAAAATCTGGTAAATTCATATTAGAAACCAATATAAATTGTACCCAAACATTAAGTAACTCTTTTTTTTTATATATACTACTATGCAATGAGACGAGCAAGACGTTCACCTGATGGTAAGTGATACACTTGCCCATGACAATGTGGTGCTAGTTAAGATGGTATATACTGCACCACATTGCGCTCGTCGCCTTGAGACATAAGGTGTTAAGTCTTGTTACCCCGGTAATTACACTAGCTACAGCACCCTTCAAACCGGAACACAGTAATGTTTGCACACTACTATTTGGCAGTTGGAATAGGAGCTGCGGTGGTACCTATCCAGACGGTCTCCAGCAACAAAGACCTACCACCAGTAAAAATATTGTAAAACTCTCAGTAAATAAATCCCAAAAGTCACATAAAATAATACAAGAAATAAAGTTTTTTGTACAATAATTTTGATTAAGCAGCTATAATATAATTATTATTTTAGTTTATTGCATAGATTTACTTTTATAATATAAAATACTTCATATGTAATGTTATGTTAAGCATAATGAATTCCAAAAATTTGCATGAAATATGATGTTGATATTAGAATGAGAAGTAATAAAGCTAAAGTCATGATTTAATATATGTTAGAATAGATGTTATAATTGCACTGATTTTTAGTTTTTTTTTTTTAAATTACATGTAAAAGCCAAACACAAAGTTAAGCCTATGTTTTGCTTATCACAATAACAGATGTCATTAGCACAGAGTATGTTATAACATGGAATAGTAAGGATTGTCACATACCTTGGGAGTGTTTGCCATTGGGTTTGATGTTGATACACTGTAGGCATGTTGACTTTGAGAATGAGTCTGATCATGAGATGGATAACCTTGGTATTGATTAGTCTGTGGATACCCTGAACTTGGTTGGGCATATCCAGTTTGAGCTTGTGGATACCCTTGAGCACTCTGTGAATATACTTGGGCAGGTTGCGGGTAGCCTTGAGCAGAATTTGGATATCCTTGAGAGGATTGAGGATACCCTTGAGCACTATTTGGATAACCAGGACTTTGTTGTGGATAACCCTGACTGGATTGAGGATATCCAGATGGAGCAGGATAACCAGGCTGTGGCGCGGGATATCCCATTGTAGGAAAACCCGGCATCGGCATCGGATTACCGAATGATTGTGGGGCAGTGTTGCAAAATCCAATATTATGTAGGTACGGTGCTTGCGGATATCCCGATTGGCCCTTGAAAACCAAACGAAAACCAAAATAAGTCAACAATTATTTCAATATTTCAGTGCAATTAAATCCGCTGGTTTTTTGTGATAAACAAAACAAGGTTAACTACGTGCACTAGTTACGTTTTCTACTTACTTGTTGATACGGATTCATTATGAATATAAATGTTCTCAAAAAGATAAAATGAGAATATCAACACAACACACGCGCCTCTAGAGAAAGGTGTTTGAATAAAAAAATAGAATATAATCACTAAAACAAGCAAGCTATCTCTTCCGAACGTGATATATCACTATCTAAGCCACACTGAGCCGTACTGTCTATTATAAAATGACCAAACATCAGGATCATTCGTGACGTAATTTGCACACGTCACTGTAAGGGTTGCCATTACAATAATATAATTTTAATTTCAACCATAAACCATTGTTAAGGTAAAATTATTCTTTTTAATAGTTTATTGTGTAAGTTCAAATAAAATATTGTTTCGTGAAGTGATGTTCTGATATCACCAATGGTATTAAAATGTCGATATTATCGCTCAATAAAAATATACTTCTTAACTGTTATAAAACACTCAATTTATCATGAAAAATTTGCTCATTTATTTTAGTGTGAAAAATAGCAAGGTGTTTGTTAAATCAAAATGTAAAAATTGTGGTAACGCCACCTATTATGAAAATATATATTACATTAGTATTACGATATTGTTAATTAATGTCTTGTATTTAAATAAAATAAAGCAAAACTTTTAATAATTTGAAAAATAGACATCTATAATAAAAATTTTAAACATTAAAATTTTAGGTTATGTACAGTTGTAACGAGTTTACTTTTACGATACTAGAGGGTACTAAAAAAAGTTATATACAGTTTAGCGCAGTGTTTCCCAATGTGAGGCCCCACGCCCCACAGAGCGCATTTTGATTTTTAAAGGGGGCAATTCGAAATGGACTGAACACGAGTTTAACACTTTCGCCACTTCAATGCAATGCTAGATTTTTTTTTTTCTCTTTTTTTCTTTTTTCATAATTGCGGTAAATAGTTACTTATTAGGTATCATTTCTCTTGACGAGACCAGAATATCACCTGGGTGCTTGGCGGCATCAAGGACTGTGCAGCAAGCGTCAAAGGCAATGATGTCACTAATTAATTAATTTAATATAGAAAAATGTTTATTAAACTTATTTGTAATTGGAATTTCATTTTGTTCATTGTGTATTTCGAAAATCTACTTTCTGTTTCGTTAACAATTTAAAAGCGATTTCTTCCTAAAACCTGTCATTTAAGTTACTTACGTTAACTTGATATTAAAAATGATATATGTTAAATGGGGCAGGGGGTTCACAAGAATTTTAGAAATGCTCAATGGCCTGAAGTTCTGAAGCTGTAATTGCAAAATTCATCGGAAAAAACTAGTTTACCTCACAATAAAACGTCAATGGTCTCAACAACAGTTTAATGTTCTCAGTTATATATAAGACGTTCAAATGCTTCAAAGCTATTGGCATACAGTTCAGTCACGTCGATAGCCGGCTTGTCGTCAGCAACTATCCATACGCTGCCGCTTGCACCTTTCTTGTAAACGTCAAGAACTCCTCGTGCAGCGGATTCAGGACTGGGTAAAAATTAGTTACGTGTATACGTAGAACACATTTAAAAAAAATACATTAACACCTAAGTATGATGCACTGATCAATTTCATTCAGAAATGTGAATAGAATAAAACAGAGGACAATATTTCGTCCAATGACCTCTTAACTCAACCTCTTAACATGGCAAAATATGTATATACCCATGAATGCAAATGTTCAATGGACGGTATAGAAGTTGATTTGTTGTTACCCAATCTCGTGGCATGTTACAAAGAGGTAATATAAAAACTTTCTTCATCAGAAAATATACACGTCTGACAAATTTTAGTGTTCGATCGAATAGCTTCAGTGATATGCAATTTTCCTCGTCTTTTTGACGATTATTATGGTTCATTGGTATGAAGGCATGCGGGTACCAGATCCACGAGTTAAATTAACTAAAGACAGTTTTATGCTCTATTACATTTTCTCTGTTTTCTACTGTACTCTTCTTAAATTTATCTTTATTATATTTGTACGAAGTGTCAATAACTGGGTTAGTTCGATTATAAAAGCTTGCTATTTTTGAAAAACAGGAAGTTAATTTATATTTTCAAATAATGCCTACTACTAGTTAATACGACCACAAGTAAATGACTAACACCCTTGAATTTCTGGTCAAGTCTTCTCAGAGGAAAGAGATGGAAAAAACGGTTGTCGTTTAAAAGTAATTGAACAGATTCAATATAATAATAAAAATTTTAAATTTAATTTTGAGAGTTTAGCATTTTAGATTTTTTTACCTTTGCCATTTTAAAACACTTAGAGCTTCTGATATCCCAGACTCTATTTCAGAGTCAAAGCTTCCCATCTTTTCTTTCGAAAGCAACGGTGTATCTGTCGCTCCGAAACAGACAGACAGAAAACGAACACCCATCCTCGAGTAGTATAAATCAGTCTGTAGAAATAAAATACATAAAATATAAACTACAATAATAGAGGGGCACTTTAAGAAGAAGAATATAAACTGCTTAGATATATGTACAAATACTATTATTATAAGGATAAACGTTAACAGGCTTAAATATAGTACGTACTCCCATAGCGGTGGTAAACTTTAATACTGCAGATTTAGTTGCGCTGTATATCGGGGTGTTTGGTACAGTACACAGCGCAGCCACCGAAGATATGTTTATGACAACCCCTCCTTTGCCACCTTCATCTTTGCGCATCAGTTCTAAAGCTTTTAACGAACTGGTCACCAGTGCAGTCTGTAACATGATTAAAACTTCTTAAACAGTATAATAATTACAAATTAGATTCAAATGTTTAATGCTAAGTAGTACTATTGTACTCTTCAACAATCTATCTATATTAACGCGTTCGCTTAATGAAATCTTAAAACGTACGTAAATAACTTAATGCTATTCGAAGATTTATCTACTGAATCAGAAATTCTGAAGGTTTTAATATTTCTAGATTTAAAACAATGAAAATCACATTGAAAATTGTTAAAGCCGGAATTAGTTTATATATGAGAACATTTTTAACTGAAAGTCTCACAGTTGTTAGTGTAAATATTTTATATTATTTATATATTCATGGTTATTGCTTGATATTTCCCAAGATACGACACTCCGTCTGAATTTTGACGATACTCATATTTTTACAGCCATCCACATTCATCATCATCTTCATCTGTAAATCTTTATCCAAATCCATGTGTTTGTTTTTTTTTATTTGTGATAATAAATCATTAATAAATATTCCTTTCTCAATCAAAGTCCAACTTACCACATTAATGTCGATTTGTTTTGCGTACATTTTCAGATTGTCGTTCAATATGCCCGCGTTGTTAATTACGACGTCTATGTAGCCGTATTCATTTTTAGTTTTGTCAATAGCTTCTAGTAATTGTTCTCTATTTGACACGTCGCATTTCAGGAACGACATCTTGCCTTTTCCATGTTTGGAGTTCAGTTCGTCTCTCAACGCGATTCCGGCTTCTTCTGCTATATCCAATACGGCGACGTGCTGAAGTAAAGTATTTAAAGATACACATTGTAACCATAAACTTTTTACAAACTTTTTAACTATAATTTTTTAATAAATAATATAAATTTATAGTACAAAAGTGGAGGATAGGCACTCAGTCTTTTCAAGTAGTTTATATATGGATGTTGTTTTTTCCTTAAAGAATATTTCATAAAAAATCTATTTATTGGCGGAGTATGGGAATTTAATCATTATAAAAAAATATCACAAAAGTGTGTCTATTTTTTTTATCTCGGTACATGTTATATAGATAAATAAATACTGCCGTTAAAAACGTCAATTGAATATGGCCAACCTTGATAATAAAATTAAATAATATTTGAAAATATACAATTAGAATAGATTATAAGCAAAACCAGTATCGTAATTTTTATGAACCTACATTTGAATACCGGGAAAAATTCTAATTCGTACACATCTAAAGTAAACAATTCATGTATTGTGAGCATGAGAGGAGCATTACGATTAACATATTCAAAATTGTAATTTTGTACTCAGACATAGTACATAATTGAACATTTATATGTTTTTATCGTTGTCTAAATTACTTGTGCTGCATGGAATTTTATTTTCAACAGACTGTAATGATTAACTCATTATCATGCTTTGAACGATTATTGTAGCACTGGTTGTTTTGGCATTTTTACGTATTTTTCTTAACCTATAATTTAGATAGCTCATCATACATTATAAAGAAAAGCTTTCTAGATATTTTATATAAATCATAGTTTGTTTCCGAATGCCAATTTCACAATTTGTTATATATATCACGATAAATATACATAAATCTAGGTGTTTTTGGCCAACCAATTTCAGATATTTATTGTTAAAAAACTAAAAATGAATGAAGCACTCAATAATGAGGTTAAGATAGGCAGGCTTAATACCATCAAACATTATATACAGTCAATTTTGGATATGGAGATTGGAAGAGGATAAGAAAAGAGATAAATTTTCATAAAAAAAATCAATACTAACACATACATAAACATACCTATACAAATCTATACATTTTAATAAAATGTATATACAAACAACATTAATATGTGGTCTATGTGAGTAATATGATAGATGGACAATGTACCCAGAAACCGGCTATTGCTATATAACATAAAAACGGCTCCATGACTATTTTAAATAATATAGAGCAATATTACCTTTGCTCCTTCATCTAAGGCTAACCTTACAACCTTGGACCCAATGCCAGTGGCGGCTCCTGTGATTAATACAACTTTGTTATTCATATTGTATGCCATTTTAACAACTGATGGGCAAAGGAGTTGTGTTCTATATAAATAATATGACTTAACACTGGAATCGCGGCCGTTCTAAATTTGACCCATTTCATTGTTCTTTAGTCTCTGGTAAATATTTACATATCCTTAGACTCCTAATTTTTTGACTTAATAAAATGTGATAATAATTGTTCATACGAGATTTCAACCACGTAACTATAATATATACAAAAGTATAGTAATCGGATTTACCTCAAAGCGTGGTTGGATCATTGTTGACCCAGTCATGTCAGTTTAACTTCATCTTTCGTATAAATTGATTACGGAATTAGTCAAAATGTGATTGATTTCGACAAAGTCAATAAAAATTATGTAGCCGTACCTAAATAAATGAAGAAATTCACTTGCGATAATTTTTTGTCTCTGCCTGCCCTCACAGGAACTCTAAAATAAAGCTCATCTTGTAATACCTACTTGTGAGAAACAAGCATAAGAACAAATGTACAGTACAGTGGTACTGAAGAGGACAATGTCTCGACTCTTTGACAGTATATCAAGAAAGCACAAAAAATTGTTCTTCTCCTTAGAACTATGCATCCACATATTCCTAATTATGTGATTTGGAAGAGTAATTGTCCAAGCTTTTTATAATCACATTTAATTTTCAGTTTGAAATATTTATGATTTTCATTAATTATTTATTTCTATACAAGTATCAACATTATTGTAGCAAAACAAAAAAATGGCCATAATTGACCCATTTGCTCTTCTACGGTTGTCAGTATGTTTCGCGCTTTTAGTGTTAAACATTAAGATTATTTTTTTTTATCTATAATTTTCTTTATCTCTAATTTTTGTACCAACTTTTTTTGAAGACAATCCGGTTTCTATTAACTAGAGTACAAGGATGATATTGCGATATCTGAAATTCTGTTCTGCTATCTGCGAAGATGATGCTGCACGAATTGGATGGAGGACATTGATAATAATAATCTATACACGACAGTGAATAACAAACCATTTTTGTACTTACATGTATATATCATATCTTATGACGTTAGTTCAGTTTTTATTGGGTGTATGACTTAAAAAGTAAAGTAGGCGGCTTAGGTTTATGCGCTTTAACAAGTAAACATAACATAACGGGAGATTTTGCTTAAATACTTGCCAAATTTGATAACGTTACGAGACTAGTAAAAGGTTCACCTGATGGTAAGTGATAGGCTTGTTCATAACAAGTGGCGTTAGTTGAGATAGTATACACCGCATTGCGCTTCTCGCCTTGAGGCATAAGTTATTAAGTCTTTTTACTCCAGTAATTTCACTAGCTTACAGCGCATTCATATAGGAACACAGTAATATTTACACACTACTGTTTGGCGGTTGGAAAAGGAGCTGCGGTGGTACGTACTCCGGCAACAGAGACCTACCAGTAGTTAAACTAGACGATAATTGATGAGATATTTTGCTATCTTAACAAGCAACATGTTAGCATTAAACATATTTGAACTGTACAGAGTTTATTTATTGATTATTTTATTTTTTTTTATGTTTGCGCATGAAACTTGTTTTAAATAAATACACTAGAATTAATAATTCAAATATCCGAATAATCTCCTATCGAAAAAGAAATACAAGTTGAATGCATCATGCTGGCGATGAACAATGATGCGTGATTATGATAAAGCTTGATATCATACTATGATGATGTTTCCTTTTTATGCGGATAGTCGCTTAGCAGATTGATTATGATATTGTATCATATAATTTGAACTAGGTTTCGTTTTCCATGTCTTTCGATATATTCATTAACAAATAAAATTGCTTTGTGATATTTAAGATAAAATATGATCGATGGGTCAGTAAGTTTCTAGTGAGTCTACTTCGGTGATAGAAGCAGTGCTGGTAGGCCTTCCACAAGGTATACGGACGATGTGGCGGTGATGAAAAATAAGGACATTAAGATAACCCATTTCCAATGCTGTAATTAATTTTAAAAGTAATTTGCCAAATTTTTATTCTATTTTGATTTTGAGTTTGAGATATGTAATTTGTTTTTATGCAACGTACATGACATTGTGTGTCGAAATGCCAAAATTATCATATCAGCTACTTTAACTTGAGATATTGTCATATCATATCGCATACACTGAGTGTTGTGTTATCTGAAGTTATGTCAAAATCGTATTAACAACAAATAATAAAATATGCTATATACTTTTTGAAATAATATTATAATAAAGGAGGAAAATGTTAACGTATAAACAAGTTTAGCTTTAACATGTAAGACGTATGTAGCAGCGCTTCATAATTGTTACCAACTCCTTGATTGCGATTACGTCAATTGATATAAATAGCTATTGAATTTCGCAATAAAATTATTCATTACTCTTAAATACGTCCACGCTAAATAGTAAACTCTTTTATTTAAACAAAAATCCATTCGTCAAACGAATATTTCTGGTTGGTATCCGGAATATAGGAATTTGTTTGTCGGGTAAAGGAATCCAGAAAAATTGTTTTAATAACTTAAATTGTGTCAACGCCATTATTACGTATTGAAATTTTAACAGCAGTTTCGTTTTCCGAGAGACTTAAACTTCCAGTTTTCATTTATAATTAATAGATTTTTTATAGTATTTCATATGTTAGTATAAGTAGATAAGGTATAATTAAAGTTTTTATTGTACATAATAAATATTCTTTAAGTTAAGTTCCTCTTGTTGAGTCGTCAGATTTGCGAATTATTATCTCGCGTGTTTTTCTTTCAACTTTGCCCGTTATTCCGTTCAGGTACAACAGATAATAAATATAATATAATTTAATAATAGTAGTAAGTAGATAATAAATACAGAGACACTCTTAAAACGTCGCACAGATAAACATTAAAATATTAAAGATACAATCAACAATAATGAGCAAAGGTTTTGGAAATAATATTTAAGACAAATTAAATAATTACTATTTGTTTATCATAATAGATAATATAATAATATGTATGTATAATGAAAATATTGAGAAGTACCCATTCTTTTACCTGTAGTTTTGAGACGGAATGTGCGCTGTAAACCGTAACCATAAAAATAGTCCATAAAAAGAAGCAACCCAAAGTAATATAATGATTGTATGCTAATTTAAGTTTTTCATTGATCTCGTATGTGTCATCTTGTATGCTAATTTAAGTTTTTCATTGGTCTCGTATTGGTCTCGTATGTGTCATCTAGAACTAGTTTTCGAAACGGAGTGTCTTAGAACCTGTATCAAGGTATGCCGAGATGATGCGAAGCTACCTAACCATCAAGTTCAATTTCATCAAGTTTGTCTATCATCTCCTCGTTATATTTTTGTATTAATTTGTATAAATATTATACGAACGTTTGAATAACATTCAGATACATAGACAGTTTATGTGAATTTTACTTCCATCGTACAATACACATATAATAAAAGTATGTATTTCTTTAGGATCTCGCCTTAATTTATATTATTAAGTGGTAAATTCGGTTAACTTTAACTTTAACTTTTATTTAAACACTATCTTCCTACTTTCAATTATTATCATATGAATAAAATATTAAGAAAAAAATCTTGTATATGTGCAAGGTTTTTAATAAAAAAAATAAATATACAAGTATTACTGTAGTCAACTTTGTAGAGTGCTTGTGAAATTACTGAGGTAATCAGATTTATTATCTTATGTCTTACAGCGATGAATAAATAGTGGTGTTTATCCTGCCTATCACGTAGCAATCAGTTACCATAAAGTAATTGTACTTCTCGATTCGCTGCTTCGTCGTATAAAAACTAGAATGATTATTGCGCAGACACTCCGTAGTTAAAACTTAATTATATTCAATACATTACTCGTAATATTGTTAAAGTTATTGTTGACTTATTTGAATACAGGCACTTGTTGTAATTGAGTGTTAGTTTACTTTGTAATGTTGATGTGAGCGGTTGTGTAAAACTTTTGAGAATTATCGGTTTCTGTTTCGACAGTCTGCAACGATGATCGAAGTTAATAATAAAATATTATTAATAACGGGTGGTGCCAATGGGATTGGTGCAGCCATTATTAAAGATTTCCTTCTAAAAGGATGTAAGGTAAGTAATGAAATATTAGCTATTATTTCAAATTTAAATTGTTATTCCAATTAATCTACTAAGAAAACTGGTTTCTTTTTAGCATGTGGCATTTTTGGATATCGATAAAACCGCCGGATTGAAATTTGAAAAAGAATTAGGAGAGAAACATGGAAAGGATAAAATTAAATTTATAGAGTGCGATGTAACGAATGACGAACAATTGTTTGGGGCCTACGACAGTGTCGTTAAAAGCAATGGACATATTGATGTTGTTATAAATAACGCTGGAATTGCAGAAACTTGTTCGGATAATTATAAAAAGATAATTGACATTAATTTTGTAAGTGAATTCATTCATCTTAATTATTTAACAAATAGCAGGTCCCTTGTACAGTTTGTCTACTTATCCTCTTAAAAGATGATACCTACTTGGACTTACTCTTAAGCATTACAGCTTATTTTGTCAATGGCTTAAAGATATTTAACATTTCGACACTCTTCGATCGACAACTCGATAATTCCAATCTATACCGGGATTATGTATATGACAGCTTTTCATTTTCAAATAAGTTAGGACCACTTAAACTAAAATTTGTCTCAACCGAGTACGTTAGTAAGAATAAAAACATTGTCTTACTCGAATTTTAATTACGTGTCTGTAGATCATCTACCATGTAAAAGATAATATATTTATTTATCATGTTAATTAAAATAACAATACAATGGAAAACCAATAATAAGATAATGATAACGTTCTTACAAAAAATTGCTAATGAATAATTATCATCATATCACATTTTAAAAATTATGTATTCTACAATTTATAGTAAAACATCTTTTCGACGAGACGCAGTTAGCATGTTTAAAGATTTAGTTTAAGGAATGTGTTGAATGTCAGTTCAATTCCTGCGTTTGAGCAACAAATGAACTCAATATTTTGTAGGTCAGACAGACTACCATGGTCGTTTAAAAAAACAATTAGTAGTACATATGATAATAGCCCGAGCGATTAATAGAGCGATTGCCATGTTATCTAATAGCTAATACAGACCTGTTGAAAGTAAAGGTAAATAGAAGCGCAAGTAGAAATAGTTGATCACAGTATGATTAATCGAATTATACATTTATTATAGTGCATTTGTTTTTCAGAGAGCTGTGGTCACAAGCACTATTAAAGCGTTGGAACTTATGAGAAAGGATCAGGGTGGGAGAGGCGGTACAATATTAAACATATCTTCAATTGCAGCGCTGTGTCAAGTTGCTCCAATGTGTTTTGTATACTTTGGAACAAAGAGCGCTGTTCTTCAATTTAGCAATTGCATAGGAGTAAGTTTCGATTTGTTATTTTACACTTATTGACTTATACATCTTTATTTTTCTTTTCCTTGTATATCAGTCTTTGTTAATAAAGTTAATAATGATACAGTGTTATTGCTTTTAGATGCAGAATTATTACGCACGCACTGGGGTCAGAGTGGTCACAGTGTGCTTCGGCTGTACAGATACAGAAATAATGAAAAGCATGATAACTTTTGACTCAGGGGCACAACAAGAGATGGATGAAATATTGAATTCATTCCCACTTCAAAGGTCAGCCGTTTTAATGTAACAAAGTATTAGCAATTTTTATTAAGAAACTTCTCATATTTCTTAGTACAAAAAAGCATCAGTACCAACAATAAAAAAATGTACTCATTGGCTGGTAACATTTTTGGTTCTCTTTTGTATAGAAATAGGACAATGCAATTTCAAACATAGCTTGGTTGGAAGGTGATTTTATAAATATTGGAAAAACAAAAATTCACTCGTACGAATGAAAAAAATTGTTTGCTAGTTGAGGTCGGAGAAGTATTCATTATTTTTTTTTCGATGCATATAGTAAGTATAAAGTTTGTTTCAAAACTGTTAATTAGCTCTGATTCGTTATTTAGCATAACATAACATTTAAATATCGTATTAAAATTGTGCTCCTACTTCCAGCAGGGATTATTCCTTATAAACTAGAAAAGAGACTAAAGAACTAATTTTACTTATAGTTATATCAACATGTGAAGGTTATCTCCAAAAGGATTTATTTATGTTCCGAGCTGATAACCTTCTATGCTGTCAGTCAACTATTAAAGATAAAATTTTAGTGAAATCCGTAATACCAGGTTTAAATATCAACGAAGAGCTAAAATGGTCATGATGTAAACATGTTCAAAAATCTATATCATAAGATTCAAGGATAAATTAATAATGACAGTTATTGAAATCTTTAACATTTATAGATCACAAACGTAGATCAATGGTTTGTGATGCTTTTATTATTTAATCTGTAATTATGATTATTTAACGAATTTTCTGTAAAAATAATTTTAAACGTCTAATTCTGCCAAATATTATATAAGTGTAAATATTCCTAGCTCCGGTTTGAAGGTTTCTTATATTAGCAATACAGCGTCGATTCGATTTGTTCTATTATAATGATTATTTATTAATTTGTTTTCACTTGCCTTTGTACAGAGTTGAATCTGCATCCAGAGGTTTGGTGGAAGTGTTTGAAGCGGCTGACAGTGGAGACACCTGGTTAATTAATAACGACAGACCAGCACGCAACATAACAGCAAAGGTTAAAAAAGCGTATGAGATACTGTCTGAAGATTTGGCATTGTAAACATTGAGTCAGTTAAAAATCTTAAAGAATGCTAAAACTATAGCATGTTTTAACTATTTAACTGTTTTATATGTATCTATCGTGTTTGAGGTTTTTTATTGTATACATCTAAATTTCGGTCTTCACAAGGTCAAATGGATAGTAAAAGTTAATAGGTTATTATCTAAAATATTCTTTAAATGGAAACTTTTTTTTTTTACAATAACTTTACTGTTTGCTAGTAAACGTAGCCGCAAACAATGTTGGAGCAATAATAAAAGCTTTATACTGAAATGTGAGTTTTAATTATCCCCATTTAGTGGTAAATTTTCTAGATTTAGCAAAATGGTAATTTTAAGAAATATGCACTGACGAGTTTCCGTCTTAATTAGCTGTTAGATAAAAATATAAACATATTTGTTAGATAAAGGTATACATGCATTTTAAAGTGAATATTATGTTTAATGAAAGAAATTTTTGAAAAACTATTAACATAATTATTTCATGATATTCAAATAAATTCTTATAGATACTTAATAATAATAATTTAATCACAAGTTTGTGTATATATACGATTATAAATAAGTTATGTTTAAGTTGCTGAATAAACAAGTATCCAAATTTCATTTATGAAAGCTCATCGTTATGCAAAATGCTTAAACCTCGCCTAACACTTTCGGTTATGTCCACGGGAGGCTTATTACCAGCTATTATCCACGTCGTGCCATTATCAGCTTTCCTTATGACACCAATTATACCTTTAACAGCTGACTCCACCCTGGAATAATAAAATGTAACAACTTCAAAACTGCAACTCAACTTTTATCTTGTGTAATGTTACATTTATTGTTAATAAGTTTATAGAATATTTTTCGAAACGCCTGTTTACCTTTTTTATGTGATGCATTGGCTTATCTATATAAGTTCATGGGTTAATGGCTAAGCCATCTAAAAAATAGGAAGGTCTAGGATTCGAATGCAGGGCCACATACAGAGTTTTGTTACTTATACGATTCTTTTGACCCTAGCTAGCTATCTCCATCATATTGTAAATCAGTCGCTATAACAATATATAAGGATTGTTATGTTCCGACTGTTGACTTATGAGGGCTAGAGTATTCTGGGCAAACACGGTACATGATCTGCGACCACAATGTCACATAACGTGAAATTGAGGTCAAGTGATAGCCCGGTAAAGAAAATATTTATCTGTAGTTATACAGTAATACTTTTTTTTGTAAATAATATCTAAGGTAACTTTTACAAAGAATTATTCTTTCTATCAAAGAATTATTTGAGTTTACCTTTGCCTATCTGGAACACGGGAAGTCAAACATTGGTCGCAGCCTATATCAAAAAGTTCTGTATTGTGTTTGTGAAGAATCGCTGTGTCGGTTGGCCCGAGGCAGACGCTCAATATGCGCACTTGTGATTTTCTATACGTTTCGCTGATCTGAAAACCATACAAGTAAAAGTAAATTTAAACAAAGCATGTTAAAGATTTTCATAATTTTTTCCGAAATTTACTTGTATATTTAATAGAAAATTTAATGCGGAAACCAATAGTAATTAATAAATAAAACTTTTTATAATAATTAAGATCAGGTAATTTTTTAAACTTAATGTTGTTCTTAGTCCGATAGCGGACGTCCATCGGCCTAGATGATAATGATGATGATGCTGTTGTGCTCTTGCAAGTGGAAGTCTCGAAAAAATCAGTTCAAATGATTCTGAGAATACTCCGATAAAAAAAGTTATCTTTGTTATAAGTGCCATATTAAGTAATCAAACTTCAACTTCCTTAGTTTGTATAAATTAATAAAAAGAAAACTTTTTATAATAATTAAGATCAGGTAATTTTTTAAACTTAATGTTGTTCTTAGTCCGATAGCGGACGTCCATCGGCCTAGATGATAATGATGATGATGCTGTTGTGCTCTTGCAAGTGGAAGTCTCGAAAAAATCAGTTAAAATGCTTTTGAGAATACTCGGATAAAAAAATTATTTTTGTTATAAGTGCCATATTAAGTAATCACACTTCAATTTCCTTAGTTTGTATAAATTAATAAAAAGGAAATACTTACCGCTATGCTATTCGTAAATTGTAATACAGCTGCTTTAGTTGCAGAATAAACAGGCAAATGTGCGCTAGGCTTCATCGCCAACAAGGAGGATACGTTTATTATAACTCCGCCTGAGCCTCCTTTGTCCACTGCCATAGTAGATAGTGCTGTAAGCGTACAGGATATAACTGCACTCTGAAATACATAATAATTACTGATTTAATAACAATTAATTATTTTCTTTTCCTTCAATAAACACACTAGATAAAACAATTAAATGTTTATACCATTTTAATAAACTTAACCAACAACAATGAGCAAAAATAAAGCAAAGATTATACAGAAATTTACAGAATTCAAAACTAACCGTGAGAAATTGGGAAATTTTTAATGATTGTCTTATTGGTTTATTATTAACGCGTAAAAGATTCTTAGACTTCATTAAAAAAGTTAAAATTTTTGGTTAAAAGGTATTTTCTTATTTCATTCGATTCATGCACTCTTTGTAGTAAGTATTAAAAATACATGTTTTCACACTTACAAAGTTAACTTCAACTATTCTCTTGTATAAACTTTCTTCGGCGGATAAGACGGCTGCATTGTTTATAACGGCGTCAAGTCTATGAAACTTATCGACTACTTTACTAAATGCGGCACTAAGCTGCTTTTCATCGGATACGTCGCATTTGATGAACATAACTTTAAGTGTACCGAATTTATTCATAAGCTCCCTCTCGAGAATTTCGCCTTCACGTTCTGCAACGTCTAGATATGTGACGTGCTGTAACAGAGGCATGTAATTTGTATTAGTATCAGAAGAAACTTTACACTAGTATACATTTATAAAGAATTTATAATATTTACTAATTGAAGGCATTAGTTGACACAGACCATCTAGGTATTGTTGTGATGCGGGGCTAAAGACCCTGTAACTCAGTTATTGGAATAACAAGACTCAATATCTTATAACAATAAGCGCGATATAGTGGAGTCTAAATTTTCTGACCTTATCGCTACACTATTAACAAGCAGTCGTATTATAAACTATCAGATGAATTGTCTCACTTTTATCCTCGCTGAGTTGAATGGAAACAAAATATGAGCTCATTGTCAAGTGCGTATCTTTGTTTTTGTTATATCATTAAAAAAACTCACTCTAGCATTCTGTGACAGTATTCCTCTAACTAATCCTGCGCCTATACCTGTAGCACCGCCGGTCACTATGAAAACTCGGTCATCAAGGCTAAACACTTGTGCCATTCTATGCTTTTATTTATGTATAATATTTCAAAAGTTACACATTAAAAAAGACAACTACTCAACGAGACGATGTCAAAGATAATGCATAGTTGCGAGCCTTATCTAGATGATAAGATAAAATACGTAAACAATTTATTCAATTTCGATCATATCCCTAACCAGTGATTGATAAAAAATATTCATACTACTGATACTTTCTTTTAATTAACATTGAATGTCAAATTTAATTCCTACCACGACAACCATACATGAAACAGAAAAATATACTAGTTTCGCAACTAAGTTTAAAATATTGTTCGGCGCTTACAGTTTCATATTTATTTTATTTTTAAAATATTTATTGGGAGTGTAACCGTTATCCGTTATAAAGCAACACAGTGATTTTAAATACCGCAATTACTTTTCATGAAAAAAAGTATACATTAATCTTTTCAGGTTATAGGTGATACACAGTTAATAAAACGGCTGCAAATATTAATTACAATTTTTCTGTAACAAATTAACTATAATAATAGTACTGGGTAAAAACCTCGCTCTATTGTTTAGAAAGAAATAGATTTAAAAAAAACCTACAGTCTCAAATGAATATTTACTTCATTATCTTTAATTAAAACCCACGAGTCATGATAGTCATTAAAAGATTATCGTGTAATGATTTCTTAAATATAAAAAAAAAACTATTCATTACTCCGACGTTTCAAATGCTTCGAGGTATCCTAATTTAAATAGAATAGATGGATATGTGTTACTACCGGCTTGGGATCCCATTATTAATCAAAATAAAACAAATATAATAGCATACCAGTAGAAGACTTCAAAGCAGTGAGCTCAATCTGCCGAGATCCGACTGTGAATAATAATTAAACAGCTGGAGGTACTCCGAGGTGACCATGGAGACTGCAAATAAGGAATAAGTATAACATTAACACAATTCTATAAAATATTTATAACGTTGTGGAGGTTGAAATTCCTCTAGTATTTATTGCTGTAAAGACAAGTATGCTTGATGTTTGTTAGCAATTATCGGGTTCAATTGAATAACATTTCCGAACCGAGAACGGTTTACATACCTCCTCGATCTGCAGCGTAAATTGTTGGGAACGCTATTTCAATACATTTCAGCAGAGTTGAACTTCTGACATGCTCATGAAATTCCGTTGGACTATCAATGTTTGCTATTCATAGTGAGCTATTTGTATACTTATCGGTTTTTTTATTGGACTAGAACGATGATGAGGATCTCAATTGCTTCAGAAGTTATGTAAGGTAATATTGAAGAGGCTGTTATATAAAAAAACGAGTAAACGAAATAGAAAGACAGGTGTACTGACGCATATTCAAATAAAAGTCTCATGTTTAACTATAATAACCTTTACGTTTCGTTAATTCTTACGTCCAAACTTTGATGAGGTGAGATTTTGTACATAAACGTAAATATAATAATATGAAACATGCATGTTAATAAAGAATTATTACACGTAACATGTATATATAAATTCGATGTGATATACATTTATGTAAGTTACGTCCAGACGAACAAAACATGTCTGTCAGCGTTTGTCATTGTACTTGAAGATATTTTCTTGAGTCCTCGTACATAAACATGTCAATTTAATTAACATTTCTCGACGCATAAAACTATTTTTATGATATTTAACTATTTTTTAATTAGTCTTGTAATGGTAAACGGAAATATAATTATATTCTATAGATGCGATAATATCATTTTTAATATTTTACTAGTGGTAGGTCTTTGTTGCCGGAAACGGTATAAGTAGGTAGCACCGCAGCTCCCTACCGCCAAACAGTAGTGTGCAGACATTACTGTGTTCCGGTTAGAAGGGCGCTGTAAGCTAATGAAATTACTGCAGTAACGAGACTTAACTTGTCTCTAAGCGACGAGCGCAATGTGTGCAGTGTATGCCATCTTAACCAGCACCACGTTGTCATGGGCAAGCGTATCACTTACCATCTGGTGAACGTCTTGCTCGTCTCGTTGGCTTTTTAGAATAAAAATGAAAATAGTATAAATAAGTTCTGCTTTGTCTGCATGTTCACAAATTTTTCTGTTTTAGTTAAAATGCGCGACTGAAGGCTAATTATATTCTATCCTAATAAGCTCATTAAGCATTTCATCAAACTTAGCATATTTAAATTGGCTATAATAAGCATCTTCATTGCATATTTGGATTGACGTTGACTTCATTTTATTTTTTTACTGCTTCTTGAGTGAAGCTGTATACAGAAGTATCATATTATATAATAACTAAACTCCAATGGCCCTGGATTTGTACTAAGGACCTCGGTGTCAGACAATTAATTAAATAAATAATATGGACGGATCATGTAATTGGCGCGTTAATGAGGCAGTGAAAAAAAACAAACATTAAACGCGCATTCTAATCGGAAGTCATAAGAAATATAGTAATAAATGAAATTCCTAACTAAAATATACCATACCAATTAAAGGCATATGACCATTTATATGTTTTTTTTATTTACATTTATTGATGTTACTAAGAGATAAATAGAGTGGGTTCAGTTGTAAAGCGTTATTATTGAGAAATCTTTGCGCTTGACGGTTTCGTTGGAGAGGTCTGTTAAAATGTTCGAAGTGGTTGATAAAGTAGTATTTGTCACAGGTGGCGCGAAGGGCATTGGTGCGGTTATTGTGAAACAATTCCTCCAAAGAGGCGCAAAGGTATTTTCATAAGTTAATATTGTTAAAAACAGATTAAATTATTTTGTAAGATAAATAAAAAACTCAATGTTGAATTCCGGGATATTGATAAATTTCAGCGAGATTTTTTTAAGAGATCTTCCAGTATAACCTTTCTTTAATGCTAATACGTTTCTAAAACCATTTACTATTATTTTCTTGTCATATATGATCATGGTTAACGTCGGACTTATAGTGATGGTAGCAATGGTAACATGATTACTACTATACTACAACACATTTTCTTTTCGCTCCATTTATATTTTTCTTTTATGTTTTTTGTTTAATTTAATCTATAACAAATCTTAAATATTATTTATACTACATTGATTATAGTCTATTGGCAAAAGCTAGATGTAAAATTGATTAAGCTAGAAATACATTTTAATTAGTTTGATCAGTTAAAATTTTTAGTTGTTATAATTTAGTGTTAATATTTACTATTATTTACAGCATGTCGCGTTCTTGGATGTTGATAAAAACTCCGGTACGGAACTTGAGGATCAGATGAAAAAAACTTATGGCAAGATCAAAGTGAAGTTCATAGAATGCGATGTAACAAATGATGAACAATTATTAAAAGCTTATGAAAGCGTCCTTGCCGGAAACGAATGCATAGATGTCGTCATAAACAACGCAGCCATAGCCTCTGAAAATTCAACAACTTTTAAGAAATTAATTGATATTAACTATGTAAGTAAATACAGTTTAACCATTTGCTATTTTGCAAACAAGACATTGTTAATCAATAATAAGATGGAAAATTAAAATTTTTCTCGGAATCTTTTGACGAATAGTACACTACGATGGGATTCAATCATTTTTGCAATGTCCATGTTCAGCGAATAATAATGAGCTTAGACGATGATAATTATAATAATTAAATAACTTATTACTTTCAATACAAATTATATGTTTTAGACCGCGGTGGTTTCCAGCACTTTTAAAGCTTTAAAAATTATGAGAAGAGACAAAGGAGGAAAGGGTGGAACTGTTATTAATATCTCCTCGACAGCAGCGCTTGTTCAAATGTTTCCTACTTACGTTGTATACGCAGGAAGTGCAGGCGCCGTTATTCAATTTACCAATTTCATCGGAGTAAGTATGCTGTTGATTTTCTAAAAATATTAAACTCAAAGTTTAAATTTGAAATTTTTGATTTTTCGTGAAAAATTATTAGACGAAAAATACTTAAGATGGCAATATGGTCTTAGAACCTTAGCCTTTTGCTAAGAAAGGGACGAACAGAAAATTTGTGTAAGAAAAATAAAAAACGAAACATTTAAAATTGTTGTTGTTTCTTTATGTAATGCGATGTTTTTTTGTTGTCAGGTGCAGGATTATTACAAGCAAACTGGCGTTCGTATGATGACAGTATGTTTCGGTATAACAAAAACTAAATTACTGGATGAAATAGTAATTTTCGATCCATCACTACAGCAAAAGTCTGATATCCTTTTGAAAAAATTTTCTGTGCAAAAGTACTTTAACTTTTTATAGACTATAATACATTCAATCATTACCATTCATCAATGTAATAATTAATAATAACGTTGACCAATTGCGGGTCGGCTGAACATAACTCGTAAGCTGTTGTTGGAACATGTCGCTTTCTTTATTATGTTTTCTTTCACTGTAAGCTCAAGCTCGTTATTTTTTAACCCGCACCTTCTCGCTTAAGGTGTAAAATTGCATTGAACCACCACTGCTACTTTCATAAATAGTGTTCGCAATAATTATATCTTTTTGGAACCCAATTAATATTCACACTTTTTAAAAATATTATTCTACGTATGATAATTATAGGAACTAAGTGTTATTGACATCATCATCAGTTATGAATATAAAGCTCCTTCAAAATTCTTCACACTGGAAAGTTTTGTGTTTTCACAACAAACGGCCAGTTGCTGTGAAAACTTGATAAAAGACTACCAATCTCTTCCTATCAAACTATGTAAAACAAGAAGTAAATACAATAATTGTTCTTCAAATTTTCAGTGTGGACACAGCCGCATTAGGGTTAATAGAAGCATTTCAAATGGGTAACAGTGGAGACACCTGGGTGGTAACCAGCGGAAAACCAGCGATGAATATAACAGATAGAATAAAAAAATCTTTCGACATTCTGTCCGAAGGTCTTTTAAACTGATTTCAATTTAATATGAAAAATCTAATTTCTTCTTTGTTATAAAGATATGGTAAAGGTATATTATAAATATGTATGGCAATTTTAATAAAGGAGTATTTACTAATATGATTATTGAATGCATAGCTTTAGTGTGCAACTTGTACGGTAAAAACAAATTTTCTGATTTCTTACTAAAGTGATCTTAATAAACATAATTGATGTTAAAGGGTACTGGTCTAAAATAAATGTATATAAAAATTTATAAAGCTTATTATCATTGTGTTATCATTAGCTATAACAACATTCAAATCGGAAAATGATAATGTTTATTACTGCTTGGTAGCAAAATTTGGTTCTGTGATGTCTTCTTATTAAAGTTTTGACTATTCCTTAGTTTTATTGGTAAGTGGCGTTAATTGATTTGACATTGTAAAGAAGAATTTGTATATAGGTGATGAAATGGTAAATGAACAAAAACGGATTAGAAATTGCTGAATGTTTTTGGACGTAACATGTCTAAAAAGTAAGACTTGATTGAACCATTTGTTGGTATTTCGTTACGGCAACTTCGTTAGGTTGATCAGCATTTATCAGCAGTTTTCGATTCGACGTGTTTTTTTCAGTTGTATATGCATTGCGGAACAAAATTCTTTCAGAAATTGGAAGCATATTTCATACTTTACTCAGTTGTTTCATGTCTAAGTTGTCTTCTCGTTACAATTGCATCACACTTGACACTGTACATATTATAGCATTATACTTAATTTTCTATTTCAAAGTCTTCCAAACTTAGCTTCGATTGAAATAAATTCACGTGTATTTATGGAAACCAATTAATTCATACACCTTATTTAAAGATAAATAATGCAATAATTTAACTACGATGAGAATATTTGTTATACGATTTGGCATACTTTATCAGTCAACCTTTGGCAAGACAATAGTAATGATAATATTTATATTAGTAATTATGTATGTATCTAATAAACAATTTGGGCCGGGTCGGCGAGTCCAACATCCGATAAGCTGTATCAGTCTGTAACGACCAGCATCATTAAATTACATCAGAGAAATGATTCTAATACATAGTTACTATAATTTTATCATTATTACGAAATAATATATAAGCATAACATGCAAATATAAAATAGTAAGTTGTCATAAGCTGCGAACGAATTATTTCACTTTAAGACGAATTCTTCCAGAAGAGTTAGTTTAGTATTTTAGTTTTAAAGTCGTACAGCCTGATTTATGAAAAAGTTGATAATAACACAGTAGTAAAACAGAGGCGTATATTAATTCAGAATTTTCACTGCAGAATGTTGAACAGTTTGCTGTGTATTAAACTGTTTTAATATATGGAAAATAGTCCAACGTTTCGTTATTGTAACTATGTAGCTGGTAGACAGCTGCTACATTCCAGCTTTATGAGCATTTATTGTTTCGGCAATCAGCGTAAAAGCATCCTTTACACTGAGATATAGCAGTGCTTAGGACGTAATGGACATACGCCTATCCCTGATTAAGAATGAAGACGTAAATACTTATAGTCACTTTATGCTGATGTCTAAAACTAAAGCAACATTTACTAGGATTTATTTTGGTATTGGCAATACGCCTCTACTACTATTAGTAGTAATAATATCACTGTTCCGGT
Source organism: Byasa hedistus (assembly GCA_029286795.1). Taxonomy (NCBI): domain Eukaryota; kingdom Metazoa; phylum Arthropoda; class Insecta; order Lepidoptera; family Papilionidae; genus Byasa; species Byasa hedistus. Next base: position 2,681,611 of record JAGSMW010000016.1, read on the forward strand.
TTGAACAGAGCTATAGCTAATGAAATTACTAAAGAAAAGTAACTCAAGATGAAAAGCGCAATGTTTTTATGCACCTGCAGCGTTAAATAACAAAAGTATTCATAACTAAAATAAATAATTTCGATAACAGGTATTACCAAATAAATGTCCCAGTGGTCTTGTCGCTTACTTGAATAAAAAAAATGTGAAAGTAATGCAAGTTTCGTAGGTCCACAAATAAAGCGAATGTCGACATTAATCACAGCAGTTTTTTTTTTAAATATGTAATAAAAAGCTTAAAGGATGGGAATAGTTTTTATAGTTAAGGCCTTGCCTCAAAAATTTCATAACAAATTATAGTATTTTATATTCAAAACATGATATTTACTTTCTGAGTTACAAACTATATTTGCTTTTACTTGAAAACAGGGCTTTAAATCATTAAAACGTCGTATAATCAGTTAGTATATTGAAATTGATTATTTTCTATTCATTTCATTACAAGTCTAACTAGGCTGTGGTTTTGTTTATATTAAATTGTTTTCACGTTCTAGTAAAGCAAAGCTGTCTAAGTTATAACTACATTGTTTTAGACGTTTAATAAACTTATTTTTTTTACTATATTTTATACAGTGTACACAAAGGCGGCGTGCGAAGTTTTTAGACCGTGTAATGAACATGCAAGTAGCTCTTGGAGCGAATAACAGTCATGTTTACGCTTCAGACTTCGCTTACGGGCTCGGTGTGAAATTGATTTCATGTACGCTTTCGCAATACTCACACGGTGTACTCACTTCCCCTATGGTTACTCTATTTACCTCTGTATTAATACGACCCTCTGTATATAATGCAAAAAAGTTTTTTAAATTCTCGTTGCGTTCGTAGCTTTGAGACATTTTTTTAGCATATAAATTCTTTTGTTTATAATTTCTTTTCAATTTGTTAAAAAAATTTTTAGATTTTTAGATCCTAGACGTTGGTGAAAAAGATCTTTAAGAAGAAGTACATCCGTGCTCTTGCTATGGTATATCGCATCATGATTAGAGATTATTATATACCATAGAAAAAACAATCCATTAAAATAATGTAATATTGTTTAAAGTTTTAATAAAACTAATTAACATTCAAGTTAATTTTTTAGTCTGTTTTCTTTTAATGAAATGACCATATTTTTTGATTTTATTTTGTCTAAATCATCTGTTGTGTGGTAACTAGCGTATTTTTATTATTGTATATATATCACTTATCATCAAGTTAAAGTAATTGCGAATATATGGTAACGTTATTAAAACACATTACCATTACTTTTTTTTTACACAATAATATTATTATTACTAATTTATTATTTTACGGATAACATACAAATAGCAGAATGATATAAAACAATTTTTTAACGCATCTTTAAAGATTTATGTCAACCTACTCCATTTAAGTCGTCATCACGCAGGAATGTGGTGCAGACGTGAAGTGTGATTTAGCAAATACTTCAACGGCATTACTATTCAAAGCAGTGAAAAAGCAGTTGAGGCGGCACAAAAAAAGCATAGAGAAGCATCTGTACGCTGTAGTATACTCGACTGTGTGCTCGGTCCTGAAAGCGTGAAACGTTTCACCCCGGGAAAGTCGCGCTGAACGAAATGAATGCAGACGTCACAATCTCACAACATCGCGACGTCGTTGACACAAGCTCGCACGGGGATGTGTGAGCTTTTGTGTTCAGGACATCTCATACGATATTCTTAATAATCCAAACCAGCACTAAGTTTTACAAGAATTTTATGAAGCTTACTCTAACATGCGTTTCTTTTCTGAAATAGACCAGAGACGTTTTTTTTACTTAGATTAAAAAAGGTAAAAACTTTATGAACATGCGAAATAGTTGTTTTTTTTTGATGAGACCTGCAAGACTTTCGCTTGATGGTAAATGATACGCCTTCCCATATCAAAGAGGACCTACTTAGGATACTGTATATAGCACCATGTTATGTAAGTAGTAGTTGCAGTGGTACTTTCCTAAACGGTCACTAAGTACAGAGACACACAAGTACAAGATTTGTTACTGGTTGGATATCATAATTACGAAGCTATCTCTACTTAAAGCCTCTGAGTATTTATTAAAACTAAGTTTTTCGAATTTTGAGAAGATAGTTTTATGTAATATTTATTTAGTTAAATAAGTTTCTTTATAACCATAATAGTACAGAGCAGCACTTCTATGTTGTTCTTGAATGTCATTTATAACATTGTCATAAAAAGTTGCAACTTCAATATTTTTACAAAAATTGATTACAGCCGTGTCCTAGTACATGTCTTACTATCAAGTAAATTGTTGTTTCACAAAAACGGCGGTTACTTTCTTTAAAAAAAAAATAATGTTTAGTAAATGTGTAGAAAATATGATATTGAAAAAATAAATGTGTCAGTGAATTGTATGAGACTATACATACATAAATCATTTTAAGAAAAGCTTTCACTAGATAATTCATATTTAAACAAAGTTTCCCGACGATTACACAAGAAAACTTGGACGGTTATATTGAAACCCGGTAAACTTGACTCAGCGCTATTAAGCTCGCTAAGTTTTAAAACATTGAATTATGCTTTTGATCGGAAAGTTTGTTATCTTGCGAATCGTAAATCTGACTTTATTCTTTAGTGCTATCTAGTAAAATACCTAATACAGTCAAGTTTGAAACTATTTTGTTTTTAGGGAAATTAAACGTATCTTTTGTGTATTGTCCAAATGATAGATTTTATAGAAGAAAATAAACAAGTTATTTAATTAAGTTAGAAGTTAGTTGCTTTGTGTGTTAAAAGTTTTTTTTATATGTTATTTATATAATATTAATACATGATACAGATTATACGAAAACATTCAACTCCTGTAATAGGTCTCGCAGAAGGTTTTTTTTTTTTTATACTACTAAGCGACGGGACGAGCAAGACGTTCACCTGATGGTAAGTGATACGCTTGCCCATGACAACGCGGTGCTAGTTAAGATGATATACACTGCACCACATTGCGCTCGTCGCTAACATACGTTGTTAAGTCTCGTTACCCCAGTAATTACACTAGCTACAGCGCCCTTCAAACCGGAACACAGTAATGTTTGCACACTACTATTTGGCGGTTGAAATACCCCAGGTACCCACCCAGACGGTCTCCGGCAACAGAGACCTACCACCTGGTAAATGGTTGTTTACTGGTGGTAGGTCTCTGTTAGCGGAGACTGTCTAGGTAGGTACCACCGCAGCTCCTATTTCTACCATCAAACCGTAGTGTCCAAACATTACTGTGTTACAGTTTGAAGAACGCTGTAAGCTGGTGAAATTACTGGGGTATCGAGACTTAACAACTTATGTTAGCGACGAGCGCAATGTGGTGCAGTGTATACCATCTTAACTAGCACAACGTTGTCATGGGCAAGCGTATCACTTACCATCAGGTGAACGGCTCACTCGTTTCGACGCTTAGTAGAATAAAAAAATGAAATGATATTTAGCAAATTTGTATAATTGTGTTCATTGCTATTTGTCTATAGCAGAAAGTACGTCTTTTACGTGAAAGTTATAATATAGTGAAATTAATGATTTTCTACTCTTTCTACTTTCTAATCTGTTGTATTTAAATGGTAATGTTCACTACATTGTATTAGTATGATAAAAAAGAAACTTCTTTTATATCAAGGGTGCAACTATGTGTATATATTTTGTATATTTTGAATGCTAGTTATAAGAATAGTTTTATGACATGCTGCACGTGTATCGTTAAGAAAATAATTTTAACATTTAAACAAAAAAGTAAAACTATAAAGAGCAAAGTATTACCGTTAAATATCTTTTAATTAATAATTTATTTATAGAACATATATCTGTTATTATTTTCTTAACTGTTTAACTTCTTCCAGACTAAATTTGTGCTCTTTGTCGAATATTTAGTTAACAAACAGATTTGTTTCCGGATGCTCTTATCTGCTGTGCAATGTAATATTATTTTATCGGTTAGTTACTCATAGTTATAACATAATTAGCAAACTATGATAACTTAATAATTGTTTACACAAGCTTTTTAATTTGAATTGACATTACTTTTAACAGGCAGATCATCATCATAGAGACTTGCTTCTTAATCATAAAGGATGAAGAGTCGCTACAAATAATTCTAAAACTGTTTGAATTATAGACATTTTCTTGGAAAGTATAATCCAGAGAATTACCGACAATAGTATAAGAATGTTTTTTCTTTTTTACTTGACTTAACTAAGCAATGAGAGGGAAAGGATGTTCACTTTGAGGATAGCAATACGTATTCCCATAACCATGAGAGTAAGGATGCTTACACGGCTCATTACATTGCACATTTACATAGAAACAAGATTTTTGGTCATTTCATATACTACACTAGATACATCGTCACTCTAACCAGAATACTTTGTATATATTTATTTCTGTTTACCTAAACTTATCTAATGAAGTATAAATCGTTGAAAAATCGTACATTAACAGGACTTAGTTACCAGGTATCAACGCAAGTGATGAATATGTTTTATTTTATTAATGTTACATGATTTTTATTTTATTTTTGTATTTATTCCGTCGAAGTAAAAAAATGGTTTCAAGTTTACATAAACAGCTAATAAAAATATATATCCGCATTAAAGGAAAGAGTATAATATAAAAATCGGTATGATTTTTATGTTTTTATTAACACGAAAAAATGTTTATACAAGGTATATTCTTACATTAAACTTAACTTATCATAAAAGAGCTTTTCCTCCAAATAAATATATTTATTCCGGTAGAATTTTAGTATTCACAATGACAACGTCTTCATCATAAGTATATTTATCAAGTTCTCACTTTTAGCACTGAACATATACAGTAATCCGTCTTTTATATCGAAGCGATATTATCTTCCATCCCTTTCCAGAAAGTCAACACAACTTCACTATTATCTGTATATTAATTTTGTGAAATATATAGATTAAAAATATTCATTATACTCGACGAAATGCAGATACACTTTTTTTTTTTAAATTGGAGTGTGAAATTATACAATAATATTTCTTCTATTTCATACAAGTCAATGGAATTATTATTTTTTCTAAGAAATATGTTTGCAAGCAATAATTACTTATCCTCAATATCTAACAATGTTGGGAAGTTTAATCGTGTATATAGACAAAATAGCGATTATTAAAATTTTATCTATCCATTCGTCACATTGTCATACAGCCGCTTGCATATCTAATAGTATAATGACGGCGTGAAGCGTGAAATAAAAAGATTTTAAAACAAAAGCGAACAAAATATCAAGTAAGGTTTATGTCGCCGGCAACAACTAGTGAGTAATACGTTTTTACGTTTCTCATTTTGACTTTCATTCTCGCCCAACGACTTTTGCTTGTTGTGTAATAATTATATAAAACCTGCTGTCATTTCATTCGTCCTTCTTCGTGTGTTTGTTGCATACGCGTTGAAGCTTCCCCTTAAATTCGCGTTATCACGACGCATAAGTACACTAACGTTACAACGCTTCGTTGTTATATTTAGAAGTGCATTAGAAGTAAACGTGCAGTAAGACGACGAGACGTCTATTCGGTTTTGTAAGAAAAATGTACGAAGTTAATAATAAAGTATTTCTAGTTACTGGTGCTGCAAGTGGAATTGGTGCTGCTGTAGTAAGAGCACTTTTGGATCACGGAGCCAAGGTAAAGTTTTTTTGTTATTGGTTACAGTATTTTTAACTTTCACATTCCGATGCTTCGGATGCCTTTAGTAACTATCATCATGTACTCGTAAATACAATTTCAGGTCTCAGTTTTTTAAAGTTTAAATCAATGTATTTTATAAAGTTTTTAACATTGAAATGTGCATAAAATACTGAACAATAAATTGAATATTAGTTTCATGTACCTCAAGTATATATTTACTATAGTCTGCTAAAACTCGTTTAGATATTAACATCCGTTTGTTTTTCCATAATTATCCCTTTGTCTCTTGCAAATATTTGTAATACTATTGTTAGAAAATACTGTCTCGAACCTAGTTAATATCTTATCTAAGTTAATAACGTTATTTATTTATATATACATTATTCCCTTTGTCTCTTGCAAATATTTGTAATACTATTGTTAGAAAATACTGTCTCGAACCTAGTTAATATCTTATCTAAGTTAATAACGTTATTTATTTATATATACATTATTCCCATTTAAACATGTTCGTAATCCGATAAAGTAAGTAAATACTATTAAAACAGTCTTCTACAGTCATTTCATCAATTCATTGTTTCATTGGTACATATGTACCAGATTCAACGATGGCGGCGTTATAAGAAAATACTTCAGTAGAATTACATTTCTTTCTTTTGTTATTATTTTCAGCATGTCGCCGGGTTAGACATTGACACGAGACAGGGGATGGCGTTGGAAAGAGAATTGAATAATAAACACGGGCCAAACAGGATGAAGTTTATACAATGCGACGTCACTACACAATTGGACGCTGCATTCGATACGGCGGCCAAAGAATTTGGATACATAGACGTTGTCATCAATAACGCTGGAATTATGAACGACAATCAAAATATTTATTTAAAAGAAATCGCAGTTAATGTGGTTAGAAATTAATCATGAATATCTTCTAAGAAGTTTCTTATTCGATTCCTGGACCATATCTTGAGGTCTTTGGTTGGTGGCAGGGTTTTTTTTAAATCGGCCTATCTAGCTACGCTCATATTGTAAATCCGTTGCTGTTACATAATTGCAGCGTTCCGGCTATCAATGTATAAGAATAAGTGAATTTTTTCACGCAAACACCGTATGAAGTTAAGGGCAAATTTTGGCCAATTGTAGTTAAAGTCGCTGGAAAGTCGTCGCATGCGTTGTTTTATTATCCGGGTTTCAATTTCGTTATAATTTTAAATTGGGCGAGGCCTAAGAGGCTATTTTTCATGCTTTCGACACAAATGATGCATGAATTTGGTTCTCGGAAGAGTGTCCATGCTCTTCCGGTTTAAAAGATACAAGCGTTACGGAGAATTTAAATCAGCGCATCAGTCTGTCGCAATCAGATGATAAAGACTAAAAAGACTATCATTTGTGTAAAGGCGAAATCGGTTACATTTTTAATAGTGTAATGAAAAATGTAATCCATAATGTAATAGACACGAAAATAACGTAGATTTTTAACGTTTGAATAAGATTGTTTTTTATTTAGCACATCTCCATTGAAATGCTAATAGAGGCGAGCGTGACTATCGCATAGTATTCTTTGTCATGTTAACTTACAGACCGCTTTGATAACGAGTTCACTTAAAGCGTTCGAGTGGATGCGCAAAGATCGCGGTGGAAAAGGTGGTACAATAATCAATATATCATCTATAGTTGGACTGATCCAATCACCACTGTTGCCTATTTACAGTGCAACTAAGAGCGCTGTTTTACAATTCAGCAATTGTCTCGGGGTAAGAAAGGATTTGTATTTATTTTATAGATTCAAATTGATATCTTTTTAGTATAAAGTAAGATACTTCAATGATTTAAATTAAAGACTTCTTAGGCAGGAAAAGTATTTGAATATTCCTCACTGCCTGGATATCCTCTGCTTGTTATTAAGGGAGGTTAAAAGCGCCTCAAATACTAAAATTACATTCAAAATTTGAGTGGTTCAACAGTGGACATTGTTAGACTGAAATAATAATGATGTTAATGAAAAACGATGTTTTTGTTTTTAATTGCCAATTAAAAGAATATTACCTGTCATAAAACACAATTGTCCATTTAAAACCAGAATTCTTTGTTAACTTACATCGAGTAAGGGTCATGGTCGACTAGTACGTAGTTTCACACGGTTTTTGTTAGGGTAATTTGAATTACTAATATTATATTTGATGAATTGTATTATTAAAAGCAATAATTTAAACGAATAATTATATTAATTATTTATGTACTTTACAATGAGAAAAAATTCTGAGTAATTCACAAATAAGTTTTGCTCTGTCTCTCTCCCTTTTATAATTTATTACTATACTTTTATGTAGCAATATTACTATGTAATACTGTGGAGTAAATATTTATAATATAAGTCGTAATCTGTTAATTTATTATTCCATCAGACTATTGCGGTTAACTGGAGTTGTCAACAATTGCGTTTCCATATCGTAGTGCAAATATTTAATAATATAATTCCTGTTAATACTATTGTCGATGTTATAATAGACTTAGTCTCTAACAGACTCGAAGTATTATTTTCGAAATAAATATTAATGTTGTGCAAGGTACAAATTATGTTAAAATTTTATAGACGCTCAGCAAATGAAACTGATCAGTAAAGGTTACTATCTCTCAATAACATAAAAAATAGCAACAACAACGATTAGTATAATTAAATGAACAGTTGTAAAACGTTTACTATTTTATTTTAGCATGAGACGAACTTCAGTTTGTTTGGAACACGAGTTGTGACAATCTGTTTCGGTGTCACTGACACCTCGCTGTTGTCACCTGATAAATTAGGAGGATTCACAAAAGAAATGGAAGAACATTTGGTAACTGGTATCAAGCAACTGCCGCTACAAAGGTATAGTAAGATTTTTTTCAATAATAATTTTGTTCATTTACTATTAGTTATTTTAATGCTTTTTGTTTTAATAACCTTTGTTATTATAAAATATAGATAATAATGATATTATAGAGAAATAGGTTAAACATGGCGGACGAATTGACCACGCAGACAATTTTTTAAGAATTTGTATCCTTTTATTTTATACGTCTATATATAACATTAGCTCTCGCCTTCAATTGCGAAGATGAGAACATGAACAATTGACCACGCAGACAATTTTTAATGGATTTGTATTCTTTTATTTTGTACGTCTACACATGACATTGGCTCACGCACAAACCGTGCTCATGCCATCAATTGGGAAGAAGAAGAAGAATGATATTATAATATTTGGAGCTTATACTACTCGATAGTCTAGATAAATATTAATAGGTTTGAATCCGGGATTAAACAATGCCGTAAACCTTCCTTAGCTAATTGATCATAAGTTTACTTGATTATTATTTAATTGTATGACAATTTTTCACAGCGTTCAATCTGCAGTGGAAGGTCTGTTGACGGCTTATAAAAATGGCAGCAGCGGAAGCACTTGGCTCATAACCTCCAATAGACCGGCAGAGGAAATCACGGATAATGTTAAAAACGCGTACAAAACGCTAAGTCAAGGTGTTTTCAAATGAATTTAATATGTTCATAGTCTGTGCACTAACACAATGCGAGTCGGTAACACATTAACATAAAAAAGTATTTTATTATTTATTAATAAGTTGTCGGCAAAAGGTACAAAAACATAAGGTTATAAAATATACAAGTTATTTTTTTTTAATAAATAATCTCATTGTGAATTTATACAACAAAGCATTCATCGAACCACGTTACCATCTGATGTTTTAGTTTTAAGCGATTATTAAATATTTTACATGATTTTATGGGTTATACATTATTTCAAATAATCATTAATCCTTTGCAAAATTTACTATATGAAGTGTAAGGTTTTATATATATTAAAACAAACATCTAGTTTATTATTTGACTTGTGATTGACTGTCTACACAAATGTATCAAAAATACGTCATCTTAATTTTCAACATAATGAACGAGCTCGTTAATTTGTTGCGAAATAGATTTTTAATAACTATCCTATAAATATGTAGAACATTCAAGATATTCAACACAAAATAAATTGTCTTTGTTCGTACTACAGGATACATATTGTACATGTATCCGGTATATTTACACAACAACGAGGCAGCGATAACCTTGTGAATTTACGATTACGTCCGATTTCTATTTTCAACATAATGCAATAGGAAATACGGATTTCGTTTTATTGTAACCACAAAGTATGCAGTTACTGTACCAGAGGCATCACAAGCGTGTTGCCTGACCTGATTTGAACTCTATAATAGTTTCCAAGAATATGCTTAATATTAATTGTTACTGCTGTTTATAAAATGAAAATACAAAATTTATCTGACAACTTACACTTATTGATGTCATTTTTAAAATTACCATATAACTTACAAAATATTTTAAAACAAATTGAAATAGATTTAAGTTTTTAATATTTGTTAAATTTCACGTAGTGTTGAATGCCCGCACTAAATACTCTCTAGCTCTCATATGTTGATAGCTAGAACGCAGAAATTCTATTGTGTAAGCATATTTACAATGTGGTAACTATTCCGTAGGTTCGAAAATATCCTACCACCAATTAAACTCACCACACATGACCACGCAATCAGGAACCTCCGCGTTATTAAGCAAGCGGTCAACCTCCACACCACAGTTGCAATTAGAAGTATCGTATGAACGTTAACGTAAACTAGCTAATTTATAGCGATGAAAAGGTAGATGGTTAAAAAGCACTATTTTAAGAATAAAAATAATAGTAAAAAAACACACTTAGACTTATATACATTAAACTAAATAAAAAAATAATTATGTTAGACAAAAAGTTCCAGGACTTAATAGATCGGCTTATGACGCCAACTCTAGATATTCTGTCTACTAATTAAATTAATCATTATTGATGTAGTAAATATCACGCACGTGAATCATGATATATAACAGTGTATAATTTCAAAAGAATACTCTGCATCAACTACAACGAAGACGACCTTCGACTCTCATGAAAGACAATTGTACAATTGGTGCACATGCACTTCATTGATAGAGGTCACAATACATTTGAATTAAGAGTCAACGATAGAAATGTAAATAAAAAAAGGATCAAACAAAGTTAATAAATAATAAAAATTAAATTCTCATTTTCTCGATTCTGAAAAAAATTGTATCAAAGTTGAACCAAATAAAAGACCAGAACATATATACGCGATGAATTGTAATCCTTGTCGTAGATAAAAAACAAAACTATTATCGGTATTGTTACATTTTGTAAATATTCATTAAGTAACTAAGGACTCCTGCAAAGAGGATTCTATTATTAGTCCCCAGGTTCTCCACAGCAAAATGTTCCAAAATGTGGTCCCGATAGACAGTGGAAGGAATGATTTAACCATATAAAAGAGTAGACCGGGCTTGATCACCATCAGGTTTAAAGAATAGCTGAACACCAAAATTGTTTCTTTAATCTGACCACCAAACCATAGTCTGAAGAAGACAATTCACGGTAATGATGATTGAGTAACTATTACCAAAGTAAAAATAGATATTTAAAAATATTACGTTTATAGTATCTTCTAAGTCGTATTCCCTCATGACTGAGAGTCGTGGTCATTATGTGTAATGAAACACAAGACGACTTACTTGGCAGTTATAATGGAGTGGTTTGACATTGACTTCTCCATTTTACATACTAGTCCAAACATGGATGGTCATGACATAGATATGCAGGTTTCCTCACGCTGTTTTCTTTCACCGTTTATAGTACATATATAGTCTTGGAATGAAGAGAGAAGAGTGTTCAACCACTGTTTGTATAACGAGAGTATAAATAGAGGAAGCCTTTATAAAGCGGATGGCAGAGCTTTCAATCTAATGACATTGGTCGCTTGAATGACAAGTACGTAAGTTTGTAAGCTTAGCAGGCATCGGCACAGTACAAATCCAATTACGAGCCATGAACGCGCATAGCTTATCTGCATGTTTACGTTGCTATCTGTTGTACAGGGTACGATGCCTGGCGGCAGTCCCCCAGAAGCCCAGACAGCGCAATGACATTGTACGTTTAATACTCCAATCATGATGGCTCTCAAATTTGTAGTTTTCGCATTGTTAAAAGCAATTAGTCTGAGGGGAAGCTATAAATTATTTTCTACTCTCTTAAGTGACGACCTTTTGTTTCTGCTAAGATATTTCTTTCTAAATTCTGTTGAGTACTGTGGTTCACTGGTGGTAGGTCTCTGTTGCCGGAAACCGTCTAGGTAGGTTAGTAGTGTGAAGACATTACTGTGTTTCGATCAGGCGAATGTCGCGACTCGTCGCTTAGTAAAAAAAAATTAAACTATTCAACTTGGAGTATCGATTTTCGAAATCATAAAAATCTCGTTGAATTTAGATAAACTAATGATTTTTTTCTATATACTTGTTATCGTGTTAATTAATTAGATACAAGTTCACTTTTTTTTTATACTACTATGCGACGAGACGAGCAAGGCATTCACCTGATGGTAAGTGATACGCTTGCCCATGACAACGTGGTGCTAGTTAAGATGGTATACACTGCACCACATTGCGCTCGTCGCCTTGAGACATAAGGTGTTAAGTCTCGTTACCCCAGTAATTACACTAGCTACAGCGCCCTTCAAACCGGAACACAGTAATGTTTGCACACTACCATTTGGCGGTTGAAATAGGAGCTGCGGTGGTACCCACCCAGACGGTCTCCGGCAACAGAGCCCTACCACCTAGTAAACTTACTTTTATTTTTACTTGATAGTGCAGTTAGTAGAACAAAATATTACATATAGATAAAAAATTCTTTTAATGTTTTATTAATTCTTAAGTATTTTTTTTATATAAACAACTAGACTCTTATTGTACGGTTTTACTGCAGTTAAATCGTAGAAAAATAATAAAAAAAAGCCATTTTTGAAAGCGTTAAAGCACATAACGATTTACACGCGAATCGAGTGTTATTAAAGTGAGATTTGTGCTTGAACAACTTCGCAGCTGTGCAAATAATTCACGACGAGGTAAATCTGTGTAATATGAGAAACATTATTAAGCATATTCAAATATAGTAAACTAAATAATTAATTAGTAGCACCTAACATTTTTTTATTTATATAAAAAATATGGCCTTACTTTAAAGTAAAAGTATTTAAAACATTAAGCATTAGTAGACATTCTCAATCATCATTTCTTGCTGCTTTTAGTAAAATATAAGTATGTAAAGTGTTACATCACAACAATGTCTACCAGGTATAAATTTTCTTTAATAAAACTTCATGAACTGAACAAAACCTCACCTATTCTCTATTTTGTTATCGAAGAATCGCAACGGAAGTATTCAACTTGGTGCTACGGTATTTGTTTACTGGAAAACGGAATAGTTCTCTCCTGTAAAGTTACAAAATACGAATGCAACGGTACGGTTATAAATTTTTTAAAGTATTTTAATACTTACTTGTAGTATAAGGCCATGGTTCGAAATAAAACCAATTTTAATAAAAATATAAGATATTTGAATTCTTTTAAACACTTTGCATATTTCAATCGTTTTCCATTAAGTAAATTGACTCGTACCATTTTTATCGCTGTTATAGCTTTCAAATGTAAGTTATTACTATTCGTGTACAATTTGTTTACAAGAATTATCTACTTATGTTTATATATATTAGCCACACAGTAACACTAATCATATTTGTATGATATCATATTTATTATTACATATCCTTTTATATACAATAACATATTTATTCAGTAAAATGGATCTTTATTTTTTTCTTTGCTCTAATACTGGAAGAGAATTTTCGAAAATTATTTATAGCTTTAAACATTTCCTTTCTTAGCCGACAACGGAAGAAAGACAGAGTGTTATTGCCTAATTATTAATCTACAAGAATATAAAAGTGTTTTCATATTAACGGGTCATTAATAATTGTTCATAAACCGATATATTTATAATACCTAGATTATTTGTGTTTACGTAAAGGTTAATAATTTCGTTTTAACGTTGACCGTTTCAATATAGTTTCCGGCAAATTGAATCCACCATCATTAAGCTTTAACGTCTACGGCGACAATAGCATCCTGTGGGAGATAAATAAAGGATAACGACCTCCGTACCCGCGTATAAAAGAAAATAAACACATTGCAAGAATATCCTTTTTAAGATCATGAAGCTACATTGTTAAGTAGAATCTATTTTGTATGGGTTATGTACAAAAAGAAAATAATAATTATTTTTCAGATTGTCTAGTCAAGAGCAATATTTTAGGTCTTAAAGTTTTAAGCTAACATTCTTAATTAGTGGTTCCTACCACAAGAATTTAATCACTGGGTATAATTATTGATTTTAAAAAATACTTTACATCGAAAATGTGTTGGTAAATAAAATGAAGATTTGCCATAATTTAAAAGTATGATTTTCTAGTCTATGAACATAAAATGATTTATTAAAACTAATTCGATGCCCAAAATAAAAGATTGGCACAGAATTAGGTTTTCACATATTAATACAAAGTAATATCCGTAGTATATATTACAATTCTGATTTATAACAGTTGTGTAAGAGGAATCGAAAAACTTCCCAGCTCTTCCAACTTGATATTAAAGTTGACATAAGGGACGAAGGCAAGGGCTTCGTTCAATATTAATAAACCGGAAGATCAACTTGTTTCGAGTGCATCATTTTTGCAATATTAGGAGTCGGTATAAAAGATTTTAAACTATCATATCTTTCGGTATAAATTTCATCGTTTTATATCGTATATAAAAAGTCATAGTTTAGAACTATTACTCCTATAAAGTAAAGTTAGGAATGATCACGCTGTTTACCTACTGTTATGTAAACACGTCTTTTCTTTTCATTTCTAAGAAAGTTTTCTATTTTTTAATGCTGTCTATTGCTTTTCTAGCTAAAAAAGTGTCTAAGCTCAATTATTTTACTAGTAATATATGTTATTTAATTGAGAAGCCAACCAGCACATCGTTACTGAACTAAATGTATTTCACACATTTTAAAACGCCATGTGAAAATGTATTCAGTTTAAAATTCCATAAAATTGAAATTTTTTACCGTTGTTTTAACATGATGTTGGAAAACAAAGTATTCGCGAACAATTACGAATAAATGCATGCGTTGAACATGTCAAGCATTAACCCGAGGGACTTGTTCTCAAAAGAGTTAATAAACAATGTAAGATGAAAAAATGTATTGTAATCTAATACATATGAAGTTGCTGCTTTGTGTGAAATAAGTAAAGTATGTACCTGACTTTTTTTCTGTTAATCAAATTAATCGGTCATGGGATCGTAGTATCTTTGCCAATGCATTGACAGTTTACTGGTGTCTTTTTTGTAAAAATCAATTAGAAGTAATTTTGTATCATTATTAGAGTTGTCTAAATTTTGTAAAAAGCTATAGTCAGCAGGTAAGGGTCTAGGGAGTAGGAGGGAGACAGTCTGTTACGCAGTGTGGGAACGTGTGTTGTCGGGAAGAAGCAGAAAGGATGAACGAATGAGAAAATCTGGCTGCAGATTTGCGAGCTTCTCTTTTATATATTGAACTCATACCATTACGATTCAAAAGGCCTTTATGTTAAGCAGTGGACATCAATTAGACGATGATGATGATGTCGAATTCACAGATTACGTTACATAAATGTCGCTATTATTTTTACAATTTTAAATAAAGCACCTCCATAAAAATGAAGAGGAGTTTCTTTTAAAATTTCATCGACGAGAATAACTCATTAATCTTAATGCCGAGTAGAAAAGTTTCCACTTCATCGCTACTTTAAACTTTAACCTAAATGTAATAAAGTTGTTCAAGTTATGCTCTCATTCAACCTTTTACGTACTGTTCAAAACTTAAATTTTGCTTTCATAAACTAATATAAAGACAGATTTTGAATGCGCGTGTAATATAATATCGTCAATGGGATGACGTAGATATTCTTCGCATGAATACAACCTTTCACCTACTCATATTTTACACAGGATTACTGATAACATTAAAAATGTAGTAAATGTTAATATTTATCTAGACAATTAAATTTTATTTATTTTTATACATAGATCTAACGATATTCTGTATATGATCTACTTACTTTGATTTTAATTATTTTTTACTTTAACTTACTACATATGTCTTACTGTAAAAGAGAGATTTATCGTCATTAGTAGTTAAGAATTATACGAATCAATAGTACTTATAATTAAGTTAAAACTCACACTGAGTTGTGCAGTTAAAGTACATAGTGATACTTGTAAATAGCATAGTAGTTTCATATTCAGTCTAAGTCAGCGCTTTATGTTCAATTAATGTGCATATTCGTTACACGTTTAAGTACATACTGCTGAACTAACATACTAAGTTAGAAATGACAATTGTTTAATGTTATTCTTCCGTCTGTTTTATTGAAAATCCAAATTATAAATTAACCACAATTATCATTACAGAACGAGATTTGATTTCATTACAAAATCATTTTGAATAATTTTACATACATAAATGTTAACGAAGGAAACTATGGACTGGCTGATGATGATGATGAAGAAGACTATAGTATATGTTCGACAACGTTTTTCAAACTAAAAATTTGATGATCGAAAAAACGCACTATCATTGTAATGTACGAGTCCACAGCTGAACATAAGCCTCCCCAATTTTGGGATTAATATAACTTGCCAAGTTTAGTATGCTGCTTGAAGAGTACAAGTACTACGCGGTGATAGTAGTTGGCATTGCAGGTTCTTCTCCCCGGTAAAATTCCTAGGATAAGGCGAAAAAACTATGAAAATAGATCAAAGCGAATTGGAAGAGTACCTTAAAGAAAGTAGACCCCTCCACCATATGGGGTACACATCGAGGATGACAGAGAACCACAACACCACTGTTTGTGATATTCTCTCAGCGCAAAGAAAACTCGTTAAACAAAATTGAGCTACCGAACAAAAAATTTCATTCTAAAGTAAGCCGACTATTCAAAAGCGAAGATTCATCAATCTCGTCGGATCCGTCTCGATGACACTTTCGCTGTACCTTTTTTTTATGTCGCTGCGAAAATAAATTTCTAACATAAATTTATTCGTAATATTCAGTCTTGTTCAGTGTTCGCGGAGGAAGGTGAAGTATTTTTATTATCTTTTAACCTTTCGACTACAGTCTATTGTAAAATACTTAGTTGAATCTATTATATTTAACAAAAGGTTTAACCTTCACCTCCAGAATTTTTTCTTCATCAAAGTTTAAAATTGATAAAAGGATAAATATCCAAAATAGATTTTATATTCTCAAAGATATTGCAGTGATAACAATAACACATGCCAACTAGTGGAATAAATATTATCCGGAATCAGTCTGAAAGTTTAATGTTTTTGTGGTTAGTATGTATTAATATATAATTATATATAATATATAATTATTAAGTAATACGTAACATATTTTATCTCATGGCGACGAGCGCAGTATAATCTATGATTACACGATGTAAAGAGAAACATATTATTAGGCATACGACTTTCTATCAGATTTCTGAGCTTGTATGTTCGTTGTATTACAAAAATATAATTTTGTTGTTATACACATATCTTTCGCTTTGGACTTAACATCCATTATAAATATGAAAATAAACTAGCAACATAATGTTAGTTACATTTATTAACTATTTCAAATTGTAGGCATGATACTTTTTTTATACGTAATAGATATGCAAAGGTACCCTTAAAGAGTAATAACCTTAAAAAAACTGAGAACTATCAATATTATAATGGAGAATTATATTTTTAATTATTTTAACTTTTCAGATGATGAGAATTGCGGTATTAATTTAATTGAAATTGAATTAAACTCACCTACGGAATCCGCTGATTTCAATTAAGTTTCGGTTTCAATACAAACCGTGATCTCGTTATGAGCGTTTTTCCGTTTTTATTACAAATTGAACTTTGCAAACTTTAATATTTCATTAAGTATATTCCAAACAGAGTAAAAAATTCTAAACAAAACACATATTGCATTAATACTTAAGAAATTTCACACAAAACATTGCGAAAAAATTGATGTTGGTAAGTTTGATTTAGTGATAAGTTGAATAGTAGTTTCACTATTGTTTGGTTTTTGTTGGTGCTAATATAAAGTTTTATGTTATTTTTTAAATGCAAATACAACTTTTTCTGGTAGTAATGATGGCGGAATTTACATAGTACATTGTGTTTTTAGTCTCATAAGATGAGACTGGCGTCATCACATTGTTGATGAATAAGATGGGAATATGTTTTTTCGACTTCAAAATTAAATAGATATGCATCAATCGCTTACCGTCTCATTTATATCAGTAAAATATTTAAAAAAACGTCCTAGATAAACATATAATATCACTATTAGTAATCTGTGCACATTTTAGTTAGAGGAAAAGACCACATTTGCGAGAACATCAAGGTCGTTTCCACTTTATCATGAACATGAACGCTCTTGTCAACAGCGATAAATCTCTTCGTAAATTTACCTAACAGTATTTTGCACTCATACTTGTTACTTTGTTTTTTACACATATTCCATTTTCACATACATCCTGCAAACACAAACTTGCGTATCTGATAAATGTAGCCTTAGTGTATATTAATTATATTGTAAGAGAGATCAAAAACTTATTCTCGTTAAATCAGTAATTAAAGCTATACCACAGTTAAATTCCTCCTTGCTTCTTTCTTCTCTTCTTCTTGCTCCTTTCGCAGCAATATATCAAAAGTATTGTGTATTTAAGTATAATTATATCAAATTGAAAATTTTATTAAACCAGCGTAAAGTTTCGAGTCAAAGCTTCCGCCAATACTCTAAATGGAACCGGATACACGTTGGTCAAACGCCAAAATTGTGATGATGTAACCAATGGCTACCTACAGTTTAGTCTTTAATTCAGGTTTAGGCTAACATCCAACTAGTTCGTATCAATTAGCTATTATTAGATTATAAAGAGGCATTTTTTCTAGTAGACTTTACAGTCACTTTTCTTACTGGGCGTGAAGTAATACTTTTATTACATAAGTATCTTTAAGCGTACCGATTTGAAAGTTTTTGAAAATTATTTTCTGTTGTATCTTAGAGTAAATAGCCTTCTTCCAGACTAGAGCGCATTACGATCAAAAATTACGTCGAACATTTGTAATGTTTGTTTTCTTTAAGTAACGAACATATTCAATAAATAATAAATGAAACTATATGTACTGATTTTCAATTCTTTTCTTATAACAAAGCTAACGGTTTTTCCATACACAAAGACTATAGAGATCTTAGTCTTATTTGTTATTAAGCATAATCAGAAGTTTTTATTAGCTTACTTTTAAATATTAAGTGAGAAAAGTTATGAAAATGAAAAATAACATCGTTAGTAAATGTGACGGTAAAATATTGCTCTTTTTTAATAATAAGCTAAGAGGCGCCATAACAATAAGGTGCTAATTAAATGTTTCTAAAGCACCTCCTCATCGCTTCAGGATATAAAATAGCAGCTCTTTTTGCTCAAATAAGTAATAATAATAATTTGAACTAGAATTATGTAGAGGAATCTTTTAAATATGCCAACTACAAAACTAGAATGCAAATAATATCAAGAGCAATGTGACAAAGAATGCTACAAATGAATGGCTCCTTTGAGATAAGTGCACCAAGAACTCAAAATTATATTAGAACGTACTATACCACTGTGTCTGTCACAAAAGGAGATATTTCATTACAGTTTCTTAGAATGATTCCTTTTCTTTCTTCTCCGTCAAGTGCAATAACAATGAAATATTTTTGAATAATAATCCTCAATCGATAAAACAATATCAGAATTGATTGATCAATTTCTACTAATTTTTACAATAGACGTTTCATTGAAATACAATATGCTATTTAACGATTTAAAGATTTAATGCAATGTAAAGTATAATTGGTCAATAAATAGTTAAAACCAGATTGGTCAAGAAATAATTTGTAGGAGTTAAAAATGTCTAATCATTAGTTATAAAATTGATGTTCCTAACCTAAAAGTTTACGCATGTCTTTTTCATGAATAAAATATTTCATGGAGTCACCCAAAAACATTGTAGCATTTTTATTATATGTTATGCTATTTAAATGGTCATCAAAATAGTTAACGACTCTAACGCGATTAGTCTATTTCTACGATGATAACTGATAGGACTCATAGGATCATGAAGGATTCTTCTAGTTCTTTATAAAAACAAACGTAAATTTACAATAGGAAGAAATAGTTCGTATCGTGTTTGCGATAATAAATATTTGCGCTATGCTAATAGTGCAACATTAAGCACTAGGTAAATAAAAAGTAGTGCACTCGGCTAAGTGCCCACAAACATCTGAAACGGAAGCCATTAGCCCATAAGTCTCGCTCCCTGCACTGAAAACCAGACTTTCCTTAAAACGCACTGCCGTAATTTAGCATGGTGAACGGAATGATATTTTTTATCATACCACTTATTTGAATATCTCGCTGAAAACACTTAAATCCGCTTTTACAGCGATTACACATCTCGTTAACTTCAGTTCATTGTTCTATGTAAAAATCGTATTAAGTATTTACTTTTAACAATTTATACTGATTAACAGTATTTTTTTTATACTACTTTGCGAAGACGTTCACCTGATGGTAAGTGATACGCTTGCCCATGACAACGTGGTGCTAGTTAAGATGGTACACACTGCACCACATTGCGCTCGTCGCCTTGAGACATAAGGTGTTAAGTCTCGTTAACCCAGTAATTACACTAGCTACAGCGCAACAGCCGGCAACAGAGACCTACCACCTGGTAAAGTATATAGGTCTCTGTTGTCGGAGACCGTGTAAGTACCACCGCAGCTCCTATTTCAACCGCCAAATAGTAGTGTGCAAACATTACTGTGTTCCGGTACGAAGGGTGCTATAAGCTAATGAAATTACTGTGGTAACGAGGCTTAACAAGTTATGTCTGAGGCGAATACCGCAATGTGGTGCAGCGTATCACTTACCATCAGGTTAAAAACGCCTTGCTTGTCTCGTCACTTAGTAGCTTTTTTTTAACTTTACAGCTTTTTTATGAAACTGTTGTGTTAATAGTAATCACATGTTTCTTGGAAGTGACCAGCGGTGGAGTACAATTACAATGGAAGCCGAACATTTATCCGATCACAGTGCTGGATGTTTGATTCGATGAAATTGATATCTGTAGCAACTGAAGGACCATAGTCGATGATCGGTTAAGTTAGCCGTTACAAGAACTATTTATATTCTGTTTTTTATATTTCTAACTACATTTTTAGTCGTGTAGTAGTAATTTATAATAGTCTAGTATATTTTAGTGTCATTATATTTTTATTTTACGAAGTTATTTAAATAGTTTAACAGGGCGTGTTCCAAATCCAGTAGATGGCGACACTATAAGAATAGATTGCGCTATGGTTTATCAGAATGCGAATCAATATAAGCAGCGCTCGCATTTTTGTGGCGAGGTTCAAGCAGTAATTAGCAGAGTATGCCATTGTATCCAACACCTTATAGTAACCACTATAGTATTAGCAGTGCTTATTAACTAATTGTTCTTCTTCTTCTTTTTCTTTATGCTTAATGGCCTCTCTTAAAAGAATTTTGCCAACATCAAGTCAGTCATGGCAGGGACAGTCGATTTTTACAATTTAAAATGTTTATTTTTTCTTAAAAAAGGAAGAAAATTCTTGAGTGATATGCAGCACCTAAAGCAAGACAAAACAAACATTTATAACCATCACTATTGTTAGTTTGAGCTAGCATTTTATTTTGTTAAAACTAATAAAGTGACACAAAATTTCAATAAAAGGACAAAACACATAGGATAATAGCAGTTTCATATTAGTAGGGCGAGGGATATAGTCAGGTAAATAGTCATAAAGAGAAGTGGTGAGTTTAGGACATACAAAAAATATGTGGTCTAAGGTTTCTTCGTCAAGACCACAACAAACTAATTGTTATACTCTGTGATTTGTATTCCTCTAACCGCTGTCAACACAGTGCTTGTCCTTTGCTGTGGTTGTAGTATTTTACCTAAGACCCCGCAACTACTATTATAATTACCACCCGACGTATGGGGCTGACAACTACGACTACAACAGTACATATTTTTTAAGTTGGAACTGAATACTATCCTGCTCTAATTTCATAAGATTTGTCTTGAAGACATTAGTTTGTTGTGTTCTATATAAATTTAAAATTAAATCTCTAAACTACTATTTTAAATGAAAGTACGAAACTAATATAAATGAGGAACTTGAATGCAGGAGCGTGACTGGAGCTTTTAATGTGCCTCTGCGACGTTTTCCTTAAATATCGTAGGCATTCCGCCAAATGCACTTTTGTCCTCCCAACTCATAATTATTCTGAAGCTAGTAATGCTTACTTGTAAGTTAAATCTGGCTAAATAAAATTACTTTTATAGTCTTTTGTCAGTAAAAATGGGATTCACTCTTAAAATATTAACACACTGAAACTACGACAATGAACTCTTGCGAATCAAGGAAAGATGTCATGAATGTTCACCATTATTTTTTAGGCTGTTTAAAAGATAATGAGACTGACTTATCTGTCTTCTTTAATTCTCGGCTTAATTTTCCTAATCTTTGAAGTTTAGAGAATAATTGTACATGATAGTACATTGCCATTGCAAAAATAATGATATTTAATTGAAGAATGAATATAAACGCTTGATGGCAAGCATTCCCCGCAGCCTTGCCAAACCCCAATTAAAACTTGAATGTATCATAGTTGATTTTGAACAACTCTTGTGGAAAATGAGATATGCCGGTAAAAATATTTAAAAGTCTTCAATCTTTGCAACGTTGTTCTTCTTGGCGTTGGAAGGAGTTTTAAACCTTTTTTACTAATTTTAAAATTGTTGGGGACCATTTAGATTAGTACCTCCAAATACATATGACATCGCTGGTGTGAAAATTTGCTATATTCATGCTAGAATATTGGTTTGTCATTTTTTACTATAACTTAGCTATAAATATAGCATATGTGTATGATTGAATGTTTAGCACATATAAATACATACAAAAAATTGGTTAAACTATATAGCAGTTATAGTACAGCGTCATTCAATGCCAAGTTACAACGAAAGTGAAAATAAAATCTAAAAATAATTACAGTTTTTATAATGTTCAATTTAACATTTTCGTAGATTAGAAGTTATAAACAACCGATTATTTGTATATAAAAGTAGTCTAAGTCCCGACTTTAGAATGTTTGTTATCATTGCGAAATTACATTGAAAGCAAAATCGGGCTTTGCGTTAATCCTCATTTGAATAATTAAACGCGAGCGGAATTTTAAAAGTTTCCATCTCTCATTAAAAGTTTAATTGGAATTTCTAAGATAATAATCTGTAACTGGGAAATTGAATAGCGTAAGCAGGAACGCTATATGAGAAAGAAATACTCTATAGAAAGTCAGAAGTTCTTTTCTCTCCTTTTGTTGTTTCTTTTTATTTATTTTTGAAAATAATCCTATCGTTTATGTTGCCAGCAGGCCTTACATATCAAAGTACACCGTAATGAAACTACGCCACCTTATTGTACATTCATTGCGGGAAGTGTATGGGACGTGATTGGATTACGTACTACTGTAGTCTAATAGGAGAACAACAGACAAACATACGATTGTTTGAACTCTGAAACCCCCTATCGAATTGTTGTCCTCTTGTTAATATATCTTGCTTTAAATTTACACACATAAAGAGCACGATATACCGAGTAAATTTTCAATCGCTATTTTAAAACCGCAACAGAGAAACGACGTCCAAAATATAGTAGTAATGAATATTACAACAAAGCTAAGCTGTTTCAGCAGGAGATGGCAAATATTCGATATACCAGTCAAGCGGGTTTCAAAAACCCCGCAAATATCGAAGTCCTACTTATGGAGCCCTAGAATGGATGTAGGTACCCTGTATTACACAGTTAGACTCACACACGAACGGACCTTTGCTACCATGCTATAAATAACAACTATCCTTCTAATTTTAGCGAGTAAATATTTAAAAGCAAGAAACGTGAAGCGTTCTGAAATCTTTAATCAATAAGATATTGTAAGATACATTTGAGTAGAAGTTTCTAGAAACGCTTTGATCCAGATTACAAAGCAGGTCGAGCGTATTTTAGAAGCGCTGACCGAACATTTTAAGGGTTATGTAGGCTACAGAAATATTCTTTTAAATAAATTGTTTTAACTTAATCTTAACTATTTATTCATAACAATAGTTTTTATGATTACTTTTATTCGTGCGTATCTGAGATATATACACAAATATTATTCGCATTAGAATAAGTAGTACTTTCTAAATTAACCGACAATTAACTTGTTTATATGAAATCGATGTCACAACTTCGAAATAACACTAGACTTGTTACAATGAGAATTGTAACTTACTATCTAAAGAAAGTAGTTACGTTGATTAAAATAAAAAATAAATTATCAAAAGTAATAGCAGAATTTTCAACTTTCTTTTAAAAACAACAGGTAAAAGATAAAAGGATGTGTTTCTTTATTACTAAATCGGCAGACCGAGATCGTTTTGTTTTTTGATATTTTACTTTGTGCTATTGTAAGGTTTACAACGTACAAATCATTACTATAAAAAGTTTGTGTCTGTTGCGATTATATTGATTATTTTATATTTACTAGTAATTTAGTGCAATATGAGTTATTAATGCCAATTAGGTATCTATACACAGTTCCAATACTTTGAATTCCCAGCGGTTCCGGAACGAATCATCTTCAACACATTGTCATGGATAAATCGCGCCATCTATTATCTGATAAAGGTATTACTTTCCTCATATGATACGTAATAAGCAGATGTATCCACACAATACTGTTTCTGTTAAAAGGCCTATGTAACTTGTGAAATAATTAAAAATACTAACTGAAAAAAACATTTGAATTATTTCCACAATGTTTTGATAGAACTTTCCAGTATTAAGAATAAGTTAAACAAAACACAATTTGTTACGAGCAAATTGCACGTTCTTTGTGTATAATCTTTGTCTAAATATAGTTCAATTATTAAATCCTTCAATTCGATGAGCTGCTCGCAGGAGATTAGTGGTTCCGTATTAATCCGTGATCCCTCTGAAACGTTCCTTAATTGTGTCGAGTTCATTAAGCCTTTAAATACTCGGACGGTGCACGGCTAATAGAACTTTGTCCGTATATAATTTTCGATAAGTGTTTTGGAGTAGTTTTGTAACCTAGTTCCATCCTCGAAATTATTTACAGTTATCATTTAGGTTAGGCTACTAGGTATATCTCCATGTTATATGGCGACTGGTACACACATTTTCATTCAGTATATTTACCTTTGTAGCAGAGAGACTCTAGTTACATTTACATAACAACATCTTAGAAATGTAGAGCTCGGTTTTGTTAGAGAAGTAATAATATATAGCTTAGTTAATATAAAAATATTGATAACAGTAAAAGTTAAGAGTTCCTTGCAATACAAATATCCATAATTAAGAACTGGGAAAACTTTCTACGTATATTGTTTATTGCATTATGTAATAATCTGATAGACAAAAACCGAAATAGTAAAAGTGCAAAATATTTGCTAAATACATGCTTTATTCAATTTAATAATAATATGTAAGCAAAGACGGTAATATTAATAAAAATTCTTAGATCTATACAGTAAAAAAAACGGTTATTATTACGACAGAAAGAATTGTTTTATGTAAAAGTAAAGTATCTAGTATAAAATAAAAAGAAATACCTTTGTCTCAAGCATTAGAGAAAAGGTGGAAATAAAGGAGATTACATATCAAAGAGCCGTTGAATTCCTAGCGGGGAGTTACTTTACAGGTTTCTTTTAAGCAATTTCCCTTTAGGCTATAGAACACAATTTCTAACATATCATACATTCAAATCAACACCATACATATGTAATATCAGTATATAAGATACGATTTATGTACAAGTAAACATTACTTAACTATTGGCGATTAATATTAAAATAACTGCTTTGAAACATTAACAGATTTACAGTTCCGCTTAAAACTCCATGAAGTGTAGTAAGTGTTTAAAAATGTATTAATTGAAAAAAAAAAAACTGGAATGTCGTGTTGTAATTTGTTTCGTTACTTTACTTATTTCCCTCTTGCTAATTATATTTTCTAATAATACTTTTATATTACAGAAGCTTTTCAGATATATATCTAATATAGAAAATTCTCTTGTCACAATGTTCGTTCCCATACTCCTCCGAAACGGCTTTACCGATTCTTATGAAATTTTTTGTGCATATTCAGTAGGTTTGAGAATCGGTTACTATCTATTTTTCGAACCTCTAAGTGATCAGGGTTGCCCACACCGATAATGTTTTTTTTATTTTTTGGGATTTTTTTTTCTATTTTATTTTATTATTGTGTGGCATCAAAAACTACACATAACCCTAAATTTTCACTTTTCTATCACCAACCCCTGCTTTTTAATAGACATTTTAATATTTTTGTCTCGCTCGATATCATCGATTGTACATGGCCACGTATCAAACCGCGTGGCTGTAAACTCCAAAAAAAAAAAATTATCACTTGGTAAGTGATCCCCTCCACGTGTGTACCGGTGTCACCTCTCACCAGTACACAGCACGGAGTGGGGATGACAACGAATTCTTTATCTCTCAAACATTATGCCTTTTGTCACTCCCTCTACATATAAATATATTCTCAAGCAACTTTATTATTTATTTATTAATAACTAATGTCATTGAATATAATTTATTATTAATCTATAATACAAATATGTGTCGGTAAGCGCATCACTCTACAACGCCAGGACCAATTTGGCCAATTTGAGAAAAATTCGAATAATCGCCGGGAAGCCCCTAAAAACAGCGCTTTTCTTTTTCCTATACAAACGTTCTCTAACTAAAATGTAGGGTCAATTTGAACTTTATTGCTATTTCATAAAGTTCATATTAAATTACAAGCTTTCACTGCTGTCTAAGCAATGTAGGTGCGTTCGTAACGCTAAAGAGTCAATTTTAACTTTATTACAGCTGCTCAAAGTTCAAATTAGATCATTCTTTCAAAAGTGTGCGTATGCGCGTCGGAGGATCTAACGCCGCGTGCCGAAATTAAAACGAATGAAATAATAACATAAATAGTCACAAAATGTAAGAGCTAAAGATCATTACTGCTGATTTTCAATTAGGTCGGCTTCGCGGTATTATTTATTTTGTTTTAGTTTCTTTTTCACGACATCACATCAGTCCAGCACAAACCGCGTTACCGTCTGGCGGACCTAACAGACTTCACTCCGTCAAAAAGATTTGGATTGAGGCAGTTATTGGAAAATGGAACATGGAAAACGGAAAACGGAAAATGGAAAACGGAAAATGAAAAACGGAAAATGGAAAATGGAAAATGGAAAATGGAAAATGAAAAATTGAAATCTGACATCTGAAATCTAGAAACCAGTAAACCAGTAACCAGTAAAACCAGAAACCAGTAACCAGTAACCAGTAACCAGTAAACCAGTAAACCAGAAAACCAGTAAACCATAAACCAGTAACCAGTAAACCATTAAACCAGTAAACCAGTAAACCAGTACACCAGTAAACCAGTAAACCAGTAAACCAGTAAACCAGTAAACCAGTAAACCAGTAACCAGTAAACCAGTAAACCAAGTAAACCAGTAAACCAGTAAAACCAGGAAACCAGTAAACCAGTAACCAGTAACCAGTAACCAGTAAACCATAAACCATAAACCAGTAAACCATAAACCATTAAACCAGTAAACAGTAACCAGTAACCAGTAACCATTAAACCAGTAAACCATAACCAGTAAACAGTAACCAGTAACCAGTAAACCATAAACCAGTACACCAGTAAACCAGTAAACCAGTAAACCAGTAAACAGTAAACCATAAACCAGTAACCAGTAAACCAGTAAACCAGTAAACCAGTAAACCAGTACACCAGTAAACCAGTAAACCAGTAAACCAGTAAACCAGTAAACCATAAACCATTAACCAGTAACCAGTAAACCAGTACACCAGTAAACCAGTAAACCAGTAACCATAAACCATAAACCAGTAAACCATAAACCAGAAACAGTAAACCATAAACCAGTAACCAGTAACCAGTAAACCAGTAAACCAGTAAACCAGTAAACCAGTAAACCATAAACCAGTAAACCAGTAACCATAACCAGTAACCATAACCAGTAAACCATAAACCAGTAAACCAGTAAACCATAAACCATAACCAGTAAACCAGTAAACCAGTACACCAGTACACCAGTAAACCAGTAAACCAGTAAACCAGTAAACCATTAAACCATAAACCAGTACACCAGTAAACCAGTAAACCAGTAAACCAGTAAACCATAACCAGTAAACCAGTAACCGTAAACCAGTAAACAGTAAACCAGTAACCAGTAAACCATTAAACCATTAAACCAGTAAACCAGTAAACCAGTAAACCAGTAAACCAGTAAACCAGTAAACCATTAAACCAGTAACAGTAAACCAGTAAACCAGTAAACCAGTAAACCAGTAAACCAGTAAACCAGTAAACAGTAAACCATAAACCAGTAAACCATTAACCAGTAAACCAGTAAACCAGTAAACCATTAACCAGTAAACCAGTAACCAGTAACCATTAAACCAGTAAACCATAAACCAGTAACCATTAAACCAGTAACCAGTAAACCATAAACCAGTAAACCAAGTAAACCAGTAAACCAGTAACCAGTAAACCGTAACCAGTAAACCAGTAAACCAGTAAACCAGTAAACCATAAACCAGTAAACCATTAACCAGTAAACCAGTACACCATAAACCAGTACACCAGTACACCAGTAAACCAGTAACCATAAACCAGTAACCAGTAAACCAGTAAACCAGTAAACCAGTAAACCAGTAAACCAGTAACCAGTAAACCAGTAACCATAAACCATAAACCAGTAAAACCAGAAACCAGTAAACCAGTAAACTCAGTAAACCAGTAAACCATTAAACCAGTAACCAGTAAACCAGTAAACCAGTAAACCAGTAAACATAAACCAGTAAACCAGTAAACCAGTAAACCAGTAAACCATAAACCAGTAAACCAGTAACCAGTAACCATTAAACCAGTAAACCATAAACCAGTAACAGTAAACCAGTAACCAGTAAACCATAAACCAGTAAAACCAGAAACCAGTAAACCAGTAACCAGTAAACCGTAACCAGTAAACCAGTAAACCAGTAAACCAGTAAACCATAAACCAGTAAACCATTAAACCAGTAAACCAGTACAACCAGTAAACCAGTACACCAGTACACCAGTAAACCAGTAACCAGTAAACCAGTAAAACCATTAAACCAGTAAACCAGTAAACCAGTAACCAGTAAACCAGTAACCGTAAACCAGTAACCATAAAACCAGAAACCAGTAAACCAGTAAACTCAGTAAACCAGTAAACCATTAAACCAGTAACCAGTAAACCAGTAAACCAGTAAACCAGTAAACATAAACCAGTAAACCAGTAAACCAGTAAACCAGTAAACCAGTACAACCAGTAAACCAGTACACCAGTACACCAGTACACCAGTACACCAGTAAACCAGTAAACCAGTAAACCAGTACACCAGTAACCAGTAAACCAGTACACCAGTAAACCAGTAACAGTAAAACCAGGAAAACCAGGAAAACCAGGAAACCAGTAAACCAGTAACAGTAAACCAGTAACCAGTAAAACCAGGAACCAGTGAACCATTGAACCAGTGAACCAGTGAACAGTGAACCAGTGACCAGTGAACCAGTGAACAGTGAACCAGTGAACCGTGAACCAGTGAACCAGTGAACCAGTGGAACCAGTGAACCATTGAACCAGTGAACCATGAACCAGTGAACCAGTGAACCGTGAACCAGTGAACCATTGAACCAGTGAACCAGTGAACCAGTGAACCAGTGAACCAGTGACCAGTGAACCAGTGAACCAGTGAACCAGTGACCAGTGAACCAGTGGAACCAGTGAACCAGTGACCAGTGAACCATTGAACCAGTGAACCAGTAAACCAAAACCAGTAAAACCAGAAACCAGTAAACCAGTAAACCATAAACCATTAAACCATAACCAGTAAACCCGTAACCAGTAAACCATAAACAGTAAACCAATAAACCAGTAAACCAAAAACCAGAAACCGTAAACCAGTAAACCATAACCAGTAAACCAGTAAAACCAGAACCAGTAAACCATTAAACCATTAAACCAGTAAACCATAAACCAGTAACCAGTAAACCATTAAACCAGTAAACCAGTAGTAAACCAGTAAACCATAACCAGAAACCAGAACCAGTAAACCAAAACCAGTAAACCAGTAAACCATAACCAGAAACCAGTAAACCAGTAAACCAGTAAACCAGTAACCAGTAAACCAGTAAACCATTAAACAGTAAACCAGAAACCAGTAAACCAAAACCAGTAAAACCAGTAACCAATAAACCATAAACCAGTAACCAGAAACCAGAAACAAGTAAACCAGTAACCATTAAACCATAACCATAAACCATAAACCAGAAACCAGAACCAGAAACCATAAACCAGAAACCATAAACAAGTAACCAGTAAACCAGTAAACTAGTAAACCAGTAAACCAGTAAACCAGTAAACGCAGTAAACCAGTAAACCGTAAACCAGTAAACCGTAAACCAGTAACCAGTAAACCAGTAAACCAGTAAACAGTAAACCAGTAACCAGTAAACCAGTAAACGCAGTAAACCAGTAAACCAGTAACCAGTAACCAGAAACCATTAAACCAGTAAACAATAAACCAGTAAACCAGTAAAACCAGAAACCAGTAAACCATTAAACCAGTAAAACCAGAAACCAAAAACCAGAAACCAGAAAACAGAAACCAGAACCAGAAACCAGTAAACCAGTAAAACCAGTAAACTAGTAAACCAGTAAACGCAGTAAACCAGTAAACCAGTAAACCAGTAAACCATAAACCAGTACACAGTAAACCAGTAAACCGTAAACCAGTACAACCAGTAAACCAGTAAACCAGTAACCAGTTAAACCAGTAAACCAGTAAAACCAGAAACCAGTAAACAAGTAAACCAGTAAACCAGTAAACCATAAACCAGTACACCAGTAAAACCAGAAACCAGAAACCGAAACCAGTAAACCGTAAACCAGTAAACATAAACCAGTAACCAGTAAACCAGTAAAACCAGTAAACCATAAACCGTAAACCAGTAACAAGTAAACCATAAACCATTAAACCAGTACAACCAGTACACCAGTAAAACCAGAAACCAAAACCAGAAACCAGTAACCAGTAAACCAGTAAACCGTAAACCATAAACCATAACCAGTAAACCAGTAAACCAGTAACCAGAAACCAGTAAACCGTAAACCAGTAACCGTAAACCAGTAAAACCAGTAACCGTAAACCATAAACCATAAACCAGTAACCAGAAAACCATTAAACCAGTAACCAGTAAACCAGTAAAACCAGAAACCAGTAACCATAAACCATAACCAGTAAACCAGTAACCAGTAACCATAAACCATAACCAGTAAACCAGTAAACCAAAACCAGAAACCAGTAAACCGTAAACCATAAACCAGTAACAGTAAACCAGTAAAACCAGAACCAGTAACCAGAAACCAGAAACCATAAACCAGAAACCAGAAACCAGAAACCAAAACCAGTAACCAGTAAACCAGTAAACCAGTAAAACCAGAAACCAGAAACCAAAACCAGAAACCAGAAAACAGAAACCAGAAACAAGTAAACCAGTAAACCGTAAACCAGTACCAGTAAAACCAGGTAAACCAGTAACCAGGAAAACCAGAACCAGTAAACCAGTTAAACCAGTAAACCAGTAAACAATAAACCAGTAACCAGTAACCAGTACACCAGTAAACCAGTACACCAGTAACCAGTAAAACCAGTAAACAGTAAACCAGTAAACCAGTAAACCAAAACCAGTAAACCATTAAACCAGTAAACCGTAAACCAGTAAACCAGTACACCAGTACACCAGTAAACCGTAAACCAGTAAAACCAGTAACCGTAAACCAGTAAACCAGTAACCAGTAACCATAAACCATAAACCAGTAAACCAGTAAACCATAAACCGTAAACCATAAACAGTAAACCAGTAAAACCATGTAAACCAGTAAACCAGTAACCAGTAACCAGTAAACAGAAACCAGTAACCAATAAACCATTAAACCATAACCATAAACCAGTAACACCAGTAAAACCAGAAACCAGAAACCCGAAACCAGTAAACATAAACCAGTAAACAATAAACCAGTAAAACCAGAAACCATAAACCATAAACCAGTAAACCAGTAAACCAGTAAACCAGTAAACCATAAACCATAAACCAGTAAACAGTAAACCAGTAAAACCAGAAACCATAAACCATTAACCAGTAAACCATAACCAGTAAACCAGTAACCAGTAAACCCGTAAAGCAGTAAACCAGTAAACCAGTAAAACCAGTAACCAGTAAACATAAACCAGTAAAACCAGGAAAACCAGAAACCAAGAAACCAGTAAACAGTAAACCAGTAACCAGAAACCAGAAACCAGAAACCAGAACCAGTAAACCAGTAAACCAGTAAACCAGTAACCAGTAAACCATTAAACCAGTAACCATTAAACCAGTAAACCAGTAACCAGTAAACCATAACCAGTAAACAGTAACCATAAACCAGTAAAACCAGAAAACCAGGAACCAGTAAACCAGTAAACCAGTAAACCAGTAAACCGTAAACCAGTAAACAGTAAACCAGTAAAACCAGAAACCAGAAACCATAAACCATAAACCAGTAAAACCAGAAAACAGAAACCAGAAAACAGAAACCAGAAACCAAAACCAGAAACCAGAAACAAGTAAACCAGTACACCATAAACCAGTAACCAGTAAACCAGTAACCAGTAAACCAGTAAACCAGTAAACCAGTAAACCATAACCATAAACCAGTAACCAATAAACCAGTAAACCGTAACCAGTAAACCAGTAAACCTGTAAACCAGTAAACCAGTAAACCAAAAACCAGTAAACAGTAAACCAGAAACCAGTAAACCATAAACCAGTTAAACCAGTAAACCAGTAAACCAGTAAACCATACACCAGTAAACCATAAACCAGTAAACCAGTAAACAATAAACCAGTAAACCATTAAACCAGTAAACCAGTAACCATTAAACCAGTAACCAGTAACCATAAACCATAAACCATTAAACCAGTAAACCAGTAAACCATAAACAGTAAACCAGAAACCAGAAACCAGAACCAGAAACCAGAACCAGTAAACCATAAACCAGTAACCATAAACCAGTAAACCAGTAAACCATAAACCAGTAAACCAAAACCAGAAACCAGAAAACAGAAACCAGAAAACAGAAACCAGAAACCATAAACAAGTAAACCAGAAACAGTAAACCAGAACCAGTAAACCATAAACCAGTAAACCAGTAAACCAGTAAACCAGTAACCAGAAACCAGTAAAAACCAGAAACCAGAAACCAGAAAACAGAAACCAGAACCAGAAACCAGAACCAGTAAACCAGTAACCAAGTAAACCAGTAAACCAAGTAAACCAGTAACACCAGTAAACCAGTAAACCATTAAAACCAGTAACCAGTAAACCAGAACCAGAAACCAAAACCAGAAACCAGAAAACAGAAACCAGAAACCAAAAACCAGTAAACAAGTAAACAGTAAACCAGTAAACTAGTAAACCAGTAAACCAGTACACCAGTAAAACCATGTAAACCAGTAAACCAAGTAAACCAGTAAAACCAGGTAAACCAGTAAACCAGTAAACCATTAACCAGTAACCATTAAACCAGTAAACCAGTACAACCAGTAAACCATAAACCAGTAACCAGTAAACCAGAAACCAGTAAACCAGTAAACCAGTAACCAGTAAACCAGTAAACCAGTAAACCAGTAAACCGTAAACCAGTAAACCTGTAAACCAGTAAACCAGAAACCATTAAACCAGTACACCAGTAAACCGTAAACCAGTAAACCAGTAAACCGTAAACCAGTAACCAGTAAACCAGTAAACCGTAACCAGTAAACCAGTAACAGTAAACCAGTAAACATTAAACCAGTAAACCATAAACCAGTAAACCAGTAACCAGTAAACCGTAAACCAGTAAACAGTAAACCAGTTAAACCAGTAAACCATAAACCAGTAAACCAGTAAACAGAAACCAGAAACCATAAACCAATAAACCAGTAAACCAGTAAACCATAAACCAGAAACCAGAAACCAGAAACCAGTAACCATAAACCAGTAAACAGTAAACCAATAAACCAGTAACCAGTAACCAGTAACCAGTAAACCATAACCAGTAAACCGTAAACCAGTAAACCAGTAAAAACCAGTAAACCAGTAAACCAGTAACCAGAAACCAGAAACCATAAACCAGAAACCATAAACCAGTAACAGTAAACCAGAAACCAAAACCAGAAACCAAAACCAGAAACCAGTAACCAGTAAACCAGTAAACTAGTAAACCAGTAAACCAGTACACCATAAACCAGTAAACCAGTAAACCAGTAAACCAGTTAAACCAGTAAACCAGTAAACCAGTAAACCTAAACCAGTAAACCATTAACCAGTAACCATTAAACCATTAAACCAGTAACCAGTAAACCAAGTAAACCAGTAAACCAGTAACAGTAAACCAGTAACCAGTAACCATAAACCATAAACCAGTAAACCAGAAACCAGTAAACCAGTACACCAGTAACCAGTAACCAGTAAAACCAGGAAACCAGTAAACCATTAAACCAGTAAACCAGTAAACCAGAAACCAGTAAACCAGTAAACCAAAACCAGAAACCAGAAACCAGAACCAGAAACCATAAACCAGAAACCAGAAACAAGTAAACCATAACCAGTAAACCAGAACCAGTAAACCAGTAAACGCAGTAAACCAGTAAACCGTAAACCAGTAAACCAGTAAACCAGTAAACCAGTAAACATAAACCAGTAAAAACCAGAAACCAGTACACCAGTAAACCAGTAACCAGAAACCAAAAACCAGAAACCAGAAACCAAAAACCAGAACCAGTAAACCAGTAAACCAGTAAACTAGTAAACCAGTAAACCATAAACCAGTAACCGTAAACCATAAACCAGTAAACCAGTAAACCAGTAAACCATAAACCAGTAAACCAGTAAACCGTAAACCAGTAAACGCAGTAAACCAGTAAACCAGTAAACCATAACCAGTAACCAGTAACCAGTAAACCAGTAAACCAGTAAACCAGTAAACCAGTAAACCAGTAAACCAGTAAACCAGTAAACCATAAACCATAACCAGTAAACCAGTAAACCAGTAAACCAGTAACCATTAAACCAGTAACCAGTAAACCAGTAAACCAGTACACCAGTACACCAGTAAACCAGTAAACCAGTAAACCAAAAACCAGTAAAACCAGGTAAACCAGTAAACCAGTAAACCAGTACACAGTAAACCAGTAACCAGTAAACATTAAACCAGTAAACCAGTAAACATAAACCAGTAACCATAAACCATAAACCATAAACCATAAACCAGAAACCAGAAACCAAAAACCAGAAACCAGAAACCAGAAAACAGAAACCAGAAACAGTAAACCAGTAAACCAGTAAACCAGTAAACCATAAACAGTAAACCAGTAAACAGTAACCAGTAAACCAGTAACCAGAAACCAGAAACCAGAAACCAGAACCAGAAACCAGAAACCCGAAACCAGTAAACCAGTAACCAGTAAACCAGTAACCAGTAAACCAGTAAACTAGTAAACCAGTAAACCAGTAACCGTAAACCAGTAAACGCAGTAAACCAGTAAACCGTAAACCAGTAAACCAGTAAACCATAAAAACCAGTAAACCAGTAAACCAGTAAACCAGTAAACCAGTAAACCAGTAACCAGTAAACCAGTAACCAGTAAACCAGTAAACCATTAACCAGTAAACCAGTAAACCAGTAAACCAGTACAACCAGTAAACCAGTAAACCATAAACCAGTAAACCATAAACCAGTAAACCAGTAAACCAGTAAACCGTAAACCAGTAAACCAGTAACCAGTAAACCAGTAAACCAGTAAACAGTAAACCAGTAAACCATTAAACCATAAACCAGTAAACCAGTAAACCAGTAAACCAGTTAACCAGTAAACCAGTAAACCAGTTAACCAGTAAACCAGTACACCAGTAACCAGTAAACCGTAAACCAGAAACCAGAAACCAGTAAACCAGTAAAACCAGAAACCAGAAACCAGAACCAGAAACCAGAAACCAGTAAACAGTAAACCAGTAAACCAGTAAACCAGTAAACCATTAACCAGTAAACCAGTAAAACCAGAAACCAGTAAACCATAACCAGTAACCAGTAAACAGTAAACCAGTAACCAGTAACCAGTAAACCAGTAAACCAGTAACCAGTAAACCGTAAACCAGTAACCAGAAACCAGAAACCATAAACCAGTAAACCAGTAAACCATTAAACCAGTAAACCGTAAACCAGTAAACCAGTAAACCAGTAACCAGTAAACCAGTAAACCATTAAACCAGTAAACCAGTAAACCAGTAAAACCAGGTAAACCAGTAAACCAGTAAACCGTAAACCAGTAAACCAGTAAACAGTAAACCAGAAACCAGTAAAACCAGAAAACCAGTAAACCAGTAAACCAGTAAACCAGTAAACCGTAAACCAGTAAACCAGTAACCAGAAACCAGTAAACCAGTAAAACCAGAAACCAGTAAACAGTAAACCAGTAAAACCAGAAACCAGAAACCAGAAACCAGTAAAACCAGAACCAGAAACCAGAAAACAGAAAACCAGAAAACAGAAAACCAGAAACCAGAAACCAAAAACCAGTAAACCAGTTAAACCAGTAAACCAGTAAAACCAGAAACCAGTAAACCAGTAACCATTAAACCAGTAACCAGTAAACCAGTAAACCAGTTAAACCAGTAAACAGTAAACCAGTAAACCAGTAAACAGTAAACCAGAAACCAGTAACCAGTAAACCAGTAAACCAGTAAACCAGTAAACCAATAAACCAGTAAACCAGTAAACCAGTAAAACCAGAAACCAGAAATCAGAAACCAGAAACCAGTAAACAGTAAACCAGTAAACCAGTAAACAGTAAACCAGAAACCAGAAACCAGAAAACAGAAAACCAGTAAACCAGTAACCATTAAACCAGAAAACAGAAAACCAGAAACCAGAAACCAGTAAACCAGTTAAACCAGTAAACCAGTAAAACCAGAAACCAGTAAACCAGTAACCATTAAACCAGTAACCAGTAAACCAGTAAACCAGTTAAACCAGTAAACCAGTAAACCAGTAAACAGTAAACCAGAAACCAGTAAACCAGTAAACCAGTAAACCAGTAAACCATAAACCAGTAAACCAGTAAACCAGTAAAACCAGAAACCAGAAATCAGAAACCAGAAACCAGTAAACAGTAAACCAGTAAACCAGTAAACAGTAAACCAGAAACCAGAAACCAGAAAACAGAAAACCAGTAAACCAGTAACCATTAAACCAGTAAACAGTAAACCAGAAAACAGAAAACCAGTAAACAGTAAACCAGTAACCAGTAACCAGTAAACCAGTAAACCAGTAAACCAGTAAACCAGTAAACCAGTAAACCAGTAAACCAGTAAACCAGAAACCAGAAATCAGAAACCAGAAACAAACAAACAAAAGTTCATATTAAATAACAAGCTTTCACTGCTGTCTAAGCAATGTAGGTGCGTTCGTAACGCTAAAGAGTCAATTTGCACTTTATTACAGCTGCACAAAGTTCAAATTCAATTATTCTATCAAAATGGTGTGCGTATGCGCGTCGGAAGATCGCCGCGAGCCGAAATTAAAACGAATGAAATAATAACATAAATACTCACAAAATGTAATAGCTAAAGATCATTTTTACTGATTTTCAATTTGGTCGGCTTCGCGGTATTATTTCTTTTGTTTTAGTTTCGGCACGCGATATAAAATGCATTCGTTTTCACGACATTACATCAGTCGAGCACAATCCGCGTTACCACCTGGCGGACTTGATAGACTACATTCTGTCAAAAAGATTTGGAATGTGACAGTTATTTGTTCCTAATAAAATAATAATAGTAAATATAATTTATGTACTATAATTATAACTTTGGCCACTCTTCTGGAACCCACTAATATTTAAATATTAGTTATTAGATGAACATATATAGAGCTTAACCCCACACACCGCCCTATCACCAGAGTGACGGTTCAGTCCAGATTTTTTTGCGCTGGCTATAAAATAGGTAAGAACAAAAAAACTGCCACATTCCAATTTTTTTTACAGAACGAAGTCTGTCGGGTCAGCTAGTATATATATATATATATACTTTTTTGTTCTTACCTATTTTATAGCCAGCGCAAAAAAATCTGGACTGAACCGTCACTCTGGTGATAGGGCGGTGTGTGGGGTTAAGCTCTATATATGTTCATCTAATAACTAATATTTAAATATTAGTGGGTTCCAGAAGAGTGGCCAAAGTTATAATTATAGTACATAAATTATATTTACTATTATTATTTTATTAGGAACAAATAACTGTCACATTCCAAATCTTTTTGACAGAATGTAGTCTATCAAGTCCGCCAGGTGGTAACGCGGATTGTGCTCGACTGATGTAATGTCGTGAAAACGAATGCATTTTATATCGCGTGCCGAAACTAAAACAAAAGAAATAATACCGCGAAGCCGACCAAATTGAAAATCAGTATATATATATATATATATAATATATATATATATATATAACCGCCTAATAGTAGAGGGCAAACATTACTGTGTTCCGGTTTGAAGGGCAGTAAGCAGGGAAATTACTGGGGTAACGAGACTTAACATCTTATGTCTTAGGCGTTGAGCAATGTGGTGCAGTGTATCCTAACCAGCGCCACGTTGTTATGGGCAAGTGTATCACTTACCATCAGGTGAACGTCTGGCTCGTGCCATCGTGTCGTTGTAAAAAGAATTTATCCGCTTACAAATGGTTGCCAGTTTTATCCCGGTATATGTTGCACTAACGCCATGATACCCACTGTATTATGTTACGAAAAATAAAGTATTTCAGTTTTGGCATTTCATTCCAGCCAATTTACTGCGTCCTGTTAACATAGTTTCAATGAAAATTAATTTCTTCCTTAACAGATTTATCTTAAATGTCAACGTCTCCAGTCTCATTTATCTCTGTCGGCGTCGATTGATCAAAAAACTTTTAACTATTTCTTCCGCCCTTTTAGGTTAGTCAAATCTAATTAAGAAGTAAAATATATCTTAACATAACATATCTGCGGAAAAGCTACCTTTTAATTAGTAAATTTAATTAATAATTCAAACTATCTGCATGTTTTAACAAAAGGCTCCGCAACGACTAAATCTCTGCCTTTTAGTACTGAAGTGCTAGCTTCGTTTACAAAACCACAGAACTCTTTCAGCTTGGTTGGGTTATCATGGCTAGATATCAGTAAATTCATAAAATAAACAGAAAAAATATGTATTGGTCCTCTTCGCTCTTTTTTAACAGATATGTATCTGTCAGTAATATGAGTTTACTACTTTTGGATAACATTAATACGTGCGTAGAACAAATTGGATGACCGTTATTTATCTCACTGAACGGGACACGGGCCCATTTCAGCTTGTTTACTATCTACGGGGACCATGTAGCTGATATCATTAATACTTCATGAGGCGAAATAAATGATCGCCGCACATATGAACGTATTAAATACAATTATTAATAATCGCGGTTGTTAGTCAAAATTGTTCATTACAGTATCGTAGTTTAAAAATATAGTTAAAATATTACTTTTAAAGAGATCTCAAGTTGAAAGTTTAGAATGTTATAAGTCATTGAAACACGTTCTTTATTACCTGAAATACAAATTGTGAAATTTTTACAAAATTATTGATCTCATAATTTAATAGATAAAAGAGAATGATACAGAGTTACAATTGCGATATGCTTTTTTTCCCTCTGCAGTTTTCAAATTGAAGTGGACGGCAGTAACTAAGTGAAATTACTGCGGTAAAAAAACTTAACTTTATGTCTCAAGGCGACGAGCGCAATGTGGTGCAGTGTATACCATCTTAACTAGCACCATGTTATGGGTAAGTGTATCACTTACCATCATTAACGCTCTGCTGGTATCTTTATTCATCAAATAAAAAAATTGTCAATATTATTTTTAAACGATATTTAACTTCTTATCACTTTCTTTATCGTAACTCTATAGTGATTATTTTGATTATGTCATATCTTTACTTTTCCTTTCTTCCTTCAAAGTAGAGGAAGGAAGGTAGGCTTTAAAGTAGTTAGTTGGGATCTGTGAACGAACGCATTCTGAACAAACTTTATCACTGTCGATTACTGTTTATATTTATAATTCAATAACTTAATCTACGTACATATAACCTTATTATATTACTGTTAATTTCGCACCACGAACAAAAAGTATGAAACGTTATTTGAGTCAGGTTACGATGTTGAACGTTCGATGATATCTGGACGCATCATCTCTTTGTACATACGTTTCTATTTCTCTACACGCCCTTTCATAGAAGCAATCTTTTCACAATTTCCACGAGTGTCGTGTTCATTCGGTCCATTTACTTTAACCTTTTGTGCTAGAAACACAAAAGACTATAAATGATTATATTACAAAATGATTCTTCTTACTACTACATAAATTTTTAAAAACTTTATAGCTCTTAAATCAAAAGCATATAAAGTTAAGTAACATAAAAACATTTTAAGAGATGTCCTTACGTGTTTCTATACTTCACTAAATTATAGTTTTACTTCTGTTGTTCAAAATGTAATGCTGTAACAATTTAAATAGTGTTTCTTCTCATTCCATCGGATAATGAACTCGAAAATTATACTTAATTGCAACATAAACGTGAAAGTAACACAATGCAACTTTAATGCGGCACTGGAGTTTCTTTTCCGAAAATAATGCTTTATTTGTTATATATAACCTTTTTGGCGTTTGATATGGAAATGACGTATAAATTTGTTGTGATTACAAATCTAGCTCCATCAATTATAATAGAAATTAATCAAAATCAATTCAGCGGTATTTGTGTAACTATACTAATAAAATACTTCAGCTCTTACAATAATATTAGTATGAAGTTTGATATATTCATAACCATGATTATTCTGATAACAGAGAAGAAGACCAAGAAGATGTTATAGTCAACATTGAAATTTTCGATAGTAGCTATAATAAAAACCTAATATTTTACATAGATATAGTTTTGATAGAGTATTGAGATGAAAAGTCCACGTTTGAACTGCTAAAGAGTAGTATTCAAATATTACTGTGTTCCAGTTTGAAAGGCGAATTATTTTCAAGAATATTTGTTAATAATTTATCCATAACGATATTACTGAAACATTGTAATGTAATTAAAACGGTTTGTACAATGATATATAAAATCTCTCTGGTATAATTTCAATAACGGCATGTTTTCATTTAACACTGTACTCCATCATGCGAATATCGGATGCGAAATTATTAATGAATGTATTTATTGAATCGTTTGTTTTATGTGTAAAAATTTAATGTTATCAGCAATATTTACGAGGTCCATAACTGTTTTATTGTTGCCGTGTAAATGAATTGAAAGAGGAAAGCATTTTTTAAAAAACAATGCTTGAGCTGTATCAATGTATGTTTGCTTATTGTTTATTATTAACGTTATTTTTATAACTTAGTCTAACACAGCGATCAATAGAAAATATATAAAAAGAAGACTAGAAAAACCCAGTATTTTGTAATATGTATACAGATTTTAGAAAAGAAAAACGTTAAAGCAACTTCAACTAATTCTTTAATATACTTATAATTTTTCATAGAATAATTATTTCATATGTTTTCTTATATACTTTGTTGATTCTTCATAAATAATAAAAAAAACTGAATTATAAAGACGATAAAAGAACGTGAAAAGAAAAACTAGTCAATTACATAAAAGAGACATAGTTTCTTCTTTAAATAAAAATGTTAAAGTACTCAACTGCATTAGTTTTGAGAAAAACTGTTAAACTTATAATCCGGTTAGAAATAAACTAACTGTATTCAGCGGATTTCTTAGAGAATATTTCAAATTCGCATAAGCGGCGGGACTGCTTTTATAAATGAATAAATTCTAACTAAAACTTAATAACAAAGTACAAGTCATTTTAGACTTCAAAATAAAAAAATTATAACTATTGCTTTAAGATTCAAATCAAGTTGTACTATCCAGACATAGATACAAATAAACGATGCATTTATCAGATACCTGTAAAAAGATCCTTTTCATGAGATCCAGAGGTTGATCTTGGAAGGGGAAAAAAATCCGAAAAATGTGCTAACGATAGACAGCAGAAAAATGGTTTGAAAAAAAAAATAAAGTAATGAACAGGGCTTATATATCATCAATTGAAAAAAATAGCCGAAGACCAAAATAGTTTTTATATAAGCTAATAATATTATTAGCTAAAAAAATATTTCTTGATATATTAATGTAAATATGTTTTGTTTTGTTCCAGTACCATAATCTTGTATTGTTTATTTATAGATGCTAAAAAATCTGTTTCAATGTTATTCTTACCAACTTGGTTTAATTATGTTTACTAATATATATTAAACGCTGGAGGCTAGCAACGTAGGATCGATCAGTGTGAAGATCTTTGGTAGAGGCTTATGTTTAAAACTGGACTAGATATAATGATAATGTAAGCTATTAATATAAAGAATACATACAGGAAAAGGAAATAGGAATGTTTAGATAAATACAAGCTTAACTTTTAATAAGGTTTTCATTCAGCAAACACTGGAGAAGGAAAAACAATAAGAGGAATTGTGCAGGTAAACATTCTAAAGAAAAGAAATTGTTAAAGGAAATATGCACATATATACTTATTGGTTTAATTTATATTACAGTTTATACTATACGTATAATATTCAATATTTTATTTCTAGTACAGTGCAAAACGAAATTGTGTCAACGAGGACGCGCGACGCTCCGCAGCTCTCTGAGTCTCTTGGTCTTACTTAATCACGTTCCACAAATAAGGCCATTAGGCAAATGAAATGAATTTAATCTAGATTCATTCACGCGTTCATTTCGGTGTTAAGTAAATTACAAATTTTACCTATATTTAACACCTAGAGGAGATATATGCTCTTTTGTTAATAACATTCACTTTTGAAAAGTTATTGCCGTAGCTAGCTCCTACTTTTTTCTACTGCCAAATAGTAGTTAGTTACTGTGTTCTAATTTGAAAGGCTTTGTAGCTACTGAAATCATTGTGGATTTAATATCTCTTATCTTGAGATAACGAGTACAATTCAGTAAAGTGTATATATATATACACTCCCGGACACAACGACGTTTAAAAGTTTTAGCGGTGCCTAGCTAAAAATAAATGTTAGGTGGAGCAATAAGTTTTAATGCAGTTTTAAAGCTGATTTTTTGGTCAACCTTTATGTATGTTTTTTTTTTTTAATTTTGAATTCAGGATTATGAAAAAAAAAACGAAAACTCGAGATCTGTTCATTGTTTTCAACGAACTTTTTTTATTTCGCACAAGTTGGATTTTTTTTTTGATGTTTCCGATTATAGGTCCCATAAAAAGGCAAATCTAAACTTAGAGCCAGTTTTGACCAAAAAATATGGATGCTTGGCCTGAAATTGTCGCCCAAGCTGTAGTACTTATGCCGGCCAAATCAATTCGAAATTCCAAACACTGGGTGGTGGGCCGATAGATGTGTCCGGAAGTATATATTATACTAACAAAAGAACTAATCTAACTGAAACTATTTCTAACAAGTATTTTTTATTAGTATTATCTGATCTAATTAATATATCCTTCATACTACATGTTCTAATAACTTGTAAGTATATACGTATACTTGTAATAAGTTTTGTTTGTAAAGTCTTACGAGATGGTGAGATGTGCTCTGAGCTAGTCGCGTCATTCTATCACATCGTAAGACAAACAATGTACGACGAAATTGGAAAAGTAATAAGATCATTTTATAGCTTTCACGTGTCATTTCCGAGACGGAGTGATGCGAGTTAGTTTCTTCTTTTCTTTACAATAATCAGTCACGACATTTCTACACCTAATGTCCAGAATAACAGACTTAATGATTTACTATTTTACCACTTTTAACTATGATTATTTGAAACATCACTTCTTAAACCTAATTGTCAATTAACATAATGGAAAGGGATCAAGAGTTAGCTAATTTACTTAAAAATAACGACAAAAAACCATTGTTATTATAACTTTAACAACTTAACTTGATATCGGGACAGAAAAATTATAGGTGGCTTCTAACATATAGGTTTAATTAGTATATGCTGAACTTGGTTTTACTTCGCGAATTTACTCCGCCTGTGACATACTATCAAAAATATGCTAAAACTTTAATATAAAATAATAAAATTTTATATATTTTAGGAGTTTTCTGTAAACATTGGTAATCCACAACTAACTCTGTCCACCATGATCATCAACAAACAAGAGAAAGTATTTTTTTTTAACTAAAAACTTGTAACTCCTCAACCGTATTAACTAAATTAAAAATTCTTGTAAAGCGCGAATATCAAAGTGCCTCGGGGACGGGGTCCTTTCGTAACAAGCCACAATTTTGGTCCATTGAAAATTAAACTCAACTTCAACTACGGATTGGTCCCCAGCGTTAGCGAACTTTCATTTACGTCGAATGGAAACTCATTAAGATGGTTCAGAGACAACTTGTATTTTTTCAAACTTTTAAATAGACATGTAAAACATTTCAGCAGCTAATAAAACCTTATAATTTTGTATTATCAAAAATAAAAAAGTAATAGTGAACTGAAAAGAGCTTGATGATATCCAGAATTGTTTTTTAATCATATCTAAATATAGTTTTGATCAATGAAAAATATATAAATGTCACAATCGGTCCAACTGTTCTATTAGCGAAACATCGCTTTATATACATTTTTAATTGAGTAGTTAAAACCGGTTTTAAAAAGCAAAAT
Organism: Byasa hedistus; assembly: GCA_029286795.1. Lineage (NCBI taxonomy): Eukaryota > Metazoa > Arthropoda > Insecta > Lepidoptera > Papilionidae > Byasa > Byasa hedistus. The sequence goes on from JAGSMW010000016.1 coordinate 2,726,393, forward strand.
GTATATTTTTAACCTCATACTTAATATTATAATTCACAATGATTTAAAGTTTACATTAATTTAGTCTTTAATTGTGTTTCTTTATGAATTATCGTCTCATTAATTTTTCTGTTTGAAGTGCGCACGGTGTAATTTAAAACAGTATCAGGGACTCGGTTAAGTGTAAGTAAAACGAAATTGAAATAAAACAGTAAAGCTGCTCTCGATTATTTTTATAAAACGTTTAACTAACAAATCGTCCAATTTGCAATTTTAATGTAAAAAAGAAGATGGCGGCTATGTTTTAAAATCAGCGGTACTGTTCAGGTGCTAAAACCACATAAAAATATCTTAAATTTTTCTAAAATTTGGTTAATTATAAAATGGAAGTATACTTGTGTATACTATGTAGTAGTTAAATATTCTTTTTTCAGAATGAGAGACGAGATAAAATATCCTAACCTCCACTCGCCCTCAGCGTGTAGTAAAAAACTAAAAAGAAGAGACAATTCCGGGAAAAAAGCAGCAGCTTTTGCTGAGGCTTTTACTATGACTTACTAACATACTGCGATCGTTTGTTAACCGCAATTATTTTAATAAATGAACAATATATATAGATCATTGATATACATATACAATATATATATTTTTAGAAACCATAGGTGAAATTTAAATAAAAATAAGAAAAACTATAACGGTCACTTACATACAAATATTTTTAATAACAATTTACATGAAAATACTGTTACAAAATTAAAAGAGTCCTAACGTATTAACAATCTTAAGGAATATCGTTACAAGTTATTTACAGTTCTAAATTACAAAAATAGGCAGGTTGACTATTCAAACGGACAAAGCTTATACAAGTTAACAGTGCACGGGGATCGCCCCGAATGCAACGCGTGCGGGCTTATATACGCGCTGGTGCCACCACCCGAAATCCTTTTCCACGATGACGTCTTCTTACTATGCTCCTAACACGGCCTCTCCTGACTGGAGGACGTCCTCGTGCTCCTGTAACTCATGCTGCTGCATGTCTTCTGAGCAGGAGGGCACGGGCTCCGTAGTAAGCTCGCGAGGCACATCGTTACTGCTGGCAGCTTATTCAGGCGTGGACTCCAATTTATCATCGTCGTCTGCACCTGATAACATAAAACATCGGAAAAGTTTTTTCAATCTGATCGCCAAACTTCTGTTTGAAGAAGATACCTTATAATGATTTTGGATCGGGACCTCGGTAATTACCAAGGACACATCGATCCATAATTGATTACATTTACAAGTCAGTCAAATGGCATAGGCACGACGTTAGCATACCATTTACAAGTCAGTCAAATGGCATAGGCACGACGTTAGCATACCATTTACAAGTCAGTCAAATGGCATAGGCACGACGTTAGCATACCATTTACAAGTCAGTCAAATGGCATAGGCACGACGTTAGCATACCATTTACAAGTCAGTCGAATGGCATAGGCACGACGTTAGCATACCATTTACAAGTCAGTCAAATGGCATAGGCACGACGTTAGCATACCATTTACAAGTCAGTCGAATGGCATAGGCACGACGTTAGCATACCATTCACAAGTCAGTCAAATGGCATAGGCACGACGTTAGCATACCATTTACAAGTCAGTCGAATGGCATAGGCACGACGTTAGCATACCATTTACAAGTCAGTCAAATGGCATAGGCACGACGTTAGCTTACCATGGGGGTCTTCATCACTGTGTGACAATAGCACTGTGATAGCTTGTCCACACAAGTACCACATAAGCTTACAATCGAAGAAGGTAGCACACGTATCAGGAGTCCACTCCGCTCGCCATGGCGCCATAAACTCTGCCGCGGCCTGGGTCGCCTTTCCGTACGAGCCAGCCAGCAATTGCAGTTCGTAGCGACCGTGAGGAAACGCCTTGACCACACTATATGGCCCGCGCATGCCCGAGTCGAGCTTGCCAGTCACCTGTGCGGGCTTAACTACAAAAACAAATAAATTATTTCAAATACAGGAGCAGGTCTTCAGTCAGCATTTACAGTTGAATCTTGTTGATGGTGATTCATTTCCAATCGTCCAGATACTCTTTACCTATGCATCTCTCTTAGTGCTTGACGGTTAGGATGAGAGTTCTTTAAGGCAATGTCTCCCACAAGATGAATAAGTGGCGTAGCGTTCTGTCGGTGGGTGCACTCTACGCGAAGCATGTTTAGCAAGGTCCGGCAGTAACGTTCGACTTGTCCGTAGGAGTGATGCATCCCAGAGGTAATTGGATTCAAGTCAACGCCTAATTCTGTAAAAAGTTTTGTAAATTCTGAACTTAAAAACATACGACCACGATCTGCTACAATTAATTTTGAGCTACCGAATAAAGAAATAACATTTGTAAAAATTCTCCTTAATTCTACAGCATCTTCACCAAACATGGGGTACAACAGACAATATTTAGAAAACACATCAATTACAATTAGCACGTATCTATAACCATTAGATTGGGGTAGGCAAAGCGGGATCGTAGAGAGCTAGGACAGGTTTGTTTGTAAGTTGCGAGATAATATCTTGCCGTGCTTCTTCTTGTTCACTACCCCACACAAAAGAAACATCGTTTGTGCTAAGCTTAGTAATAGGAGCAGTCTAAGTATCAAATCCAGCTATATAGCGACAGAAGTAAATCACTAGACCCAAAAACTGACGAACCTGCCTAACGGTCTTTGGAACAGGGGCCTTGATTAAAACCTGAACCTTTTCTTCGCTCGGCTGCTCCTGACCCTGACTAATAGTTAGTCCCAGATATAAAATTTTAGTAGACAAAAAGAACATTTCTTGAGGTTAATAGAAAATCCTGAATCTGTCAAAGTTTGAAGCACCTTACTAAGAGTCAGCAGGCCTTCATTAATTGTATGGCTTAGTATAAGTATATCATCGATATACACCAGGACCTCACCAGACTCTAGGTATTGGCGAAGAGTTTTCGACATTATCCGCTGGTAAACAACAGGTGCGTTTGCTAAACCATAAGGCATCTTTAAATCTTCATAGTGCCCCTCTGGAGTAACAAAACCTGTGAGCGGTATTGAGGTATCTGGTGGAATCCTGTGGTCATATCGAGACTGGTGAAAAATTTATGTCTGCCTAATCGATCAATATGATCGACAATCAACGGTAACGGAAAGCGATCCTTAACTGTAACTTCATTGAGCTTGCTTTTTCGCTAATAAGATAGGGCTCGCATTTTCTGATTCAGACTCTCGAATAATATTTTTATCAAGAAGATCATTAATTATTTCGCGAACTTTTAAAATATCCGGATATGCAAGCCTGTAAGGCCTGTAATTAATAGGCGTAGCACTATTTAATTTAATTGACATGCTGCCACTGTTAACCGTCGACGTCACCGTCTCAGAGTTAAAAAAAAGTGCGAAAATTTCTCAATTAGATTAACAGCTTATTTAAGTTTTGATCAGTTATAGACGTCCTAATCGGAATCTGCATAGTCTGCTTAGTCTACGTAGCCAGCGTAGTCTGCGTAGTCTGCGTAGTCTGCGTAGTCTGCGTAGTCTGCGTAGTCTGCGTAGTCTGCGTAGTCTGCGTAGTCTGCGTAGTCTGCGTAGTCTGCGTAGTCTGCGTAGTCTGCGTAGTCTGCGTAGTCTGCGTAGTCTGCGTAGTCTGCGTAGTCTGCGTAGTCTGCGTAGTCTGCGTAGTCTGCGTAGTCTGCGTAGTCTGCGTAGTCTGCGTAGTCTGCGTAGTCTGCGTAGTCTGCGTAGTCTGCGTAGTCTGCGTAGTCTGCGTAGTCTGCGTAGTCTGCGTAGTCTGCGTAGTCTGCGTAGTCTGCGTAGTCTGCGTAGTCTGCGTAGTCTGCGTAGTCTGCGTAGTCTGCGTAGTCTGCGTAGTCTGCGTAGTCTGCGTAGTCTGCGTAGTCTGCGTAGTCTGCGTAGTCTGCGTAGTCTGCGTAGTCTGCGTAGTCTGCGTAGTCTGCGTAGTCTGCGTAGTCTGCGTAGTCTGCGTAGTCTGCGTAGTCTGCGTAGTCTGCGTAGTCTGCGTAGTCTGCGTAGTCTGCGTAGTCTGCGTAGTCTGCGTAGTCTGCGTAGTCTGCGTAGTCTGCGTAGTCTGCGTAGTCTGCGTAGTCTGCGTAGTCTGCGTAGTCTGCGTAGTCTGCGTAGTCTGCGTAGTCTGCGTAGTCTGCGTAGTCTGCGTAGTCTGCGTAGTCTGCGTAGTCTGCGTAGTCTGCGTAGTCTGCGTAGTCTGCGTAGTCTGCGTAGTCTGCGTAGTCTGCGTAGTCTGCGTAGTCTGCGTAGTCTGCGTAGTCTGCGTAGTCTGCGTAGTCTGCGTAGTCTGCGTAGTCTGCGTAGTCTGCGTAGTCTGCGTAGTCTGCGTAGTCTGCGTAGTCTGCGTAGTCTGCGTAGTCTGCGTAGTCTGCGTAGTCTGCGTAGTCTGCGTAGTCTGCGTAGTCTGCGTAGTCTGCGTAGTCTGCGTAGTCTGCGTAGTCTGCGTAGTCTGCGTAGTCTGCGTAGTCTGCGTAGTCTGCGTAGTCTGCGTAGTCTGCGTAGTCTGCGTAGTCTGCGTAGTCTGCGTAGTCTGCGTAGTCTGCGTAGTCTGCGTAGTCTGCGTAGTCTGCGTAGTCTGCGTAGTCTGCGTAGTCTGCGTAGTCTGCGTAGTCTGCGTAGTCTGCGTAGTCTGCGTAGTCTGCGTAGTCTGCGTAGTCTGCGTAGTCTGCGTAGTCTGCGTAGTCTGCGTAGTCTGCGTAGTCTGCGTAGTCTGCGTAGTTAGCGTAATACACATAACGTCGTATGTAAGATGAGGCTTGCAAGTAAGGTATTGCTGGTCATGTGTACGTATATAAGTAACACCTTCGCGGTTTAATACGTCCGTACCAACAATAACAGGAGTGTTCATAAGTTCATGACAAACGGCATGCAAGTCTACCTCTAAAGTAATCTCATTAAACTCTATTGGCAAAGTGACAAAATAAGTTGACTCAATTTCATTACCGCCTATACCTCTTAAAACTCTGTAAGCGGGCTTACGCACACATTTGAAATATTTAAGTAACGATGAAGAAATCAAAGATATACTTGAACCACTATCTATAAGAATATCGACAGGAATTCCCTGTATGACTGCTACTACTATATCTTTGTTTTTATTATAGCAGTTTTCCAGGCAAAAGTTTACATTATTCGTGTTACGAGAATCACATTTAAGCTTTGCAAAACAAGTTTCAATTTTGTGGCCCGGTTTTTTACAAAAAGCACAAGGTTCGGGTTTATTTAACCTCTGAGTAGAATTATCCTTCTTATTGTTTTCATCATTGTTACTTTTATTAGAAATTATTTTAGACTGCTTGAAACAATAAGACTGGGTATGGCCATGTTGCCCACATAAAAAACATTTACCGTCTCCAAACCTTCGTTTCCGAACGTTTGCATCATGATTCGATTTAAGAAAACGGTCATTATACGTGTTATTACCAGATTTCTTGTTGAAAGTTGATGTATTTGATTTGACATAAATAGAGAAGAATTCTACTAACTCGTTTGGCATTAACATTGCATTAGTAGCCGAAGCACGGATTTGCGGGTCTGCAATGCCTCTTATGACTATCGCTGAAATAAGCTCATCACCCATCCCCTTAACTATGCGCAGCTTTAACAAAGACCGGCGAGCATAATCAGCATATGTCTGGTATTTGTCAGAGTTAGTACTCATTACCTCATACAAAATATTTGTTATATCCGGTTTCCTAGGGCACAATGGTTTAAACTCTTTTTTAAAATTGCTCCAACTGCGATCATTGGTAACCCATTCATTGAGCCAGGTCTTAGCATTCCCTTTAAGACAGTTACCGATGCGAGACAGACACTCGTTATCATTCCAAAAGTTTGTACTCTTAGCACGGTCAACTTCCTCACACCAGGTATCTATATCGTGAATGCTAGGATCGAAATTGGATATGTAATAAGATTGGTTAGATCTCACCGTCGTGTTGATTGAACGTATCGCGTCGATGATACGATCGGTCCCGCTGACTTCACGGTCCGTAACGGGACTCACGGAACGCCCCGGTGAAGATGGCACAGCGGACTCCCGGTCTTTCACCACCGATCTCCGACGTTCAGTTACAGCAGCAGCTGTAGGTCGCAGGCGCGGTGGCGTCAGCGCAGGTGCACCGGCGCTCGGTTCGTGTGGCTGTGGCGGCGAGGAGCGGCGTTGCCCTTCCAATGCAGTTAAACGATTTAGAATTTGTTGCATATGTTCGATTACCACGTTATCAGGGGAATCATTACGTTTTGAAGTACGCCTAGCATACGACTTTCGGCGCATAGAACCAGAATCACTATCACTGGAGTGTGCAACAGTGTGCCCACGACGCGAGCTGCGGTTTCTAGAGCGACACCTACTTTCACGATTTTGGTTAGGCATTTTCTTTATTAAAGGCAACAAGAATTAAGTAAGCACAAAAAAGGAATGCTTTATGTTGGTAAGTAGGCTTGTATATAAAAACAGCAAAAATAGATCACGAAAGGTTCTTAATTTGAATTCACAAATCTATTTGCGATCATACACAATAACATTAAAAATCACTGTAGATAGCAAGCAAAAAAAAATAATTGGAACGTACTCACCAGTTTAAATGTCGTATACTTTACCACATAGTCACGCAGACTGCATATTACAAACACTATAAAAATTTTTTTTTTTTTTTTTAAATATAAAAATTTGGAAGTGTGTTCCGAATGAGGGCCAAAGTTAGAATGTCCTGATCCTTCACATCAGTGAGTTCACACAGTGCAAGGTTGCAGGAAAGTAGGGGTGTAAGTTGAACAAAAAACTCGACACAAGAATTCGTTACAATAATATTGATAAGTTTTGAACAAGGGCTAAGTTGGGCGTTGAGTTAGTGAAGTGGTGCACTTAAAATAGTTAAGATTTAGATAAGCACAAGGGTCGGTCACAAAAACATAATTAACGACTACATAGTGGATGTTTGGATATGTAATGTGCACACTACTTGCATAACATCAAAGAATATGAATTAACTACACTTTTAAACGCCACAAGAGAAAAAAAAAAATCGTTAAGTAATTTGAATAGTCAAACTGCTGTATTACAGGAATGCAAAGCGAATTAGGTCACGTGAAAATTTCATATCCCACTTCTGATTTTAGAAACCATAGGTGAAATTTAAATAAAAATAAGAAAAACTATAACGGTCACTTACATACAAATATTTTTAATAACAATTTACATGAAAATACTGTTACAAAATTAAAAGAGTCCTAACGTATTAACAATCTTAAGGAATATCGTTACAAGTTATTTACAGTTCTAAATTACAAAAATAGGCAGGTTGACTATTCAAACGGACAAAGCTTATACAAGTTAACAGTGCACGGGGATCGCCCCGAATGCAACGCGTGCGGGCTTATATACGCGCTGGTGCCACCACCCGAAATCCTTTTCCACGATGACGTCTTCTTACTATGCTCCTAACAATATATATATATAGATGATTGATTGGTAGATTTTGACGTTCAATAAGTGAACTATAGTTCCCATGTTGAACAAAAATTTTGACTTTGATAAAAATAATATTTTTACTCTGTTGCCGGAAACCGTCTAGCAGTTTATACACATAGGGAAAGTATAGTGAAAATATTACTATTTTCCGGTTTAAAGGGTCACTAGTCTAATTGCGTAAAATTTTGTCTAAAGGTAAGGAGTACAAGGTGTTTTAGTGTATATCACCCTAACAGGCTCCATTTTGTTATAGACAGGCGTATCGCTCAACATCATATGAATTTCCTACTTGTAATACGCTTTGTACACATCTTAAGTTTAAAATAATAATACAAACAGTATTAATCTAAGTTATTCATTCCCCTGTTCTATTGTTCATTGTGTAAGACAATAACAGACTTATCTGCGATACGGTGAAGTTACATTAAGGCTAAATTTGTTAGCGTGTAAACTTTATAGACAATTTCGCTCCTCATACAAGTTTATGACACATATTAAATTTATACGTATAGTATTGAATAGTTTCCTTCCGCAACTGTATTGCAAGATGGGAAGTTCATCTAATATAAATAATAATTATACTCTCATCGATTTCTCAGCTAATTTTTGTAAACTATTACAATGCAATGCTTTTATTGGGATAGATAACAATATTAGTGTGAACGAAAATATAACCATGAACTAAGTGAACTGTCAAAATTTTGGCGTTATTGAAGCCAGTGACATTTACAGCTATTAAGGTGTGATACAACTTCAAACGGTAAGCACAACCTTCAGTCTTGATTACTGCTGTTCCATTATCTAAAAACAAAAGGATAAAGTTCAAAGGTCTACTGGCCTTTAATCTTTTATAGCTGAAGGTGATTGATTTCACCCTTGACACTTTTAGATACACGTTTACTGCAAATCAATATCTGACGATAATTTGCGATATCTGCAATCTTTCCAGTTATATCTTGTTCAATATAATGTTAAACAATTTTAATGTAGTTCATCATCATCAGATCTTGTTCGTCCACTGCTGGATATAAATCTGTTCCTAGAAACCTCATCACCGAATTTTCGGCGATGCGATTCCTGTTGGTGTCAGCCGCTTTGAGCAAAGCGTCGCTCCACTTAGTTAAAATAAGTAAGTATATGTTTTGCTGAACCCAGTCTCCGCTTTGAGTAAGTGTCCAGCTAATTGACACTTTAATTTGCGTAATAAAAAGTATATATCTGTGTCCTTGGTTCTCTGACGAAATTCGACTTTTGTTCACCAGAGAAAGACTGAGCATTACTCTTTCCATCGCTCTCTATGCGGCTTTAAAATTATGAAGTACAATCATCAATATATGTTTTAATGAATTTGACACTAACATCTAATCTTAAGTCTGATATTCTGTACGCGTATGCCTAAATTATTGCTACGTTACGTAAATAGGCTCCGGGTGAAATGGAGCTCCGGTCGGTATGCTTTGTGTTGTCGCTGTGTGGTATTATTGCGGTATTCTCAAACACTGAAAGCAAAGGTGGCCGCTGTATGTTATAATCCGTGTCACATATAACGTAGTACACATTTATTTACTGCTTCTAAAAGTTTCATTTTGTTTTAATTACTAACTCCTGAATAATGTGCAGTGATAATGATATGCTAATGTCTAACAACTCTGTAACATTCTTCTTCTAAGTCGTATTTCCTCGTGACTGAGGGTCATGGTCACCAAGTTTTTTAATGAAACACGCGACGACTTTCTTGGCAGTTATAATGGAGTGGTTTGCCATTGCCTTCTCCATTTCACAAACTAGTCCGAGCACGGATGACCATGAAATAGATATGCAGGTTTCCTCACAATGTTTTCCTTCATCGTCAAAGCATGTAATATTAGTTGGTGTTATACTAACTGCACATAAATTGGAAAATTCATTAGTGCAGGCCGGATTAGAATCTGGTACCCCCGGAGTGGAAGGCGGGCGTTCAAACCACTGGGCTATCAGGGCTCTTTACAAATGACAATAAATGTGTATTAATATCAGAATTCGTAGTTAGGTAATCATTCAGCTATTTTGTTAGAGAATTAAATGTAGAAAATTATTTGGATCAGAGAAATGAAATTGAATATCTGCATTGTGATCGAATGCAATCCCGTAATGCGTATTTAAGTCTCTGGGTCATTGTAGATAGCTGCAGACTCCGTGCCAACGTAGTGCGGTGAGGCCGCAAAACTGAAAACTAGATCGTGCCGTCGCGCTCATTACGATCTATACAAACAAATATGGCACTGTTTGTGGTAATGGAATAAAAGCTTTATATTTTATTCATATAAACGTTTATATAATTTTATTACCAAAAAAAAAGATGTTCTTCCGTCTAATCCGTTCGTTCCGAAGAAACTGTAAAGGCTCAATTCATTTATGTCGGTATACGGTGTAATTACCTTATTTAAATAGTCAAGGTTCTGCATAAAATTATGAAAATGTACTTTGTTTTGTGTTTGGATTTGTAAGTAATGCTTAAGTGTTTCTTTGACATAGTGGAGATAATCTCATGTAAAATGTAAGTTAGCATTGTATAAGCAGTACTATTATTTTCTTTTAACCAATTCCTACAGATTATTTAATATAGAAACGTCATACAGCCTATAGCCAACTTTGAAGATTATAAGGCACAAAATTTTCATTCTTAAAATTTTATATCCTCTGTGTAATAAGTTCAGGTTCTATAAATTGAATTGCCACGTTCATATTAAGTGTAATCTAGATAAATCATAGATAACTACAACTAAAGTAATAATTGAGGCTAAGTAATATACATACGTAGTAGATTTCCGATTTTATGGACATCGATTTCTTAACAACTCCGCCTGCTTAATATAAATAACACTCAAATTTAATGACATTTATTTTCATAATTCTTATGTGCAAGAGCCTTAGAAGGTATTGTAATTCAATTGTGGAACGAATCTATGTGTAATATAAAGAGTTTAGTGGATCCTTCCTTCGTGTACGGCATCATAATTGCATCAATTCTCCTGATTTTAACACTTAAGCCTCCTCCATGAAATATGATATAACTTCCTCATAGTTTAGACGTTTTAAGTAGGAGTTTACTCATTCCAATATTACTATCATATAATTTATGGCATACTTTTTATAATATGTGTTAGAGCAGGGTATGTAAAAGAATTTTATCAAGACTGCGCAAGTAATGTGGTAAGTAAAAGGTCGTAACTTATCTTAACAACATAAGCGGTTGTAACCTTTACCATCACACAAACTTTCTGCACCAACTATCGCTACGTTAAGCAAATTTATCATTAACAGGGCAGAGCAGAACAAAAAAATCCTTATGCTCCAAATAATACAGAAATTGACAAAACACTTTAGATGTATGTGTTGTAAAATTTTTTATTCTAGACATGATATTGGTAATATTTAAAAAGTTATTTCATACTCCTTTGAGCGTAGAGAGGATTGTATAACATGTTTGAATACATACACTTTTATGTACCAAAATACAATTTTACTGCGCTCGAACTAACTTTCGTTTTTCGTCGATGAATTTCAAATACATTTATATCGGTGTACGTTAAAATGATAAGTTTTTTCTCTTTTTTACTTTAGCGCAAAATATCAGGATTATTTATATACAAAGGACTGAAATTTTAAAGAAATTTTACACGGTGTTTTAAGTGACTGTAGATGGAGAGACATTCTCTTTCTGAATACTCTATCTCTGTTTACACCCGGAACACAGCAATGAGTTTGTGGCCAAAAACTTACAATATGAGGATAGTCATGAGCCAGACGAGTTTTAAAAAAATCTCTCACTAACCAAACTATACATTATTTGGAATCGAACCGGGGATCTTCATGTAAGGCAATGGACACTACATAATACTTTTAAACAACACTCGCCTTTTCAGTATCGGATTCAAATTACAGTGCAATGTTGACGTAGCAGTTATAAACAATTTGTATTAGTAAATCACTGACGTAATACCTACGTAGCTTCTACGCCACATCTACGTAGCGTCTACGCCACATCTACGTAGCGTCTACGCCTCGTCTACACAACATCTAAGTAACATGCGTAGCGTTTCGATCAATCTACGTAATATAATTTTTCAGTTCTTTAAGATATAAAGTATATTAAAGTTGGGACATAATAAACCATGAAAAACTGTTGTCTACTCAATACGTTTGTTGTTGGTTTTATATCATCTTCTCAACCGATGGATGTCCACTGCTGGACATAGAACTCTTGTAACGTATTCCACAAAACATGGTCTTTCGCTGTTTAAGTCCTGTGGCTTTCAGCAATTCTTTTAACACCGTTCACCTAATTAGGGTCTGATAAAATTGCACTCATTTTATATAAAGGCATAAGTAATTTTTTGTTTTCTGTAGATTAGATTCTGCAAAGTCAAAGTTGAAAAATTTTGACAATTTAACACAATGAACAAATTGGAGATAGAGTTAAATATACACTGCTAATATATTTTCAATTGGCAACATTTTATATCATGAAAACATGTAGAAACAGTTCAGTGAAAGCTCTCTCCGTGATTACTCTCTATCACTATTCTTGGCCACTGAATATGAAGGCAACTAGTGCACGGACTTATTTCAACGACAACTTTTAAGAAGCAAATGCGGGCTATTCTTTGAAGCATTCTTTCATATTTTCTCTAGCCATTTAGAAACAACCAATTGTTAGCATTTTACAGCAAACCGTATTCTAAGTGTATAATCTACTACGTCTATTATGGATTTTTAGTACTTTGTCGTACATCGATATAAATATATAGGCAGATGTTCTAAAAAAAGTTAATCCTTATTTTTACGTTTGTGTTGATTAAAAATGATAATGATTAATCTACACACAAAGATTACTACTACATTCACAAATCAAAATGTATGATTTTGTTCTTGTAGAATAAAACAGGTATGTTATAAATTTGTTGCAATATAAATAAACACTTTTCACTGAGATTGTAAAGTCGTTTCTACTTGCGGCATAAATAAAATGAAGTTTTATAACAAAAATGACGGGAAAAAAAATTCAATTACACCCAACAAAGAGCAATAAAAAGTTGAGTAGAGTGTGACTCGCTTTGGGTTTTATTTGAAGGAGACACCTTGATGAAAAAATTATCTAAACGGCTACGCCTGGAATGTTTGCTTTGTTCCGTCCCCAAGTGCCGCCGCATGTTCAACGTTGTTATAAATTCATGAGAGTATGCGGGAACGGCCACATCAAGAGTATATTACGTTTGTATGAAACTTATTTCCAGTACGAACCGCCGAAATACTCTTTTAAGTTCTTATAATTTATTGTGTAACATTTAGCTGTAATGCTGGTAGGTCTCTGTTGTCGGAGACCGTCTAGGTAGGTACCACCGCTTTTTCTGCTGCCAAACAGTAGTGTGTAAACATTACTGTATTCCGATTTGCGGGACGCTGTAAGCTAGTTAATTTACTGGGGTAACTTACACAGACTTAACACCTTATAACTCGAGGCGACCAACACGATCTGGTGCAGTGTGTACCATCTTAACTAGCGTAGCGTTGTTATGGGCAAGCGTATCACTTACCATCAGGTGAATGTTCATCGAATAATAAAAACATAAATACGTAAATAAATAATAAAATTCATGATTTATGGGCTTTTTATTTAAAAATGTGAAAAGTTCAATCCGGGCATAAATAATAATGTTTTAGTGCCAAAAAATACATATTCAAATTACTAATAGATAATTTGAACTAGACATTAACGGCAGATATTTTCGAATTTATTTATTTGTTCCTCGTTCCCAATATACAATAACTCCGATCTCGCGAACGTTGTGCTAATTGTGAGATTTATACAAAGTCTAAAGTGTTTAAATTGAGTATACCGTAGTTTAATAAAATATGTACATAAATGTACTAAAATTTGATCTCCTCTGCACCTAAAAATACTATCTGTGATTGAGAATATAAAAAATAGCCGAAATTCTTGTTTGAATATTTGCAATTTTTTTTTAGAACTTGTAAATAGAAAACGAAATATCCAGCACGAAAGCTAAACACTCTTATAGCTTAGGTTTTTGAAGTTGAATAATTTAATTAATAAAAAAATGGGTAATATACGTAAACAACAGGCTTTGTTTGCAATTACTTTCGTTTCGAACGAACATAACATATGAAATTCATTCAATATTCATTTGATGGCACGATAAAATGCATATTTGATTTTGTGCTTTCCACCGGTTCGTTGGTTGGATTTTTTTATTATTGTTAACGAAATTGTATTGTTATGTATATTGTATCATCACATATATATTTATTGGTCAATGTATACCATATTTTTGACAAAAAAGCAAGCAGTAAGTACAAAAAAAGTTTATAGTAAATTAAATTTTAGTGATATAAATAGGTTAATAAGGCGCAACGTGAACAATGAGTGTTTGTTTTGTTTTTTTTTTTGGGATTTGTAAAAAAAATTGCGGTCGTGTCCTGGTTTTTGAAAGTTGAAACAATAGAAAAGGCAGCGCGGTTCGCAATGTTCTCACCATAACGAGTGGTCGCTTAGACTCACCACATTAATTATACTCATATCTGAAAAGGAGTTTCAGCAGCGCCGTGAAATATAGCCTTATTCATAATGAGCAAGTGTTCGTTTGTTCTGCGGAGTTTATGGAAACATTGAAATGTTTTTTTTTATTCAATACTTATGTATGATACGCTATAAATTTGTTTAATACTTAACGTAACTAATTTAGTTAATTAATTAATTGCTTCGAATAACAAGGAACTTTCATCACTTGAAAACAAGACAAAGATTTTAATAAATAATAAAAGTGAGTACTGTAAAAGAAACCATATAGGTAACGTTTACGCAGTCAGCTATGCGCCTGTGGAATTTCATTACAACACATCCAACCTTGTTCCTCGTTTTATTTTGCTTACATTATTTACTGAATCTACAAATGTTTTTTGCGAAGGTATTGTAATTATTAAAACGTATGTACAACTCCGATATAACTATATATGTATAACTCCGATCGTTCTCACAATGTTTTTTGTGTCTTATTATGAAATCATTAACACGAATATAATAAAAATACACTCCCCAATGTTCTTCCCCCAAAATTATTTTACACTAACACGTCTTGGAAAAACAATAGTAAAATTTACGATAAAGTAAAATTAGAAAAGAATATCACTATTTTAAAAAACACATCCAGAATGTAAATGAGGATAGTCAATAACGACTAAGAAAGTCAAAACAGTCCAATGTCATAAATATAATGAAAGTGATAGTAACCTAATTATTTTCGCAAATATTTCACTATTAATATAACTAAGTTTCTTCGCGTTTATTTTAACTAATAACCCGACGTTTTGAGTGGTTTATAGAGCCCATAGTCACGAAAAGACTGACGCTCTAATAATATTTATCCACAAGTACCTTCAGTTTTGAATTATCTAATATATAAAATTCTCTTGACACAATGTTCGTTGCATACTCCTCCAAAACGGCTTGATCGATTCTGATATTAAATGATTAGGTGATCGCTGATAAGGAAAATGGAAAATGGAAAATGGAAAATGGAAAATGGAAAATGGAAAATGGGAAAAGAAAAATGGAAAATAGAAAATGGGAAAAGGGAAAAGGGAAATGGAAAATGGAAAACGGAAATAGAAATCTGAAATCTGACATCTCCAGAAACCAGTAACCAGTAACCAGAAACCAGTAACCAGAAACCAGAAACCAGAAACCAGTAACCAGTAACCAGAAACCAGAAACCAGAAACTAGAAACTAGAAACCAGAAACCAGAAACCAGAAAACAGACACCAGAAACCAGAATCTAGAAACCAGAATCTAGAAACCAGAAACCAGAATCTAGAAACCAGAAACCAGAAACCAGAAACCAGTAACCAGAATCTAGAAACCAGAAACTAGAAACCAGAATCTAGAAACCAGAATCTAGAAACCAGAAACCAGAATCTAGAACCAGAAACCAGTAACCAGAATCTAGAAACCAGAAACCAAATCTAGAAACCAGAACCAGAAACCAGAACCAGAAACCAGAATCTAGAACCAGAAACCAGAACCAGAATCTAGAAACCAGTAACCAGAAACCAGAACCAGAAACCAGAAACCAGAATCTAGAAACCAGAAACCAGAATCTAGAAACCAGAAACCAGATCTAGAAACCAGAACCAGAATCTAGAAACTAGAAACTAGAAACCAGAAACCAGAATCTAGAAACCAGTAACCAGAAACCAGAAACCAGAAACCAGAAACTAGAAACCAGAACCAGAAACCAGTAACCAGAAACCAGAAACCAAATCTAGAAACCAGAAACCAGAAACCAGAATCTAGAAACCAAAACCAGAATCTAGAAACTAGAAACTAGAACCAGAAACCAGAATCTAGAAACCAGAAACCAGAATCTAGAAACCAGAAACCAGAACCAGAAACCAGGAATCTAGAAACCAGAATCTATAAACCAGAAACCAGTAACCAGAAACCAGAATCTAGAAACCAAAACCAGAATCTATAAACCAGAAACCAGAAACCAGAAACAGAAACCAGAATCTAGAAACTAGAAACCAGAAACCAGAATCTAGAACCAGAAACCAGAAACCAGAATCTAGAAACCAGAATCTAAAACCAGAAACCAGAAACCAGAAACCAGAATCTAGAACCAGAAACCAGAACCAGAATCTAGAAACAGAAACCAGAAACCAGGAATCTAGAAACCAAAACCAGAATCTAGAAACTAGAAACCAGAACCAGAATCTAGAACCAGAAACCAGAAACCATAAACCATAAACTAGAAACCAGGAACCAGACACCAGAAACCAGAAACCATAAACAAACAAACTATCTATCTATGTATCTACAAGCTTTCACTGCTGTTTAAGCAATGTAGGTGCGTTCGTAACGCTAAAGAGTCAATTTGCACTTTATTACAGCTGCACAAAGTTCAAATTCAATTATTCTATCAAAACAGTGTGCGTATGCGCGTCGGAGGATCTAACGCCGCGTGCCGAAATTAAAACAAATGAAATAATAACATAAATAGTCACAAAATGTAAGAGCTAAATATCCACCATACTGATTTTCAATTAGGTCGGCTTCGCGATATTATTTCTTTTGTTTTAGTTTCGGCGCGCGACATAAAATGCATTCGTTTACACGTCAATACATCAGTCGAGCACAAACCGCGTTACCATCTGGCGGACCTGACAGACTACATTCAGTCAAAAAGATTTGGAATGTGACAGTTATTTGTTCCTAAAAAATTATAATAGTAAATACAACTTATGTACCATAATTCTAACGTTGGTCACTCTTCTGGAACCCACTAATATTCAAATATTAGTTATTAGATGAATGTGTGTGTGTGTGTCCTCCAGGCCGATTTCGGCTACGGCGACTGAGTCAGTTATTTCTGTCAGATCGGAGTCCAGTAACTGAAGCAGTCCAGTGCGCAGGATATATTAAGGTGCACAAACGTACGCGCAAACGCAAGTGCACACACTTGTCCATACCTCTCTGAATCCAGTGGAACGAAAAACCGATACGACTGGAGAGAAGTACAGATGCTGTATCTAGCCGACGATAACTATACGCCTTCTATCGCCGCCTTAAGCCATCTACATTGCTTTGCTACCCGCCAGGCCCGCCATACCCGCTGCATATCTGCGATGGGTTGCCGATTCTGCCGATCTAGACTTGTGTGCATTAAGCGGGAAGGAACCGCTGTTAGACCTCGCCGCCGGAGCGACAAGACCCCCCTCAACCAGGTTTAGCCCGCGAGCTGACGCGGTTTACCGGGGTGTGGCCGCTGTATGCACTACAGCTACTTGGAGCCACTGGTGAGAGATTATGGAATGCCAAAACTCGAGACGCCTCAATGGGCCAGCTTTTGGATCTATAGATATAAAATAAGCATCCCACTACACCCCGAATATATATAGTGCTGAACCCCACACACCGCCCATAACCAGGGTGACGGTTCAGGAGATTTTTTTGCCCCGGCTATAAAATAGGCAGGGACAAAGAACATTCCAATTTTTTTTGACAGAACGAAGTCGGGTCAGCTAGTTATTTTATAACTGTTCGATTTATTGTATCTTGAAGTCTTATATAAGTATGTTTCGTTTTTAATATTATTATTAATTCAATTCTAATCATAGCAACAATTTCTCAAATAAATTTAGGACTTTTTTATTTCGATGACGTTATGAATTATCCTTGTCAATTGTTTTACGAAGATTTGTATTTTATGAAATTTGATGTAATAATTGGGATGATCGTTACATTTTCCCCATTTTCCAGAGCCTTGATGCTTCACGAGAACGATGTTTATTTGTGTTTTTTATTGAGGTAACACCTAAAATAACGGCGGCATTACACTGAATTGTTTTTATAACCAACATAATTCTGTGTAGTATGTAAAAAGAACTGTTATATTTTTATTTAAACTAAGTTCCGCATCGTTCTGGTAGTTTTTATTAAAATGTATGTATTAGATACACAATGAGTCGAATAATTTTAAATGGATATATGACTCGTAATAAGAGAAACATTATTGTTGGGTTAAATGTTTTTGGTTTACAAAAAATTTATTAAAGCAAAAGAAGTTCATTGGAAGCATGTATTATGATATCGAAAATTAAACAAACAAATTTCATGCAGTAAATAATTTTATTTCAAAAAACTTTTTATATCATCAACTCTTCGTTATATTTGCCATGAAAGTGAAATTAGGTATCTCTGCTTAAACAGCTATTATCCATCATTATTGTCTCCCAGGATAACACCTGAATTCACATCCTTGTTTACTTCCAAATCTTTTTTTCTCGAAAAATGTAAAGAAGGGAACGAAATCCAGAACATTCGATACATAATGGAAGACGATACAAACTTTATCTACATCTGTGATTCTAATACATCCTTACAATATATTTGTTTATACTAATTTAATAAATAAAATACATTGGGATTCAATAACTGGAGTCAAAATCAGAGGAAAAAATCATGTTCATAAATTTTTATTACATGAAAATAAATCGACAGAAAAAAAAATCAATCATATTTTCTATAGGGTACTGAGTTTTATAATCGCATAACTCGAATAGTTTTAAAATTACTATAATTAACTA
Organism: Byasa hedistus; assembly: GCA_029286795.1. Lineage (NCBI taxonomy): Eukaryota > Metazoa > Arthropoda > Insecta > Lepidoptera > Papilionidae > Byasa > Byasa hedistus. Next base: position 2,745,037 of record JAGSMW010000016.1, read on the forward strand.
ACATTTTTTTTTATTCTTATTTTTATAAAGTTTCGCCGGAACTATTATTAAGAGGTGTTCATTTTCATAATATCGTTAAAATCTACAAACTCTCTAATAGTTAATCCGATATACAAACTCCAATAATTTCCTTGGGAAACAAGTTTAATTTATCACTTCAATACCTTTCTAAGGATATGAATAGTTTTTAGGTTTATTTACACCATTTTATTTAATAATACTTTTTCTAGATGTTTTCTAGTCCTTTAAATCATTAGGTAAATTGTCTATTTCTCAACCATTTTTTCTGTTCATCTCAAATATAAGTACTATTTATTCTCTTTATATAATAATCAATACTTTATATTCAATGCCAATAGAATTTAATTTGATAAGATTATTTATATTTACTTCAATATATTTCTGTTTTGTTTCATATCGTTTGTTTACCTGTTGATATTCACAATTTCAAATAAATTTACAAAAAATGGCAGTTCTGTATCACTTTTAGAAATTTAGCATATTTTAAACAGAAGATAAAAATTCACCAAGCCATTTTTTATTGAATGTAAAATAATTATTGCTATACCAATAAATTTAGAATATGTAAATAACATTAGTTATAAATGACTAATAGAAAAAAGACGTTTTATTCAATTTTCTATGTACACGTTTCAAATATTTACATTAAAAACTCGATGACTGGAAGTAAAAATTATTCGGTGGATATTTTCTTGTGCGCTTGCTCACTCACAGACACTTGTCGTGTACATAGAGAACTGGTCTACAATTAAAAAATATACACTCATTAACATTAACGAACACATGATCGACAGTGTTAATTTTGTTTACAATTTAAATTACCACACGTCTTGTATCTGATAACCTGTTCTTGGTCCAGAACGTGTTTTTTTTTTCCATGTCACCTATCCCTTGGACTGGATACAAAATTTCCATTACATCTTTCTCAGTTTTATCGTGTAGAAACACAGCTATCTATATTTCCTTCGTAACTCGACAATGATTATATCGAGGGATTTGATTCGAACCATACAAACATTCCGCTGATAGTACAGAACGATAATATTACCAACAAATTTCATAATCCAACATTAAAATTCTCTAATTAGAGAAACAATGACAAATGTACTATACAGACTCCGCGGGAGAAGCCAGTCAAACTGTTGTGACTCGGTCGACTTCTACATAACGCACGGAGTCTTCGCTTGGTCAGCAAATCACTTCCTTCTCTTCGAATATCGCCGTGTCTGATGACAGACTTTTAAGACGATGCTGCAGAGCAGAACGTCTACGGCGGCAGGAACGCGCTGCCGCTATCTGTATGCACAAACAAGAAAATTTACTGATTCTTTACCAACGATGAACAAGTAGAATAGAAGTTCACAACAAGGAAGAATTTGATCATTAATTATTAAAAAAAATCTACTTATAATATAACAAATTGATAGTTAATATAAATGCTCACCACAGCAAAAACAGTAAGAATAGTAAGCGCAAGAAAGGCTGCTGCATAGTGTGCAGGCACTCGCAACAATGCTGAACACTCGGAAAGACGCTCGTCCTCTCCTTGTGGACACTGGACTACGCCATCGCACCAAAGTGCTGGAGATATGCATGCATCTAATGATGCACATCGGTACTGGCATTCCCCAGATAACGCAAAAACACCTCCACGTTCACTAGCATGTCTGCAAAAAGTTTGTTATGTTTAAACTTGTTTTATAAAACTAATATATTGATAAAGAATCAAAACACAATAATGAAGCTCACTCATAAACTATAAATAAAAACAGGCATATATCAAGAATTTGAACCAATTGATATGAATTTTTAAACTTCTGAATCATGCAATATAACAATAACCAATAGTTAATATAGGATCTAGGCTATAGTCATAACCTGAACTTAAATGAACACGTTGACCGACCTAGCACCATTGCTCTAAATACCTTCTAGAAAGTTCCAACCACGTAATATAGTACGATCCACTTTCCTCCGCTAAAAGCTCTACCGCTAGAGAACGTGGCCAGTCCAAATCAAAATGATCGGGTGATGGTGGTGGAGCTAAAACATGACGAGCAAGAGGATCCACTTCCTTCGACCAACCGTCAGAAAAAATCTCCACTGAATCATCCTGCAAGTAACGAAATTCTTATTTCTAGATCGGATACTAAATTAGTAATTGGACAGAAAGTACTTATTTTTAAAAATTACCAGCTGTTCGGGAGGTTCGGGACATATGAATATAGGTGTTAGGCCTCCAGCGTACACTGCAATACGATTTGGTGTTCTGCACATGTGCCGGAGATCTGGTGCAACTGTGATGTTGTTAAGTAAGGTGAAGTTATCCAACTCAGGTTCCTTTATAATGTTTCCTCTGATTTGAAGATATAGATATCTGCCAGGCGAAGGGTCGATCAGCCACGGTCGAAATTCACAACGATCCTATTAAAAAGAAATTGGAAACATGGATAAGGGTTTTAATAAACGGTTACTTGTTTTTGATAGTAAATAAAATTTAAACGTAAACAATATAATCCACAGAACTCACCATATCTGAAGTAGATAGTAAAGATAATCTTAACTCCCCACTAGCTCCAAAAGCCCTGTGTGTGTTTTCACACAGAACCTCCTGTCTAATGAACTCAACCGATGCTTCGAAACCAAAAGATCGGAAATCGTCCGTGGCAGACATGTTAACGACATCAAATTTTAACTCAGCTACAGTTGTTTTTGAGGTAAATTCGTAATCTCCCACATCACTATAAATAATGAGAAGTTATTTTAGTAATTTCAATAAGTTTAAAATGCAATAAAATCCGTTTTATAAAATAATGAAAACCCTACCTGCATAGACAATCTCTTGGAACTCCCAGTCCGTTATCTCTCCAAGGTCTCTCGAAAATTCTGAGGGCAGCGGTCGGGTCGCCTCCGCATCGATACCATGGGGAATGAGCTGAGTGAACCGATCTACATAACCTTCCGCCACTACGTATTCCCCAAACACGTAGCCTTATTATTTCTCCAGGATTTGCTTCGAATCGGTACGTGCAACTAAAAAGTTCGTATTTTTTACGGGTTTTACTATCCAGTGGATGTTAACTCTTGTTCTGTACGTCTGAATTTCTAAACAAGTGGTTCAATGAGAAAAATTTATACCTACCTAATATTTCTTTTACCACCTCTTCCATACAGGAATACATCTCTCGGCGAAGAGAAGCTAACTGGTGGATCCGGCGGCGCTTCGGGAAACGATCGTGACGAGAAACGTCTAGAACACGTACCGCGGCCCCAAGGCTCGCCGTCTTGGTGTAAATCAACGAACTCGTACAGAGCCTTGAAGAATACAGGCCTGAAAAGGCGCGAATTATTTATTTCTCAGCGAATCTAATAAACTATTTGGTTCATATAGAATTGCAGTAAGTTTTATTGTTGTTAAATTAGAATAAATTAACTAATATTGATGCACGATCTTTAAAACATATTCTCTAAAGCATAAAGCTTAAGTTTTAGACATAAGCTTTGCTATTTGGATATTAGTTACGTGCATGTAATCGCAAAGGGCATCGACTTACTTCAGAGCGGTCCCTTGAGTCAACTTTAGCTCCAGAGTTAAAGAGTCCCCTTTGGATAGGAAGCTCTCGGTGCGAGTACAAGCCCTAGATTTTCGTAATAAAGCATGTTCGCAGGTACGAGGAGCCCGCTCACGGCAAAACCTTGCGATTAAAGTAGCATTTGTTGGAGGACGTCCAACAATAACCGACTGGGGCGACGTCGCTCTTGACATTTGCACTGAGCGTTCCCTGTCACTGAAACAAGCGAAATCTTTATTTGTTTTTGTGGATTCTGCGAGATGCTTTCACGGAAGTAAAATAAGTTATGCACTCGGAGCCATCGCAAGTTTTTTTGCTGTGGTTCCATCATTGAATTATAATTAGAGAAATTAAATTAGCGTGTTAGGTTATTCACTTTACGTATACTTTGTGTCCAATAATTAATGTATCAACTTATTTATGTTTATTTGTTACTCTCATAATAACATTAATAATAAACAACTGTTTTCAATGTTCCTACTGTTGAAACTCCCGAATCTTCTTAAGGAGAGAGAGAAAGTCAATTATTTAACTAGCCCGCCAAGAACAAGTTAATAAATGTCAATTATTTACAAAAAAAAAATGTTTTTGGACTATCTCGGGTTTCATAAGTACTTTTTCTTCACGGACACCTCAAGCTAAATGAGAACGGACTATTAGAGAAAAATACAGCTACTTATTTTTCTGTTGCTCCTTATATGGGAAACAATGGCGATTCATGTCGACGGTAAAAGTACAGAAAACATGATTCAATTATAGACACTTACTTTCTTATCTTCTTGAATGTCTTCGCGTGTTCAGAATGATTTATTCTAAAACTTTTGCTTTCTTATGACATACAACATTCTTAATTACGTTAAATTTAATAGATTAAAATATCCAACGTTACAACGTTTCGTATTTGGATATCATAAATAAACGTGAATTCGGCCATAAACTGTTGAAATTTCAACAACAATAAAACTCACCAGAATATATCACTGCAACCGGGCGATATTCGCATCGGGCCATCCCATATATTCAAATGGCTCCCGCAGTACTCGTCCTCGGGCAAATTTGGATTTAGCGCATTTGTTACGTAAAATTTTAACACCGAGAACCACACGCGAAACCTCGGCGCCGAAAACGACGGCCTCCTGTAGATTATGTTCCTGCCTGAGGGCCCTGAAGTATCAATTCCTTGCATGTGATAGAGACAGGTCGTATTAGGAGGGAGGGAATGTTGAGGGTGCTCCAGAACACCTTTGCCCGTCCCTCGGATCCAAAATTCGCAAGCTCTTTTGTTTTTCGCATAAGTAGGGGATTGTTGATCTACAAACCTTACCTAAAATACAAAATGGTTTATCCTTGTTAAAAGGAATTTATCATGTTTCTTTGAAAAAACAATTCGTAAATTATAAACAGATTTGTAAACATTATTTGAGTATTTTGTTTTTATCGTGGGGTTTAATTTTTATTGTATCTATGTGGGACAAAAGCCTAGATAAAAAGAAATACATTACGTTTCCTTATATATCCTTATATTCCTTATAGTCTTTCTACTAACATTGCGAAAGTATGCTTCTAAAACTATTTTAGCTTAGTCTTTTGTATGCTGATACATTACTTAATCGGAATAAAGGCTTTAACTTTTTGTTATGATAAACAGTCGTCCTAACTTTTTAAGTTGTTTCTGTGTGTAATAATTATTGTTTTTAAGTGTTATTAATATTATTTTATTTGATGTAAAATATGCGGTGTTTAATGTGTATATTTCTAATACTAAAGTGGCAACGGGAAAAGTGTAAGGAAATGTAATAGACCACACAGATCGATCGTCTTCTTAATAAAAACTGATAGCAATTTAAACCAACTTTAAAAGTTCATTAGCAATATCTGAAATGTAAAATTAATTGCTCATTATACTCTGTTTGAAAAACATTGCTAACTATTTATAAAATGAAATAAACTTTTAACAATAGAATCGATTATCACGATTTTTTGACAATAGTATTAAGGGTTATATTATCATCAGTGAAATTGCTTATTACTTTCTCTGTATAATAATGTGAATAGACTTATACTAAATAGTTGAAAAATGGGTAAATAATAATTTAATTTAAGTTGTAAGTCACCTCTACTTCTAACTGGAATCCATGAAGCGATTGTAAAGTTGCTGGTTGTAAAAACGTTCCGAAGGGCGATGTCGTAAATTCTACAAGCAATTCGGGACCGCTTGATATTGCTTCAGGGACCGCCACCCCGCCGCCGCAGAACCTTAGAATAACAGGATCTCTTGTCGTATAACCATCATAAACGGTGACATAATCTTGAACTTCATCACATTGCTGCCAAAACTTCAGCTCTCTTCCGTTATTCCCTCTTTCTTGTTGAGCCGTCGCGTATAGTGCTTTTTGACTTCTTATAGAAATAAGTTGACCGTTGGGTTGCTTCACTATGATTAGGGCGTGCTTCCCTTGAGGGACTTCGTGTTGCCGTACTGCATAATAACAAGTCAAGTTCCTCGGATAAACTCCTGGGTAGTTTGGTGACTGTAGTCTACATTTTTTACGATCGCAATCGCTAAATATGCGAGAGCAGTAAGTTCCAGATATCAATTCGCCTAAGTGATATTCGAAATTCTTTGGTCTTACAACATTAGTTTCTTCGTTACGTGATATGTTTAATATAGGTGGTAACGGTCTCAGCTTAAAAAATGGTCTCTCTGAAATGTAAAATCAATGAAATAATATTTTGAAAACTGTAATTGTTCGCGTATATGCTGTAAATTTTCTTTACAACTATCACAGCTTCATATGGTCCAGAATCCGAAAATGTATAATATGTTAATTCTCTCAAAGTAGAGAACACTTACCCGATGGAGGAGAGCCTCCATATCTTACTGTGGCATATTCCTTTCTCAAAACTTTGTAAGCCATGCGAAAATCAAAATTATAATTATTTTGCTCCTTTGATAAGTGTAGTAATCTTATAATGAGCGTTATCGATTTCGTCTCGCTGTAATAAATGGAAGGGCCCCAGGAAGTACCGCACCATGATCCACCGACCTGAGGTCTACTGGCTTCTTGTATTTGCATGTAACCATCAGGGCAACCGTCTTCCGTAAATGATGTGAAACGACCAAGTGTGAAGCTATCGAATAAAACCTGCGAAATGTAATATTCGTTTCATAAAATTATGAAAATAACTGTGATTAAAGTAACAAATTATTCTTGATTATAGTAATTATTGTTTATTGCTAGTTTCATAATGTACCTGAACCAGATCACCATGTATTCCTCCAGCAGCCGTGACAGTTAATAGGCAGACGTACGGAACCAAGTCTTCGCGAGGTCGATGGAGTTCTAATTCGTACGTTCTACCAATATCGCCGTAGTATGTTCTGTTACAACCTGTCGGCAAAAGAAAGCATTATCATAATATAATAAGTAATGTTGTATGTATGTGGGAAGAGGTTAAGGTTTTTCTATTTGTATAGCTAAACAACAAAGTAAAACGCCAGTGACACAGAACATTCGAGTTGTCAGAGAGACATAACAAGATTCAGATGAAAGATTTAACGAGGAATAGTTATTAAAGAATAATAAAGATTGTAGTGCTTAACTTCTTTCGCATTTCAACGATCCCACATGTATATATTTAAATAAATGTATACGTGTATGTATATACATATATATTTTTTATAACATTTCTCTAATAGCTTCACCTACCACTGCGTCTCCCCACTGCTGAGGTTGACTAGTTGAAAATGCTCTATGGTATTAAGTCCGCCTTTTTGTACATTTTTTATGTGTGTGAAAAGAAACCTTTTAAATATAAATTAAAAATATCTATGTATGTAGCTATGTAGCTAGTACATATATATGTGCTATGTAGCTAGTGATAGTGACGAAGATTTACATTTTATGTATCAAAGTGATGAGCACTATACGGTACTGTGTTTATTATCTTAACTATCTCATCGTACCAAAAATATTTATTATAGTTTTGTATATATAGAAACACGTGTATGTGTCCCACCACCAGTAAAAATGCTTTACTCTTTTCAGGGTCAAACACTCTGTTGCCGGAGACCGTCTAGGTACCATCGCAGCTCATATTTTAGCTGGAAAACAGTAGTGTGCAAACATTACTGTGTTCCGGCATTGTAGCTAGTGAAGTAACTGGGGAAACGAGACTTAATATCTTATATCTCAAGGCGACTAGCGCAATGTGGTGCAGTGTATACCATCTTAACCAGCGCCGCATTGTTATAACAAAACATATCACTTACTAAGGTGATCGTTTCGCTCGTTTCGACACATTATCGCATAAAAAAATAGAAACCAGTTTCTTTTAAAAGGGTTTACTTACGATGTTAATAAAATTCAAATACAGAAAGTGTTTAAAAAACGAGGTCAATTTAAATTGTTACTTTAAGAGGTCTATGTTGAATAATTATACAAGGAAGATTGTGAATTTTATGGCTGCGGGTCTGAAACTGTGCTACATTATTATGCGTAGGTTTAAAAGGGAGAACGTATAAAGCCTTGGGGACAAACTACTGGCAAAAGAAAAAACGATCTGGATTACCGTAGCAAGCGGTATTGACCAGAGAGATTTATAACGAAGGCTAAAGTAAAATATAGGAAACCATCTGATGTAATGGTATGTGCTTTTCATTTTCATTAGATTCGATGTATAATATAAGAGTTGATCTAAACTCTACGCCTTTTTGTTTGTTTGTCTTTTTATGAAGAAAAGGTAAGAAAACGAGCAAATATTTATTTTGGCTTATCATATATGATCTCGTAAATCTTTTAAAATCTTCTTAACCTTTAAAACAATGGCACATTATGTAATATAAAATAATTTGTAACAAATACCTAAATAAAATACTTAACGTTGTCATTTATTAATTTGTAATAACTACGCCGTAGTTTGAACCCAATTCTACAAGATTTTTTGAACCATTGGGAATTATATTTAAAAATTTTAATTTAATTTTATAGCACTGAACTGTACTTTGTCATAACAAAAGTCGAACTTTTTGACACGTTCCTACATCTGGACATTTTCAACTGAACATTTCGACTATTTGGCAAAGTAAATTACATTTTAGTCTCCCAAATTTATCCATAATGGTGATTGTGTGGAAAAATTTAACTCTGACAAAATTAAAACGATGTCACGTAAGCTTTTTGATATTTAAATAATTGTATATGTTATCTGCACCTAATATCTATATCAATGTTCATGCTTTACCTAAAAAATAAATATAGATGTTTTTTCTGGTTTAATGCTTACATTTAAATGGCGATATCACCACAACTACAAGCCGAAGACTCAGCTGAGACATTTACTACGATAAGAATTGAAAAATATGGACTATTTATAACAGTTTGTTTAAACATTATAATATAACATTAACAATATTACGTAAATTCAAAATAAAACCACTGAAAAGGCAAATTGGAGAAAATAAATTAAAAACGTAAATTGGCAAGTCCTTCGCGATTCCGCTCCACAAAATCCTTTCAAAAGGGCATTACTGTCGTGTTTGTGTAACATACTCCCTGTAACGTAAAGATGAATATCCTGGATCCAGTTTTGAAGAGCTCTTTATATAATGGAACGCTGTGCTCATGCTTACCACTCGTCTGAACGGAATAAAGACACGCTTTGTGCTATGTTCAAAGCTTCAATCACAAGCATTAAGACCCTACTTACACGAGACATGAACAACAAAATTTTTATATTACACCTTTTTGCATTAGTTCCACAGACATGTTTTGAAAGGTAAATGTTGTATAACAAAATTGTATGTTATGAAGATTTTATAATTTTAGAATAACAATTCTTACAAAGTACATACATATGTTAGATATTGAGGATAAATAATTGTGGTTATAAACATTTTGTTAGAAATATAGTAATTGTATTGACTGTTAATGAATCCGAAATGAATTACTGCGTATTGTACTATTATATTTCATACTAATATTTATGTAATAGTTGTATTTATATTTCTTATAGTGTAATTGAAATATTGGGAATATTATTAATCCAGAACTTTTATAAAATTGATAATAGTTAAATAGTTCGATTGATTATTGTAAAAATGGCGCAGCTGTCATTTTGGTATAAATGGTGGACAACAGTGGACCTCGGCTCATTACTGTATGGACAGTGTAAAAAGTGTGAACTTAGTGAATTGTGAATTGTATATATAAAAACGAGTAAATTAGATATTTATGTTGAAAATATAAGTGTCTATTACATATATGTATATTTTGTATGATAAAATTTCTTTCATCGGTTTGCAGTTGTTTTAAAAGAGAAGATGATAAAAAGGCTTGCAACAAAGTCAATTTAAATAATATTTAATTCAATTTCTGTAACAAAATATTTGTTTTTCGTTTAATTCGATGAAAAACAATGATTTAAAAGAGTAGCCAGCATTGTTTAATGGTGGGCGGCGATCGGGGTCACGAGCTCAAATCCGCGGGAGTAATCCGATTGTGTAACCGCGTACGGTCCGACAAGGACGAAGGATCGGACGGCGGTACGCGGTCGCGTGTCCTGAACTAATTCAATTACAGCCACCGCCTGTTACCTAACAGGTTATAAATACTGCGATCCGTAAACATTACTCTTCGCTTACCGTCTCAGGAGATACCATAACAAATTATTCAAACATTACTTTGTAAGGAAATTATTAAATCTCAACTCGACAAAGAAAAAGCCTTTTTACATTATAGCTTACCATCGGCAGCCATCATCTGTTTTGTATCTTCGTTATGTAGTTATAAATCTAAACTGCTGTAGTATCTAAGGAAACTTTCGCCACCAAAACATTATGTAAGAAAAAAGTAGTTAACAGATTATTCACATCAATTACACGACTGTGTTATTACAAAGCTGCAACAGATTATAATTAAAATGCTAAACGTATTCATCAAATTTGTTAAATTGAATAATAGAAATACATTCTGTTACTAAAAATATATTTGTGGAACATAGAAAAAAATTACGTAAAAATTGTTGACGAATGATAATTGTCTTTGAATATTATCTGTGGTACTGTCGCGTTTATTGTAAAACAAATGTCGTCATAATAAATTAATATTTTAAGTATTATAGTAAGTTATAATATAAGATTTTTATTGTAGATTAACTTGCCTAATTTGTAATGTGTATATAGTAAAAATTTTGTATGTTGATAACATTAATTTTTGGAAATTTGGATAAAATATCGAAAATAATTCGATTGTTGATATATGTGGGTGGGTAGCCGCAAAAGTGAACTGACCTCGTAAAAATATTGACCGAGCAAACTTTAATAGACAGAAATGCTCCATAAAGATAAAGTTTCTCTTTTCCTTTTCGAAGTGATTTCGTATCAACTGAAGGCCGCTTTACGATCGCTCGTAACGTCGAATGGAATGGCTAGTGTACTGCGGAGAACATTACAATGTTACGATACAGTCACATCCAATATCTTCGACTGTTTAACAGGTAATAACTTAGCAATTAAGTATTTACAAATCGTGACTAAACGAATTAACAGTACAGTTTACTGTTTGTTAAAACTTTAACTTAATATTATCTTTAAATATTCTGAAGCTGTACAGAAATTTCATGACATTCATAGTTCCAGTAACATCAACAATGAGAAATAGATAAAAATACTTAACCCCAAGGTATTTATTATGAACTTGTTAATAATGAAATCTTAATACATGTAGATTATTAATAGAAAAGAGACACATAATAAATGAAAACTAAACTGTAACCATTTAAAATGTCTAAAATGCTGTGGCTTTTGTATGTAAAATGCAAAAACACAATGTTGTTATGGCAGAAGCTAGAATATCGAAAAACTTTTATATTTTCCATGACTTATGAGGTCTCGGTATTGAACAAGTGACCACAGTGTAACAAAGCAAGCACTTAGCTACCGCGGCAGAGACAAAAGGATTAAATAAACAAACAGTAACATGTAATAAAAATGTTTATACATTTAAAAAAGATAATATTGAATCCGAAAATAATGACTTGCACGTTTTAATTGAATAGCTCGTAATTACATGTAACATGTAACAAAGGAGTATTTCCCATTGATCTATTATTTGATGTAACAAAAGCGAATGCAGTGTAAGCACATAAGTATTATAAACTAGGTCGTTAATATTCATTTCTGAAAATCATTACAACCATATTATTCAATATAAAAACACTATTTTTTATGTAGTAATATACTAAAAGCTTTGCTTTATCAATCAATAGCTAAGTTTGCGTAATGAAAAATCATAAACATGTTTAATGTAGCATAAATACGTTAGAGGATTGATCTAATTGTAAATTTTACCGCAGCCCCAAGTGAAAGTTATTAAATGCCAACTTATATAAGTAATAAGGTTGCGGCACTCGTTAACTTGACCTGTTGTAGACAGTACAAATAGCCGAGGCGACAGCTATGAACACATACTTGCGGATCAAATTAACAAAATGTGTTAAGATGTACTTGGTTTATATCAAGTTTACTTGACATTGTTAAAAAGGGTTTTCTTCATTGTTTTTACGCCATAAGTTATTATAAAAACGGCAGTTTTGGTCTCTCATATCGTGTATTATATTTAAAGATATAAACGGAAAATTTAATACAAATACTATATGATATTATCACAAAATTGTAAAGGTAAAATTTTTAGGGTTTCTTCTGTTCATTTTCAAAAGCTTTACTAAAATCTCATTTGCAAATGCAGTACTGTATATTTAGTTTAACTTTAGATCTATAAAGGATGTAAACTCAAAATACGTTAAACTTAAACGTCGAAGAAAATTAGTTTAAGTTCATTGCATAATTTAACGTTGATAACATTTATAAAGCTTATGATATATAATTTTAGAGTTTTTTAAGCAGCTTATAATATAGCGCAAGTTGTAGTGTAGACTATTCTCGTTGTCTTGCGATATAAGATTATATTCTATTAAGTCTGATTACTTCAGTAATTTCACTAGCTAGACCGCCCTTCAAACTGAAACACAATTATTTTTACAGTCGTACGGTTGCTGTAATAAGAGCAGCGGTGGTACCAATCTAGATGGTCGTCAGTAAGGCACCTTCCTCTAGTAAAAAGTGTTGCCATACACAAATTCGTACTATAAATAGACTGTTGTTTAATAGTAGGACTCTTACTCCATTTCTTGAATGAGTGCTAGTTCATAAAAATAATTAATTTTAAGTGACTTTAAGAGAAACGTAAAACGCCTTTAGTTGCAAATATGGCAATACGCCAGACCATTGTTATACAGTTTGCAAATATTTCCATTATATAGCAACCCAGCTGCTGGCTGCCGTATCTTTACAATTGTCTCCGTCTCATTGAATAGTATATTATCAATAACTTTAACAATAGTTTAATTTGAAATCGGAAAAACTTATATATGCTATTTCTCTATCTTTTGCATAGATATATAAAGAGTGAAACAAAATTAAAGCTAATAGAAAACTTAATCGATTGAATACATCTGTAATAGTTTGTAATTAAATTGTAGATACAAAATAAATAAGAAATGAAACAATAAAAAGCAGTTAAAAAACACGATAAATTATCATTATACTTATTTATTTTTTATAAATACAGTATCACATAAATAATTATTATTAAAAGTTAATACCTATGGACCTACATATATACAAAACTAGTTTAACTCTAGTTCTATTCCCGCTAATTTTAGTGTGGGTAGCAATATAGATATTTTTGCATCATCAACGCATAGACGTACATTTATGTGTATATATAAACGTCTATGATCTCTGCTATATTTATTTATAGTCTTCGCCATTTTGTTAGTCTAAAAGTAGTATGCAAACAGTCTCACTCTTAACTTTTCTTATTTGTATTTTCTTTGATTGATGTTTCTCGAAAATTAGGGAATTGAATGTTAGATGTTGATGAATATGAAAATAATTGTGACTACAAACAGTTTGTTAGTAAAATGGTAATTGTATTGATATTTTAAAAGACTGAAAGGGAAAAAGAGAAGGCATAACATCGTTTCGCTATAAAAGGCGGATGAGTAAGTCTCGCCACATTTTGTTTGGTCAGTGTGAATGTAAAAACTATCCCAGATTAAATATATTTATTTGAAAGGATGGTTCTAATATAAATAAAACGTAATTTCAGATGGCGAACAAAAGCCAGTGGATATTTATAGTGCGCACATTATGAACCTTTTCATACGCATTCAAGTCGATATTGCAAGTACGGAGGTAAAATGGCAAAATACCGATTCAAGTTTTATTCCTGCAATATTGCAGTTGCTTTAATATCGCTCCGCCCTTGCGGCGAAATGAAAAAAAAAAAATCGCAAGCGTCTAGACGACGCAGCCATGTCAGATTCTCGGTGCATGTGCTGATTATATTTGACTACATATTCATAGACAAGTCTTCCTATTCACTGAAGCTTGAGTACGTCATGAGAAGAAGAGGAAGTGAAATTGATATAGTAATAGACACAAAAGACTAGAGACAGTAAAATATTTGTAAATATAAGGAAATGCGACATCCTGCACTGGAGTAAATAAAAATAGTTTTGTCTCTATCCTTGCGAACGTTAAGAGGACTACTTATATAATTGAAAAGTAAAATAAAGCTTTTTAACATGATCCATTAAAGTCACTAGAAAGCAATTATTTTGCGATTTTCGCTATCGCCAGTTGTTGCGAGGGTAAATAACTACGTAATTTTTACCAAATGTTTAAAAAACTTGTTCATTTACATTTAGGTTGTTTATGTTGGTGAAATCAAAGTTACATTAGCGTGCCGCGGTGTATTGATTGTGCTCCCTTGTACAAACTGATGTCGGAGGTTACACAACATTGATATTTTACTTTATAATGAGTATAAAAAGTTTAGGTGGTTAAAATGATGATGATGAGTAGAAACATGTGTAATTCTTAAAAAGTTAGCATTTATCATTATTTTCCGATATTAATTGAGATTGATTAAAAGAGAGAGTAAGATAAAGTGTACATTACTAGAAAATGGGACTTCCTAATTAACATGGCATCTGATTACACAAACTTAATAAAACAATAAATAAATAGAAAAATAAAGATAAATTTGAATTTTTATTCAAGCTTAAAGACCATAAACACATTAAATAGACATTAGCTTACAAAGGAACATATTACGTTCGAAATTCAGCATATTATCATACTGAAGCAGCGTTTTGTAACATTTCCCTAAGGATCGTTAACCGTTCGAGTGGACATGTCCCAGATTGGATTAGGGGTTTAGCCAAGAGTGGCGTGAGGCGGTTAAGTCGATACGTGTAACTTACAAGCCACGTGTGTTACTAGAAAACTACTATTGATAAGTAAAAATCGAGTCACGTCTTCATGATGTTTTGTGATTACTTAAACATTGTATACATAAACTGTTTTAAAGTAGTTGATTAAAAATATGCAGTTAGTTATTTCATATTTTGAAAACTATTTATATGGTTTGAAGTAGTTTTTACAGTAATAAAGTTTAAAAAAATTTAACAAGCACTTAGCTTAAAATCGTTCAGTTCTTTCTAAAGAGAGTTTACATGTTTTTAAAAGAAATTTTACATCTCTTTAAGTACGAGCATAGTGTTTCAGTAATTTCTCTTGGTCAAAGTTTTTCTTTCAGTTTATGTATAAGAAATATCTTATTTATATTGTACCTGTACATCTTTTTAGGTTTAAACAAAGTAACTACGGTTCGGGTACTGTTACACAGTTACAGTATTTGAAATGTTATTGTCGCTTATCTTTGAAACTGTGACTCCAACAGCTGAATAAAATAACAAATATTAAATGACCACAAATATTAAACATAAACTCAATTATTAATAGATTATTGAATTTTAATTGAACTGCGAAAAGACGAGCTCTCGCACACGGTTCTGCATTCAATGGTGCGAAAGTCAAACACTATCGAGGTAGGCAAGCAATTGCTGTTCCGTTAACGTTTGCATTTCATTTCAGTTTGTGCTGGTTCAGCAAACGCGAGGCAAACTTCCTCTGACGAAATTCATTGTACAATGTTTATTGAATATGAAGCGACCGAAATAAATTATTTCATTTCGTCTTTCCAGGCTATTCGTCTCAAAGAGACCGGATATTGCTGTAGTTCATCACGCACAGCATGGTGAGCACAGGCAGATATTGGCAGTTTTCAGAAAAAGCTGTTGTAATTTTCCCCGTAAGCTTTCATTATCATAATCTTTAATACAATTACACGTGGTTTTAAGTTAAAAACGAAAGGAAATCCAATTTTGATTAACCCATCCTATTGGATGTTATAACTGAAAGTTGGTGTCATAGTTCTCATTTAAAAATACTAAATATTACTCACGTGTACAATGTCGAGGCTCGTCCGAAGAATCACCGCAGTCGTTTGCACCATCACAGAATCGATTGATCGGTATACATTTTTTGTTAACGCAATGATATTCAGATATGCGACATCGCGTATCGTTCCCATGCAGTACTGGCAACAGCTCCGGCTCCGGTATTTCATTATTCACATGAGATTTGTCTCTCTGATAAACGTTTTTCGGAGCATCGGTGACGTAATCGCAATCGGTGAACTTCAGAAGTATGATGATGATTACACCAATCCTCAAAACGTTGTAAGTGGAACCTGCAACAAATTAATTCATGTTAACGTTCTCTAAATATTAGATCTTTATTATGTCATTTTCAACGGATAATATTGTAATTAAAAGAATAACCAGCTATGAAATTTAAAGATTCTCTTGAGAGAAACTAATAAAGACAAAAGCTTTAATGAGTCACCTTTTAAACTTTATTTAAACGTTTGGTGCTGTAAAGTATCATAGACATAAAATATGTATTTGAATCCGTGGTTAAAATTCAAAAAAGAAAATAACATAGAAGTGAAATATGAAAGTTAAATCACGCTTCGACGGTTTGCCTGCAGAGTATTCGTCGAAGTTATTCGATGAAAAGTATTTCTTGTGACGTCTTCATACATCAAAATGTGATGAATATGTTATAATACTTCGACAGAATCTATTTTCCTCTCTCTTTTACGAATACACTCAATAATCAATTTACTCAAGTTACATATAATTACTATGATATTTTAAAAGATCTTTACCAGGCCAAAAACTTATCTTTAAAAACGTGATGTGATAATTTGAGATATATTATGTTTTGTAAATAATATTTTAATCATAACCCACAAATTGAATTTAAAACGATAGTTTATAATTGTAATCTGTTACTAAACTTCTTGTATTTTTACCCTTGTTAACTACTATTAAAATTTAACACTTATTAGTTGATATTTTAGCTAGATTGAAATAAACAATTTATCTCTTTCTAGAGTCAAACTTAACTTTGTTCCATACGTTCTTATTTATTTAGAAAAAATGTATTTTTGGTGTTCGTCTACATTAAGTATAAATAAATGTACGTTATCATGTAATGGTAAAGTAATAACAACATATATTACACATGTAGACAGAATTAGATTATTCAATAAAATCTTTAACTTAATTCACTTCTATTTCACACGTACAAGCTTAAACTGTACTGAAATCCCACTAAATTAGCATCCAATTTGCTTAATGGCTTTCAATTTGATTCAACGTGTTAAATTCGAAGAGTGCTCTACATTTTTTTTTCATGAAACTGGAATAAATTTCATGCTAACGCTAAAGCGAAGTTTGTGCGGTGAGGTTTCATTTGGTTATTTACACGTTAGAACAACCCTCCGTGTTGTGAAGACGTAATCAACCCTCACCCCCATTCGTACGATGGCTGTCGTAAAAGGACACTATGTTTTTTTTATGGTGCCGGCGATCTTTTCCCTCAGCACTGCGCTTTTTATGAGGAATAAAGCAACAGCTGCTTTTATTTCTGTACTTATCGTTAAATGTACCGAGGAAAATACTGTTATTAACACAACTTGTTCAAACGGCAGAATAAAATACTACATTAAGTAAAATATCTACTTAAACAAGTCACCTAAATACAGAGTAATTTTAACGATTACAAACTTGTTTTTGTTTTCTTTGTAATGTATTATTGCGATAAGATTTTAAAGCTGTACTGAAATGAGCTGGTAGTTTTGATACATTAAATATTAAGTTCCGTTATCCCTCTTGGTTATTACACCGAAATATCAGCACACTACTGTTTTGAAGCGTGATAAACAATCTTTTTCTAGAATTTTTTATACTGTTATAAAAACTAATTAATGGTTGTAGTAGTTATTGGTATTGTAAACACTGCAGCGAGCTACATTCACGCAGATTGAAATCGTGTTTTCAAACGCTTTCAACTATGAAAAACAACGTATGGAAGCAACGTTATTGTGAGTGCAGTACATACCACTCAGAGATGTAACACTGCACGTATAAAACAACTAGGTTCGTGTTTTTAGAAGTACAATATCGACTCTATAAATATTGGTTTACGAACAATGTACCGATATTATAAAAGTTAAAACAATATAGATGAAAGAGATCATAGATAAAAAATATAAACTTGTGACTAGAGAAACTACCAAACAGCGCAGCAATGGTAAAATATTGATTAATTAATAAAATTTGAGAGTCCTTTTGTAACATTTAAATACTTTTACTAAAAAACCATTTTCAAATATATTTGTGTCTGTTTCAGATAATCTACCCGAATAACTAAACTTTTATTGGCTGCTTCAGATATCTGAAGGCACTGGAAATAAAGATGTAAGTTCATTGATAAAGTATATATTCACTTCATATGAAAGATTTATAAGCACAACATTCGCTCGTATCAAATAGTATACAAAAAAGAAATATTACTGATGAGAGTTTTAATATCGCTATCAGAACATCAATGTATCATATGTATTCATCCCTTTGAAACTACTTAGTTTCAACACTGCTTTGAAATGTTTAATACATTTCCTAATTGCGATGCGGGTCGCAACTAAATCTAATAAAATACAAAGTTCATTAGTTTTGATCCTAAATAATATTGCACTCGTATATGATAGAAGGATAATGCCTTTATGGCGGCAAATTTGCTAAATAAGGAGTTATAGTTATATGGCTAATACACGACATATTGTTAAATCGTATTATTCGATTACAAATTCAGGTTCTTGTGACAATCTAGAACTGATGTACATCGTTAAAATAAAGTTTATGTATGTACTAATAAGCATTTCCGTGTACATATAAACGCTGCTTATTATCATATTGAGTCCCCTTCCATCTCTGTAGTAATACGTCGACAATGTCAAGGTTGTAACATGTTTTCATGAAGAATTTTAAAATATATTTTTTTAGAATATATTGCTTATGTACAAGCTTCCATTTTCTATTATTCTATATCTAATATCTTTAGCTAGATATTATCATTAAATCATTGCTCAACTGAATTGTAACTCATCGAGATATACAGTTCATAGCGTGATCAAATAAATAAAATTTTCTTGTGATCGTATGAAAGCAAAAATTTATTTGTCTTAAATAGGCACCCTCACTTGCTTTATAATACGGAGGATTCATTTTTAATTCTACATCAACTTAATTGGTGGTGCTTTGATGAAGGCAAGGTTTTTCCAAACTCAAGCGCGTTCATATTGTGACCTCTCTCATAATTTCAATCTATTGCCGTAAAATCATTACTATATTCCAGCTGTGTCAGCAGACAAGCATCACAATATATGGGTTAAAATTTATGTATAAATCAGATAAAGAATTAGTTCATTTAATAATATTAAAGTATGTCTCAACAATAAATATATGACTTACAAAAGAAAAAGTAACACATTATTTTATACAGGAATCGAAACAGCGACTCGTTGAATGTGGTAAAGTAAAGGCATAAAGTACACCAACGTTTATGCAGTAGAACTAATTTTATTTAAGTTATACAACGGACTTGCTGCATAGAATACGTTAACGCAAACAAATGTATGTACGAGTGTGTATGTGTAATTTACACAGTCTGTGTAATTGCGACTAAACCTCCACCCAGGTTTTATTGCTTCACCATCACAGTAGACTAATAAATCGGACGATAAATTCACATCCGAGTTGCAACTAGAATCTTCTGGATAAAAGTATTCTTACAAAATGTGTTTCTACTTCATAAAGCTTGCGGTTTTTTAACACCAGCTCTAACCCTTTAATCAAGCAACGTCACTCTCCTTTGTTATGAACATTCCGTGCAAATATTCATGAATTTATTACTAAGGTAGACATTCCAGTGGTTTGCACACAAAGCAAACATTTCAGGCCTAGACATTTAGGTCAATGCCACGCAAAATTTCAAAGCCGTAGAGTGCTTTATTTTACAAATGAAAGTGCTGCCTACCATTCTTTTTGAGGAATGAGTTTTTAAAATACATCCATTCAAAAGCAGATGTTTGATAGGAGCTGTTCAAAATCTACTGAATATTATATCCATTTATTTGTTTCTGTTACGTTTCTAATTTTCTCTGATTTCAAATATTCATCGAAAGCTACTGTAATAGACAAACATTTTAATATTCTATATTCTAATGAACTCAAAAATGAAAAAACTAAAATCTCTCTCACTAATAAATTCATCAAAATAAGTGGAACGGATATAAAATGTCAACTCGGTCTACTCTATTTGAGAATAGATTTTAATTAATTTTTTAAAAAAAAAACTTCGCAACAATACGCATCAAGAGCAGTTATTACGGACCATAATTAAAATAACGATTTCCTTTGCGAGTTGATTATACGTTATACAAACAACTCGAAATTTGGTTCATGCTCAAAAATGTTCAAGCGTGTTCATTTTAATAACCGTTAAATTAAAAAATATTACCTACATAATTTGTTATTTAGGTATTTTCTGTATTATAGTATTAAACAGTCAGTTCCTAAGTAATTCAGTGTGCAGTCACAAATCCGACATGATTACATTAACATGCTCCTCGGGGTGTAATAATTTATATGGTACTTGAGCGATTAGTCGTAAACTTTGAAATCTTGTACATAATCACTGAACTTGCGACAGTTTGTGTTAAACATTACCATCGAATATTTAAGCAATCGATCTCGTAAACTGATTTCTCTTAAGCCATCCTTATTTAAATTGTTACCAGTCATGAATAGAAACGAACTAGTATGACACTACCTGTTATGTTTAAAAAACGCTTTAATTTTGATATTTCAGGTAAAGGTTAGTTACTTTAGATACAGCTTCCCTTAAAATTAAACGGTTTGAAGGCAGAACTAATTCAAAAGCTTATATACAATATTAAAATAATGAATCTGTTATAACGCGTATTTCTTTAAGAACTCCACTTGCATCAGAAACATAAATTTTTCTAATAGTTTTAAATACAAGTGGTCTTACAATTCTATATATGTAAGGCTTTATTTCTAGAGAATTTCTTAAACAAAAAAGTTTTCTCAAACTCTTCGACAAACTTCAGTTTAAAAAAGGCAGCTCAGATGATGACCGAATTTCTACTTACGTTACCAATATCTGATGAATATATATCGAGAATGAATATAGAACAATTTGTAGAGTAAATTATGGTTATATCCCATTAAGCGATCACTTCCTTACAACCAGTACCTATATTTATAGGTTGATAATCTTATTACGCTTTTACCGATATTTATTATTTAAGTAATAGTGTTTCATTAGAGCACCGCGTGTGTCTTGAAAAGACCTCCCAGGCTAATTAAATGGCACGTTAAAGTAGTTTGCGCAGCATGCAAGATTCATTTTTAAACAGCACTTTGCTCCACACTCTCGTCAAGGATAAATGAGAACATTTAACACTAGAATTTTATGAAAGCTCTCCCCAGATTTCCGTCTTACCACACACTCTATTTTTTATATAGGAAAACGGAAAATTGTCTTGGTAATTGATACATACTGACAATAACTATGTGGCGCTACTTATGTTTTACTGATGATCTCTGTTGCCGGAGACGGTCTAAATAGGTACCGCAGAAGTGTGTAAACATTACTGTGTTCCGGTTTTAAGGGCGCTGCAAGCTAGTGAAATTACTGTGGTAACTAGACTAACACCTTATGTCATAAGACGACGAGTGCAATGTAGTGCAGTGTATACCATCTTAACAATCGGCGAGCGTATCACTTACCATCAGGTAAACGTCTCGCTCCTCTCGCCGTAGAATTGAAAAACTTAGAAATAACCAAACAGCAACTGTTTCTAAATAGTAGAATACTAAAATGACCAAGCTTCGGTATTGAAAGACGCGATAATAAACACGAAATTACTGCAGTAACGACTTATATACCTTATGTATCTAGAATAGAAACGCAATGTGAATACATATTAACTAACACTTAATTGTAATAACAAATTGCAACAAGTAAAATATAGATAATGTTTTTTTGTGTAATAACTGCTTGACAGCTTAAGACAGTAATAAGTGATGCAGTGATCTACGTAACTTATATCACCATCAAAATCCACCCACGAACTGTAATTATTATAGTTTGATTATAAAGATCTGAACAGACATTTTTATCATCTCATATTTCCAACTTCGTACTTTACTAAGCTTAGATTATTAATGCAATCAAATGGTGTAATCTTAATATGGTGTTTCATTATTTTTAGAATGGTGTCCTTGGTAGATTTTACTGATAAGTTAAACTTAAAATTAAGTTAATACCCGGGTAAAACACGCAACGCGATGTTTATAATGTTACGTTAACTACACCAAAGGGAAACGACGCTATTGTATCCCGTATGAATAAGTAATACGCTTTCGTTTTCAAGTGACAAAAGAATTATTTTCTTTATAAAGATATTTACATAAACAATACAATGTTTGTACTTTTGATAATGTTTTTCAAATAACAATCATATGTAAGGAATTCTTAATCAAAACGAATGAAAAAGTCATTATAATTTTAGAGCCTGTTATAAACAAACACAGATATTTTTTTTGTTTGCTTTCGTCGCTTTTTGACGATACATTTTAAATCTCGTTATCTTAGTAACATGACTAGTAACAATTGCCATCAAATAGTAATGTTATTGCCAATTTTTTAAGTCATAAATAGAATATAAAATATTACTGATTTCATTTGGGTATTCACAACCATATACATTTTTAATTTTTTGGAAACATCAAAATAAGTAACAAAAGACATTGCTAAGTAAGTTAATTAACATTATACATTATATGGATTATTCAAAATTTGTAACAATTTAAATCACTTAGTAAGTAATATTACAGGTAATCGTTCCCGTCAAAATAAGTTAAGTGTATTTGTTACTAATGTGGAAACTCCTTAGATTGGCAACACTTTAAATAGATGGCAGCACTGTTTTGCTAAAGTGTTGCTATGTGCTATTGAGCTTTTTTATTGCTTATCAGTACTACATGGACTGTCAAGACGAGCTCGGCTCGTGTAGTGAATACTGAAGCTTACAGCTTGAGTGTATAAGCATCAACTTTATTAACTCTTATTAACGATTAGTTATAACACAGTAATATTATACGTAATCTAAAATAACGGATATTATTTTACTCAAAGAGATTGTTATCGTATTCTTCTCAAGAAAACCCATTCTAAGGAATCAGCAACAAAATAAACATTAAAACTACTAACTATCGAGTAGTTTTTTTCCATACGACTGCTTCAATCACCAACAATATTACTTTATTTACTGCAAATAATATTACCGTTGTTTAAAGAGTATGTTGCTTATTATTTTTTGTTTCTACATCCCTCATTTATCTTGTTAGATAATACTGTAATTAAGAAAGTTATTTTCTAAGCAATACATATGTACTCTAGCTTTCAAAGGTGTGACAATAAAAGTAAAGCATTTTTTCTAAGATAGTGACTACGAGAGTTTTAGTTGGTCTAATTAGTTAGAAATAACCTTGCCATTACAAAAATTGAGGGCCAAAATTACTCTAGCCATGTGGCAGATAATAGAAAAGCTTATTTTCAATAAAATTAAACAATTTCTCTGAATAACTTCTTGAAATGTTTATTAATTAAGTTGAAAGGAGCTTTGTAACAAATTGGATGGCTGAGCCGCCTCTTCAGGTGTATGACGCCCTTCTTTAATGAAACTTCCTGTTGTTACAAAGGTTCTCAATTTACAATGAATAATATTGAAATTTATTATTAGCGGACGCCCTTTCCTCAATTACATTGAACAATGATTAAAATAATAACAGACACGAAATATTTGCTTACTTACTTTTATATAAGCACATAGTATTAGCTTAAAAGAGTTTACTTATGTTTAAAACCTTTATATTGCTCATATATTTTCCTCGCAACATTTGTTAAAGTGAACATGTTGGTAACTTGGTAGAGTAAAATGAAACGCAACCCGATTTCAATTTCAGTTGACCTTTATCGTATTAATTTCGGTTATATGCACATAACTGAACCGATTCCAAACGTAAGTTACTTAAGAAGAATTTTGTGTACAAAAATAAAAAGAAACGAACAGTGGGGTTTGTGGTAAGTATACGCCAGCCCATAACAATGTTGTTAAGAGTTTTAAGAACACAACTTCGCGGGTACATTATTATTTGTACCCTATTTCTAAAAATGGTAATTTCTATCACATTAAAATTAGTTCGACAATCTTAAAACTTTTTCCGCCTGTGCTGAATGTAAATGTATTTTCACAGTCGGCCTTCGAGCGGAGTCTTTTGTTTCTCATTATCTATTAAAAAAATATATCTACAAAGTATTATACAACTTGGCGAAAAGTAATAAAACAATTCGTAATAAGTTTTCATATAAAACTTTCAAACTGGAAATTTTTTCTTTATGTAATAAATACTCGGTAGTAAAGTTACATGAAAGTTATACAGAAAAGGAAGAAAACTTTGTTTCCTGTATCCATTTTCTTATTGTTCGTAATTAATACATTTTATATAGTATATAACATACTGAACATTGTGAAACAATATGTTCTTGTGACCTTTTATAAACTTTAACATAAAGAAGTTGTAAATAGGTAAAGTTAGTGTGTTAGTTCTGCGACATTTCATAAATACTTTAACCGATTTGAACATGATTTTCACTAGCAAATAGCTGAAGAAATAAGGCATAATAAAGACTTATTATAAATTGGCTTTTCGCCAAAAAAATCGTTCTCATAAAAGTATGACCAACCTATTTATGAATAATTTATAATATAATAATAATACTCTGAACAATATGATATCTGCCGGGTCCAAATATTATTCTACTAATAATTTTAATAAAAATATGGACTGAAATAACCTAAGAAATTTAGAAACTATAATTAAAGATGAATTTACGGAACGAGTTAATTTTGAACGTTAGCCTACCTAATAAAACTAAAATATATTTTTTTTCTTAATTGATTATAATATTTCTACATTCCGAGCAGGATGAAAATGTAGACTCCCCTAGCTACGGATTAATAGAAATGTCATTAATTAATTAGTTTGCTTGATGGATCTTTTCCACACCATGATATAGTTTATCTACATTTAATTAAAGTTAGAATGCATTAGTATGATCTATACTCCTGAAATCCTTTAAAGTGTACGCATTGGAACCGATTAAATATGATTTTAAGTACTGATAAACTATAACATCTGCAGTACTGAACTAAAAGACTTGGAGTAGAGGCCACACCTAGATAAACGAAGAGCATACCGACTTTTGATGTTATTAATGAAATGGTGTGGTTGTGAAAATATTGAAGAGTATTTCGGACGAGCAAACTAAACCATCTTCAGGTCTCATAGCTACAATATCATATGAAATTTGAGTGAAGTGTTAAGCTAATGTCGATTTAACATGTGACATTTCTTTCGAAAGATCTTCGTATAAAATGAATAACCAGAATGCTTCAATAAACGAAATAATATCAAGAGCCGTCAAGTTGACTTCGAAATTATAACATTATTTAAAAATCAACGAAACCTTTGAAGTAGTAAAGCAACTAATGAAATTTATTTAGATATATTTTGTGCAAAGGTTAGACAAGGTGACGCTGAAAGAGTTCGAAGACCCAGACGATGAACACAGGGCTCATGACCTCTGATCCCTAAGCACATAAAGGTATTGTAGCTAACCAATTTAATATTTGAATAAACTCTTAAGATACCACTTTTCTTAATCAAATGGAATTCTTTAATAACTCATTTTACTGTTAATGTTCAAATTGCTGTAGATTATAACTTAAATCAAAATCCTTTATAAAGATAATAGTTAAAGAGATAGAAACACAGACTTAATTTCTCGAAATTTGTCGATGGTATAAAAATCTGTAATATTTTTGAGTATCTTATGATGGGTTCAAGTGATTCATACAATATAAAATCAAGAGAACTTTCGCTTTACCTCACTAGACTCTGACAATACAAAACAGTACTGCTACTACTGATTTTTTTGTTCATCTTATAGATACACTAGAAGAATGTTCATGAATTCCGAAGGCAGAACAGATTTTTAAGTTTTTATTTAAAAGCACATACTAACAAAAAAACTTAAAACAATGTTGGTTCAGTCATTGGATAGTTACTATCGACCAAAGACACATCTTTTTGGTTAAGCAGTTAAAAAAATAAACGTTAAATGGAAAATTCGGCCCTTCCGGAAAAGGACAAGGGCTTGACGGGGTAATGTCGGTAGATCGCCATTTACTGTAGGCGCCGGCCATTTTTTTATATATTATATAAGATGAGATTAGATCGATACAAATGTAGATAGTATCTAACGAGTTAATCGTATTTTGTGAAATAAATTACTAGACGTATGTCCAGCAGCGGATGATCTGTTGAAACGATGATGATAAATGAATCAGCATTGATAATAATAGAATGCCAGAAAACCATTTATATAAAGTATACAAATATTATATTAATTCAACTCAAGATAACACTTCTAAGAGAATCGTAATTCTAATATTTTTTTTAATAACACAAATGATGCTGCTTCCGCAACTGTATTGCGTATTTGCTCGCATACAAAAGCTTTCTATGGATTACAAATTTCAACACAGGCGTGAATGACAAAAGATATTCGAACAAAAGATCTTTTACGCCACAAATAATTGCAGCATTTTAATAGAACTCCCATCAAGGCCCCGCGAGTTTGAATAAACAATGAATACAATCGTAACGGGCAATTTTTAGGACGTTTATATTTATCTGGACTACATCATTGTTTTAAATAGTGTAGCCGAAGTGAGAACGATGTTTATTTTTAAACTAAAAGTTACCTAATGGATTTATAAATGGAAAAAAAGTTATTACATAATTCTCAATTAAATAAGTATCAAACATATTAAACTGAGGGATTTATGAAAATGCATCGTCATCATCACAATCATTAGCCAGTAGCTATACAATGATGTATTAAGACCTTCCCCAAAGCTTTCCAACCGAATGCGGTTATCTGCTTATTTATGCGAACTAATTTAATTAATGAGCTTGTATTATTTCCTCACCTTTTAAAGAGCTCATATTTTCTCGCGTCTTCTTCGTCCGTGTCACCAAAGTCTCATTTTTAATATTAAATGTTTAGAAAGGCAGCTAGAACCAATTTACTGAAACAACCTACCGTTAAATTTAATTGCAAACATGTTAAAACGACAGTTACAATAGAGAGCGAGAAAAAGCTCTTTTTTTTTTCCTATCCTTTTTATTCAGACCACACGGATTGAAGTGCGTAGTCGTCGCTTGCTAATTAACGAAGTAGCCACAACGTTTGCGTCAAATGTCAAGAGAAAGAGTGCAACGGAAACAAGGTTGGTACGCTAGCGCGGGAAAACGTGTCAAGGTTATCCTGGCACTGGCATAATGAGACCGCGGCAAACACTGCAACATAACCTACACGACGACACTTATTCCTTTTGGAATACTTCAATTCAATCTCTTACTAAAATTATTAATATCCATTCGCACAAATTTAAAACAACAAACACCACTGTAGTTCATGTTAACGCTAAATCAACGTGCGGAAGCGATTTGCGTCTGTGTGCGTTACTACATTTTCAAACTATGCCATTTTCAAATTTTTGACGTAAATCGTGTACAGTAGCCTCGCGCGACACTACATCCCTCCTTCGGGGCGATAGAGAACTGGATGCACCGGCAGAGGCCGCTGCTGGAGAAATTGGCGCAATTTTGACGCATGCGCGGAACACTCGCGAACCGGCGGGAGCCGATGTGACCCGACGCCCCTCGCCTGATAGAAAAATCGAGGACGTAACGTGACGTCAGGACCTCGTACCACGATTACAATGTGGGTTAATCGGACGTAACAAAACAACATGGAACTTAAAATAGTTCATGCAGTATAAGCCTGATAAATTGAAAAGACCCTGATAAAGGTATTAAAGTAAAACAAGACCGGAATTTAAGTGAATTCTTCCGAGCACACAATTATTAACATTTCCTCTACACCTAAATATTAGTTAATGTTTTAAATTATCATAACCTTAAAAAAATGTTGAGTTATTCAGGTTATTGCAAAACTGATCTTAACTGTTACTTATTTTTCAGATTTTTTTTATTTTTTTTACTGTAATAATGTTCTTTTACGGCAGTTCTCAAAGGAGTTGACTTTTCTAAATTAAAAACACATTTTATTAATATTATCAATTGGAATACTAAACGATTCGGTAGATAGTTATTAATACAAAAAATAAAGTCATTATCGTTTCAAAGTCATCAACTTAATGTTACAGTTCATGGAATTTAATGTACTCTTGTAAATATATAATAACTTAAATAATTATACTTAACGAATAAAGGTAAACGAAGTATTTATTAATTTAGTATTAAACGACTGTCAAAATATATTAGCAAATAATACACAGCGTATATTTAGTGACAGCTTATAATAAATTTGCTATTCTAACATTCAGAGTCTGATTAAACTTTAAAAGCCTTTAGCGTTTATAAATTAGTAATCATAATAAAAACTCAATTTCCCCTAAATGGAACACCATCGAAAATTATGAAGAACTACTTTCATATATTATTATAAAACATATTTTAGAGATACAGTTCGCAAAGAAATCTTTTCTTGTAAATCAACTCAGTTTCCAGAATAGAAAGCTATTATAAAATAAATCGTTTATCATAAAAGAAAGTACTTATATATACTTCCGGACACATCTATCGGCCCACCACCCAGTGTTTAAAGTTTCGACGGTGTCTAGTTAA
Organism: Byasa hedistus; assembly: GCA_029286795.1. Lineage (NCBI taxonomy): Eukaryota > Metazoa > Arthropoda > Insecta > Lepidoptera > Papilionidae > Byasa > Byasa hedistus. The sequence continues at coordinate 2,773,821 of JAGSMW010000016.1, forward strand.
AAATAAATGTTAGGCGGAGCAATAAGTTTTAATGCAGTTTTAAAGATGATTTATTGGTCAACCCTTATATATGTTTTTTTTTAATTTTTTTTGTAATTTCGAATTGATTTGGTCGGCAGAAGTTTTACAACTTGGGCGACAATTTCGGGCAGAGTATCCATATTTTTTGGTCAAAACTAGCCCTAAGTTTAGATTTGCCTTTTTATGAAACCATTAATCGGACACATCAAAAAAAAATCCAACTTGTGTAAAATAAAACAGTTTTCTCCATTCCTGGGTCGTTGAAAATAATGAACAGACTCGAATTTTTGTTTTTTTTCATAATCCTGAATTCAAAATGAAAGAAAAAACATATATAAAGGTTGACCAAAAAATCAGCTTTAAATCTGCATTAAAACTTATTGCTCCACCTAACATTTATTTTTAGCTAGGCACCGTTAAAACTTTTAAACACTAGGTGGGCCGATAGATGTGTCCGGGAGTGTATATAACAATGCGATGGCAAAGAGGGTTTTTACACAGCATCACATTATGCTCATTAACTTACATAGATGTTATGCGTTCGGACATATAAAAATAAAAAAATGTGTGCGTGTACTAGCGTACACTCGTAAGAAGTGAAACTTCTTTATGACGTTACTTTTCAAAAAATAAATACCATAATTACACCTAAGTATTAGAAAAAGAGATGTAATTACTTACTTTTTTTAGAAATTCACTGGAATTAGAATTAAAATAAACCCTTTGATTTTGCTGATCACTTCAATATAACATATATATATATATATATATTTATCACGTCACTATAGAGCGTTGGGAATAAATAAGCGTGCAATAGAAAAACGGTCAAGTATAGTGGTAGGAGTATGTCCGTTAAAACGATATGCTATTGGTAAATGGCAATTGCACGACACCACCTAGTGGTCAAAGTCATCAATACTCAAAACGGGCCGCAAAATACATTGGAGACATTTACCAATCTCTACTCCGCTGGAGAAAGTATACTTCGAATCACGCGTGGTAGGGATAAGAAAAAGAAGGCGCGTAACGGAAAAATGTGACGCGTAACGAAAAAATGTTACACTAAATTTTTTTCCAAGCCCGATAAAGAAGTTTCACTTCAAAAAGTCATTTTCAAGCTGATACAGTTGCTTTTGCATTGCGCTGTTTGACAGTTGTAAACAACGATGTTATAGATATAACTGCATAATTCATTATTTTTAAAATAAAAGGTAAAGAGTATTATATCACACCTTTCATAGTTCAGAACTAACATATCATACCGTCCACCGTCCCCTTGTCAGAATTCGTACACAGGTCTCCAATAATAAATCTTTTAATATCAAAAGTGCCCTTACATTTCGCACCCTTGTCATTTTAATCTGTATAATATTTTGCCATGAAGTGTCGATGGAGAAAAGAAAGTAAAAGCAATCGTAAAACGAAAGGCATTATGAATGAATTTATGACGTTGAACTTTGCGATTGTTTTTAATTTACTTTTTACTTTATAAAGAAATTGTATTTCATCTTACTCAAACTTAAGCGTTGTTAGTTAGGATGTTTATACGACACCACAAACCTCTCAAGAGGGGAAAGGTTCATTATTACCTGTTTCTTAAGCTATTGCAGCCTTCGAACAATTTATATGAAGACATAGCGACTAAAAAGGGTACGGGGTACTAATACAAAAGAACATGCAAAACTTAGGCACTTATGATCTCCTCCATTGTATTTTTTACTCATTTTTATTTATTTAATGACCTTCAACGAAGCATATGCAATATGTAACAAATCTAGGAGCCCTCATCATGCAAATTTAATTATTTGTTTGACGGCAGAATTAATTTAGACAATTGAATTTAAATAAAATTAAACAGGATACAAAATAGAAAATAATAGTGATTAATATAACCAATAATAAAATGGCAGATAATTTTCTTGAACCTACACATTTTTTTTTATTCAACGAAGTGTCGAGACGAGCAAGACGTTCACCTGATGGTAAGTGATACGCTTGCCCATAACATGGCGCTAGTTAAGTTACTACACACTGCACCACATTGCGCTCGTCACCTTGAGACATAAGGTGTTAAGTCTCGTTACCCCAGTAATTTCACTAGCTTACAGCATCCTTCAAACCGGAACACAGTAATGTTTTCACACAACTGTTTGGTGGTAGAAACAGAAGCTGCGGTGGTACCTACTTGACGGTCTCCGGCAACAGAGACCTACCAGCAACAAGTCATTTGTCGTCATAAGCATTGACGAAATTAAGTATTCAAATTATTTAGTTGTAAGTTGGAACAGAGTACGCCAGCCGCACATAATATCACACAACATTTATAGAGTCGTTGATTTTACTTAGGCGTTGATAAATTTCATTAACAATAGTCCACACCTTTGCAACATCGGCTTATATTTAATTTATTAAGCGCAGTAAATGGAATCCCACGCGTGGGTTGTCCCCGGCACTAAACAAATCAGTAAAAAAATATGACCTTTAACCATTGCTCAATTTGAATGTAAAGTTTTATATTGTTGGAACGTTGAGTAATATTTTCTATAAATTCACACAAAAAAAACAAGTCTTTCCACCAAATGTTCATATTAATTGCGCTTTTGTGGTAAGTTGGACTCTATTGAGAAAGTTTCTATTTGTCTTAGGAAAGAAATATGAAAAACGGTCTGATTCTCCTGCGTATTCTTTAGTAGCTACTTTCACATGAAGTATGTCTCGAGCTGGTATTTAAATAAATATCATATGAATTGCTACTGAAATAGCATGCGGTATTAGTATTACTTTAATTTTAGTTATGTTTACTATTAAACAATATTTTTAAAGTTTTCTTTTCAGATGAAAGAATTATTTCAAATACTTTAAGAGGTAATTAAATGACATATAGTTTATTGCATTCTCTTAATGAATATGAATAGTGATCTAATTGTAAAAATTAGATGCAATTTTAACTTCGATAAAATGTATTTATGTATATAGTACATTCGAGATATAACCACATTAATAAATATACTTGTATATATGTAGTTCATAATTAGTGTCTTTACTATAAGCCTCTATTACACAGTTTCATTATGCTGTAAGTGCTTTCGATTAATTTTATTCAGTGCTATACTTCGGTGTAATGCGACGCCGCTTTGAGGGAAACCCGTAATAAATCATAGAAAATCCTAACTTGGGAGAAATTTTCGTCTGACATAGTTATTTATAACAAGCTGTTGGTCCCTAAAGTGTATGGGCATACTCTATGAGTCCGTTGACATGTATTATTTATATAAGGTAATAGTGTGTAAGTGTTATTGTTTTTATGTTAAACGTCCTTAAAACATATCGGTACTAAACACAAGCCCTTCTTATTATTAAACTATACGCAAGAGCTTCACTATTCGATATCACAGTTACTAGATATCACAATAAATTTATAGTCAAATAGCTCATTGTCTAAAGAAGAACTATTTCTATTTGTAAGATGTAACATATCTACTCTTTATAGCAAATTGAGATCTAAACGTAAAATAATATCATAACTACTAAGAACGTTTGCTTTGAACCATCAATTTCTGATTTATGTAAATGTTGCGTAAACGAAAATTAGATAAATACGTTTTAAATAAAGTTAATGCGTATTCAGTGGTTACTCAGCAATTGGTATTGTGTTCAGCGGATACAAACTAAAGTTAAAATTATAAGTACGGGACAGTGGTCGCTGGGCCCTCGACTTAAGTGCTTATACAGCGTACACGAAATTTTCAATGGGTATTATCCGCTGATGCTCGTTCAGACCGCTACCAAAGTGGTTCTCCTGATTAATGACACTCAGCGGCGACTATTTGTCAATGAACTTAAATAAATAGATATATTCGCTCAACGCACTACAAAATGGTATAAAAAACATAAAACTTTGTAACTATTTATCCATAGAAATACTATTGATATTATTTTTAATTCTTCTAAAACTCTGAATATAAGTAGTTTAAAATGACGCAGCAGATAATGCTTGGACGGTAATTTCAAAACACTATAATCTATTGTAGATCAAACTAAATTAATAAATCTGTAGAAATAAATGAGATGTCTGTTTATAATAATATAAGTTGTAATTATACTAAAGTCTTAAGCATTTTACACACCAACAAAACAAGGCATGTTATTATTATAACCGAAATACGATTAATATTTTTTAATATAGAGTCTGTCTATTGCGTGGTTAATACCGGTAACAACTCAATACATAATGATGATAATCAGGTATTTTTAGCTTTATACGTTTTGTTGTTTATTTATTATAATTGAAATACTTTGTTGCCACCCTGTTTCTATTCTGGATCTCGTTTTAAACTTTAATTAATTGCATTCGTAGTGAAACTTGACGCCCTGAACAGACTTCCCGCGGCGTTATAAGTTTCTCGTGGCAAATCTATTAGCAGTGGTCTCGGCAGTGCCTTTCTGTTTCAATTGAATACTTTTGAAAAAACATATCATAGCATTGCTGTTTTTCACTTTTTTAAAATAAAAACGTAACAGAACCTTCGTTTCTAATTTTCATGGCCTCGTGGGAATAATTTTCAGAATAATCTAAATGCTTATTGATAATCTGTAAGATATATGACGTAGACAAGTTATCTCTATCCTGTTTGGACTGTTAGACCCTAAAGATATTACGGATATAGAATAAATGCAAAAACTATCTGCAATATCGTTGTAAATATGAAAAGATAAAACTGGAACTTTGAAACTTTGTTTACGACTTTTTGTATACTTGTAATTGTTTTTCTGTTCATTTCAATTCGAGCCGATGACCTGTTTAACACCCACTTGCTGGTATTAGGACCGAAACGAGAATAACGAGATTATAACATACTAAAGATATCGAAATAAGTACTTAAGTCCACTTAATTTAATCTCGACAATGTCACGTCACGGCAACTGTCGGACTAGCGTCACTTTAATCCTGATCCCTTTAGTGACCTGGAAGGAGCCGGTCCGCTTAATCAGTTGAACTCAAGAATATTTAATGAAATGCAAATCCTTTATAATATAACAAACAGGTCATAATCTACTTTTTACAACGGCAGCCTGAACTTGTTTAAATTAGTGTTATAATCACGTAAATATAAGAAATCATTACTACATATTTTCGTAATGCATACTGTGCATATGAACTAAAGACTGAAAGTAACGTAAGTTACAGTAAGAATAATCAAACTTTCATGTATACGATATACTGATTAGTTAGATAATTCTGACTACTCAGTATAGCTTAAGCAGTAACAGAACATTTTAAGTAGCGTAGGTTAAAAATCGTGAACGAAAAACTTAACCTAAATGAACGGTATCAAGCAACATTAATCCGGGAACCCCTACAAAATATCCGCTCTAAGGTTTTTCGAAAAATTCACGTACCTACCGCTGCTTAAGCGGCTTACAGGAACATCATCTGCTCTAAGTAATTCAAGTATGCTGTTCTAAAAGTATCGACTAAATTTTTCGTATATCTATATAAAATCTATATTTTATATACACAATACTGATAATGATTTATTTTGGAGATAAAGTTAATGTGGTGGCCAAGGTAAAGGTTTGAATTGTTGTAGGCTTTTCAAACAGTGGATAAATAATTACTGATGATGAAGTTTCACGTGTCAATACAACAATAAAAATTACTGAAGTGATGATGAAATTATAAACTGAAATGATACTTCTAAGTCGTATTTCCTCATGACTGAGGGTCGTGGTCATCATGTGTGGTGAAACACACGACGACTAACTTGGCAGTTATAATGGAGTGGTTTGCCATTGCCTTCTCCATTTCACATACTAGTCCGACCACGGATCGTCATGATATAGATATGCAGGTTTCCTCACGATGTTTTCCTTCACCGTCAAAGCAAATGATATTATTAGTTATATAGTTGGTATTATACTAACTGTACATAAATTGAAAAATTCATTGGTGCAGGCCGGATTCGAACCCGGTACCTCCGGATTGGAAGGCCGGCGTTCGTACCACTAGGCTATCACGGCTTTAAAATGATATTTACCCCGCTGTTAAATATGATTATTAAATAAACAATTTAAATCTCACTAGCTATTGATCGTTTTACGAAACACATGTTTGTATACTGTTCGGTGATAGAATTGGCAACTGCTACGTCTAATACCTATGACCAATTAAGCTTATGCAATTGAATTAAAATTGGAAATAGGTAATAATAAATAAATAAAAACCATTTATTGCTGTCTTAAAAAAATACAACCTTTTTTTCTTAAAATTAACATTTTCTTTGAAATGTAATAGCGGCAAAAGGAGGCGGCTCAGCTCGTGCTAATCGGGACAATAGTTTCCGATGAGCGCTGGTTTTCAGCCGCTCCCAGTTCAGTCTCCCCAGGTGTCATTGGGAGAGTTTGTATGAGGTGGCCTAATGGGTGACATCTTTTCCAGTAGTAATATCAAATTAAAGTAAAATAAATTGAACAGAGAAAAAAAAAAAACAACTGTAAATATAAGTTACTCTATGGTAAAAGTATGGTAAAGTATTAACTGTCTCCATCGTTATATGTTTTAGTATCAATTGTGGTTTTATAACATAGTTCAATATGCGAACAGGCAGATCGACGTCAGTCATCATGAATTCATCTAAATTGGATAATGTCCGGAGAGACGGCCGCGCGACGCCTGCGCCCGGACGTCACCAATCACTATATTGCCGCAAGTGCCGATAAGTGCCCGGTGTAATGTACCGTTTAATCCTGTAATGCGCAGTTTCCGAAACCGAAAACCTTGTATGGTTTCCAACATGGACTCGCTTTAAATTAGTTTTGGCGTGTCGTCCCCGCATAGAAGTTAACGTATCTGAATCAACTTATTAGTCAAACGTATTTAATATAACCCGTGTTTAAACTAACAGAGGTTTTACAAAAACTGTATTAGATTACAAAAATAAGTAATAAATGATATCAGAAATTCCATTTTCTTAAATTTGCCTAGTATTATGCTTTTATTCTTCTTCTTCTAAGTCGTATTTCCTCATGACTGAGGGTCGTGGTCATCATGTTTTTATTGAAACACACGACGACTCTCTTGGCAGTTATAATCGAATGGTTTGCCATTGCCTTCTCCATTTCACATACTAGTCTGACTACTGATGGTCATGGCATAGATATGCAGGTTTCCTTCACCGTCAAAGTACGTGATATTAGTTGGTGGTTTATGCTAACTGCACTTAAACTGAAAAATTCATTGGTGCAGGCCGGATTCGAACCCGGTACCTTCGCATTGGAAGGCCGGCATTCAAATCACTAGGCTATCACGGCTCATGCTTTTATTACTATCGCCAAAATTTAAGTATACTGTTACTTAAACATGGAGTTAAACCTATTCTATTATTTAAAAATGATAAACTAGGCATAGAAAGATATTTCTTGGCTCGACAATTTAATATAGTACATATATACGAGTATACTATACTATACTAGAATATACTATACTCGTATTACCGTCTTCTTACTGGTATACTTTTCCATATACTTTTCCTGATCTCATCACCAATTTGAAGACTATAGTTTATAGCGAACATGTTTTTAATATTAAGAGAAGAGACAGACGATATTAAATAACAGGACGATTTATTTATTTTTAAAGTTCAAATATAAATTTTGCGGACATAGACAAAGTTTAGAATTAATCCTGCTTGATGACTTCCATCAGATTCCTTTCGCATCATTATCAACTATTAGACTGTCAATATAATATATGTACATGAAAGCGAAAAAATTGTTTTATAGTGACAATGACACATTTTATTTCTTTGTTAATATAAAACAGATATCTCTTATTAAGACATCAGTCTTAACGTTTCATTGGGCAAAGAAAAGCGTCTTTTACTTTTAATATCTTCTAAGGATCTCATACGTAAAATACTTTGTTTTATGCCGGGGTTGTGAACGCACCGCTGACCTTCTCCGCTCCATTGAATTATAACGAATAGTTTCTACTCGTGCTGTAACATCGAAAAATACATTTCTTGAAATTATTAATTTTATCTTTATAATATTGATAAGAGTTTATTACCATTATATAAAAAAAAATCATTAAAATTAAGAAAATAATTCTTGTTTCCGGTCGGTCAACGTTCCTCTCCTATCGATGTAATATTAGTAATATAACTTTGTATGACTTTACCATTCATAATTTACATTATAGTTTAAATTTTTAAATAAAATTTTATTTACAAGCCTGTTTGAAATTGAATTATAAATATGGCAATACTAAAACCGATCTGTATCTTAGGCGTTTGTTCCCACGGTGGGAGCGGCGCGTGCGCTCCCTATAACAACAAGCTTCCGCAATTGATGATGGGGTTGCTTTCACGCTACCAGCACACTTTTATTCCATTATTATTAGTTCGTATAATAAAAATAACCTTTAAATTTCTTTCTCTTATATATACAGTTATCCATCATCAACGAATAGACTTCCACTGTCTAATATTATCTTTGCCAGATCAGTAAAAATTTAACCTTTTTTTATAATCATTCATTTTAATCGACATGGTGTTGTACAAAGGGTAATTAGACAAGCAATGTAAACTTAAACTTACTTGTATGTTATGATTTATATACTAACCTCTCTGGATCAATTGACATACTTATTTTTTTTTAATTAATTAAGCATAATGTTATCGTAAAATTTTACTAAATACACTTACTGCATTGCATTTACATAATATGACTTTGGGGATAGTTTATAATTATTCTGTTTAAATGTTTTCTTAATACACACTTCATGTACTGAACGCGACCAAAAAAAAAGAAGGATAGGTGGAATTCAAATACTCAATATCGCTAATATCGTTTTTATATCGACACCAAATAATAGCTTTCCTTTATATTTATCAAACTTAAAAAGTTTTTAAATTTTTCATACAGTGCATCATATTTAATCGGAAATAGGATGTAGTTGACTTCTTTTAAAGAAACTCTTTGCGTATAATTAATTAAGTGTAATTAAATAACTGTAAGTTCGACTTAATGATATTTGAACAATATTATAAGGTAAGTGTAAACCCACTTTTCACTTGGCGTCCATGTTGCCGCTTTTATATTTACCTCATTAAAACTTAAAAGTTTACTAATTTAACGACTTCTGTTCTCATCTAACAAGTAATTTACAACTAATTATGCGATATCTATTTTTATTATTGTAAATTTGTAATGTTTTAAAGTTAATATTAATTGGGCTTGAGTATTATGTGAATGGGTTATCGAAACTTTTCTCAGCGCAGCCGCCAATTGGAACAGTGGACCAATTAATGTTGTGAATGAACATTACATTTTTGTTCTCATTGTATACCGACGCGTAACTTTCGAATCACCCCGTCAGTTTCGGTATCTAGATGATTTCTCCGCTCATTAAACAATTTAAAAGGAATTTAATGCCACAATGACTGGCTGTTAATTTCATTACCACCCACGGTCCCACTGAAGAGACTCGCAGTGGTAGGCAGTCATCACGTCGGCATTCAACTGCCACAACAATAGCGTATTGTACGCCAATGGAAGCAAATTGGTAAGATAATATTGTTAAAATGTAATTTAAATTGCAAAAAAATGTATTTATTGAGAAATGTGAATAAAATTAATAAATTAGCTTAGTCTGGTGGTTCACTGGTGGTAGGTCTCTGTTGCCGGAGACTGTCTAGATGGGTACCACCGCAGCTCCTATTTCAACCGCCAAATTGTAGTGTACAAACATTACTGTGTTCCGGTTTGAAGGGCGCTGTAGCTGGTGTAATTACTGGGGTAAAGAGACTTAACACCTTATGTCTCAAGGCAACGAGCGCAATGTGGTGCAGTGTACCATCTTGACTAGCACCACGTTGTCATGGGCAAACGTATCACTTACCATCAGGTGAACGTCTTGCTCGTCTCGTCGCATAGTAGTATAAAAAAAGTCTAATATTAAATGTAATTTTTAACAGTAACAAACGCTCAACATGTAATAAATAAGATTTTTAAAAAACGGCCGATTTCTGTATGTATATTCGAAAGTTATGAGCAACAATTATGTGAGCCATTGACACGGGCGTCGCTGCCGCGGTGGCGTAGGCAGCGGACAGGCGCACGCGCAGGTATACGATCTAAGTGGAACGGAGACAACACGGTCGGAGTTCTCGCTCTCGGCACGTGGTGGGGCTGATCAGTGGAGGCGCGGGCGTATGTTTGCTATCTCTGATACATTTTTCTTTAGTTAAACATCGTTCACGGACGTGAAAGGACTGTGTCGCGTTGCAGTACATTTTAACTGCTCAGTGGTAGTGTTGTTTCGATGTAAAAACTGATGAGTGACGAGGTGCCGGGTTATCGTCAAGTTTGGTGGCGCCTCCGCGCCCGCTGCTCCTGTTATGGGTGGACGAAGGTTGATTAAAGCTGCAGCTGTGCTGATAGCTTTAGGATATAGCAGTTTGCTGGTTTATCAAGGCGGTGTATCTTTTAACTTTCAAGAAAATCATCAGGGATCGTTGCCGGTGCCTGAGTTATCGATAGAACCTGTCACCAAAACAAATATCCATGACAGTATACAGATTAAAAACATAACACTGGAAGACATTTTTATTAGTGTTAAAACGACAAAACATTACCAACATACGAGACTGCCTATCATATTAAAAACATGGTTCCAGTTAGCGAAAGAACAGGTATGATTTCTATTAACTGTATTCTATAACTAATAAATAAATATGCATAATGTATTGATTATAATTAGTTTTACTAAAAGAAAAACAATAATAATCAGAGATATACTACCAGCAATGAAATAATACTAAAACCCTTCGTAAGTTAAATTATTATAAAACTCATTTTCCTTATAATAAAACTAGTAATTAAATAAAAAATAATTATATGTATTACAATAATTACACACTTAAAAATTATTCATAACCTGTTAATTAGTCTGTATAAATTTATTACCTCTGTTGTTTATGTTACGACATTCCAAGAACATTTATTATGATAATTGTGATATGTTATTTGGGCTCAATTCGTGATGTTTTCTCGGTAAAGATACAGGGATCATAGTCGGACTAATATTTATCTTCATTTAGCAGTGCTCTTACACGAACACCTTAATTAAAGCAAACACGTAACTTAGTTACTCTGCAAAAATAATATGTCCGGTCATTTCATGTACGCGGAATGATAATCTACTATTAATATATATCTGATAAGAATTCGGATAGAGTTTTACTCTGTTCGGAGAAAATTTTTTCTGGAACATAATGTTAGTTAAAACATAAACAGTCGAGAGTTTAAGAAAACTTTAATTTTAGACGTTAAAAGTCTAAGATAGAAAGTGTAAGCAGAAAAATTTGTATTACAAAGAATATTATTTGTTTAATGATTTCCTATATTTACGTGAATATAATGCATTTAATTAAACTATATTGAACGGATTTCCTTTTACTAAATATTACTTGTTCTTATAGGAACAGAAGAAACTTGTAACTTCGCACTGATGACAAAATTCGGACAAAGTAACTAAAAAAAGAAACTTTAATTTCATTCTTTCTTCATCGACGACATCATGTCCACTATACAGCTGCAATGCGAAGCAGATAAACCAGTTTCTACATCGTCCTCAAAAACCCACTCCCCATCTATCTGTCGTCAGCATCTGCTTGTAGCGTTATTTTCTCGCAAATTAAAAACTTAACTTGATTCCCACAACACCATAAAAAACTACATTCCATTTTAATTACAGTAATAATTGAAATGTACAAACAAGTTTCAATACAGGATAAACAAACGGAATCAGGTATTCACCTGTCCGTGTTTGGCGAATGTTGAAAATTTATTAAAAATTAAATATCTCTTGTACCAATACAAAAAGGACACCTTATCAAGTAAAACACACCATAAAGTTAGACGACTTGATATATTGTTTATTCGCTTATATAACATCGCAATTTTATTTAATAACTATGAAAAAAAAATATCAACTTAATTTCATAACAGCTATAAACATTTATTAAGTTAAATCCATCATAAAACTTTAATAGCAAAAAATTCTTGTTATTTAATAATAAGTTTCTAGTTATGGATGATCATTAAACCATTTTAACAATTTATAACACACTCATCAATGTATATATAATCATAGTGTTTATGTTGATAGTATTTCTATTAGTATTAAAATTCTAATTCCCGCTTCAATGCCCGGTTAGGTGTAAAAAAGCAAACAATAGAAAACGGTCTGAGACCAGTCGTGCTGCGCCCATTGCCTTGCGTTTCCTGAATCTGGAGCGTGCATAATCGACCGTTAATCCGGCTCGAAGGACTAACATAAATAAGTACGCGGGCCCTGCGCCTGCGCAGCGCGTGGCACGAAGGCGCGCGCCGGGCACGTGACTGGATTTTATTCTTTCACTATAGCCTTTTTGTGTTACATTCCATTGTCTAGTAGTATTTGATTTATTAATTCGTCTCTATACATTTTATTTAAGTTACGTTCGTTTTTAAATATTATTAAGCTTGTTGTATAAGTATAGTAACTTTGGAGAATGCCATTGGCAAACCACTCCATTATAACTGCCAAAGAAAGTCGTCGTGTGTTTCATCACACACGATGGCCACGACCCTGAAATATGACTAAGAAGAATAAGTTACTATACATAAATAAATACTTTAAATATATAAATAATTTTAGTTACAATAAATATTTAAAAAATTTCAAACTGATCAAAGGTTTGCTTAATATGGTAACACTAATACAAAATGAGATTTATTTTCTTAGTAACAGTTATAATAATTATAAATGGGCACCTTATGAATAATTTCGAATACTTTAACGATACCAAGAACCATAGATATTTCGCAGTAACTTTATCTAAAGTAAATGTAACCTGAACTAACTCAGGTGTGCCTAATGATGTTTACTGACGGAGCTCTCTCTTAACCAGAAGAGATAACATTAGCACTTCCTGTCCTAAATACGATAACACCTCCCAGGTACCAGGTGTCGTTTTGTTTTAATCTTTAATATTCTCAGAATATTTCACGACATTGATTTATAGGAAACGACTAAAATTAATTTGTTCTTTCATCAAACTTATCGTTAAATTAGAAAATGTATATATATACTGTCATTCTAAATACTTACTACGAAAGAGAATTATGAGTATTTGTTTTGATAATTCTATCCGTATAAATATACATTAATATATTATTGTGTTCACAACATAATAATATTGTATTCTTAACAAAGCCGTGGCTGAATGGATTGTACATTTAATCACCCAGTAATGTACGTACACGGTACACTTCGTTAAAAATACTGCTGAATGAAATTCTGTGTCGTTATAGTCAATGATAATTGTTGTTATACCAATTACGAGGTTTTTTCATTTATGTTAACTACTATTTACTTTACTACAGTGTTATAAATAAAGCTTTTGGTATTTACTAACGAAGGCACAATGATTCGAATATTTATTACCAGATTCTGGATAGATCTTTTACTTCTTTATTGTATTTAAACGAATGAATACACAAAAAAAACTTAAAATATAATCTCTTTTTAATAGGGAATACAGATTTAAATTAAATTCTTACCTGTAAATTGATGTGGTGGTTTTTATCTTCTAAAGCACACACTAATACCTAACAGCATTGTATCTAAGCATATCTAATTAATGGAAAACTATTTTGGTTTTACAATTATCATTTAAATTCGTTCGCTTAGCTCGTTCGTTAATAATTAACATTTCTTTTATAGAGAAACTGTAGAAATAAGTAATCTATAAAACTTTAAGAGAAATAACTATTCCGTTTGTTACAGACTTGGTTCTTCACCGACACAGACAATCGTCAACATCAGAATCAAACTAGTAAGTTTAATTTAAAATTTACGAGAGTCGCTGCAAAAGCGGAAACAGCTGTGCAGTCTATTATAAGCATTATACTAAAGATTCTAAGGTCTAAAATAGGAAAGAATTTATTCTGAGCTCGGTGTTGTTTTCCAACAAGAGCTTCTTTTAGTTTGAAAAATACTTAAATCAAATTTATTCTTTTCCATAAAACTGTAATAACTTGGGTAAGACATTTTTCTACTTTCTACACTTTTGTTTATAGATGGTCACATGGTAAACACGAATTGCTCAGCGTCCCACCAGCGTAAACATTTGTGTTGCAAAATGTCTGTGGAGTACGATCATTTTCTGGACACTAGTAAAAAGTAAGTAAAATACCGTCGTTCTTTTTTATATTACTTCAATTAAATGACGCTCTCAAATTAGAGTATAATATACTGAAGTTTATTGAATACTATAAAGTAAGTATTTTATAGATATAAACAAATTTCGATCCACGACCTTCGATACCCGCTGTGCTTAATCAAATAAAAGCTTTCTTAAAAGTTCAACATTCGAGCTTAAGATACAATGTAATAACAATTTCTTTTTCTATAATCTGAGTTGATTCTAAATGTGTAAAGACCGTTAAAACTATATAAGTTAAATGTGATTACATCCATAATATAAAAGCGAAGCGCAACTCGTTTAAAAATAATTTTAAAGTAAAAGATTTATTCTTAATGCTTTAAGCTAAAATGTTCACTGAAATAAGTTCATATATCTTGTAAACACCGTATATGTACGTTGGTTTCTTTTTGCAAATTCTGTTTATAATAAATAATAAAATCGTAACAGTGTTTAAAACAGATTTTTGTAAATTATTAACTATATTTTGGTCTGTTTCTTCGAGCCATACAAAAAATAATAAAGAGATCTTTAATCTTAAACTTAATGAAAGCTGCAAAGAAAAATCTTTCAATCCTTCATATCATAACCAGTTCAATTCTCTATTCTGTTCACACTGATGTCAGTATTTAAACATGTAGTTATATTTGACAATTTTCGAGCACCAGTGATTAATCACTACAGCTGTCACGTTACCTAGTCCATCAAAAATATTTCCCAGCAATTAAAACGCAATCAAAGCGTAGCCTGTTACCCGCGATGCGATAGATGCTATTAATCAGCCCCTTAATTATAGTCGACTTCAAATCCCCGCGTTGCAATTAACGGGCGCTACAAGAGATGAAAACGTTGACGTATGTGTCTAAATTAATCAAAGCAAAATCGCGAATCCAAATGCAAACATTACACATCACTAAACTTCACGTAATCTAATCTATTAATCGAAATACATTCGTGTAAATTTAGATTAAATAACAAAATAAACAACTCTCTTATTGTTTCCACGGGGACTTGTGGCCTTCTCTCAAAAGGACGCACGACCACAAAAGTTCTTGAAATATGTCAATATTTTCCTTTACCGGAAGCTCAAGTTCTAAACAAACAAGCATTGCTTCCAAATTAACTTGGTTTTTGCTATAATTTTAATATATAATACGACAATAATTTCGAAAAAATGTCCTCGTCAACTCTTCTCACTGCCCGTAAAAAGACGAAGAAGAGAATAAAAGCCTGATTTTCGGTTAAAAAACCTTAATTTTTTGCTATAATTTTGAAGTGTTTAAAATTTAACACAACACTAAAAAACATTTATTGCTAATCAGTGTATATATAGTAGCATGTGTAAAAGGTGAAAACAAACAACGAACGTAATTTAAAACCGACGACAGTGAGTAAAAACAAAACGCTCTTAACTCCTGTTTTGAGAAGTTTGTACAAATAACAAATGCGTGTAATTGTTTGACGAAGTTAAAAAGCATTACGATGCGTTCACTTCTTGTGTGCACTCAAAAATTCTTCACATAAAATCATTTTAAATATATTTTCTATACTCTACAAACAAACGCATTGCTTGCAAAAAACGTTGCTACTTATTTTGTGCTTACAATTTATAACATCTACCATATATTTTACCTGGTAAAGTAGCATTTATGGTTCATAGGGATTCCCTAAATATTTATTTCCCCATTCATCTTTAGCCTACCGTAGTCCACTGCTGAACATAGACGTCTTTTTTTCGTACAAAGTCAAAAGCATTAAGTCTGCTTGTTCAGCTCTTTTGTATATGATATTACTATGTAAAATTAACATATACAATAAATTATATTCAAAAAAAAAAAAAACACTTATGGTCTGTAACACAATTTACCTTAGTAGCCACAGAAAAACAATCACATGTAAACTAAGTAAACAAATCCAAAACAGTCGTAGTAACATTATATTTTTAAATCAAGCAACTTGTAACATGATATGTTGAGATTTCTAAAGTTTTAATACATAAAAGACAGTTACCAAAATAAAAAAGAATTCTTAAGAAACTAATCGTGTGAACGTGGTCTTATTGCTTAGTTAAAATGTAATTTTTTTTTATAACAAACTCCCCATATAGAAATGGTGGTTGGACGGTCTAAGTAAACTCGTGAAAATTGTGTGCCCAAAATAATATTGAACTTCGTCTTCAAAAACCATTAGCGGATGTTATGTGTATAGAGGAACATCAGCCTTGAAAAAAAGAGTTTAAAGAAAACATTTCGCCCAAGCATACCAACGTGGCTATGAAATGAAGATTTACCTTTAGTATTTTGATTTAAATAAATTTACTATAACCACAAAATCCTTGAAAACTTTCGATTCAAATATTTAGAGCAAAATAAAATTACATGACGATATGATGATAAAAATAAAATGACTGTTATAAAAATAAAAGAGTTAAGTTAATTATAATTAACTTAACTCTTTTATTTTTATAACAGTCATTTTATTAGGGTTTTATACATATAGCAAGTTTGTATATCGTTCGAAAGGGTTAACCGGCATTTATCCCGTCTGTAATTTATGTCGCTCGGTGGGTTAATTACGGTCTCATGCTTTCTTTGTAGAGAGTACGTTTTATGTGTGGTTAATGTATTTGTTATTAAATATGGTTATATTTGTCAATGAAATAGTAATTTTTAATGATTCTAACATACACTAAATAATAGGTAATATAATTTGAGTCAATGCTAAGGGTTGGGGTCTGTACAAACGCGTTAAATAAAATTTGAGCGCACAAACAATCAGAAGCACATTTCGTCTTCACTCTGACATATAAAAAAAATCAAATTTTGAAAATGAAAATATGAAATTTTATTCTTTTCATATCAAAGTTAAAAACAAATGGTTATGAATTATGTAATATTTTATTCGTCCCATCGTCGTGTCTTTTCTTATCGGAAGGTTGGTTGTTAACTATAAAATAGTTCAGCATATCGTGCATATGCAAGTTCTGACGGTCTGTTCCCATATGTTACATAACCATGACTTCTACCAGTTACCAGTACGAACCTTTGCCTTCTATATTACCCAACATGATCAAATGCAAGAAGTTATATTACAAAATTAAAAAATAACACAACTCTTTAATGTATTATTCAAACTGCGTTCTATTAGAAGTGTTGTTATGTGACCTGACCGCAAGTGTTACAACTTTAGTAACGAAAACTGCGTATCAGATATTCAGAAATTCGATGCAAGTTATGATTTAGCGGCACGTTGTAATTTGTCGTACGCCATGTTGCGAAATGCAGTTACGAATTGCGCGGGCGCAGCTCCTGTTATTTGTGTCGAGCGTAATGCCGGCAAATTATACCTTAGCTCTAATTATTTATCTGCACCTGGAGCAATAATTTCGTATTCTAACATACCCGCAACTCTACGTACAGTTAGTAATAATACTGTAGCCGTAAATACGTAACAAGCACTCGGAGGAAAAAAGTTATAAATTTCTTTTAACAAACGACATTCCGATACTTGAATGATGACTATAGTACAAATGCGTTAACTCAAACTGAAAAAAGTTCTAGGTTTTATTAAAGCTTGCGTGCTATACCCTCATAAACTATATCGCCAATAAACATCCGGAGGATACAGACATCAACATTAACAGAAACTGGGAAAAGTACTGCGGTAAACCTAAATAGGTAAATATTTATGAAAATATTTCCACATTATGGTAGTTTACTGGTATTAGGTCTTTACTACAGGAAACCGTCTAGATTATGTACTACCGTAGTGACTACTTCCGCTGCCAAACAGTGATGCGAACATTACTATATTCCGGTTTGTTAGGTGCTTTAGAACAACAAGACATATGTCTGGTGGCGACCAGCAAAATATGGTGCAAAGTTTATCATACCAACATTGTTCTGGATACCATACATCATCAGGAAAATATTCAGTTCGACTCGTTTGTTAAAAACACTATGACAAGCATTGTACTTATGTTATGTATATGATTAAAAGAAAGAAAAGAAAGAGTATACGGAATTGCAATATAAGGGAGCAATAGCTCCTGAAATATTTTTTAAACATGATGTCAACGTTGGTACCACCAACACCATAATTTTGATTATTGCCCATTGTTCAATAAATTTGTAGAACCTTTCATTTATCCGACGAAAAATATACATATTAATAATGTTTTCATTATAATAGATGGTTCTGCCACTTCGACGACGACAACTACGTGAACGTACCGCGCTTAGTCAGCGTACTACAAAAATATAATCATAAAGAAGATTGGTACTTGGGTAGGACATCGGTGTACGAGCCCGTTAAAATATACAAAAAACCTACCAACAAGGTAATTCTTCTTTTACTTATCCTTGTTTCATTGTTTACTGTAGACGTTTAAATTAACTATTATTGATTATTCCGTTTGTTACAGTTAATGTTCTCGTTTTGGTTTGCGACCGGCGGAGCTGGATTCTGTATAAGCCGAAGTCTAGCGTTGAAGATGTTGCCTGTTGCTAGGTAATTATTTCTTTTAAATTTAGTATTGAAATATAAAGATTTTTTTAGCAAGCTATCATTTGAAACTTTCACATTGCATTTGTCGTGATATTATAATTGAAATAACTGTAAAAGATATGTTTTGTATCAAGATATCTTATGTACAAAACTTACTCAGTTTTATGTTATATAAAAATAATAATTTCTTTCAGCGGTGGCAGGTTTATAAGTATTTGTGAAGGTATCCGGTTACCAGACGACGTTTCCATGGGATTTATCATTGGTGAGAAAGAGTTTCTGTATAATAATAAAATGTATATTTTATTGCTTTACATCTTTACTATTCTTTTACATTCAAGAAGCGAAGTTGTTATTTAGGATATAAGTTAATTAGGATGTCTATATCACAATCCAATTGATTTCTAGAGACAGAAGACGTTAAGTTATTTTACATTGTTACAAGCTACAACACCTTCCAAACAGGAAGACAAAAATCCTTGCATGCTACACTTAGGTAATATTTAAGGATAACTGCGGTTAAACGACAAATTTATTAAAAAAATTGTTACAGAACATCTGATGAAAAAGAATTTAACTTTAGTACCGGAATTCCACTCGCATTTGGAACAAATGAAACTTTTAATCCCTGAAACTTTCCGGGACCAAATATCCTTCAGTTATGCAAAAGCAAAGGACGAGTGGAATGTTGTCAACGTGCCCGGATTTGATACGACGTACGATCCCACGAGGTAAGCTAATTCTAAAAATAACTAATTTGAAGTAATGTTTTTTTGTATGAGCGATTCATGATTTAAGTATAAAAGCCTTTACAAATTAATATTATTATAATTGATCTATTAATTTTTATACTATTTATGAATTAGACATACTAAACTAATGATGTAGATGTTTCAATATTTGTGTTTTGCTTCTGTTAAAGCAAATGCTAATCAATACAACAATTATTATAACAATTTATTTTGTCAATTTGTTCATTTTTCTAAAAGACCAAGCTTTTTTTCCGTCTGAGACAACATTTAAAAAAGCGCAAAATTCTTCAGCGGAACTCTAGCGGAAAATAAAGGCAAATTTAACGTATAAACCGTTTCATTGTTGCAGGTTCCTCTCGCTGCACTGTTTTCTGTTCCCCCATTTTAAATTTTGCCCGAGATAACTTCGCAATGCAATACTATGCTAACACTCGAAACAAATATTTATTACCGATCGTGCAATAATGGAAGTGCGTCAATGATAATGAGACTTTGAAAATTTAAGAAGCTCGCCATAACACGGTGTTGTGATAGTTTTGTTTATATATCCTAATACGTTAACAAATGATTTGGTTCATATCATGACAATTTAGATACACGAGTGATTTAACACTAAGTGCCTAAAAGAAAATTACAAAGATCTGTGATATTAGAGAATATTTAATTGTAGATATAGTTAAATATATAGGCAACATGTAAAGATGTTGTATTTTATTCTCTCTTAGTCAGAAATGTTATGACTTTGTTTATAATTAATGTTGTTTATAAAATAAACATTTTTTTTTAATTATATCCATCATTTCTTTTAATACCTTACCTTACATTATTTCTAAACTGACATTATATTATTTATTTACTTTAGAAAGATATAATTTTTAAACCTTTTAGGTATCTATTTCAACTACCAAACTATTCATTTTACTTTGTTGCTAATAGTTAAACATTTATTTATAATATACGATTTACCATTTAGTTAACATGTTCGCCTCGTTGTTATAACTAATGTAAATATTTTAAAACTATAATAAATAGTCAATTATGTAAATTAAAACGTCTTTTCTTATATTTGTTCAAAGATTGATTATTAAGTAATCAATATCAATATGCAATAATGTGAAACATGTTTATTGATCAAGTTAGTCTGGTATGTGGCAAATCGTCATCACACGCGTTGGCGTCACCTTACTCGTCAACCGCTGATACCACACTCTAAGAATGTAAGGTTAATGTCCTCGCATACGTGTGGGATAATTCAGCATTATTCACATGATGTGAATAAAAATAGTAGATTTAACCAAGATTTAACATCAATTTGAATTTTTTGAAACGAAATGTCCATCATCAGTTATTATTTCTTATCACTTGTGGTTAATATTGCGATTGTGGTTCATAGCACCAAATTGGCGTATATCTCGATACTAACATCTGCAACATTTAATCAAGAACATGTAGTGTATGAATATAATTGCTATTAATAAGCTCTGCTGTAGTAATAATAGAAAATACGTCTCAAGTTATATAATAACTATTAAATACTATTATGGACATCAAACATTATCACTAAGACGAAAAGATGCAAAGCTTAAGTTATAATATACACTCCCGGACACATCTATCGGCCCACCTAGTGTTTAAAAGTTTTAACGGTGTCTAGCTAAAAATAAATGTTAGGTGGAGCAATAAGTTTTAATGCAGATTTAAAAACATACATAGGGGTTGACCAATAAATCTGCTTCAAAACTGCATTAAAACTTATTGCTCCACCTAACATTTATTTTTAACTAGACACCGTCGAAACTTTAAACACGGGGTGGTGGGCCGATAGATATGTCCGGGAGTATATTTCATGAATTCATAGTAAAAATTCACGGTTTAACGATATTCCAAATGTAATGGAAAACCTAAAAGTAGTAAATTGTATTACCTAAGTGCGATAGAGAAAATTGAAACATGTTTCGAAACTTGTTCAACAACGTTTAAGGGAGCGCGAGGGACACCTGAATAGATATTTGACTCCAAGGATACTTAATTTTATCCTAACACGTATTGACAATTTAGTACCTTTCAAATTTGAAACTTGACTTCGGATCGTAAATGGCCTCTACAAGTTCTCGTCTTACTATTTACGCTGTAAAAGCATCACAATTTATATAGTGAAATTGTATATCACAAATTCGGTTGAATTTATACAGGCCGAACCCCGTCTAGCAGTAAGTGGTAAGTTATACGGCTAATGTGTTATATAAATGCTTATTAAGTCCGTATCAAATGTTCACATACCATTAACCGCTCCAGTGATATGCGATAACAACGTCAAAACAGAAATAACAAGTAATTTTATCCGATAAACGCCTACAACTGACTTAAGACAACTTGTACTGCTCTAGAAACGTTTCGTGTGTGTTGTTATAAAATAAACAACTTTAACAACACACGCTTTAGTATATTTTCGTTTATCTGGCAAAGCTACATATAGAAGGCTGTATTAGTTGATTTTCGAAGCGTAAAATGTTCAACGGAGTTTCCTTTCTGTGATTAATTAAAGTGATTGACACGGCTGATTTGTACCGCGGCGGCGGGTCCCCCGGTTCATTCAGGAAGCACCTGGAAGCCGTGGCCGCGGTCACTTTCCTTTCAAATCGATTATTACCTAATGCAAAGTCACTCCGCGTAATTGGTTGCCTTCGAAATTTGTTCTAGATCACAACACCTGCTCTTCACGCATACGATCGTTAAGTTAACCACAAAATAAAGCAAACGGAGCTCACTGTTAAAAATGTTTTAAAAAAAACTTGAAGACCTTTTAATATGATTGATTTATAATTATATACAAATGGTGATCTGTATTATAAATATAAGTTTGTTTAACAACTGTAATAATATAATCTAAGTCAAAATCTCTTTGTTAATATATTAAATGATAACCATATTAAAGTCGTCTGTGAAGCTCTCTGAGAAGAAGTTACACAAAATTAAGGAAGATTCGTCTTTGTGATTACATGCAATTATAAAGTAATGCAAAGTTTAGTAATTTGTCGTATAAATGTGTAAACTGTTAGTATGCCTTTTATTTTAACGTAGTGTACTAAAGTGTTAATGTATATACTAAGTATTATACGTACATAAGCATAGTGAGAGGGAACAACCGCGATTGTAAACCGGCCGATTAGTAGAACTGGTTCACTTAATGGTTCCGTATAAACATAATTAAGGTCTCAAAGAGCGCCGATTGAACTCCCGCCCATTACTTTGGGAATGACAGCCAATTTAATAGATCTACATTTGTAACAACCCCAGTAGTATCACTTTTAAACTAATATCCATTTGAAGTAGTCTTTTTTAAAAAAAATGGTATTCTGTTTACGTAACAAAAGTGTTTAAATTAATTGACTTCATAAATTTTGAAATACAAACATGCGATCAAAGAGATTGTATGCAAAATTAATGTATACAACCTCTTTGTAATTACACTCTGAAGTGAGTTTCAATTGACTGTTGTATCACTGAGGAGAATGTGATGCCGTACCATTGTTTGGATTCAAATTCACGACAAAGGTATATATTAGATAGGCATTATTATCTAGATCGTTTGAAATACAATTTTACTAGCGTAAAATTCAAGTTTATAACACAGATACGTATATTTTGTATCTGATAAATCATTCATTAGTATATTCAAATTTAACAATTATGTACAGGGTAGATTCAATAACATATTTTATTTTATAAAATCGTATGTAATATCAGAGAGAGATCTCTCTTCTGTTGATAGGACTGTAGTCTGAGATTTTTTAAGTTGATTGGCAACTTCTATCAACTATAAGTGTTAACTTATTTCTGCCGCCGAGCAGAGAAGTGAAAACATTGAGTTCTTGTTTTAAAGGCGCTGTATTTAGAGAAATTTCTAAGTCATTATTGTTCGTATTACTTATCTTTAAGTGAACATTCTGTACGTCTTAATAAAAATAACTAATTGTGTTTAATATTTAAAAAACGCCGTGTACAAAGAAAGTTGTTTAGAATTTATTTTCTTTTCTCGCCTGTGCATGAAGAAGGAAACATAACGGTAATCGCCGGAAATGTTACAGATGCTATAAATAGCATATCAGTAATGTATTCACGAGTGCTTAGTTTTTTAATAGAGTAGCTAATTAAAAAGTAAGCACTCGGTGGCTTTATATTCGATTAATTTTGAATAGTTTTCGTACTGAAGTTACTAATAACTAGTTATAAATAAGCAGGTATTTTGTAATAGTAATAAGAGCGTATTGCGTATCCGTTTATATCGAGACCACCGGATATTGCTGCCAAGTGTACGAACATTAATATTTAATAAATTGGGAACTATGAAGTCGCTTTATTACCTTTCATTAGTCGGGCGCAGGCTGCAGCCACATCAAAGAGATTGCAAGGAGGTGACGACGCCGCGTGGTCTCCGACGTTATTTCTCAATTACTCTCAACATTCTCTAATATTAATTATTATTCTGTGTATAAAATAGCACATCTATTTTTAAATTTTGTATATCAGGGCATTGTCTGAAATATCCTATGTCTTTCCATACAGAGAGTAAAAGTAATTTTGTCTATATTTTTCATTATACTTCGCGTGTATATTGGTCTTATTATATACTGTTTCCTTACATCTTTCAATATCTCCTGCCTCTCATGGTTCTCGGGCAGGGAATGTAATCTAGACTGGAAGTTTACCTACTTTATGTGTATAGCAAATTTAAATATTATTTACTATAACTTGCTATAAAAATTTCGTTCTTAAAAAGACAGTTTTCTTGTTAATAGTAATTTGCTTAATATCAAAAGCTATAACAAATGGGACAGAAAGCAAATTCATGGAATTAAACTTGATTATCAACTGAAAACTTCTGTATCTAAACTTTACTCTGATGTGATAGAAAAGTCATCAAATTTAAACAATTTCCATTTTTCTTTGGTTGTTCTTTAATATTCCAAAAGTTGCAAGATGAAATTTTTCTTCTTAATGCTGCAGCGACAAATAACAATCACAGTATTCAATGTTCAACTTTCATTACTATGAAATTATGGAGTTAATGCAGAATTTCAGCGTTGCATTGAAAAATGTATAATAAAAGCTTTTATATTAAAAACCAGCAATTGCAAAAGAAGTAGTGGAGTGCTAAAAGAGTAGAAAAAGAACGTGATTGCTAGTACCGTATAATCGACTACTACGAAGCGCCTAATAGGAGCTTTTTTTTACTTGAAGCGGAGATAAACCGGTCTTGTCTCAATTAAGTCAACCCTTGCTCTAACAGCAGAGACATGTTAAACATCAAAGAGGGCCGTTGATTAAGATACATCGCTGGTTACTTAAATACAATGTTGGAGGATCGCCAATTACAAGTGTCTAAATAGAAACTGTTAATATCGCACAGATTGTAAATATCAATGACGGTATCATAAATATCATAACCGTTGATATAAAGCCTCCAATTTATATCAAAAACTTAAAATGATCATGTAATAAAGCTTTCATATAAAATTTAAGTACTTATGATAAATATTAAACCAAAATAGTGGTGAGAACAGATGACTTAAATTGTTACTGTGTTGTTTTCTATTATCACGTACAACAGTATTATGGTCAACGTCCGCAAATGGACAGAGGGACAAAAGGAGTATAACTATAGATAAGTTGTAGAGATGTAGATAAGCAACCGTGGCTACATTGCAATGGGCGCGACCTCACGACGCTGCCCATTGCTGCACCTTGAACACGCGCGGTCGTTACTCATAACGCGATTGCCAAGTGAAAGGATATTACAAATCGACATCTAATACATTTCTATACAGTCCATTTAATTTCCAAAGCAAAAGACCATTTAATTAGAAAAGCAAAAGATCTCATTTGAAGAAAGCGGAAGCTATGGGATAAGTCCACATCTAACATTACCTTAATAAAGCTCAATGATAATCATAACTCTCAGTAAAGTTACCTGGCTTTATAACTACTACACGTTTCCACTAAAACTATGATAATATTCTTTTTCGAAAGAAGTTTATCATAAAATATATTCTGCTGCCACGATAGTGTCAAATCAATATCTTATAAAAAGGAACTGGTGTATTTTTCAGGTATTTGACAATTTTTCACTAATTCAATTCCTTTCATTCAGACTCAGTAATTAACTTATTGATTATTATTCTAATACAATAACATTCTTAGTATTTGTTTAAACAAATAAATGATTGGTTTCAACATTAATAATGGCGGACGCATTTCAACACCTATCTATACCCGAGTTAATATAATAATAATTGCTCCCGCGTTTTCAAAGTCGTTTATATTCAAATCAATTATAATAAGTTAATTTAAAATTTGATCACAACTTAAATCTTTCTTTTTCACCCATCTCGATTCGATATCTTAATAATATTCATTTGATAAGAAAATTGTTGATTTAATGAATTTGGGAGCATATTAAAGAAAATACGTTAAAAATTTAAGGGGAATATGTACAGGGCAAGAATATATAAATTTTATAACAAGTGTATGTAATGAAATATAACGGAATAAATAAATTGTATACCAATTATCGTAATAGTTTTGGGACGGTTTGCGAAACTTTGTTGTAGTTTCGAATTCGACATTTCATTACGATTGGAAACCATTTTCTATTTACGTCAGCTTGCTGAGAATTGTTCAGATTTGTACCAACAGTATTGCCATTACTCTGTTCCGGTATGGGTGTGGTAGCTTATCAAATAACTATTACTTGACATCTTAAAAAAACAAAAATTATTAAACTTTATGTTTGAAACACTGAATCAAAATTATTTATAAATTTTAACAGATTATAAAAGTAAGTAATTCATAGGATGCGAGTTAAATTCGATTCTCACAAATGACCTTCGACATTGTAGTTATTATGAACATGATCATTGGAAACTGACTCCATTCAGTAGATTGTATGGCATCGGCCAGCCCTGCCCGCCTGAATACTAACGACCTTTGAAATGTGTACATTACACGGACATTTAAATGTCCCCCTCCGTAACCTACTTTTCGCATTTCAAAAGCGGTCGCTTACATTGATTTGTTTCTCGTATACGTATATGTGTTCCGTTTCTGTATTAAAGATGACGTCGATGTCTTTGTATATAAAAAGCGTAATATTCTAGTTAAGATACTTCTCAACTCAATCCTGGGTGTGGCTAAAAGTTTAATATAAATCGTAGAACAAAAATCGTGATGTATAAAAAATATATTCATTAATATGCATTAAAATAAGATATTTGATAAAAAACGATTTTGAATATTGATATAATTACCAAAACCAACAGAATGTATAAATATAATGGAATACAAAGAAATAAACATTATATTTTATCTGTATGTTTATACAAATTTACCAATATTTTTTAATAAAATATGTGAGAGAAATATTGGAGTATATTATTAATGAAAATGTACATACGAAAAATCTACTTTGTATTTAAATATTTAGCTAATGAATATTTATTCGAATACTAATTCCAAACATTTTTTAATATATCTTATTTTATATGAAACCTCCTTTTGTGATTACATTATAAAGTGACTCAAAAGCCGCATTTGAGATGTGATTTAATTTATGAAATTTTTACTACAATATGCTAGCTAGAATGAGTAGCTATTTTAACCCGTTTAAACTATTACATACACACAAAAATAAATATTGTATATCTTACTTATCGGAACCTAGGTCTGAAAATAACTAGATTCAAGTCACGAAGCGATGTAGCATGATAGCCATCTCTAGTCAATAGTTGCAGGTGCATAACACGAACAATTTGCAGAGCTACTTGCTTTCTACATTTAAGTACGTATACAATGGGTATTAATTTTAATAGGTTTACCTACAAAGAGCCAACCGTATAGTAATATTAAAAAAGTTAAAGATTATCGCTTTCATATTAAGTTGCATGTTTTAGAAATAATATTTGTATTATTTTATTATCTACATTTTTCTGGTTAATATTACTAGTATGTATTTCTTTTTCCAAGGTTTACTCAAAGAAATCTCTTTTTAGAACTAACTTTGCCGTTCTCATGTAGGTGGTAGGCAGGCAGGTTCAAATATTCGAAACTCTATACAATTTAGACCCGTAATCGAATCTGCGACTTTCGTCTTGTTAGGCATTCGTTTACTATTCCATAGAGGAAGGTTATCGATCATCGATAACGTGGTCGATACATTAAATTTCTGTCCACACAATATTGACTTCCATTTGTTACACTCCTTTCGATTTCTACGTCCCTTTTGTTTTTATACCTAACACAGTACAATCTTACTTAGTAACTACATACCTAACTTTTCTTTACTCTAAAAACATTTTAATTTTTGAAGGTTTGCTGATTAATAACGGGATATGATACAGTCTAATATGTTTGTTACGTTGCTACGAGTAGTACGAAAGCCTCAATATATCACGGACACCTGTTATATAAATCTCACAAAATGTCTCTTGTCTTACAACATAAATAACTAAGTGTCTCTTAGTAATCCGCATCTGTTACAATTACACTTGAATTATAAGCACACCAAATAAAAACACTAAAATATTGTACGTCTGTACTTGACAGTAGGCATTAAGATCACTGATAGTGCAGTCGGTTAGTAAATAACTTTGATGTGTTGATTCGGACAATATATTTAGTTCACTGATTTGCATATCTAAATCTCTTCACGTTTCTTGTATAGCAAACCAGACGTAATAGATTATGAGACGGTATCTGCTGTAAAGATCTCATATTAATATTTTAAACGTGGACTAAGTCATAAGCCAGCATCCGTTAATGTAATTAGAAAGTTTAACTTAAAAATATATGTATAATTTTATTATAACACTTCCGCTTTGTTTTAATAACTTATACCACAAATTAATTTATACCAAGTGATTGTATTAGAGCCTTGGGGTTTGGGTGTGGTCAAATTGTACTAGTCGAAGTTCTAGTTTAATTATAAATGTATATTAAAATTCATAACATGGAGGTTCTTTGAAAATCCATTAACGTGTCCACTATCATGATCATATAGTAATGTTATTTCAAGTCCTGTAAATTCAAATTAGTTGTACTATGAACATAATTTAATTACACACTTAGGTTTTGCATAAACTTTGATAACCCATAGACAACATTTAGATACAAAAATATATAATTTTTTTTAATAAAACGACGCCTTCGTGGCACCGCTTCGAACAGCTTGTTTTTTCATAGACAGACGTCCCCAGTTCGATTCTGGTACGAATGTGCTGTAATTTGAAGTTTGTGATTTTACCTATATAGCACTCAATATCAAATATCTTAGTTTTTAATAAAAAACATATGAAAATGTGTTAACTTCTTTTGTCTATCTTTTTGTTGTTGTTATCAAACGAATGTTTATGATTCCCAAATACTACTAAGTTAATAAAAAATATAGTTTTTTTTTTTTTATTTTTTATAACTATACGTGATTAAATAACTTTTAAAAGATCATGTTTACATGAAATTACTTTCAAATTAATCGCCAATAAGTGTTTAAAGAAATCCTCAGTATACTTGCCGTAGACGCGATGGAGAATTAATAAGAAATTAATACTAATCGCAGTGGAGTTCCAACGGGTTAAAATTAATGAATAATAACTATAAAAATAATTTAATTTACGTTTATTAATACAATAAAAAATTTGATATCACCACGATAAGAGCCCGTTACAAAATTGATATAATTTCTAGATTGAAATATGATACGATCCAATTTACATGGATCTGTGATCGCTGATCAATTTTAACGACATGAGGTCCGGCGTAGTTTGTGAATTCTAATCTAAAATACCAGTTCTTATTAAACGAGTCCTCATAAACAATAAATTATTACAGTTTATTAACAGCTCGGTTATCTCACAACGTTCCAGATCTTTACTACGTCACTTCCTCTACTAAATTTTAGTTTCTCATTATTAATGTTAAAAGTTTAATGTTCAAAATTGATTTTTTTCTTTTATCACATATGTTTAAAGAAGCCCAAGATCGGAAAAGTTTTCTCAATCTGATCGCCAAACTTCAGTTTAAAGAAGGAACCTCATGATGATAATGATGATGATGATGATGATGATGATGATGATGATGATGATCACTTAAGTTAAAATCTAGAAGCTAAAGGGACAACAAAGAATATTTAAAAAAAAAAAAAAAAAAAATATATACGATTTAACAAATTAAACTAACTACTGCTATATTTATAACTAGTTAAAAAAAAAAACAGAAGGAATCGTCATTAATCGCTTTAAAATAATAGTTTAAGAAAGGATAGTTAAATAAAATAAATCCTTTTAACTTCTTTACCGGAAATGATAGGGACTCTATTATTCCTTCACGAGTATCGGTGACGTGATTACTAACTAGAACATTAGCTGCAAGCTATTATTAAGAGCATTAGCTTTAATGCGGCTCAACTTTCTCCTCATTTAATACTTCCGTATAAAATTTACAATTTACGTTCACCTGATCTCTTTTGCCCCTTTATAAGTGGCAAATAGCTATCAACATTAATATAGGATACAACATTGTTAATGTTTGTTGTTTATATTCTAATGTTAATACGCAATTCATATAACCTCATCCAATTTAAATCTGTATTGGTTTTTTATCGCTGTCGATCTATTTCCAATACAATTGATAAACGAAAGAATATATTTTTTAAAACCTAAATCATTATGAAAATCTGATGAACATTATCGCAAAAGGTTTTATCATCCTCTTCGTTTATGTTAAGAAAAACCAAAACGTTTATATCTCCAATTTAATATAATTCAACAGATATTAACTTTCCTAAGGGTAACTTTGTGTCGATATTTATTAAACGTTTTAGATTCCAATTATATCAAATGCTTACCGCGGTTCATTCGTTTTCCAAGGATTCATGAAAACCGCAATTTCAAACCGACGCCGCAACCAACGAATAAAAAGTAAAACCTCAATAAGTACATAAAATTGATACGAAGCCGGCGGCGGAACTCTGTAACCGCGGCGCTTGTAATATTTTTCATTTAAACCTTTTATAGTCGACCACATCTTACCGACTTCCGCTTTGAACGGCCACTAATAGGCGGTGCGGTTTTTTAAACTTTTCTATTGGTATCGGGAATGTCAATGAGCAAAACTCCTTTGTGGTCAAAGAATTAAAAAAAAAATTAGTTACTGCTTACAGAAGAAAAGAACTCCATCTAATATAGTTTTAAAAATATCTATGAATGAGAAAATTATTTCATAAATTAAAGTGATTTCTATAAAGCATATCAAAATTATTAATAAGAAAACTTGTCCTGGTAAATCTTTTGTCCTGTGCCAGAGGATACAGCGAGTTAAATTAATATTAATCACGCTTATACACATATATTGTTAAAGAAGAATACGATCAAGACAAAACAAAATTTTTAGAAGAACTTTCTAGCAATGTAAAGAATTAATAAGAAAGTGTGAGTTGTTTTAATTAAAAAGATTATTTTTTAAAGCTTCTCTTCTCTTCTATCTTTTTCACTTCACATAGTAATAAGTGACAGTATAACTGCATGGTGAAGCCCTTTGATTATTGATAACTGTCTATTAACACAAACAGATTTATTCGTTAACTTAATAAGAAATTTTTCAAAGAATATGTACATCAACGTTCTAGATTAAATTACAACCATATGTAATAAAGATATTAGTTCATAATTCTGAAGTAAACATAAAGTTAAACGTCTGATAAACGAATGATTTATACGCTAATACTGTAGTAAGATTTGCAAAGCAACTTAGCGGAACGGTTTATTTTTAAATTCAGCTGAACTGCGGAAAGCGCAGTAAGCATTTTCCTTGAGCTTGAATAATATTTTACTTATTTGGATCCAACGATAGCACTTAAGTCAGCATCGTGTCTGAAGACAGCGAGGACGTCGTGTGCGGTCCGGTCCGCTCGACTTACCCATATTCAGATTAAAAAGCTCGCGTTCAGAATTTGTCTGAAGCAGTTTATCCACTCGCTTTGCATAAACTAGA
Source organism: Byasa hedistus (assembly GCA_029286795.1). Classification (NCBI taxonomy): domain Eukaryota; kingdom Metazoa; phylum Arthropoda; class Insecta; order Lepidoptera; family Papilionidae; genus Byasa; species Byasa hedistus. Next base: position 2,805,394 of record JAGSMW010000016.1, read on the forward strand.
TAACGGCGTTCGTTTGAATATTCATGAATAAAAGTCTACGTATATTAAAATTGCGCAATGGAATATTTTGTTATGTATTAAAATATCTGTGAAACTACACAGGGTCCGCGACGATTTAAAAATATTTTTGTTAAAGATTTAGCTTCTGGTTAAAAGAAATTTTTATTAAATAATCCTGACAGTTTATAATATTCTTTATATGGATTTAAATTAATTATAAAATGGATTAGTAAATAGAAATGTAAGTGGGCGGGCCACATAGCGCGAAGATGAGACTCCTGATCCGACCTGCTAATAACGATTACGTATTGGTAAGCGCAGCGAGGGATGACGACCTGATGAAAATCTTCAGATGAAGGTGGTTCAGGACTGACTGTGACTAAAATCGGTTGGAGAGGCCTATGTACATGATTGGTAAATAAAACGTAGTTAGTGATCTATTTCCAAGTCTAGAAAATACTAAAACAATATAGACATAAAAAAATTAAATCATATCGATTCTTTGATATCAAAAGTTATACACATATACAAAATATGTATCTATTTCAGTGTAATCCATAGCAGGGATTTTTTAGTTTTTTTTATTCAAGGCAACGAAGACCAAAATATTCACCTGATAATAAGTCCACCTGTTCATAATAAAGTGGCGCAAGTTATGTTATAAAACACAACACCACATTGTGCTCGTCGACTTTAGACTAAAGTTGTCCCGTTATCCAAAAAAATTCAGTAGCTACAGCGCCGTTTAAAATGAAATATAAGTAGTAATATTTTCACACTTCCATTTGGCGACAGAAAAAGGAGGTTCGATATTTACTTAAACAGTTTCTGGACCCACCACTAAACACGCTTAAAATATCACTTCCGTCATTTTAAACATAATCATATAATATACTTTAATCATGTAAATTATTGTCAACTTAATGAGAATCTTCCTTACAAACAAATCTTAATACGGGCTTAATCGCAGCTTAATTAAAAGTCAAGGAGTTCAATAAATCGTTATCCTAAGCTGTGTTAGGAATAATCGATCAATTAATCCCACGCTGAGAACGGTAATGAATAAGGAATTGAACGCGGCTCATCATTACCATCATTAAATTGAATTGAAAAGGATAAACATCGTCAAAATAAATCACTATCCTCATCTCTCTGGCTTGTTCCCGTTTAATGTATTGTCGCCAATGTGTCCTGTACTTACATACCCTTCTATCAGATGTTTACTCACGTTTCATTCCCTTTAAATATTTCCTTTTCCATACAATCTATTCTTCTGTTCTTTATCCTTCATCATATCACATGCATCATTCTAGTAACATGATCTTCCCTCCGCATTGTGTCTATACCATGCAAACCTATTGCTCTTCTTCTTCTGTTACTGCTACTTTCTCGCTTTAACTTATGTAATAATGTTTAATCTTTGTAACGCCACTCCTTTAAATCTTTCGCTCTAGTCTTTCGCATTTCCATTTCTTTCACCCGTCCTTTACATCGCCCAACTGATACATATAACACTATAAGTCTTAGAACAGTGTTAAATAAGTCATTTAAGTTTAAGTTAAAATAAATTACATTGACAATAAAACTAAACCAGATTGTTCTATAAAATAAAAATTGTAATCAAGATTCTTGGCTTCATGTTTAACAAGGTTGTACATCTAAAAGATCGTTTATTATTCGTGTGTGTGGCGGCAGGTTTGTTATTTCATTTGCTAATTTCATAAATTTTCTTTAAAAGTTAATTTCAAATTCCTCTTATAATCCTAAACGGCCCAACCACTAAAATACAATTTATGTCCAATTAACATATCGACAAATTTACATAACTAAATGCCGTAATATCTTATACATTTGTTTGTAAATTAACCTATATTTTCTCTATTTTATTAGTCAATTGAATTAATTTTAAAACGTCTGCAAATTTACGATATGGTCTACTTCCACAACTGCTTCGATAAACCAAATATATGTTCGTCGTTTCATCATAGCTATTATCATTACAGCGTATTGTTTTACTACTAAACAAAGGCCTTTGCTATTTCTGTCGGTTATTACTATACGTACGCTTATCTACCGGATTGAGATCACAAGAGAAGCTGCTTTTTTCCTGGAGCTGCCTTCTATTACGATTGAAGCGAAGAGGATATTTATCTATCTCTGCTCGTTGAACATAAGTATTAGATATTGAGGAAAAATAATTGTGATTACAAACATTTTGTTAGTAAAATAGTAATTGCATTCTCATTTTAAAAGACTGAAATGAAAAAAACGAAGACTACGGCATAACTTCGTTTCGCTATAAAGGACAGGTGACTGTAAGTTTCGCTGCATTCTTGTTTGAGGAGTATACGAAGTGTGAACTCTGGTTCTTGAAGTGTGAATGTGAGGACTATGGCAGATTAAATATAAATTTGAACAGATGTTTCTAATATAAGTATAGATGATTTTGTAGATGATGATAAAAAGGGAGGGTATGTCATCGTTTCGCTATAAATGATAGGTGACTGTAAGTTTCGCTGCATTCCTGTTTGAGGAGTGTACGAAATGTGAATGTGAGAACTGTGGCAGATTAATTTTATATTTGAAGAGATGTTTCTAATATAAGTATAGATGATTTTGTAGATGATGAAGCATAGTGCATCACAAACAACTATTGCGCTGGATGACAACAAACTAAAATTGCTGTTGAACACAACGAAGCCGAGTGGAGTGGGCTTAATGAAAACGTGCCAGCGATCGGCGATGCGGGACCGCTGGCGAGTAGCAATTACGCGCGCATAAACCGAGCGTAGATATCGCGTGTACACCGAGCCACGCCGGCACTGAACCCGCCACTCCTCGCATCTAATTAGCTGCAGGACACACTCGTTGTTTATTTTGCCAAGTCCTGCCAGTCCGGTCAGCGCGCTCCGACGCGTTGCGATCCATCACACCAGCAACATCGACATTAACATGCTTAGTTACGTTCGCGTCTCAATTCAAAAGAATATTTTTATAACATGGCGATACTTTAAGTTTAGTTTTTATTTGAAGATGCGTTAACAACAGCGAGACGTTAACCTGATGGTTACACGTATGCCGATAACAATGTGGTACTAGTGAGGATGTTATACACTGCATCGATTGTGGCTGTCGTCTTGAAATATAAGATGTTAGGTTTCGTTATCGCTGTAATTTACTAGCGACATCCTCGTTCAAATGGGAATACATTCATGTTGGAATATAACTATGTGATAGTAGAAGTAGACGTTGGGGTGGCACCTACCTAAATGGTTAGTTTATATAACTAGGCGACGAGACGATTGAAGCGTTCATATTAAGTGACAGGCTTGTTTTAAAAGATTTAAACACTTATAAAATTATACTAGTCGCCTTTATTCTTAATTTGGTAAAAAACAGATTATTATTGTCATCCGCTACTTACTATTTTAAAACAAAAAGCAGTTATATTTCATTTGTACTTACCCTTCTATTATAACAAAAGAATCACCGCAACAACAACTTTCAAGTTTTTCTTTGTAAGTTATTACGTTACGGGCTCTCTCAGAAGCATTACTTTAAATTCTAACTTGTATTTTCCTATGTCAATGTGACGGTCGCGAATAAATGAATCAGAATCATATTAAAATTTTCAAACGATCTTTCTATTTCCTTAAACGATGCTTCAGTTCGAATTAATAACGCAGACAAGAAAGTATTTTTACCCGACATCCGATTCCTTTGATAGCAATAAATAACTCCATCAAGAGCTGGCGGTATTAAATTTGCGTCTATTGATATAATCGGCAGTTCTTTGTGCTCATTTGTTACAATTGGAATTCGATCAAGGGAATGATTTGGCAAACGTTTCGTCGAATTAAAATGAGGGAGTCAAGACCCGGTTTCGGTGAGCGCTGCGACTATTACCATAATCAATGCTTACGCTAACAAATTGTTTGAAAACTCCGTTTGTGAACAATGAGTTCGTTAATCAATGGAATCGTACAAAATGTTACGTTTACATTAATTCTAATATACAACTATTATTGACTAATATTGTAAGAAAAATTACTGAAAGAGCAAACATGAAATGATATAAAACACACAAATAAAAAACGCAGTGAAGAAAAGACCGAATAGTAGTTATTTTAGTAAACAAATTAATAGTAATGTTGCTGTACAATATCCTAGAGTAAACTGACTGTTTTAAACGAATATTTTGTAGAAAGTTATCTCGTAGGAATTAACTACTTGGCTACAAAGTTAATACTATGTACAAGATAGAATTATATATTATCATATACCAGTAGTATTCAAAATATTATGTTATTATTGCTTTGTTTACTGTCTGTCCAGAGTTGAAATATTTTATTTTATCTGTGGTCTGTACATCTTGAGGTTTCTTATTATTTTTTGCTTGCACATCGCTCCTCGATTATATCTTATTGGTTATATTCTCGGCGGCTCGTTTACACCTGCCATGTTCGCAGACTCAAGAGTCGTTTCGTTGCATCTTTAATGGAAAGGAGTAATTGTTTTTTTATACCCTAACTCTCTCTTGATGATTCAATAAAATACAATTTATTGTACGCAAGGTTATAAAGACACGAGCCTTAATGTATTAAGGACATAAGAAGACTGTTAAATACTAAATGTTGTAAAATAAATGAGATGCAGGTAAAGCTTTAGAATATAAAGATTACTAACAATGTTATAACTTTACATAATTTTTATTATTCTTTTCGGTATTAGTTACTGAATATAGTTATAAAAAATACATATTGGCAAGTTATATCTTTACTAAAAAAAATATTATGAAATTATAAAGATGATTAAAAAAACATTATAAAATCATCTGATAGATTTACATATGATGGATCCAGCGTCAGTATTTTTGCATCATAGATATGCTTAACCATGACAACCCCCTTAGCGATTATTTAAAGAAATCCTGAATTATATCTATACTTAAAAACAACATTTTCAGTGTACATTAAAAAGTTAATGTAGGTTAGATATATACATAAATGAGCGTCGACGTAGACGAGTGGAATAACATTAGCTATGCACTTAGAAATCCATTAACTGTCGTTGAACGTGTTTAAGTACACACATTTATGTTTTCCCGGTACGTACTCCTTCAAAACAATAATAACGCCGGCTCGCAATGCGATTGAGTTGTTTTTTTTTCAGTTTGTTATAAAAAATCTCATATTTATCGGATCAAGCGGACAGAGATAGATCGCAATTCATATTTCATAGCGCTTATGAACCTTTAACAGATATTGAAACTGGTTACAGCTAATGTAAATCAGTAAAAAGAATATTTATAATTCGTAAGTAAAGTGCAGTTAATCATTATGATTATTAAATAATCCTAAATTTACGCCTTCGCATTTCCAGGTGATAGTTCGTCACTAAAAAAAATTCACTTCACTCCTCTCCACTAAAAATTGACCTTGAAATGAATTTAACTATAAACCTAGCTAGTCTATGATAATGATTAGAACATTTGGTCACAAAAGTTTATGTCCTAAGTACCAAATATGTCGAAATTTAACGGTTGAACGATAGGTAACTATTTTCGTCACCACCCGACCCACACCGCCGCTCCACCCACAACAGCACGCGTCCACTAGAAAACTCCACCCACGTATTTGACCACATGAATTTAACCGATGTGAATTAGTCAAACAATAAATCAAGTTAAGTGTTTAAGTAACCATTACCGCTTCAAGTTATTAATAAATGTCAAATGAACTTACAACAATTAACAAACTTCAGCTATCAGTTTAAGACTAAGTAAAAATTATTTATAAGGAAATCTTTAAACATTTAAATGACAATTTTTTTATATCAACTACACGTTTCGTGTTTTGCTTGTAGTATATGAACAATAATAACAAGTGTAGATTACTTATTAGTAAATGTTCGTTGGTTAATATATTCACAGTGCATCACGTTAAGTCAGTTGTAGTTTTACCAACTACAGAAGTCTTCAATTAAGTATATACGTAGAAGAATTGCTGCGGTGGTAGTACAATGGTATTTATCAAGGAAATTCTTTTTTATCACGGATGACGTCTTTAGAAGTAATCTTGTTTTTAGGTGAAATGCTTAAGCACTCCCCAGTTATCATAACCATTCCCATGACATAGGTTATTCTATAACATAGACACAAAACTGAGATATTTGTAACCCAACCCAGGCTATCTAAATGAGCAAAGACCCCTTAAACACAAAACTCGTGAACCAGAACACACTTTTAGTCGCTTTCTTTATATCCAGATTAGAGAGCAGAGGAAAGAAGACCCATCAACAATTTTTAACAGTTATCTGATTAACACCGGACAAATGATTATTGTTCTTTCATCAATTCTCAGAAAATTAATTGAAGCACGGCAATGCAAGATGTCGTAATGGCGGCCTGTCGGACATCGCTCGCTTTGTGCCCGTCACCAATCACAATGATTTTAAAAAAATGATAATGAATAGATTCGTTGCTCACAGCCGCCTTTGTACCGTGTCGCTCGAGGGCTTTCCCCCCATTTCAAACGCCATTAAAACAGATTGTATGTTATTTAATAAATTAAACGACAATTATACTCTCGAAAAGCTATCATTTTCATTTAGTCCGGCGAATAAAGTGATGAGAGTGCCGTTTCAATTCGCGTTATATAATTTTACAGGAATAAATTCATAACCGACATTTAATTTAGGCTTTAGCATTTGAAATGGAGGTTATTTAGAATACAGTTTTAAATGTACCGATTTGAATATTTAAAACGGAAATAAAATTTTCACAACAGATTCTACTTCGAGATTTTAGTCGGGACGTGTAAATTTAAAGGATAATTTTATTTCTTTAAAGCCTTAAACCCAGCCGCAAATAGCGTTGTGAGAGGAGGCTACGAATTCTAATAGCAGGAAAATAGCTTTAAACGTATTCTTAAATAGGAACGTGATATACTTAGATTCGTCATGATTTAATGGATCAAAACTATGTGTAATAAATGAAAAGAGTTTTGGGTTGGCTTTGCAGAGGAACAATAAGAAATCAGATAAAATCCGACACGGATTGAACACATAGAAGGAGCATTTACACGAACGGTTCGCTTATTACGAAATGGGATCAGGCCAAAGTATTAGTGCCTCAAGTCATTCGGACAAACAAACCAACCTAAATTAAGAATCCCCCCGGTCCCTGAGTAATTAAACACTAGCCGGGATTCCACGCAGTATAAACACTGTATAGTCCGCCTTCATGAAATGTTCAACGCCATTTTTATAACTGTCCAAACGGATGTACGCTTACAAATTGAAAATGGTTTATTCACTATAGTTTTTAACGCAAAACTGGATAGATTTTTTTTAAAAAAAAACTTTACTTCGTCAGCCTAGATTCATTTTATGCTACGATTTTTTTTACTATGTAAGTGAATTTGCTGAACCATTGAATTGGTTTTGGAAATAGTATCCAAATAAAAATCGAGTAGATTCCCAATTCTGAATGGTCCGGTAGAAGTTGGTCCAGTTAAAACTAAAAAAACGACTTCTTTGTCTATTTCATATCTTCGGAGATTGTTATTTTTTTAGAGAATAGTATTATTCAATAACATAAGAAGGGAAAAAGCTCAGTCCTACTCTACTTGTCATTATGATACTGTCAAAACATTATTATATTTACTGTACTTTTGTAAATTAACAATTGTCCTCGGTAGTATAGTGGTAAGTATCCCCGCCTGTCACGCGGGAGACCGGGGTTCGATTCCCCGCCGGGGAGAACTTTTTTTGAATTATTAGCAGAATTCTTAGTTGATTAAAAATATATAAATAAATAGCCTACGTAATTTGTGTTTGAAAATAACGTACCGAATCTGAATTTGTCAAACAAATTCTATTTAAATTGAAGCAATTGTGAAGCGCTGTCAGCAGCGACCGGTCGGCGCCCGCTATTTCCGCTTTCCACGAACTGCTCTGAACTTTCGCTCGACTGCTCTTAACAGGGCACACGTGCCTCATTCAACCCCTGCTGCCTCTTCTGAATTGTACCTTCAAAATATCTTTACAATATCGATCAATGATATTGCGAGATATAAGTAAAGATATTCCCACTATCTTCTTCTTTGGCGTATCCTAAAAATTTACTAAAATCTACGAAGGGAATAATTGCAGGAAAATGACGGCAGCTATCGGCTCTCTTTTTATGGATGCTTATGTCATCAGTGTTAAATATTTTATAAACATATGAATAAAAATGCCGTATATACGAGAATGCAAATTTTCGAAACTATTGTTATAATATTCATGACAATGGCATTATTTTCTTGTTTTTAAGATACAAAATATATATGCATAGGCGACACAATTAAGGATATTATTAAAAAAAAAAATGCCAACTCGAAATTATTCTATTAACAAGATTTGCGATGACAGAAAGAATTTTAATAATCTTCTTTTTCGAATTCAAAAATGTCACTAATAATAACCAACTTAAATGACAGCGAATTTGCAATGCAAATATCAAATAGATTCATAATTGCTCTTCCTGTTTAATCATGGTTATGAATTCATGTGATTTTCAGCCGATAATTAACGAAATTATCAACGTTTATCACTTACTCGTTATCACTAAAATTGTTGCATACCTTAGTTATTTATTTCAAAACGTTACATAAATATTACACTAGTTAAATGGGGATCTGTGAAAACAATTCAATAAACAATTTTGTTTTTAAAGTTATCTGATAATATTATATTTACCTGGTGGTAGGTCTCTGTTGCCGGAGACCGTCTGGATGGGTACCACCGCAGCTCCTATTTCAACCGCCAAAGAGTAGTGTGCAAACATTACTGTGTTCCGGTTTGAAGGGCACTGTAGCTAGTGTAATTACTGGGGTAACGAGAATTAACACCTTATGTCTCAAGGCGACGAGCGCAATGTGGTGCAGTGTGTACCATCTTAACTAGCACCACGTTGTCATGGGCAAGCGTATCACTTACCATCAGGTGAACGTCTTGCTTGTCTCATCGCATAGTAGTATAAAAAAAATACGTTAGAAATTTGTTTACGAGGCAAAATGAAGGCGACAGTTCAAGCCTCATTTTTCACAAAATTCTCTTCTCAACGTTACTCTAGAAAGATTTACGCGACAGTTGTCTTGACAAAGCGAGGGGCACAAAAGAAAATCGCCTGCGATGGATTCGCTTTAATAAAAATTTGATTTACTGGTCACGGTAAAGTTGCCTTAAGAAAATATTCCCCATTTAACACAAATACATAAAGCGATTCGTAAATAACGTTTTCTAGTTATCTTTATCTATATACACAGCAGGTTAAAATCTATACAAAATTAAATTAACATCAATCAATTGTGGCAATAATTTGTAGTTCATTTATCGTAAACAGAAATAACATAGTTTAAATGTTAACTTCTTAAGAACAGTCTGTCCTTGACATTGAGAAATAAATAGAAATTTAATCTTATGTATATTTGTAATAGTTACTGTGCAAAAGAGAATACAACGATTTATTTAAACATATTAATATCTAAATTCTCATTTGTTCTAAACTTGTCGTTCCACCATCTGCTTAAATGTGCCTTTGAAACAGAGTTGTAAATAACATTAATTCGAAATTTATGCCACAAAGCAATATCTTTATATGGTACATTAAAAAAAATCCAATAAAGCACGAAGCACCTCTTGCTGTGTTTTTTTATTGAACGATCGCCCACGAAAAGCCGACGAGATTCGCTTTGTGATCCATCCAATATTGTTGGCAACGCTCTGACCAATTTCGGAGCTTTCGATTAAGCATTCTATCATTGTATAATTGCCTCGCTGTCAATATACATAATAAGCAACAAATGAATTATTTCTGTTTTATAACTTTACCGTTATATTCTTAAAAAAATATCGCAAAATAATTTTTGACATACGTATTATTAGCCAATAGATATATCGTAGCGATAGGCCATGTGTTGTCTACATCCAGCAGTTGACCCCGACCACCAGATAGTTGATTTACCTTGTGACCCGCCATCACTCTGTCCATCGATACTCTTCCGTCACTTGTAATAAAATAATAAAATTTTAAAATAAAAGTTGGCAATGCTACTACGACTCCTTTCTGCTTTCCATGACCGTGGATCACTTAACATCACATGAGCCGCTGACTCGTTAGTTATAATATATAAAGTATAAAACCTGTTTATCTCATAATCAGAAAGTTATATCGATACAAAAGTTAAGAACCGGATTAACCTACTTTTGGCCTTAAAGATCTCACCGGCTCCCCCACGCCTTTTTGAGAAGTGAAGCAAATCAATAAAGTAAAGTAGGAAATGACGTTGTAAACAAAAAATCAAATTTTAATAAAATTCTTATTACTACTAAATCTTTATGGTAATTTTTTTAAACATACACAATAATGCAATAATATCAGTAGAAGAATAGTTAGTTAACTAGTTAAGCATTATTTTGAAATTAAATTATAAATCTCGCAAGATAAACAACACTAAACACTAAGATATTCAATGTTATCCAATCGTTTTCTAAATGTATAAATGTTTGTTTACTTTTGTACGTCATAATTGTTATGTATCATCTGTTAGAATTTGACCGTCGACGGTAATTGTAAACTTTACCGTTCGGATATTTGCTGTAGTGCGTGTCACCGTTTCGTTGAGTTCGTGAACAATAATTAAGTAGTCATTCATAGTTTTTCATTTTTACGATTTTTTTTTTTTTCTCTTTTAAATAGCATGATTTATTTACCTTTTGTTCACTTCTTTGATATTCATGTATTATTATTGTTATTTACTATCGTAATTTCATCAAGTGAATTGTAACTATGTTGCTGACGGGTGGTGCAGGGATATAACGATCACTCGTAATATTTTTGCACATTAATATATATATATATTTTTTTTATATACAAATATTTATTTATAGTATTATAGAACATATATTTTTATTTTATTTATTATTTACGTCTATATATATTTCTTCATGGAATGTCTGATGAGGATTCATTTTATTCTTTAGATGACACGGATGTATTATCTAGCGATGATAGTTATCACTCCGTAACTGGAACGTTGAGCGATTTGTACGAGGTACATTTAGCCAAAGTCGGTCTTTGTTAAACGTGTGTCATATTAATGCACAAAGTGGGCCACTCACTATAGCCAACTCGAAGAGACTTTTGGTAATGCCAATCTTCATGCTGTTCTGATCTCGGAGAGTTGGCTCAAACCTAATCTTCTTTCAACCTCTTATCCCCTTCCTGGCTTACTCTAATACGTAACGATCGTGAGGGCAGAAGAGGAGGTGGTGTAGCTATATACCTCCGCTGTGACTTTCCTTTTAAAATAATTGCCTCTTCCTCACCCGTTAATTTCACAACTGCTGAGTTCCTCTTCCTCGAAGTTGGTGTCCTAGGCATCAAAATTGTTCTTGGTGTCGTTTATTGTCCACCCTCAGTAGATTATTTCTCCAGTGTCGAAATGATTTTGGAATCTATAGGGTCGGAATATTCGCACCACATCATCATGGGTGATTTTAATACAAACCTCCTTGCTCTTTCCTCGCCACGGTCTATCAGGTTACAACAATTAATTAAGTCAACTGGCCTACATGTGCTTCCTTTACAACCCACTCACCACAATATTAAGGGTGAAGACACATGGCTGGACTTAATACTAACCTCAAACCCTTCCCTCGTCTCCTCCCACGGCCAGCATTTTGCACCTGGGTTTTCGCACCATGACCTTATCTACCTTTGTTACATTTTAGAACCTCCTAAATCCCGTCCTAAAGTATTGCACAGACGTTGCTTTGGTCGTATGGATGTTGAGAAATTACGTACAGTACTTCCACTTTGAATTGGGAAGCCGTTTTTAATGCTAGTACTATTGATGAAAAACTTTGTGCGTTCAACAATGTTGTCCTCAGCTTGTATGACAGCCACGCTCCTATTAAAAAAGTGAAGATCAAGCGTCCACCAGCGCCTTGGTTAACTCACGAAGTACAAATTGCAATGAGACAAAGAGATAAGGCCTTTCGTAAATACAGAAATGATAGCTGTGCAAAAATTGGGATTCATACAAAATTGCAAGAAATCGCTGCAACCAGATGGTACGCAACGCTAAACGCCGTCACATTCTTACTAACATTAATTCATCGTCCCCTACAGCTATTTGGAAGCTCCTTGGAACTCTTGGGATTGGCAAAAAAAATAATGTTGAACTCCCAGAGACAGTTGATTTAGGTGATATAAATCGTTTTTTTTGCGCCCATACCCCCTTGGACTACCGAACGAAATGTGAAACCTTGAACTACATCAGGGGTTTACCTAGTCCAAACTTCGAAGAATTTAACTTCTCCTTTGTTGTTAAGGAAGAGATTAAAAAGATTATCCTTTCCATCAAGTCCAATGCACTAGGTTGCGACAATATTAGCCGTCGCATGATTATCTTTATCCTGGACTACCTTCTTCTTCCTATCACTCATATTATCAACTTTCACTTAATTCTGGAATGTATCCTTCACTATGGCGTAAAGCATACATTGTCCCCTTGCCTAAAATTACAAATCCTTCCTTACCATGTCATTTTAGACCCATATCTATACTTCCATTCTTATCCAAAGTACTCGAAGCTTGTGTACATAAACAATTATCGCAGTTTGTGTACCATAATAGCGTATTAAGCCCCTTTCAGTCTGGTTTTAGACCGAGCCATAGTACCGTTACGGCTCTTCTTAAAGTTACAGGCGATATTAGGACAGGCATAGAGAACACCAATGTTACCGTGCTGGCTTTAATTGACTTCTCTAATGCATTTAATACCATCGATCACGACTTACTACTTCAGATCCTTTCCCATTCAATGATCTCTTCCGCAGCAACAAATTGGTTCTCTTCCTATCTTCAAGGACGCCAGCAAGTGGTTCGCATCAACGAGACCTCATCAAGCTGGTGTAACCTCAGCGCTGGTGTTCCTCAAGGCGGCATATTATCTCCTTTGTTATTTTCAATATTCATCAATCTCATTACTCCTGGTCTTCAGTGTGCGTACCATCTGTATGCTGATGATTTGCAGTTATACGCACAGGCGAGTGTAGACAGTGTAGATGTAGCGATAGGCATGGTTAACAAAGACCTAGAATATATTAAGAGTTGGTCTCAAAAGTTTGGGCTAATCGTTAACCCTTCCAAATGTCAAGCCATTATAGTGGGGAGCAACCGCACTATCTGTAAACTAGATACAACAGTATTACCTTCGGTATTATACGATGGTAATATCATTGAATTTTCACCTTCTGTTAAAGACCTTGGACTTCACATCGATACAACTCTCAACTGCAGCAACATGTGGCGAATGTTAGCCGCAAAGTAACCGGTACTCTGCGAGCCCTCTACCGTTTGAAAAACTTTCTCCCGTCCAAGACCAAAGCAGTGATTGTGCAAACTTTAATTATTCCTATTATTGACTATGGTGATGTGTGCTATTTCGACCTGAATGCAGACCTCCTTAATAAGTTTGATCGACTTCTAAACAACTGCATCCGATTTATTTTCAACCTTCGCAAGTATGATCATGTGTCTTCTTTTCGTTCACAGCTAAATTGGTTACCTATCCGTCAGCGGCGAAGTCTGCGTTGTCTTAACACCCTATTTTCTATTCTGACATCTCCAAAACCACCTTCTTATCTTACTTCCTATTTTACATATTTAGGTTCTAACCACGATAAGGATCTTCGCTCATCTAACAACCTCCTTCTTTTGTGCCCCTCGCACACCTCTGATATTGTTCATTCTTCCTTTCCTATTCAAAGTATCCTTCTATGGAATGCCCTCCCTCTCGAAATCAGAACAGCAACTAGTCGTCGCTCTTTTAAGAAAAAAGTACGGGAACTTCTCAACATTGCAAGTAACGAATCTTCATAATCTTTTATGTATATGAGTATGTATTTTTTATTTTTTTTTTTATTAACTTTGTTTATGTATTTATATATATATATATATATATATATATATATATATATATATATATATATATATATATATATATATATATATATATATATATATATATATATATATATATATATATATATATATATATATATATATATTATTTATATTTTTTTTTTTTAAAGCTTGTTATGCTATGCACCTACCTCATAAATTCTCTGCACCACCTAAGGTAGACTGGCAGATAATGCCTAAGGCATTAAGTCGACCTGTACACTTTAGTGTATAAATAAATAAATAAATAAATAAATAAATAAATTAAAAAAGTAACGAGATCAGAAATGAATCGAAGAAAAATCACCGTAAAATAGTATTTTACAGTACTGCGAAACTACTGTACTTTTGTGTCAAAGGTAATCGGAACCCCAATTACTAGTAACGAGGTAACGAGACAACAGAAGTCACTTTATTACAATTTTATCGAGTTGTATAAAGGGATCAATTGGGCAGAGTTTACAGTAATTGACACAATAATGTATTTTTTAACAAACTCGTAATTGTAGCGTCTAATAAGGTAGTCCTTATATAAATATCTAATATGAGCGTCTGATATACACTCCCGGACACATCTATCAGCCCACCTAGTGTTTAAAAGTTTTAACGGTGCCTAGCTAAAAATAAATGTTAGGTGGAGCAATAAGTTTTAATGCAGTTTTAAAGCTGATTTTTTGGTCAATCTTTAAATATGTTTTTTTTTTAATTTTGAATTCAGGATTATGAAAAAAAAAATGAAAATTCAGTCTGTTCATTGTTTTCAACAACCCAGGAATGGAGAAAACTTTTTTATTTCGCACAAGTTGGATTTTTTTATTGATGTTTCCGATTATTGGTTCCATAAAAAGGCAAATCTAAACTTAGAGCTAGTTTTGACCAAAAAATATGGATACTCTGCCTGAAATTGTCGCCCAAGTTGTAAAACTTCTGCCGGCCAAATCAATTCGAAATTACAAAAAAAAATAAACATACATAGGGGTTGACCAATAAATCTGCTTCAAAACTGCATTAAAACTTATTGCTCCACCTAACATTTATTCTTAACTAGACACCGTCGAAACTTTAAACACTGGGGGGTGGGCCGATAGACGTGTCCGGAAGTATATAATTAAAAAAACTATGTGAGTAACTAATCATCTCACTTATAATTTTATAGGCTTGAATTCATAGTGTCAGGTAATAAATATTGTACTACTAACGAAGCGTTAAAATTATTCAAATATAATATAAAGTGAGGATTATAGAGTAATAGTAGATAAATATATATTTTATCGTACTATTTCATCCAGTCACAAATATGTATCGGCGTTATCTAAGTTAATCGGAAAGCTGTGCAGCTGCGAGGGCGCTTGCCCTGGGCGCAGCGCGCGCTCACCTCCGCAGCCAATTTACAAAGCGACCGTTTATTTATGTGAATACGGAACGGGTGCGCCCGCTCACGAACTGCTACCGGCCGTTGCTTATTACAAATGTACCGCGATATTTCAGCACCGGAATACTTCACTGCTACAATACCTATTTATAGCTTGATATTAGCCGATTTCATTTGTAATATGCAGCTATGTCTATCGCTTAAGGACAATAAACAACATAAAAAACAGTACTACTACGTTCCTGTTCAAAAGGCTATAGCTACTAAAATTACTACGATAGGTAGATAATGCTGCAGCTTAATTAGCTGCTATATAATAACCAAACAGAAGAAGACTCATGACTAAAGACATACCGGTGATTTAAAGAGAAAACCCTTTCATTATTCAGAGACGTGAAAAATGCTTTAATGTACGCCCACCATAGGAAGAAGATGGCAGTTCTAGAAAAATAATAAATAAGAGAGGCTCCGCTTTTGTAACATAGTTAATTATTCAGGTAACAGGACAAAAAGACAAATTAAAAATAAACAGATTTCTAACAACTTTCTATGGATCAAAGATCAAATCCAATCATACCTCGTATCCCAAAATTTTACATAACAATTTAATATTAAAGAAGTAATTGGAAATACAAGTATAAGCAAGGTCAGCAGACTTTAATATTGATTATTTGCTTAAGATGCACCGAAACTCTTTTTAATTATTAATAACATTATCACTTTTTATTTATTTATATTGTTATTTGTAATTTTATTTTATAGGATCTGTACTTAAATGTTGTTATTAGTTTTAGATAGATTTTCCACATTTTCTTACAGTTATAATTAATAAATTAAAAATTTCTTTCGGCGCTTTCCAACATAATCAATGTACATTGAAACCTCATTTAGCCTTACATATTGTAATCAAATAGAATATAATATAAATTGTTAACGCTGTTGGTTTCAATAAATAAATAAATAACAGACGAATAATAAGCAAGCGCGATAATACCTGAAGAAATATACAACTTGAAGTAAATTGTTTTCAAAAATGGACTTAGAATTTCGCTTTCATTAAATTATCAAGACCGCACCGACATATTTATAGCTGCATTAAAGTGTCTTGCTTTCAAATTAAAAGAAATAAAAGGGTAGAATACAGAAGGGGCTTGCAAAGAGATATGAGCCTATCTCGCTGTGTTGCGCTACCCCGTGTAACATAATCTCGTTAAGATGCTCCCCGGAGCAGCTGTTCTCTTACTTATGAACAGAGAAGACATTTGTTCTGCGGTTAAATACCTCACTTTTATATACCGCTTTGCTTTCTTACATTTTTTTGCATTACCCTTGTTCATCAATCAGTTTAATCTGACAACAAATAATGTACAACTTTATAAGTACACGCTAAAAAGAAAATTAAAAATTAGGTTTACTTTTGTTGCAGAGAAACGGGTATAAATACAAATAAATACTAAAGAGTTTTTGTATTATTCACATTTAAATACCTACATGTGATGTAATTACATAAAATAAAGTGATTTTTGTAAAGTACTATGTGTCTGCTTTGTACAGAAATTTAGTTTTTAAAAAAAAATCTAAAAGAAAAGTTTAGAGTTTTGTTAATCGTTCACACTAATTTTCTTTAAAATTCCTATAGTTTGCAGTGATTAATATGTATGAAATCATTTAAGTTTCATGTTTGAGTACTGACTCTTTTTGTTTTTTTAATTTCGTAACCCAAATGATATATTTCTAATGCAGACATTTAACAAAGGTCCGCGATAACTAAAGCTCTAAATCAAATTCTTGTGAATAATGTAATACTCCTAAGACAAAGTTACAATGAAACAATATTTATGAAGGAAACTTTGAAATGAACAGCAGGTGTTTAAAATTGCTAATAGACTAAACTTCTCCGCATACTTTGGATTGAATACGACTGATTTTTTTTTTTATTGTTATCTTTATTTTACATTATATTTCTTACTTGTGGAAAAATGTATAATATCTTTTAAATTGTCTTTACTGCATCCTAAAGCAAGTACATAAGATCTGTTTATGAGATAGAATATAACTTCGCCTTATTGCATAATAAAATAGATTTTGTCTAAATCTTGCTGGTGGACTATGAAGAGCTAAATCAGAAGCTAATTAATTGTTAATAGGCAACGTTATACAAACTAAATACAATCTAGCATAAGCAGTGTTTAAGTGTATTGTATGTGTCACCTGAAGTGATTACCACGACCACTCTGTCAAGAGCGACAACAACAAAGAAGAAGATGTCAAGTATTGGGCGAAGTCTACCATTTTAGAAGAAAGTTGATCAAGAAATGAACGTAGTTAAATATATACAGATAACTAAAAATATATCAGTGAAGTGAAAAAGAAAATCGTCATTAGTATTCAGGTTTCATAAGACATTTTAACGTCGATCACTCGACACAGGTGTATAGTTGTTTGTAATTTTTCTAAACGAACATTTTTCTAATCAGTTAATGGTCCCCAGATATATTAGCGGGTGTAGACAATGACTTTTATAATTTATCTATTCAGAGTGACTTGGAGAAGGTACGTATTGTAAATGGGGTGTAAGTGAAACTTTTACTAGGGGAACTGGGCGAACATCCATCTATTTAGGCGCACCATTAGTCCTGAAAGGTTGTGTAATCAAACAAAGACAGTATTGCTTTTCGTATAAACAAAGATATTTACGCCCATACGTTTTTATAAATTATATCTTTTAATTGTTTTATACAGGATATTAAAGATATCTTATCAATGTTTAAGAGCACTTTAAATATTACATTACTTTTGTCTGATTTAGTTTTAAACTAAGATATAATTAAGAAGAAATTATGTTCGTCTATAGTTGTGTGTTATGTATATAACTACAAGCAACACATTTTATTATTTGTTTTTCCTTTACTAAAAGAAAATTCTTTTTAGGTTTAATCCCGCTTTTGTTCCGTACATTTGAATTTAGTTTTAAAATTATTGTACATGTGTATGTGTACATTAAGAGATAAATAAATGAAACTAAATTCAAATTTCTGTATAGAGACAAAGCGACTGTAACTGCATATTGTGCTATATGAAGACACTAGAAATTGCCTTTTAGATCGGACATGCAATGGGCGTAAGTCAAAATTGGCAATTTATTCGTACGAGCTACGCCGGTGTCCGGCCGGTTCAGACTAGATAATGTTCGTTTCAGCCGAAATAACTCACATAAATTGAGTTAAGCTGCCATCCTCTCCATACCCAGTTTCCACTTTGTCCACTTTTCGATACCTAGTTTCGCAGCACTTTTATATTTCGTGCTACTAGTTCCAACTGTAATGATTGAAAAGAAAACTTTCAAAAATTTCCACATGAAGTTTTGAATATGTTAGAACAAGATAAATGAGTATAATTTATAAAGTTTCAGTGTACACATTTTCAAGATCTATATCCATCGTTTTGACGTATCTAATAATTACGCACATTAGTGGCATATTTATGTCCAATTTTAATTGTTATATGATCCGCAAACATTTATTTACTATTTTAAGCAACAAACCTCGAAATGGCGTCTTTAAATCTTGTATTAATAAAGAGTCTAATTATTTACACCATTTGGTAGCCGTAAAAGTATTAGGTTCCTTTCCTATTTGTTAACATAAACCAAGATCAAGAAAACAAGCTTGCATACCAATATTAAGACTACTCTAAAACTTGCACCATCTTAAACTCGTCGACAGACTAAAAATAAAGCGTTCGAACATCTGTATTAAGATAAATGTTAAAAAAATATTCTCTGTAGCGATTCTAGTTTATCCGAAACTCTTAAACCGAAAGACTATTCGTAACTGAAAACCATTTGAATGGATATTCAGTGACATAACAAGGCACATTGGAAAATAACAAGCTCCCGCAGCGGTAAGTAGCAGACACCTACTTCTGTGTTTTATTTATCGTGGCAACCTAAAAAAAATACATTGTCTTTATACTTGCGCCCGATCATAAATCTTGACACCGACACGCACAGGAAACATCTGTAATAGAGGATCAAATCTCTAATACAACATCATTTTCCTTATGATTTGTGTGTACGCTTTTTTTATTTCTTAATACAACGAATCGATACAGAACAATGACGCGTTAGGGTAAAAACCCACAGAACTACATTGCGATCGTTGCGTGATATGAAACATAAAATGCTGTTTCTCATTTAGCCAGTAATTTTAGCTACAGCGCCCTTCATATTAGAACATAGTAATATTTCCATACAACTAATAGGCGGCTTAAACAACTACAGTGTAGTTTACTTTCTACGATATGAAAGTCACCTCACATTTTCAAGAAATTAATCTTAATATACAGAGCCTCTTGCTGGTGACTATCAAGGTTAGTACCACCTATTGCGACTGCCTGAATATTTACGCGATAAACATGATATAGATATTCTAATATCAGGAAATAAAATTCTTTAAATCATAGCCCTAAAGTCTATAAATATAAATATTGAAGATGACATTACACAAGCACTCATAATGAAACTGCTAATAAATTTGAAGAAACTACGCTGGCCGAGGCGCAATCCACGTATTGTTCCACCGCGAAAGGGATCGAGAACAAAAATACGAAGAGAATACGCCCGCATGTTCGACGGACGTCGCACGAGATATTTGTGGGAACACCAGACACGTGTTCACGTCTGCCCCCTCGTGTGAACAAGATGCAAGCAGGAAGATGCGATAAACTCATCGCCTTCGTTTTACACACTCCCTGTTCAATATTACTCAATAAGGGGTAATAGCTTTTAACTATAATAACTTGTTATAATAATCCTATTCATATTGCCATTCTCATTTTTCTTAGAACAACACCAAAATTTTCAATAGATTATTTTCAGTACTTAAGTTATTCAGTTGAAATTCATTGTTGTTAGTATTCGTGTTTATAGCTTAATTAATTTAACGAATGTGCTTTTCGTAATAGATAATAACTATTCAAAAAATCTAAGTGCTACTATTCCAGTTTTCTAATTCGTAAGGAAACATAACATAATAAAAATAATCAAAAACATATTTTGAATAATATTATTAAGCAAAAGGTCGATATGAATTTTCAAGCAATGATAAATGGTTATATGTGTATAAGTTGACAATGAAACATAAATAAATGCCATAACATAAGTCGATGAACATAAAACAACGGGTATATCAACCAAAAGGTTCAGCGAGCCCACGTCATAAAACGTCTAAAATTTGTCACCGATAGCGAAGAATGTACGCGAACAATATTGTTCCCTTACATTTCCCTTTGGCCGATATTACACCTTCAAATATAGATAAGGCGCTTCAGGACACGTGTTACGGAGTTAAGTTAAAGTAAAGGCGAGGCGAGAAACCGTTACGATAAATAGCAACTGATAAATGCCAGTAACTACGCTCTGAGCGCAAAGGACACAGAAATAGAATCTAATATCAGCTTTCCAATGTAAAATAGTATCAGAGCCGGTGACCCATTAAACTGAGAAATGAGAAATCTTTTTGCAAGGTTATTTAGTTTAACTTAGTATATTTCTATAACAACAGTACAAAAATTAAGTTTTTCTTATTTAAACGATGTAAAAACGTAACCTCAACATCTATTAACAGTTAGTGGGAACGAGGCTGTGGATTGTGAAGCGAATTCGCTCAGAATACTCTAGCTGTTATGTGTTGACAGCTGAAACAACAATGCTGTTATGGCTCCAGATTTACAATATTATGATGATAGCTGACTAGTCAGACTTGATAGAAAAAAGCAAGTTATTAACTAAACTTTAAGCAACTAGAATTGGACAAATAAATTCCTTGCGACAGTAAAATATTATCACCATGTAAACATTTATCTAAAACTTGGCAATTTCTTGAAATAAATCTTACTTATCACCAGTCCCTGGAACTGTTACATAATATGAGTATTTAAACGAGTGCGAATTTTGTAACAAATACTTTGTTAAAAAGTATTGCTGTTATACATATAAAAATATTTTAAATTAACTTTTTTGCTGTATTGCGTATGAAATATAATTCCTTTAAGTTGATATATATGTGATGAAGTATATGTTTGAAGCACTTCCAGAGCGCCAGTGTAGATGTAATTCAATGTAAGCTGCGATATATCAGCGAACCGGACTATTACGAGGGAATCGCGTGAGGACCGCAACGACTTTTCTGGATTTGAGTTGCGGTTTCACTTAAGCCGCAAGATTACCATTTATATTTCGAGGACTTGTTTTTTCTTTCAACAGTAAAATTATTTGTTTACTTTAATCAGTAAATGGGAAAAATAGCGACGTTGTTTTATGTTTTTAATATAAAAACGAATAAACTGTAACCAAATTTTATAACTCCAAAGAAATATCAAAAACCAACACAACGGTAAAAAGTTTATATCTTTCATAGAGTTCTGTTAAAATTCTAATAAAAGAAAAAATCGTTTCGATAAATTTATGTAAAAAGAGAATTTGTTAACGAATCTGGCGGCGTCGGTGGCAGAAGCAGCATGTTTGGATACCCTTAACGTCACCGAAGTTGTTGGTGTGATAAAAGCATTACGACCGCGAGCATCGGGCGCACAAACAAAACGCCAGCGAGCAAACACTCGCAAATGGCGCCTGCGGTGCGCAAGCGAAATTTTAATTCAAGCCGCAACATCGCCCGGAATCTGAACAGCGTTTTATTATACATAATGATATTCTTGGATGTGCATTTTACATTTGAATTGAAATTGCAGGCATAAAATAAGCAATTCAGCCCCACGACGTACCGCCTTTTGTTTCTGTTTATTCATGTTTAAACGTTTGAAAGTAAGAGAATATTGTAAACGCCCGATGATAACAACCATCATTCAAAAAAATATTGCATTTTTGGGACGTATGTAAAGAAAATCCCTTTATGAGTTCCCATAGTTGATCGTGGACGGCAAAATTTCGAGAAAAATAGTAAACAGCTAATGAAATGGTTTGCCGATATAAAGGATGGGCCTTTTTCTCAATCTGTACACCAAAACTTGAAGAACATCATGATGATGTTGATGAATAATGAAGAACGATAAATTATTCTGCTTGTTTGAAACATAATATCATAAGACACAATTACTCTTATAATCCTCATAGGGTTTGAAATTTAAATTTTATTACGATACTTTTATATTCATTACATGAAAACGACGATATAATGAGAAACTTTTTCTGGGCAGTAGTTTAGCATTGACTAGTTTCAATATTATTAACTATAACATTAGATGATTGTCTATTTAGCAGCGTGGGGAGACAACATGTAGAAAATAGTTGGATGCTAGACTGATGACGTCATGTTGAACAGTAGACAACGATAGACTGAAATGAATCCGAGTCTATACAGATATGATTAAGTAAAATAAATGCAAATAAAATTATTAAACAACTCAATTAGTATTCACGCAAATAACACATGTGGTCGCAATCTCGACGGTGTTTATCATAATTTTCGCACAGAGCTTCGACTAAAATTACAATGTACCAGCTAGAACTGGCAAGTGGGACGTCCTTGAATTAATCGGGGCACAGATGTTGTGGTACAGTATTAAATTTCTTTATATCACAACAAAAGATTGAGCGTTAACAGTTTATTTTGTTCGAAGAAGCGACGAGACGAGATGAATGTTATTTTGATGGTGAGTGATCTCTACCTATAATAATTAAACGGTAGCATGTTAAACACTTCATCACATTATCGTCGTCGCTCTGACACACAAATGTTAAGTCTCGTTTTCTCTAGCTACACTACACTTCAAATCGGAACGTTAGGTAATCTAGTAAGTCTAGTAATAGATACTGACCACCACTATAGTGTCTATTATAAATACTTTTTAATTCCAAAAAGTATCTATAATAGAATAGGTCCTGAATCATCTATTTTTAGACAAGTTCGCGATGAATCGGACATCATCCCGTTGCTATTTGAGTTGCCTTCAATAGTATTGCTCTCGACTATAAAATAAAGAATCCTTAGTCTCGTGTAGTAATTTTACAGCGATTTCGCAAATAAGAAAATTGTACGTTTAATTCATTACTACTTTAAACGGAATCAAACGCGACATCAAAATTTGTGAAATTGATTTTTAAACGCGTTGCGATAAGTGTATTTTTTTCAAAACATTAACCTTATCCTTTTATTCCATTATACAAACCGGTTTTTTGTAATGTTTAATAATACAAGCATTTTGCATCTCAGTTCCATAAAGGTTGTTCCAGTTGTAATTTAATTAATAAAGGACTTGCTTACATTAGTGTAATGTTTCATATTCGCTCGCTACTCAACTCCTACACGAAGTCTAATCAAACACGCGAGTTCACGCTCTCAGCCGCTCCCTCCCGAATATGAAATGTACGGTTAATTAACTTTTAGACACATCCTCAAGCTAAATTCGTCTTAAAGTTTATACTAGTAAAACTTAAAATTCACATATAGAGTGACATAAACGTTTCCATTACACGCGTAAAAGGATAGAATTGTATTGTGGCACTTGCAGCTTCGTCGCCGTCGTAGGCTCTGGCTCCGTCGCGTAATTGACTATAACTCGTTACTAACGGAATAAATGCAATTTAAATTGACGTACAAGTACACGCTGCAATCATATCAATCTGCGTACAGTTGCAGTCTAAGCGATCTTTGAAATGATTATAGTACTCATTGCTTTCAATTGCCAAGGTGCGGTGTCGATGACCGATAGCCGGCAGTCTGTTGCTCCTACGCCGGCTTGTTTGCGGTATTTCACTTATCACTTAACATAGATCAGACCCGAACAAGGAAACTCCGGTCGCGCTATCTACTTGACAGTACTACGACTTTGAATATTGATCGCGGAAAGTTTGACTGTGCGCCCGTTTCCGCACGACCGTCTCACAATCGTACTACCTTCCCTTATCGTAATAGCCACAACAAGTTAAGTTTCTAACAATTATTTTCTTCTCTACCTTGCTTTCGATATTGCAATTTATTTAGCTCTTTAATAATTATAGTTTCGTGGATTCGTGGAAGTAAATCGCCACTTGCGGCTTTATAAATTGGAGAGGGTTTAAGATCTAATTCGCCGCTTTTAAAAGGAATGATCTATGTGATCTATCTTACATATTGAAAGTTCATCTAAAATTGAACATCGCAAATGATGGTTAATTGTTACAATAGACATTTCAAGTAACTAACGAATCGTGTATACGTTTACCTATTGACCTTATTGTTTGTTATATTTTATGTGCCCACACCAAGGGGTATAGTAATGACGCCTACATAAAATATGGTGAAAGTATAAAGGCCTAGAATGACGGTTTTGGTAATAATAAATTTGAAATAGTTGTATTGGTCCTGTAGTGAATAAATATATTACGTTATTTATCGATCGTAAATTGGAATTGTGTATCCGGAATATACGCGATGAGATTTGACTCCAACGTATTAACATTTAAATTGTTTAGGTGTGGATTTGATAGTTATTCTAATTTTGTTATTTAAAAGGATTATCTAAATGTATTCAAAATTATCCTCACGATTTTAAATGGCTTTTTCTAAAAAAACATGGATAAACTATATAATATTATTAACATTATGAAATCCGATAATCTTTATATCCAGATTAAGATGGAAATTATTCTAAATACCGAATCGACTATCGATATTTATAAAAACTTGTCTGTAAAGAAATATAAAAATTTATAGATCATAGGTAAGTTATTTGCAACTTTTTCAAATTATAATTATTTATACAGGAAATATAAAATATTTTTAGTTACACATGACATTTAAAGAATTTTAAAGATTGCTCTTTAAATATTTTGTTGCATAATGCTAAGCAACAAAGATGTTATAGGAGACAAATAAGGCATTAAAGCTTACCCGTTTCCCGAATATATTCCACATTATCTTAACCAAAATACTGGTATATTTAACCTATTTACAATGTACCGTTGTCGGATAAATTATCAATTTCGGTGTAATCAATCATGTTCAGAGCGACAGACGGATAGCTTTGAAACGTCGACGCGATAACTTGCTCTCTTCGTTAGCTAACGTTATCAGAAGCGAACATAATCCTTCCTTATCAACTACCCTCATTAAACACGTTATTAGCCAACACATTGTGAAACAGTTTCTTACTTATAATCAAAGTATTAGATCAACACGAACACTGAAAAATAAATATCCCATAATAATAGTCTCAGAATATTTTTTTTTTTTTTGAATAGTTATCGCCTAAGCTCACTAGTAGTTAGTCTTAGTTTCCGTGTAGTCAAAGAACCTACTTCTCCCAAAGAAAATACAAAAAAAATACAAACAGTATTATATTAAGTATAGTTAGAACGAGGTTGGTAGTGATTGGGGTACAGATACCTAACGTATTATATCAATGCAATGAGCAAGTAGGAAAAATCCTGGCCTCGGAACAGAAAGGGATGGATCGATGTCATCAGTGAACAGCAATTATTCCATATGGCTCAAGGCAGAGACAAATTCGCAAAGCTGATAGCCAACGCCAAATGGAGAGCCAATTTAATAAGAAGATTCTAGAAGAACTTCAATTCAGTATCACATTACTATGGGCAGATGAATTATTTATCTTACGACCAAAAAAAAATCATAATTGGTTAATATCTTTTGTTACATCGATTGATCTTTATTGCTTTTAAGCTGTTACTGATCAAAATCATCATGGAGTACCGTCTTCAAATTGAATTTGGACGGTCAATTGGAGAAAACTAACAATCGTATGCTATCCTTCCCATTTTCTAGTAATCACACCGTGTCCGGTCTCTTATAACATCGAACCACATCTTTCACTGTCTTGCCTTCGCGAATCTGTTTTGCGAAACTAGAATGTACACGACGATGGTTTTTATTATAAAACTGGATACTACTTCTATGAAGTCTCGATCCTTAAGAATGAGGTACACAGAGCAATTGTTCATTGGTAATTTCTACGACATGTAGAAGTACATCACTATATATAATACGGGATGACACCAGTCCAATTGCGACATCGCGCTCACATGTTATTTAGAGCGCCTTAACTAATCAACTGTATCCAATTCCCCTCGTCAGCTCAATTGATCTTAATACAGGGATTGTTCATGACCGAAATGCGATGCGATTTTTTTTATTATCAGAAACAGTCTTCGGTCCGTTGAACGTAATTAATTACTACGGTAATGAAAAAAGGACAGCGAAGTGTAGCCTTTCATAAGAAATTCAAATTGAATGGATTCTCAGAAATTCTGCTACGTATATATAATTATTAATTTTGAGATTCCAGATATTTTTACTTAATGTGTAAACAATATTATATTAGAAAAGTTCTTTAAAAAAATATTTTTGCTTTCGAATATCGTTTTTTCTATTTATATTTAAATAAAATTAAGTTTACTTACACATTCGTTTTTGAATCTAAATAATACATTATCAAAACGATTAACAACAAAGCTAAAGGGCAATAGATTCTAATTAGTGTCAGAATATCAAAATTCTTTTCTTTGCATTTGAAAGCCTTTAACCAATTAATTTCATTAAGACATTCTTTTCAACGCGTCAGTCGATTTCGATAACAACTAAAGCATTTTCGGAATCTCTCAATCTTTTCTGTTTGTTTTCCAGTGTCCTCCGGTTCGTGGACGGAATTTTAATTAAAGTTATTTTTGTTTCAATCCAGAAACAAATGGTTTGCATTATTTTCAATATACGCTTACATTTGAATATAACTTCTATATGACATCAAAGTAAACATTAAGAAAAGCCAAAATGATGTTTTGAAAGAATTTTAAATACTCTTACAACATTTTCAACCAACAAATCAGTGTTTAGCTAGATTTTGAAATGCAAACTATTACGACAATGGAGTTTTACATTTACATCCACGTAATATAAATAATAATAATAAAGACATTAAATTCGCGATTAAAATAGAAAGGAATCTTAATATATTACAAATAGATACATATAAAATAAAATAATAAAAAACTTGAGTTTTTTTGCCCACAAAAATCCGATGTTTTCCGCTAAAAAGTAATTGTTTTCAAATCAAACGTTTACTAGTAGATGTAAAAAAAAAACTGTTTACCGTTTTCAATGAGTAAAGAGCACTTGAAAGTACAACGCTTGTCTATGGACCATACAAAGAAGCTTATTATAGACACATTAACATCTGTTTCGGTCTACACTTGATGCGGTGTTTTGAGATAAAGATGTGTACAACTATTCACTTCCCACGGTGGTTTTTTTTTTTTTTTTTAATTCAGCCCACATCACTTGTTTCATTGCATAGCATAAATATCATAATAAACTTTTACATTCCCATAACACCATATTTCTCCGAATTTAAGAATTCTACATTAGAATCCAAAACAGCAATTATTGTCGTATTTAAACTAAATCAAAGATCTGGAGTGTATCTAGTTCTAACATTGAAATGCTATTTTATCACATACGACAGCGATATGTAAACATTTCTGTTAATAAGAAAAATACAGAACAGTTCACATTAAAGTGTTATTACTGGATTAACAAGATGCACTACGATGTCCCAAAGCGATACGTATTTTACAGACTAACATTGTAATATAGAGTCTTGCCATTAACTATAGTTACGTTGGACGTTCGTGTTGCCTTCTTACATTTATAAACAAAAATGTCGTAGCATAGCTTACCAGGTGGTAGGTCTCTGTTGCCGGAGACCGTCTGGGTGGGTACCACCGCAGTTCCTATTTCAACCTCCAAATAGTAGTGTGCAAACATTACTGTGTTCCGGTTTGAAGGGCGCTGTAGCTAGTGTAATTACTGGGGTAACGAGAATTAACACCTTATGTCTCAAGGCGACGAGCGCAATGTGGTGCAGTGTGTACCATCTTAACTAGCACCACGTTGTTATGGGCAAGCGTATCACTTACCATCAGGTGAACATCTTGCTCGTCTCGTCGCAAAGTAGTATAAAAAAAAATAGCAAAATTTATGTCAATAATGAAGCAGTAAGGTGGAACAAAAAATCTAGAAAAGTGCTTGTGACAAGAGGGTCAAAAATTAAATAACTTTACAAACCTAAGTTCATGCTATGTACTAACACGTTTTATAGTGATAGTAATACTTCCTGAAAGTTGATCTTTATAAACCATTGCGAACTCTGGTTGTGTTTTCATAGTGTAGTATAAACATAACATTTTCAGTTCTGAAAAGCATCACTACTATATAGTAGTACAGTGAAATTGTTGCACAAGTTCAAATGATATGCAATAGAACACGGATTATTATTAGTAACAATATTAGGTAAAGATAAATGATTACCTAATTAGCAAAATTTTTTAATTTCTCGTTGTATAACTTTTTAAGAATAGGTACTTTATTAACACAGTCTTATTCTTAAGGTTCCTCCTCTACTAGCAAAGGTCAGCGGTAAGCTCTATTAAGTTATCAATACTACCTTAAGAAGATTAACACAATATAGAATTGTTAATAATATTTCTCTTATCTCGTTCTAATGCATTACTTTGCAACATTATCAAATTTGCTAACAATAGTTCATGTAAAAACATTGTTAAAAAAATCGTTACAGGCGTGAACGTAAAAACAAATTTTCACGACAAACTTAAAACAATGCAAAAGCGTATCGGATAATTTATAAGTCAAATTTGTTGTTTCGTAACTTTGAGGCCTTTGTTTAAACCCCTTTATAGTTCAGTGCGGCGATGAGTCGGCATAATCGTTGGGGACTCCACACACACATATGTATAACGGATTATATTTTGTTTATATTACTAAGCACGACCCCATATTAAAACCCACGCACACCAGTATACGTGTTATCCCAGGATAAACAACATGTATTATAAACATAACCCTTAACCGTATTAAAGATAACGACCGAGTTTTGTAGACTACACACCGGTTGGGTTTTAATATCGGTTATTTGAGATTTTTTTTTAATTCAGAAACTGTAGATTTCATTCCACCGCTAGATGTGCCATTTAATACGTTAGTTAATGATTGTGAGAGGTCCATTGTTCAAACTGACAATGAGTAACTGTTCTATGACTCTGTTATCTATTATTGAAAATCGCATCAATGAAAACTGATTGGCTTACCGCAACGCATGTGGAAACAAAAGGCCCATTGTTTCGCATTATTTTTATATAGAGATCATGTTAATACAAGAAACACTATTTGTAATTAAAAAATATTAGCGATACGGTAATAATAACGCTTTTAAGGTCATATCGTCGTTTAGAATATAATATAAACAGATGTCTGTTATAACATATTCTGTATCTTCTTCTCCTTCTGCCTCATCTCATTGACAATGTAAGACTCCTAAATCAAACTCGTAAGTTTCCTGTGATAATTACTATGTTCCACTTGGTCCCAAGTTTCCGATTTCTAGTTAAGTTTATTTTATGGTATTCATTGTTATCATAATAGACTACAAAATTGTAAATTCGGTCATTCCCAAGTTTCTTACAATCAAAATCAAAAATTTTCGCTTTAATGTCTATACAATATTTAAAAAATATATATTCATTTCATTTAGATATACTTTACATTTCTTAAATAATAAATTATCCGCTTTAAAAGTACTGATAAGTAAATAAAGATGTATATCATCCAAAATGTTGTAACTACGAATAAGTTATCAGATAGAGATTAATGATGTCCTTTCATTAACAGATCACAATATTAGGATTGAAACACATCGCTCAATGCAAAATTTGTATCACTATTGTACATTTACTGCATCACTGCGCGATTGTTACGCGTAACAATAAAGCAAAAACTATCGCCAACTGACAAAGCATACGCGTACAACCCGTGACGGTTCGTCGGAACGATGTAGTTCCTGTCATTGTCTAAACAACCACCACCGTGAAAGACTTCTGTTTACTATACATTAATCACACGGAACTCTTCATAAGTTCCCACGCGTAATTGCGAACAGCAGTAAA
Organism: Byasa hedistus; assembly: GCA_029286795.1. NCBI lineage: Eukaryota > Metazoa > Arthropoda > Insecta > Lepidoptera > Papilionidae > Byasa > Byasa hedistus. The sequence goes on from JAGSMW010000016.1 coordinate 2,835,754, forward strand.
ATCTCTTTCTTATACTTTTACACTCGTTAATGGTAACGGTGTTTCAAAGTTCTTGCGAAAACTGGTGGATATATGTACATGTAACGAAAATTCACAAAAATTTGCTAACATTTGTATTGAGATGTCTCAACGAAACGTATTGAACTAGCTAAAATCTATATTTTCTAACCAAAGCATACCACAGATCTAGTTTGTGTGGTAACTATACGAAAATTAATTTAGTCATGTAGCCCACGCTACAACTACATTATGTACTTACATTAGCACCTTATTTAAGTATTGGAGTCATAATAAATGTGATTGTGATCTAATTTTTGACAGAGGCTAAAGACATTAAAAATAAAACTATACTAAAAATCGCGTTTTATAAAAATGTACATATATTCAATGTCAACAAAGTTTGGTTTTATATGTTTATATGATTTTCAACTCGACTCTCTGCTTACTTTGTTGTTAACAATCATAAAGTAAGTCTTATAGTTTCATTACTATCACGAATATAAGAATACACGTTCAATAGCTGCACTCCTTAATTTCTACATTTACGGCTTAATATATGTATACTGCAGATGAAATTTCGTCGTGTGATGTACAAATGAAAGACTGTAATCAAAACGTCCATACTTACTAACTTTTAAAAATAACAAAGAATTCTTTACCACATTATAAAATATGAAATCACCTGTGCTCTCCGAAGCATGGAAAAAAATGGTAGACGTAGTGAACAGAGAGACTATTTTCACTTGACAAGCGGTTGCGTCAAAAATTTTAACCTTTGTGAAGAGAAATATTTTCAGAGATAACTTTACAGCATATTTGAACCTGTGCGTTTGAAAATAAGGTGTTTTTCAGCATGAAGGTCGTGTATTAACCCGGACAATGGCAGACGGCAGGATTAGGGCAAGGGGACACACAGCGTCAGCACCTAACATTTTGTACAAGCATTATGCTTTAGTGTCTCTCCTTTTAAACTGCGGCTACTTGATTCTTTTTGTGTACACCCCTTCATAACGTAAAGCTACCGTCCAACCTGCGGGAATTCATTCGTAATGTATTGAGATTGACTCGGGAATATGGGATTTGAGTAATTTTAGTTACAGCGCTCCCGATATTTTATATTATTCCAACTGTATTTCGATTTTACGTGAAATGAAATTACGCTTGCATAACTAACATATGTGTTGAATTTTACACTTAAATTGTGTTACTATCCCGCCACCATGGTCTGGTTACTAAAACCATGAAAGCGGGTTAATACATGCATAAAATAAATAAAAAAGGCTTTTTTAGTTAGATCAGACCTCAATTTTCATGCTGTCAGGTGACAATTAGACCAAAGATATTGTAGCATGTTTAACGATAATACTAAGCTATCATATGTGTGGACTGCCTGACTCAACAACGCTATTATGGTAAGAGTTAATCATTAAGAGTAGTAGCTAGACAGACGAGTTGAAAAAACACCACCCCAACCATGTTACAAAATACCGATTAAACTTCGATCTATATCCAGGCCCCTAAGATGTAATTCTTTGGTAAAATTGTAGTCTTACAGATATATATATCGTAAACGCGTCAGCTCTCTACGGACCGATCCATTTATACGCCTCTTATTAGTTTAAGCACGGTAACGTCTAGAAATATATATATGTTTATTTAGATATACACTATTTTTGTCTTTCCCTTCACAATGTTTTAATGTGACTTTATTTAATACAATAAGGTATAAAGCGTATTCATATAGTAATATTTTTAACAGCATCATAATTATATCAAAACATCCAAAACATCAAAATGAAATTCCTTTTCATTTAAAGCATTAAAATATATTCTGCTTCATGTTTCATATAACGCCAGTACAAACAGCAGGTGTTTGATGATATGACACAGTGTTTATGCTAACTAACCCGTTAGGTTATTCTAAAATATAACTAAAGTACTAGTTAGAAGAATAAACATTGCGCCACATTATACTTGTGGCCTTGGGACACAAGATGTTAGAATATAAAAATGTAATCTTTTGCACTACATTTTAAAACCTACGATATTCTCAACTTACAACCATAAGTATGACTACTGGCTTATACTTTAAAAGCAGCTAAAAGTATATATTAAACGTCATTAAGTAATGACTATATCGTTTAAGCTACACAAAATTAGCCCTGATTTGGCCGTGTGTGGTCACAGGACGTCATTATTAACAAATCAGTCTCGGTTATTTTTTTCGGTCAAGAGTTGAGAATGAAACATAGTTGTATAATAGTTTTACATATTAAGCCGATACGAGTAATGCAGGCTTTGAAACATAAAGAATTCGTTACGGTATATTAAGAATTGTAAAGTTGCACTTAACTTTATTAGGTTCGTGTGAAAAAGTAAAAAGTTTTCAACGATTCAATAATCATGAAACAATCATTAGATTGATTCAAAAACTAATGCATAATCGATTCGAAATGTAACCAAGTTCGCACGATTTCAAGAGACACACAGTAACCGTAAGCCGACATGTTATTACCGACTGGTAATTGCGGAGAGTTTGCTGATCGAACCTTTTCTAACGTAAGTGAACTCTAAGTAATTATGCTTAATTACATCGACAAGCCCATAACATCCGCAATAAAATTCCCACCGTGAGAGATTCAATGACTTTGCAAAAGTTTTCATATAAACTTTTAGCGAATACACTGATAATGACTACGATTTGGTCATTATCGATATTATTAATCAGTAGAGCATAAATTTCTTTTTATAGTATCAGAAAGTATTTCAGGATATGTGTAAAAATAAACTTTTAAAGAGTTATCTGAATTTTGTAAACATTAAGACAGATAAGTCCGTCTTCAAAGCTAAAGGTGTGATGACGGGCAAGTAAGAAAATATATTCAAATTCAAATATTCCCACTAACACTTTTAAAAGATATGACATAATTATCACTTTACCTTTTAAGTGATAAGTTTTCATTTGGATTTTAAAAAAAGACATTTTAAAATTGAATGTCGTAAACAAACATAAACGGCGGACCGGCGTCAAACCTTTAATTGATGATATCGTTAAACAAAATGTTTCGAATTAAAACAAAATTAATAAAAGACAGTAGTTCAAGTTACAGGTAGCAGAAATATAAATAACAAAGGGTTATTAACATCACCACGACGCTCTAAATATACGTCGGCATTAATTGTTTATTCAAACCACTTGCCGGACGGGCTCGGAGAGACGCTCTTCAAAGGGTAACATGCATCGTTGGGGCTATTTATAAACGCTCGCTTAATTTTTTTTTATCAGGTCTCCACTCCTGTGTAACGGAGCACGGGCGCACCTGCCTGCACCCTCGCGGCTGATTGGCTGGTGTGCAGACGTGCGAGTCAATAACATCTAACTCCTCCACGGAGCCCACCCTCGTGATTCCACCTTATCTCCATCGCTATCAGACGATATTTATTGCTTTACATTCACCCTACAAGTGATTTTAGAACTTTACATTGAAATTGCTTCAATCGATTCCTTACATCCAAAAATCTGTTTTCCGTCCCGTATTCCTAATTAACTGTTTATTTTTGTATGAGTTTTTTTTTTTTGATAGCTTTTCAAAGATAACCGAGGGGACGGTCAGTTAATAATGTTTCGGTTGTGTAATGTATTAGTCCACGTGCAATCGCTCGATTTCATCTCTGTTTCAGTGCTGTATTAGAGCCGCGTATAAGAAATAGGAACGCTTAACGGCTACTTTTGAAATGCGTATGAAGATTGACAATCGCTGATAACATTTAGATTCTACCGTGTCCATAGCGAGCCATTAAACAAATGGACAGCTCTAAGAAGGCGAATTGATTATTGTGATAAGTCACTTTGACGACTACATACTATTTAAATGGACATGCCATTAATTAATTCGTACGATTTCAATAAAGAATCAATTTTATTAAACACTCCGCAATAGATTAAATATATTTTGACAAACTCATGACTTCGCTACCGTTTTAGCTTTCAATATTGTAAATTCATTGTTAGAAAGGGATAAATATCCAAGTGATTTGTATATTAATTATGAATGTAACATAAATCTTAAATTAAAAAAAACTAAGTCAACTAACTATGTCTTTAATTAAAAAATCTAAGTTGGAAATATATTTACAGCTTTTAACAACTCATGTAAGAGTAGGCGATTGCGACTTGGCTTTAGAATTTCTTATGGTCCGCTTTATTAAAATAAACAATACGGCAGTATTTAAGACAATAAAAGGAATGACATCATTCACATCTATCATAACAAGTTATTAATACGCCTTGAAAAACTTTCAAATGTAGGTATTTGTGTCAGAGTTTTCTCGAACAGTCGCCGACTGCGGCTGTCAATCGGGTGATAGCATCTGACGAAGAAAACATCGGCATCCGAGTTGTATTGCAACGTTCGGGCCGACAGGCGGATATCGTGTTAAATAAATGAAATGAACAGCTACAAGGGGTGTATACATACTATAAAATATATTTACTTGATGTACGTTTACAAGAAATACTTTGTTCTTACGTTATATGCAGTTTGAATGGAAAGCGAAATCGAATCGGTCGGAAGACACCTGTGTAAATGTTTTGAATATGTTATCAAATATTTTTGAACTTATGATTAAATATTTTATGTGTTAACTATATCATCGTTTCACTTATACAATAATATGTTACGCTTTAATATCAGTCTATGTATATTTTCTAAAATCCGTCGATGTAATTATAGAATTCGGTAAATAACACTTTTTCCACATGGAATAAAAATATTCAAAAATACATAACAAGCAATAAACTTTTGATGTTACATTCAAGTTTAATAATATACAAACCATTACCAGAGAACTGTATCAATTGATTCTAAATAATGACAACATATTCTCTGGCAGATGTTTAAAGGTTAAATAGTCGTGAATTATACTAAACGGACGACAGAAATTCGTATGTTTCAAAGTTTTTACTTTTTGTTTTATTTACTCTACGAACATTACAATAACTTTCAATGCCTTATTATACTTTGAAAACTATAAGTTTTTTTAAAGCTTATGTGCTGCCTTCGAACGTTACTTCGTGTCTCATATACTGATAATCGGAACACAGAAATGTTTCTATGAATGAAGTATAGTATTTATATATAAAGTTAGTCGTTAGCTAACACGCGGGTTCTAAAAAACCCTAAGACCGTGAAACTCGCGGCGATGGAGTTTTTCTAACTGGAATCAAGCCAGAGGTCGTTTAATTCGAAGCAGTGTTATTTATGTATACTATATTAAGTATATTTTTTTAAATAATCTTATCAATCCAATTTCCCCTGAACAAGCTGATAAAATCGGGCCGTCAATTTATTATTTTATAGTTCATAAATAACTTAGCAAATTGGCTTCTTGATTAACATTAAGGAACCAGTTCACCGCTCCAGTTCAACTTGCCGCTTTCAAAAGTACGTTAAACATTAATATATATTATATCACTCATAATTCTATGAATAATTATTTTTGAGAGGTCCAAACTTTTTTTTTAAATATCAGTATTGACCTGCTTTATTTCATTTATCTGGTGAATACTCGTAAATTACTCTTATCTTTGTTTTAACTTATACAATCAATGACATCTAAAACAGCAGTGACTTTTCCAAAAGAAATTTATGTATCGTAAGCTATCTGCCTGTGAAATTCTCATGCATATAAACATACAAAACATGTTAAAAATTGTATTTTTTGGTGCAATTACCGTATAAATATGTAAATGTTGTATTTCGGCATTACCAACAGACAAATTATACTTATTTGTACAGATTTCTAAAACTTTCATGTTTTAAAAAAATTAAAACTAATTTATTTAATACTTGCTTTGGATTTTACTATATTATGTTAATGTCTTCATTCCATATTACTGAAAACCTATAAAATTTAATACTTTAAACGTGATGTAAAAAAGTATTGGAAACGAATCGAACATCCAGAATTGAGTAGGTACGTAATATCCCGTAGAATTTACTTCGTGTAAAGAGTTTCGTATTCGGACCGTTACTTCTTGTTTTTATCAATGCTTCGTTTTATTAAAAAAGGCTTCACCCGGTAAAGCCTTTTTTTCTTCAGCGTGCCGTCGGTACACGGCGCGTGACAGCTCGCGGGTGCGCCGCGCCTATCTCTACCGAAATAAGAACGACTGCAAAAACCATTCGACAAACGCACAAGCAAATTTAAGCTTTACTTCAACACCATAAGGTTTATTATCAATCGCGTAAATTTTGAATAGGTGAAATCTAAAGTATTTGAATAAAACAAAACCGATTTCGACTTTATGCTGTACAGTTTTATAGTTTCTTTTGCATTGGCTTATGAGATGTTCGATTTGTTACGCTGTACCGAAATGATCGGTCGGTAATAAAACGATACAATAGAACGGTCAATGTGTCTCGTGCCATTATTTTTGTTCCACCCAGAGAGCAACCTTTTTTGTTGTCCGGTAGAACAGAGCTTTTTTTTCAGTTCATCGAAATAAGGTACCACCGCGATGATTGTGGGCCACTTCATTTTCAATTTTGTTTTTATACTTTGTCATTGAAATTAAAATACATTATCGTTATATTTATTTGTGAGTTCTTATAAACAAATTAAACTACTAAGATGGTCGACTTAAATATGAAGTCGATTTTAAGATTTTTAATCATATTATTGCAGTAATTTCATGAGCTACAGCGACCTTCAAACCGCAACAAAGTAATGAGATTTATAGATGCATAGCTCCCTAAAGACCATTACTTCAAAAGGCCATTCGATTAACTTTTATTGCTATCGTCGACGGCGACATTTCGGTTATTTACGACCAAAAAAAAAACAATAATAAAAACAAGGGAAGGAAAGTAATTAAAAACATCATTAACCTCCCCTGTTCCTGACTGGAATAATATTTTGCTAAAACGACATTTCTTTCACTTGCAGCCAACGAAAACGCTGCCGCTGTAATAATGTGCGACCTGCAAAGAATTCACTAACAAAAAGGTATAAATATTTATAACTTTATAAAGCAGTAGAAAAAATACTTTAAACTTACTCAAACTTCATTCAATTTTATAATATACTAGCTGACCCGACAGACTTCGTTCTGTCAAAAAAATTGGAATGAGGCAGTTTTTTGTTCCTACCTGTTTTATAGCCAGCGCAAAAAAATCTGGACTGAACCGTCACTCTGGTGATAGGGCGGTGTGTGGGGTTCAGCTCTGTATTTGTTCATCTAATAACTAATATTTAAATATTAGTGGGTTCCAGAAGAGTGGCCAAAGTTATAATTATAGTACATAAATTATATTTACTATTATTATTTTATTAGGAACAAATAACTGTCACATTCCAAATCTTTTTAACAGAATGTAGTCTATCAAGTCCGCCAGATGGTAACGCGGATTGTGCTCGACTGATGTATTGACGTGAAAACGAATGCATTTTATGGCGCGTGCCGAAACTAAAACAAAAGAAATAATACCGCGAAGCCGACCAAATTGAAAATCAGTAAGAATGATCTTTAGCTCTTACATTTTGTGACTATTTATGTTATTATTTCATTCGTTTTAATTTCGGCTCGCGGCGATCTTCCGACGCGCATACGCACACCGTTTTGATAGAATAATTGAATTAGAACTTTGTGCAGCTGTAATAAAGTGCAAATTGACTCTTTAGCGTTACGAACGCACCTACATTGCTTAGACAGCAGTGAAAGCTTGTTATTTAATATGAACTTTTGTTTGTTTGTTTCTGGTTTACTGGTTTACTGGTGTAATGGTTTACTGGTGTACTGGTTTACTGGTTTACTGGTGTAATGGTTTATGGTTTACTGGTTACTGGTTTACTGGTTTACGGTTTACTGGTTACTGGTTTACTGTTTACTGTTTACTGGTTTATGGTTACTGGTTTACTGGTTTACTGTTTACTGGTTTACTGGTTTACTGGCTTACTGGCTTACTGGTTTACTGGTTATGGTTTACTGGTGTATGGTTTACTGGTTACTGGTTTCTGGTTTACTGGTTTACTGGTGTTACTGGTTTACTGGTTATGGTTACTGGTTACTGGTTTACTGGTTTACTGGTGTACTGGTTACTGGTTACTGGTTTACTGGTGTACTGGTTACTGGTTTACTGGTTTATGGTTTATGGTTTACTGGTTTACGGTTTACTGGTTTACTGGTTACTGGTGTACTGGTTTAACTGGTTTACTGGTGTAATGGTTACTGGTGTAATGGTTTACTGGTTTTACTGGTGTAATGGTTTACTGGTGTACTGGTTTACTGGTTACTGGTTTACTGGTTACTGGTTTATGGTTTACTGGTTACTGGTTTACGGTTTACTGGTTTACTGGTTTAATGGTTTACTGGTTTAATGGTTACTGGTTACTGGTTTACTGGTTTTACTGGTGTACTGGTTTACTGGTTACTGGTTACGGGTTTACTGGTTACTGGTGTACTGGTTTACTGGTGTACTGTTTACTGGTGTACTGTTTACTGGTTTAACTGGTTTACTGGTGTACTGGTTTACGGTTTACTGGTTTACTGGTTTACTGGTTTACTGGTTTAACTGGTTTACTGGTTTACTGGTTTACTGGTGTACTGGTTTACGGTTTACTGGTTACTGTTTACTGGTTTACTGGTTTACTGGTTACTGGTTTACTGGTTTACTGTTTACTGGTTACTGGTTTACTGGTGTACTGGTTTACTTGTTTACTGGTTTACTGGTTTACTGGTTTACTGGTTACTGGTTTACTGGTTTACGGTTTACTGGTTACTGGTTTACTGGTTACTGGTTACTGGTTTACTGGTTTACTGGTTACTGGTGTACTGGTTTACTGGTTTACTGGTGTAATGGTTTACTGGTGTACTGGTTTACTGGTTTACTGTTTACTGGTTTACTGGTTTCTGGTTTACTGGTTTATGGTTTACTGGTTTACTGGTTTACTGGTTTCTGGTTTACTGGTTTCTGGTTTACTGGTTTCTGGTTTACTGGTTTACTGGTTTACTGGTTTACTGGTTTACTGGTTTACTGGTTTACTGGTGTACTGGTTTACTGGTGTACTGGTTTACTGGTGTACTGGTTTACTGGTGTACTGGTGTACTGGTTTACTGGTTTACTGGTTTACTGGTTTACTGGTTACTGGTTTACGGTTTACTGGTTTACTGGTTTACTGGTTACCGGTTTACCGGTTTACTGGTTTATGGTTTATGGTTTTACTGTTTACTGGTTTACGGTTACTGGTTACTGGTGTACTGGTTTAACTGGTTTACTGTTTACTGGTTTATGGTTTACTGGTTTACTTGTGTACTGGTTTACTGGTTTACTGGTTTACTGGTTTACTGGTTACTGGTTTACTGGTTATGGTTTACTGGTTAACTGGTTTACTGGTTTACTGTTACTGGTTTACTGGTTTACTGGTTTACTGGTGTACTGGTTTACTGGTTTACTGGTTACTGGTTTAACTGGTTTACTGGTTACTGGTTTAATGGTTTACTGGTTTAATGGTTTACTGGTTACTGTTTACTGGTTACTGGTGTACTGGTTTATGGTTTACTGGTTTAACTGGTTTACTGGTTTACTGTTTACTGGTTTACTGTTACTGGTTTACGGTTTACTGGTTTCTGGTTTACTGTTACTGGTTTATGGTTACTGGTTTACGGTTTACTGGTTTACTGGTTACTGGTTACTGGTTTACTGGTTTACTTGTGTACTGGTTTACTGGTTTACTGTTTTACTGTTTACTGGTTTACTGGTTTACTGGTTACTGGTTTACTGTTTACTGGTTTACTGGTTTCTGGTTTACTGGTTTATGGTTTACTGGTTTACTGGTTTACTGGTTTACTGGTTACTGGTTTACTGGTTTACTGGTTTACTGGTTTACTGGTTTACTGGTTTACTGGTTTCTGGTTTACTGGTTTAACTGGTTTACTGGTTTACTGGTTTACTGGTTTACTGGTTTACTGTTTACTGGTTTACTGGTTTACTGGTTACTGGCTTACTGGTTTACTGGTTTAACTGGTTTACTGGTTTATGGTTTACTGGTTACTGGTTTACTTGCTTACTGGTTTACTGGCTTACTGGTTTACTTCCCTTTTCCCTTTTCCATTTTCCATTTTCCATTTTCCCTTTTCCCTTTTGCTTTTTCCCTTTGCCCTTTTCCATTTTCCATTTTCCATTTTCAACATTCCAACATTCCAACATTCCAACATTCCAACATTCCAACATTCCAACATTCCAACATTCCAACATTCCAACATTCCAACATTCCAACATTCCAACATTCCAACATTCCAACATTCCAACATTCCAACATTCCAATATTCCAATATTCCAATAATCCATTTTCCTTTTTCCATTTTCCATTTTCCATTTTCCGTTTTCCGTTTTCCATGTTCCATTTTCCAATAACTGCCTCATTCCAAATCTTTTTGACGGAATGAAGTCTGTTAGGTCCGCCAGACGGTAACGCGGTTTGTGCTGGACTGATGTGATGTCGTGAAAAAGAAACTAAAACAAAATAAATAATACCGCGAAGCCGACCTAATTGAAAATCAGCAGTAATGATCTTTAGCTTTTACATTTTGTGACTATTTATGTTATTATTTCATTCGTTTTAATTTCGGCACGCGGCGTTAGACCCTCCGACGCGCATACGCACACTTTTGAAAGAATGATCTAATTTAAACTTTGAGCAGCTGTAATAAAGTTAAAATTGACTCTTTAGCGTTAGGAACACACCTACATTGCTTAGACAGCAGTGAAAGCTTGTAATTTAATATGAACTTTATGAAATAGCAATAAAGTTTAAATTGCCCCTACATTTTAGTTAGAGAACGTTTGTATAGGAAAAAGAAAAGCGCTGTTTTTAGGGGCTTCCCGGCGATTATTCGAATTTTTCTCAAATTGGCCAAATTGGTCCTGGCGTTGTAGAGTGATGCGCTTACCGACACATATTTGTATTATAGATTAATAATAAATTATATTCAATGACATTAGTTATTAATAAATAAATAATAAAGTTGCTTGAGAATATATTTATATGTAGAGGGAGTGACAAAAGGCATAATGTTTGAGAGATATAGAATTCGTTGTCACCCCCACTCCGTGCTGTGTACTGGTGAGAGGTGACACCGGTACACACGTGGAAGGGATCACTTACCAAGTGATAAATTTTTTTTTTTTTGGAGTTTACTGCCACGCGTTTTGATACGTTGCCATGTATAATTGATGTCATCGAGCGCGACAAAAATATTAAAATGACTATTTAAAAGCAGGGGTTGGTGAAAATTGAGGGTTGTATGTATTTTTTGATGCCACACAATAATAAAATAAAATAAAAAAAAAATACCTAAAAAACAAAAAAAATTTTTTTGGTGTGGGCAACCCTGATCACTTTAGGGGTTTGAAAAATAGATAGTAGCCGATTCTCAGACCTACTGAATATGCATAAAAAAATTTATAAGAATCGGTAAAGCCGTTTCGGAGGAGTATGGGAACGAACATTGTGACAAGAGAATTTTATATATTAGATAAAGGCTTTCAAAGATATAATTATTTTTTTTAAACAATAACTTGTCGACTTAAGTAAATGTATATAATATTATAGAATGGTCTGTTCCTTGTATATATTACACATGACTACAAGGACACGTCGATGTATGTTGTGGGTGATAATTAGAAGTTTGAAAATTTACCCATATCATTCTTTTTGAAGCTAATATAAATGTGTGGATAGTTTCATATATACTGGATCTAGATGAAATTTGCATTTGCGTGCATAAGTCAGAGGGCCTTGATTTATATAGAGCGCGCAAACTCGTTATAGACGTGGCGCAAGAACTTTCAACGACTTTCAACAGCCAGTATTTTTTTTTGAACTTTGAAACTTATTTTGCAGCGAAATATGCAAAGTATCACAGTCTTCGCACGAGGGCTTTGCATTTCATTCCTCCAAACGAACGTAACAAACGTCCAGATGTGGAATAAATTTATGGGAAAGCAAAATATAATATTATACGCGTTTTTGTAATTCCAAACGTTCGCAGTTTCTTTTAACTACATATTTGTTTTTATATTTTGTTTGATGTTGTTAAGAATTTTAGTAGAACTCATATTTCAAATTTATTTCACCAAACTAAACTTCAGAATTTATTATTCTTTTTGCAAGACATATGTACAACGAAAAAAATGTTCAAAAGTATTAACTCGTAAGTTACATCTTATGCTTATCTTTTAAACATGTGCGATATTTATCACAAATAAAAATGAAATACGAAACTACATGTATAATTAACTAAAATTTTAGGAGTACATTTCGAGAAGTTCGTACAAAAAGATTAAATTCTCAAATTTTGCGTAACCGGCCCGGGTGTTAATGTTAACCTTTGTAAAATTACACCTTTTAAAACACTCAAAAATAACAATTTTAAACCTTTCATAATCACGAGTGTTTTGTAAAGGCGTGTTGTAAATAATACAATGCGACCGCCGTACGCAATTCTGTTGAATATTACGTAATAAGCTATAATAATTATTACGTATTGCAAAACTTTAGCTTTTTTAAGGAAATACTAAAACTAGTAAATAAACACATTTATATATTACTCGCCAAAATAGTTATCATTTATTTTGGATATTGGCTTCTCACTATGATCTTACATACGTTGGCAGATATTATAATAAATATACTCATTAGCCTAATCATTTCAAACAACTTTCTGCCTATTGTTACCAATAGCTGAACGTAGACTTATCCAATCGATTACCCGGTTCCCTCAAATCTTCACCAGGTCGACTTTCCGCAAAATATAAAGCAAAAGACATTCGTGCAGACAGATAAGTTTGGTTAAGTAATACACATCTATCTAACTTCGATGTTAATCACTAACAGACATGAAGAGGCACGGAATGAATAAATAACGTTCAATGCGTAACATATTTTCTTAATTAAATATAAATATTGTTAATGTATAATTATACAAATTGCGTCAGTGTTAAATCAAAATGGCGGTCCTTTGGTACGTTAGCGAATATGAAACAACATTGTCCACTATCGCAGTTTCATTAAAATTTAAATATACCTTATTAACACGTTCACTGCCACCCCGCTTTTGACGATGTCTTCCCAGGGGCCGCCATACATTGGGTGTCGGTCACACCGTTTGTGTCGCCGGCACTGGAGAAAAATTTTGGTGGACACAACAGTTGTGTCACCGGCACTGCGTTTGGGTAAAATTTATATTTTGTTGTTTTTTTGGGCGTCGCAGCCTCTATTAAGTTTATATAAATAGTATAAAGTGTTTGAAGATAAGTTAGTGTGTTTTACATATAAATATGGCTAAAAACTCAAAGGATAAAATTAAACGTAATTTTGTTACGTAATTCAACCAGCGGTTCTCAACATACAGTTGTCGTTGTTGTTAAGATTTTATTTTGTATTAATATTTAAGGATATATATTTAAGGTTGTATTATGGTTTTATGAATAACTTAAACAAGAATATTAAACATAATTGAACATATTATTCCTATTTTCATATCAACTATATAACATAAACAGTCTTAATATGTGTGGTACGGTCTAAAACATTCAACGCATAATCCTGGCTGACCGGGACAATCTTCGCATGCGAAAGGGGATAGACACCTTTTTTTTAATGTGCGCCAGCATTGATTACAACGCTTTCGTTTTATTTTGCCCTTATTGTTTTTGGATAGTTTAATCAAGCAGTGGATTTTATTTACAAAAGGTGTTTGTAATTGGCAATGCAAATGAGGTTCTATTATTGTCTTAATAACATTTAAACGGAAATCGTATAAGGTGATAGTCATATTGCTATATTTATTATATAATAAATGAGAGTTGACCAATAAGACTTGCATTATATGTATAATAACTTTTTTATACCACATCAAAGTTTTGTGTTCGCATGAATAGTAGGACAACATTTTTTCATGACGATCTATTGCTTTCATATATTTGTTATATTTTAATATCATTTGCGGCTTTGTTTTTAAAATGCCTTGTCGGTTTCGCGTATGGTTTAAATCGCCGCCATATTTACTTGAAATCGCTCGTACTTCCCTTTGGTCGACCCAATTTATTACACATATATTATTTTTATGAACTATGCATAATTCTCCTTTTTTAAGTTTTGTCGATTCTATTTCTTTCGGATTATTTTGCCTCCTCTCTCGGAGCGTTCCCGTACAATAAGTTTTATTCAAATATAACCTTTCAACAAGGTTAACACTAGCGTAGAAGTGAATGCACAATTACAATTTTCGATATTTTTTTAACTGTTAGATAAAAACATATCTAATTTTAAAAGTTTGCGAGGAACTAAAGTTATAATAATTTAATAAACAACTCATAAAAACCGGATGACTGTCTGGATAGGAAAACACGTGCAAAATAACTAATTACAACAAACAAAGGTATGATTTTTATGGTTTTTGGTATAATGATGCCTGTTTGTTGTTTATTGCTCAGACTGCACACACTTAATTACACAAATATAATACCTGCTTCTTTGATATATCCTTAATTCCAAACACTTTCTTACATGCCAGATCAGCGGACTAAATAGCAGAAAATAAATCACTTACAAATTTGTAGAAAGCTGCGCTTCTCTTCTCACTAGTCACAATCTTGCTGCACTACTTTTCTGGTGTTGACAACGATCTTACAGGTCTTTCTTCTAACGCGCTTGCCTTATTAATGCCGTTGACTACCTTGAACTGCCCTCTGCACTCTAAGGTAATTAACTTGCCAAAACGAACTATTTCTCCGGATCCTTTTATTAGGCCTTTGCCGCTATAGCCCGTCTCTTTAACTTTTATTAGACCTTGTGGCGACTTATGAATTTCTCTTTAAATCTACTTCCTAATTGCATAAGCGTTGTTGACGCCATTTTTTCGGTTACGCATCTGGCGTTACCCGCGCAGGTGCACCGCCGGACAATAGCGGCTCAGCGGGGTTTGCAATACTTAGGTTTATTGCGGCTACTAAAACAACTATTTAACGCCCCTCGATAATCGCTCGAGTTACTACGCGGCCCGCCGAAACAATGACAGCCCATCACAGGTGCTGTTTATTGTCATTATTTCGACATAACTCCCGCTCTAGTTTTTACATCCATATCAGAGGCATTTTTAGTAAAAAAAAAAGATTATAGTTGATAATACTTACCGGTTTTCAAGGGCGTTGCAGCCATGAATATTTATCAAAAAATTTCAGACCACTATTTTAATATTTTTCCCATTCAAGGTCCTATAATATTTGACAAAGTAGTCGAGAAAGCACTCGTGTCTTTAAATCGTATGCTAAAGTACTAAATAGTAATGTTTTTATTACTTTTCCCACATTATCTAATTTGTTCATATTAGTAAATCACTATACTTGTCGATTTGAACGCTATATCAACCGATGCAAAAACCATGTTTGTGTCACATTCATTATGTTCTGGGTATACGTAGTATACAATTTTTTGTTTTGACGACGTCGTCCAATATTTATGCATCAAAAGTTTGACAAACAGTGGCATAACGACTTTTTTTAAAAAAATAAAAATGTCGCGTCACACTCAAACCACGAAGGGAGTATGTATATAACACCATATTAGGTCTACACTGTAATTTTGAACCGAATATATGCATGCATTTTAGAATTATTAACCAAAAACAGTGGTCACACCGTTTGTGACGCCGGCACTGGAGAAAAATTTTGGTGGACACAACAGTTGTGTCACCGGCACTGAACGTGTTAAAATTATCGAAAACACATTTCATGTGATAATGGCGTTGTTTAATATGGACACGACATTTACTTTTTGCTAAGTAATTTTAATCTGTTAATAAGTTTTATAAGAGGGGCGTAAATGCGTGAGAAAACTGATCTATTTTAATATGAATATCTTTCATCGACATTTAACATCCACCGACCCGCTCTTGGCTATCTTATGAGAGAAGACCCGAGTCCCAGTAGTGGGAACATTAAGAGCAAAATATTAGATGCACAATTACAACAAACAAACAGAATAATTTAATAAAATATGAAACAATATCTAAATATTATTATACATATTTCGTATCCGATTTCGTTATCTATCCAACCTAACGAAATCTGATGTTTAATATTGTTATAATAATCCTAAAGTAATTAATTGCTATGATGCTATATAAGAGAAACCCATTAACAATACTGTTCATTATAAAGTGTTAGGATATCGGAAAACTATAATAATGCATTCAAGCATTGTTATAGTTTTGATTTCGGCTACAACAGCTTTAGGCGGCGTTAGTAAGTATCTTATTACTTTTTCTTTGTTTCATTGACACCTTTTTAAAACCTTTTTAAACTTGATTACTTAATTTTTAAAAATACATATACACTGTCTTTAAAAGTGATTTTATAGTAACTAATTTCACATTTAAATCTAATTGCATTTCAATCAAATGTATTTCTTTTAGTAAAAGATGATTTTGAGCCGACTTTGGAATGGCCCAAAAAGTATTATGTTGAAGCATTCAAAATATCTCTAACTGGTAGTTGGGTTGAAGACATAAAAATATGGTACGTTAATTTTTTTTTTGTTTCATGAATAGTAAGGAATGAGTAACAAAATAAATCTTTTCTAACTCTATTTTTATCAAATCTAGATATGGCTTTAACTAACTCATTAATGATGACAATTAGTTATTATATAATTATTAAAAGATCGTATATTGTTAACAGGCGCACAAATAAAAAATCGAGAATAGATTATAACAACGGCGCAGTAAAATCAATTGCGTATGCCGGAAAAAAGCGTACCAAAAATTTAAAATACGGTGTTAAATATGAGGTAACGATATTTTCTATTTAAATTAAATTTTATTTAGTCTAATGTTAAATACAAATAATTCATATGATCAAATTTACGCCAATGAACATTAATAATGTTAAAAAATATAACAGAACGCATAGATAAATTACTGGTGGTAGGTCTCTGTTGCCGGAGACCGTCTAGGTACCACCGCAGCTCCTATTTCTACCGCCAAACAGTAGTGTGCAAACATTACTGTGTTCCAGTTTGAAGGGTGCTGAAAGCTAGCGAAATTACTGGGGTAACGAGATTTAACACCTTATGTCTCAAGGCGACGAGCGAAATGTGATGCAGTGTATACCATCTTAACTAGCAGCACGTTGTTATGGGCAAGCATATCACTTACCATCAGGTGAACGTCTTGCTCGTCTTGTCGCATAATAGTATAAAAAAAATATTACTGTTGGTAGGTACCACCGCAGCTCCTATTTCAACCGCCAAACAGTAGTGTGTAAACATTACTGTGTTCCGGTTTGAAGGGCGCTGTAGCTAGTGTAATTACTGGGGTAACGAGACTTAACACCTTATGTCTTAAGGCGACGAGCGCAATGTGGTGCAGTGTGTATCATCTTAACTAGCACCACGTTTTTATGGGCAAGCGTATCACTCACCATCAGGTGAAGGTCGCTCGTCCCGCTGCATAGTTGAATAAAAAGAAAATATTAAATTACCAGGTAGATCATTTACCTATTCATAATTTTTGTGCTTATATTGATGTTCGCATTTCTAGATAAACCCAGTAACAACCGAAGAAGTAACTAATGAAATGCTCTGCAAAAAAATACCAGGTACTTTGTACGAACGTATATCATTGCAAACGATTCTGCCCAGCTCGTTAGACTCTTATGAATATCTTGGTGAGTTTAATAATCTTTTGTTTTAATAATACGAATGCACATCCTATAGATTTTATTTCCTTTCATGTATGTATATAAATATTGGATATGGGTAATTTTTTTGTATTTATCGATTAAATTCATGTCTGTATTTGTTTTTAGTTATTATTTTATCGTCTCTTTGCACCCGATGATGTTTTAATTCCTGTTTTTATCACAACGCAATAAGTCGAATGGAAGAGAATGTCTTATGGCATTATGTGCGCCATTTTATTCTTTGATTTTCTTTTGTATTGTTTTTTTATTACGTTATTTCTGGAAAAAAATTAATTAAATAAATAAATGATCAAAATATTATAAATTCTAGTTAGAAATTAGACTAATTATATCATTTGAACAGGTGTAGATAGCATGAGAGAAGGGAATTATTCAAAATACTTTTATCAAGACGAATACTCTACAACTGAGACCAGAAATACTCTTATAGTCAGTTTTGATGAAAAGACTGAAAACTGGACCCCCATCAGGTAGATTTATGAATTTTATTAAATAGAAAACTGGATTTTGAAAGAAATCTATAATTTACAATTTTATTTAAAACACATCATCCTGTTTTCTTTAACTCAAATTCTGTTATTAATATCAAAACATAGGGAAAAAGCCGATTTT